>CM043117.1:29065896-30378396 GCA_023701765.1 Hylyphantes graminicola | reverse complement strand
GTTGTATAACCTTGTGCCTGATACATATCAATTCTAGAATATCGAAGTAATTAACATTATTAGATGCTCTATTAGCGTCCAATAACATTATCCCATTATAACAACTTTGTAAATTAATTTGTTTACTTTCTTGCGTATACATTTGAGGCTGATATATAAAACAATCTTCAGGGTAAGAATTTTTTAAAGAGTACAATGTATCTGCATTTACGCGAAAAATAAAAAATATATAACCTTCCGATCTTTCCATCATATTTTAGCTTGTTATACATGGCTTTTTTAGCTTGTTATACATGGAACTTTTGGATCTATATTAACCGTATTAACCCATGCTTCTAGAAAATATATTTTTTCTTTTTGCTTCCCACATAAAAACATTTAAAAATATCTCAAAGTAGGCTAACCTTTTCCCATCAATCGGTAGAAAAAAGTATGAGTGACAATGCTGTAATATTTTGGAATAAGTATATTTTTCTATTTATATTCTTCGTTAGTTTTTCTCTTTTAGTACCGTCTTTCACTATTGAGTTTGCATTTAAAATTTTAAAAGCACCAATTTCGTCATTTAAAATAAAAACAAAAATGTCAAAAAGCTGTGCACAATGACTCAACCTGTGTCCTGTGACCTTAGCATAGAATTTAGAATGTAATGTTCTTAAGTTCTTCATTCAAGTCGTGTCACACCAACTGACCCCAAAATAGAGAAGCTATGCATGTGCTTGTTTTCATGAACTTCTCTTTCAAAAAAATGAACTGGCATTTTCGCTAATTTTTATCTAATGACAAAAATGACAAATGACAGTGATTGCGCCCTCTAGAATGGAAGGGCGTAGGCTATATAGCCCATTACCCCGCTCGCCAGAAGAGACAGTCACAAGAGACACACAAAGAAGGACGCCACAAACACATAGACAAATAATAACATTTATTGACAAACACAAACATCCATGCCATTACCGGGATTCGAACCCGAGCCCAGCAGCTCCAAAGGCTAGTACACTAACCATTGCGCCAGTGGACCGGCAATTTTTATCTAATAGTAAAATAATAATAAAGATATTTAGTTTTCTGTAGAGAATATTTCATTCACGAATATTCTAATTCTATTTTACCACAAAACCATTACCCTATATTTCATAAACTTAAGCTTCTCTTATAATTAAATATTATACGAAATGCATTATATTTGCTGAATTATTTTCTAAACTTTTACTTTTACATTTTGTCATCTATGACTTACAACAAAATTACCACTGAATTTCCTTAAATATGCATTCGAAAATATTACAGGCTGTCTTCAATCATGGAATAACCAACAATTACAAAATTTCTAAAACTTTAACTTTTTTAAGAGGTTTCAAGTCATAGCATTTGTAATAATTTCTACCATAACATGGTATGCTAATTTTTTATGATATATGTATAATCTAAAAATTATCTTTGATTATGTTAATCATAGAACATATCGTTTTGTTAAGGTTGATCAAATGAATAGACGAAGTCTTTCTTGAAGTCTTCCGTAAATTCATCCTTTTTATGAAGGAAAGAAATATTTAAAAAACCAGTTAAATTAATTATGAACCTAAGCATTTGATCCTTTTTAAAGTAACAATATCCTGATGACTTTTGTAAGCCACCTTAGTTATTTGGAAACGCTAACTTGTTCTTTCTTTATCTTTTAGATTAATACTTGTCATTTACAACTATCAAATAAAATAAACAAACATTGATTAAAATAGGTTAACTACTTCGTTAAAAAGCGCAAAAGTCAAAGGCGCATGTAAATAGGCTGGCATAAAATTAACTATGACCTTGCATAAAATAGGAAAGGGAGTTATTCAGTACAGATTTTTTTTATTCACATATGCCATATTGGCATAACATCAGTTATCCACGTGGAGAATATTAATACAAGGGGACGGATGTTTAATCTTTGTCAGTTTAAACATTATTAGTTTTTCCGCTCATTACGTCTCTTGGTAAAAATGGGACAAAAAGTCAAAGGAGCTAATTAACATAACAGCATGTGGAAATATCGCAATAGAAAATAAAATTTCGAAAGTATTTACATATGAATACGAATTTTTTACTCTCTATAACTTTTACTCTTTATTTTTACGAATTAACGGTTATTTTAAATCTCTAATGCACACTGTTGCCATATGGCAACAAGCATAACATTATCCACTTTATTCTATTAAAGTAGAGCTCCCTCTCTACAAATCTGTGTTTTCTCATTTATTATATTCCAACTGTTGTGAAATTACGTCTTTTGGCAGTATTTATGGTATAATAATATTAGTACTAAATACAAATAAATTGTTTTGAAAAAAATTGTTCAAGAGGGTTATTTTAAAAAATACATTTTTCTAAACATTCTTATCAAAATTGGAATTTTGTAGTTGGTTTTTCCCACATGGCAAAAATTTAAAAAAATTGAAATCATTTAAATTATAATGCAGTTAATTTTTTTGAGTATTTTTCCCATAATGTATATGAGTATTAAAGATACAAATACATTTTTTCGGGATTAAAAAAAATCATGCATTACAGGGTTGAAAAACTGACAATGAAAACCAATTTGTTATTAAACTTGCGCTTCTATCAAAATTTAAGTATTTTTTACATAACTATTTTAATTACTTTTTAAACACATGCAACTTGATAACTTAGACTCAAGAAACTTTCTCTTAAGACTTAAATAGTATTAAATAGGGAATTTGCGCAAGTTCACTGACTTGAATTCATTGCTAGAGTCATTGCGTTAAAATCTCTTAAGTATAATCAACAAAGAAAACAATGCAAAATTAAGAAATATTTGCATCCATTTTGAATACAACTTCTGTCTTAATATGAAATTCAATAATCAGTAAAATAAAATAATCAGATTGTAAAGTATGATATTGATAAAAAAATACACAGTTGACAATTTTAGCACCCACACTTCGTATGTAAAGTATAACGTGGAATGTTATAATCGTTTAGTCTACCTGTATGGTCCAACACTTTCACAGAACGAACCCACTAATTTGTAAGCCTCACTTACAAGTTAGTGGGATGTGTTATATATTAAAGCAAATAATCAGGCAAGGTTATATTCCCAACTTTCATTAAAATTGAATTAAAAGAATACTTAAAATTTAAAGAACTAAAAATTTATTCCCCCATTGAAAAAATTATGGCGCCTAAAAGTCTAAATCTGAACATAAGGCTGTGTTTGGTGAATTTGCTTCTAAATTTTATCTATAGTGTTGATAGTTACTGCGTCTTGTTTAATTTTTACTATTGTATTATTTATAATTATTGTCTTGTTTAATTTGTATTTATTGCATTTAAAATAAACATGTATTTAAACTACTTACTTTTATTTCACTTTCTTAGTACTAAAAATATATGTTTGCTCTTAGCGAAACTGTATTATTTAACATTAAAGAATTAATTATTTTTTTCTGAAATATTTTAGTAATCACGAGTTATTTTTGTTTAAACTAGTTAGTATTTATTCTAAAGGTTGCTTACAAGAAGAGGATAAGGATTCAGTGTTTCGACATTACCTTATTTATTTACTTGCATAAAAATAACTTGTTTAAATAGTTAGGCTACCTTCTAGTTTTATTTACATGTAAACAACTAGAATGTATGCCTTTCCTCTGTAGCTATAATAGCTGGAATGTTGATAATTACAAAAAGACACGCAGGTCAATTGCTACAAGGCTAAAAAAAAATACTTTTGTGGAAGAGGAAGTCATAAAAATGTTTTGTTTGAGTGTTTGAACTTCACGCATCAGCTGATTTTACATTGTTACCTCTTTTTTTAAGGTTATTTCTCTTGTTGAAGATACTTTTTTGTGTTTAAAGTATTATCTTCAGAACTAACTTTTTTAGTTTTTTACTTAGTGTAACACATAAAAATAATTTACTCTTGTACAATGTACATATGTAGTTGAGGTTGCATTTGTTGTATACATTACACTACATTACAATATACGAGAGAGTGTGTTGTTAAGGTGTGGTCTGCTGTTTGAAGGTAAACTGCAGTACCCACAATATTAAATTGGACCATTTTGGCGCTGATATAGCCACTCTATATAGTCCACTTTGTTAAAGGTTGGAGTAATTGAGTGCTTGCAACAATGTACTAAGTCTATTCTAGTTACTGCAGGTTACCTGCCTATGGTTATAGTCGTCACATACGTAGCCCTCGTGTAGCTCTAGTGCGACGATAATTCAAACTTAACTTAACATGTAGTTATAAAATTTTGTAATCCAAATCAAATCAGTCGTAGGAATTAAGGGGTCATAGGAGTCTTAAAAATTTGCAAAGAAGGTACTACAAAATATAGTTTGATCTTTCATGTAATATTTTAACTACTCATTATATAAGTATGATTTTTTATATGTAATTCGATAAGATTTATTTAATATAAAACAAATTTTAAAATTTCTGAAACTTTAGCCAAAACTAAAATAAATGATATTAAACATAATGCTGTTTGAACACATTGGGATTAGGCTTGCGCGGCAAATTTTGAGGTCAACATTGAAAAAATGACCAAGAAAATGACTTTATATTGTACAAATATGTACAAACAAAGACTTATACCTAAATTCTCAGCTTAATTTTAATTATAAATTATTTTTAAAAAATTTTTAAATCAAAATTTTAAAATTTTTATTAATTTTTTTAGAAAAAAAGTTCTTAAAATAATTTCTAATTAAAATTGAGCTGAGAATTTAGGTATAAGTCTTTGTTTGTACATATTTGTACAATATAAAGTAATTTTCCTGGTCATTTTTTCAATTTTGACCTCAAAATTTGCCGCGCAAGCCTAATCCCAATGTGTTCAAATAGCATTATGTTTAATGTCATTTATTTTAGCTTTGGCAAAAGTTTCAGAAATTTTAAAACTTGTTTTATATTAAATAAATCTTGTAGAATTAGATATAAAAAAATTATACTTATATATTGAGTAGTTAAAAAATTACATGAAAGATCAAACTATGCTTTGTAGTACCTTCTATGCACATTTTTAAGACTCCTTTGACCCCTTAAAAATAAATGAATTTTTGGTTTTTTTATTATGCTATACTGCAATTTAATAGCTCATTTATTATAAAATTTTTTTATTATTATTATTTATATAGGAATCCATTTTAACTCTTGAATAAATTGTACCTTTTTAGTCTGTTATGAAACGAAAAACATTTTTTTCTAGGCTATCAACTTTGGATTCAGCAGTAACTCTTATGATCTTGAAAAGAAGAGGAAGAGTGAAGACAGTTTTGCTGTTCCACGAATATCAATAACACAGGTGCAAGTTTTTGAAAAAAATTAAAGCTATTTTTGTTTTAGCTATTTTCCTTAATAGTATTTATAAACACTTTTTAAGTCCTCATACTTTTTTATAAATCTCTACTCAGATTCATGATTTCACATACTAGTTAATATAAAGTCTAGTTAGGAAAAAATAATTTTTCAATAAGAAATTGAAGAGTAAAATTCAAAATAGCCGATTTTAGGTCATTAATTCACTCACTTTTGGCATTAAACCTATTTATTTTAAGACTTTGTCAATTAATTGTTACGAGTACGAAGTATTTCAAATTCCTTGCGCTTAAGTCTCCATCATATTTTCTACCATCAATAATCCCCATACATATTCTCTAATTAGTTTAAAATTGCCCTTACTTAAGGAGACAGGAAATACAACGACGCTTTAAAATATAAAATTTTATTTTTACCTTCAATCACTAAAATGAATATTTACGATTTTTTTTTAAAAAATAATACGCATCTAAATATGGGGTTGGAGTTTACAAATTTAGTAGTTAATTTCAATATAATCAATATAACTTTGTTTCTAGCTTTCATATGCCATTATAATACAGATTTTAGCTTTTAGGTACAAATTCCACAACAATTATTACGTGTATGTGAAAATAGTTTTTTATAGACATAAAAAAGTCTATTCACCACAATGAACCTCAAGTTTGACGAAAAAGCATTCATAATTTGAAGTTATTAACCTAAATAGAAATGTTACGCATTTCTTAAATTAGAAAAATTGTCTTATTTTTACTCCCTAAATATTTTTTTGGAATATTTTTGGTTCACTGTGTTAAATGGACGTGTATACGTCATCACAGAAAATTTCAGTCCTTCTAGTTAAATAAAAAAGGAGGAAAGTGTACCTCAACGTTGAAAATTAAAGTTTCGGAATAATGACATTATAAGCTGGCAACAAAGTTACATTGAAATTAACTACCAAATTTGCAAACTCCAGCCTAATATTCAAATGTACATCATAGAAGTTTATTTTTCGTAAAGACACGATTCAGTAACTTAATTTTAAATGAAAATTGATATTTTGAGTGGTCGTTTTGTGTTCCCTGTTACTTTAATACACCATTATTTAATTTATATCTTTATTAGTCAAAATTCATCACTAATTAGTTCATTTGCTAAATATGTTTTTTTTTAAAGATAAACGACCCCCACAAAGTCCTTGGAAATGACAGTGACCAGCCCGAAAGAGAGACTTGGTCAAAAGGCATTCAGAGCTTGCTCCTGTGTCTGTCCATGTCTGTTGGCCTTGGGAATATATGGCGGTTTCCTAACGTGGCTTACAATAACGGAGGAGGTAATTATTACACTTTGACATGAGGTTTCCGACCTTTAATGGTTTTGTTTCTAAGTTATCGCACAGTGAAGTGAGTATTTGTGTGTGAAAATAGTATAAAAGTACTTTATTTTGAAAAGGTGTTATTAACGGTTAGGAATCATAGGTAAAGGGATTACTATTTACATCGGCGTAAATTAATGTTATGATTTTATTAGCATTTAGTTGGAAAATTCCTGAAACTCAATAATGTTTCTTTAAAATGTGAGATTGATACAGTGAACTAAAGAGTTTTTTCAATAACGTAAAAAGTTTAATAAAAATTATAATTGTTTGAAGTATAAAAAAGGTTAGATTTTGACAGTTTGTTCCTCTCACAGAAGTTAAATAGATGATTGATGTAACAAAATATTTTCAAGTAAGTATTCAATTAGAGAATGCTAGTTAAGAATTCGGGGTTAATTCATAAATCTTTGACAAAATAAAAGTTGACAAAAGCAAAAGAGACTTGCATGCATTCTCATTTGAAACTGACATAACTATCAAATGGGTTTCAAAACATATTTTTTGAAAATAGTATTTCATTGAGACATCACAAATAAGTTTCAATTAACTTTACATGGTATGGTATGGTATGGTACATACATATTCCAGCTTGTGTGCTTGTAACTTTACATTAATTTATCAATGTATTTTACAAGTTTGAATGTGATATACCTATAAAATAAAAATACTAAAAAAAATAAAAAATAAAGAACTAATAATTTTTTTATTAAACTAAATTGGGATCTTTAAACAATTAACGATATTTTAAAAATATATAATATTACTTTCAACGCCTTTTTGTTAATTATGTATTTTATTCTTTATCGCAGGTGCATTTTTGATACCATACCTGCTACTGTTATTCATTATTGGACGTCCCTTGTATTACTTAGAGCTTATTTTAGGACAGTTTTCAAGTCAGGGTCCTATAAAAGTATGGAAAATGGTTCCAGCTTTTAAAGGTAAATTGAGATAACAAATCATCATTAGTCTTGCAAGTGTAAATAAATTATTGAAACAACTCTCAAAAGAATTAAACTAGTTATTCAATTTCAAAATTAGATTTAAAAAAAATCTATTTTCAATATTAACACTTTATATTGCAATAGGCTTGTTTCATGTCTTAAGTGACGAATAAATTTTTTTAATAAAAATATTATTTCTCGATCCTTTATTGGTAAGTAAATGTAACGTGGAACAGTGCACCAATCGGAGCATCGATTGAAAGTAAAACAGGAAGATAGTACGCCTACTGAAACAAGCTCATTGCATTTAAAGACTGATTAAAAATAATTAAACTTATATTATTGTTGTGCTTTATAGGTGTTGGCTATGCACAAGTAGTTTCACTTGTGTACGTCTTAATCTTTTACAATTATTTAATGGCTCTCAGCATGTTTTACATTTTCGCTTCAATGCAGTCTTGTTTGCCATGGACAGAATGTCATTATCCTAATGGAACATTTTCTGTGGTAAGTTTTATTATGTTTTAACAGTTTAAATGTTTTAATGAATAACAATTATTTGATACTTTTTTTCAATAAACTTAAGAATAATAGTTACATAAAGTTAAGTATTTTAGTTTTACAATCCTCAATCATATTACAGAATGGAACAACTGCAGATGGAAAACCACCTTCAGAATATTTTTGGGTGTGAGTAAAATTTGTGTAAACTAAAGTGTTTAATTAAAATTAATGTTTTCCAATAAAAAATTGCATAGTTAGGTAGTATGTTATTCCAATTGAATGAAGAAAACTACCTAATAATCATAATTAATGTTCTTTTTAATTAAAATTTTAGTATATTCTGTAGGAATATTTTAATATATTTATTTTATTTGCAAAAATCATATCCCTCATTAAAAATATTAATGGATTAATATTTTACCAGTGTTGGTATTTTTTCTGAAAACAAATATTTTTAGATAAATTCAATGCACATAAAAAAAAATCAAAACTTTAATTGTACATTAAAATGAGTCAAATGGTCTGCAGAATAATTTCTTTACATGCACAAGTGGTGATAACTAAAACGTTCACTCTGTATAACAATACGTATAACAATCGATTATTTAAAATTAACCTTTAAGAAGCCTGCCATATTAAATAAAATTCCTTTATTTCTTAGGACCGAAGTTTTACAAAAGTCTGAGGACGGGTATTTATCCATAAGCTGGAAGCTAGCTTTATGCTTGTTAGTGACTTGGATTATAGTATATGCATCAGTTATCAAGGGAACAAGCTCATTAGGAAAGGTAATTAAGTTTTACATTTCATGGATATCTTTTTAGATAAGTTATAAATATCATAAAAGTATTCTTATAAATTGAATTTTGTTACATATTATACTTTATTTTTAGTATTGTAATTAAAAAAAACCTAACTAGTATTATCCTGCAGCATTGAAAAATTAGATGTGTAAAGATATTTAAACTTTTTGCTTAACAGATCATACTTTCCAATAAAAACTTCTTATGTTATTTCGTATTAATTCATTTACTTTATAGAAGCTTTTCTGGTTTCATATACGAATTCAACCTAATTTGAGTAAATAATTAAAATAAATTATTTCTAGGAAACTTTCAAAGCTAATGAAATAGTTTGCATAGTAGTTTCAATATTTGTTAAAGAAAAGTAAAATAAATGTATAGGACTGAAAAGCGAGAAATTCTTAAAATGGCAGGCAGTTATTTTAATTTGATAATAATATAACGTTTGAAGTTTTTAGATAACTTATTAGAAATCGAGCGTTTTAAATTGTATTCTTCAATATTCTTCTGAAATATTCTTCTTCAATATTCTTCTGATTGAAATAAAACTGAAGAAGCTTTTTATAAGTTCCAAAATCAATTTACATTTATAGTGTGCCTAACCTTTATACAACTTTTATACCTTTATAGCAATAACCTTATACAACTTTTATACCGTTACAGCTATAACCTTTATACAACTTTTATACCTTTATAGCAATAACCTTTATGCAACTTTTATACCTTAACAGCATAACCTTTATACAACTTTTATACCTTTATAACAATAACCAGAATGCAACTTTTATACATTTATAGCAATAACCTTTATACAACTTTTATACCGTTATAGCAATAACCTTTATACAACTTTAGTACCTTTACAACAATAACCTTTATACAACTTTTATGCCTTTATAGAATTTATTATGAATTTCCAAATAATGTATTCCGTTTCAGATGTCCTACTTTACAGCCATCTTTCCCTTTTTCGGCCTCATTGTCCTGTTGATAATATCCTGTTTGGAGGAAGGAGCTTGGGAAGGGATCCAGTTTTTCTTTCGTCCGGATTTGGAGAAACTTATGGATATTAATGTTAGAAAATGTGCATTCATTTTTCATAGTTTAAATATCAAATTATGTTTAATTCATCAAGGCATTGGAAAATAAGAATTACTTATTCAGAAGAAAAGTTTCAAAAGTTCGAGAGGATTCGCTTTTTTAAACTTCAATTTTCATTTATTTTAATTAAATATTAATTGCAGTTGTTGTTTGGTTTTTAAGACATTAACTTTTCTAACATGTTCTATTTTATTTTTAAATTTCACTCATTGCATCCATATTTATAGCTTCAAAGGTTAAATTATTACAGTAAAAGAAATACTAGTCACGGCAGGACACTCCTATGAATTCGGATCTGACCTTTTGATTATATCTTTTATTTTTATTTTTACACGAATTGATTTTTTTGCGAATCTTACAGATATGTTCTTAAAGGGCACACATTTCATTAATTAAAAAAAAAAGCTGAATTTAAAAATGATTTTTAACAGTATCTTTACAAACTAAATACTTTTGTTAAAACTACTGGTATGAAGCATTTTTTTTGTGTTAAAAGTAATATATGTATTAATTCAATTTTCTGTGCAAGAGGAAGAGAGTGAAAAAAATGTTTGACTGTATATCACATTTTATTGGAAAACTCGCAATTAAAAAAAGTTTAATGCTATAGTAAATTATTTTTAGTTTTATACAAATGTATTTTTTTTAAGTTTTGAAAAACCAATATATTAGTATTATAAATTATGTAAAATATAAGAAATTTATTTCCAACTATTTTAAATTATTTTTACTATTTCATCTATACAAATGTAGCGATTGATAATAATATTTTAATAATTATATTTTAGACAGTGAATATTTTCGGGAAACTACAACAAAATATCCATTTCAGGTTTGGTATAAAGCTACAGAACAATCTTTTTTCTCATTAAATATCGCATATGGAAGCATAATTATGGTTGCTAGCTATAATAAATTCAGCAACAACATTTACAGGTACGTATTTTCTTCAATCACTAAAGACTTCCTCGCAATTTATAGATGAGATGCATTTGATATTTTAAATATAAGTTTCCCATTTTTAGATATGCTTTATATTTCAGAGATGCCATTTTAATTAGCGTCCTGGATACTGTTGTAAATTTATTGGCTGGGTGCGTTAGCTTTGCTGTTCTGGGATCCCTGTCTTTTAAATACAGTAAAGACATAAGTGAAGTAGTTGATCATGAAGGTAAAACTCCTTAATTCACATTTTGGTTAGATTAAAATATTTAAACAATTTTCTCTACTTATAGACTGTAAAATGTAATAATACAATACAGTGTTATTACAACCAATATAGGATAATTTTGAGAATGAGATTGAATTTTGGCACACAAGTGCACTTTTTTTTTACCGGATACCCATCAGTTGTGGTGTCAAAGTTAAAAAAAAACACACAACAAGTTTCTTTTAAATATCCCACTCTGTTAAAATTCTTGTTAAGATAATTATGTATTGGTATATCCCATAATTTGATGATAAGTAACAGATAAAGCGTCTTTTAATGGAACAGTTTTCTTTAGTTCCAATAGTTAGCTTTATAATTAAATTCAAAATATTTATTTTTATTCATTAGGTTGTGAGAATATTATTTTTTGTCAACTCTTAGTATAGATTAATAGATAAACTTGTTATTTATAACACATATTATGTATGAGTTTGTAGAAATCTTTCACTTCATTAAAACTAACGTTGAATGCGAATAACTCCGTAAATTTATTATAATAATACACCTATCACACACATTTCTGAAGGTTTATAATGCATCAAAATACATTAAAATTGAAGTTTTGTGAGACCCAACTGCTTATTTAAAACTAGAAAGTTTTCATATTAGTCATTTTCAATTTAAAAATCTATCTTTAATTTAGTTATTTCATATTCAACTTTCTTAAAAACATTTTGATAAATCTCTTGTATCATCACCAATTTTATTTATTAATTTTATTTATTTTGTTTTAAAGGTCTTGGTCTAGCATTCATTGTGTACCCAGAAGCCTTATCCACCATTGCTTTTGCACCCCAACTCTGGTCAGTCATATTTTTCTTTATGCTCTTTGTCCTGGGGGTTGGAAGTTCAGTAAGTACTAAAACGGATTTTTTTTGCTCACAATTTTAAAATATGCTTAAGTATATATCAAAATAATATGAGTTGAATTTGCCCAATAAAAGTCATATTTGATTTCAACATCATTTCTTGCTAATTAATTTTAAAACTAATATAATTAACTAAATAAGTTTCGAAGCAGAATTTTTAGCCAGATATTCAAATTCAGGGCATAATAAACAAATAAATTAAGCCATATTTTGATAAATGTTTAACGAATTAAATAATTAACTTCACTTGAATTTTGTTTTTAACTTAATTTAAAAGCGTAATCGATGAACAATGCTGTCGTGAATTTTTCTTTAAATAAAGATGTACTTATTAGGCTAATTTATTAATGCGGATATTTTATAGATGTCCCAAATGGAAACACTTTTGACTGTCTTGAAAGACAGGTTCCCAAAACTACGAAGAAAAATATGGCTCCTCTCACTGTCGGCATGCTTCATCTTCTTCCTCTTAGGACTTCCATTGACGACTACGGTATGACCTAGTTTGTAATTTCAGTTAATCATTTTTCATATTAACTGAGATTTACATTGAGCTACACGGAGGCAATTTGCGGAGGTTATACACTGTGAAAAAAATCTGTAACCATTACAAAACATTTTTTTGTAGAAAACTTTTCCTGGAAAATTTCTTGTATATAATTACTAAAAATAGTGCTGTAAAAGCACATAATATATTTTTGTTAGCATTACATGTATATATCATGTAGATTTACAGGACTATTTTATGTATCCCACACAAGTAATGTTTTAGTAACTATATACAAGATACCACATTTTCCGTGCAGTTGCAAAGAAAAACAAAATGTCTACTTTCCTACTACGTGGGATCGAACCCCGGTCTCCCGCAAGACAGGCGGGGGAACTGACCACCATAATACCGAGGAATAGCAGACGGCCGAAACCCGGGATCGAACCAGAAACCTTTAGATGATCAGTCTGACGCTTTCCCAACTGTGCTATTTCGGCACATAGATCGCTAGGAAATTAGAAGTTAAATTCATTTGAAACAACCAACTAAAGTATAAATTTAAAATGGCGATTGGCTAATTGAATCACGATCGATTAGATTAGGTTAGGTTTGAATTATCCTCGCACTAGAGCTACACGAGGGCTATCCAAATCAAGATCGAGGCTAAAATACTAGAAATTATTTTGTAACTTCAGAAATGAAGATTTCTGTTCAGAATTACAAAAACTTTTTTTGTAAAATTGGTTATTTCTGTAACATTACTAAAAAAAATTCTGTATGTTTACAGTATTTTTTTCTCAGTGTATATCTGACACCTGAGTAGGCAACTAAAGCAACTTTTTTTTAACGGCGTCATCGTACGAGGATCATAGGAATCGACAGGACTTTGTCAGGACTGTGCACTTCCGCTACATGGGGTATCATTCCGCTACATGGGGAGTTTTAGCTGCACAGGCCGTATATTGGTTGGTAGGTTTGCAATTACTTAGCCCATGCTCGGTACTTAACCTGGGACCTTTCGCGTGCAAGCAAGAGCCTTACAAATTGATAGTTTGCTCCTCAGACCGCTCATATAAACTTAATAGTTGTGGAATGTACTTAAACTTGGTATGGATGTACTAAGCTTTTCCAAGGTATATAATTTTGCATCAAGTTTGCTTGGGCAGTTAACTGCTAGTGCATCCACCAAATAGTCATTTTATAAGTATGTAATTGCTAGTTTATCGCTTTAGAAACAGTTATGGGCTAGGTTGGACCAGGTAATGGGCTAGTAGACTTATGTAAACGTTAACAAAATTCACTTGGACGTTGCTAATTTTTTTATACAAATAAAGGATTTCAATCATTAATTGTTATTATTATAAAAACCTAAAATCTTACATCGCTAATCTGCAATCCAATCTTCTATTTTCATACAAAATTGTGTTTTGTTTAAGATTATAACTTGGTCCTCCCTTTACTGTACTTTTTTAGAGTGTTTTTTTACCAAAACTTAAATAAAATATGCATGATACTTTTTTGCATATGACTTTTCCCGAATTCCCTAGGCTGGTCAACAAATTCTCGTCATGCTAAATAACTATGGTGTGGGAGTCGCTGTGTTTTTCTACGCTGTTTTAGAAGTTGTGGGAGTCACTTGGATTTATGGTATGTGTGGTGATACATTACATATAAGAATAACAAATAATTTTCAATAAATTATTAATATATAATATGTACTAATAAATATGTTAATAAACATATATGCAATATTAAATGTATTATGTATTAAATTAAAGTACTGAGACAATTTCAAACAAATTATTACTAAATTTTCTTCGAGTTTAATACAATAATCCCTTTAAAAAAACGTCCGAAACTAATCTTATAAAATGCCTTTAGAAAGCTAAAAATGAGCAGTTGAAATGGATGTCTCCTTAACAAATAATATTTACATTGTCCTCGCAAGATCACGGCAAAATGGTTCACTATTGAATGTTATATATGTATATATGTCTAGAATAAATCAGGTCAAATCGTTAGAAAGGAAATTTTACTCACTGAAAATCGTGACTTTTTATTATTATTTTAAAAGTATGTTACTTGAGCATGACTATACTTTTAAAATATAAAATCTTGCCAAAATTTTAACATCATGTTATTTGCTTTGTATAGGGTTGCAAAATATTTGCGATGATGTAGAATTCATGTTGAATAAAAGACCTGGTATATTTTGGAGATTTACTTGGTCTGTTACAGCTCCTTTCGCACTGATGGTAAAGTATCTTTTGTATCTAAAACTCCTTAATATACTTGTTTCATGATTAAATAAAACTTATTTAAAGTTTATGAGTCAAATATTCAATTTAGTTTGGATTAAACAACTGCTTTATACACTGTTATAAATTTTGGTGCAGGATTGACCGGAATTCTGGAACTTTAAAGCTGCCACCACTATTTGGAGTGTAAAACAAAAAAAAATTGTTGTACAACTATAACTTGGATGCACCGTAAAAGTGGTGAATCCACGATCCCAATGGTGGTGGCAGCTGAAAAGTTCCAGAATTCTGGTGCAATCCTGCGCCAAATTGTTAACAAAGTATTATTATAAACAGCTATGTTAATTGTGTAAAATGCTTGTATATAGTTTACGGTAAAATCTAACAAACCATATTTTATTTAGTACACATGTCAACTTTTTAAATGAAATAAAATTGTGCTACATATCTACAATTTTTTTTTGTGGTTTTGAGGTAATATGAAAAAATTTAAAAATTGCAAATTGTTTACATCATATTGGTTAATCTATAAAACTTTCTCTATGTTTTGAAAGGCATTGTTTAAAGTTTAGGATATCGCTTTTGTTTTATTCTTGGAATTAATGATAAAAAATTACAAATGAAACTTTTTTTTATGTATTTTGAATTATCATATATTACAGATAAACTAAACTAGTTTGAAAGATTGTTCTATTCCTAACTTATCCTGCCTAAGGTAGATTATTCTTTTTGTATAAATATTTAAGAAATTATGTGACGGACACAATGAAAATAAAAATTTAAATGCATAATTTAAATATATAAGTGTACAGATAAAATACTGAAGAAAAAAAAACGAAAACGCAATTTTGAAATTTTATAGAAATATTTAATTAAAACCATTGTTTTGCTAAGATTTTTAACTTTGCACTGAGTGTTTCCTTGCCACTTTTTGTAAATTATAGATTCTTTATAGCTTTCTTAGAAAATATTGAATTTTACAATTTAAAAATAAACCTGTTAGTTTCGAATTAGGGAGTTTCCTTACCTTTGCATTATTTTTTTTTCAGATAATTTTTGTGTTCGGAATAATTGATGCAGAATCGACAAACAAAAGTTCTGCTCCAAGCTGGTCCACCAACGTTGGCTGGCTTCTTGCTGGTTTGGCACTCATACAAATCCCACTGTGGTTCATCATAACAATTTACAAAGATCCAAACAAAGGATTTTCCAAAGTAAGTTTAGAAAGTTATGGGAATTTTTCAGGTGATGTAACATTGTTGTTTTCATTTTTCCGTGTCCTGCAATTTCCTTGGTTGTTTCGGCTTCACTCGCGAAATGACCGTTAAAGATGAAAATAAACTTTTTTTCTATTCAAGTTTTGTTTAACAAATGATTCGAACATTTAACCACACAGAAAGAAGATGACATTCTAAAAATTTAATTAGAAAATATTCTTAGAAAATTCCTTTTCGAATACCTAAAAAAAGTGATTCCAGACAAAAAAGTGGAAACAAGACAACTGTAGCTGTTGTCATTCCCGACGTGAAACAACCCCATTGTATAATTAAAAATATTTTTTGTTAATTTTCGAGAAAAAAACTCTTGATTTTTTTTCATTAAAGTATCGAAATTGCACTATACGTCAATTTGAATCGCTATAATTATAAAACGTTAAAAGATAATAATATTTAATTAATGAGTACATTTCGTTTTTCTTGCGCAAGTGATTAAGTCGTCAAAAATGTACAAATTCCACTAAATAGAATGTTTCATATTTCCAATGGTAACCTTTTGCAGTATATATTGTGGTCCTTTAACTATATTCACTGTAATTCGTTGCCATACACTGTCGATAAAATTTTCGATATTTCTTAAAGAAATTATATCTTCGATGACTTAAAAAAATATTCGAATAAAATTTTAAATCAGAGATATAACTCTTGAACGATATATTATTTCATTGAAATCTGCTTGACGCACTGTTAATATAACATAGGATATAGTCCTATCAAAAGCATTTTAAAATGAGTGTGAAAATTTATTTATTTCTATTTAAAAAGAAATTCGATTTAATCCCGATTTTCAATTGAGCCAGCACTTTTTGTTATTAACCTTGTTTTCCTACTAAAGTGAAATTTTCTTAAAAAGTATTTCAATTCCAAAAAATTTATTTTTCGATTTTTCATTTAAATCCTTTTTCTAAATTTTGAAGCAAAAATGAATTTGAAAAATAAATGACAAATAAAATAGATTTTAAATGTCAGTTTATTCATTAATTTCAAAGGCTATTTAAAAGAAACTTGGTAAAATTAAGATTTATTCTTTGAACTCACAGCCTAAAGGTAGTAGTGCATCTTCGCCCCTCCCATCTTCCCCACAAAAAACACTTTACATTTCTTTAGTGTTAGATGTAGAATAGCGTGTTCGAATTAAGTTAGATTGGTGTAAAGTGAGTTATTTATCAGATCAAACAAAATGACAATTTTAAAAAAGGCCACAGAATGCCATCTTTTTTTCGTTTTGAACCTCTTTTAAAATTACTACCCTGAAGCGCATTGCAGATGAAATAGAAGCATGAGTAGATTTTACTTAAAAAAAATTCTCAATTATGTAGCATTACTTCTAGATTGGATTGTCAGTATTAAAAATGGTTTCCAACAGAGTAGGAAATTTGAGACCTAGTTGTCCATTATCATCATCTTTCGTTCGATTTTAATTTATCTCATTTGAGAAACATTGAGTATTGCGTGAACACATTAACAACTATTGGCAAGAACATTTGCCACATAAAATCATGCCTTCTTCTAAAGTTTATCTATGTAAACAAAATATAAAACAAAAGACTAAAGTAATGGAAAATTTATGCATAACAAACTGAGGTACACGAAAAACAAATTTTAGAAAAATAAAGTTTACGTTTTCATTCAGAAATGAAGGTTTGAATGGCATTCATAACGTGCTAAGGAGCATTTTTGAAAATATTTAGATTTTTGTATAAATTAACATGTTATTCCCTCCTTTTAAGATTACAAGATTCCCTTCTCATAAACTTTAAGTATATTTTTTACCTTTTGTAAGTGCTGTCGAAAAACTTTAAATGTCATTTTCTGGAGATCAACTCTTTGTCACTAAGTACGTTCTTCCAGGCTTCCCATTGGCCAAGAGGTGTAAGCGATGAGCCTCACACTGAGAAGGTTCTTGGTTCTGTCCTTGTCCTCGCCATACTATAGACGTATTCGTGCCTGGTGGAAAAAATCCTCTAAAATTCATCGGGGTGCCCGAGTACACTGCTATATACGTGCTCATTAAATCTGTGGAGTCGAAAGTCCCGATGGCGTTAGCGTACGATGTCGCTCGAAGTTCCGTTGGGGTCCCGCTGAGGTGTCGACTTCGTCACTTGACTAGGGTTCTAAATTACGAAGCGCAATTGGCTGCGTTAAAGCTCATAAAGGAGGCTAGAAATAGCCTAGTTGTCGGCTATTTCTAGCCTCTAGCAGTCGGAATCGACTACATTACCCATTACGTTCTTCCACCATGCTCTTCAATTGTTCAGTAATATAGTCCTTATTCCAATTTTGTTTATACATAGATTGGCTAAGAAAACAACTAATTTGTGCATGGCAAGTTTTCTTGCTACAATCGCCTTGCTTCAATGAGTTAAAGTTTATTTTATTTAATATTAATCTTTAAATTTTTTTTATGTTTGTGGTAATATTTATCTGTATTTTCAGAAACTCTCCAATGCCTTGAAGCCAGCCGATGACTGGGGCCCAAGTGATCCAGTGGACAACTGTGAATGGAAGGCTCAGAAAAATTCCAATTCCACTAACAAAGTCATTGCTAACGGCATTGCAACTGTATCATCTGCATATGCAAACGATGGTTACAAAGAAGACGTATTTTGATCTGAATTACATTCAATCTGTATCGATAATTGCACAATTTTTTGGGATTATTTTATGTATAGTTCACTGTATTATATATCATTTACATGTATGTTCTGAAACAAAAAAAGCATAGAAATCTTTTTCTTTTAATAAACATTAGTTTTTATATTTTTTAAGTGTCTTATTGAGCTAAAATAATGTGTGAATTGTTATTGTTGCAATCAACATCATCTTTCATAAAAGTATTCGTTTTTTTTTCCAATTTGGGTTCAAAAACCAACAATAAAAAATTATTCAGAACATGTAACACAAATTGCAAGCTATTAATGCAGAATTTTAGTTTAAAATGATTCCTTATAAAAGTACCTTAAAAGAAAAGTTTTGGACGTTTTATAGAGATGAAGAATGTAAGTAAGGATTTTCCATGCCTATAGAAAAAAATATTTGAAAAGATTGTGTCATAACTTTGAATAACAACAGGTACAGCATACACCAGTACCACCTACACGGCATTTGGCTTAAATAGGACAAGATTTTTTTTTGTCTTGCTCTTATCTTCCATTAAACCAATGCCTTAAAACAAACAGGCCAAGCCGATATCTAAGTCAATCAGAAAAAA
This sequence comes from Hylyphantes graminicola, assembly GCA_023701765.1. Classification (NCBI taxonomy): domain Eukaryota; kingdom Metazoa; phylum Arthropoda; class Arachnida; order Araneae; family Linyphiidae; genus Hylyphantes; species Hylyphantes graminicola. Next base: position 30,359,043 of record CM043117.1, on the reverse strand, counting down.
AATCACTATGGCAAAAATAACTTTATCGAAATCGAGGAGAAGAGGGTATTATGATTGTAGAATATTCGACGAATATAGAATACCGAACATTCAGCTTTCTATCGTGCTGCCATTACGTGGAAATACCTTGAAAGATAGACCTAAGAAAATCCCCATGATATAGTGAACAAAGAATTAACTTCTTGTTGCTGATGCTGTCGTTACAGTCGCTGCAAAACGAAGTGTGTTTTAGGATTTTTGAAAGTTTTTGTCGGAAAATGTTCAAGCATTTTAATGTACCAGTAATCACGGGACTTTAATTTTGTTGTTGAAAATATTGCATTCTAAAAGCATAGTACTTTGTTATGTTGCAGTCGATTTTTATCCATCGATGTTTTATCCATCAGTAAAAAGACTCATAATCCAAAATGGTGTGTCTCGGGTAATATGAAATACATATTATCTTGAATTGCCTTCGTGCCATTAACTAAAGAACCGGTAAACAATGTTGCTGAATCTATCTTTTTTAATGGAAAACTTTCCGAATATCAATGAAATTTGGATTTAACGCATTAGCTGTTCTTTATGGGTTCATATTGACTGCTGGAGCAGAGAAAGAAGATTGTGTTTGTGATTTTCGTAAATCGACTTAAAAACAAAACTATTTTAGCGTAATTTTTCAGATATTGTATTTTAGTTAAAATTAACTATGTTAAATAAATTTTAAGTTATAATGAATTTTTTAACAATTGTAAACATATATTCTATATTACCCGACTATCCCTTACTACCCTCCCACTTGCAACCTTTTTTTAAAGTGCATTTTTTCATAAAAAAAAAATACTGTTTTGTTTCACCCATGGCACTTCATTAGCATTAGTTATAGTATGCACTAAAAGTGATTGCGTGTATTTTTATTTAAAACCAAAAGAGTTATTCTTAAAAAGATAAATTATGTTCCATAACACCCTCCTCTCTTCTATAAACATAAATACGATTAAGAACTTATTTAAAGTAAATGATAATTTTTTTCTATAAAAAGAGTTAAAACGCATTTCAGTTTAACACCTTTTGTTGTCTTTATCTCCAATTTATATTCCACTTGTATTGATATTGCGGCAGTGAAGGGATGTCAACTATTGTTTTCCCAAAACAAAACAATTGCTTGATTACCACGGCCGTTGTTATCGCATTTTTAGGATGTCACAGTATCGAAGAAATGAGTACACAATCTTTTGAAGCATTAGGTGAACAGAAGGCATTTATTGCCTTTAATTCAGAAATTATACTTGCGATATGAGTTAGGTACATAGGTATAGTTATGGATAATAGGGTAGGTACAAATATTTTTTTAATTAATAATTATTAATATTTTTTAGTTAGAAACTGTTGATGTAAATATAGAAAATCCTTATGTAATTATAGAAACTGTTGATGTAATTATAGAAAATGCTGGTGTAATTATAGAAAATGCTGATGTAATTATAGAAACTGTTGATGTTATCATTTACAGTGTTGCACAAAAGTTTAGGCACAACAAAAAAATCTTAATCTTATATAAAAAAAAGTATTGAGACACAAGATAAAATCTTTATATGATTTATTCATAGAGTCACATTAAAACCATAATTGACATTAAATAGGAATAAAATCAAATATGTGTCAAGATTTGCACCAAAATGGCAAGAATAACAAAAATCTGCTGCTTATTTGTTTAGGCGCACTTAATAAAAATAATAATGTAATAATTAAAAAAAATCATCTTAGAATTTCTTATGGCTTCCACGTTGCTTTATTAATTCGAAAGCCCTTGTTTTCATAGAAAATAATAGCTTTTGTAAGGTATTAAGGTCGATTTAATAACACGCCTTTTCAAAAGCTTCCTCTAGCTTCGGGACGGTGGAATACTGTTTGCCATTTGAATGAAATACTCTAAAAAGGATTCCCCAAACATTTCAGGTAAGATTAAGATCTTGACTATGAGCAGGCGCCAATCAAGAACTGTATATTACTGGTTTTAAACCACTCTTTAGTTGACCTTGATGTATGGAGACATTATCATGCAGGAATTTTGGCAGCATAAAATCCCCCCCCCCCCCCCCCAGACAGTAAGTGGTTGTCAAGAGGTGTCTGGTAGTCCCCCGAGCTTTGATTTTTTGGTAAATACTACGGAAGTCTGGCCGTTGAAAAGCTGTCCATACCATTACCAAGCCACCATCTAAGCTAAATTGGACCAAGCTAAATTGGATATTAAATCTCTAAGCAGATCATGCCAGTATAGTAAACATACCCACGGAACCATCTAGATTCAATTCAGCTAGATTACTTGCAAAAAAAATGTGTCGTTGTAGGACATGTGTTGTTGAGCCCATTGCAGTATTGTATCTTTATGATGGGATAGTAAGCTAGGCTTGTGCTTCAGCTTGGATTTTATCAAGTATCCAGATTCCTTGATTCTCTTCCAGGTTTTTTCACTTTAATTTGATTTGAAGAGCAAAGTTTCTTTAAAGCCAATTTTCTTATTTGTCAGTCCTTCTGTTTGCTGGTGATACAAGGTCCTTCCGACCGCGATTTTGGTTGATATTGAACACCACGTGCTAACACTCTTTAAACACTTCGTTTGGATCGCTTTAATTCAGTAGAAAATCAGAAACAGATTTTCCAGTTTATTTTAATGTCCATATTCTTATAATATTTTATTGCGAGAGTTCACTTGACTTCGGCATTTTTAATTTTAATTAAGTATTGGAAAATAACTTTCAACCTTTTAAAGCAACTTTAAAATCCTAGGTTTTTTAGAGTGAATTTTATTTTACAATGTTTTTCATATTTTCATTTAATTACAACAAACATTAGTTCTTCAAAAGACATGATTCTTTCATCTAACGATAAATAAGTGCGAGCTTAACTTAGTAAAAAAAATCGCAAGCTGATGATTCCAAACGGAATCATTGGGGATGAAAAGGTTTAAACCATGCGCTCCCCTAATTGTTTTGGGCAGTGTATTTTTTTTTATCATATATTGAATAAGAAAAATCAATACTTTTGCCTGTACAATCCCCAAAAAGTATAATCCCGCACAAACAATTTCTACTTATTCAATGAACTATCGAAAAAGTATTTTTTTTTCTCTCACTCTTTCATCATACGCTACACCGGTAGTTTTCACTCGATAAAATTTTCCATATACAGTATAAGAAAAAACTATATATTTTTAAAACTTTTTTATTCTGTGAAGTAACGTTAAAATCTCATATGCAACTTTAAATCCCTTCTTTTGAACGATAAAAATAAAGTTATATACCTAAATTAAACTTTTTATAACAATGGAAAAATTTTCCATTTTTAATTTTTTTGTTTTTACTTTACGCACTCATACGCAAATAAACATTAAAGCTATTTTTTAGGTTTTTTTAATATTGCAAGAAAATTCTAACCTATTCAAATCTATTTTCTTGCCTAAAAGGACGAACTGATTTAATTTGGTGGTACAGTTTTTACTCAGTAGGTGTAAAAGCCTAATTCATTGAAAAAGTTTTAATTGTAAGTAAAAGTTGAATAGCTACAATTTATTAATACAAGCAAAAAAAATCTCTTTTTTCAAATCAATAATCGTGCCTTGTAAGAATCTTTTATTATACTTAGTGGAAGCGTAAAATTTTTTTTGAGCACTAGTTGTTAGCGAAACTTTTTTTTGCACTGCTTCGTGTACGTTAAAACGATTTTTTGCAAGCGATTACCAAAAATAATATCCGGAGTGCTTTGTAAATTAAATGGAGCAATGTAGTTAGGAAATATGTAAAATTGAGCTATTGTACCTAAAATCATCGAAAGAACACGCCATATTCCTTTAGAATCTAGATAGGAGACTTATAGTTGATTCGAGTGGATTGACAAAGCAGCCTGTTACCAGAATTTTTGTTTCTTTGTATTTCTTCAGAGCTATAGTTTTTTCTTATGTCATTTCTCAATCAATAAAACAAAACAAACCACTCTTTTGCAAGGAGTGCTCCATTCGAAATTCCTATCATTCTGACTAATCATCCTTTGTCTAATATGACGTATAATTCGAACTTGGAATAACGTTATGAAAATAATTATAAAAAGTTCATTCAAAAAATATAAATACTAGCGAAAAAAGGTGAAAAACCTGACCTAAATGAATTATTTTGTTTGAAAATGTGAAAAAATTCTAAATTTAAAATATTTAAAAAGCCACGTGCTTTAAAAAAAAATGCTGTAAAAAGATGAAATTGTTCGTGTTAGTTTGACTACGACTTTATTATATGGATCGGGCATTTCTCTTATTTCTTAGTCAATTCGTATGGAGCCTTATCCGAAAGAGGATTTAAATAACTCCCGAAAGGATACATTTACAGCACCAACAATAAATTTAGACAAAGTAAGTTTCTATTTTAAAATCTTCATGAGCATTAATAAATTTTGAATTATGTTTATCATTTGAATAAGTGTGTTTATTGTTTTTTTTTAATTTTTTATAGAGATTTTAAAGTCAATATTTATATTTTTAATAATTTATTAAGTTACGACTAAATTTAAAAGTTGTTTTGATTTATTTTAAAATTATTTTTTATTTTAAAAGTAAGTTGGTGTGAACTGATTGATTAATACAAGTAATGGGAAATTTATAGACAACCTTGTAAATTATTGTAAATCCTTTTAAAAGACTAAAAGTATCACTTTTTTAATTAATGCTAGCATATCGGCAGGAATCGGCTTTCATTTTAAAGTAAAAGATAAACAGTTAACCTTCCCCTAAAAACTTACATAGTTTTGTAACTGATAAATCTGAGTTAATATGTTTACAATAAAATATAAATTCGTAGTACCCAAACAATTGCTTATATTTTCTTGATAAAGAAAAATAATTGAAAATGTGATATAAATATTTTAATATAATTGTAATAAAAGTTACTGAATGAATTGGTTAATATTCGTTTGTATAAAGGTAATCAAATGAAAAACCTTTACAATAATAAAAACTTTTCACTTGCTTTATTTTTTCATTTAGCAAAATAAAACATTCCAAACATTTTATATATCTTAAATATTGAAAAGATTAATATTATAATCTTGATAAATGATGAACCTTTCAAAAAACAAAATAAATAAACAAGATATTGGTTACCCATTCTCGGAAAATCTTAAATCTTTAGAATATCGAAAACTATTAATTATAAAGAAAACAGCTTCTAAAAATAGAATCAACCTAATTTTATTATGAAGTTTTCCTTCCACATAAATGGAATCAGTAGCATGAGCTAAATTGGGAAAACTTGTTACTTATGAAACACCTTTTAAAAAGATTTTGATAATGGGAATTCAGACGTGATATCGATCTATACATTAAACAAAGTTTGAGAAAAATAACCCTTGAAAAAACTCTATTAGCGATAGTCTATATTTTGTGTTTCGAAATTCGAAATAACACTCAATGATAAAGCATTTTGTTCAAAAAAATTATTTCGTGGAAGAGGAAATGACTGTTTACTAACTAAAAAAAGCAACCCTGTTTACAAATACTTATTATTAAGAAGTTTCGAAAGCTATTTTAGCGAAATTTCGCTTTGACATTTCAAAACTCAGTAAATAACATTGTGCATTGCACTTACCCATTATGAGAAAATGACATATTATTCAATGCCAGTTTGTTCAAGTTTTTTTTACAGGACAAATATCCCTATTGCATTGAACTATAGCCCATAATTGTTATGCATTATTTTATATTAAATGAAATTATTCCAGGTTGATTTAGGTTCGCCAAATGGAGAAGTACCTGATCGGGGTAAATGGGGGAAAAGCATCCAAAGTTTGCTGCTATGCATTTCCATGTCTGTTGGTTTGGGGAATGTGTGGAGGTTTCCGAATGTCGCCTACAACAACGGAGGAGGTAAAGTAAAAGCGCCTATACCTTGCATTGCCAGAATGCAAGCTCTAAAAAGCCTTTCTTCTCCCATCCCTTCGCTTGGTTTTCTAGGAAACGGGGGGAGCATCGTTTTTATAAACCTGAGCGTTTGAGGTTCTGTTGTGGGGTTAACACTCCATCCAGTTCAATCCCAAGTACAGTGGGGAAAAAACACGCCAACACCGTTTTGAAGAAAACCAAGCGAAGGGATGGAAAGTCTTTTCAAAGCTCGCATTCTGGCTAGACAAGGTATAAACACATACGAAAGTGAATATTGATAGTCCGGCTTTTAGGCTTTAAATTCTATATTCACTTTATTCCAAAGAAAAATATAAAATTCTTGATTTAAAGCACTTTTTGGTGCAACTAAATTTAATAGATTAGTTATTCAGAAATTAATCTTATGTTTCTTGTTGCAAGTTGTAACAAGCATAATCAAAAGCGAAAGTTGCAATAAAGGAAATGTCATTCCCTATGTGTAGACTTGTTAAAATTTAATAAAACCCATTATTAACAAAAGGGTTAGGTTTTTTAGTTTTAAAACAATTTCTAACAATTACAATGAAAAAAAATCTAAACAATTTTAAATTCTTGATATTCGATGCAAACCTAATTTTAATTTAAATTTAAAAAAAAAGAAAACATTGCTGATATAAGTGTTAAAATGAACACTTCAAAAAACTTTCAGTATTTTCTTGAAATATTTTAAAAGTTTAATATTTTAATCATCTATTTCTGAATTTAATGTCTGAATTTAATGTGCCAAAAACTTAGCTCGAACTCAAGGGTTAAAAAAAATTAAAACTAAGCACTGTTCAATAAAAAGTAAAACATCTGCTCTACACATACTTATGACTTTGACTTATGACTTTCTTGGTGGGGGGCAAGTTCGCCGAACACTGTGACCTTAGGTCTATTGTATTCATCTACACATACTTAGTATCAGTTTCAAAAATTCTTTTTTATATAAAATAAATAAATTGCAATATTTATGTAATAAATATTTTTAGGAGCTTTTCTTATTCCATACCTGTTACTTCTTATCATCATTGGTAGACCTCTGTACTATTTAGAGCTGCTTTTAGGACAATTTTGTAGTCAAGGACCGATAAAATTGTGGAGAGTTGTCCCAGCATTTAAAGGTACGGTGTGATGTTTATCCAATACTTTTTACATTTAGTAACATATATATGCACAAGCATATATATTAACATCTTTATTTAAATAACACTTCACTTCATACAAGACCGTTTTTGCTTGGAAACATAACAAATAGCCTTAAAATACGAAAGCTTATAAGCGGTTCTCTGAACAAGCACACAAGCTGGAATATATATGTACCATACCATCCCTTAAAATACTTCATTATATTGTAAATAATATTCACTTCTTGATTTTTAGACACTGCTTTTTTGTGAAACTAAATTAATAAATTAAGTTATTTCAGAAAAAAAAACTCTGCTTTGTCAAAGGTCACATTTGAAAATTTAATTATTGTACTTATTGTTTCCTTTAGGTATTGGTTATGCGCAAGTTATCTCTGTTGGCTTTGTGGTGATATTTTACAATTATTTAATGGCCATTAGTGTATTCTATATTTACTCATCTATGAGATCATGTCTTCCGTGGATGGATTGCAATTATCCGAACATATCATTTAATTCTACAGTAAGTACAATATAGTTCTCATAATTTTTGTGTGGTTAAATAAAAATTGTTAGTCGAGTTATCGATTCAGAATTCAATTACGATAAGCTAAGGTATAATTAAAATATTTGTTAGAATTCTAAAAAAAAAGGAAAGATAACGACTTTGCTGTAGGAATAAGAGAAAAAATTTCCAGTTTTTTTTAAGTTTGTAGATTGAATTAATGAAATGTGTGACCTTGTGTATGGATCCTTTGAAAAAAATTTATAAACAAATGTTAGCTTACAACTAATTAAGAAAATACTTAATATGCTTACAACTAATTAATTAAAATTGTATATTTAAAAATGCAATTCATTTTTTATATTTTAGAACGATACAGCTGCACAAATCTTCTACAGGTTAGTAGAATACAATGGATACTTATAGTTAGTCAAAAGTTGATTTATTTAGAGAAAATGCGCTTACCCAGAGCCATCGTGTATACCTATATTCATCGCCCTAAAATTTAATAACATTTGTTTCTAAGCGTTGTTAATTATATGAGTAAATATTAACTCCTTTACATTTACTTAAAATAATGTTAAGCATTGGGTGAAAAGTCTGTTCAAAATTCATTTTCAAACTAATAAAATAATACATTAAAGTTATTAAATTTTTAATTAAAGTAATTCACTAAATTATTTATTTTGAAAGATCAACCTTTAACTGTTTCTTTAATTTATATTACAGAGAAAGTAAATGAAATATAGCTTGTGAATTTGTTTTATAAGTTACTTTTTCTCCTCATACTCAAAAGAAATTACTTGAAAAAAAGTCCCCTTCATGGTTTTTAACTAACTTAATTTTTGCACTTTGCTATTTCACTAGTCCCATAAAAAAAAGCTGCCAAAACTGTATCAAATGTTTAATGGAACACCAAACGGAATACTCCAATGGTAACCTTTAACTGTAAGGCATAAAACCTAAACTGTATATAATATAGTATGCTGTCTGTATGGTAACCTTCCAATGGTAACCTTTAACTGTATTGCATAAAACTTAAACTGTATATAATATAGTATGCTAGTCTGCACTTAAAACTGTATATAATATAGTATGATTTTAATCTTTGTATACTGTAGAACCTTTACACTGTGTTTACATAGTGTTAATTTAAATATGTATGTGGTTTGTCGGCAAAAAATTATATTTTTCGCCTAAGAATCTTATTCAGATTGAAAAATATGAAAAAATATTCGACGAAAATAGTATAGGTTAAAATAGTTGGAGAATTAAAAAACGAAATTAGTATTTGTTAAAAGTTGGCAAATATTTTCGGATTTTAAGGGACGAAGTATTGGAGGAAGATCCGGACAATCCTGACTCATTAACTCGCATCAGCTGGAAATTAGTGATATGCCTTCTAATTACATGGACATTGGTGTACATTTCTGTAGTACAAGGAACAAGTTCGTTAGGAAAGGTAAGTATTTGTTGATAAATCTTGCAATTATTCATTGACAATCGAAGAAATATTTTGTGTGAAAGCAGCCATTATATAAAATATAAAATAAATTCGTTTTAGACATGGTTGTTATTTAATTATATAAACTTAGCTCAGCAGCGTAACGTAAGTTAACAGTGCAAATAAATGGAAATTTTTGAACTATAAAGTGACGGTATAGAAAATATCATGCACAGAGAAATTGTTATACAATTTTTTACAAACACTTTTTTAATAATAACCAAGCATTTTATAACAATCCTAGTACACTAAATTTTACGTATTTCAAACTCTTAAACCTAATATATGAACTGTGTAAAATAATATTAAGTTATTCTATTGTGTATGTGGATTTAAACTAAATTAGGTTATTCTATTGTGTAAGTGGACTTAACCCTCTAATGCATGAATTTTTATTTTCATCCCAAAAAAATATATATGTATCCTTAATACTCACACATTATGGGAAAAATACAAAAAAAAATTAACTGCATTAGAATTTAAATAATTTCAATTTTTTAAATTTTTTCCACATGACAAAAACCAACTGCAAAATTCCAATTTTGATAATAATGACTAGAAAGCTGCTAAAAATATTTCAAAATAACCCTTTTTATCTATGATTAATTTTTCAAAACAATTTATTAGTATTAAGTACTAATATTATTATTCTTTGAATACTGCCAAAAACGTAATTTCACTAAAGTTAATAACCTCACTCTTTAATTTTTAATACACTTTTACTACTGTCATCTATGAGGATTATTAGTAACTAAAACTTTAAAATGAAATGTAATAGATGAAACAAACACATATTTGTCTAGGAGGAGCTCATATTTAATAGAATAAAGTGGATTATTTTACTTGTTACCAAACGGTAACAGTATGCATTAGAGGGTTAAACTAAATTTCAAATTTTTGCTTTGTGATTTAGCAACAGCTACAATATAATGACCAGTCTCAATTTTACGACTTGAATTACGTTGTCAAGCAACAAAGATTCCCAAATGTGGTAAACATTCCACTTACTACTTAATACAACACGATAAGTATAGCAACTTAGCGTTGAATTTTCAAGCCGCCAAGTCGAAAATTAACAGACCGGAAATCATATCATAGCTGTGCCGTAATTTCTGCATACTGATGCAAACATAAAGCTCTATATCAAGTTGTTATTCATCCAAGGAAAAAAATATACGCGCGAAGTTCTTATTACTTATTTACCTTTATTGTAATCCTTTTAATTAGATGGCGTACTTCACTGCAATTTTTCCGTATGTTGTTTTAACATCACTTTTAATCGTCGCCTTACAAAATGAAGGAGCGATTGATGGTATAAAATTTTTCTTCGAGCCAGATATGAAGAAGTTACTTGAGATAAAGGTAAGATTATTTTGACCAACTTAGTTCCTAATGAAATTTATATAAAATTATTATTTTTATGCTTTTGTGAAGGTTGAAATGCAGGGCTCAACTTGTAGAAGAAATAATTACTCTTTCTATGTTGTAACAGTCACAATATCTCGATTTATATTTTGTAACTTTGTAATTAAAATACCCGAATTTAGTAATCATTCCACTTTAAACACCCCCATCGATATATGTCAACCGCTTGATAGGTATGGCATCCCTACTTTAATTTATCATGATCGTTAAAGGCATAAGATGGAAAAATCTTGAGCGTTTCTCACAGCTGTTACTAAAAGTCACCAAAGAATATTTTTGTATATTTGCTATTTTGGTTTAAGTAAGTGCTTAAGGTTTCTTCCATAAGCAAAAATGTGCTTTATTTTTTAATTTATAAATTATAAGCAGATAAATGTTCATCAAATTTTGGTACAGCTAAGATATAATGGCGATTTAATTTATCGATTTTGTGAGTACAAAACTAAGGACAAAATGGTAGATCAAAAATCAGCAAATGTGAAAAATCGTGCCAAGGGGACCGCACAGTAAATCTGATCCCACAATTAATTTAAGCCTTTATTTTTAAAGAGAAAGCTGTATTATTTGCTCAGATTATTTTTCCCATTAAAAAAGTTACTTGCATGATCACCACATTTTAGCCTCATTATAAACAAATGTTAATTCACTTTTTCATTTGACTCCTAGGCCAATCAACAGTATCCTTACTAAACTTCATAATCCGCTTCTTTAAACTGCCGTCTATACAATTTTCAGTAACAGTTTCTAAACACTTCACTGTTAACGTTTTTTTATCGGATTTCTTCAAAACCTTTTTCACTTCAGAACAGTACATTGTAAAAACGTCGCCAACTATCTGATTCATTTCTTGCAATGCTTTCGACGAAATTTGCAGTTCTGGTCTCAATATTCGTTTTAACTTCAAAATGTGGGGTCTAAAGTTCATGTCGTCTATTTTTCTTGGTTCTGTAGTACCGTCACTTTGAGACTGGTCAGCATCAGGTTCATAGGTAGAAGTACTTGGAAATATCCAACTTTCTTCCTCTGATTCATAGCTACAATTTTCGGATGACGGTGATTCCGTTACAACAGAATCAAAAAGTTCACGATATTTTTCATCTAAATTACTCTCATCGGAAGCCATGGTTTAGTAAGTTTACTTAAAATATCTTGAAACGACACAAAGTTTACGGAAAATATATGAGTGCTCACAAGTTGAAGTTTAAAAGAAACTAAAAAAGTGAGTTTTTGTTTAAACTTTACGTGGCACGAGACTGAAGAACTCAATCAAAATACACCAAGTAATGTTAATGTCCATAAATATGATAAACGCTACAAAAAGATTTCGTTTTACTTGTAGTTTTTATTTTTCAAACATAATTCGTAAAACACGATATTTGAAATCTGTGGTTTCGAGGATCAGAACCTCAAGCAATTTTATGCATAAAAATGTGCTTTCGATAACGCACGTAACTCCATAATAAAGATAAGACAAATCAAGTTAAATATTACAACAGTTATTGAATTGTAAAAAAAAGCCTTGAATTTATGTAACACTTACAATATAAAACCCGACGCTGCACGGTTGTACCCTTAGTAAAGGTGATTTGTTTTTTTATGTAAACTTTTATTTAATGCCAATTGATCCCCTCTCTACTGATCGGCACAACATCAAGATATTATAGTATCCTTTTTTCTGATATCAGCATCAATTAAAAAAAATGGTTGATGCCCGATTGTGTCCAGGCTCTTAAAGGAGTTTAAAGGCTTTCCCATGGGCCCTTGAAAAAATTGTCAGTTTCATAAACAAAGAAAAATCGGACCCGGTATATATAAGGATCCAAAAGTAATTGAAAAATCTATCTGCTTCTGCTGCTCACACAAGCTAAATGTTGAGAAAATTGCGCTTCGGAGAAGTATTCAGCAGATTTAAATTAATTATAGCATCTACTGTCATGAGATATTGTAGGAAATATCACCAAATTCTCCAAAGCATGTTTCTGTAATAATTCTTGGACATCGTCAGACACTGCTAAAAATTTTAACGCAAGGCTACACCGGAATCCTGGAACTTTCTAGCTGATACCACTATTTGGAGCATAGATTCACCACTTTTGGGCTTTGATTCACCACTTTTGCGGTTTATCAAAGTTGAAGAGTACACGGGAATAGCCGATTGATTCATTAGGCGGACGCCCGCAATTGTCTGCTTGGCGGCAGAAAACCGGTTTCTCTCTTTCTTCTTCGCTTTGTAAAAGCGTTGGGATCGCCAATCACCTGAATCTTGGTAGCTGGGAACCACAGAGATAGTAGTTAACCTATTAGCGTGGCATATCACGTGACCTACAACACTGGCTTCATTGGGGCTCTTCTGGGAGCTCCTTGCTCATCCCGCCGTTAGCATTGGAGGTCACGTGATCTGCCACTCTATTACTTTAACTATGATATCTATAGTAGGAACTGGTTTCTTTACACAAGTTTAGGCGATCACTCGCTATCATCGCCGAAGTGGCTTGCTAAGGAAACTTCTCTGCAAAATCAATCGGTTTTTTTCCCGTGTACTCTTCAGTTGTGCTTTCATCATCTGCTTGGTAAATCCCCTCTCCAAATAATTATATCAGCTAGAAAGTTTCAAGATTGCGGTGCAATCTTGCGCCAAAATTTTTGTAACTGTGTATATCAAGCCTGTACACTAATGACAAACGAAAGAAAACTAAACAGACATGCATCATTTTGTACTTCTGAAATTCTTTTATTTTTATAAAGTACAAACTCCTAATTAACTTTGAAAGTATTCCGCCATATCTTCGTTTCGCCTTCAATATAAAAAGAACATTCTCCAAAAATTTGGTAACTGTATATACCTCCAAAAGTTTTGGCTGGGCGTTGATACGTGCGTCAGTGAGTCAGGACTTTGCCTTTAATAAATTTAGATTGAATTTGTGTAGTACATATTGAATATATATATTACATAACGACACTGAGCATTGTATTTCTCCCCAACGTTAGTAAAAACTACAAAAACCTTTTAATTTTGAGGAGTGATGGTAGATAAATATATTATTCGGTATTTTTTTTATTTCGTTTTAAGTAAAATTTTGCATAATAATCTACTTATTTATTTAGTGATGCAGCACAATTTCTTTGATGATTCTTGTATTTTTGTGGGGGGAGGGGGGGGGAGGGTTTAACTGTTATAAAAAAATAACTTTTCCTCAAGCAAATAGTTCGATGGCCAACCCTCTCAGCTCATCTTCAAAAATAAACTCTTTATTTTGGTGATTTAAATTTTCTCGAGTTTAATTTTATTATCTTTAGAAATAATTTCATCCCAAAATATCTTCATTCTTTCCTAATCACAATCCTTTAAAAATTAAGAGCAAAACGGTGCTTTCATTAAAGTCATGTGCATCTCAATACAGTTCGTTATGATAGATGCAAAAGGTTTACCTTATCTTCTAACAACTTTTGATTTCTCATAATAAGTATTTATTGTAGCCAACCAAGGTAATAAATAAAAAAAAACAAATCTGTCGCCATCATTGTGTTGATAATAATATTTAATAAAAATAATTCCAGTATTGAGCTACCTTTAAATGTCGCTTTTGGATATTGATTTTGATTCAGTTTATTTATTGAATTTATTTTTTTAATTATAACTTTTTTGACATTTACTGTGTTATTTATTTCAGGTGTGGTATAAAGCCTGCGAGCAATCATTTTTCTCATTATCCATTGGCTATGGGAATATAATTATGATATCAAGTTATAACAAGTTTACAAATAACGTGTACAGGTAGTGTACAATTTTTCAGTGGGTAGAAGCAAGTACTGGTTAAAAACAATTTTTAACATGACTTTCTTTATAACAATCAAATGAATATCGAGTTACACAGCTATGATATAATTTCCGGTTTGTTAATTGGCGACTTTTGGCGAGCTTGAAAATTCAACCTAAGGTTGCTATACCTATCTAGTTGTATGAAATATAAAGTCTAATGTTTACCACATTTGGGCATTTTCGTTTTTTGGCAACTTAATGCTAATCGCCAAATCAAGACCGGCCATTATACCCTACCGGTTCCTTATATTTATATTTCATTTATAACACACTAACACTTTGCTTCTTGTTTCTTTTGATTGATGCATTTACTTGAAATCATAAATTTAAACCCTTTCTTTTATCTCGATTTCAATTTAGGGATGCTATTATAATAAGTGTGCTGGATACATTTACTAATATTATTGCTGGATGCGTGATATTTTCTGTCCTTGGAACCTTAGCTGCTGAAAAAGGTATCGATATATCCAAAGTTGTTGACCATGAAGGTGAGTATAAAATTGAGTTGATATTTTATAAACTAAAAATCTGAGTGCTGCTGATGAATAACTGATAACAATTAAACTAAAAAACTAAACAAAACTAGTTTGTTTAGTATGATATATGTCTTAGCCTAAACTGATAATTAACGAAAATGAATAACGAATGTTTATGAAAAGTGCTTGATGTACTCTCACAAATGGTTTCTGAAAATTCTTGTTATTTCATTAGTATTTGATGAATCATATACTGGGAAACTCTCCCAACGTCAAGTTTAGCAGATTTTTTTTGAGGTGATACGAATTTAAGTTCAAGTAACCTTTTAAGTAGCCTTCAAAAAAAAAGAAAATAATAAAAATTAAAAATTATTTAATAAATTAAATTAAAAAAAATATTAAAAATTAAAGTAGCTTTTTAAGTGCTTTAAAAATATTGATAACACTAATTATGTCATGTTTGAAAATTTATTTTTTCTTGAAAAAAAATGTGCAGAAACAAATTCAGAAAGTAATGATATTAGCATAAAATTATATTAAATTATCAAATGAAAGTTCTAGTTCTAATTGCGTATCGTGAGAAAATATAATTGGCATACTTTAAACATTAATTGAGATTTGTCACTATTTAATTTAACTTATGACGTTAATTTAAATTTTATGTTTACTTTTTCTAACTCAAATTTTTCTTGCAGGTTTAAGTCTAGCATTTGTTGTTTATCCTCAGGCATTAGGAAACATAAAGTTTGTTCCCCAGTTGTGGTCCGTATTGTTTTTTATAATGCTGTTCACTTTAGGAATTGGAAGTTCGGTATGTCAAATCAATCGATTTTTGAATCAAAGTAACAAATGGTGTTTCATATAAATTGATATACTTTTTTTCCTTTTTTTGAATCAACTAAACACATAATCATTTTAAATATAAAGCTGAAATGTAGTGTCTTATTCTAAAAAAATGTATGCTGATTTACGTAAGCATTTCTATGGTTGATTATAAAATGTTGATTAAATCAAACTTTGATTAGTAATCATAGTTTTAAATATGCATCAAATTTGAAATGGATAACTGCATAGGCATTGGGTTCATATTCAGCCTTGAAACTTAACTGGAAAGCATTAAATATTCTGACGATTTAAATGTTCAGTTAGACATTGTACATTTTTTTCAAAAACTTCCAATTTCATTAAACATAGGAAATTTTATTTTACCCTTAAAAATGCAACTACAGTTTTATAATGTGTAGAACTTATTCAAATGCTCAATAGAAGGAAGAGCTAGGGAAAATATATTGTACTTTGTCAAATGCGTCTCATTTTAGCCTTCTAGTGGGATGTAAAATATTTATAATTAATGTCTCAAACATAAAAAACTGAATTAACTAAAAAAAAGTGTAAGATCTTGAAAAAATTTGGAATTTACTCATATTTACTTATCTTTCTAGATGTCTCAGATTGAAACTATTCTAACCGTCATTAAAGACAAGTTTCCATCAATGCGTGACAGAAAAGAGCTATTGGCACTAGGAGCTTGTATTACATTTTTCGGACTTGGTTTGCCCCTTACAACCAATGTAAGCAGGTTTTAACTAGTTTACACACACGTAACAACGACTTTAAATGCAGCTCTTGAAGTAGTAACATCATGTAACCACGGAAATGATCGAAAGCAACAATTTTCTAAAAAGATCAATATACAATTACACAGTAACGTTAATTGCTTATATTAGTAAAAACCCATAATAAGTTACATGAATAAATATGGGCAAGCAAAGCTTAATTTTTCTACAGAGATACATTTTTGAAGCATAAGAGTCTATATTCTTTGATGTCTTAAGTACGACAATTATTTTAAAATAAATTATTGGTTACGTTAAGTTCCGAAAAAAAAATAATAAAAAGGTTCAAAATTAAACTTTACAAATACAAAAATTGACGACAAGCAACATATGCCAGAGATTGGTCAAAAACGTTGACGATAGTGGAAGTTGCGCAGTCCATGTGTGTAGGCTAAATATAAAACATGTAAAATAAAAAAAGGTGTTAAATAATAAAAGTTAAATTCGCACGAAAATTGAATACTTAAAAATAAATTTAAGTTACAATTTATCTTGCAGAGAATGCTACAAATTATCATTTCACACCCAATTTTTTCTTTTTAATTCAAACTGAGAAATTCTTTGTATATTTTTTAGGTAGGGAAACATATTTTAGTTTTGTTGAATAACTATGGAGTAGGAGCTGCAGTTTATTGTTACTCAATCCTCACAGTTATTGGCATTACATGGATTTATGGTAAATTAATCTTTCATACATTCATTAAAAATGATTTCTAAAAAATTTATTTCTTTCTAAAAGTTTAAAATGTAATTTACTTTGTTCTAAAAGTTTATAAATAAAATATATTTTGTTCCAAAAGTTTATAAATATAATATATTTTGTTCTAAAAGTTTATTAATATATATTTTGCTCCATAAGTTTACAAATATATATTTGTTTTAAAAGTTTATAAATATATATTTTGTTCTAAAAATTTGTATAAATATATATTTAATTCTAAAAGTTTATAAATATACTAGTCAATGATGCGTTATGAAACTATTTTAGGAATTCGCAATTTTTCAAACGACGTGGAATTCATGACGGGAAATTCACCAAGCCTCTTTTGGAAAACCACTTGGACTTTCACTGCACCAATTGCTTTGATTGTAAGTATATATATTCAGAAAGCAGGCAATAATTGATATTTATTCATTTTACATTTTTATATTTATACGCAAAGAAAATTTAAAAACAAATAATATTTGTTAATGGTAAGTGTGCAGAACAAATTGATTGAAAACACTAACCTTCAAAAACTTGAGCTTGAGCAAGAAATACATAATCGAATTTCGTTGGAATGAATGATCAGATTTTTACATTGTCAAACATATTGAATGTTCAAACCAGAACTTTGTGTTCATTTAATTTGAAAATCCTACTATATGCTAATCAATTTAATTCAATGATAATTTCCTGCTTCATAGTTTTTACTTCACGCATTTCATGTTATCACCACTCAAGTTTTGTCGGACATAAAATGAACCGTTTGTTATAACCTGTAGCACTTTGGTGGAACGTGACTCCGTAAACAAGGTGGCATCAAATTTTGCTGCCATTCACCTTGTTTACAGAGTACCGTTTCACCAAAACACCACAATGTACCACTAACTTAATTACAAAAGATCATATGTGTTAATAAATTGTCACAAAATAATTGCGTGGCAATACTTTTGGAGAGTTAGTGGATTACTGAAAAAAAATTGAAAATTTCTATATTTTTTATTAAAAAATTATCTTTGAAGTTTATACAAACTACACTGCACAAAGCAATTAGGGGAGCGCATGGCTTAAACTCTTTCATCCCCAATGATTCTATTTGGAATCATCAGCTTGCGGCAATTTTTTTCTTACTAAGTTGAGATCGCACTTATTTATCGTTGAAGGAATCGTGTCTTTTGAAGAATTAAATAATGTTTGTTTTAATTAAATGAAAATATGAAAGATATTTTTAAATAAAATTCACTCTGAAATAATTTTATTAAACAAATTGTCCCTAAATTCTTCACGCTCGCATTCTTAGATGTTTAAAAATTGATAATAACTTTTTTTACAAATAAAGTTTTGAAAAAAATTGTAATAATTTATTCAAAAGTTATAATTCCAATTTTTTCACCCTTAAATTTAGGAAAATATATATTTTTTTACCGGACTTTACCCTTTCAATCGTTCAAAATGTTTAGATTTTTAGAATAAAAGAATCTGCAACTGGAAGGGTTAACAAAAGTACGCAAAGTGCTCCCCTAATTGTTTTGAGCAGCATATACATTTTTCAGGTAATTTTCCTGTATGGTGTCATTGCGCAAGAAGAATCTGGTAATGACAGTTTGCCGAAGTGGGCCGAAGCTTCTGGGTGAGCTCTGGCTGCTTTAGCTGTTTCCCAAATACCTGCGTATGCGGCCTATGTGATTTACAAAAATCCTCAAAAGACCTTATTGGAAGTAAGAATAAGCTTAATATATTTCCTACATAAACTTTAACAAAGACCATTTAGTCTAAAACCTTGGATGTTTTAGTTTAGAGTCATTTTAAAAGTCGACTTTTTATTGTTTTAAACTTATAAAAAAATCTTTGAAAACATAGTCAATATAATATGGGTACTTTAAATAAAGCGCAAAAATAGCCTCTATCTGCATTTAACATTTATTTAAAATTTATATATTTTTCATTTTGGAATTTCATTCAAAAGGAGGACTAGAAAGAGCATGTATTTGTTTCGTTAAAAAACTTGACAGTTGAGAAGTAAATTTGATTTTTAAACACTCACATATCGGAAAATTCGAATAGATAAGAATTCAAAAAATAACTAACTTTTTCTCTTACTGATTTAAATTGAATGTAGAAAAATTAAGAGAGTTTTCAATTATGTATGTTATTATAAAACTATTTTTCCTTACTAATTTTTGGCCCTTAACAATTATTCTTCTGAATCTTTGTACACTTTTTAGAAAATCCAATATAATTTCCTGTATACTAAACACTGGGAATCAGGAAAATCAGAACTATTTATAAAACTATTTTTCCTTATTAATTTTAGTTCTTAACAATTATTGTAACGGAATCTTTGTACACTTTTTAGAAAATCCGATATAGTTTAATCTATACTAAAAATAAGGAGCAGGGAAATTCAGAACTATTTTAAAACTATTCTTCCTTGTCAATTTCAGTTCTTAAAACTTATTCTTACTGAACCTTTGTACACTTTTTAGAAAATCCAATATATAAATTCATGTATACTAAACACTGAGAATCAGGAAATTCAGAACTATTATAAAACTATTCTTCCTTGTCAATTTCAATTTCAGTACTTAACACTTATTCTTACCGAATCTTTGCACACTTTTTAGAAAATCCAATATAATTTCATGTATACTAAACACTGGGAATCAGGAAATTCAGAATTATTATAAACTGTTTTTCCTTATTAATTTTAGATCTTAACGATTATTCTAACTGAATCTTTGTACACTTTTTAGAAAATCCGATATAGTTTAATGTATACTAAAAATTGGGAGCCGGGAAATTCAGAACTATTACAAAACTATTCTTCCTTATCAATTTCAGTTCTTAACACTTATTCTTACTGAATCTTTGTACACTTTTTAGAAAATCCGATGTAGTTTCATGCATACTAAACACTGGGTATAAGGAAATTCAGAACTATTTATAAAACTATTTTTCCTTATTAATTTTAGTTCTTAACAATTATTCTTACTGAATCTTTGTATACCTTTTAGAAAATCCGATATAGTTTCATGCATACTAAAGATTGGGGGCCTGGAGATCCAGGAGATAAAGCTCGTTGGTTGGAAATGAAAGATTCTGTTACAGCTGGCCGAATAGACACAAACACTGTTCGAGTTGTATCTGCAGTGTACAACAAATCTTTCCAAGACGATGGCGAAGTATTTTAGAACACAAATTTTATTGGAATCATGTATATATCTATTGTTGCTAAACCTTTTAGATATAGCAACAGCTAGATCAAGTCCATGAGTCCATGTATTCTAGAAAAGTTAGATACATAACAAGAAGTAGAGATGCCTTAAAGTCTTCTAAACCTAGACCCAGGCAATCTAGGATATGTTCCGGAGAGGTTGGCTTTAGATGTATATATTGTTAAATTATGAAAAAAATGTTTTTCATTTATATTTTGATTTATTTATGTTATTATTTCCTATTCATGCCTTTTTGTATTGAAGTAATCAATAAATATACATTGACAATGTATACAATGCTGTTTTGTGACATATTTTGATTTAATCTAACAGTCTTATCATATTAAAAAGCTGATTTCTAAGCAATCTTTCTTTAACATTTATTTAAACAAATTTAGCTTTGATTTATTTAATTTTATATACATCTAAAAAACAATGTTAAGTTCGTACGCAAACACATCCAATAATGTTCTCCATGATAAGATATAATTTATTTGTTAAACTTAAATTATTAATTTACAAAGAATCAATTTTTACACAAGATATACATTACCAAATTAGACGAATTGACACTTTAATTCACTTTTATAATCACAATTATTGTAGGTATCTTATTAAGTTAATATTATTTGCTATTAAAGTGACTTTGAATAAAGTTAAGTGATTTTGTGCAAAGCTTAAAGCATAAAATAAATAACACATACACAATATATATAGTACAAATAAGTTTCTGTATATTTACAACTGAAATTGAATTGTCTGTAGCAGCACTCTCTTAGTATACATTAAAAGAATTCAAAAGTATTTAAGAATATATCAATAAAGCTAAAACTAAGTAGGAGTATAAACTAGTGTTATTGTCATTCCCGGTTTAATTGGAACTTCACTTCTTGAGGGCAAGCACACACTTTGATAGATATCCTGAAATAAGATTAAAAAAAACTTTTTAATCTTAAGTTTTGCATTGTAAATTTGTAATGTATCTTTAAAAACTTGATTCTTAAAATTTTGCTTTAAAAACTGCTAAGAACTAAAAAATTATGAGCATTTCCTAAACCTCTCTAGTATATATGTATATTTAAAGTTTTGTGGAAGTTGAAAGCAAACGATGCATAAGGTTTTTTTTTTTAAACAAACTTCTAAACAAAACCTGAAATTGTTATATTTACTTCAGAAGTGAAAACTAAATTATTAAATAATTGAAAAATAATAATGAAAGCTAAAATGCTTATGAATACATTTATGAAACTAAAATGCTTCTGAAAAAAAAATTATGAAGCCAAAAAAAAAAATCTTTTAAACCTATAACATCTACATTTGGATAGTCTTTGCATAAAAATCTCTGATAAAAAAAAACATTCTATACCTTCTAAATTAAGGTATACAGGTATAATAGTGCCAAAATGCTTAGTAAGTGTAAGAATCGCATCAATGTACACTGCTCAAAACAATTAGGGGAGCACTTTGCGTACTTTTATTTACCCGTCTAGTTCCAACTTCTTATTTTTTATTATAAAAATCTAAAATTCGTTAAATAAATTCCTTATGCATTTGGATTGAAATGGTAAAAAACAGGGAAACATATCTTAATTTTTTAACTAAAATTTAAGGGACAAAAAATTGGAATACTAATTTTTGAATAAATTATAACATTAATTTTTTCAAAATTTTAATTGTAAAAAAAAGGTAAAATCAAATTTTAGACTTCTAAGAATGCAAGCGTGAAAAATTTAGGGTCATTTTATTTCATAAAAAATTTTGGGAGTGAATTTTATTTTACCATGTTTTTCATATTTTCATTGAATTAAAACAAACATTAATTAATTCTTCAAAATACATGATTCTTCCATCTAACGATAAACAAGTACGAGTTTAACTTAGTGAGCAAAAAAATTGGAAGCTCATGATACCAAATGGAATCATTTGGGGCGAAATGGTATTAACCATGCATTCCCCTAATTGTTTTGAGCAGTGTATGTAATCATGTTTGTATACTTTCCTTTAAAATTGCAAAGTTTGAGTTTTAAAATATAGATTCTATTTATGGTTCATGATGGTACAATAATATTCTGATTTTGGTTGTCATAACAAAAAAGATCGAATACTTACTTTTCCCGTCTTGTCACTGACAATAACTTTCCAGTACCCCCTCTCATCCGTCTGTAGATCGTTAAAACTTCCTATTACGTAGCATTCAGTGAGGGTTGATCTTCTGAAAGAGATCACTGAATCGTCTTCGGATTGTCCGAGGATTACGCGGAATTTGCCTTCAGCCTGTCTCAGTGCTTCCACTGCTGTCATCATTGGTGAGAGGGTCACCAACACTTCGGGAAATACTATTTCTTGCATGCCTGCCTCTACTTTAATGGTCACTCCAGGCTATTAATTTATGAAACACTTTTACTGTTTATGATTAATATTTATCATAAGGATGATTATTGTTTATGATTAAATAGAGTATATAAGTTATAATATAAAAGCATGCATCATCATAAAAAAAAATGTTCGATTCAGAAAATGTACAATGCCTTGCAGTCTTCAGTTACACAGGCTTCACTTTATTTTCGTTTGTATTAAATAATTATTATGAATAGCATAGTACTTTTCTTTAAATTATACATCAAATCTTTTTGAAATTTTAAAATATAACTAAAAATGACCCCAGTCTAAAACTTATTGATATCATATCTACGGCCTAACCGAGTAAAAGTTTAGAGTATATAACATTTGTAAAGTAATTATGAATACATTTAAAAATTATCAGTGATTGCATCTATTAAAAACATATGCGTGATTTCATATATTTAAAACATTTTAAATTGATGCTCAACAGTTATTGCTAATATACTCACTGGTGGCCCTAGGTTCTGTATCGGAATGTAAAACGCATTTGGCGGATGCGACTGTGATCCAAATGTATTTACTGTCATTCCTGGAGCAAAAAAGACGCCTGTCATCAATCTAGATGGAGGCATCTGGTGCATAGGTGGTGCCATGGGTACCTGGGAGTTTGGTACTGATGGTGCAGATGGTGAGAAAGCACGGGGAGGGGGCAAGACTGGTGGCACTTGGTGCATAGGTCTTCGGGGAGCATCTGAATCGAAAGAAGAGAGTGGAGGCAAAACTGGTGGCACTTGGTACATAGGTCTTCGGGGAGCATCTGAATCGAAAGAAGAGGGTGGAGGCAAGGCTGGTGGCACTTGGTGCATAGGTCTTCGAGGAGCTTCTGAGTCGAAAGGAGAAGATCGATACTTAGTGGCTAAAAGTTCCTGCAGGGCTAGGTCTTGTAGAGGGTTTTTGTGTTTTGACTGAAATAAATGTAAAATTAGTGAGTTAATATTACATTTAGTGAAAGTGTTTAAAATAAGTCACTGCTCTTATATTAACGCCAATCAATTGACATATATCGATGGGCATTTCAGAGATTTGATGTTTCAAGATATTTACACGGTAAAAAAACCCTATCAAATTAATGGAAACTTACCGTAGTTTCAAGGATTTGAAACAATTTAGCTTAGTTTTTAGTCTTGAACAGTTTTGTATATTCGTTCCCAGTTTACAAACGTATTCTACAAAACTTCCTCTGAATGACGGCTTTTTGGGAGCGTTTCAATATGCCGAATGCCACTTTATTTGGTCGCAAAATTTGCCGCCCCATAAATGTGCCGCTCTAATCTACAACCTACTTAGCCTATTTAGAAATCCGGCCCTGGCTACGTATGACTTTTACCTTGTCTGTCCTCTGTCTGAGCCTGACTTTCCTCAAGATCCTGTTAAGTATGACGGTAGGAGGAACATCTTTGACCCTGGCCACCTGGTACACCATCTTCTCCATCTCATCAATGGTGTAGGCCCTCGGATAGCAAGGCAGGGAAGAGAAGGACATTCCGTTGAAGCCCACTGTGAGGTACAGGACGGTGAACATCACTTTCATGGCAGATGGGAGGAATGATGGCTTTTACCTACAACACTTGAGAGAAAAAACATGTGTAATGGATAACATTTTACTTGAAGGTTTCATTTATTTGAGGGTAGGTTTTGAGGTAGGATTTTTGTTAAGTTTTGATTGGGTATTATTGAGTTTCGGATTTACACTCTTAAAACAAACGAGCGATTTTAACTCAATCTGAGTTAATTTTCACACCTCCAGTCTTGAAAATGCACTTCCCCGAAATGAGTGGATCCTTTGTGTGTTATACCTCCTACAGGATCACTCCAAACGAATGAACTAGGAGGATTAGTACTTAGTAGTGGATTTCACTCTTTTGTTTTAATAGTGTAGGTATTTGAGGACTCTAACTGCAAAAGTCACAGTCCCGATTTTTTTTAAATTGGAAACCAGTAAAAAACTGCTATGCACATTATGAATTTGCCAACGAACTTTATTTAGATACAAACTCGCATACTTCATTCGACAACTCGAATGTTCACCTGGTTTTGAAGATGAAACATAGTGAAATTGTGTTAAAAAAGTACTTTAAAATTTCAAGAATATTAGTTTTGCAACTGATTGCCCAGAAGAATATTTATTTTGACACAACAATTGGCAACATTGCAACAATCTCTGAAAAACTTCAAAACCACACAGAATTGCATTTTCAAGCGGCTGAATAAAAGTGCTTTTATTAGTTGAAATAGGGAAAATTAATTTTACACTTGGAAAAAGTGAGTTTTTATAATAAATTTTAAAAATAAGTGGTTCACAATTAGTTTTTTCTACTTTGACAGTACCAACCTGCGAACAGAAAGGAAGAGTACTATAATTTATCTAAAACTTTGAAATAAAAGAAGTAGAAAAGTTATTTTTTTCATTGAGAACCCTCATTTCTAATAAGGGATCCAAAAATAGCCCAGTATTTTTTATTTTACTCTTTCTAAAGACAAAATTAGTTCTAAATAGTTACAGCACGTTTTGTATTCTTTAAAACATATTCAAGTAATATACAAAGATAATTCTGATCTGACAGTCCTAAGTAATCAAAGCAAAATGTTCGAAGTACATATTAAATAGGAAGCAAATATTTATAAACTAAAATACATTAAACTGTGTGTGTCTACAAATATCCTCCTTAAAATATACACATAAACGGCGAATGAATTATGCAATGATTAAGAGACAACGCCCTAATAATAGCCAATAGGACTTTAGATAAAACCAAGTAATTTGGGAGTTCAGGTATGGAACCAACAATGAAAGTATTATTTGGGTTCCGGTACTAAAACTTATTTTACGATCGAAAACAAAAAACATGGCACAAAATATACCCTTAATAACTTGAAACGCTGTTTTTAATTAAGATTTTGTATGTAAATATGAATAATATATTTTTTATAGTTGAATGAAACTGAACCCGCAAATTGTTAACTGAAAACCCTGCTAACCCTAGTTGAAAAAATTTCATATGGTACACTGCGAAAAAAATTCAAAATATAGTGATTTTACCCTTGCATTATAATTTGTTTCCTCGGATGGTACTGCTCTAACTTGACATTCATTACTTTTATTATTCTAAATGTGTTATAATTTTATCAATAATTTTTAGCAAGACAAAGAAAATATGGAAAGGATCGAGATAAGTTTGAAAAATTTATCCTCATAATAGGTATTTTTCTTAAATTTAATAGTTATGGTTAACTCACATTTTAATAGTTATATAAGTATATCTAAATGAATATAGGTATTTTCTTGAATATCAATTACTATTTACTAATAGTGTTCCATAAAAAC
This sequence comes from Hylyphantes graminicola, assembly GCA_023701765.1. Lineage (NCBI taxonomy): Eukaryota > Metazoa > Arthropoda > Arachnida > Araneae > Linyphiidae > Hylyphantes > Hylyphantes graminicola. The sequence goes on along the minus strand of CM043117.1, from coordinate 30,333,001 downwards.
CCTTAAATAATGATTTACAATAAATTGTGAATTAATATTGTAATAAAGCATCTAAAACTTTTATTTGTTACGTTGGGGCTGGAGAGCCCAGTCGGTAAGACTTTTGCCTTTAATGCTAAAGGTCCAAGGTTCGGGCATTGTCAAATAGCTGCCAACCTATAAATGGTCTGGGCAGCCAAAAAGTACAACGAATACGATCCCGAGTAGATGGAGTTACTTTCAATCTACTTCAAAGTCCCGACGCTGCATACGATGTCTCGCTCAAAAGTTGAGTTGGATGCCTACTCGAATGTCGGCTCGTCACTCGACTCTGGTTCTAAACTACGACTCCCATCGCCAATAGCCTTTGTGTAGGTCTAGTGTGACTATAATTCCACTCAACTTTGTTACATTATAAAGGGAACTTATTAGAGCAATACCCATGTTTATCCATTCAATGTCTATAATTATACCTCTAAATTAGTGGTCACGCCCTGTCTTAAGTGTAACGTTAAGTCATTAACTGTCTACAATATACTTAAATAGTGAACACAACTCTATGACGCATTCTATTTATGAAATTTCCTGCTAATTTAATGAGTTTTAAAAATTGTTAATACCCTTTCTCCTGCCCAAATAGGGACTAATCTTTCGAATTTTCGGACAATAAATATATTACCAGTATACACAAAATTTAATAAAACTCAATAAATTCCCTTAAAACGTGATATAGTTTATAAAAAAACGCAAAAAGAGTTTCCATAATGGCCATACGAGATAATCATTTTTGATATTTTTCCTCAGCCTAATTTGCAATGTATACCAGTCTCCTTCAGACACAGACTATCCAATTCCTAATCACCCTCAGACGATACAATTTAATGATTCTACTTATTATTGTGTGATTATGTGAACTGTGTTATATAAAATATATAAGAAATATGTTGTGTGCAATCGAAAAACGTTGTTCAACGAGTTGAACCAATTTAAGATATAATTTGAAAGATTTTAAACACTCAGAGAATATCATGTGTATAATTGCTCAAAAGTAGCTGTGGTAATCGAGAAATAAGCGCGCTCTTCTCCCATGCTTGGCTTCCATATTGAAGAGGCCATGGCAAAAAAAAGGCCTTACGGTTTTAAAAATATAAACTTCATTTTCTCAATCAGTACCCTTGAGTTATCTATAAACAATAAAAATACCTTATACATATGCAGAAATAGTCTTTTAACTTGCGTTCTAAACTACGATTCACAATTAGTAAAGTTTAAACTTCGCATGGAGGCCAAAATAGGCAGTCGAAAAACATGCAATCTAACTGAGCTCAATAATTAGTTCAAGTTTTAAAATCCTAAGTTCAAGTTTTAAAATTCAGGCAATAATTGAGACTGATTCTGTTTATTGTGTTTCTTCATTTACCCAACATTTTTTTAAAAATTTTAAATAAGTAGCTTTTAAAACCTTTTTTTTAAACCTTTTTTTTTTAGCTAGAAACCTTTTTAAAACCTTTTTTTTAAACCTGTGGCATTACAAGCGTCACAAAGAAATTGTTTCTACGAAGTACCAAAAAAAAATTGGAATAAGACTGCAGTTTTGTTAGTTAACATCAGTAGAGGCTTTATAAACTTATACAGATAGATTAGACCAACTAGTTTTCTTCTATGGCAAATCGTCCTCAGCATTCAATATTCTCCGTTTATTCTGAATTACTGCAGTGCAAAAAAATGTCATGTTATGCCGAAATTAAAAATGGGAAGCAATCTTACTAAAACATTAGTAAAAGGTATAAAGGTAATTTTTGTCAACTTTTAGGCATACTTTGGCAAGCTCTATCAACGAAGACCAAACAATGTCTAATCAAAAGGGAAAGTTGCACTGTTTGTTTAAGCTCATAGCGATCCAGATAATAATGGCATTTATTAAAATTTGTTAAATTTAAGTTTTTGTATAATTGATTGAAACTAATTACATTATTTACCAATTTTATAGGTTTATTCTTTTCTGAAAATTAAACAAAAAGATTCTTATATTTCATTTGTTAAATCTCTTTGAGAATAGTTGGAATACTTCCCCATAATCTTTGGCGAGATGGGAAAATTTAGCCTCGTGTACGTTGTATGAGAGCTCAATATGCTTGCATTTAAGCCCTATCTGCCAAAAAGTATATTTACTTTTTAGAAAATTCGTAATGCTCGCTTGTAGATAAAACTGTAAGGAAAGAAGTGATATTCTGTTTCCCCGAAGTAAATAAATTCAAAAATATATCCAATCAAAAAGGGAAAACATGTCAATGCAGTTTCAATCCCCCTTACACTAGAACTCTAACTATCAGAACTCTTAACAATCATACATCTAATTTTATCATTTTGTTCCATTCATTTATTAGTCCAAATGCTGAATATGAAAAAGTGCCGCCTTTCACTTTAATTACTTTTCATTTAATTAAAATCTCATTTCTTAAAAGATGGTTTTTCTCTACCCTTTTCAACATACCTGCAATAATTAATTTAAATGCCCACTTTTTCTGAGAAAAAATCATATTGCCGATTTTGTGATTTTCTGCATTTTAACAGAAACTAATTGATTCAGATAATTGTACTACTACTGTTCATATTTACTTGCACTCCAAAGTGTAATGAGTACAGCGTTCAAATGTGATGCGATATTAATGAATAAATAGCTATAGTAATTTTGACTCTCATGATACAGCAAATAACGAAGATACATATCTGTTCATTTCGGTACATTCAGACTGTTCCAGGTCAGAGAATTGCATCGTGGAACTAAATATAGATGTAATCTTGAAACTTGGCTAATTTTAGACATGAGAGAGATCACTTTCGAATATCGAATTTCTATTTGAACCATTATATAAAACAACTGCCCTCAACTTGTTAAAATAACACAGAATTCGAAACTTTTTATTAAACAAATGATCAATTCGAATTTAAAGACTTTGTTTACTAATCACAAAATCATTAGCAAAAATTTCTTATCCCATTAGCTCCCATTTACATCACCAAAATAATCGATTCTTATAATCGACGTAACTTGATGACAGAAATTTTCGAGCAACGTAATTGATGACCTCTTGATTAATGACAAAAACATAATTTCTCTTGAATATAACAAACATATTTATTCAATAATAAATGTTTTTGTGTAAAAAGCATTTTCGCATCTTTTGAATGTTTTGTGGTAAGATAAACTAATGTTCGCTACTATTCTAAAACTGCTTGGAATTTTACTGCTTGGAACTCGCCTTTATTATGCATAAAGTGGCAATAACTTAGTTTAAATTTTTATTGAAGGGAAATAATGCTAATACTGGAAGCTTATGAAAAATTTTGAAACTGTATTTTTTTACTATTTTGTAAACATAAAATATATTCAAAAGAGAGAAACTCAACTATAAATATTTCTTCAATGCAAGGTTAAAGAAAATTTGGATTAAGGTACATAGATTGTAGAGGTTTGTATTTATATGGTGAGAGAGAGAGAGAGAGAGAGAGAGAGAGAGAGAGAGAGAGAGAGAGAGGGAGAGAGAGAGAGAGAGATAAGCCGATATCTATCTTATATTACCCTATTTTTTTAAATTTAAAAATGTGATAAATCAAAATATTTTTCTAAAAATGCCTAAAAAAACTTTAGAAACATACATAAAATTGATCATAAATTTAAAACTTTTTCAATATTTACCTTAACTGATAATGTTCTTCTATTATAAAACTTGGATTATAATGATTCTTGACTGTAATAAAACTAATCTAAAGTAGATAATATTATAATTATTGTCTGTAATAGTATTTTTACTCTCAATTACCTAATATAAAATATAAGTTAATGAAATTATTGAAAAGGGGTCGAAAACCAAAACAAAGATTTTGTGTTTTCTACACGTTTTGAAGAGTGCTGAATATGAAAGAGACTTCAGAGACTTCAGAGACTGAACAGAAAGAGTGAATACGAAATGAGACTTCAACTTAAAACACAGTCAATATTTTACGTCAGACAGACCATTAGGTTTTAAAACATTCGCACATTCAGAACGGACAGTCAAAACTAGTGCATAAAATATCTATTATTTAGTGCAATTGCAAGTTGTTCATCAGGCTTCATACCCCTGTTTTCAAATTACAATTTAAGACTTTTCGGGCTTAATTTTGGACTAAGGTACATAAATTGGGGATCTTCATTGAGATTTAGTGATATGAGCCATAATCCTTCGAATATTTACACCATTTTTAAAAGAAAATATTTAAATAAGTAATAAATCATAATCATAATTAAAAATTTTAGTAAAAATTGCTTTTAAAAACATTAGAAAAATACATAAATTACCCGCCAATATGTAACACTTTTTTTAATAATTTATAATTTAACTGAATCACAACACTTTAAAATTTTATTGGAACCTTTAAATTTAATAATCCGTCGCCAGTTACGAAAAACTTTTAAAATTCCAGCTCACTCAACAAAGATCTTAACATATTAAAAGACTAGTTACCCTAAATCAGAAGGAGTAACGGTAAATGAAAAAAAATTAATTGAAAATTGTGTCGGATGTTTTTTTTATCAATTTGTTAAATCAAATCATTTGTTTCATCATTTTATTATTAAAAAATATTTTAAGTGGCCTAAAAACATAGTACAAGATTTAAAGCTCAACCAAATCTACATAAAACTGAATTGTCAGTCATTATTTGAAAAGACAATAATTTAAAACTTTTCCGAGTTGTAGATAATTTATTTTAAGTTTTAACTATATTTTTTAAAGTTTAATTTAAAAGTGATTTAGTTGTAAAGTGTGTAAGTACTGATTAATTTTTTTAAAATAATTTAATAAGATAGGTTTCTTTATATACATTTATTATGAGACATTAAAAAAACACCGGGGAAAATAAAACATAAATTTGCACCCTTTCAACTATGTACATTAAAATTTTATTTTTAAATAATTTGTTGATTAAAAAACATTTTGTCAACACTTATACCTTTTCATGAAGGGGCATATGGATTTTTGAATGTGCATACATATAAAAGTAAAATTGCATGAGATAAAATTTCAAACGTACAAATTGAAAATTTACCATAATTTTTTTTTTAATTTCTTATCAAGAGCTTTGAAAACACATTAACATATAATAAATGTCTACATTCATTGAAAAATTTGTGAAATAAATGAAAATTTATGCATTTTCAACATAAACAAAACTTCACTTTCCCTTAAAAGGCAAATTGCTACAAACACATTAATGATTGAACAATTAATTAAAATTATGTTAAAAGAAAACAAAAAATTATTTCAACTAAAAAAACTTATAATATTTTGTTTAAAAAAAATTACATAAAAAGTTTTAAAAGAGTAAAATACATTTTAAATCTAGTTTAAAAATAATTAATAATCTAACATTTTTATAAACTTCAAACAAAAGTAGTGCAAAAGTTAGTAGTGAAATTATTTAATAAACTAAAATTAAGTAGAATTAAAATGTTGAACACTATCTTACCTATTGTGCGATGCTTGCGTAGAGTGGGAATGTTGAGGCAGGAGTTCTTGCAGTTAGAGTGAAAGTGTAAGAGGGGACGAGAATTGTGTGGGTGGAATGAATTACCTGTGAGGGGAGGGGGAACTGAAATTGCGCGGACACTCACACACCTGTAGCTACGGGGGAAAAGAAGACCACGACGCTCTTTCTTTTTAAATTTGCCCTAATATCCTTCATCGGTCGGTAAAATCGTGCACTGTAAAAAAAAAACCCTGTTGTTTTTACAGTTAAAAACTGTCAACTTTGACTCCAGTTAATAACTGTTAATTTTACAGTTTGAAACTGACATTTTTTACAGTTCGAAACTGTCATTTTTTTACAGGAATACTGTAATTTAACAGGGAGAAACTGTTTTTTAGCAGGGAAAAACGGTTAAATTAGACATGCAAGGAGTCACGTGATTGAGATCATCATTAAGCACAAATACCCAATACTAGCCCTTACGACCAGTACTTACTTTGTCGCAGGCGGATCAGTATTGGCCTCGTACACAAGAGGTTCCTGGATCGAAACCGGGCCAGATCTATACCTCTTGCATGCGAGCCCAATACTGTGCCGCCTGCGATAAAGTAATCACTTGGTCACTAAGGCTAGTACAGGGTATTTTATTTTAGCAGGGAAAAACTGTTAAATTGACAGTTTTTCCCTGCTAAATTAACAGTTTCTCCCTGTTAAAATTACAGTTTTAAACTGTAAAAAATGACAGTTTTAAACTGTAAAATAAACAGTTATTAACTGGCGTCAGTGTAGACAGTTTTTAACTGTAAAAACAACAGGTTTTTTTTTACAGTGTGTGCTAAAATTGATTTGTTTTACAATATAACCAATACGGTCTTAATGATCACAAAAATGAAAAATTGGGCACCTGGAAGAGTGTTTTTAAAAGAGTTTTTAAAGTTTTTTTTTTAAAAAATTCAAATTTAAATAAATCTCAAACTCTTTTCTGAAACTATTGCAAATTTAATATTTTAAATACTTAAAAAATAGTTATGACTTATGACTTTCTTGGCGGGGGGCAAGATCGCCAAGCACTGCGACTTTAAGTCTATTGTACTAAGCCCCAGAAATGACACAAGCACAAGAGACACACAAAGAAAGAGACGACACAAACACATGGGCAAATAACAACATTTATTGACGGTCACAAACATCCATGCCTGACCGGGACTCGAACTCGACCCCAGCAGCTCCAAAGGCCAGAATCCTAACGAGTGTGCCACCGGGGCGGCATTTGAATAGTTACTTTACGGTCTATAACAGTTTCCATAAACTTGATTACAGTTAGCAACCATTTTCTTAAACATATTTACATTTTATAAACGTTTTCTTCAGAAGTTTTAACGAGTGCAAATAATGTTAGAATTTTCCAAATATTAACACATACAGTATGCTCTGCAGTTCAAAACTAGAGTCTATGAAGAGATTTTAGTGGGCCAATGGAAGCTTATCGGTCAGATGGAAGCAATTGTTTTCAGATTTGTATATACAGGATGGTTATAAAATAACACTCGCTATTCGGAGTGGTCTGTAGCTTTAATGAATAATCCAAATGCAAAAAACTTTGATACACTTACTATTCAAAAGGGGGGTGTTCGATGATCCGACGAAGACACATTAAATTGGGAAAGCTAAGGTGCAATAAATTTTTATTTATGGGCAACAGGCAGATAATCAGAGCAGTAATCAGTGCGCACTGGCACTTAGAACTAACAAGGAACCAACAAAAAGCAACCCGCTTGGGGCGAATATATAGTAATACAGGTAGTATGACGAAGGCAAATAATTTACATAAACAGTTCTCTTCTTGAGAGCGAACATGCTGCCCGCCAAATTTTAATTTCTAATTGAAGTAAATTAAAATTTAAGGTAATGGAATAAAAGAATTAACAGTTCGTTTGAATAGTCCTTTCGAAGTCTTCAGTCGCACAACTCGCACGCTGCCGTCTGCTCCTGGGTACACTTCGTCGACTCTTGCGAGTGGCCAAGTTGCTGGTGGACAATTGCTCTCCTTGAGCAATACTAGGTCTCCAACAGCCACATTCTTTCCCTCCTGCCTCCAACGGGAACGTTGCTGCAAAGTATGAAGATACTCCTTATGCCATCGGCTCCAGAAGGATCTTGTCAAGCTCTGCATCAGGCTCCAGCGAGACGAGAGATTGGTTACTCCATCAGTCTGATCTGGAAGGGAAGTGATTACCTCTCCTACAAGGAAATGAGAAGGCGTTAGTACATGTACAGAATCAATGTCCCCTTCAGTGACGGAAGTTAAGGGTCTAGAATTCAATATTGATTCGATTTGGGCGATCAAGGTTGAAAGCTCTTCGTAAGTGAACAAAGTAGCCCCCATGAGTCTCTTCAGATGAAATTTATTTGACTTGACTCCACTTTCCCATAATCCTCCAAAATTTGGAGAATACGGCGGTATCATATGGAAGGTTATGCCGTTGTCACTAAGGAAATGAGCTACAGAGTCACTGTTAGATAAAGCATTTAGTTCTTGTAAGTCACTAAACTTATTGCGAGCGCCAATAAAGTTAGTCGCGTTATCACAATAAATATTTGCAGGTGCTCCTCGTCGAGAAGCAAATCTTCGCAGGGCAGCAATAAAGGCATCTGTTGTTAAGTCACTAACTACCTCCAAATGTAAGGCCTTTGTGGCGAAGCAGATAAATAAAGCAATATATGCTTTGGCAGTTTTTAAATGTTTACCTCTACCTTTATTGACTTTGATTATAACAGGTCCAGCGTAATCCACTCCACAATTTAGAAAGGGACGCCCCAAGCGGACTCTATCCTTGGGAAGATCTCCCATTCTTTGAGGTCGGGTGGAGGCCCGGTATCTGAAACACACTAAACATTTGTTTATAAAAGTTCGAATCAGTCTTTTACCACCGATAATCCAGTAGGATTGCTTCAAAATACTAGATAGTAAGGTAGGGCCCGCGTGAAGATGCTTTATGTGGTAATAATTGATAAGAAGCTGAGCTATCTTGTGATCAGGTGGAATTATGATAGGATGCTTTACTGAATAAGGAATATCAGCATTAGTAATCCTACCTCGAACTCGCAGTAAACCTTCATTATCTAAAAATGGAGTTAAAGAAATCATCTTGCTTCGCTTTGGCAAGTCGGCACAGTTCTTTACGCGATCGATCTCTTCTTTGAAATGTTGGTTTTGAACCCACTTAAAGATTGAAGTTTTGGCGTTCTCGATTTCAGCAGATTGAAGAGGTTTGTGATTGTAGCTCTTATCGGATTCGCTTCTATTTTTAGCTTTGCAGTTGGAACAAAACCGTTTGCAAAAGGCGACAACTCTAACAATTTTTGTGAAAGACGAAAACTTATCAAATAGATCTTGCAATGTGTCGTTTTCAGGCACAGAATGAAAGTTGAAAAGGGAATCCTTTCTTTTTTCTTTAAGCACTTCGGCGTCATTAGGATCGTAAGTTGAATTGGGGATCACAGGAAGAACCTCTGAACTGTGAAGAAAGGATGGACCTTTTAACCACAAGTTGCAATCGGGAAGTTTGCTTGGTTGTAACCCTCGTGAAGCCACATCTGCAGGATTTTGCCGAGAAGAGATGTGGTTCCAAGCGTTGTTTGGAATAGTTTCCAAAATATCGGCAGTGCGATTGCCTACAAATGCCTTCCACCTTCGTGGATGGTCGGACAACCACGCTAAAACAATTTTAGAGTCGGTGTAGGCGAAAATCTGAATGTTAGGATGATCTAAAGCTTTTAATACTAATCTAAATAGTTTGGCAAGTAAATGCGCACCACAAAGCTTAAGTTTAGGGACAGATATTTGTTTGATCGGACACACCTTTGCTTTAGAGACTAACAGTCCAACACTTACTTTGTCGTGTTGCTTTTGCTGACAAAATATTACAGCCGAGTATGCTAGTTCGGAAGCATCGCAAAACCCTACGAGATTTAATTGCAAGGTCATGCTTGCCACGAATCTAGGGATTCGTATCTCTGCAATGCTTCGAAAGCCATCCTGAAATTCCAACCATGATTTAGCCAACTCATTGGAGATTTCAGAATCCCAGTCGCACTTTGACAGCCACAGTCGCTGGAAAAATATCTTAATGAAAATAGTGCAAGGTGTAATTAGTCCTAAAGGGTCGAAAACTTTGGATGCTACCGAAAGAATTTTTCGTTTAGTCAAAGGAGGATTGACAACGAGTGAGCCTTCAAATCGAAAGACATCCTCAGCAGGGTTCCACAAAATTCCTAAGACTTTGTTTTCTTTAAAGCAACAATCAAAGTCTGACGTGTGAACTTCTGCATTTAGTTCTCCGAGTAACTCCTCAGAGTTGGATTTCCATTTTCTAAGAATGAATCCTCTGGCTTGCAAAATAGTAGAAATGTCTTTACATACCGTGACAGAGTCTTTGACTGTACTTGCACCGGATAGAATGTCATCAATATAGAACCGCTCCTCTATCATCTTGGCCGCAGTGGGAAAGTCGTCATAAGAGTCCAGAGCGATCTGCTTCAAACACCTAGTGGCAAGAAAGGCAGAAGATGATAAGCCATAGGTCACAGTAGTAAGTTTGTATTCTTGCACTGCGCTGTTAGAATCAAAACGCCAAAGAATACGCTGAAAGTCTTGGTCTTGTTCATGAACCAACACTTGACGGTACATTTTCTCAACATCGGCAGTAAACGCTACTTCGTGCATTCGAAAACGTAACAAAGTTAGAAATAAGTCAGGCTGTTGCTTCGCACCAATTCCTAACATTGAATTTAAGGAAACAGAGTTGGTTGTTTGGCAACTTCCATCAAAAACTACTCTTATAGCACTGGTTGCGCTGGAAGGTTTGAAAACACAGTGATGGGGAAGAAAATATTTATCTTTATTTAAAATGCCTGCAGAGGGACCAGCTAGTTTTAAATGGTTAAGGGTTTCATACTCTTTCAGGAATCCTTTATATTGCGATTCAAGATCGGGGTTCAAAGAAAATTTTCTTTCCATACTTTTAAGACGGGATAATGCAGCGGCGTAGGAATTTCCCAAAGTTAAATCAGTACGATAAAATGGTAGGCGTACTACAAATCTTCCCATTTCGTTAATAGAGTAATTGTCCTTGAAATGGTTTTCGCAGAACTCTTCTTCGGAATTTAGACTATGACTTGGGTCAGCTGGGATATTTTCAAGTTCCCAAAATCGCCTGAGTTCATGATCAGTATCATAGCTCGAGATGCGATAACTGAAAGACGATGGATTTAAGTTTTCGGATAACAGAATCTTTCCGGAAATTATCCACCCAAATTTTGAATTTTGAGCAATGAGAGAAGTTTCATCATTGGTAATTTGACCCGCTTGCAAGATTGATAGGAAATAATCGGCTCCAATTATTATATCAACTGATTGAGGAGTCATAAAATTTGGATCCGCTAGCGGCAGCTCCAAAAAGGGTCGCAAGTTTTGGTCACTTAAAGAATCAGGGGGTAGATTAGACGTTAACTTGCTTAACACATAGGCTTCGATTGCAATTTCTTCTGGGTGATAGCGTGACACGACCAGCAAGGAAACTGAACCTTTAGTAACCCCAACTTTAGCATCGGCTAGACCGACTACAGAGATCCTGCATTTGCTCATCCTTAAACCTACCCTGCGAACGCACGTTTCGGAGATGAACGTTCTTTCCGATGCCGAATCAAGCAAAACCCTTGCAGTTTGCTTATTCTGTGAAGCATCAATGACCAATACTACTGCTGTAGGCAACAGACCTGGACCCTGTTCTCCTGAATGAAGGGACAGAGTAGTGCTGCTTGAAGAGCTATTTGGAACAATAGTGGGCGATTCTGGATTCTCTGTGGGGGTACACAAATTATGAGTTAGAGTGGTTTGGTGCAAAAGTGTATTGTGCCGCTCCTTACAAATTTGGCACACAAACGTGGATGAACAATTTCTTAGTAAATGCTTTTCAGATAGGCAATTTACACAGAGACCTTTGCGGGTAACAAAGTTTTTACGGGTGGCTAAATCAGAGTCTTTGAATTTAGTACACCGAAACAAATAATGATTTCCTTTGCAGTACAAACATTTAAGATTTGGTGAATCTCGACCTCGCGTTTTATTGACAGTTTTGTCTTCCCTGATTTTAGGATTTGAGATTTCTAAAGCATAGCTGCGGTTGTTTAGAAATTCAATAAATGATTCGATAGTTGGAAAATCCTCGTCAGCCACTTTTTCGGCCCAAACCTGACGAGTTTCTGGATCAACCTTTTCTAAAAGTAAATGAATAAGCCAGGGATCGCGGGAGGCCGCGTTTTCATGCAAAGTTTTTAAACCTCTAATAACAACGTCCGTAGTATCCGCTAGCTTGCGTAGCGCGCTGTCGGTAGCGTTGGTTATTTTTGGTTGCGACAGAAATGTTGTGATCAGAGAGGTCACAATTTTCTTATTCTTGCCGTATCTTTGTACAATTTTATTCCATGCTTCGTCGTAGCTAGATTCAGCCATTGGCATATGCCGAATCAGGGTAGCTGGAGTGTCAGCCAACAAACTTTTAAGGTATTGGAATTTTTCAATTTTTGATAAATTAGCGTTATCGTGAACGACGGCACAGAATAAATCCTTAAAGGATGGCCACTCCAAGAAATCTCCCGTGAAGATAGGAATATTAAGTCGTGGCATTTTGACTTCCGAAATAGAGCGTTGACTGATATTGACCATTTGAGATTCAGTCTGAGCAAGACGATACGAAATATCAGCAACATTATCGGATGATCGAGGTTGATAACTACTTTTAATTAGCTTGCGCAAAGCAGTCTTTAATTGGTAATATTTAGCTTCAAACTCTTCTAATTCTGAAGATTCGTCAGAAAGTTGAGAGTCGTAGTTATTAAAGTTCTTGAACACTTCGTCCAACCGTTCGAGACGAATGGTTAATTCCTCGTAGTCCTCCTCGGTAACTATACCGCCTAGTTTCTCAACGTATGTAGCTATACGCGTTATCGCAGCCTTTTCTCTTCCGCGAAGTTTAATGGTTTCAGTAGAATCAGTCATGATCGCAATTTAGAAAGGCAGCAAGAATTTGAATTTTACTTATCTTTTCTTGGTGCGTAGATCTCGTCGGTGCCTCCAGAATGTTCGATGATCCGACGAAGACACATTAAATTGGGAAAGCTAAGGTGCAATAAATTTTTATTTATGGGCAACAGGCAGATAATCAGAGCAGTAATCAGTGCGCACTGGCACTTAGAACTAACAAGGAACCAACAAAAAGCAACCCGCTTGGGGCGAATATATAGTAATACAGGTAGTATGACGAAGGCAAATAATTTACATAAACAGTTCTCTTCTTGAGAGCGAACAGGGGGGAAAGAATGGAATAATAAAAAACGAACTCGTCTCTTGACAAGGGTTCTAAATTACGAGGCGTAATTGGATGTGTTGGCCGTAATTAGCCATAATTGGCTACGCCTCGTATTTTAGAACCTTGGTCAAGATACGAGTTTCTTTTTTATGATTCCATTCTTTTTCGAAGAAAAGAAACTCGTCTCTTGACCAGGGTTCTAAAGGCAATGGCCAGATAAGACGGTGAAAAATGCCCAAATTCCAATCGGGCTAATTTTTTTTTTTGAAAATACCTCATAGTATGGAAAACTTTTCAGCCAAGTTTCAGCTCTAAAATATGACGCATTTTTGAGTAAAAAATAAGTTTTTTTCTTTTAAAATTGAATATTCCCTGAATATGTTTGATAAATAAAAAAAACTGCTCATGAGTTTTTAGATATCATTGAGTAGTATTTTCAGAAAAATCCGCTCATAAATCTGATCGAGCGATCCTTGTTAAAAAGATGATTTTATTTTTCAAGCATTTTTTTTATGCCAAAATCGTTTGGTACACCTTAGGTTTTTGTCTCTACATGTTCCTCTAACATCAATCTACAATATATATTTTTTTCAGATTTTTAAAAATATTAGATGATAGCTAAAAAATAAATACATTCTTAAAACCTGATTTTTCGCACTAAAATCCTTTAGTGCGGAAGAAACTCTATCAGATTGAAGTTCCCCGCCTCTGTTAGGAGTGCCATCATGCCAGTAAGTGGTGCGAAAAATCAGGTTTTAAGAATATTTTTTTTTTGACTATCATCTAATATTTTCAAAATTCTGAAAAAATATATATATTGTAGATTGATGTTAGAGGAACATACATGTAGAGACAGAAACTTAAGGTGTACGAAACGATTTTGGTATAAAAATGTTTTGGAAAATAAATGGCATTTTTAACAATGATTACTCGATCAGATTTATAAGCGGATTTTTCTGAGAATACTACTCAAACTCAATGATATCTAAACCCTCATGAGCAGTTTTTTGGATATTATCAAACAGATTCAGGGAATATTCCACTTAAGAATAAAAAATCTTTTATTTTACTTAAAAACGCGTCGTATTTTAGAGCTGAAAATTGGCTGAGGAGTTGTCCATACTATGAGGTATTTTCATGAAAAAAATTAGCCCGATTGGAATGGGGGCATTTTTCACCGTCTTATCTGGCGAGGGCCTTTGGTCAAGAGACAAGTTTGTTTTTTATGATTATTTTTTAGCATTCTATCTTTTTTTATTTATTCCATTATTTTCCCCCCGTTTTGATTAGTAAGTGTCTCAATTTTTGATGCATTTGGATTATTCATTCAAGCTATACAGACCACTCCGAATAGCGAGCGTTATTTTATAACCACCCTGCATGTAGATGAAAGCGTTGGCGCTGATGGATAATAATTTGTGGCCTCAGCACAAATACCCAATGCTAGCGACCGAGTAATTAGTATCTGCTCAGTATTCGGCTAGAGCAGTGATTCTCAACCGGTGGGTCGCGACCCCCTGGGGGGTCGCGAAGGGATCCTAGGAGGGTCGAAAAAAGTTTTTTAAAAATAAGAAAATATATATTTAAGCAACGTTTTATACAATAATTTTACAACTAGAATGGAAGAAAAAAAATTACCACCCATTATTTTACTTTATATCTTGGTTAATTTACATTTCAACTTTTTTATGTTATTATTACAAATTTTAATTCTAGTACGTTATGATGTTGCAACAAGCTAATGAGAAACTTGTGTTTGTCGGAACTTTTAAATTCGTAACATAAATGGAAATTTTCAAAATTTGATTACTTAACTTTAGCAGCTTAAACATTCAGTTTCTTTAAGAATCCATTAATTTTGCCTTGGGTTTTGATTATTGTTATATTTCGACCTTGTAACTCGGTGTTTAGCTCATTTAGGCGCATAAGTATGTCTGGTAAGTATGAAAGTTGAAACAACCAAGTTGGGGAGCTAAAAAATCCGGTAAATTCTATTTTAGTGTCTTGTAAAAATATCAGCATTTCAGATCGCAGCACAAATAACTTGTTCAAAACCTTCCCACGGGACAGCCATTGTAAAATAATAAAAAAAAAAATTACCCATACATATTAGTTAATAATGAGTACAGCATGTGCTGGGGGGTCGCGAAGTTATTTTGTGGCATTAGGGGGTCGTCACCTACAAAAGGTTGAGAACCACTGGGCTAGAGTATTCGGTGTAGTATTCGGCGACTCATTTGAGACCGTCCCCCCAAAAACGGATATATTTTCCAAGTAACTTAATAAATTAAAACCAACTATTGTTTGTTATTTAATACTGAAAACAAATTAACGTTTAATTAACGTTAATACCATATTAAAAACGTAAATAAAAAAGATTAACTGATAATCAATTATTTCTAGAATTTTAAAAGCACTAAAGAGTATATCAATTAAGTAATAGGTATCTAATTTCATATGAATTAACTTTTAATTATTTCTTTTCCCAAATTTGAAACATAAAGTTACCATTAAAAATATCGTTAATCGACATATTTTGTTACATTGTTGCACAATTTCTCTGGAAGTTTTCTTTTTCCAAATAAGCTTAATATATTTTTTGTAAGAAAGGCTTGTTTCTCTTGCATGTTTTATTTGGCGTGAGAGCTCCCCACGTCACTAAAATATTACAAAATATGAAAGCACATAATTCTGCTAAAAATATATAATGACTCTTTCGTTTGGTTTAATAAAATATATTTAGTTTTTTATTCAAGTGTTGAAAGTTCGCTTCTAAATTATGGATGTACTTTGCTTTTGAAGTTTTAAAAGTATTTTATAAGCTTAAAAAACTATGATTACAACTTAAAAAATAGGACAATACATTTACATAACCTTAATATAAAATGCAACTTGCAAAAAATTGTCCTCAAAATTTTCACTCAAGACGTAAAAAAGTAAAACATATATCTATACTTACATATACTCTATACTCTATATATACTTACGATGAAAAAATAATTTTATAACACTTTAAAAAATCCATATCAGAAGTCGCGCTTTCTTATTTTACTTGTTTGATATTGCATTTACATTATTTTGCACTTTCGGATTTACTACTATAAAATTGAGTTATACGTTTCAACAACTCTTTAAACTTTCTTTTAAAAAGAATAAAATAAAAAAAACAGTAATTGAGGCCGAAAATATCAAAATATACCAAGCGTAAAAAAATAAGAACGTGTTTCCTTTTTCGGAAAGGCCTTTTTTAAAACTCTTGGAAAAGAAACATTTGATAAAAAAAAAACTAAACTATTTTTAGAGCGTATTTTTCTATCTCCTGTATCCCTGAAATAAATACAGCATTTGAAATATGTTATATTGCACTGATTTAAGTGAAAATGAACAAACTTTTTTACTCAAATATTTCAAATATAGACATCAGATTAAATATATTTGAATTATTTTCCGTTAAAATTAATTTTTCTGATAAAAAGATGTTCTAAAAATCGTATTTAGTGCAATGAAATCTCTTCAAACTGATAAAACCTCGTAGGAAATAGAAAGAATTTTCTTTCTTATAAAGTTTTGAAATCATAAATGCTTCAATTTTCGACAGGTACAAATGATTTTCTATATTATCTTTG
Organism: Hylyphantes graminicola; assembly: GCA_023701765.1. Taxonomy (NCBI): domain Eukaryota; kingdom Metazoa; phylum Arthropoda; class Arachnida; order Araneae; family Linyphiidae; genus Hylyphantes; species Hylyphantes graminicola. The sequence continues at coordinate 30,316,515 of CM043117.1, read as the reverse complement.
AAATTAAATTTGACATGGCAGTCAAGGAAATCATTTAAAAATATAAATCGTCGCGAATGGATACAACTATTAGGAAGCATCTCGACCAAAGCTTTGAAAAAATCCGTTTGAGAAATTTAACCTTTCTCCAATTAGTTATCATTGTCAAAAATATTAGGTCGTAGGGTTAAACACAGAAACAAGTTCATATGTGCATTCAAATATATGCATACATAGTAGTGTTAACACATTAAGCTTAAACTAGATGCTCCTTAGAAGAAGTATAAGTTTATGTGAAATAATTTTTCAATTCCTTATCCAAATATTTTCTTATGTTGCATAGAATTCAGTTGAAAGTGAACTTATATGTATTTTTAAACTGTGTTTACAGAAAAAATATGTTAGATGCTTGGTATTTGCTTGCGATATTGCAATTTGCCTCGTAATCTTTATGCAACTGGGTTATTACTCAGAAAACGTACCATTTGTTGCGAAAAATCTCGATAAAAATTTATTAAAGTTTTTAAAACTTTGGATTTGTGGATTTGAGTTACTCTTCCATACTGCATTGAAACTATAACATCAGTCCAGATCATACAATAAATTTTCTCATTAAAATTAAACTTTTTCACATAAAAATTTGGCTTTCCAAGGACATGATGAATTATAATAAAAATTATTCGTTTTTTCTCAATTTAACCAACTACATATTATTCATACTATTGAAATGCAAATCATAATTTTTAAATTTTTTCTTGACTAGCTTTCTGTTTTTTTCACATTGCTTTCAAGCTATCGTGCAGTCGATGGGTAAATAGAATCAGTATAATTATTAGAATTTCCTTAGATGAATGGAGATACGTTAAATATGCCGTAATCTAAAGTCTTTAAGCTAAGGTAAAGTGACTTCGAGTACAACACTTGCTCTAGTGTTGTTCATTGTACAAAAAGCTACTTACTGGATCCGTGCTTTTCACACTAAATCTAAACTTTCTACATTTCTACATTACAGATGATAGTTCGATATTGATTACCAAAATCAAACCTGAAAACTTCATCCTGACACATCATAATAAAATTATTCTAATTTGAACATCATTACAATTTAAAAACCAAGATAAACTAAATCTTCCTCTACTAAAATTAGTGTTTATTAAAAAAAAACTATCGATAATTTGCATTCGCAATATAGTATAGAATAACCTATATTTTATCCAAATATTATACTTTTACCAAACTTTTTTCATGCGTAAGAAAAACTATCATCGCTAGTGCCATATAATACTTTTTCTTCACACTCTCTTCCATTTCCTATCCAAACAACTGTTGCTTTATTGAATTATCTCTTTCAAGATATATCGAAAACCATTCATTCATACCTAACGCCCACCTACTTCTAAGTCATTTTTTAGGGTTTTCTTCGAATATTGGATCCATTCTCATCAAGTGTTGTCTTACTGCAAGTGTTATCATTGGTATTCGATGGCAAAATTATTGATTAGTTGAGGTTTTTTTTTCAGACATGATGTATGTTTATTTTTTTAATTATTTGCTTCAAAGTTTAAAAATAAACTAAAGATTTTTTTATTTTGTACTTTTAATTAAATTTACAAAAGATCTTTGTAAAAAACAGATGCCTAAGAACTATTTTATGGCATTCTTATATGTGATTAAGAATTTTTTTATGATAAATTGATGCGATCTACGTCATTTCCTTTCCAATAAGGTAAAGTCTGGTTAGACCATGACTAACTGTAGTGATTGTTTTGAATGATGGAGCAAAGACCCAACAATTAATCTCAAACCCTTAACGTATAAAACTTTTCTGGCTGACTTATGTGTATACCCGTACCTTAATGCTTTAGGTACTCTGCATTTTTTGACTAAACATAGTTGTAATTCTTTTCAGCACGGCATTTATTCTAGCAACGCCGTCTTTATGTGTGTTTGTTTAATGTTTAAACTTGTACATTATAGTTAGTTGCGAATTTATAAATTTACCGACAAATTTATTTTAAATGTAAAGCACTTAGCCAAACAAAGTATTGATGACCTTAGAGAAATTCCATTGACTAATTAGTTGTCATTGGTGTTTTCTTTTGATTAATTTTATTATTATTTTTTACACTCCGTGTTAAATGACAACTTATCACTGGATTATTTAAAAAAAAAGTTTGCGTAAGAGTTATTCAAGATTATTCCAAGAACAGCATTGAACGCTTTTCTTTAATCCATATTTTCTAAAGAAACATACTTGTCTATCTAATAAATAATGACTTTTTTATACGCTATTAAGTCATTCAACATATTTTAAAAAAATGTATTTTAAAGCATTATTTTAAACCATCAAAGTAAATATTTTCATAATGAAAAGAAAATAATTTTAAGATAGTATTAGAAATATTATTTTTATTAAACAAAGAGCTCAACATAATTTAATGAAATAATTTTAATTAATTTTTAGGGCGAAACGAAAACTCGTTGTAATTAATTTTTACGAATCGATAAAGAAATAGTTTTATTTCCTTTTTAAATAAGAACAATAAAATCGAATACCGATTGAAAGTTGTTTAAGATTAAACAAGAAAAAAATTACCAATTTTTGTAAGGTATGTTGATAGTTATTATAATAAATATTTTTAGAGTAAATTTTATATATGTAAACAAATAATTATTTTTATAAAATAAGTTTCAAGATTTTTAAATTTGCACAATTTTTCAATTTGTAAGATGAAAATCAACGAACGCGAAAATAGTTTTCAATTAAATTTACACATTATTAACTATTTAAGGTTGACGTGCAATAATGAGCAATAATATTTTCGTTGGAAAATTAATAATTAAGTTTAGAATGACTTCCTTCTCTCAGATTTCATATTTGAGCTACACACCTTGCCAACATAACTTGGGTAACAACAAAGAGTAAAAAGGCAGAGGGAAGAGCTTGGTTGGTCCGTTAGTTAGAAACTCTTGTGAGGTAATATTTACGTACAAAATTATCTGAATACAATTTAACCAAAATACTCATTTCATTCCGATAAAATTGCCAAATTTTCTCAAATAATATTCAAATATGTTAGATCTTAAGCGAAATTAATGTTTCAAACATGTTTTCTGGATGAATTCAAAAATAACTTAAGGAACTCTTTACACGGAAGGATCTTCTCCATAGCATATTGAATTGATCCATTTACCCAACACTTAGGGGGGGGGGGATGGGCAAGGAGTGTAGCTCTCTGAGGGAAACAGACCTATAAACCCGTCACATTGCTGTCAGGTTTTCCAGCAACACAGATATAATTTTTTTAAAATTTATAAATTTAATAATTCAACTAAATTTGAAAATGCAAAGCATTTAGGAGATATTAATATTCATATTCAAAATAAATATATACTTTTAAAAAATTAAGAAATTAAATTTTTAATTAAACATTTTAATTTTAAACTCAGTGAAAACGAGTTTAAATTTCAGCCAATTCACTTATCCCTCCGAAGGCTAAACATTAGATTTCGAGACATAAGTCTAGAATAAATAAACCAATTTCGTCGAAAATGGACACCTACTATTTCCTTAATTTTATAAATTGATATTTTGATAGCACAATTACCTTTTAAAAAAAAACACCGTGGTGTTATTTATCATCTAAATATAAAGTAGTTTGGTGTCCTCTAAAATCGTAACAGTGTGAAGAAATTTCATTAATTTTTTGCAGAACGTTATGCACTTTAATTATTATCAAAAAATTGAGTTCCAAATAGGAATATAATTTCTATCTTCTTATCGTGAACGTTTTGATGATACCTAGTAAGCATAGTTTTTCCAGTTCCCCTTTCAAAGAAATGTTAATTTACCTGCATGAAATGTATTGACTATTGACAAAGAGAAAAAGGTTTTACAGAAAGAAAGAATTTACTTGTACTGGATTATATTTTTCTACGAAAGTTGCAATATAGTGTGAAGTTAGATAGTAGTTAAATATAAATAAGAATAATTTTAGCCATAAATATTAAGAATTAAAAATAATTTGCATTTTCTAAGATTTATAAAAAAAAAATCCAATATTTATCAAAAGATGCCTTGGTGCTTTACAAACAATGAGACTTCAAAGAAATTCGAAACTTTAAGTATTAGAAATCTATTGTATGACATTTAGAAGTTCATTTAAACTTTTTCTAGACCCTCCTACTAATAAACTCTCGAATAAAAATTAACCTCCGATTAATTCTTCATCGAATAAATTCCTGTCGAATTGCCAGTGGTTAGTTTCCTAAACCTATACCTTGGTACTTACAGTAATAACGATTTATGCTTTGTATGCTGTTCTTTCAAAAAATTAAATGATAAAATATTGGTTTAAATAGGGTACATGACTATTTTTTTTGTCTTAAAATGTTTTTATGCTAAAAATATTAGTCCCGTATGTTTTCATTTTTTCAAATACCCCATAAAAAGGCAAAAAATGAAATTGAAAATGGGGATGGAAAATCACTCCTGAAAACGCTTTCTGACTGTCACGTGGTATCTGTGATGTCACTATGAACCATAAACAAACTTTGAAACACCACATTAGAATCGATTTTTGGCAAATTTTAAATATATGCTTCTGAAAAACAGCCGGCGTTTAGCTGGCTATTTTGTGGAGCCTTATAACCCCGTTCACATGAAAGCGCAGGCATTGTGGAAGTGATGTCGTGGCGTCAGCTTCTCTTTCCCCCGTTTTTGGCAATTATATTTTAAAAAACATTTTTTTATTGAAAATCATAAATGCTTACAAAAATGATTAGTTTTAGAACCACAGAATTAACTTCATAATTACAATGATAATAAAAAAAATTGCAATGAATTATATTTTTGTTTAAATTGAGTTATTAGGTGTTTTTTTTAGTTTTAACCAAAAATTCTGAAAATAAAAGGACTAATAATAAAATTAACTCCTGTCAGACATCTTAAGAATAAATATTTTCAAAGAAATGATTAAAATGTGTAGCAATATGAAAACACAATATAATGAAAATTAATATAACCGTAGTAAATAAGAGCACAACCTTTGTTTTATATGTATTTTAGCATTCTAAAACAATTGCTTCTAATACAGCTGCTATTTTATGTACGAAGCTGACACCAAATATTCCGCTCATTAACAAACCACAATACATGCAGAGGTGGCTTGAAATCGTTCGTTACTACCTACGAGGCCCTCGCGTTTTCGCACTCGCAATTTTCCCTAGAGAGGGATTTTTTTTAATGACAGACGGCGAATCGCTGTCGTTTGCTCTCTGCATGAGAACGGACTCACAAGTACCTTATTGTAAACCCAATGCGTCACATAAAATGTGGTTATTCCTGATTTATTGATATTTTTAACTGTAACTGTAAAGGTCCTTTAAAAAACATAAACAACTCTTTGGGGCTGTAAAAAGCCTAGTGGTCAAGAGCTTAGTCTTGAGATCGGAAGGTTGAGAGATCGAGCCCCGGTGCCACTGAAGACCTACCGAGTATATGTGGAGTACGCGCTCGTTAAATCTGTTGGGTCCGAAAGTCCTGTGGGCGGTTATTGTGCAGTTTCCCATGGGTACAGGTCCCTGGAGAAAATTTCCCTCCCCTTCAGGGACGTGTCTAAATTGTGAATGTGGAGGTGGAGACAGATGGCAACATCTGTCATTTGTATGTGTGTGTCTTGTGTTTTCCTACATGACGATGGTTTATAAGCGGGTCCTTGCGACCAAGCATACAAGCCCGAAAATATATGTCTACCAACCAACCAACCATAAACAACAGTCAACACTTTCAATTTCAAATATTGTGGTCTGCTATCTGTATTTTTCAAATGCAATTTTTGCATTATATACTAGAAATATTTTTGAGTAATTTATGCGAAAAGTTTTAAAATTGAAATAATTTTCTGTTTCGAAACTTATTTGTGAGCTCGTTTTTTCATCTTATTGTTGTATCAAACTTCTTAGAACAGCATTTGTTCCTATCATATTTTCGTAAACGGCAAATATGAATCTGGAATTATTAGGTATTATTTTATTTATCTTTTATAACATGCAATGAAACTTCATTCTTCATTCACCGACAGCCTATATTTCTTATTTTATCAGCTAACAAATAATCCGGGCTTATCCGAAAAAAAAAAGTGCCCGTTAATCAGTTCTGCTTTGCAAACAAGACCGAATATAACTCACCAATCATTATTTTGATTCATTTCTGTGTGAAAAAACTAAACATCAACATTGGAAAATTTATCGGAAACTATTTTTTAAAAATATATATTTAGCATTTTTTCACTTAATTTTAGAAAGGAAAGCTGATATTACTGGTAATGTAGAATTTTAGGGGCCTTAGTTTTTGTCGGTAGTTTCTCAGTTTATTTTTATTTAAGTGCTTACATTCAATGTTATCTATTTTATTTTTCAGAATCCTTTGGTCAGAATTACCCCGAGGTAAAATTTAATTGATATTATTTGCCTTTAAAACTTTGTTACAGCTATGATATAGTAAGCGGTCTTTTTGTCAGCTGGAAAATTGTATCTATGGTTACTATACCTATTGACTTGTATGAAACATGAAGTGGGATGTTTGCCACAAATTTGGGCGACTTCATTGCTTGGCAGCATAACGCATCGAGATTGTCTTTTATAATATTGTAGCTGTTCCAAAGCTTTTTAAAAATTAAGATAATTTAACTAACTCCCTGGCACTACAGTCGCTAAGCTATGGCCTCCCTGACAATATGACTAAAAAGTTGTCTTCACTTTCCAATTTTTTTATCTTTATATGTATATGGAAATTTGCAGTTTGGAAAACAAAAAACGCTTTTGTGTTGGCTTATTTTTAGTTAGAGTTTAGTTTACATAGAGTTAATACAGCAATTAATACAGCAATTAGTTTACAAAGAGTTAATACAGCAATTAACAATACATAAATTATTCATAAACAAACTTGATCTGCATTGATACTTTATTTTTAAAAAAGGTTAAGTATTTTGTATGCTATTTAGCATCAATGATAATATAGATAATAATACTGCTTTAGATTATTATTATTATGTAAATGATTAAATAAAAATTGCAGCTTTAAGTTAAATTTACCCACAGTTGTTAACAAATTATTGTTAGGGCTTTTTTATCATGCAACTACAAACAAAATTGAAGAACTTAGTGGAACAAAGTTATAAGTGACAAAAAAAAAAGTGAAAATGAGCTTTTAAAGTTTTTAGTTTACACTTGAATCTGTTAAAAAGGGTTAAAAAAAATAACACTTCAACTTAAAGAACATGAGAAAGTTATGTTCAAAGGTAGGGGAGATATCATGTTCATTGCACAGAGACAGAATATCAATATTTTCAAAAAATGTCACATAGCTAATTTTTCCATTATGTTCTTCAGTTATCCTCATAAATTTGTAATTTGTCTTTGTTCTTAATATATTAATTATTGCAATCTAGGAATTCGACGGAGCACTGGATTGTATCAGCCTTGCAGTTACTTGCGCATTTAACAAGCATGGAACACTTTTAGCAGTCGGCTGCAATGATGGACGTATTGTTCTGTGGGACTTTTTAACAAGGGGAATTGCTAAAATTATCTGTGCTCATATTCATCCTGTATGTTCTTTAAGGTAAAGTAATAGTAGTCGTCTTTCTAATTGGCCCGAATTGATACCATATGGTTAAAATTTGGTTTTTATTTATAATAAGATTTTCTTAGAGCAAAATAAATATGTATTTATAGATAACTCTAGTGTTATTAATTACTTGGAATATGCATTAAATATTTTCTATTTTTCTTTTAACTGTATAATATTATTCTATAATGATATTTTTTAAAAGTAATTTTAAGTTACATATTTCAATTTTATCAAACAAAATATGCATGTAAACTATTGTTATTTATAGGTTATCATGATCCACTTTTTATCATTCAATTATCAACTTTTCTCAAGACAAAAACCTTAAAGTTACAATTTAACATGGCTGTCAAAAATAATAACTAAGCGTTGATTTGAAAGTTGACAACAACACTTTGAAATTAGTTTATAAAAAAATTATAAAATTATGGCGCAATGCAGTTGTATCAAGTGTCTGCTGGAAAAGTTAATTCCTCCAATCAGGCCAACAATATCTCAATCATGTCAGCAATCTCTCTATCTGCATCTATTCCTGCATATACTGACCATACAGCTACCTTACAGTGATTTTATCTTATTGGTCTAATAAGATAATATTATTTCATTACCAAAAGTCCATTACTCTGTGAAGACAATGTTTCTCATTTTCCAGGAATATTTTAAAGGTTCTTTTCCATTTTGCAAGTGCAAATCTCGCCAATCAGAATATTTCGCGACTAATAGAATTTGCTGTGGACAACACATTGAAGATTTCCATTGTAAATATTCCATTTGGCGGCTGAGATAAATTTTTAGTGACTTTATCGCTTGTCCCTGGGAAGTAAAATACTTGTTTAAATTTTAATCACCCTGATTTCCTGTAATGATATAATTTGTTGTTTTTTTTTTTATTTTAAAGTTGGAGCAGAACTGGTCATAAGCTTTTGAGTGCATCTACTGATAACAGTGTTTCAATCTGGGATATTCTCAGCGCTGAGTGCGAGTACAGATATCGTTTCCAGTCTCCTATCCTCAAGGTCCAGTTTCACCCACGAAACGAGTGAGTAACAATATCTGTTATGAATTTTGAAACAAATTCTATTTTAAAAGTACAGTTTAATACTTAATTATTTTTATTTTAGCAAAATGCTTTTGGTTTGCCCCATGAAACATGCTGCAATTTTAGTCAATGTTGATGACACTCATTCCATTGTCCCACTGGATGATGAGGTATTGTTTTTGGAATATTTCTTTAAAATTTTATTGTTTAATGTATGAGTTTTTGATACAAACAATTTAACACGAATGTTTTAGAAGTTATTGATTTAAGACCAAATAATTATAACCCCAATAAAATGTACCATGTTCCATGTTTAATACATTTGACTGTTTTAAATTTGAAATAGACAAAAAATCTGTGTTAAGTAATAACTTTAGTATTGTTTGTTTCAGTCTGATTTAAATATATTGGCATCATTTGATCGCAAAGGAACTCATATATTTACTGGTAACGCCAAAGGAAAGGTGGGTTTCAAATTAATTTTTTATTGAAAATTTAAATGTTTTTTTTTCTAGATTTATTATTCCATTACAATGTTAATAACTAATAAGTTTCATAATAGCATCTTTTTATTGTACCTTTTATATTTACATATCAACCTCAAATTCCATTATGTATAACTGAAAAACATTGTAGTTCTTAGTTTATATATAAGGTTTTTCTAAAATATTTATATTTTTCTGTTTCATACCGCAAAAATAACTCCTTTATACGCGCTTCATTATTAACCTTAGCAATATTTTCCCCTCTGAGGGTTAATCCTTAATATTTCTTATATTTATGTATATTATGACACTGTTCTTTTTAAAAAATGTGTTTTTTTAATATATATTTTAATTTATAAAACATTACCTGATTCTATCATTTTTCTTGATTAGTTTCAAGTTTGAACTCTGCTATTTTTACAATCATTTTATTGTAATCTATCATGTAAAAGGAAATTTAAGGTTATGTGTCATGTTCAATTCTTTTTTCTTCTTCTTAAATCAATTTCAGATTCTTGCATTATCTGTGCCAGACTTAAAACTAAAAGCATCATTCAGAGTGATGACTGGTACTTCAAATATTACTTCAATCAAATCTATTGAATTTGCCAGAAGAGGAGAGTTAGTAATAATTATTTTATTTTGTAAATAGCTTTAAAGTTTTATGTATTTCTAAGTAAATCTGATTAAATCTAGTTTATATAGTTTTCATATAATTTTTTAAATTTCAGCAATTGAACATATTAGTCCAGGCAACGAAGAGTTCTAGAGGGAAAGTTTTGGAACACAATTTTTGACTTCATAACTTTGTTTAGACTAGTTAGGAGGTAAACATATCAAAAGTCCCCGCCCCTAGCCCCTGTGCTGGAGGTGGGGTTGAATGTCCCATTTTTCGGTTTTTCGCTTATATCTCGAAAACTATGAGTTCTAGCTATATAATTGTAATACACAAAATGAAAGCTGATTAAATTTGCTACAAGCTGCACCCCTCAAGTGTTTTAATATCTTGTATAGTTTTCGAGATATCCGCTCTTGAAAGTCAGTAATTTTGGAGAAAACACTTCTCCCCCCACATTTTCCCTCTTTTTTGACCGGATAACTCTTCAATAATGCACCGAAACACTAAATTTTGGCCCTAGATTGGTAGAGAATTTAATTCTTTTCAATAATAAATCTTATTTTACTATTTTATCTATTTTCCTTCAAATTTTAAAGCGGTTTCAGTGTTGAGTGAAGATTGTACTGAAAGTCCCATAAAGCTAATGCATAAGTTTTGAAATCGCAACTTTTGGAAAACAATTTATTTGCCATGTTATTCCATTTTCACAAGGTATTAGAATCATCATAACATCAATTTAACACAAAATTGAAAAGAAAATAACATCCGGTTATTTAATTATTAATTAATAAAGTTTTAAAACAGTGGCGCCATCTGCTGTATATGTTTGAAATTTTAAACCTTCAAATATATATAATTAAATAACTAGATAATATTCTTGTTTCAAATTTGTTTCATTTCGATGTTATGTTGATTCCCGTACCTGGATAAAAAGGGCTAACATGGCAAAGCAATACATCTGTGGAAGTTGTTATTCCAAAACTAATGCATTAGCTCTATCGGACTGACAACCCTTCTTATGTACACTTATTCTATACTGAGCGTCTAAATAACACTGATACTCATTTTGTAGGCGCGTTGTTACTTTAATATTTTATCTATTTCATTTCATTCCTCGAACTCCAGTGGGAAAACGGTCAGATGATCCCCTTGTTCTTCTTCATCTTCGGAGTCAACTTGAGAGACCCTTTTGAGGCTAGTCCCCTGGGAATTTTGGCATTCTGAGGAACATTTGAGACTTGATTTTTTACAGCTACAGTTTGAGCTGGCACAGACTTTCATGTTTCTGCAGAAAATTATTTTCATAATATTGTCAGGTGCTGCTGATAACTCAATGTGCATTTTGACCATCAGGCAGTTATTCTCAATCTTCCAATCATACACAAGAGGAGGCAGGTCATTTCCCAGCCACAGCTCATCTTGGTGTAATATTCAGAGGAAATACTGTTTTACTGCTTCCTCGGTGGGAAGAAGACGATATATCAGGCTTGATGGCGGTTCCGGATTTCAAGAGTGAATTATACCTGTGGCATTGGGGAAGGCCTCTTTCGTTGGAGCCCCATAACACCTCAAGATGCAGGTATTGCCTGCCTTTTGTACCTGATATGTGGTTAAGGAAAGGTATGAAAAGACCGCTGCTGCCTGTGGACTTCTGACGACTTCGTACACAACTTCACAAATGCGATCCCGCTTTTTCGAAATATGAAAGATGTAGTGTCGCATCCAGCTATTGTGTTTACAAAAATAGCACTCCTAAACCCAGTTGCTGTAACCCTTGGGATGAGAATAAAAAATCCTTTGTCTTCCCACGTCCAGGCTTTATGAAACCGATGTCCTTATGCACATCAGCTGTAGCCATCAAGAGGACGGTAAGGTCGACACAAAATATTAAAGTATAACAAAGTGCCAGCAAAATAAGTATCTGTGTCATTTCCGACATTATCACAGCCGTATGCTGTATCCACTATCAGAACGTGCACATTCCTTTCTACTCGAAGGGTCCTACATTCAATTGTCCTCAAGCTACACCTTAAGTATGTTGATGAGACCATTTTATTTCAATTGTTCGACAGAAAATCATCTTGTTTGACCTTTATCTTGGTGTCTTCAGTGAAAAGGATATCAACCGACTGCGACTTCTTGAGTCGATAGCTCTTCTGCTGGTCCCAGTCCACAGTGAGTTAGCAGCAGCACCTGACGATGTTCTGAAAATTATGTTCGGATGATGTAAGAAAGACTGTGCCAGCTCAAGTGTAGCAGCAAAAATAGCAAGCCTCAAAGGTCCTAGAGCATGCCAAACTTACCATTGGAACAGCATCAATGGGGTCCCTCAAATTGACTCCGAAGATGAACATGAATAGCATCTGACAGTTTTCCCACTGGTGTTTGACGAATGAAATAAAATAGATAAAATATTAAAGTAACAACGTGCCTACAAAATGAGTATCAGTGTTATTTAGACGTTCAGTATAGAATAAGTGTACATAAGAGGGGTTGTCAGTCCGATAGAGCTAATGCATTAGTTTTGGAATAACAACTTCCACAGATGTATTGCTTTGCCATGTTAGCCCTTTTTATCCAGGTAAGGGAATCAACATAACATCGAAATGAAACAAATTTGAAACAAGAATATTATCTAGTTATTTAATTATATATTTTTGAAGGTTTAAAATTTCAAACATATACAGCAGATGGCGCCACTATTTTAAAATGTTATTAATTGATAATTAAATAACCGGATGTTATTTTCTTTTCAATTTTGTGTTAAATTGATGTTATGATGATTCTAATACCTTGTGAAAATGGAATAACATGGCAAATAAATTGTTTTCCAAAAGTTGCGATTTCAAAACTTATGCATTAGCTCTATGGGACTTTCAGTACAATCTTCACTCAACACTGAAACCGCTTTAAAATTTGAAGGAAAATAGATAAAATAGTAAAATAAGATATATTATTGAAAAGAATTTAATTCTCTACCAATCTCGGGCCAAAATTTAGTGTTTCGGTGCATTATTGAAGAGTTATCCGGTCAAAAAAGAGGGAAAATGTGGGGGGAGAAGTGTTTTCTCCAAAATTACTGACTTTCAAGAGCGGATATCTCGAAAACTATACAAGATATTAAAACACTTGAGGGGTGCAGCTTGTAGCAAATTTAATCAGCTTTCATTTTGTGTATTACAATTAAATAGCTAGAACTCATAGTTTTCGAGATAAAAGCGAAAAACCGAAAAATGGGACATTCAACCCCCCCTCCCCCCTTCAGCACAGGGGCTAGGGGCGGGGACTTTTGATATGTTTACCTCCCAACTAGTCTAAACAAAGTTATGAAGTCAAAAATTGTGTTCCAAAACTTTCCCTCTAGACCCTTTTTTCAGCCTTCGTTGCCTGGACTAATATATGACTTAGCTATTTTAGGGGTTACTATTTCTCCCAATTACATTAGTTATATTTTTTCTTAACATATTCTCTGTATTTCGTTTTTTGATTTTTTTTTATGGTCATAAGAAGTTGACATGACGTATTAACATGCAAGCTATTTAAGGTTTTGCTAGATTTGTATTGTTAAAGTAAAATTAACGATTTATTTTCCTTTTAGCTACTTTTTAGTAAATGCTGCTGACAGAATTATACGTGTTTATAGAAGTAAAGAAGTTCTTAATTGTGGAAAAGATGGAGAACCTGAACCAATGCAGAAATTGCAAGACTTAGTTAATAAGTAAGTAATAAAAAAATCTTTAAATTCAATGAAAATTTTAAAGAATTGAAACTTAGCTAGAATTAAGGCTTATAAATAAGTTTCTTTTTTTTAATTGGTGAGCCATACAAATTTAAAGTTCATGTTGATATGTTTAATAATTTACAAATTTTTCCTACTTTATCTTTGATAGGAAGGACATTTTTTAAAATCAATGTGCATATGAATAAAATATATTCTAAGCCTTACACTGTACTGAACTTGAAAAAAAAAGGGGCTGCTTCATTCAATCATTGCCAATTTTAACTAACATTAAACCAACACTGTTTTTTTTTGTTTTTTTTTAGATCTACATTGTGATTGATTGTGATAGATAGATGAGATCTGCTATAAATATTAAATTAAGCACAACATAAGAAAACAAAATATTTTTATTCATCTTTTAATTATACTACTTTTCTTATATTTTTTTTGTTAAGCAGTACATTGCTTAGAATATGGGGCATTGGCCACCTTAATTTTTCAGTTCTGTTTTGCAAAATAAAATTCAAAACTCTTAGAGTAGTTGTAAAACTGTAATTAACAATTACTCATAGTAGTAGGTACTGTTTATTATTCAGCATGATTATTTTGTATCTACCTTAAAGAATTCGTATTCTGGATTTTAAAAGTGCAGATTAACTCTTTTTAGTTCTTTATATAGGTAACTTATAGCAGATGGCTTTTTTAAAAGAATTATTTACACAACAAAAAAAGGAAAGGAAAAAACTTATATTGAAAATGCCATGCCTGTTATACTTAAATCATTAGTATTGTGTTGCATGTTCATGATATGAAATTGGTCCCTGTGCCATATTTTACCTATCAACACATTTTTAAACTATTTGATTTTGTACCAATCAAATTGCTCCTTTCCGAATAAGAATTATTTCTTATCATAAGATTTTATGTCCATTAATTAACCTACCTGGTTTATCTAACATTTAAAACCTGTTTATGAATCTGATACAAATGATTTTATTTTCAGAACCATGTGGAAGAAATGTTGTTTTTCCGGTGATGGAGAATATATTTGTGCCGGCTCCGCTAGGCAGCACTCTCTTTATATCTGGGAAAAAAGCATTGGTAACCTAGTGAAGATATTGCATGGGACAAAGGGAGAACTGCTCTTGGATGTAGTTGTAAGCTAATTTAAATGTACTTTTTTGGTTCAGTCAAACTACATGCATTGTCCTGATTAGATTACAGACTAATTTTTGATTGTGACTATTATATATGGATTATTTCAAAATCTTCTAACCAATTTTTTCAAAAAAAAGTTTCACTAGACTGATATTAAAAAAATTAACTTTAGTGGAAATAATTGTAAAATGTTCAATATTTATTTGTAAAACTGGGTTGTTATAACCCCTGCACGCTATCAATCACCACCCACAGAAATGCTTGTGCAGTTCCCTTTTTAGTTATATTTCATGTTGAAGTATTTTATGAAATCAGTTTTTCTCAATAAAAACAGGTTATGAAACAGTTGTTTCTAAAAGCAAAAAAATAAGTGAGTATGTGATTAAATTTACTTTTAGGACACCAAATGTTTTTCTAAGCTTAACTTGGCAGACAAATCAGTAATGCTGTTGCTATTTTGACCATAGAAATTTCCCTTTAACCATGGTAGAGTAATATTAATATATGATTTCTGGCTAAATCTACTGGTAATAATATCTTATTTCATTTCTCTAATTGTAGTGGCATCCAGTCAGACCTATCATAGCTTCAATCTCAAGTGGTGTTGTTTCTATATGGGCCCAACCACAAGTGGTAAGCTTGTGCTGATATGGATCTCATGTTGTTTTTTGTTTTTTTTTTTGCTGTCCATATAATATATTTCAATTTTATTAAAAGCTTAATCAAGTATTTTTCAATATTTTCCCTGACTTTTCATTACTTTTGAGTTTGTAAATTATAATCTTGTTATTTTTGGAGGCATGTGTTTAATATAATATATTTGTTCCATACTAAGACTAGATATGATATATGAAAAGCAAAAGGTAAATAAAGGCTCTGTGTGCCTCTAGCCCACTTTCCCAATCAAAACTACAAATACCTCAACATCCCTAAACAAATTCGCAAACAAACGTTAAATAATAATTGATAAAGCTTAAAATTTAAATAAATAATCGCCAGATGATTGTTCTAATATATTAAGTATGCCCATTGTCCTGTTTGTTTATTTTTACACCTTGCTTTTCTTTACATATTTTGGCATTGGTATGGGAAGATTATATGTAGTATTTACTATCACAAACTTCTTGTTTTGTGTATTATGAATTGTCTGAACTTAAAATAAAAGGAATATTTTTCAAATTTTCTGTTACCTACCTAGGAAAATTGGAGTGCTTTTGCGCCAGACTTCAAAGAACTCGACGAAAATGTTGAATATGAAGAAAGAGAAAGTGAGTTTGACATAGAAGATGAAGATAAAAGCCCACAATTGCATACAGAGAAGCAGGATGAAGATGAAGTCGTAGACGTTGTCACTATTGAGCCTATTGCTGCCTTCTGTAGCAGGTAGGGGAGACCGGGGCACAATGGACCTAGGGGCACAATGGACCACCCCCTATTATTTATATTGTTTATTTTCCAAATTAGTTCATATTATAAGTAATAAATGACATAACAGTCTTGATCTAGTTGTTATAAAAAACCATGTTGTTAGCTCACACGTTTGCCATTTTTTATTGTTGATGTGTATTAACCAGGTGAAAGTAAAAAAGCTCTCTCCTAGAAATTATCTTCTCATCATTAAAGTAACATTAGTTGGACAAAGTGGCTTAGCATAGTTGAAAGGCGAGATATTTGTCTTTCTATATAATCTAAAAATCAATTTCTGAAATCAAAATACAGCATATTTTAATTATGTTTTTTGCTCAAATACAATATGGGGCACTATGGACCACAAAATCTGGGGTACAGTGGACCATGGTCCATTGTACCCCATGCAACTTTAGAAATACTTTTAGTTTCAAAATAAATAAAATATTGATGCAAGTCCTTTCTAATTATTAAATGTCAAATTTGCTATAATAGTACAATGTTTTTAGATTTATTCTAATATTCACTTCTGAATGTAATAGATTCCCCCCCCCCCCCCCCCCCCCCCCCGTCTAACTAATAGTGTTTTTTTTTTAAACCAGAAGTAACAGATTATTAGGGAACTGATGTTTTATTTTATATATTATGACTTCAGACAATAAGTGTTTTGAATGAGAAAAGTATTCTTAAAATTGAATGTGATGTGATACTAAAGTTTTTAATTGTTTAAAACCAAAAGTTTAGAAATTTGAGATGGTGGTAAAATAAAGTTACACATTTAAATAACGGAAGTACAAGCACAAAATCATAAATTTTTTAATTGGAATTTGATTACTGTTGATTTTTTTATAATAAAAATGTGAGCTATTTGTTGTAGTTATAAATAATTCAGTAACAAACAACCTTTCTCAGAATTGGTAAAATGCACAAAATTGAAATTTTGTTAGTAAAATTTTCAACCACATTGATTAAGGGAAGACTTAAAAAAGGTTTAAAAATTGATCTCGCATAAAAACGAAGAGTCTTTGATCCACAGTTTTTCCCTACACTTTTGGTGTCGTTCTGTATAGTAATTAAAAAAACTTTTAAATTTGAAGTGATCTTATTATTTTGAAGATAAAATGTAATGCTATTACTCATTTTTTCCCCGAAATACCACATAACAGGATTAGAAAGACTAGTGAAGGAACGGTGCAAAAAGAAGTGATAGAACAGGCTGTAAAACATGTTATTGATGATAGTCGTTCTATCTGTTCAGTTAGCAAAGATAAAGGCAGTTAAAAAACAGCCCTTTTGTGCTACATAAAAATTACAAAACCTCTCATACACCTGTTAGGTTTGAGCCTAACTGATCCTTGCACATAAAGAAGATAAAAAATGTCAAATTGGAAGGGGGAAAAAGCAAACAGTAATATCTGATAGTTTTCTCACTAAAAGAAGTCTTAATGCAATTGGATACTTAAAATTCAAATAGAATCCTTATTTTATATCTACGTTAATCTTTAAAAAGTGCAGATAATTTTTTTTTTCAGGAAAAAATACCATGGTTCATTGTACCCCGTGATGTGGTCCATTGTACCCCGAACCTGGGGTACAATGAACCACTTTCTCACTTGTAATAAAAAAGTGAATTCAGAAAAAAGTAATTGAAATTATGTTTTTTAGGCAATGTATTTTTAAACCAGGATATATATGTAATATATACACCTTTTTCTAAACAAGTGGGAAGAATATTTTTGTACTTGTAGCGCAAAACATGAAAAAGTGGTCCATTGTGCCCCGGTCTCCCCTATTATAAATATTTCAAAGAAGTAGCTTGTTTTTCTATTGAATGCATTTTGACCAAGAAATTTGAATTAATTAAGAAACATTAAAACATAGAATCTGTAATGGTGGAAGGTGCTGTGTTTAATTACCATTAACTCCAATATATGATAATTTTAATGTGAAGAATTAAGGCATAGTATATATAAATAAGCTATGCAAAGCATTTTTAATTTAAAGTTACCGTGATCGTATAAAGGACTACTAGAAATTAACAGAAATAATCATAACTAGCAATCAAGCTTAGTTATAAGGTGATTTAAATTTTTGGTACCACAGGATAATGTATATGATTAAATTAATAATTATTACAGTCAAAAAGCCAGGGTACAAAGGTCTAGCTATCAGGAAATTGTGGAGTTGTTTCATGTCTATTCAGTAAAATAATGTTCCGAACCCAAAACATACTATGGCTTTCAAGAAAGAAATGTTTGTCTCAGAATGTAAGCAACATCGACCTCTGGATCAAAATCCGAAATCTTCGATAAATTAATTTTCAATCCGCTGATTCAAGAAAAAAACTGTCGTCAAAAACCTTGTTACCGTTTCTACTCGGCAGACCGATACTTACTTCAGAATAGCAGCATCCTTGTCGCCACGTAGAGTAACGTCATACAACAAGCATGTGCGAGAATCGGAGCGTTTATTTGCAGTGTGGCATCTTTACATAAAATTCGGTCGCCAGTTTATCAAGTTGGCATTTGTAATGAGGATATTACACAGATAATGCCAAATTGTAATAACTTATTGACCGTGTAGTTGGGGTGAGGAGTGGCGTAGCAATGCCCTAAGTATGAACATATTGGTAGGCATCTCTCCAGAATCATTGTCCTCTGCAGCAGTTTCTCCAAGAAGTGCTAATAGCATATTGAAATCAAATTCAACAAATCTATAAATCTCAAATATTTTTGTTGTTGTTAGAAACGGAATATACCATGCAAATTTTGGTAAACAGCCATGTAATGTGCATCACATGGAATGATGAAAGGGCCTTTTCCAATTTCCGCTGATAAATTAATTTTGCTTTTTAAAATATTTGTTTTTGACCTGTTTAATTTGTGCAAAATATGTTTCAATGTCATAAATTTATTGTTATGTGCACCAATTGTCACTCAGCATCATTTCCTTAGCATTTGTTTTCAATATTTTAAAATTAAATTTTAAATTCTGGGTATGGCATACAAGTGTCAATTTTCTCAATTCTGGTAAAAACAAATTTGTAGATTTATATTTACAACTGAGCACTTTCCCCGACTAACTTGAGCATATTTGATTAGTATATTGTTTTTTGTAACCTCAACAATTATTGCAGTGATGAAGAAACTTCAGATACCTCTGCTCTTCTTTATCTACCAATTGCACCTGAAATCGATGATCCTGAAGAAGGTTGGGGACCATCTTCTGAAATTGTAAGCATACTTCAGATAATAGGAAAACATTGTAAGATCCATGCATCCATTACATTGTAACAATGTAAGATCCATGAAGTCATACAATTTATTCGGGTTTCAAGTGTAAAATGAGTGAAATTATCTGTTGATTTACTGGCATGACCACAAACTTACTAACTGAAAAATAGTGAAGTTTTTCTTGCTTTATAATTTGTTTCATTTTGTTTTAATGAATTGATATCCTGTGAAGTTTGTTATCTGCATTATGTTTACATGTGTTTTATTTCTGCCTTTTCTGAACCAAATTACCTGTTTCTGTTTTTACGACATCTTTAATTGTGTAAAAACTTGAAAGTTGTGCAATATATTGCATATAGTTTTAATTTTTGTTGTCTATTGTTTCTGTTTTACTAATTATTATTATGATGTCTGAAAAAATTTGTAAGCTTTTTTTTCATACTTAAGAACAGAAAATATTTTCTTTTTTAAAAAATCCTAAATTTTGTTAAATATCTTCTGTTTCCATAAGATTAAGAATTATTGCTTTATTTTAATGAACTTCAGTTACTATATTTATTTGTGTTACTTAAATAACAGTCTTTACTTTTGTTTAAGTTAGGTTGTGTGTGACTGATTATTGTTCATTCTGTAAATATCGTTCATACTCAAATGTTATTCTTTTAAAATTCTACAACAAAGACTTTTTATCAGCAATATCAACCAAAAAGAATTTTACTCGTTAGATTTTTATGTATTTTATAAAATTATTTCATAGCCTGAGGATACTACTTCAAAGAGACAGGCCACTGATCAGCCTTCATCCAAAAAGAAACGCACAAAAGTTATTGACATGATTCTAGAAAATGCACCAAAAGATGGTAATTAGAGTGCTTTGTTTGTTTGTCACAAATACTTATTTATTCATCTACAATATTCTTCTTTTTTATTTTTAAGTTAAATTTCTATACAACATGCCAAAGTGGGATTTATTCATTTCATTCAAGACTCCCAGAAGCATAAATATTTCAAATAATGACTTTGTTTAAAATTTTATAATATTTCAATCTGAATTGCATATCATTACTTTTGATTGGAAAAAAATGTGTCGTGTTGGGAAAACATAGAATGTAACTTAAAATTAGTCTTCACATTAAAAACTAAATACTCAATGTCATAAAAAAGCACAGTTTTTCTTTGATACAGTCTAGGATATCTTTAACAGGTTTTAATTGAATTTTAGTATAAAGGCTACTCTTGTAAAAGAAAGGCATATTAGCAAGGCTAATTTTACTATAATTCCTAAGAATAACCATTTAAAAGTAAACAGTACAGTCAAGTACAAAAACTGTAAAAAAAATCTTAGTTTGGTTGTTTAGATTCAACTTGTACTTCAGTAATACAGTTATTTAAAATTAGCCCACTGCTTGTACCTTACATTTCCAGTACAGGCAGTTGGCTATTTTCTAGATCAACTGCTGATATATTTAAAGGCCTTTCATTCTTGAAGGATTATTTTACAACAGGCCGTCTGCCTTAAATAATCAAATATTCAATAGGCTATAATAGTTATCCTTGATTGCCGAGGAATAAGTCTTATTTCAGACAAGCTAAGACTCTCTAATCTAAGAGCTCTAAGGCACTAATATGCATTATTTTAGTGTTGTCAGCCCAGTTTGCTGTTTATACAGCAGAAAATTATTATCAAAGATATTTTTCTATGTTTATTATTTCATCCTTCTCTATTTTATAAAACTACTTTCTAATAAATTAGCTGTATGCTACTTTTTAGAAACCCATCCATTGCTGAATACGAAATCTAAAGACAAAGTTAACCAGCCCAGCAAGAAGACAGGCAAATCAAGGCAACATAGAGTTAGTTCACACTCAGAAAGCAAATCTTCCCATAAGTCAAAGCATGGAAGCAAAAAAGATAAGCCGTCAGGTAAGTTCTCAATGTATAAAAGAAGTAAGGAAGTTCTCAAAGAATGGTCTACTTTCCTGTTGTTTTAATACTCATTAAAATTTCTTTAGTATGGATAGGCAGATAAATTTACCTGTAAGTGTGATAATAATTTGTGAAAAGTTTGCAACAATTTTCGCCATAGAATCTACTAAAAAGGAACTTCATTGTACTGTAGTGACGTGTACATTTCTTGTATATAGTTATTTTTTGTTATGATTTATTTTGTTTTGCAAAAACTGAACTGAAGAGAGTGTAAAATAATTCGGGCATTCGTTTTGGCGACGCGTTTTGATAGAACGGAAAAAATGTAACTGCTATAAACATCTTGGTAAAAGCTAATGAAATTCTACGTGTATAGTGTCTGGTATTTTGTGTTGTCTTGAAATAAAAGATTCTCGTCTAAAAGAGAGTTGCAATGCAAATTACTACAGACTAGACTGGTGGCAGCGGTGGGATTGAAGAAATTTTCACGCCATTTTTGACGAAGAAGAACGTCAAAACTTGCTTCGATCAGGAAGATTCAAAGTTTGTAAGTACCTAACTTGATTCTAGTGCCTGATTTACTTTTATAAAACGAAAAATTATTTTATATATATTTAAAGTTAACAAAAGTTAAACTTTATTTGTTGTAGAATTCTGTGAGTTATTCTAGCAGTTGCAATTAATATGTAAGTGACACATTGAGAACAAGAACAAATGTTTAATTGTTTGATTTAGATCTTTATATATATAACTGATATTGAAGTTCGTTATCTTATTATTGTATTTTGATTAAGGTAATAGCTTAATTTGAAGGTGTACTGTCTTGCGGTTGTATTTACCGATTTAACACAGCCGTTCAATGAAAGCAATGTCAATTATCAGTTGAAGATTTAATTCTGTATATTGCTAAATGCAATTCTGGTTGCAGATATAAAATAATCTGTAGTAAATTTTTATTTAAAGTGTTGGTAGAACGCATTTAGGAAATAAAAGTTTCCGTTATTTCAATTTCCGAAATATTTAGAATTTGTAGAATTCTGAATTAATTACGTGAGCATTGTTCTTGTTGCGAACATAGTTTAATTTTCGTAACTTCATGTAAATAAAAGTTAATGAGGATTTATTTGCTGGTTGTTCGTGTAAAAAATATTTAATTAGTGGAACGATCATTGCATGGTATAATTCAGTTGAAATATGTTTTGAATTTATAGCTTCTTTGAAAATTGTTCTTGTAAGACATAAATATTGTCCGTGATGAGAATGGTAAATATTATTTGCAAAATAACATTAGTACTTTCTTTGAAGTTATATTTTAGCCGAATTGATTTTTTTAAAATAAAAAGTAGTTTACTGAATTAATTTTGATAAATTACATTTAGAAGTGGAAAATGGCTTTCTTAGTTAAGGGTAGGAAGCAGGACTTGATAGTAGTCTGCGAGGAATTAGGGGAAGATGTTCCGCCTTCGAGTGTGGTTCCAGAGATAAAACAAATTATCTTAAAGAGTAAATTCTATGACGAGGAAGAAGTCAAGATTTTATTGGAACGTATTATCGATGACCGACTGAAGCGGGAGAAAGAAGAGAAAGAAGAAAAATTGCGACAAGAGAATGATAGACAAGAAAGAATAAGGAAAGAAGATAATGATAGACAAGAAAGATTGGCTAAGGAGAAGATGCAACATGAATTGGAGTTGAGACGTCTGGAGTTAACTCAAAGTGAGTCCTTGCCCCAAACGAATAGAGATTTGGCAAGAAGTAGTCCAAAGATTCAATTGACCCAGATAACTCCTAAGTTTGACGAGAAGCTAGATGAAATGGGCCTTTATCTCATAAATTTCGAAAGAAAAGCTGAAATGGCGCAAGTTCTAAAAGACGATTGGACTGCTTACCTGTTAGGTGTGCTACCTGCTGAAATATCTAATCTTTGGCCAGAGAACCACCTGAAAATGCAAATAACTATGAATTTGTAAAGAGCCTCATCTTAAAAAGATATAAGCTAAACAGTGAAAAACTTAAGCAGTGCTTTTATCGCCATCGGAAGACTCCCGAAAAATCGTGGAGAAATTACGCTCATGAGTTGTCATGTTATTTCACAGAGTGGATTGAAGATTTGGAAATATCTACTTTCCAACAGCTAAAAGATTTGTTGATAACCGAACAAATAAAGTTCAGGGTTCCAGACGATATTAGAGAACATTTTCTAGATCGATGGATAAAAATGAAGACTCCCTACGAACTGGCAGAAACCATAGATGAGTATGAGAGCATTCGAGAGAGTTTTAGGAAGAAAGAATCCCCACAGAAGACAACTAAATCACAGGCGAATTATCAATTCAAGGAACCTGCAGAAGAAGTGAAGAAAACCCAGTGGGAAAGAAAAAATCCACAGCTGGCAACCAACAACGAAGAGGAGTTCGAAAGACGACCTCAACGTCGCTGCTTTGAGTGTGGATCTACTACGCATTTAAGGCCCCAGTGCGATAAATTGAAGAAAGTCGAATATGTGGCCTCTAATGTTACTTCTATAAATGAAGAAGGACTGGCACCATACATCAGTCGAGGGAAGGTAAATGGAGTGGAAATGCCAATACTCCGGGATACCGGCTCGACCGTCGACTTGATCTGCCAAAAATATGTCAAACCCTCTATGTTTACAAATGAGAATGTATGGATCAGAACTCCATTAGAAGAGGAAATGAAATGTTTGCCATTAGCCGAGGTGGAATGCGAATTAGGCCACATTGTTGCTAAAGCTGCTGTTCTAAGAAACTCTTTAGACAAAGGGATGTATCTATTGGGCAATAAAACAGCTGCACTGTTTAAAGAGGCCAAGCAGAGTGAGTTTGTCAGGATTCACATGGTGAATGCAGTTCAAAATAGAGCTCAAAAGAAAATGCCCGTAGATAAGTCTCAGCGTCCAGACGTGCAACAAAAGGTTCCGGAAGATGTTCCTGACCAGGAAAACGTTGGTGAGCTGATGGAGGTAGGAGAGGTTTTGCCTATGGCACATTCTGAGCCTAGACTTGTGAGTTCATCTCCAAAGGAGCTTATTGAAGAGCCACAAAAGGCCGAAGAACTCAAACCATACCCTCAAGAAGCTAGAAGTAACTCAATCTCTAAGTCCAGATATAGGCCGAAAAATCAGGAGTTATACTTCAGGAAAAAAGCCAAAAAGAAGCCTTCTAAGCCAAACAAGTTATCTGTGCATTGCGTAGGACCTGGAACTGACAGACACGAACTTAGTCGTAGAGTTACTTGAAGAAAGACGAAAGTCATGTGTAGCATCAGGTGTGTGTGAGTTCCTCCTCAATTGTGTGTTCCTAGGCTTCCTCCGAACTCAAACTTTTTTGAACTATCACAAATTTTGAGAGACTGTTTTAAATAGTCAGCTATCTAAGTCAGGGGAAGTAAAAATGCTTACAGTCATTGTTATATTTCTTACATGATATTGTATATAACGTAACATGATATTGTATATTTTATTTTTTCTTGCTAACATATAGGATTGTGTAAACTGTATTGTATATAATTTCCTTATTACATATATGATTTTGAAAACTATATTCTATTTCTTTATATTGTTAACTTGTAAGATTCATAGTAGATTTTAATTAATATTTAACTTAAATTTACTTAGTACAGGCACTAGAGTTCAGTTAAGTAGGTACATAGGACTATGGTAAATAGTAGAACGTATAGGACTATTGTGATACTACTCGAGCATAGGACTATGGTGTGTTTTTCCGAACTTTGAACGAATTACAGTGATGTGATTTTGACTTTGAACGAGTGACTGTGCTACAGCTTTACACGAGTGACTGTACTGTGATTTTGAACTGACACTCCGATCAATTGACTAAAAACTTTCCTCTTCTAGAAAAGTTTTTCTCCGGGAAGGGAGGAGTCTGTAGTGACGTGTACATTTCTTGTATATAGTTATTTTTTGTTATGATTTATTTTGTTTTGCAAAAACTGAACTGAAGAGAGTGTAAAATAATTCGGGCATTCGTTTTGGCGACGCGTTTTGATAGAACGTAAAAAATGTAACTGCTATAAACATCTTGGTAAAAGCTCCTGAAATTCTACGTGTATAGTGTCTGGTATTTTGTGTTGTCTTGAAATAAAAGATTCTCGTCTAAAAGAGAGTTGCAATGCAAATTACTACAGTACTTAACATTCTATCCATGTAAAATAATCTATAATTATAAATTTTAGTCCTTCACTCTACAGTGTGCCATGTATGGTACAGATCTTTAGAGCAATATATTTACTTAATCCCTGTTACAGATAACAAATATAATTGAAATGTTATATTAATAAAACCTGTTCCAATAATAGGCTACCTAACTTTAACCTTTTTTAGTTATTTGTTGATTGCTTAAGTTTATTAGTTCTAAGTACTCTATTTTATATGTATTGTGTGATCTTTGTAAAAAAAGTTGTTCAGTGCAGTGAAGGGAAAGTATAATTTCCCCCCTTAAATATGTCCTTATTGTAGGATTTTGTTTTAAAAGTTTTTCAAAAAAGCCTTTATATTTGCACATTATTTTTTGCTTTAATAATAAAACTATTATTATTAACATTTTCAAAAATCGATTCCATTTTTTTTTCAGTTGATTACTATGGATGGAAGGATGATGTGGATTAAATTTGCACCATCTATTCCTCTTCAGTTGTATATTCCATCAAATGTCATACTTCATTTTACCTGCTAAAATATTTCTTACTCTGAATAAAGCACAGAATTGTCTTGTAATTTTTTTTCTTTCGCTTTACCTACCATAGTTGAACTGAATAAATCCAAAAGTGCCATTCTCAAAGAAAAAGCTAATTAAGATTTGTTTCAACATCGTCCCATTAAAGCGTATTCAATAAATCCAGGAATCTTGCCTACCAAAATAAAAATATTATCAGAATGAGTGTATATAAAACAATTTTGCAGTTGAAAAGCACCAAATACGCTGAATGAATTGTAATTTTACTAATCTGTAGCACTAATAGAGCACTCTTAAATATGTAGTGAAGCTAAATAGATAAAATATAATATAATGAAATGCATTTCTGTCAAGCTGTACTAGGTGCCTTAAGCCACTTTACCGTGGTTAAATATTTGATTATTCAAAAAGTGAAGAACTTTGTTTCAAATTATACACATTTTAATAAATAATTCTATAAATGAAACATGCTAGGTCAATACTTTTTAGTTTTGCATTCAAAATTAATGTTTAAACCTCCTTCCACCATTAATTAGTAGTGACCATAAATGACAGCTTTAAACTTTTTTCCCCAGAAAAGCGGTCTAAAAGAAAAGTTGCTAAACTTGAACAAAGACTTTAACCCTTTCAGTCCCAGTGATGCCATTTGGCATCATCACTTTCAATATTTTTTTCAAAATTTTTATGTCCCGTTATGACATCCAAACACACATCATTCGATTCTTCACACTTTGTTCTATCAGACATTATTTTACATTAATCTCAATAGAAGTCAGAACTACTATTTTTTTTATTTAGAAAATAGTCAACAAGCGTTTCTCCTGATTTTTGATAAGTTCACTTCAGTTCCACATATTTAAAACACAATTTAAACTATTTCGGTTAAAATAATTACAATTTTTTTTTAATAATATGGTCAGATACCTTAAAATATATAACTCGGAAGTGTTTTTAGGTAATATATATATTTTTATTTTGTTGTTTTCCACATTAAAAAATTTTTGGCATTGTTTCAAAAACCATATAAAAAATTTAAATGAATTTTTTTTCTTATGGAATTCGTATATTTGACCTAAAATAAGCTTATTTTGTGAATATCAGATGTTTCTGTAGTGTAGTAAATTTTTGGGACTGAAAGGGTTAAGAAGATGAGTGCTAAGTTGGGACTGTTAATATTTCCCCACTTTTTTAGATATCCCCCGTAGATTTTAAATTGCAGGGGTTGCAACTGCACCAAGGAGAAAAAAAAATGCAAAATCTTAAATTGGAAATTTGTAAGTATTTTTCATGAAATAATAAAGTTTGAAAAAGTTGTATTTTTTGTTTCAATTAATCGAGTAAATGGCAAAAAAGTTAAGTTCATACTAGCTATTTAAAAAAAAAAAATTATGTTTATGGATACCTTTTAACTAGCAATGCGAAAGTACTCACCGGTATAAGGTTAGTCAAACGTTACACTGAAATATAAACAAGAATTTGTGAAAATTTTATCAAAACAATTAAATCAAGCATTGAATGCCATTCCTGTTCCAAATGTAAACTTCTGATGCATCAATTAGAGTAACCTATGTTGAATTTTTATCCACAACATTTTAGATTTATAGAAGTTTCTTAAAGATTCTGAAATAAGTCTACATGCCGCTTTTGAATCTTCTGATAGGTGACCTGTGAACAAGCAATCAAAACTGTATTCCAAATGATCTTAGTTATGTATATTTCTTAGAATTATAAACACGATTAATTACGATTATAAACACGATTAGAAATATGCACCCCGGCCTGGGTGCATATTTATATTCCTTACATTCAAGAGACACTATGCCAGTGACGTCAGACTGCTGGGCGGGAACGAAATAAATGTAACCAATCATTGTCCGTCTTGGTGCAAGAATTATTGTCGTGAAGGGTTTACCATTATTTCGAGATTTTAATTATTCACATAAAAAATACAAAAATTAACTGAAATAATTTTGAATGGTGTTTATCTGTAAAAATCGAAGTGATGATTACTATAGCTAGATAATTTTAGATGTTCTGTCTGAGCGCCAAATGACCGATTTAAGATCTAGAATTGAAGCTTGTGCTGCCACATATATTCAAGTATAGCAACTAAATCCCACATCTATAATAATAAAAGAAAGAGTCTGTCTGTCGGTCTGTCTGTGTGTATGTCTGTGGATCGCAAAAGACCTACTTAGACAGCTCTAAAAAATTCGAAATTTTTAATATAGATTCCTTTTAATACCTACGTGTGCACCTGAGGCTTAGTTTTTTCATATTTGATTGTGATTTTTAATTAATATAATTAGTTTAAAAAAAAACGTCATCCACGTGGGATTGCGGGACCATAACAGGGCTTGAAAATACATTGACCGGACCAAAACGGGGGCTTGACGCCATCCTCTATTAGTTTGATTGGTTGAGATATATGCACTCGCCCTAAGGCTGCTTCATCCTCTATTACTTTTTGCTTGTTTTAAGTGTGCATGGGCCAACACGAATTTAATTTTGTTTTGGTTTTGAGTGTACGTATTTTCACAAGTAAGCATGCCTCTAAAAGGAAGCTATACGAAGTTAACGGGTTCCCAGTAAGGCGGGACCATACTGCTAGTAATATATCAATCATTAAAAAAAAAACATTCTTGAATTTTACTAAAATAGCTTTTTAAAAATAATCCCTTTTCCGAATACGCCGGAATTAAATAAAAACTCTCCTCCTATTTTAATAAATGTTTTTATTTAATTTTTGAATGCGAATGTGCAATTAATATACAGATTGCAGGGCTTTCGCCTTATATCATTTACCTAAAAATAGTTAAGCTTCATTGTTTCCCTGCACTTTATTTTTAAACTGCTAAAACAACATGCTCGCAAATAATACACCGTATTCGAAATCTATACCTATATTCGAAATATATTCCTATATATTTCAAAAGCCTGTGATAATGATTCCCTTAACTGGGGATTCAATAAATATTTTTTTAATAGAAATTATTTTGTGTGCAATATATTATTGATATTAATAATATAACAAATTTGTTTCTCATTCTCCAATTTAATGATTTAAAAATTACTGAATACATGTTTCTTTGAATTAGCTATATGTGTCTATGAGATATAATAAATGTTCTGTTCTATTGAATGATAGTTAATAGTAGTCATGTTGTTTAAAAAAAATCAGTACGAACCCTTACAAATGTGTCAGTCTTCTTTGACAATCTCTAATTTAACCTTTATGTAAATTTTCGCAGTGCAATCACAATTTTTTGATTGCCCTTTATTCTCTTCAGGAGACACTTCCATAAAGACTTTTCATTTCCCCGCCCAGCAGCCTGACGTCACTGGCATAGTGTCGCTTGAATGTGAGGAATAGAAATATGCGGCCTGCGTGTCTCTCTTTGTGTCAGTAAAAATTTTACCTCTGTGTCTGTCTTACTTGACGAAGGTTGTAAGCGAGTCTCTGATCAATCACACAAACCTGAATATAGTATTTGTATCACCCAACCAACATTCCCAGTTCTTATTCATGTCTTGGCCATTATTAATTACGTGAAAAACAGATCGAGCTGGCAAAAATAATCCCTCCAAAATTCATATAAATATTACTTGTCTAAATCTGTCATGATTAAATTTCTAACATTGTCTACGCCTCACTCTTTGGGGCCGAAATAACTGGCGCCCACTTGACTGAAGTTCAAAGTTCAAAATCGCGAGGTTCGACTCTCGTCCAAAGAGTTGGTTCGTCGCTAATACCCCACGTTTAGGTTTAGTGTTGCGCTGTTTGAAACAAACCAATCCAACCCCAATTTTCATCAAGATTCTTAATAGGCAGACAAATTATTTAACACCATGTTTATGAATGAAAAATAATATTGATTATTCATGAGTATTTTCATAGAGTTTATTGTAAAGAAAGGAAAAATAGACGACGTACTGGTTTTGAGCTTCTACACAAATTCAAATTTGTTGAATGAAATGAACTGAAGTAATGGATTTCTCTATGTTTTGTTTGTTTTGAATTTTAATTTAGCAACAGCGAATGAAGTTTGTTTGTTAAAATATGTATTTTAATTTATTTAATTCTTTTATTACGAAGCCTGTGAATTCTTGAAAAACTTATCTATCGAAATTAGTGTTTCCTTTCAATTGGTAAATTGACATTTTTTGATCTATGCATTTGCAAGATATTTTCAAATTTCATGAGATCTAAACTTTTGTAGTTTTTCAAAAGTAATGAAAACCACATTGTCAAAGAATTTTTTTCTAACTCATACAACAAGTATGACACCTACTTCTATACACATATAAGTATGTGTGAGATAAACTGTACTATTTAAAGTATCAGCTACTTGACAGAAACACCTAGCGTATTCGGGCCGGAATGCTATTTGGCGACTTTTGGCCTTCGGTTCGGCTAGTATGTTTTCGCTTGGAAGTAGCGATGGAGTGTCCTACTTTTTGGTTTTGAAAATCTGGTCACATTATGAATCCCACATCTATCTACATTGTACTAAGCTAACAATTTCATTTATATGGTTCCTACTAATCATTTATAGTTCCAGCATTGAGTGTGTAGGTAACAGTCCTGCAGAAGAATAGACTGAGAGGTATTTTTATCCTTACTTTTATGTTGAAACCATAGTGTGGGATCAAGCAGTGGTCTTTTAAATTCGAAAAAATTTTAGTATTTCAATGTATGAAATAATGGTTTTGTAACATTAAAAATCAAAATATAGTGTAATTTTTTTTTATACGATTCTAACTTTACTAGAAGATTTACCCATATGTGCTTATTTGTGTGTATTTTCCTCCATAGATTGTTGAATATTAAAACAAACTTGGGGATGGCAGCTTCAAAAACAAAGCAAGATGATCTAAGAAAACTTATGAAAGAAAGAAGAGAAAATGCAAAAGTGAAGCTTGGGAAAATTGAGTCGCCTTTTGCTAAATATCCTTTTAATATCTAACTTGTTATGGCTTTGTTTTTACATTGTACTTTTGCTTCTAACTTCATTAAAGTTTATTTATGCTCTTTGATTGAATTAAACAATCAATTCAGTTAAAAATACATAACCTTATTTTTTAAAATCAAAATTTTGCTCTTTCAATAACAATAATTACAGTAGGTGTCATTTTGAATTGTAAAAGATTTTCTCAGCATCTTCATAAAAAAAGTTCTTTAGTAGTATAAAAGTTTCTTCACTGTTATAAAAATCTTAACTGATCCTCATTTCATGGGAAAAAATCCATGTTTTTATGCAACAAAATCAAACAAAGGCTTTGGAAAATTGTACTACAAAAACATTTGTTTCATATAATAAACAAAATGAGATAATTTTGGATGATTTGTATTCAAACTGAATAAAAGTATCCTTATAAACCCCCTTTTCTCCTCTAGTTTAAATAACTGGCATTTTTATTAGGAAACGCTTGAACATATATTCAATTTATTAATGTTTTATATATACCTACTCCAAACTGAGAGGGTGATACTGCACTATTTTACCTTGCATTATTTAATAAAGTGGTCAAATTCATTCATTAGTTATTCATCTAAACTGTAGCTGCTGCATACATATGTGTGTCTGTTATATTTTGAATCAAGAATTTTCTCTATTTGAATATAAAAGTAATTTTAAGTTTAATTTTTACTCATGAGTTCATAAGAAACCATGGTGGTATAAAATTCTTATTTTGCAATTTATCAAACTTTTTTATTTATTACCTTAACAACAATTTTATGTATAACAGTATCGGCCAGTTATCATGTACAATTTGTAATGTTTATGTGAAAAATAATAATCTTTGGGGACCACATGTCGCTGGAAAAACTCATAAAGAGGTTTGTATTATTATTTATACTGGTTTTATATAACAGTTGAACTCTGCTATCATTATTCTGTGAGCTAAAGTATTAATAATGTTTCAAATGAGTGAATCCATTTGATTTTGTATTTATAGGCCTTAAAATTTAGATTTTTCTTGAAAAATATCCTATTTTAGCTGATTTGTGTCTTTTGTTCATCAACCCAGACATTTGAAGGGAAGTTTTAATTAATAGCCATCACAAGTCGGAAGTTAATGTTGGGCAACCAAAATTTTATGATGATTTTAGAGGGTTGCCTTTGAGGCCACCTTATCTGGGTTGCCACTATATTAGTAGTTATTTACACTTTATATTCTGCTTCAATTAAAAAAAGTAAATATTAAATTTGAATTGGTTATAAAATGCCTATTTGTAATGTTGTAGTTTCAATTGTGTTTCTGTGTGATAATTTTTGACTTATGATATTAATTTTCCCACAAGCTTATTTCTAACAGAAACAAAGTTCAGGGGGAAAAAACCTTAATTGACTTGGAATCTACCCGTATTCAGGTCTACTTGGAGGACATTGGTCAGGTGACAGGAAACAGGTTTTATCCCTGGGTTCCACTGTCACACTATAAACATGCATAATGAATAGTGTCTTACTTGTATCAGGGTTGCTGTTTGAGAATATGACGCCAAAGAGGCTTGTTATGGGCAGATATCCTGTTGATGAGGAGTTTCCCCCTTCAAATAAGTTAAAAGCTTTAATAAAATATATTTTTTGTAGAAAGATCTGTACTGTTCTTCTACTCTTTTATTTAGAATTTTTAAAAACAACTTGGCGGATCTTATGTAGGGTAAACAAGTCAAATACTGTATTATACAGACATTAAAAAAAATTGTATGTTTACATTTGATGAGAATATTTAACTAAGTTTAAATCATAGCGTTGTTTTCTTTAAAATAACATATAAATTCATCAGTATAGCACTTAATGCTGTAAACAAATCTTTAACTGCTCACAAAATGCAATTTTAACCATTATCTCTAACTGATTTTAAAATTTCAAGACATCCTTCATCTTTTTATAAATACATTTTCATGATTTAGTTATGATTGAATGTGTACTCTGCACTATCTATGTATGTTGTTAGATT
Organism: Hylyphantes graminicola; assembly: GCA_023701765.1. Taxonomy (NCBI): domain Eukaryota; kingdom Metazoa; phylum Arthropoda; class Arachnida; order Araneae; family Linyphiidae; genus Hylyphantes; species Hylyphantes graminicola. The sequence continues at coordinate 30,283,633 of CM043117.1, read as the reverse complement.
TTAAGATAACTCAAATATGTTTTTTCCCCTAAGTCTTACTTATAGAACTATAAACTGTTAACACATTCCAACAACCTTGGCATTTTGTTGTTTAAGTTGAAAGTCTGAACACTGCATTTGATTTCTAAAATCTATCTTGCACAAAGCACATCTAAAGCAACAATAACTTAATTACAAGAAACATATTTTTTCTAAAAAGTTTACCAGGGTTTGTTTTCCATGTAATCCACCCTTCAATTTTGCTTTTCCTAAATTTTATTTTAAAAATAGTTAATAGTTCATTGCAAAAAACAAATTCTTGTTAAATCAAGCTGCTATTTGTTGTGAAAAGGTTAAAGATAACATACATTAAAAACATACATCAAATGATTTATTGATTGTCAAGGTTCATATTTGAAATTTAAATTCATGTGTTCCTTACAAAATATTTTTGAATATCTTTATTTAATTCTTCTTAACTAATAAACTGTAGTTATTGCTTGTTGATGTTAATTTTATGCATATTTTTTTTCAGAATTTATTAAAGCCAAAGAAAAGTAGCACAAATGAAAATTCGGTTAAAACTGCTGTTCAAAGTAAGACTACAAAAAGAAACTTAGAGCAAGAAAATTCTGTAAAGAAACTTAAAAGTACTTTTGTAAAATTCTTTTAATATTTTTTGGTAAAAAAGTTTTGAAATAAAAACAGAAAATGCATAAATTATAAATTTAGCTAAGGTGTATAATTTACCTGTTTAATTATAAACTTATAACAGTTTTTCTTATTTTTTTGTAAATATGGGCTGTCCTTAAATGATGCCAAATGTTTGCCGAATAATTTATTTCCCTGGTTCACAAGTGCAAAGTGTCACACTTTACCATATACTGCCATATGTACCAAAGTGTCATACTCTTAACAATATAAAGTGAACAAAATATGTTATAATAAAATTAAACCTTGCAGACATTAAAATTTTCAACAAATACTATCAGTTCAGAAATATAGTAATCTGTGATAGATATTATTGGGAATAAATTTTTTGTTACTAAGCAGATTAGTTTTGTTGTTAAGGAGCTATATTTCAGTCCCCCCCCCCCCCTCTTTTCTTTATTCATAATTTATGTTTAGCCCCTAATCTTATAAGTTTGAAAGTTTTTACTGAGTTACAAATACCAATTTATGTATAGACGTATTATGTATATTTCCCTGGCCTTTCCATTATGCTTTGTTATACGTGTAAATGTAAAAACTATTATTCAATTATATTTTTTTTGTTCTAGGTAATGATGCAGCGCCTTTAGAACAGCCACAGTTAGTAAGCTTTTTCTTTTAATTGAAGTATATAACTTTAATAAAGTTTATTGATATTATTTTGTTAAAAAATCAAGCTAATTTTGACTTGTTTTTGTAATAACCTCATTAATAAAGTATTTGCTTTAATTGTTATTTAATATTCAAGTAAGTAAAGTAAGTCATAATTATACATTATTTCAGTCTGCTTCATGCCTAATATAGCATGCCTAATATAGCTGTAGTTCAATAGCTATATTATAATATTTTTCTTATTATTATGTTAAAATTAAAAGTATAATTTGGTATGTGTATTTGATTGAATTCTGTTGCAAGTAACATTAGTTCCATTCTAATCTGCCCCAAGTTGACTGAAATTTCTCATAAAGTTAGACGTATCTGATAGCTAACATTTTGAAAAACAAAAAAGTATTGTGTGCTATGTAAATACCTACTAATATATCATTTTTTAATAATTTTTTTTATTTGAAAGTAGTATCTTAAAAGTGTGAATTTTTTTTCTGTAACATAAATCTATTTTATAAAGTTACCATTTTAAATTGGTAATCCTAATAAAACTGTACTCTTTCAAAACAGATCTTCAAAAAAAGTTTCTTTACTGGCAAGTTATTCTTCATCAGACGAATCCGATGATGACAATGAATCTGAAACTTCTCTTCTCTCGAAAGGATCAAGTAGCAATACTTTACCACCAGGTAAGATATAGAGAATACGAGTAACATGCAAACAAATTAAACCATTGTAGTTGAACATATTTATTGAAAAGAAAAACCGACTTTGACTTTTTATTTAAAACATACCTTTAATATCCATGATAATAATTTTTTGATGTAATTAACAGCTAATTACTTATTCTTTATCCAGAAAAGTTTAAAAACTAATCGTTTTTATAAGATTTTATATTATTTTAGGAAATCTTATATTAGTTTTTTGTCATAAAATTTAATTATTATAAGCTGGTTCAAATCCTCCTATAGCTGAAAGGAGTTCATTGTGTAACACTCAAGAAATTTGTTTAACAGACAAATAATGTATGGATGTGGTTCTAATTGACATTTAATCTTATAAACCTACTTGTTAAAATGCAAAATCTTATTGAAACTTTCTTTACATAGATTTCTTTGATAATAATGCAGCTGCTGCAGGTACTACAGATGTACCCAGCCAGTCAGCACAGTCTGAAAAGCAAGAAAATGGCTCAGAACCATCAAGTAATGTTGAAACACTACCTGAAGGTTTCTTTGATGATCCTGTATTAGATGCCAAAGTAAAAATTCAACTATTTTTATTCTTGCTTTTATTTTTATTTAATTGAAATGGAGTTTTAATGATTATTTCTTTAATACTAAAAATAAATTGGAAAATGGTTCAGTAAACTTCAAATACTGGTTTCTTCCAACTTATCAATGCTAATAAGGCCTAAATATCATTTTAAAATTTTACAAAATTATGTGGAGAAGTTGTATTCTGGAATAATTCTTATAATTTTTTTTTCAGTAGTTATGCTACAGTCAAACCCCGCTATAGTGAACCCTCTACGTAACCAACAATTGGTTCACTATATCCAATTTTTCAGGAATAAAGTATTATATGATATATTTATATATCGCTATTTTTTTGTACGCTTTTATAAGAATAACTATGGTTTTGCATACCTTGAATAACTTGAATTAATAAATTAATTATTTAATGAATTTTCAGAAAAAAATATTAATTAATTTTTGAAATTTTCTCAAAATAATTATTGGTACAAATAGAATGTAAATACACAAAATTAAGTAATAATGAATTTAATTTGTTACCTCTATATGCCTACATTCTGTGAAAGAAGTTGGTAATTTTGGATTGTTTACGATTAGAGTTCATAAGGAAATAACAGAGAAGTGCATGTGAATTGACAGTGAAATAACAGAGAAGTGCAAGTTCCACCTACCCCCAATTTGCAAGGGGTAGTTGAAAAGAAAGAATTATAGCTGGGAAGACGAATGGCTTCATTTAACGGAGGGGGGGGGGGGAAGTTGCAACACCAGTGTGTTTTGTCGTACAAGCCGAGACTAATCGTCCATGAAAGGGTATTGTCGTATTATGGACACAAGCCTTCCAAGAAAGTGTGTATGAGTGGGATGTGGAATATGAATAATGGTTCGAAAAGAAAGGGCGGTTCCTGGAACCCAGGAGAGTGGGGGGAGGAAAAGGAATGTTTACTTTTAAACAGGTCCAGTTTGAGTACAATAAGGTGCGAAGGACAGGTTGAAAAATGACACATTGTTAATAAGATTGCTATCTCGCTGCCACTTGCCATTTTTTTGTGTATCGTAAAATATGGAGAACTGAACCAAAAAATATTAAGGAAAGGAAAATTAAGTTCACTATAAGCGAACTCCCATTTTCTAAGTAGTTCACTATATCCATCCCGGTTCACTATAGCGGGGTTCGACTGTATAACCCAATACTGTCTTTTATAAATATTTCTTTTCAGTTTCAGATTTGCTGTTAGTTAACTATTTTTTATGTGTTTGAATGTGTTTTTTGTACATATGAAGAGTCCAGGGAAAAATCCTTCATCAGCATTATATTTGTTCATATCAGGCCTCTTTAGTCATTGCATGGTGTAAGAAAAGCAGTTTCTCACTTGGTTCTTCTCTCAGGGCGAGTCCCACATTTGTACTGGAAGGGAAAAACCAAGAGAGAAACCGGTTTCCGTTTGCCACTAGCCAAGCAGACCTGAATGTAGGCAGATTACCAGTTGATGAAGGGATTCCTGCCTAGGACTCTTCATATAGTTACTTTCTTAATTAAAATAAAAATTCTCTATTCTCAGTATGACACAGTGAATGCTATTAATTAATATTGTTACTAATAATGAATAATGTTAAATAAAAAAATGTGACATGGTAAAATATTATTATGTGTTATTTTTAGGCCAGAAATATTGAGTACAAAGATCCAGTTGAAGAAGAATGGGAAAGATTTCAAAAAACGATTGCAGAAGAAACTAATGTAAGATTTCTATTCTAAGAAAGTAAAACTGACTTATGTGGTTTTTCTTCCAAAATGGTATATTATAGTTAAGCAAATTTAAAATTAGAATCTACCAATAAATTATGCAAATAAAATTTATCTTTTTGCATGCTTTCTTCTAGGATAATAAATCTAGCAAATAAATATAACAAAAACACCATGTCATTTCTTAAGAAGTTAATATTTTTTTGAATAATTTTTGTATGATATTACTCCTTAATGCCTTCAGCAACATATATATGTATTTAAAAAAATGTATGTGCTGCTAAAAAACTGACGCATCTTATGATGGGTTTACATATCTGTTTCACACAAGTGGTTAAAGAAATTTTTTTCTTGTATTATTATCTTTTAACTTTTAATGGATATTCTATTAACAAATAAAAGTGCATAATTATACATACAAAATTATAATTATTAAAATATATTAAGATATTTCAATTACATAAAAGAGTTTATATATGTCATATCGCTAGTGAAATTGACCCATCAGTTGTAGTATCCTGCTGGCATTAGCATCAAGTAATTTTATGGTTTTAAAATTTGATTGAAATACTGGGGTTCAAATTTTGGTTTCATAACATTTTTATTATGTAGGTATCAAAAACATTGATGGAAGAAGACTTTGAAGAGAGAACGCTTGAACGAGATATTGATCAAATTGATGAGCAAATGTAAGCTTTTTTAAAAAAAATTATGTAGACACTTGATATATAGTATGAAATTAGTAATATAGGTGGTGGAGCTTTAAAAATCTGATTTATGTATTAACAATCTAATTGAATTACTAAATGTAAAAGTGATCAATGCCATTTTAGAATTTACCCTTAACACTTTTTCCTTTCAACATTGGTGACAGAAGCATGCATAGGAATTTTTCTGTGGACTTGACATTTTTTATACATTTAGAGATTCAAATATTTAATGATTCTTTCATATTATTTTTTCTTTCTAAAATAATATTACAATAAAGAAAAGTTATGTGAAAAAATATTTTTTTATTGAAGTTTTTCCCTGCATTCAATTATTATTTTACTTTTAAAAAAGTTTGTTTCTGAGCTATTTGAATTATAGCCTACTGCAAAATGATGCCTTCCGAATTTGAACAAAAGTAGTAAGTCAGCATTCGGTAGATGGTACAGCCTTGCAAACTTGTGATAGCATGTCTTTCTTGATGTGGTCCTAAAGTAACACAGTCGCCAATAGCCCTCGTGTAGCTCTAGTGCGACGATAATTAAAACCTAACCTATGCAAAAACCGACCTTAAGTTTGCAGCAGAGAATTGTACTGCGCGGAGGAAGCTGCGAAAACAACGCTGCTGGTGCCGAAATTTCGCCTGCTCTGATTGGTTGCTCCTTTGACCCTGATATTCGTGCACCCTGTTACTTCAAAATCGAAGGAAAAAATAATTAAAATTGCACTCGAACTAAAGCTAAACTAATAAAAATAATAAATATGTCTTGAAATAACAAATAAATTTGTTTATAGAATGTGAAATACCTTTTTGTATTCGATTCTCGCACTCGAAAATGAGAACAATTTATCCTTTTTCTCGTAGAACATTTGTATACTGCGAACTTAATATCGGTTTTACTGTAACTTAAAGTAACACAGACCATCTTTTGTTTGGTTTGTTATGGATCCAGGTTTCTGCTCTGGTATGGATGTTTAATAAATAATTAATACCTTTTTATCAACACTAATGGATAACTAAAGATTTTTATTCATTTTAATGGATAATTAATTGCCTTAATGAACTAAAAAGTTTAAAAGTAGGACTTAGTACCTGCCCTCCCCCATTACCCACTGATGGTGTTGACTAACTGCTTAATAACAGCTTGTAAATCCTTGTCTTTTCCCGGAATTCGGATGGCATTATTATGTAGGAGGTTATGGTTCAGTTAGTTAAATGAATGTTTTATAGTTCTCAATGCCATAAACATAAGGTAAAAATGATTGTTATTTACTAAATTAGAATAGTTCTCATGCTTAAAATTGTAGCTTTTAACTTTGTTTTGTGAAATTTTTTTTAAATAAAATCCAACGTAACTATATTCTTATATATATTTTCTTATTCAGACAACAATGGGAAAGAGTGAAAAACTTACAAGTTAAGGCCGATGATGCGAAAGTGACAGCTCCTCCAAAAAGCAAAAATGACGGGGAGTCTGGGACTTCAGACGACGAGCTTCAAGAAGACGATTTGTTGGATTGGCGGTCCAAGGGTGTAAAGAAGGTGTGACTGTATTTTTGCATTTACAGTTGTAGTGTTTATAATTGTAAATGAGTGTACATATTGTCATTAAAATTTCCTTTTTGAAAAATGTGACATTTAATGGATTTGATTTTGTAATCTGAGTGTCAGTAGGAATTTACTCTTAGGTTGCTCTTACCTGTTGTTTGATGATGATTTTTAATTCCTTCATTCATTGTTAACGTCTTAATAGAACCAGAGGACATAAATATTAGGGTTAAGTAGACATGCAAGTTGAAAATTAGTATACAGCAATTATGTTCTTTTTATAAAAGTATATAAAGAAATATGAAATTGATATAAATGAAGAAATGTGTATAGAAATCTATATATATCAAGGAAGACATCCCGGCTGACTGATTCATTCACTCACTCACGTATCAACGCACAGCCCAAACTACTAGAAGTACTGATTTCAAATTTTAGGACCTTATTCTTTTTATTTTGAAGGATTTTGATATTCTTGTATTATCCTATATATATTTCTTTTTATATTCATTTAAGAAGAAATTTTTCAAAATTCGAACCCAAATGGGTGTAGGAGGGCAAAATGTGAGCATATTTCTCCATAAGAATAGCATTGAGCATTGATATGAGATTCGAATTTATATATTTCATTTTCAATATGAAATTTCAGTGTGAGCAAAAATTGAATGAAAATGTGTGAAAGCATATGAGTTTAGGCTGTATGATTATTATTTAATATCTATATTTTATTTATTACTTTATAATTTTCTTTAATGCTGGATCAGATTTTCTCAACTTGATTCTAATTATATTTCCGTATTTAATTATATTGATGTTTACAAATGGTAAGGAATGAAGATATGGAGGAGTGTTTTCAGCATAAATGAGGAATTTGTACTTTATTATAAAACTTTTCCAACAAGACAAGGTGATGCATGTCTGTTTCATTTTCTTTCTTTTGTCATGCATTGTACAGACTTAAGCCTTGCGGAAGTCCGATAAATACTATTGAGACATGTTATAGAGAATAGGGGGATATTTGTTGCAAAGTCTCACGACAGTCGTGGTGAGTTCTCATCAAAATAGGCGATAACTATTCAAAATCTGCTGAATACTTCCGCGAAATGTCAATTCTCTCTACAATTAGCATGTTCGTACAAATTAATAGCACATGAATTGTTCAATTCTTTTTTTGGGTACCTCTATGATCTAATGGCCGATCTGTTTGTAACTCGAGTATGAGCTTCAAATTTATGTCAATAGGAAAATCAATAATTAGGGCGCTTTCTCACTTTGCGACATGACACCGATATGTGTCGGGTCCTATTCTGCATCAATTCCGTGTCGTTCGTCTAGCGATTTTCCACTTCAATAGTAGGACTGGGGAGCCCAGTCGGTTGAGCACTCGCTTAGCATGAGGAAGGTCATAGGTTCGGGTCCGGGTATCGCCAAAATAGCTGCCGACCTATAAACGGCCCGTGCAGCCAAAAATGTCCGACGAATAATACCCCTTGTAAGGGAGCGTACGATGTCGCCCTTAACGGTTGCGTCGGGTGCCTATTCAGGTGTTGGCTCGTCACCTGATTGTGGTTCTAAAATACCGACGCCCGTCGCCAATAGCCCTCGTGTAGCTCTAGTGCGACGATAATTCAAACCTAACCTAACCTAACTTCAATAATGCGATTTTTTGTAGTTTATAATTAAAAATAGAACAGAATATATTTATTATAAATACCCCATAATGATTTCCTTAAAAAAAATTGAGTTACGGATTAAAGATATTTTCGAAAAATATTCTGTAGTATCCTGTTTGTAAAAATATTCAACACAGCCGGAGAAATGTGGCAGATATTTTTTTTCTCAATTGGATTAACACTTATGCACTACCCGTTGTCGGGCACGCCCATTCCGACTAAAACTCATTTTCTCGTTTTAGCTCATATTTGCGTTTTCTCATTTTTGTCACAACACTTTCTTCCGATAAGCTTTTTTAATTTATTAAACAGACCTTTTTGAAATTTTGAATCATCAATATAAATTATATATTAAAAGTATACTTATGATACTACATTTTTGCAGCACTTGCATATATGTAAAATAAGCCGACAGGGAAACGTAGTTTATATTTCAGTTCTTTTATTAACTGCGATATAAGTAAGAATTCAATTTGACGTCTGAACTCGACGAGAGTTGAGGATGGAATGTAACAAAGATGGTGAAACATCTACGTGTCTCAGCCAGATTGACCAATGAGAGACAAGAGTTAGTTTTGAGAAAGTTGGTAGGAATGTCAACGCGTGGGCAGGTGAATCATAAACTTCGTGGGAAAACGACTGTTTCTCAGGACAGGAAGTGTTGGGATGTTATAGTGTTAAGTGTTATTTAAGAGTATTAGAAGATAATTAAGTTACGAAAGTTAATTGAGGGGTAACAAAAATAGGTTTTTGATTGGTTTAAATCAGGATATGTCATATATAATCGACTCTTTCATGGGCCACTTAACATGTTTACGAGAACTTAACACTTAACATGTTGATAAGAATAAAAATCAAGTTTCAGGTAACTCCCTCTTGGTATGGTATGGTATGGTATGGTATGGTACATATGTGTTCCAGCTTGTGTGCTTGTTCAGAGAACCGCTTATAAGCTTTCGTCAAGTGGGACATCAGACACACAGAAATAGTTTTTACGAGCACTAAAGACACACAAAGAAAGGACAACACAAACACATAAACAAATAACAACATTTATTGACGGTCACATCCATGCCTGACCGGGATTCAAACCCGACCCCAGCAGCTCCAAAGGCTAGCATCCTAGCGATTGCGCTACCATGGTGGCTCCCTCTAGGTAAACGAATGAACACATAATCTTCTTGCCGAGTAGGTTTAACAAAAATTAAAATGGAATTTTTTTTTTACCAAAAACAGAGTCGTATTCGTACTATTAAACATGTCACATTACTTAGGGAAACTCTAAAACTATCTATCACTATCAATATCGTTCAATGTCCCCTAGACAAATATACACATTTTGTCCAAATAAATTCATAATTTTTTTTATATCTTATAATTTTAATTAACCCAAATATTCGAACTTGTAAACTCATAAATAGATGCTTAAATGTTTTTACATTGACAAACATGAAAAGTATTTTTTATAACAACGTGCAAAAAAGTTCACTTTTTTATATCATATTCATTCATAAATCGTTGTGAAAATGACACTTTACGTGCTTGCGTCACAGACAGTGTGCGAAAATTTGGTTTTCGGCACTAGTGTGGTAAAGTAAATAAGAGTATCTGATTGGTAGAAAAGCAAAATGATGTCATGAATATCTCCATGGAAACTAAATGGTCACGAAACTCAGTTAATTCTATTGGTTCATTACTTTTGCATTTTCTAATCTCCATGGAAACTAAAAGTATTACAAAAATTATTAAAGGAAATTAAATAAGATAAAAGTAAGAATAAAATTTCACTCCAAACAATACTTTTCTGGAAGAAGATTCGACCAAACTTCCTTAGCAGCTTTGTTAATTTAATCTGGAAGTTGGTCGAACATCATTTCAAATTCATTTTCACCTATGTTCGGTAGTACTAATTAATCTAAATACTATTTTGATTCAAAATAGAAAAGTATTTTACAACTTTTCTTTCACTACTTTGCATTTTCGAATATCTCCATGGAAACTAAAGGATGTCATGAAAATCACTCAAATACAAATACAAAAATTGTCGACCAACAACATTCCAGAGGCCCAGCAAGGTTGGTCCAAAATAAATCTTATTCCTTACCAGTTTCCAATAGTTATCGAGATTCTTCTTAAAATCTTCCACTCTCTTCGAATACACAACATATTCTGGTAAAGCATTCCACTCATTGACGACTCTATTGTAAAAATAATGTTTTCTAACTTCCCTTCTAAAGAATGATTTATTCAATTTCTGACCATGCCCCCTGGTCCGGCTATTTAAGGTAAAACCTAAGCCCTCCATGTCTCCCTGTTTAACTTGAACAACTGAATTAAATCACCTCTTGTTCTCCTATTTTCCAGGGAATACATGTTTAACGATCTTAATCTATTAACATAATCAATACCCGATAAACCCTTAATCATTTTTGTAGTCCTTTCTTGAACCTTTTCAAGCATTTCAATATCTTTTCTGAGAAAGGGGGACAAAAACTGAACAGTATACTCCAGGTGTGGCCTTACCAATCCCCTATACAATGGCAAAATAATCTCTTTAGATTTAGAAGTGATACTTTTTCTAATATTCCTAACATTCGATTGGCCTTCTTACTTGCTTCAACACATTGTTTTCTCATTTAAAAATCATTGCTCACAAAAACTCCTAAATCTTTAACAAACTCACTGTCTTGAATACTTTCTCCCTGTAAAACATAAGAATAATTAACATTGTTCTTACCCAAATGCAAGGTTTGGCATTTATTCACACTGAACGACATGCCCCACCTTGCAGCCCACTCAGTAATTTTCGTTAGATCACTTTTGCAATTGCTCAATTTGCTCAACAGAATTTACTGTACTCGTCACTTTTAAGTCATCTGCAAAAATACTTAACTTGCTATTCAACCCCCAGCTGATATCATCAATAAACATAATGAATAAAATTGGCCCAAGTACAGAGCTCTGAGGCACTCCACTTACAACTTCATTCCAATCAGAATACCTACCATTAATGTGAATTCATTGGTAGCAATACTTTTTTGCACGTCATTATAAAAAATATTGTAAGCAAGCACGTTCCGAATAATACTTTATTAAGCTCGTGTCATAATTTCACTCGCTCGTACCTCGCTCGTGAAATAAAAGCCACTCGCTTAATAAAGTATCATTTTCGGAACTAGTTGCTTAAATAACTATTAATACTTACAACTTTTATGAGATTAAAATATCTAGAATTTATTTATCCTTACAAAACTGAAAAACAAGAGTGTAATATGTTGCATTTTAAAAATTTCGTGAAATTACTTTTATGTATCGCAAACGTTCTTTGCATTTTCAAGTTAATATTCTTTTTGGATTTTCAGATTTTCCCATTAGGAAACATAAGCAAAATATTTTAACATACATCCTTTTGGACGATTCAAAATATAATACATCGTAATTAACAAGGAACCATGACCCCGACTAGTCTGGCGCTTATTTATGAAGTAGTTTAACGATTGGAAATAAAGGTAGGGTCAAGTGGGGTAAGTGTGATATAGGGTTTCTGCATTTTTCATTAAGAAAATTCGTTCACTGCTTCAATTAAATTCCAAATCCTAAAATTGGTAGTAAATTATTATAAAAAACATACATAGGTAGAAAAAAAATTATATGTTTGAATTCCAATTTTAAGTGTACAAAATTTGCATTTCAAAATCAATTGCTGTTTTATCACACTTACCCCACATAGAAAGACCCACATAAAAAGATGAGAGTTGCACCTAAATTCAAAAGCTCAAAACTTTCTTTAAACAAAAAATAAGGTCAATATTTCTTTTTAGATTAATTATAAGTGGTTTAATGTTATACATTGCAAACTTTCAGATTTTTAGAATGATTTCCAAAGTTACAAGAGCTGTTTATCACACTTACCCCACTTGACCCTAGGTGAATCGAATACGTCAGCTCTAATCAGTATCTATTTGAGAAGTAGGAGGTTCTGGTAAAGCATTCCACTCATTGACGACTCTATTGTAAAAATAATGTTTTCTAACTTCCCTTCTAAAGAATGATTTATTCAATTTCTGACCATGCCCCCTGGTCCGGCTATTTAAGGTAAAACCTAAGCCCTCCATGTCTCCCTGTTTAACTTGAACAACTGAATTAAATCACCTCTTGTTCTCCTATTTTCCAGGGAATACATGTTTAACGATCTTAATCTATTAACATAATCAATACCCGATAAACCCTTAATCATTTTTGTAGTCCTTTCTTGAACCTTTTTAAGCATTTCAATATCTTTTCTGAGAAAGGGGGACCAAAACTGAACAGTATACTCCAGGTGTGGCCTTACCAATCCCCTATACCAGTGGTTCTCAACCGGTGGGTCGCGACCCCCTGGGGGGTCGCGAAGGGATCCGGTCGCAAAAAGTTTTTTAAAAATAAAAAATATATTTAAGCAACGTTTTATATAATAATTTTACAACTATAATGGAAGAAAAAAAAATCGCCACACATTATTTTACTTTATATCTTGGTTAATTTACATTTCAACTTTTTTTGTGTTATTATTACATAATTTTAATTCTAGCATGGGTTACGTCGCAACAAGCTAATGAAAAACTTGTGCTTGTCGGGGCTTTTAAATTCGGAACTTTTAAATTGGTAACATAAGTGGAAGTTTTCTAAATTAGATTTCTTAACTTTAGCCATAAAAATTCAGTTTTTTTAAGAATCCATTAATTTTGTCTTGGGTTTTGATTATTGTTATATTTCGACCTTGAAGCTTGGTATTTAGCTAATTTAGGTGCATAAATGTCTGCTAAGTATGAAAGTTGAAACAGCCAAGTTGGGGAGCTAAAAACTCCAGCAAATTCTGTTTTATCTTCTTGTAAAAATATCAGCATTTCAGATCGCAGCTCAAATAACATGTTCAAAACCTTCCCACGGGACAACCATCGTAAAATAAAAAGTAAAAAAAAATTACCCATATATAATAATTAATAAAGAGTACCGCATGTGAAGAACAGGGGGAGGGGGGGGGGTCGCGAAGTTATTTTGTGGCATTAGGGGGTCGTCACCTACAAAAGGTTGAGATCCACTGCCCTATACAATGGCAAAATAATCTCTTTAGATTTAGAAGTGATACTTTTTCTAATATTCCTAACATTCGATTGGCCTTCTTACTTGCTTCAACACATTGTTTACTCATTTTAAAATCATTGCTCACAAAAACTCCTAAATCTTTAACAAACTCACTGTCTTGAATACTTTCTCCCTGTAAAACATAAGAATAATTAACATTGTTCTTACCCAAATGCAAGGTTTGGCATTTATTCACACTGAACGACATGCCCCACCTTGCAGCCCACTCAGTAATTTTCGTTAGATCACTTTTGCAATTGCTCAATTTGCTCAACAGAATTTACTGTACTCGTCACTTTTAAGTCATCTGCAAAAATACTTAACTTGCTATTCAACCCCCAGCTGATATCATCAATAAACATAATGAATAAAATTGGCCCAAGTACAGAGCTCTGAGGCACTCCACTTACAACTTCATTCCAATCAGAATACCTACCATTAATGTGAATTCATTGGTAGCAATACTTTTTTGCACGTCATTATAAAAAATATTGTAAGCAAGCACGTTCCGAATAATACTTTATTAAGCTCGTGTCATAATTTCACTCGCTCGTACCTCGCTCGTGAAATAAAAGCCACTCGCTTAATAAAGTATCATTTTCGGAACTAGTTGCTTAAATAACTATTAATACTTACAACTTTTATGAGATTAAAATATCTAGAATTTATTTATCCTTACAAAACTGAAAAACAAGAGTGTAATATGTTGCATTTTAAAAATTTCGTGAAATTACTTTTATGTATCTCAAACGTTCTTTGCATTTTCAAGTTAATATTCTTTTTGGATTTTCAGATTTTCCCATTAGGAAACATAAGCAAAATATTTTAACATACATCCTTTTGGACGATTCAAAATATAATACATCGTAATTAACAAGGAACCATGACCCCGACTAGTCTGGCGCTTATTTATGAAGTAGTTTAACGATTGGAAATAAAGGTAGGGTCAAGTGGGGTAAATGTGATATAGGGTTTCTGCATTTTTCATTAAGAAAATTCGTTCACTGCTTCAATTAAATTCCAAATCCTAAAATTGGTAGTGAATTATTATAAAAAACATACATAGGTAGAAAAAAAATTATATGTTTGAATTCCAATTTTAAGTGTACAAAATTTGCATTTCAAAATCAATTGCTGTTTTATCACACTTACCCCACATAGAAAGACCCACATAAAAAGATGAGAGTTGCACCTAAATTCAAAAGCTCAAAACTTTCTTTAAACAAAAAATAAGGTCAATATTTCTTTTTAGATTAATTATAAGTGGTTTAATGTTATACATTGCAAACTTTCAGATTTTTAGAATGATTTCCAAAGTTACAAGAGCTGTTTATCACACTTACCCCCAATCACACTTACCCCACTTGACCCTAGGTGAATCGAATACGTCAGCTCTAATCAATATCTATTTGAGAAGTAGGAGGTTCTGGTAAAGCATTCCACTCATTGACGACTCTATTGTAAAAATAATGTTTTCTAACTTCCCTTCTAAAGAATGATTTATTCAATTTCTGACCATGCCCCCTGGTCCGGCTATTTAAGGTAAAACCTAAGCCCTCCATGTCTCCCTGTTTAACTTGAACAACTGAATTAAATCACCTCTTGTTCTCCTATTTTCCAGGGAATACATGTTTAACGATCTTAATCTATTAACATAATCAATACCCGATAAACCCTTAATCATTTTTGTAGTCCTTTCTTGAACCTTTTCAAGCATTTCAATATCTTTTCTGAGAAAGGGGGACAAAAACTGAACAGTATACTCCAGGTGTGGCCTTACCAATCCCCTATACAATGGCAAAATAATCTCTTTAGATTTAGAAGTGATACTTTTTCTAATATTCCTAACATTCGATTGGCCTTCTTACTTGCTTCAACACATTGTTTACTCATTTAAAAATCATTGCTCACAAAAACTCCTAAATCTTTAACAAACTCACTGTCTTGAATACTTTCTCCCTGTAAAACATAAGAATAATTAACATTGTTCTTACCCAAATGCAAGGTTTGGCATTTATTCACACTGAACGACATGCCCCACCTTGCAGCCCACTCAGTAATTTTCGTTAGATCACTTTTGCAATTGCTCAATTTGCTCAACAGAATTTACTGTACTCGTCACTTTTAAGTCATCTGCAAAAATACTTAACTTGCTATTCAACCCCCAGCTGATATCATCAATAAACATAATGAATAAAATTGGCCCAAGTACAGAGCTCTGAGGCACTCCACTTACAACTTCATTCCAATCAGAATACCTACCATTAATGTGAATTCATTGGTAGCAATACTTTTTTGCACGTCATTATAAAAAATATTGTAAGCAAGCACGTTCCGAATAATACTTTATTAAGCTCGTGTCATAATTTCACTCGCTCGTACCTCGCTCGTGAAATAAAAGCCACTCGCTTAATAAAGTATCATTTTCGGAACTAGTTGCTTAAATAACTATTAATACTTACAACTTTTATGAGATTAAAATATCTAGAATTTATTTATCCTTACAAAACTGAAAAACAAGAGTGTAATATGTTGCATTTTAAAAATTTCGTGAAATTACTTTTATGTATCGCAAACGTTCTTTGCATTTTCAAGTTAATATTCTTTTTGGATTTTCAGATTTTCCCATTAGGAAACATAAGCAAAATATTTTAACATACATCCTTTTGGACGATTCAAAATATAATACATCGTAATTAACAAGGAACCATGACCCCGACTAGTCTGGCGCTTATTTATGAAGTAGTTTAACGATTGGAAATAAAGGTAGGGTCAAGTGGGGTAAGTGTGATATAGGGTTTCTGCATTTTTCATTAAGAAAATTCGTTCACTGCTTCAATTAAATTCCAAATCCTAAAATTGGTAGTGAATTATTATAAAAAACATACATAGGTAGAAAAAAAATTATATGTTTGAATTCCAATTTTAAGTGTACAAAATTTGCATTTCAAAATCAATTGCTGTTTTATCACACTTACCCCACATAGAAAGACCCACATAAAAAGATGAGAGTTGCACCTAAATTCAAAAGCTCAAAACTTTCTTTAAACAAAAAATAAGGTCAATATTTCTTTTTAGATTAATTATAAGTGGTTTAATGTTATACATTGCAAACTTTCAGATTTTTAGAATGATTTCCAAAGTTACAAGAGCTGTTTATCACACTTACCCCCAATCACACTTACCCCACTTGACCCTAGGTGAATCGAATACGTCAGCTCTAATCAGTATCTGTTTGAGAAGTAGGAGGTTCTGGTAAAGCATTCCACTCATTGACGACTCTATTGTAAAAATAATGTTTTCTAACTTCCCTTCTAAAGAATGATTTATTCAATTTCTGACCATGCCCCCTGGTCCGGCTATTTAAGGTAAAACCTAAGCCCTCCATGTCTCCCTGTTTAACTTGAACAACTGAATTAAATCACCTCTTGTTCTCCTATTTTCCAGGGAATACATGTTTAACGATCTTAATCTATTAACATAATCAATACCCGATAAACCCTTAATCATTTTTGTAGTTTTGTGGGTAGTCATGTGGGTTTGTTTTTAAACTATTTGGAAAGGTTATTCATACGCTCTAGGAACATTTTAATCATTAAAAACCATTTGGATTTCAAGGGACCAATTTTTAGCCTACTTTCTTTTTTTTAATTCGAAGAATTAAAAAAAAATGGAAAAGTAGGTATTGACATGCTGTCGATGTCCGTCCGTCCGTCTGTCTGTCCGTCCGTCCGTACCCCCCTTCCAAAATCAGTTATAGCAATCCGATCTTAAAAATTCTTTTTTATTAGAAAGTTATAACCTCAGACACCCAACTTTCATTTTTTTGTCCGTCTGTCTGTACTATAGGACGGACATAAATCTACTATTTGATGACGATATTCCCATTGAATTAGCATTGAAATTCAATTTCGAGTCATTTAAATCGCTGAATTTGACTACAAATGCTACGGACAAGTGAGATACGTCAAAAAATTCAGGGCATCGAAATTAGAATACACTGAAAATTTCAAAAAAGAATTCGAATTCGAAGTACTTCAATTATTTAAAAAACATCAAAATTTAATGCTCATTTAAAAAGCATAGGAAGCCATTTTTATTAGAATTAAATCACCATTGCCATCGCAACAATTGCTTGAGAAACTTTAATTCTTTTAGACAATGAATTAAAATAAATTTATTTTTGAGACATCGATCAATTTAAGATGACGTCAAATATATATTTCACTACGAGATCTTTGTATGTTAAAATAAATTGTTTTCATTCTATTTAAAAGCGAGGAATATTACATATTTATTCTTTGTAATACAAATTTTTGCAAACGATTTAAGTTATAATTATTTAATTTTCGAAATAAAATAAATGAAACTAGCCGAATTTAGCAAGTAAATGTTTATTGAGGAGTAGTTTTTTGGTTTTTGTTCTACGAAAAATTAAATATTGATTTATAACAGCAAATAAAGCTGTGTTTAGTGAAAGATGCTGTGTTTAGTTAGATGCTGTGTTTAGTGAAATTTATTTAAAATTTAATGTGGAAAAACGGTTGTTGATGTCACTTACTGTTACGAACCTAGTTTTTTTCAAGATAAGAATTTTAGTAAGTATTTAAGTAACAGGAAAGTAGGCTATTTTAGTTCGTTAAGAACTTCTTGTAAGTATTCTATCCTCTCACTATTTCTAATTGGTGATGTTCATTCGGAGAACATTTGTTTACTCAACTTAAATCCGCTTGTAATAGGAGAAAATTAAAACAAAATTTCAGAAAAGAATTCGAATTCTAAGTACTTCCATTATTTAAAAAACCTTCAAAATTTAATGCTCATTTAAAAAGCATAGGAAGCCATTTTGATTAGAATTAAATCACCATTGCCATCGCAACAATCGCTCGAGAAACTTTAATTCTTTTAGACCATAAATTAAAATGAATTTATTTTTGCGACATCGGTCAGTTTGAAATGACGTCAAATATATTTCACTTCGAGTGTCTTTGTATGTTGGTATGCAATGTTTCCATTCGGTTTAAAAGCGAGAACTATTAAATATTTTTCTTTTGAAATATAAATTTTTGCAAACGATTTAAGTAATAATTTTGTAATTTTCGAAATAAAATAAATGAAACTAGCCAAATTTAGCGGGTAAATGTTTAATATAGAATTAATGCTGTGTTTGGCGCCTTTTTTCCTGACTGTTGTGTGGCAGCGGGTTAAGTGACAGATTCTGTTACAAACCTACTTGTTAATTTACATTTCCTATTTTAAGTGAGTCTTGGAGTAGTTTTATGATTTTTTTAATAATCATAATTAATATGGTTTATAATAATAATAATATTTGGTTAATAATCATGCGGACGATAAGTAATATTTATTTTATTTTCGATAGAAAATTAATGAAAATAATTGGCTTTAGAAGTTAAAATTATAGATGGATGCTATGTTTAGTGAAATTTATTCTAAAGTATATATATTTAATGTAGAAACTGTAGTTGATGTCACCTACTGTAACGAACCTAGTTTTTTCAAGATAAGAATTTTAGTAAGTATTTAAGTAACAGGAAAGTAGGCTATTTTAGCTCTTTCAGAACTTCTTGTTATAACCTAAATTAATACAGGAAATTTTTTTCTTCCCATGTCCCTTCCGTCAATTTTTTTTAGTTTAATGCTTTGAAACGCACAATTACTTGTAAAATTTTCGATCGATTCAAATTTTAAATTTAATTTCTAGGGGACCGGGGCTAGTTTTCCACGATTTTTTTCTATTTGATTGTATATTTTGTACTTTTATTTACTTTGAAGAAATTAAGATATCATTGCCTTCTTCACATGGTTATCAACAAACTAACATTAATAATGTTCTAAAAAGTAAATACACTTTTTGACAGCCAGTTTTTAAATGCAAGCACGTTGAGCTGGAAAACGTGCCCCTTATAAGGGGTACATTTTTCAAGCTTGATAATAATAATGGATGGGGCAAACTTTTCAACTATTCTTGAAAAGATAAAACACACTTAAAAAGCATTTTCTTCCAAAAGATAGGTAAAATTGTAAAAAAAAAGAAAAAGCCAGTTCAATACCAAATTATTATACAACGGTCATTATCATCTGGATCACTTTGAAATAAAGCAAATTGCGTAAATTCGCTTTATATAACTATTTTTTCTTTAATGGGGCTGCAAAATTGTTTGTGTAACTCGTACTTCATAAAAAATTTGCTTAAAACTTTGAGTGCCTGTAAAACATTGCGTGCTTTCTTTAATCCAATCACATCATGTTTACATCATACATTTGCGGCATAATTACATAGTCATTTATTTATATAAGATCAATACCACGAACGCTTAAAAGCTTTTAATCATATAATTAGTACAAAATGTTGTGAAAACTTGGGAGTGTCTGTGAATTGTAAAACATTAAGTGCTTTTTTTAACGATATCACAGCATGTTTACCTTCAAATTTTTGTTAGATATCCATATGCCATGTTATGCTGATTCGGAATAATCTACTCATGTTACCTATAGCTTGAATAAATATATATCACTATAACTTCAAACTACAGTGACGCGTTTCTATTTGCAGACTGAAAATACTACAAAACAACTGAAAATACTACTTTCAACTGAAAATACTACAAAAGATATTTAAGATCAGTAACAAGCTTAATTTTATTTGAAAATTTTAGAAATTGAAAAGAATCATGATTCAAACGGCGTTCTTGCCTTTAAACATATACTCGTACTTCATAAAAAATTTGTTTAAAACATTGAGTGCCTGTAAAACATTGACTGCTTTCTCTTTAACTCAATCACATCATGTTTGCATCACACATTTGCATATACATAGGCATTTATTTAAATAAGATCAATAAACACAAACGCTTAAAAGCTTTTAATCATATACTTAGTACAAAATAATGTGAACACTCGGGAGTGTTCGTAAAACATTGCGGGCTTTTTTTAACGATACCACATCATGTTTACTTTCAAACTTTTGTTAGCTAAGATATCCATATGCCATGTTATGCTGATTCGGAATTATCTACTCATGTTACCTATAGCTTGAATAAATATATATCACTATAACTTCAAACTACAGTGACACGTTTCGGTTTGCAGAAACTAAACTGTTAAAGAATATATTAAAATTTTTTAAAGCTTCATAAAATATTCTTAAAAATATCATTCGACTGAAAATACTACAAAAGACATTTAAGCTATATCTGTAACAAATTTAATTTTTTTTTTGAATATTTTAGAAATTGAAACGAAACATGTGTTTCCTGACAAATTACGATTGGTGACTTTACCTAATACACTCATTTCAAACTCAACAGGACGTACTAATATCAAGCCGGAATTTTATGTGCTGGATTATCTCTCTAAAAAATTAAAATTCAACTACGACGTAACTGAAGAAACATACTCAGGTATTTTAAACGGACTTTTTAAGGAAAAATTTGATGTAGGCATTGGAAATTTACCTATGAATGGAAAGTACTTTGACTTCACAGATTTCACAGTACCTTATTACTTAACTAAAACTATGTTCATGTGCTAGAAAGCAAGCGAGGAGCCGAAATTCAATGCATTCTTATATCCATTTCACATTAATGTTTGGCTATTTTGTCTTTGCTTCACACTTGTAGCAACTATTGTGTCTAAGTACGCGACATCTTTGCAACAACATTCTGTCAACATATTCGTGAACTTAGTCGGAAGCATCCTTAAACAGCCTCTGAAGGTAGAAGTTAACACATTGAAGAAGAAAGTTTGGTGGTTTACTTGGTTGGTGTTTGCAGGCGTCATATCATTCCTGTACAATGCCCTTTTCCTAAATTTTCTAACGCTTCCGATTAACACGCACAGCCCAAGGAACTTTCAAGAGCTCTCGGAAGCAGTGCAGAACAAAAAATTTGAATGTACTATCAGGAAAACTGGTATTTTAGACAAATATATGTTAAAAAGCAGGGAACAGCATTTGATGTTGTTGGGAGAGATTATAGCAAAAAATGAGTGGTATTTTGATAGTAATTCTTATTTTCCTCCCATCACCAAAACCAAGTGTTGGATAGATATTGATCAATTCCTGAAATCCTCCCATTATTTCCCGCCAAAGATCAAACATTTTTCCGACGATTCTATAAGAGTTTTATACTTTGCCCTATACGTGAGGAAAGGTTTTTGTTGTTTTGAACAATTCAATAAAGCTGTGCTCGATATGATTGAAGGTGGTTTTGTCGAAAAGTTTTATTCAGAAGCTTTCCAACGTGTTCGTTGGAAAAATGAACGCACAAGAAGACTTATGTATCCGGACGACTCAAAACTCGCCCTTGGCATGAACGAAATGAAGTACCCGTTTTACTTATTGTTGTTTTGCTACACCTTGTGCATTGTTGTTTTTTTGCTTGAGATTCTTTTACCAAAAAGAATCTTTTTTTAAAATGTTATCAAACAAATCTGTTTTGAGGTAGTTTCGTTTTAAAACTAGAAATTAAATAATTGATCTGTGAAGATGCTGAAAATTTCTAAGCTAAGGGGCTACGCCCAAACACACCGCATTGCGCACTTTCACTAAGACTTCTATACACACATTTACTTTTACTATGTTCTTAATAATTAAAATAAAAAAAATACAATTTGTACGAATGTATATGGTTGTTAAGAACCTTAATTAATAGCATTCCAATATTTCTCTTCATATCCATATTTTAAATTGTTAGTTTTTAGGGATAAGCAACTACGCAGTAGACAAGCATTTGTTTAGCCTACTATTTAGGCTAAAGTATTTAAGTAACAATAAAGTAGGCTATTTTAGTTCTTTTAGAACTTCTTGTTATTAGAATTAAATCATCATTGCCATCACAACAATCGCTCAAGAAACTTTAATTCTTTTAGACCAGTGGTTACCAACCTGGGGGCGATCGCCCCCAAATGGGCGATTTGTGTTATCAAGGGGGCAATAAATAGTTTGGGGGCGATAGGGGGGCGATGAGTATTCAAAGGGGGGAAATTAAAATATACGGTACCAAAACCAGTAAAACCCTACTTATTTTTTATCACTGTGACAAGTTTCAAACTGACATTCTTAAAAGATTTGAGGATTTGACCAAGTTAGAAATTCCTAATTCTATTGTTGATCCAATCCCTTTTGAATCTGTGGGCTGTGGATAACCTTGATAACTTTTTGCAGACAGAGTTTGTAGATCTGAAGTATGACTGTGAGGCGAGACTCATTTCAGGCAGAGAGTTAGCCTGCGTAAAACTTATTTGCACTGATCCTTAACTGTGGTAAAAAGCTCAACTACTTCTCATCTCGTTCCGTCAATATATTTAGTTAAAAAAGGGTTAGTTCTGTTATCCAGCTCCTCACTAAACAAAAAAATCAATTGGTCATTTGCCTCAAAGGCTTACACATAAACTTGAAAAAAGATAGAATAAAAAAGTTTTCAATATTCAATTATTTTCTTTAATTTTTATTGTCAACTCTCTTAAATTTTTCAGAATTGAGTTTAAAGATCTTAGTTAATTATTTCACTTTCATTCTTTGAAAAAATCTAAATAAAAATAGAATTTTTTTTTTTATTATTATTTAAGAGTAACCGGATAAAGCTGCTTTGGTTGTTTTTATATATGGCAGTAAGTGTTTGAAATTATAAAATTGCTTTATTAGTTACACACTTTAACTCAAATTATCATTGGACAAATTATAAAAATTAAAGGGGGGCGATATGTGTTGGTCAATTTAAAGAAGGGGGCGATGTTACAGAAAAGGTTGGGAACCACTGTTTTAGACAATAAATTAAAATAAATTTATTTTTGCGACATCGATCAGTTTGAAATGACGTCAAATATATTTCACTTTGAGATTTTGTTTGTTGGTATGTAATGTTTTCATTCTATTTAAAAGCGAGAACTATAAATATTTATTCCTTGAAATATAAATTTTTGCAAACGATTTAAGTAATAATTATTTAATTTTCGAAATAAAATAAATGAAACTAGCCGAATTTAGCGCATAAATGTTTAATATAGAATTATTGTTGTGTTTGGTACCTTTTTACCTGTTAAACATTACTGTTGTGTTAAAGCGGGTTAAGTGACAGATTCTGTTACAAACCTATTTGTTAATTTACATTTCCTATTTTAGGTGCATTTTCTAGTAGTTTTATGGTGTTTGTTCTACGAATAAATAAATATTTATTTATAACTGCAAATCATCATGCGGATGATAAATAATATTTATTTTATTGGCGATAGAAAATTAATGAAAATAATTGGCTTTAAGAAGTTGAAATTATAGCTGGATGCTGTGTTAAGTGAATTTTATTCTAATGTATATAAATTTAAAGTAGAAACGGTTGTTGATGTCACTTACGACGAACCTAGTTTTGAACTATAACCTTGTAACGAACCTAGTTTTTCAAGATAAGAATTTTAATAAGTATTTAAGTAACAGGATAGTAGGCTATTTTAGTTCTTATAGAACTTCTTGTTTTCTACGAACTGCAATAGGAATATTTTAAAAAATAAAAATAAAAATTATTTGTTAATCTAAACTTTTTAAACTACGTAAATAGTGTGTACATTTTGTTTGGCTTATTATAGTTACTACCCAATCGAAAATTCGTTTCACGATCTTAATTATTTATAGATTAGCATAGTTTTCTATGTGCAACTAGTTTCACATCATAAAGTGAGAAAATATCTTAGAAAACCTTTCTTCGTTAAAAAAAATATGCTGTAGGCATTCAGTAATTTCAATATATTTTTATTTAGATTTATATGCAGTACTATGGACTGGTACTGGAAAAAGTGGTGCAAGTTCGAACTAAAATCTTCAAAGCTAATTTTTCGTTTTAGCTCATTTTAACGTTTTCACATTTTTCCACTTTACATTAAGCCTTTCTTAAAACAAGCTTTTTAATTTGAAAACATTTATTTTTTAATCATTATTATGAGTTGTATTAAAATATCCACATAATATTAAATTTTTAGCGACACTTTCATAATCAATCGACGCTTTTATGAGTCACTTAACATGTTTACGAGGGCGTAGTTGATAAGAATACAATTCATGTTTCAGGTAACACCCTCCAGGTAAACGAAGGAACAAATATTCTTCAAAAAAGTGTGAGTAGATTTGACAACATTTTAAATAAAATTTTTACCAAAAAAAGGAGTCGCGGCCGTATTACTAATCATGTTACATTATTTACAGAAACCCTGAAACTATTTATCACTACCAATATTGTTCTAGATCCCCTACTGAATGTATAAGTATAATTTTTTTATATGTAATTCTACAAGATTTATTTATTATAAAACAAGTTTTAAAATTTATGAAACTTAAGCCAAAACTAAAATAAATGATATTAAACATGAAGGTACTTGAACACACTGTGATTAGGCTTGCGCGGCAAATTGTGAGATCAAAATTGAAAAAATGAATAAGAAAATGACTTTATATTGCACAAATATGTGCAAACAAAGACTTATACCTAAATCCTCAGCTCAATTTTAATTAGAAATTACTTTTAAAAAAATTTAAAATCAAAATTTTTAAATTTTTATTAATTTTTTTAGAAAAAAGTTCTTAAAATAATTTCTAATTAAAATTGAGCTGAGAATTTAGGTATAAGTCCTAGTTTGTACATATTTGTACAACATAAAGTCATTTTCTTGGTCATTTTTTCAATTTTGACCTCACAATTTGCCGCGCAAGCCTAATCACAGTGTGTTCAAGTACCTTCATGTTTAATATCATTTATTTTAGTTTGGGCTAAAGTTTCATAAATTTTAAAACTTGTTTTGTAATAAATAAATCTTGCAGAATTACATATAAAAAATATACTCATTTGTTGAGTAGTTAAAAAATTACAAGAGAGATCAAACTATGCTATGTAGTATCTTTGCACATTTTTAAGACTCCTGTGACCCCTTAAACAAACATCACTCCCTTCCCTCCCGTGTCACGTTGGTTGACGAATGACAAATGACAGTGATTGCTCCTCTCGCCTGAAGAGACAGCCACAAAAGGCACAGAAAGAAGGACGCCACAAACATATTAACAAATAACAACATTTATTGACAAACACAAACATCCATGCCTTTACCAGGATTCGAGCCAGAGCTCAGCAGCTCCAGGGGCTAGCACTTTAACCATTGCACCGGCTGGCCGACATGTCACGTGGGTTACTATGACACATTCTTTCTTAGTTTCAAAAGCTCTAGAGCGAGATTTTGTCAATTAACCAAACCAGAAACATCTCATTCTTATTTATCTACGACAAGCAAGAAAAAATACCATCTTGTTCCGATTTTGCTGAGGCTCAAACAAGGTGACAAAAGAGTTGAAAGGGTTTAGACCGATAGTTTGGAAATCTAAAAATAATTTGAAAATTTTTTTATCACCAAAAATTATACTTTACATTTTGAAGAATATATTGTCTAAATTTGGTGGTATATGCAGTTTGGTTCATGTTTTTTCTTACAATTTAGATGACTTCTCTGGTGAAGAAATCAACATCTATCACTTTATCGTCAGCTTAAAAAGTTCATTTCGCTTTTACATTGTAAGGATTTTTAAGATATTTTTGCAGCTTTGTTAATATGCACATGCGCGATAGACAAATTGCGTAAAAAACAAAACACATGCGCGAGAGACAAATATTGGAAAACCCACGTTTTCCAATATTTTGTCCTTTAGAACAGCTATTTATTCTAAAATTTTCAAGTATAATTCACAATTCTTCTTTTTTTCTTTTTAATTATTCAATATGATGTAATAAACATCATGGGAAAACTAGCCACGGTCTCCCATATGCAAATTTACACATCTAAGAGCAGTTAACGACCTAACACATTTGTGTCTAGTTCTAATTGACAGAATTTAAATATCTCAGCATTTTTTCGCAAGTTTTGGTCAAAGTCATAATTTTTTGAATTTTATGTGTCCTTTTTACAACTCTTTAACTTAATAGGATATCATAAAAGATATCAGAGGTAGATTTCTTACGTCTGAAAAAAAATTAGGCCCACAAGATATCCAGCCCTCTTAAATTTATATTACTAATAATGAAGTTCAGCGTAAATGATTTACAAGTTAAAATAGAAAAAACGACTTTGGTCCAGGTGATTAATCTACTTCAACAAGAGATAATAAAACCAAATTGTGATACAAGCAAGCAATAATACCCATAGTTAAATATAATCAAAGTTTTAGGAAAGAAGCTTTTAATGTGTCTTGTTATGACCAAAAAGTCAAAGGTGTGTGAATAATTTATTCGCGAAGAAAAACTTGTTTGGTTTACAACTTTAAAACTCGATAAAAAAAAGAATTACTGATTAGAATTACGTCGAATTTCAAAGGAACATTATTGAACGAGCGAGAAAACGTATGACATAAGGAAAATGAAGTTCAAAATTTTTTTTACATAACGTTCACTTTTTATATCGTATTCATTCATAGATCGTTGCGAAAATGACACTTTACGTGCTTATGTCACAGACAGTGTCGAAAGTGGGACATTTGGCACTAATGAGGTCAAGTAAATACGAGTATCTGATTGGTAGAAAAACAAAATGATGTCATGAATATCTCGATGGAAACTAAATGGTCATGAAACTAAATCATTTCTATTGGTTCATTACTTTTGCTTTTTGTAATATCTCCATGGAAACTACAAGTACTTCAAATATTATGAAAGGAAATTAAATAAGACAAAAGTAAAAACACAAATTTCCCGCTTTTGCAAGTTATTATAAAAAATATTGTAAGCAAGCTCGTGCCAGATAATACTTTATTAAGCTCTTGTCATTATTTCGCTTAATAAAGTGTTATTTTCGACACAGTTGCTTAAATAACTATTTTTGACAGATACCGCTTTAATCATCACAATTTAAAATTGTCGAATACAGATACAATTGACATATGAATCGTAAAGCAGCAGTTAAAGTATAGATTATAAGTTTAACTTTCATATATGAAGTTTCAAGCTGATTTTATTTAAGGATTTTGGCCTCAGATGAATTAAAAATGATTTTTCGCATGTCAATGTGATACTGCCTTGTCGCTAATGATGAGTAACGTAATAAAAATAAACAGTTTAAACTTGCACAGTTATGAACACTGATACAGGGTGTAACCAATAACTTATACTTTAACGTTTAGTTAAGGTTTAGTTTCATCAGAATAATTTTATATTATGCTGCTGGCACTATCCTTATTTTCTTCTCCTAACACAATAGCAACCCTTCGTTATATCGCCCTTCTCGGGAGACAAGCAAAAACTCGCGATATAACCGAACGCTCGATATAAGGAGCGACTTGATAAATAATTATACTTTGAGTATTTAAGCTCAAAGCAAAGTTTTTGAACTGAAGCACAGTAAGTATTTCAAAGATAAGCTAAATCATATAAAACAATATAACTAGTCTAAAAAAAAGGAAATACAAATTTAGAAGGGACTTACTATTAGTTAGTTAAAACATTATTGCACAAGTAATACTATATGTCACTCACTTTCCAGTAAAAAATTCATCTGCGTTAGCCGTTTTGATTTTTTTAAAACCTGTTTCCCGGGAAAATATCAACTGGAATGTTTATTTACTGCATCTCACTAATGATGGATAAATTTAAGCCACCAATATCATAATCGATTTTAATTAAAGTACATATTGAAATAAAAAAAAGTGGGGGGAAATTTGGGAGACATGATACAAGGCGCGTTATATCCGAGTACGCGATGTAACGAGGCGAGATATAGCGAGGGGTTACTGTTATATGCTTTCGAAATTTTGAGTACTTGTAAATATTGCGTGCTTTCTTTAAAGCAATCACATCATGTTCGAACCACACATTCGCATATACAATAAGCACTTAATAATTATAAGATCAATACATGCATCAGCGTACAAGCTTTTAATCAAATACTTTGTGTAAAATGTTTTAAAAACTTTGAGTGTCTGTTAAACATTGCGTGCTTTTGTTAACGATATCGAATCACGTTTACTTTTAAACTTTTGTTAATTAAGATATCCATGCATTTTTGATTCGGAATAATCTACTCATGTTACAGCTTGAATATTTTTAATATTTAAAATATATATCACTAAAACTTCAAACTACACTGACACGTTTCTATTGCAGACAATAAACTGTTAAAGTTTATAGATTGAAAACTTTTAAAGCTTCAAAAAATACTATTAAAATGTAATTCAACTGAAAATACTACAAAACACAAGTAAGCTATATTTGTAACAAGTTTTAATTTGTTTTGAAAATTTTTGAAGTTGAAACGGAACATGTATTTTCCTCACAAATTACGATTGGTTACTTTACCTAATGGACTCAATTCAAACTCAAAAGGGCGTACTTTTAACAAGCCGGAATTTTATATGCTGGATTATCTCTCTAAAAAATTAAAATTCACCTACGAGTTAACTGTAGAAACATACGATGGCATTTTAAACGGACTTTTTCAAGAAAAATTCGATATAGGCATTGGACACTTACATATGAATGAACCTCACTTTAACTTTACACGCTTCACAGTACCTTATCACTTAACTAAGACTAAGTTCATGTGCGAGAAAGCAGGCGAGGATCCTAAATTCAATGCATTTTTGTATCCATTTCGCATTGATGTGTGGCTATTTTGTCTTTGTTTCATACTTGTGGCAACTGTTATGTCAAAGAACGCGACATCTTTGAAGCAACATTCAGTCAACATATTTCTGAACTTGGTTGGAAGCACCCTTAAACAGCCTCTGAAGGTCGAAGATAACACATTGAAAAAGAAAGTTTGGTGGTTTACTTGGTTGGTGTGGGCAGGCGTCATATCATTCCTGTACAATGCCCTTTTCCTAAATTTTCTAACGCTTCCGATTAACACGCACAGCCCGAAGAACTTTCGAGAGCTCTCGAAAGCAGTGCAGAACAAAAAATTTGAATGTATTATCTGGAATTCTGTTACTTTAGACAAATATTTGTTACAAAGCAGGGAAGAATATTTGATGTTGTTGGGAGAGATTATAGAAAAAAATGAGTGGTATTTTATTGGTTATTATGATTCTAAGGTAGCATTTCCTCCTATCAGCAAAACTAAGTGTTGGATAGATAATGATCAAATGCTGAAAGTCTCCAGGTATTTCCCGCCAAAGATAAAACATTTTTCCGACGATTATATCGGAGTTTTTTACTACGCCCTATACGTGAGGAAAGGATTTTGTTGTTTCGAACAATTGAATAAAGCTGTGCTCGATATGATTGAAGGTGGTTTTGCTAAAAAGTTTTATTCAGAAGGTATAAAGCGTATTCTTTGGAAAGATGAACTCAAAAAACTTGCATGGCCTGACGACTCAAAACTCGCCCTTGGTATGGAGGAAATGAAGTACCCGTTTTACTTATTGTTGTGTTGCTACACTTTGTGCATCGTTGTTTTTCTGCTTGAGACTCTTTTACCAAAGAGAATCGTGCTTAAAATTTTATCAAGCAAATATGTTTTTTAAGTTGTAGTGTTTCAAAACTAGAAATTTAAAATTTGATCTGTGAAGTTGCTGAATATTACTGAGGTGATACGCCTAACGCACCACATTGTACACTTTTACTGAGAATTTTTTACACATATTTACTTTGTTATTTAATAATTAATAATTAAAACAAAAAAAAATGCAATTTGTAGGACTGTATATTTTGGCTAAGAATCTTAATTAATACAGCATTCTAATGTTTCTTTTCATATAAAAATTAAAATTCGTTAGTTTTAAGTGCTAAGAAACTGCCCAAGTAAAGCATTTGTTTTGGTTACCGCGAAAGCGATATGGTTTCACTTGAAAGGCAAGGGGCTGGGGAACCCAGTCGGTTAAGCATTCGCTTAGCTTGCGGAAGGTCCCAGATTCGGGTCCGGGCATGGCCAAAATAGCTGCCGACCTATAAACGGCCCGTGCACCCAAAAATGTCCGACGAATAATACCCCGTGTAAGGGAGTGCAAGTTAAATATCCTTCAAAGTCCTGACGCTGCGTACGATGTCGCCCTTAACGGTTGCGTTGGGTGCCTATTCAGGTGTTGGCTCGCCACCTGACTGTGGTTCTAAAATACGACGCCCGTCGCCAATAGCCCTCGTGTAGCTCTAGTGCGACGATAATTCAAACCAAAACAAGCAAAAAAACCTTGAAAGACAAAGTTTTGCTTTATTTTTGATCTTGCATCAAACACATCTTCTACTAACTTCTATCAATTATCTATCACAAATAAGTTCATATATAGCAATGATTTGTGGTTGGTATACACTTCTATTTTACGGCTTGCGTGCTCGATCAAAGACCCGCTTTTTAAACCTTCGCCAAGTAAGACAGATACAGACATAATTTTTACTGAAAGAGAGAGAAAGTACATCCAAGGTGAAGGCGGGAATTGAACCCGCACCCGGTACAATGGCTGTGTTAATACCCGAATACTGTGTTAAACCCGCACCCGGTACAATGGCCCGGTAAAATGGCTGTGGATAGGTACAATGTGCACTGTGCTGACTATTAGCGTAGTCTGCTAGCGTACACTCTTAAAACGAACGAGCGATTTTAACTCAGTCTGAGTTAATTTTCACTCCTCCAGTCTAGAAAATGCCCTTCCCCGAAAAGAGTGGATCCTTTGTGTGTTAAACCTCCGACAGGATTACAACAAACGAGTGATTTTAACTCAGTCTGAGTTAATATTCTCACCTTTGCAGTGTCGAAAATGCACTTCTCCTACTGGAGTGGATTTCACTCTTTTGTTTTAAGAGTGTAGTCTAGGGACCCTAGGAGTATTGACTCTACTACTTTCTATCAAAAATAAGCTTATATTTAGTGACGATCCTGGCTTTTGACATCTATTTTCGTTCGAGATTTAACACAGCCAAATGTACTTCCTAATTTTGTACAGCGGTCAAGTGACGAGATCAACATTTGAACCAAAACTCAAAATGCAACTTTGTAGCGACATTACGAAGTTTGGTATCACGAAGCAATTTGTAATATACTTTTTGTCTTAAGCAATGTTTTTCAATTAAGTAGAGTTATACAAAATTATAAATCTCTCGGTAAACAAATGTATTTTGTAATTTGTTCTCTATTGGTTCTTTTCATTGTAATAAACTGGTGCTGCACAAAAATGACAATAGATTCCTTTAGTATTATTTTTTTTATACTATGATCGTAAGCGAAAATAGGAAAATAAATTCTACTCTCAATAAATAAGTATAATATTTTAATTGTTTATGCAGAAAATAAATGTTAAAATAATTATTATATTTGAAATTTTTAGTAAGTTTGGATAAAATAAATAAGAAGAAAGAAAAATTGCTAGTTTTGATTATTCTTTTCTTATATGCATTCGTTTCAAAAATGCTATTTGAAATTCAGCACTTATTTCAATTTCTATATTAATTTATTTAAAAATCGAAGTTTTTAAAGTAAATCGAAGAATAATTTGAAATTTTCGAAACAAATTTATCACCAGGAAATTATATCTTACATATTGAAGAACATGTTGTCTAAATTTGGTAGTCGTAGCAGTTTGGTTTATGTGCTTTTCTTACAATTAAGAGGACTTTTGGTGAAGATACCAACTTATATCAATTTATCGTCTGCTTATAAAGTATGTTTCGCTTTTACCTAGTAAAGATTTTCAACATATTTTTGCGACACAGCCTCAATAATAATATATTTCTGGAGTATACAGTAAAAAAGTAGACTTTGATGTAGCAGTACAGCTGTGAAAAAAAAGTTGCCTCTAGCGATTATTTCAGCAGTTATTCTTCCTACACAGTCGGACCTTTTTAACTTTGTGATCAAATAACCTTCTAAGTAGATTGCATGACACAAAATTTGCAAAAGGGGCAGTCTTCATATTAAAAATGATACGAATTTAAAACATTTCAATTGCAACACCCAATTTTAATAACACAAAAATGTTAAGCCCCCCGAAACTCCTACATGTATGTTTTTTGTTATATTTGAATGAATATTTTGACTAGTTATTCAATCGAATCACTTGAAGACCTTTAAAATGACGAGCGTTTAGTCTGTAGGTTTTTGAAGGAGGAAAAATAAAAATTAAGACATCTTGAAAAAAAAAAAGAAATAATTAAAAAGAAGAGAAAAGTAGTAACATTGTGAAGAAGTCAGTGTTTTTGTCTGTACTTCAATGACAAAATCGGTTTTATCCATCCCATCTTAAGAATTATGTCCTGCTATCTGTACGTCCGGACGACATCTGTCCTCCTGATAGAAAACGAATTGCCCATTTAATTAGAATTGAAGAGCTGATTGGCATTAATTTACATGTCTACATATATTAATGATATTTGACGTTGTTTCATGTTTTATTAGTAAATGTTTTAGAAATATAAGATTTTTAATTTTTTTTTGCTGATACTTATTTAATTTGCGTGCCTTTCTTTAACGCAATCACATCATGCTTGCACCACACATTTGCATATACATAGGCATTTAATTATATAAGATCAATACACACAAACGCTTACAAGCTTTTAATCATATACTTTGTATAAAAGGTTTTGAAAACTTTGAGTGTTTGAAAAACATTGCGTGAATTCTTTCACGATATCACATCATGTTTACTTTCAAACTTTTGTTAATTGAGATATCCATGTAATACTGATTTGGATGAATCTATTCATGTTATAGTTTGAGTATTTTTAAGATTTAAAATGTATATCATTATAACTGCAAACTACACTGGCGCGCTTCCAATTGCAGAAACTAAACTGTCAAAGCTTATATATTAAAGATCTTTAAAGCTTCATAAAGTACTCTTAAAAATGACATTCAACTGAAAATACCACAAAAGAAAAGTAAGTAGCTATAAGAAAGTTGTAAGCTATAACTGTAACAAGTTTTAATAAAAAAAAATTTAGAGGTTGAAGCGCAACATGTGTTTCCCTGACAAATTACGAGTGGTGACTTTTCCTAATACACTCATTTTAAACTCAACCGGGCGTACTATTATCAAGCCGGAATTTTATATGCTGGATTATCTCTCTAAAAAATTAAAATTCAACTACGACGTAAATGAAGAAACATCCTTTGGTATTTTAAACGGACTTAAAGAAAAATTCGATGTAGGCATTGGAAACTTATTTATAGATGGAAGATACTTTGACTTCATAGATTTCACAGTACCTTATTACTTAACTAAAACTATGTTCATGTGCGAGAAAGCAAGCGAGGAGCCGAAATTCAATGCATTCTTGTATCCATTTCACATTGATGTTTGGCTATTTTGTCTTTGCTTCACACTTGTAGCAATTGTTGTGCCTAAGTACGCGACTTCTTCGAAGCAACATTCTGTCAACATATTCGTGAACTTAGTCGGAAGCATCCTTAAACAGCCTCTGAAGGTAGAAGTTAACACATTGAAGAAGAAAGTTTGGTGGTTTACTTGGTTGGTGTTTGCAGGCGTCATATCATTCCTGTACACGATGCCCTTTTCCTAAATTTTCTAACGCTTCCGATTAACACGCACAGCCCAAGGAACTTTCAAGAGCTCTCGGAAGCAGTGCAGAACAAAAAATTTGAATGTATAATCAGGAAAACTGGTATTTTAGACAAATATATGTTAAAAAGCAGGGAACAACATTTGATGTTGTTGGGAGAGATGATAGCAAAAAATGAGTGGTATTTTGCCAGTTATTCTGATTTTCCTCGTATCAGCAAAACCAAGTGTTGGATAGATTTTTATCAAATCATGAATTACACCCTTTATTTCTAGCCAAAGATCAAACATTTTTCCGACGATTATATTAGAGTTAGATACCACGCCTTATACGTGAAGAAATGATTTTGTTGTTTCGAACAATTGAATAAAGTTGTGCTCGATATGATTGAAGGTGGTTTTGTCGAAAAGTTTTATTCAGAAGCTTTCCAACGTGTTCGTTGGAAAAATGAACGCACAAGAAGACTTATGTATCCGGACGACTCAAAACTCGCCCTTGGCATGAACGAAATGAAGTACCCGTTTTACTTATTGTTGTTTTGCTACACCTTGTGCATTGTTGTTTTTTTGCTTGAGATTCTTTTACCAAAAAGAATCTTTTTTTAAAATGTTATCAAACAAATCTGTTTTGAGGTAGTTTCGTTTTAAAACTAGAAATTAAATAATTGATCTGTGAAGATGCTGAAAATTTCTAAGCTAAGGGGCTACGCCCAAACACACCGCATTGCGCACTTTCACTAAGACTTCTATACACACATTTACTTTTACTATGTTCTTAATAATTAAAATAAAAAAAATACAATTTGTACGAATGTATATGGTTGTTAAGAACCTTAATTAATAGCATTCCAATATTTCTCTTCATATCCATATTTTAAATTGTTAGTTTTTAGGGATAAGCAACTACGCAGTAGACAAGCATTTGTTTAGCCTACTATTTAGGCTAAAGTATTTAAGTAACAATAAAGTAGGCTATTTTAGTTCTTTTAGAACTTCTTGTTATTAGAATTAAATCATCATTGCCATCACAACAATCGCTCAAGAAACTTTAATTCTTTTAGAGACAATAAATTAAAATAAATTTATTTTTGCGACATCGATCAGTTTGAAATGACGTCAAATATATTTCACTTTGAGATTTTGTTTGTTGGTATGCAATGTTTTCATTCTATTTAAAAGCGAGAACTATAAATATTTATTCCTTGAAATATAAATTTTTGCAAACGATTTAAGTAATAATTATTTAATTTTCGAAATAAAATAAATGAAACTAGCCGAATTTAGCGCATAAATGTTTAATATAGAATTATTGTTGTGTTTGGTACCTTTTTACCTGTTAAACATTACTGTTGTGTTAAAGCGGGTTAAGTGACAGATTCTGTTACAAACCTATTTGTTAATTTACATTTCCTATTTTAGGTGCATTTTCTAGTAGTTTTAAGGTGTTTGTTCTACGAATAAATAAATATTTATTTATAACTGCAAATCATCATGCGGATGATAAATAATATTTATTTTATTGGCGATAGAAAATTAATGAAAATAATTGGCTTTAAGAAGTTGAAATTATAGCTGGATGCTGTGTTAAGTGAATTTTATTCTAATGTATATAAATTTAAAGTAGAAACGGTTGTTGATGTCACTTACGACGAACCTAGTTTTGAACTATAACCTTGTAACGAACCTAGTTTTTCAAGATAAGAATTTTAATAAGTATTTAAGTAACAGGAAAGTAGGCTATTTTAGTTCTTATAGAACTTCTTGTTTTCTACGAACTGCAATAGGAATATTTTAAAAAATAAAAATAAAAATTATTTGTTAATCTAAACTTTTTAAACTACGTAAATAGTGTGTACATTTTGTTTGGCTTATTATAGTTACTACCCAATCGAAAATTCGTTTCACGATCTTAATTATTTATAGATTAGGATAGTTTTCTATGTGCAACTAGTTTCACATTATAAAGTGAGAAAATATCTTAGAAAACCTTTCTTCGTTAAAAAAAATATGCTGTAGGCATTCAGTAATTTCAATATATTTTTATTTAGATTTATATGCAGTACTATGGACTGGTACTGGAAAAAGTGGTGCAAGTTCGAACTAAAATCTTCAAAGCTAATTTTTCGTTTTAGCTCATTTTAACGTTTTCACATTTTTCCACTTTACATTAAGCCTTTCTTAAAACAAGCTTTTTAATTTGAAAACATTTATTTTTTAATCATTATTATGAGTTGTATTAAAATATCCACATAATATTAAATTTTTAGCGACACTTTCATAATCAATCGACGCTTTTATGAGTCACTTAACATGTTTACGAGGGCGTAGTTGATAAGAATACAATTCATGTTTCAGGTAACACCCTCCAGGTAAACGAAGGAACAAATATTCTTCAAAAAAGTGTGAGTAGATATGACAACATTTTAAATAAAATTTTTACCAAAAAAAGGAGTCGCGGCCGTATTACTAATCATGTTACATTATTTACAGAAACCCTGAAACTATTTATCACTACCAATATTGTTCTAGATCCCCTACTGAATGTATAAGTATAATTTTTTTATATGTAATTCTACAAGATTTATTTATTATAAAACAAGTTTTAAAATTTATGAAACTTAAGCCAAAACTAAAATAAATGATATTAAACATGAAGGTACTTGAACACACTGTGATTAGGCTTGCGCGGCAAATTGTGAGATCAAAATTGAAAAAATGAATAAGAAAATGACTTTATATTGCACAAATATGTGCAAACAAAGACTTATACCTAAATCCTCAGCTCAATTTTAATTAGAAATTATTTTTTAAAAAAATTAAAATCAAAATTTTTAAATTTTTATTAATTTTTTAGAAAAAAGTTCTTAAAATAATTTCTAATTAAAATTGAGCTGAGAATTTAGGTATAAGTCCTAGTTTGTACATATTTGTACAACATAAAGTCATTTTCTTGGTCATTTTTTCAATTTTGACCTCACAATTTGCCGCGCAAGCCTAATCACAGTGTGTTCAAGTACCTTCATGTTTAATATCATTTATTTTAGTTTGGGCTAAAGTTTCATAAATTTTAAAACTTGTTTTATAATAAATAAATCTTGTAGAATTACATATAAAAAAATATACTCATTTGTTGAGTAGTTAAAAAATTACAAGAGAGATCAAACTATGCTATGTAGTATCTTCTTAGCACATTTTTAAGACTCCTGTGACCCCTTAAACAAACATCACTCCCTTCCCTCCCGTGTCACGTTGGTTGACGAATGACAAATGACAGTGATTGCTCCTCTCGCCTGAAGAGACAGCCACAAAAGACACAGAAAGAAGGACGCCACAAACATATTAACAAATAACAACATTTATTGACAAACACAAACATCCATGCCTTTACCAGGATTCGAGCCAGAGCTCAGCAGCTCCAGGGGCTAGCACTTTAACCATTGCACCGGCTGGCCGACATGTCACGTGGGTTACTATGACACATTCTTTCTTAGTTTCAAAAGCTCTAGAGCGAGGTTTTGTCAATTAACCAAACCAGAAACATCTCATTCTTATTTATCTACGACAAGCAAGAAAAAATACCATCTTGTTCCGATTTTGCTGAGGCTCAAACAAGGTGACTAAAGAGTTGAAAGGGTTTAGACCGATAGTTTGGAAATCTAAAAATAATTTGAAAATTTTTTTATCACCAAAAATTATACTTTACATTTTGAAGAATATATTGTCTAAATTTGGTGGTATATGCAGTTTGGTTCATGTTTTTTCTTACAATTTAGATGACTTCTCTGGTGAAGAAATCAACATCTATCACTTTATCGTCAGCTTAAAAAGTTCATTTCGCTTTTACATTGTAAGGATTTTTAAGATATTTTTGCAGCTTTGTTAATATGCACATGCGCGATAGACAAATTGCGTAAAAAACAAAACACATGCGCGAGAGACAAATATTGGAAAACCCACGTTTTCCAATATTTTGTCCTTTAGAACAGCTATTTATTCTAAAATTTTCAAGTATAATTCACAATTCTTCTTTTTTTCTTTTTAATTATTCAATATGATGTAATAAACATCATGGGAAAACTAGCCACGGTCTCCCATATGCAAATTTACACATCTAAGAGCAGTTAACGACCTAACACATTTGTGTCTAGTTCTAATTGACAGAATTTAAATATCTCAGCATTTTTTCGCAAGTTTTGGTCAAAGTCATAATTTTTTGAATTTTATGTGTCCTTTTTACAACTCTTTAACTTAATAGGATATCATAAAAGATATCAGAGGTAGATTTCTTACGTTTGAAAAAAAATTAGGCCCACAAGATATCCAGCCCTCTTAAATTTATATTACTAATAATGAAGTTCAGCGTAAATGATTTACAAGTGAAAATAGAAAAAACGACTTTGGTCCAGGTGATTAATCTACTTCAACAAGAGATAATAAAACCAAATTGTGATACAAGCAAGCAATAATACCCATAGTTAAATATAATCAAAGTTTTAGGAAAGAAGCTTTTAATGTGTCTTGTTATGACCAAAAAGTCAAAGGTGTGTGAATAATTTATTCGCGAAGAAAAACTTGTTTGGTTTACAACTTTAAAACTCGATAAAAAAAGAACTACTGATTAGAATTACGTCGAATTTCAAAGGAACATTATTGAACGAGCGAGAAAACGTATGACATAAGGAAAATGAAGTTCAAAATTTTTTTTACATAACGTTCACTTTTTATATCGTATTCATTCATAGATCGTTGCGAAAATGATACTTTACGTGCTTATGTCACAGACAGTGTCGAAAGTGGGACATTTGGCACTAATGAGGTCAAGTAAATACGAGTATCTGATTGGTAGAAAAACAAAATGATGTCATGAATATCTCGATGGAAACTAAATGGTCATGAAACTAAATCATTTCTATTGGTTCATTACTTTTGCTTTTTGTAATATCTCCATGGAAACTACAAGTACTTCAAATATTATGAAAGGAAATTAAATAAGACAAAAGTAAAAACACAAATTTCCCGCTTTTGCAAGTTATTATAAAAAATATTGTAAGCAAGCTCGTGCCAGATAATACTTTATTAAGCTCTTGTCATTATTTCGCTTAATAAAGTGTTATTTTCGACACAGTTGCTTAAATAACTATTTTTGACAGATACCGCTTTAATCATCACAATTTAAAATTGTCGAATACAGATACAATTGACATATGAATCGTAAAGCAGCAGTTAAAGTATAGATTATAAGTTTAACTTTCATATATGAAGTTTCAAGCTGATTTTATTTAAGGATTTTGGCCTCAGATGAATTAAAAATGATTTTTCGCATGTCAATGTGATACTGCCTTGTCGCTAATGATGAGTAACGTAATAAAAATAAACAGTTTAAACTTGCACAGTTATGAACACTGATACAGGGTGTAACCAATAACTTATACTTTAACGTTTAGTTAAGGTTTAGTTTCATCAGAATAATTTTATATTACGCTGCTGGCACTATCCTTATTTTCTTCTCCTAACACAATAGCAACCCTTCGTTATATCGCCCTTCTCGGGAGACAAGCAAAAACTCGCGATATAACTGTTGCGATTCGGCGGTCCCCGGGGAAAAAACATCTGCCTTGCCCGGGCACGCGCGCGGCACACCTCTCCCGGGCAACCAATCAGCGTCGTTTACCTGGGAAATGCCCAGGGTTGCCCTCGCTGGCTTGTGTAGCCGAAGCTTTTTTGAGAGAACGGAATGAAACTTTAGAAGGCAAGGACGTGAGTTCCTCTAAAAGCCTATTTTTGTAAAAAGATGTAAAATTTAATTTAGAATATATTTACGTTGTTGTTTTAAAAGTGATGTATTTATTTAGAGTTTAATTTTATGTGTTAAAGTATTAGTCATAAGGACTTTCATCTTCAAATGGATTACAAAATCTTGAAGAATACAGTCGAGAATCGACATCTTACGCCCCCGGGGTGGGCATGGATTCGCCTACCTGTACACCGCTTCTGAGCGAAGGACTTATAGAGGTAAGCTAAGCTTGCTTACTCTTTAGAATAGAATATTAGGACTCAATTTCTATTGCGTGCTAGTGCTATTATATATTAGAAAATAAGGAATTTATTGAGAAATAAATTTATTCGTGAGTTTTATTATTTTAACATGGATCAGTTAAAAAGATTAAAAGCGGCCGAACGTACCGCTTTCACGAAGGCACTTAATGCCGTGAAGGAAATAATTGATAAAGAGGATAGCACTAGCGAAGATATTGAATTGAGTTATAGTTTATTTAAACAAAAACAAGAAAAATTAGAGAAAACACATCAGTTGTTTTTAGATAGCATAAAAGACGACACAGAATTTGACGTAGCGTTTAATGAAATCGAAGACTATAATGACAAGTCTGTAGAAATATCTGTGTTGGTAAAAAGGGCTTTGAATAAAGCTAAACCGGTTTCAGTACCCATAAATAATACTGAAATTATCCGTAATAATGCAATTAATTACGATGAGATTAAAAGACGTCCGCGTTTACCGGAGATCGAGTTGAAAAAATTTGGCGGTGATATAA
Organism: Hylyphantes graminicola; assembly: GCA_023701765.1. Lineage (NCBI taxonomy): Eukaryota > Metazoa > Arthropoda > Arachnida > Araneae > Linyphiidae > Hylyphantes > Hylyphantes graminicola. Next base: position 30,243,238 of record CM043117.1, on the reverse strand, counting down.
AAGAGTATTTGTCATTCCGTAATCAATTCGAGAAGATTCATAACAGTGAACATTTAACTAACGCTGAAAAGTTCCATTATTTGATACAATCTACCGAAGAAAATTCCGATCCTAGAGAGCTCATTGAATCATTTCCGGTAACAAATGAAAATTATTTATTGGCGTATCAGAGCTTGGAAGATCGTTATGGTCAAGACGATCTAATCATTGAAGTGTACGTCAGGGAAATAATTTCACTGGTGTTAAATAATGCGAACAGAAATAAATCGAAATTTTCTCTGAATACGTTGTATAATAAGCTATCGACGCAATTGCGCTCATTAAGTACACTGAGAGTTACGACCGATAAATGTGCCGTAATTTTATTTCCATTGGTTGAAAATTGTTTACCTTTGGATGTACTTAAAAACTGGGAAAGATTGAGGGTAAATTTGAAAAAGGACCCAACAACGAAAAATAACGAAACACAATTGGACGCGTTACTGGCATTTTTGAAACAAGAAGTAGAGTCAGCCGAGCGAATAAAATTGTCAAGAACTGATTTTACTGTCCCGAAAAAAGATGTGTGTCAAGGTCGCGTGTCACATCCTCCCGCTCCTGAAAAGCCAATTTACAGCGCTACAGAACTGTTGGCAACTCAAAAAGCGGATGAAAGACTTTGTTGTATTTTCTGCCCTGATAAATTCAATCACGAAAGCCGTTTCTGTAGACGGGCTTTTTCAATTCCCTTAGTTGAGAAAACAGCCATAGTCAAAAAGAGTGGTTTGTGTTTCCAGTGCCTTGGTACCCATTTGGCAAGATTTTGTCGGTCCAAGGTTAATTGTGCTAAATGTTCCAAGCGACATCTAAAGTTCATGTGCCCCTCGTTAGACCAAAAGAAACCATTTGAGTCCAATGAAGCTGTCGACGATAAGGTCGTGAACTCAGAGTCTACCGACGTTTTGCACTCTTTTCCGCAAACCAAATGTAATGTATTTCTCCAGACTCTGGTGGTTAGATTGATAAATAACAAGAGAGAAAAGAATGTTCGCGTTCTTTGTGATTCGGGTAGCCAAAAAAGCTATATTTTGAAGTCCACAGCCGAAGAGTTGGGATATAAATCACAGGGCGAACATGTCATCACTCATTCACTATTTGGGGGAACCAAAACTGATGAGTGTAGACACCAGAGCTATAAGATTTACCTAGGCAATCTCAAAGGGGGATATCTGTGTAATCTGGATGCGTTGGACCAAGGACTGATATGCAATGAGATCCCGAGTATTTGTGAAGGCCCATGGATAGAGGAACTACGGAAAAAGAAAATCGACATCTCTGATATTGGAAGACATAACATTCCTATAGAAGTTCTGCTCGGTTCAGACGTACTTGGAAAGCTCTACACTGGACGAAAAGAACAACTTCCTTCCGGACTCGTAGCCTTTGAAACCAAATTGGGTTGGTCCTTGTCTGGGAAGATCCCTACCGAGCTTCGGTCAGAGAACGTCAACATGTCCGTGATATCCATGCTGAGTCAAGGAAACACACCTATTCCGAATTTATGGGACCTGGAACTAATCGGAATTAGAGACCCTATTGAACAACGAAGTAAAGAAGAGACAAAACAAGCGGTACTTCTACATTTTCAAGAAACAGTACATGTTAGAGAAGACGGAAGATATGAAGTAAGCATGCCGTGGAAATTTGACCATGCTCCTCTTCCAGATAACTATGAAATGGCCAAGAAAAGATTGGACTCTACATGTAAGAAGCTTGAAAAAGGCGACTTGCTGAAACAATATCACCAAGTACTTGAAGATTGGAAGAAGGAAGGAATTGTAGAAGATGTACCAGATGCAGAATTGACAAATCCTGGACATTACCTTCCACATTTACCCGTTGTAAAAGAACAGAGTACTACTCCACTTCGGATATGCTTCGATGCTTCAGCCAAGACCCTGAACGCACCTTCACTGAACGACTGCCTCGAGATAGGAGTAAATCTCATAGAAAAGATCCCTTCTATTCTGGCACGTTTCCGTCTGTACAAAATAGGAGTCGTTTCAGACATTAGGAAAGCATTTCTACAGATTTCTTTGCAACCCAAGGAGAGAGACTTTTTACGGTTCCTCTGGTATGACGAAGAAAGAAAACTGAGGGTACTACGACATGCAAGAGTAGTATTTGGAGTTTGCAGTAGTCCTTTTCTCTTAGGTGCTGTAATCGACCATCACTTGAATAAAGAAGCACTTGTGGCACGAGACAACTCCTTTACGAAGAGTGCTATTGAAAAACTAAAGGACAGCTTTTATGTCGACAATTGCGTCACAAGCATCAACCGAGAATCCAACCTGGAACCTTTTATAAAAGAAGCTACTGAAATAATGAAGAGAGGAAAATTCGACTTGAGAGGTTGGGAAAATACATCCTTGGATAACAGTAAAGGTATGGATCCCATTAAACTCAATGTCTTAGGTTTAGTGTGGAACAAGCAAACAGACACTCTGGAGCTAAGTTCGGAAGGATTGCATTTCGACGAAGATCAAAAAGTGACAAAGAGAAAAATTCTTTCTCTCCTCAACAAGATCTACGATCCGGTTGGATTTGCAACTCCTGTATTGCTGCAGCCGAAGATGTTGTTGCAGTCGATTTGGAAAGAGAAGACTCCCTGGGATGCCGAGGTGAAAGAAGACATCCAAAAGAAATTTCTAAAATGGTCCAAGGAACTGCCGTACCTCGTGAACATCAGAATTCCTCGTTGGATTGGTGCCTCAAGTGATACCACAATTAGCCTACACATTTTCTGTGACGCTAGTCAGATTGCGTACGCCGCTGTAGTGTTCGCAAGATGTGAATCCAGTGACGGAGTAACAGTGCAGTTACTTCAAGCTAAGAGCAGAATCTCTCCTTTGAAGAGTGTCACAATCCCGAGAATGGAACTGCTTTTCGCCACAATTGCAGCTAGGTTGTTTGACTCAGTTAAAAACAGCCTGAAGTTGAACAAAGTACAAAGTATCTTTTGGACAGATTCGTCTACAGTTCTGACATGGATAAAAAGACAAGAACAATGGTCAGTCTTCGTGAACAACAGAATAACCGAAATAAGAAAATTGACCTCATCTGAAGATTGGTTTCACATCCCGGGTGATCAAAATCCAGCCGATTTACCATCTAGAGGGTGCGGAGCCAAGAGATTGTCGGAAACAAGATTTTGGGAAGGTCCGGACTGGTTGAAGTTACCACAAGAATATTGGCCCAAGTCATCCGTCAACCCAGATGAAGGTGCAGTCGAGTCAGAAAAAAGACGAACCGTTGTGTCAGCAAACAACACTGAAATCGAATCGGTAATAGGACTATTACTAAAAAGAATATCAAGCTTAACGAAAATAATCACCGTCATCGCTTGGATCATGCGTTTCCGACCAACAACCAGGAGACGTGGTCCAAAGTTGAGGTCCAGAAGCATTCCAAACTTGACACCTGAAGATTACACAAGAGCACGAAACATACTTTTTCGATGTGTGCAGAACGAGTCCTTTAAAGATGAAGCTGAGAAGAAATCTCTGAGAAATTTGAACGCTTACAGAGATGAAGACGGAATTTTGAGGATGAAGACCAGACTTACAGATGAAGATGAAACCAAAGAATTTCTCTCACCGGTTATCCTTCCGTCCAAACATTTGGCAGTCAAGAGACTGATTGAGCAACAACATCTTCTGCACAAACATGCGGGAACTCTCACATTGCTAACAGTTTTACGCAATGAATTTTGGATAGTGAAAGGACGCAGGACTGTCAAGAGCGTTGTAGAAAATTGTAAATTTTGCAGGAGGTACCAAGCCCAGTCTCTCAGGGTACCGTTTCCTCCACTCCCAAAAGATCGTACCAGTTTGTCTCATGTTTTCCAAGTGACTGGTGTAGATCTGGCCGGCCCTCTCATTGGTAGAACTGGTGAAAAGCACTGGATAGTGATCTTTACATGTGCCTTATACCGAGCGGTGCACCTCGAACTCATTCCATCTCTGAGTACACCTGCATTCATCCTTGCCCTACGACGATTTATAGCCCGTAGAGGTCGGATTTCGGTCATGTACTCAGACAATGGCACGAATTTCGTCGGACTGCACACAGCTTTGCGAAAATTGAACTGGTCCAAGATACAGAAAGAATTCGAAGTACAACAGATCAAGTGGAAATTCAATCCGCCTTCAGCCCCATGGTGGGGAGGGTTCTGGGAAAGGCTCATACGCATCTTGAAAGATCTGCTGCGAAAAAACTTGGGACGAGCCTCCTTGGATCTGGATGAAATCTCCACTCTGGTTGTCGAATGTGAATCCATCATGAACAGCCGTCCATTGACCTACGTTTCTGAAGAGCCAGAAATAAGAACTCTAACACCAGGAATGTTTCTGCAGAGTCTTCCTGGAAATGAAGTACCAGAACTCGACAGTATCGACAAAGAGAACCTCGTGAAGAGATGGCGTTACATACAGAGACTGAGAGAGAACTTGAAACAACGCTTCAAAAGAGAATATTTGGGGTTCCTCAGATCTTCTCACGGCGGTCGCACTGATACCATCCAAGTTGGAGACGTCGTTCTCGTTGGAAGCGATGACAAGAAGCGATTGGTCTGGCCACTGGCAGTGGTGAAGGAACTGTATCCAGGCCGAGACAACATCAGGCGACTTGTCAAAGTAAAGACGTCGAAAGGGACACTCTTGAGACCCATCCAGCGACTCTACCCGTTAGAAATTCGGGGAGAGGATAGACATACTGTACATAATATGTTAAACTGTCTTAATTTGTGATTTTTAATGTTGTTTTTTGAGTTTTTCAGTTTCCCTTTCCAAAACTCAAGGTGGGGAGGATGTTGCGATTCGGCGGTCCCCGGGGAAAAAACATCTGCCTTGCCCGGGCACGCGCGCGGCACACCTCTCCCGGGCAACCAATCAGCGTCGTTTACCTGGGAAATGCCCAGGGTTGCCCTCGCTGGCTTGTGTAGCCGAAGCTTTTTTGAGAGAACGGAATGAAACTTTAGAAGGCAAGGACGTGAGTTCCTCTAAAAGCCTATTTTTGTAAAAAGATGTAAAATTTAATTTAGAATATATTTACGTTGTTGTTTTAAAAGTGATGTATTTATTTAGAGTTTAATTTTATGTGTTAAAGTATTAGTCATAAGGACTTTCATCTTCAAATGGATTACAAAATCTTGAAGAATACAGTCGAGAATCGACAATAACCGAACGCTCGATATAAGGAGCGACTTGATAAACAATTATACTTTGAGTATTTAAGCTCAAAGCAAAGTTTTTGAACTGAAGCACAGTAAGTATTTCAAAGATAAGCTAAATCATATAAAACAATATAACTAGTCTAAAAAAAAGGAAATACAAATTTAGAAGGGACTTACTATTAGTTAGTTAAAACATTATTGCACAAGTAATACTATATGTCACTCACTTTCCAGTAAAAAATTCATCTGCGTTAGCCGTTTTGATTTTTTTAAAACCTGTTTCCCGGGCAAATATCAACTGGAATGTTTATTTACTGCATCTCACTAATGATGGATAAATTTAAGCCACCAATATCATAATCGATTTTAATTAAAGTACATATTGAAATAAAAAAAAGTGGGGGGAAATTTGGGAGACATGATACAAGGCGCGTTATATCCGAGTACGCGATGTAACGAGGCGAGATATAGCGAGGGGTTACTGTTATATGCTTTCGAAATTTTGAGTACTTGTAAATATTGCGTGCTTTCTTTAAAGCAATCACATCATGTTCGAACCACACATTCGCATATACAATAAGCACTTAATAATTATAAGATCAATACATGCATCAGCGTACAAGCTTTTAATCAAATACTTTGTGTAAAATGTTTTAAAAACTTTGAGTGTCTGTTAAACATTGCGTGCTTTTGTTAACGATATCGAATCACGTTTACTTTTAAACTTTTGTTAATTAAGATATCCATGCATTTTTGATTCGGAATAATCTACTCATGTTACAGCTTGAATATTTTTAATATTTAAAATATATATCACTAAAACTTCAAACTACACTGACACGTTTCTATTGCAGACAATAAACTGTTAAAGTTTATAGATTGAAAACTTTTAAAGCTTCAAAAAATACTCTTAAAATGTAATTCAACTGAAAATACTACAAAACACAAGTAAGCTATATTTGTAACAAGTTTTAATTTGTTTTGAAAATTTTTGAAGTTGAAACGGAACATGTATTTTCCTCACAAATTACGATTGGTTACTTTACCTAATGGACTCAATTCAAACTCAAAAGGGCGTACTTTTAACAAGCCGGAATTTTATATGCTGGATTATCTCTCTAAAAAATTAAAATTCACCTACGAGTTAACTGTAGAAACATACGATGGCATTTTAAACGGACTTTTTCAAGAAAAATTCGATATAGGCATTGGACACTTACATATGAATGAACCTCACTTTAACTTTACACGTTTCACAGTACCTTATCACTTAACTAAGACTAAGTTCATGTGCGAGAAAGCAGGCGAGGATCCTGAATTCAATGCATTTTTGTATCCATTTCGCATTGATGTGTGGCTATTTTGTCTTTGTTTCATACTTGTGGCAACTGTTATGTCAAAGAACGCGACATCTTTGAAGCAACATTCAGTCAACATATTTCTGAACTTGGTTGGAAGCATCCTTAAACAGCCTCTGAAGGTCGAAGATAACACATTGAAAAAGAAAGTTTGGTGGTTCACTTGGTTGGTGTGGGCAGGCGTCATATCATTCCTGTACAATGCCCTTTTCCTAAATTTTCTAACGCTTCCGATTAACACGCACAGCCCGAAGAACTTTCGAGAGCTCTCGAAAGCAGTGCAGAACAAAAAATTTGAATGTATTATCTGGAATTCTGTTACTTTAGACAAATATTTGTTACAAAGCAGGGAAGAATATTTGATGTTGTTGGGAGAGATTATAGAAAAAAATGAGTGGTATTTTATTGGTTATTATGATTCTAAGGTAGCATTTCCTCCTATCAGCAAAACTAAGTGTTGGATAGATAATGATCAAATGCTGAAAGTCTCCAGGTATTTCCCGCCAAAGATAAAACATTTTTCCGACGATTATATCGGAGTTTTTTACTACGCCCTATACGTGAGGAAAGGATTTTGTTGTTTCGAACAATTGAATAAAGCTGTGCTCGATATGATTGAAGGTGGTTTTGCTAAAAAGTTTTATTCAGAAGGTATAAAGCGTATTCTTTGGAAAGATGAACTCAAAAAACTTGCATGGCCTGACGACTCAAAACTCGCCCTTGGTATGGAGGAAATGAAGTACCCGTTTTACTTATTGTTGTGTTGCTACACTTTGTGCATCGTTGTTTTTCTGCTTGAGACTCTTTTACCAAAGAGAATCGTGCTTAAAATTTTATCAAGCAAATATGTTTTTTAAGTTGTAGTGTTTCAAAACTAGAAATTTAAAATTTGATCTGTGAAGTTGCTGAATATTACTGAGGTGATACGCCTAACGCACCACATTGTACACTTTTACTGAGAATTTTTTACACTTATTTACTTTGTTATTTAATAATTAATAATTAAAACAAAAAAAATGCAATTTGTAGGACTGTATATTTTGGCTAAGAATCTTAATTAATACAGCATTCTAATGTTTCTTTTCATATAAAAATTAAAATTCGTTAGTTTTAAGTGCTAAGAAACTGCCCAAGTAAAGCATTTGTTTTGGTTACCGCGAAAGCGATATGGTTTCACTTGAAAGGCAAGGGGCTGGGGAACCCAGTCGGTTAAGCATTCGCTTAGCTTGCGGAAGGTCCCAGATTCGGGTCCGGGCATGGCCAAAATAGCTGCCGACCTATAAACGGCCCGTGCACCCAAAAATGTCCGACGAATAATACCCCGTGTAAGGGAGTGCAAGTTAAATATCCTTCAAAGTCCTGACGCTGCGTACGATGTCGCCCTTAACGGTTGCGTTGGGTGCCTATTCAGGTGTTGGCTCGCCACCTGACTGTGGTTCTAAAATACGACGCCCGTCGCCAATAGCCCTCGTGTAGCTCTAGTGCGACGATAATTCAAACCAAAACAAGCAAAAAAACCTTGAAAGACAAAGTTTTGCTTTATTTTTGATCTTGCATCAAACACATCTTCTACTAACTTCTATCAATTATCTATCACAAATAAGTTCATATATAGCAATGATTTGTGGTTGGTATACACTTCTATTTTACGGCTTGCGTGCTCGATCAAAGACCCGCTTTTTAAACCTTCGCCAAGTAAGACAGATACAGACATAATTTTTACTGAAAGAGAGAGAAAGTACATCCAAGGTGAAGGCGGGAATTGAACCCGCACCCGGTACAATGGCTGTGTTAATACCCGAATACTGTGTTAAACCCGCACCCGGTACAATGGCCCGGTAAAATGGCTGTGGATAGGTACAATGTGCACTGTGCTGACTATTAGCGTAGTCTGCTAGCGTACACTCTTAAAACGAACGAGCGATTTTAACTCAGTCTGAGTTAATTTTCACTCCTCCAGTCTAGAAAATGCCCTTCCCCGAAAAGAGTGGATCCTTTGTGTGTTAAACCTCCGACAGGATTACAACAAACGAGTGATTTTAACTCAGTCTGAGTTAATATTCTCACCTTTGCAGTGTCGAAAATGCACTTCTCCTACTGGAGTGGATTTCACTCTTTTGTTTTAAGAGTGTAGTCTAGGGACCCTAGGAGTATTGACTCTACTACTTTCTATCAAAAATAAGCTTATATTTAGTGACGATCCTGGCTTTTGACATCTATTTTCGTTCGAGATTTAACACAGCCAAATGTACTTCCTAATTTTGTACAGCGGTCAAGTGACGAGATCAACATTTGAACCAAAACTCAAAATGCAACTTTGTAGCGACATTACGAAGTTTGGTATCACGAAGCAATTTGTAATATACTTTTTGTCTTAAGCAATGTTTTTCAATTAAGTAGAGTTATACAAAATTATAAATCTCTCGGTAAACAAATGTATTTTGTAATTTGTTCTCTATTGGTTCTTTTCATTGTAATAAACTGGTGCTGCACAAAAATGACAATAGATTCCTTTAGTATTATTTTTTTTATACTATGATCGTAAGCGAAAATAGGAAAATAAATTCTACTCTCAATAAATAAGTATAATATTTTAATTGTTTATGCAGAAAATAAATGTTAAAATAATTATTATATTTGAAATTTTTAGTAAGTTTGGATAAAATAAATAAGAAGAAAGAAAAATTGCTAGTTTTGATTATTCTTTTCTTATATGCATTCGTTTCAAAAATGCTATTTGAAATTCAGCACTTATTTCAATTTCTATATTAATTTATTTAAAAATCGAAGTTTTTAAAGTAAATCGAAGAATAATTTGAAATTTTCGAAACAAATTTATCACCAGGAAATTATATCTTACATATTGAAGAACATGTTGTCTAAATTTGGTAGTCGTAGCAGTTTGGTTTATGTGCTTTTCTTACAATTAAGAGGACTTTTGGTGAAGATACCAACTTATATCAATTTATCGTCTGCTTATAAAGTATGTTTCGCTTTTACCTAGTAAAGATTTTCAACATATTTTTGCGACACAGCCTCAATAATAATATATTTCTGGAGTATACAGTAAAAAAGTAGACTTTGATGTAGCAGTACAGCTGTGAAAAAAAAGTTGCCTCTAGCGATTATTTCAGCAGTTATTCTTCCTACACAGTCGGACCTTTTTGACTATGTGATCAAATAACCTTCTAAGTAGATTGCACGACACAAAATTTGCAAAAGGGGCAGTCTTCATATTAAAAATGATACGAATTTAAAACATTTCAATTGCAACACCCAATTTTAATAACACAAAAATGTTAAGCCCCCCGAAACTCCTACATGTATGTTTTTTGTTATATTTGAATGAATATTTTGATTAGTTATTCAATCGAATCACTTGAAGACCTTTAAAATGACGAGCGTTTAGTCTGTAGGTTTTTGAAGGAGGAAAAATAAAAATTAAGACATCTTGAAAAAAAAAAAAGAAATAATTAAAAAGAAGAGAAAAGTAGTAACATTGTGAAGAAGTCAGTGTTTTTGTCTGTACTTCAATGACAAAATCGGTTTTATCCATCCCATCTTAAGAATTATGTCCTGCTATCTTTACGTCCGGACGACATCTGTCCTCCTGATAGAAAACGAATTGCCCATTTAATTAGAATTGAAGAGCTGATTGGCATTAATTTACATTTCTACATATATTAATGATATTTGACGTTGTTTCATGTTTTATTAGTAAATGTTTTAGAAATATAAGATTTTTAATTTTTTTTTGCTGATACTTATTTAATTTGCGTGCCTTTCTTTAACGCAATCACATCATGCTTGCACCACACATTTGCATATACATAGGCATTTAATTATATAAGATCAATACACACAAACGCTTACAAGCTTTTAATCATATACTTTGTATAAAAGGTTTTGAAAACTTTGAGTGTTTGAAAAACATCGCGGGAATTCTTTCACGATATCACATCATGTTTACTTTCAAACTTTTGTTAATTAAGATATCCATGTAATACTGATTGGGATTAATCTACACATGTTATAGCTTGAGTATTTTTAAGATTTAAAATATATATCATTCTAACTGCAAACTACACTGACGCGTTTTTAATTGCAGAAACTGAACTGTCAAAGCTTTTTTATTAAAGATCTTCAAAGCTTCATAAAGTACTCTTAAAAATGTCATTCAACTAAATATACCACAAAAGACAAGTAAGTAGCTGTAAGAAAGTTGCAAGCTATAACTGTAACAAGTTTTAATTAAAAAAATTTAGAGGTTGAAACGCAACATGTATTTCCCTGACAAATTACGAGTGGTGACTTTTCCTAATACACTCATTGTAAACTCAACAGGGCGTACTATCAGGCCGGAATTTTATATGCTGGATTACCTCTCTAAAAAATTAAAATTCAACTACGACGTAACTGAAGAAACATCCTTTGGTATTTTAAACGGACTTTTTAAAGAAAAATTCGATGTAGGCATTGGAAACTTATTTATAGATGGAAGATACTTTGACTTCACAGATTTCACAGTACCTTATTACTTAACTAAAACTATGTTTATGTGCGAGAAAGCAAGCGAGGAGCCGAAATTCAATGCATTCTTGTATCCATTTCATATTGATGTTTGGCTATTTTGTCTTTGCTTCACACTTGTAGCAATTGTTGTGTCTAAGTACGCGACATCTTCGAAGCAACATTCTGTCAACATATTCGTGAACTTAGTCGGAAGCATCCTTAAACAGCCTCTGAAGGTAGAAGTTAACACATTGAAGAAGAAAGTTTGGTGGTTTACTTGGTTGGTGTTTGCAGGCGTCATATCGTTCCTTTACAATGCCCTTTTCCTAAATTTTCTAACGCTTCCGACTATCACACACAGCCCGAAGAACTTTCAAGAGCTCTCAGAAGCAGTGCAGAACAAAAAAATTGAATGTATTATCAGGAAAGATAGTGCTTTAGGCAAATATATGTTGCGAAGCAGGGAAGGACATTTGTTGTTGTTGGGAGATATTATAGCAAAAAATGAGTGGTATTTTGCCAGTTATTCTGATTTCCCTCGTATCAGCAAAACCAAGTGTTGGATAGATTATTATGAAATCCTGGAGTACACCCTTTATTTCCCGCCAAAGATCAAGCATTTTTCCGACGATTATATTAGAGTTTTATACTCCGCCCTATACGTGAGGAAAGGATTTTGTTGTTTCGAACAATTGAACAAAGCTGTGCTCGATATGATTGAAGGTGGGTTCGTCAAAAAGTTTTATACAGAACCTTTACAACATACGGTATGGAAAGTAGAACGCAACACACCACGGTGGCTGGATCAGTACCACTCAAAACTCGCCCTTGGCATGAAAGAAATGAAGTACCCGTTTTACTTATTGTTGTTTTGCTACACTTTGTGCATTGTTGTTTTTTTGCTTGAGATTCTTTTACCAAAAAGAATCGTTTTTAAAATGTTATCAAACAAATCTGTTTTGAGGTAGTTGCGTTTTAAAACTAGAAATGAAATATTTGATCTGTAAAGATACTGAAAATTTCTAAATTAAGGGACCAAACCCAAACACACTGCATTGCGCACTTTTACTAAGACATTTTTCCAGACATTTACTGTGTTCTTAATAATTAAAAATTGAAATAACAAATACAATTTGTACGGTTGTATATTGTTGTTAATAATCTTAATTAATATAGCACTCCAATATTTCTCTGCATATCCATATTTTAAATTGTTAGCCTCAGTGCTAAGCAACAACCCAGTAGACAAGCATTTGTTAAGGCTACCGCAAAAGCGATATGGTTTCCCTTGGAAGACATTTTTGAACTATTTTTGACCTCGCACAAACACATCTTTACTAACTTATATCAACTAAAGTGAACTTGCACCCGGTTCAGTGCTCTGACTGTTAGCGTAGTCTGCTAGGGCAGTCTGGGGGTCTTAGGCTCTTGCTCTGCAACTTTCTATCACAAATAAGTTCATATTAAGTCACGATTCTGTATTTTGAATTCTATTCTCATTCAAGATTTAACACAGCCAAATTTGCTTAAAAATTTTTGAACAGCGATCAAGTGATGAGATCAACATTCGAACTGACACACAGCAAGACATGCAACTTTGTAGCGACATCACGAAGTTTGGTATCACGAAGCAATTTGTAATACTTTTTATCTTAAGCAATGGCCGCCTCGGTGGCTGAATGGTTAGTGTACTGGCCTTTGGAGTTGCTGAGGTCGGGTTCGAATCCCGGTCAGGCATGGATATTTGTACTTGTCAATAAATGTTGTTATTTGTCTATGTGTTTGTGTCGTCCTTTCTTTGTGTGTCTCCTGTGACTGTCCCTTCTGGCGAGCGGGGTAATGGGCTGCATAGCCTACGCCCTTCCCTTCTAGAGGGCGCATTTGCATTCCATTCCATTCCATCTTAAGCAATGTTTTTAAATTAAGTAGAATTACACAAAGTCATAAAACTCAAAATGTATTGGGTAATTTGTTCTATATTGGTTATTTTCAGTGTAATAAACTGATGCTGCAAAAATGACAATAGATTCTTTTATTATTATTTTTATAATATGATTGCAAGCCAAAAAAATTTGACTCTCAATAAATAAGTATAATTTTTCAAGTGTTTAGGCAGAAAATAAATGTTAAAATAGTTAATATAATTTTTGATTTTTTTAAAAAAAAATATTTTACATGAAATAAGAAGAATCAAAATGCAAAAGAAAATTTACTACACTCTACTAAAAAAAATCTGTAAGGTTACTAAGAATTCTCTAGGAAACTCAGCTTCCATAAGTTTTTTTTAGTAATGTTACATAAGAAATATGTGTATATATTACTAATTAAAGTTCAGTATCCAATACAATCATTTAAATCGCAAGCATACTATAAAAACTTCAGTAAACGTTTCAAGATATATTCTAGTAATCTATACATCCACTTATGTAGTATCTTTACTAGGAAAACGTTAGTAACTAGCAGTTTCAGAAACGTTAAGGGGTCATAGGAGTCTTAAAAATGTGCAACGAAGGTACAGCTGGGAAAAAAAACCGAATCACCCCTCGTTTCTCGGCTGCTATTGATCAAGGAATTTTGTGTAAGGTGTCAATTTTCAGGAAATAGCGCGAGGAATTGAGAACTGGCAACAAAAATTGTAATAGGGGTCGTCTACATATTAAAATGAGTACCAACTTTGAAAATTCCAATGGCAACACCCAATTTGTTTTACATAAAAATGTTCAGCACCTTCAAAATACCCCATGTATAAAAAAGAATTATTTATTCTGCATTATTTGCTGAGATATAAGTATTCAAAGTTGAACGCCCATAATGTTAAAAAAGTTTCACAAACTTTTATTCATACCTCTACAAATAAATGAATTTTACAAAGATTTTTTTTTCATTACATACTTCTTATTTTTCCAAAAACAAATCACACATGTTTTTTCATCAATTTTTCATTTTTAATAATTTTTTATTTAAATTTAAATAAGAAAAAATAAAACATGAATAGCAACCCCAATTTTTTTTTTTACATAAATCGATAAAGTTGATCAAGTAGGACCAAAATCCCGAATTTTTTTTAATTCAATAACTATTATTTGCCGAGTTATAGCAAAAAAACTGAAAAAGACGAATTTTAGGGACCGTGTAAAAAATTACTCGGCAAATTTGATCCTAAATCGCAATATCGTTTGGTGATTAAAAAGCGTTTGTTGGTAAATGTTTATTCAAATTATCGATTACTGTCAAATATCTAAGAATCTTTTCTTATTTCAAGTGCATACAATGCATTTTGTTTGTATAATTAACATTTAATTATATCGGTTACTATATTTTTAAATGTAGGTTATTTCCAATACAATTTCAAAAGTGTGTTTAATATTAAAAATTAAATACCCTAGAATATTATTGGAATACGATTTTAAATACATTTGATTGTTACCACATTAATTATTTAAAATGATTAGTGCCTACACTGCGTTGGTTAAAAATCATTACCAAATCATTCTGAGTAATTTTATTTTGCTTTCCTTAAATATCGTGTTAAGGTCGTAAATCTCAATTTGCAATACGTGGTTTACCGATAAAAAGCTAAACTCCTCTGCGCAACAGCCCATTAGTGGGCCAGGGCCTGCCGTGCCCATTTTAGCTTTCGTGATACAAGGGCTCTGGGGTGCAAGGCATATGTCCCGGTAATGTGGAAGGCCTCACGCGGAACCCCCAGCGTTTAGTTCCTCAAGCATGTTTGGTCCCTAATTTATCGACCCACTTAAGGGATGATAGGATGGGTCAACCTCGCCCAATCCGGGATTCGATCCCTGGACCTGTGGCGTGGCAACGTGTAATAAGCAATACCACTAAGCCACTGGGCCGATATTACCGATAGAGTGCAACGAATTTTAAACAAACTTTTTGCAACAATGTGAATGAAACAAAAATTTGCATAAAAAGTTTAAAACCATAAGTGTAATAATCATGTTTTTCAATCTGATTGTAACTAATAACATTTGAAAATCTGTTCGTTATAAATAACCGTATGTGCGACTTAATTTAAAATTAAAACTTTTCATCTTCTAGCTTTTATTTTGTTTCTGAATTTTAAAATCCAAAATTAAAAAAAAAAAAATCGAAAAATCCCAATATTACTGAAGAAAGTTAAATTCTAGTATCCGTTGGAGATATTATGCTAACCCTTTTTTAGCTTGTCGTTTTGAAAAGACTCAACCAAAATATTACCTTTTTCACTTAGGAGATTTGCCCCTAAACGAGTTCAAAATTAATGCTTTAATATCTTAGCAAATAATGCAGAATAAATAATTTTTTTTTATACATGGGGTATTTTGAAGGTGCTGAATATTTTATGTAAAAAAAATTGGGTGTTGCCATTGGAATTTTCAAATTTGGTACTCATTTTAATATGTAGACGACCCCTATTACAATTTTTGTTGCCAGTTCCCGATTCCTCACGCTATTTCCTGAAAATTGACACCTCACACAAAATTCCTTGATCAATAGCAGCCGAGAAACGTGGGGTGATTCGTTTCCTCCCCCAGCTGTACTACAAAGTATAGTTTGATCTTTCATGTAACTTTTTAACTACTCAATATATAAGTATAATTTTTTATATGTAATTCTATAAGATTTATTTAATATAAAACAAATTTTAAAATTTATGAAACTTTAGCCAAAACTAAAATAAATGATATTAAACATAAAGCTATTTTAACACATTGGGATTAGGCTTGCGCGGCAAATTTTGAGGTCAAAATTGAAAAAATGACCAAGAAAATGTCTTTATATTGTAAAAATATGTACAAACAAGGGCTAATTAGGCAATTAATTAATTTATAAGGGCAAGGACAATTTATATTGTACAAATATGTACAAACAAAGACTTATACCTGAATTCTCATCTCAATTTTAATAAAAAATTATTTAAAAAAAATTTAATTTCAAAATTTTATTAATTTTTTTAGAAAAAGTTCTTAAAATAATTTGCAGACTTGCAGATTCTTTGCGTTTAAATAGAGAGGTTAAAATCTTGATCGGATATAAAGCTTTCGGATATGAAGTTTTAGAAATAATTTAACGCAATTTTTATGTATGTACTAAAATAGAAAAAAAAGCCACGTTTTTCGGTTTCTTATCTTTGCGATATCGATTCGTTATAATTTTTCGACGAAATGTTCATTGTTTGAATTTTCACCTTTGACCGATATCGAATCAGTCTTTTATCTCTTAGTCTCGTACACTTTCAATTTACGGACGTGATCACCGATTAGTTTTTGCTAAATCCGATGATCGATCGAACAAATTTCGAGAAACAAAAAAATGCAACAAGGGAAACTACGCATCTCTCGAAAAGATTGCCAGGTGGCGCGGTAAGCGTTACTGAATTTACTTAGTATTGCTTAGTATTACTACAGCAGTTTGTTTAGTATACCCATTATCAGAGATTGGTTACAGATGATTTTCTAGTAAATAGTGTGATACCTGTAAAGTTACTAAGAAATCGTTAGTAAATTCAAGCCAAATTTTTAACAGTGTAGTTTTTTATTATTCTCTTTTTGTATGCATTCGTTTCAAAAATGCTAGTTGATATTCAATACTTATTTCCATTTCTATATTAATTTATTTAAAAATTGAAGTTTGCAAAGGTATTTTTTAAATAATTTAAGGTAGACATAAACCATGGAAATCTAAAAATAATGTGAAATTGTCGACATTTTTAATTTAATTAGCTTTGAAATTTAATTTGTAGTATTTAAATTGGTGTTGCCACAACAATAGCACGTAAAGCTTTAATTAAAATTATTTAAGGCAATGTTTTTTTAGGTACATCAGTTTGGAAAGACGTCATAAACTATAATTGTTAATTATTTGATTACTAAGAAAGCGGTTCACGATGTTGCTTTTTTTGCTTAAAATCCGATTTTACAATTGTTTTTATTGATACTTATTTAATTAAAGAAGATCACGTCATTTAGGGGAGAGTGTTGTACCTAGGGACAATTTTTACATTTTAATTTTTTTCTTCGATAATTATTGTCAAAATAAAAATTTCAAAGCAGCATTTCAACACACCAATATATTCCTCTATAATATATTTTTTTAAATTCTGGCAGCTTGAAATTAAAAAATTGCCACTCATTTAAAGTAGAGAGGATAAACTGTCCCAAGGTACAACATGATGTTGTACCTTGGGACATGCTTTATAATTCAGTCAATAGTCATACACTTGAACTAATTTGGGTCAGGAGAGAGAGAGAAACAAACTTTATTTCAAAATACATCAGAAAATGTGCTCTTTAGAACATTTCATCACACGGAAGGAAAAATATTTATCAGGTGTTGCCAGAATTATATTTTCAAACTTCAATCATTATAAAATATATCCAAAACAAAGCTGAGTAGTATTTTACATGTTTTGTGGAATTGCTCTTAAAATAAATAATGAAGATATTTTTATTTATTCAAATTATTAAGAATTTAATCAAATTATTAATACTGTCCCAAGGTACAACACACTACATGGTTTAAATAAAAGCAAGATAGTGGTCAATCCAAATGCATTATCGTTATTTTCTCATAACCAAAATATTTTAAAATCTTCTCTTTTATGAAGAAAATAAAATGCAGTTGACCTTTTGTAAGAGTACTAAGGTAAACAATTATATTAGAATGAGAAAAATAGTTACTTTGGGGTAATTAAATATTATTTTTTGTCACCATTTCCTCAATTCAATGATGCTAGTGTTAAATTTTATTATGATGATGCCTGTTGGTTATGGCTACTATAAGAAATAAACAATGTATGAATATTGCCAATAGATTCTTAGAAATTGTCAGTGTCCCAAGGTACAAGCGTCCCAAGGTACAACACTCTCCCCTAAGGCTATATTTTCCAAACATAGCCGAATGGCAAGGAAAGGATGCTGGAATTTTAATCATTCAATTTTTTTCTTCGAACTACAATAGGAATATTTAAAAAAATTAAAATTATAAATATTTAAAAATATAAACATTTTTAACTACTTGAATAGAATGTGCATTTTGTTTGGCTTCTTATAGTTACGACTCAGTAGAAAATTCGTTTCATGATCTTAATTATTTATAGAATGGGATAGTTTTCTATGTGCAACTAGTTTCACATTATATAGTGAGAAAATATCTTAGAAAACCTTACTTCGTTAAAAAAATATTCTGTAGGCAGTCTGCAATTTCAATAAATTTTTTCTTAAACATATAGTACTATGGACTGGTACTGGAAAAAGTGGTGCAAGTTCGAACTAAAATCTTCAAAGCTAATTTTTCGTTTTAGCTCATTTTAACGTTTTCACATTTTGCCACTTTACATTAAGCCTTTCTTAAAATAAGCTTTTTAATTTAGAAAAAATTTATTTTTGAATTTTGAATCATTATTATGAGTTGTATTAAAATATCCATATAATATTAAATTTTTAGCGACACTTTCATAATCAATGGACGCTCTTATGGGTCACTTAACATGTTTACGAGGGCGTAGTTGATAAGAATAAAATTCATGTTTCATGTAACACCCTCTAGGTAAACGAAGGAACAAATATTCATCAAAAAGTGTCTGAGTAGATTTGACAACATTTTAAATAAATTTTTTACCAAAAAAAGGAGTAGCGGTCGTATTATTAATCATGTTACATTATTTAGAGAAACCCTGAAATTATATATCACTACCTACAGGGTGTTCCATAATTGACCGGAATAGTATAGGACGCAATTCCTAAATATTTACCCGGCCCCCGCCAATGAAAAACGGCTAACTAATTGGCCGCCCTTTCGGTCGTGCATGAAATCTTGCACTGGAGCTACACAAGAATGTAGTACTTTTAGTTTGGTTTGTTTGAATTTACATCTGATAAAAATTACAGGTTCAACTAGTTTTCAAAAAAAAAAAATTAGGATGCTGTTCATTTTGATAGGTTGTTGCATTATTGTTAAAAAAAACTTGATGTTGACCATCAGTTTAAACATAACAATTATTGTATTTTTCATATTTATGCTGGGTAGGTATGTACATATATATTCCGGCTTGTGTGCATGATCAGAGACCCGCTTATTGGTTGGTTGGTTGGTGGACATATATTTTCAGGCTTGTGTGCTTGGTCGCAAGGACCCGCTTATAAACCATCGTCAAGTAGGACAGCACAAGACACACACAAACACTTATGACAGATGTTGCCATCTGTCGCCACCTCCGCAATTTAGACATGTCCCTGAAGGGTAGGGAAATTTTCTCCATTGACCTGTACCCATGGTGAACTGCGCAATGACCGCCCACAGGACTTTCGGACCCAACAGATTTTACGAGCACGTACTCCGCATATACTCGACAAACACAAACATCCATGCCTGAACGGGATTCGAACCCGGACCCAGCAGCTCCAGAGGCACCCGCTTATAAGATTTCGTCAAGTAAGACAACCACAGAAGGACTTATTACTGACAGAGAAAGGAAGTACACCCAGGGCGAAGGCGGGAATCGCACCCGTTACAGCGCGCAGACTGCTAGCGTAATTGTCTGCGATCCAAACCATTACAACATCCGGGCACCTGCTTATTTATATTAATAAAAGGAAAAAAATAGTAAACAGCACAAAGAAGGAGGGTTTGTATGGCTTAACGGTGCATGTATGTGTAGTGGTTCTGCTATTGTTTTTTATGGGTCGATCCTAAAAAAGAATCGACCCTTCAAAAATTTGTTCATGTGTTTGCAAATAAAGTTGAAAACAAACGAAAATATAGGGTGGGTGAAATTATGTGTTTACTCATACTACGATATTTTCTACATATCCGCCATTAGCAGCAATAACGTGACGCAGTCTTAGAGCAAAATTACCGGCCGCCTGTTTGAAAATTTCTGGTGGGATGGCGTCACATGCAGCAGAGATGTATTGCTTTAGTTCCTCAATTGTTTCGGGATTGCGACGGTACACTTGATCTTTTAAATATCCCCACAGAAAGAAATCACAGGGGGTCAAGTCTGGTGAAAGAGGAGGCCAATCCATACCACTTCCTGTATGTGTGGGATAGTCCAATGCAATCACACGGTTATTGAAATGTTCGCTCAAGAAATTAAACACGTCGGCCGTGCGATGGGGTCGGGCACCGTCTTGCATGAACCACGAAGTGCTTTCAGCGTCATCTAAGGCATTTTGAATCGCCACAAATTCACGAAGAATCTCTAGGTAGCGGAGGGCAGTAATAGTTCCGGTTCTGAAAAAGGGGCCAATGAGTCCTTTGGACGAAATGGCGGCCCAAACCATTACTTTTGGTGGATGCAGAGATGATGGAACTGCAACATGGGGGTTTTCTGTTCCCCATATGCGCCAGTTCTGTTTATTAACGTAGCCATCCAGCTGAAAGTAGGCTTCATCCGAAAACCAAATGTTGTCTACATTTATATCACCAACATCAATCATTTGCACCATATCGTTAGCGAATGTCTCCCGTGAATTAATTGAAGCAGCGGTGAGAGGTTGTCGAGTTTGAATTCTGTATGGAAACATGTGCAAGCCCTGCCGCATGAGACGATACGTCGACGTTGGCTTGATTTGAACCGTAGTTGCAACACGGCGGACGGATATACAAGGCTGCTTTCGTATTACTGTTTCCACCAGCTGAGCATTAGCAGTGGTTGTTTGCGAAAATCTTCTCCCGACAAATCCAGCTCTCTCATCATTCACGTTCCCAGTTCGTTGAAATTTTTCAAACAGCATCCTTATTGTGTCGAATTTTGGTCCTTTGGTAACATTAAACTTCTTTTTGAAACTCCGTTTTGTTGCATTAACATTGTGTTCTAGGCGGTGAAATTCCAACACCAAAAAAATCCTCTCCTCTAAAGAATAAACCATATCTTCACAGCAAGCTGGAGATTAATGAAAAGCACACGCTTTCAGCAGAAAGGCGATTTAAATATTCCCCGACTCCTCGCGACACTTTTCCCATCAGCCAATCAGGTGAATCTGGTGACTGTTCGCTACACTGACGTCATGGTTCTGTTTTGTTGAAGCCAAATGTTCATGTCATATTGAGCCAAGTTGCCAAGCTGTAGTTTATTTATTTTACAAGCACGACATTTTGATTTTCAATCAGAAGTATAATTAGTATTTGACAAAAAGTGGAAATAGAAATATTTTTTTGACATTTGTTCTTATTTTTTCGATAAAAAATGTGGAAAAGTCGTTTTTTTACAAAAAATTGTTACTTAGAGCCCATTTTCCACACAAGATTTATTTATATATCTTAGACAAAAATCATTTAGCACAGCTTTTAGTTCAATTTTAAGTGTTATAAATAAGCAATTTTTATGGATTTTCTTTCTTAAATTCAATTTATATACATAAAAGGCAAAGTCCTAACTCACTGATTGACTCACTCAACGCCTAGCCAAAATTACTGAAGGTACAGCTACCAAATTTTATTAAAATATTCTTTTTATGTCGTAGGTGTCACTTGAATAGCGATTATAATTTACCGATGGAGTACTGGCCAGTGGGGAAGGGATCAATTGGTATAAAATAATTGTTTACATAAAAAAAATATCCGTTATTAAGGGTACACCCGTGCAACGCCGGGTTTATAAAGCTAGTACTTTTATATATCATTTGCAATAAGTAAAGTAGATGGGTAAAATTGCCTCTTTTGTTCTAAATGTGAAAGCTAAACTTTATATCACCCTTTAATTTAATTTTGAAAAAAAAATTGGGTAGTACCCTTTACAGCGCGCGGACTGCTAGCGATATGGCCTGCGATCCAAACCCCTCGGCCATCGATCCCCACATGACACCCTAAATTGTCTCCGTGTTGGTAGATGGTGCGATTGGTAGGTTCAGTCTCTACCCTACTATGGAACTAATTGGTCCCAACACATGCACATTTCGACAAACTGTACACTTCTATCGCAAAACGTTTAGCTCCTTCCAATTTTCAAACATCCAGCTCGAATTTGAAACACACCAAATTATTTAAATCGAAATCCAAACACAAAAATTCCATTTTCGTAGTTATTAATCATTTTTAGCTGTTTTAGGAACTGTGATGTAACAGAATCTGCAAATTGTAAAATTACTAGGCAATATGTCGATTCAACCAAACCGAACTCAAAACAAATGCATCCCTTCGTCAACACATTCTCGTGCTGCCCTAGTTCAAGTATGCAACCACGACCAAAACCCGTGATCAATTGGCTTTTTACTATTTTTCGGAGGGGCCGGCTCAATATTTCGGAATTGCATCAATTCCTATTCCGGTCAATTATGAAACACCCTGTATATCGTTCTATGTCCCCTAGACAAATATACACATTGTTGAAATAAATTCACAAAAACCTTTAGATCTTACAATCTTAATCTCCCCCCAATATTGGATTCTGCATTCTCAGAAATGGATGCTAAAAATGTTTTTTTATAACTGCGTGAAAAAATCCTACTTTTACATTATAATTTCAATATCAAACGCGTCCTAAAAGTCAAACTCTTTGAAACAGTGACACAAAGTACTTTTTTTCACCCAAAAGCAGTGAAAAAAAGTAATTTTTTCACTCTTTCTATAAGATGCCAACATTTCAAGTAAAATTTCAATTTTATAATACTCATAAAATCCAAAGATTCATCGATCTGCTTTATATAAAAATATTATGCGCGTGAATTATTTTTGTATGAATGAAATTTTTTTCTCGCGATGGGAATATTTCTTAAGTCACGCTCTTCGAACTGCTAGTTCATTGGATGTTTTCTTTGACAAAATATTGAAACATGTTTATTAGTTTTTTAAAGCGTCACGCGCTCCGAACTGCGAGTTTATTGGTTGTTTTCTTTGACATCTCATCTGAAAGCTCAAAATTCATTTTAGTCTAATTAGCACGCGAATTATTTTTAACCAATAAGATTTGATTTTTTTCACGCAATTATAAAAAATAGTGTATGAAACACGTGCGAAAAGTAAACTTTTTAAAACACGTGTCATTATTTCACTCGCTCGTACCTCGCTCGTGAAATAAAATCCACTAGTTTTAAAAAGCTTTACTTTTCGCACTAGTTGCATAAATAACTATTTTATAATTGCGTGAAAAAAATCCGACTTAACATTATAATTTCAATATCGGACGCGTGCAAAAAGTTAGACTTTTTGAAACAGTGAAAAAAGTACTTTTTTTCACCCAAAAGCAGTAAAAAAAGGATTTTTTTTCACTCGTTTCATAAGATGCTAACATTTCAAGTTAAAATTTCTATTTCATAATAATAATAAAATCCAGATATTTATCGATCTGATTTTATTTAAAGATATAAATGCGAGTGAAATATTTTTGGACCAATGATATTTTTTTCCACATAATTATAAAAAATAGTGTATGCAACACGTGCGAACAGTAAACTTTTTAAAACACGTGTCATTATTTCACTCGCTCGTACCTCGCTCGCGAAATAAAATCCACTAGTTTTAAAAAGTGTCACTTTTCACACTTGTTGCATAAATAACTATTATATACTAGCATGAATGTTTACAATACAAGATTGAAATTTTGATTAAGTAAGGTTAAAGTTAATTATTGACTAGTTCAAATTCATACACTGCCGTCGGATCTTAAGGCGGGATCATACCGAGCAGGCAACTCATTGTGGCTGAGGGCGACATCTGGTGAAGATATCGGAACTGCTATAGAGGGAGGTTCAGAGAATTCGGAAACTAGCAAATCAAAATGCTTAATTCATTGATTGACGTTTTCATCTTATTTTTCAATCCTTCTATAAATAGCTGATTGGTCAGTTTTAAACTACCTTTCCTAAGCTCCTCCCCTTGTCAACGTATCTCACACCTCCTTCGAGAAATTCCCGCCGTCGCCCTGGGTGCAATCCTCTCTATCTGTGTGCCAGTAAAAAATCTGTCTATGTCTGTCTTACTTGACGAGGTTTATAGGTGGGTATCTGATCAAGCACACAACCCGGAAATACATGTACCAACCAACCATTTTCCCTATGAGAAGACGGGATGACTCACTTTGCAGGTTATTTGAATAACGTCGCACGAAAGCTACGCCTGATCTTTAAGGGGTCACAGGAGTCTTAAAAATGTGCAAAGAAGGTACTACAAAACATAGTTTGATCTTTCATGTCATTTTTGAACTACTCAATGTATAAGTATAATTTTTTTATATGTAATTCTACAAGATTTATTTATTATAAAACAAGTTTTAAAATGTATGAAACTTTAGCCAAAACTAAAATAAATGATATTAAACATGAAGCTATTTGAACTCATTGTGATTAGGCTTGCGCGGCAAATTGTGAGGTCAAAATTGAAAAAATGACCAAGAAAATGACTTTATATTGTACAAATATGTGCAAACAAAGACTTATACCTAAATTCTCAGCTCAATTTGAATTAGAAATTATTTTTAAAAAAATTTAAAATAACATTTTTTAAATTTCTATTAATTTTTTTAGAAAAAAGTTCTTAAAATAATTTCTAATTCAAATTGAGCTGAGAATTTAGGTATAAGTCTTTGTTTGTACATATTTGTACAATATAAAGTCATTTTCTTGGTCATTTTTTCAATTTTGACCTCACAATTTGCCGCGCAAGCCTAATCACAATGTGTTCAAATAGCTTTTGTTTAATATAATTTATTTTAGTTTTGACTAAAGTTTCATAAATTTTAAAATTTGTTTTATATTAAATAAATCTTATAGAATTACATATAAAAAAATTATACTTGTATATTGAGTAGTTAAAAAATTACATGAAAGATCAAACTATACTTTGTAGTACCCTCTTTGCACATTTTTAAGACTCCTATGACCCCTTAATGAAATATGCACTTGCAAGGCACTTCTTTTTTTTTGCTACACAAAATCTTCAAAAAAAATCAAAAAAATTATTATTATCATAAAAAATAACACAAATATTTTAGAATAATTTAAGGGGGTCTGGCACCTCCATAGAAGCCCATGTTAAATTGTCCAACTTTGGGGGCATCTCAAGAATTAACTAATTAATATATCCAATTCAAATTTTCACAGTTTCATCTATAGACATTTTTAAGTATTTTAACACAAGATTATTTTGAAAAACTAAAAACTAGATTAAATATGAATTTTTTTAAATATCGTTGAAGAATGTCAATATTTTTAACCTAAAAGATTTTTTTTTAAAAAAAGTAAAAACTTTACAGACTATTCCCTGCGTTAAAATGTTTAAATATACTTGTGAATTACACATAAAAAAATTCAAGTATTTAAATGAATAACATTTTTAGTTATGTGCCCCCAAACATTCACATGATTCAAAAATTGTGAAACCGAGAAAAACCAATTTAAAGTTTTTATTGTTAACTCATTTCCTTACGAAGGATTTTTGCTTCCTCGTAATATTTGATTGGAATAACATTATCGAATCCTTAGTCGTTCGGCCGTTCTGGGCCGTTTCACTAAAGAAAGGGTAAAATAAAATTGCCTTTAATGTCAAAAATATTTTTCCAATCGTCTTAAAACTTTGTGACATTATTAATAAAGGTTGATATAGTATTTTAAGCCACTAATTTTTTTTTTAAATTTTTTCAATGATTTTGGGGTGCCAGACCCCCTTAAAACAAAATTTTTATTTATATCTGCAGTAGAACGTGAGATGTGTATTTTTTTTGTGTCATGACACCTGTGTTGGCCAACCACGTTTATAATCTTTGCTTCCTCGTAATATTAGATAGGAATAACGTTATCGAATCCTTAGTTGTTCGGTCGGTTTGGAGCGCTTCAGTAAGGAAAGGGATAAACTTCAAAGCTGTTTTTCTCCTTGATCGTGTTTTCGATGATTTTTTGACTTTAAATTGATATAACTCAAAATCTACTGCCCTTAGAGTGTCAAAATTTTCCACTCATATTTTTCAAACATAAATCTTTAATTTGTCTTTAGGGATTAGTTGTAAATAGTTTGTTTTTTTATTTATTAGTTTTTATAAAAAAAAGTGAACCTGTGAAATTATTAAAAAAAACTTCAATTATTTAAAAAAAAAACTATTTCAAATAAGAAAAATCGGTAAAGACAGTTTGTTAAATACATTTTTCTGTTTATGAAAATGCTAAATATTTGTTAGCCAATAAATAAGTTTTTGACTTATAACAAAAATAAGAGACATCACTTTTTGACACATTTTATTTTTTAAAAAAATAAATAATGATAATTTAAAACCTTTGACTATCTAAAAGTGTTAGTATAATTAGTATACATTTATGGAAAAAAATTATATTGATATCTGCAATATTAAAAAAAAAAGTTGAAAGTGTCCCATACCCCCATCGAAATTGTATAGTGGTGTTTGGAATCGGTTCAGTTTAATCGGTGAAATTTTTGTTTGTGGTGCTTGGAATCGAAGAACACTTTAATGCCTTATTTTTTCTTCTCAAAAATATTCCACACAATATTCTTTAAAAACTTAAACTTTATTGCGATGTATATATTTACATAAATTATCATACGATTATTTTTCAGAACAAAAAAAAATTATATGTTTGACAAAACTGTATTTTTTAAAATTCATTCGTATCCTTTTTTGAAAATTATAACAAATGTTATTGATAGATTAAAAAAACCACATCATAAAAGTAATATTGAAAGATCATTGAAAGTAAATATATTGAATATGCTTCAAAATATTAAATTTTTCGATAAGGGGACGTACATAAATTACGGCACGCTCAGGTTAGGTTAGGTTAGGTTTGAATTATCGTCGCACTAGAGCTACACGAGGGCTATTGGCGACGGGCGTCGTATTTTAGAACCACAGTCAAGTGACGAGCCAACACCTGAATAGCGGCACGCTCAGAGGGGGGGGGGAAGGGTATGTGCCAACATGAGGATCGAGACGTAACGATTAAAAAATTTCCAATTTTGCAAAGAAAAACTGTCGTAAATAAAATGAAGTTTTTGAAAAAAATTAAAATCTCTTTTTTTTTTATAAGAGGCACTGTTATAGTTGTGTAGTGTTTTTCTGAAGAAGACGAGCCGAAACTTGTATAATTTGTACAGCAACAAATAAACTATTTGCGCCAATAACGTGGTTTCTTTAGTGAATAATCTCATGCTTGTTTCAAACTCGAAAAGGAAGACACTTTAGAATAAATTCCCATTACTAAATATCTGCGATTTTTATCGAGCATTTAGAGTAAAATTGAAACAACCAATAAAATCACGATGGACAAAAATGAAAACTGGAAACTTATATAATCTAAAACAACCAAATTGCAATATTCTTTGAAAATAATTCGGCAATCTGGATTTGAAGGATGCTACCTCGAATAATTAGCTATATCTTCTAGGAGTTAGGGAAAATTTAAGGGGTCTAAGGAGTCTTAAAAATGTGCAAAGAAGATACTACAAAGCAAAGTTTGATCTTTCATGTCATTTTTGAACTACTGAATGTATAAGTATAATTTTTTTATATGTAATTCTACAAGATTTATTTATTATAAAACAAGTTTTAAAATTTATGAAACTTTAGCCAAAACTAAAATAAATGATATTAAACATGAAGGTACTTGAACACACTGTGATTAGGCTTGCGCGGCAAATTGTGAGGTCAAAATTGAAAAAATGAATAAGAAAAGGACTTTATATTGTACAAATATGTACAGACTAGGACTTATACCTAAATTCTCAGCTCAATTTCAATTAGAAATTATTTTTTTTAAAAATCTAAAATCAAAATTTTTAATTTTTTAATAATTTTTTTAGAAAAAAGTTCTTAAAATAATTTCTAATTAAAATTGAGCTGAGAATTTAGGTATAAGTCCTAGTCTGTACATATTTGTACAATATAAAGTCCTTTTCTTATTCATTTTTTCAATTTTGACCTCACAATTTGCCGCGCAAGCCTAATCACAGTGTGTTCAAGTACCTTCATGTTTAATATCATTTATTTTAGTTTTGGCTAAAGTTTCATAAATTTTAAAACTTGTTTTATAATAAATAAATCTTGTAGAATTACATATAAAAAAATTATACTCATTTATTGAGTAGTTAAAAAATTACAAGAGAGATCAAACTATGCTATGTAGTATCTTCTTTGCACATTTTTAAGACTCCTGTGACCCCTTAATCTAATTGAAACTAATAAGGTTTAATGCTGTTGTTGTGATCATGGATATCCTATGGAAGAATGTTACCAGAGCGTCCGGAGAGGATGGACATCTTTTTACACAAATTAAGACCAACATGTAGACAATTAACATTGTATTGAACGCTGAGTACGATGTCGCCCTTAGCGGTTGCGTTGGGTGATTATTCAAGTGATGGCTCGTCACCTGACTGTGGTTCCAAAATACGATGCCCGTTCTCCAATAGCCCTCGTGTAGTGCGACGATAATTCAAACCTTACCTAACCTAACATTGTATTAACAAGTCAATCATCCATGCGCTTACCAACCGGGATTCGAACGCGGAAACTACTGGTTGGGATTTATACGGGATATTCGGTATGCCGAGTATGCAGCGATAAAGGTTTAATAAATTACAGGAATAAGAAAATGATGCACATAAAGAAGACAGAACAGATCAGTCGGTTAAGGCATTTTTTTTGCCTTAAATGTGAAAGGTCCCAGGTTCGGTCCGGGCATCGCCAAATCAACCGCCGACCTATAAATCGTCCGTGAAGAAAAATGTCCGACGAATAATACCCCTTGCATTTTGAATGCACGCTAAATATTCTTATTAGTCCCAACACTGCGTACGATGGCTCCTTGAACAGTTGCATTGGGTGCATACCCTGATGTCGACTCGTTACTTGACCGCGGTTGTAAACTACGACGCCCGTCGCCAATAGCCATCATATAGCTCTAGTGCGAAGATATTTCAAACTAACTTTACTAAACTATATTAGAGGGGCTGGGGAGCCCAGTCGGTTGAGCACACGCTTAGCATACGGAAGGTCCCAGGTTCGGGTCCGGGCATCGCCAAAAAGTAGCTGCCGACCGATAAACGGCCCGTGCAGCAAAAAATGTCCGACGAATAATACCCCGTGTAAGGGAGTGCAAGTTAAATATCCTTCAAAGTCCTGACGCTGCGTACGATGTCGCCCTTAACGGTTGCGTTGGGTGCCTATTCAGGTAAGGCCCAGTGGCCGAGTGGTAGTGCTTCGCATTGCGACGCCACAGGTCCGGGGATCGAATCCCGGACTGGGCGAGGTTGACCCAGCCTTTCATCCCTTGAGTGGGTCGATAAAATGGGTACCAAGCATGCTTGGGAACTAAACACTGGGGGTTCCGCGTGAGGCTGACCACCTCACCGGGACATATGCCTAGCACCCCAGAGCCCTAGGTCAAGAAAGCTGAAATGGGCACGGCAGGCCTTGACCCAGTAATGGGCTGTTGCCCCGGGGAGGGAGAAGGGAGTGCACGTTAAATATCCTTCAAAGTCCTAACGCTGCGTACGATGTCGCCCTTAACGGTTGCGTTGGGTGCCTACTCAGGTGCTGGCTTGTCACCTGACTGTGGTTCTAAAATACGACGCCCGTCGCCAATAGCACTCGTGTAGCTCTAGTGCGACGATCATTCAAACCTAAAACTAAACTATATTAGAACACAACAAGACCTCGCATTGAGAGTGGAGCCGAATCATTAATTAAAATCGCGGAAGATCAAAAATGAAAAACTGAAAAAAGTTACCTAATATAAAAACACGCCAATATTGCTACCTAATGCCAAAACAGATTTAAAACGTTATGCAAAAATCCTTTTTGAAAGAAATGGTAAATTATACAACAAAAACTTCAAGAAGTACATGTTTTTCGGATTTTAACTTAAATTAATATTTCAACAAAAATATACAAGTCAAAATTTGTGCAATTGTTCACACTTTGTAATGCCTTTTTCTGAACTTCAAGTCCCCAAAGCATATTTCAAACTCTTTCAAATAAATCATTTGGAAGAAATTAAAAAAAATTTTTTTTACTAATTAAGAATTAGAATCCAATAGAATGAATCAATGCCACTTAATTTCTTTTAAAAACTTTTAAACTGGACGCTATAGTAAAAAATCCATTTGTATTTTCGAAATTGGCGTCCAAAAACACACAATGAATTGAAACTTTAGCTTACGGAGCAGAAGTTAAAATTCGCAGACTCTTGAAATTGAACTACACGTACCTTATCTTATCTGAGTTTCAGCATCTTTAACTAAAAGGGGAGGAGCTAACTTTAGGGGGAGGAGCTTAATTTCTACTCCTAGGGGGCGCTACTTCCTGGATAAGACTGGATATTGAAAATTTCATAATTTCGCTGCCACTTTTCTACCCTAAAAATGCAAATAATTGCGAACTTTTTTTTTTCAATGCGAAGGAAATTTAAAGTTCTACGTCTCTATCTTTTCAGTTTTTCAAATTTCGACCTAGTTCATATTGTAAAATGATTTATTAATAATCAAAAAATTATTTTAACCAATTTCAAAAAAGTGAAAAGATAGAGACCGGCAAATCAACTGCATGTATCATATAAAAAAAACCGTTTGTAAAAATATTCAATACAGCCGGAGAAATGTGGCAGACTTTTTATTTTTTCCCCATAGGATTAACATTGAGAGAAGCCTTCGCTTGAGAAGCCGATTCTCGGTACTATTCCCCCTTAAAAGCAAAGCAATCACATTCACAAAACTGTTTTAGGTATTACATCTGAATTGGTTTGAAATTACGTCGCATTAGATCTGGCCGAGGGTTATTGGTGCTGTTTCAGGCAATTTTCGACTGAGGTCATATAACGAAGCCTGTGCTGTACCCAACGCAACCTTTTAGCAACATAGTACACGAAGTCGGGATTTTGGAAAAATGCTGATTTAAAGTGCACCAGTCTCATATACGAGGGCTTAATTATCGGTGGGATAACTTCTACAAGAAATAAGAAAATGCGTGTGTGTTACAGATGTGTCAAACTCAAAGCATCTCGGTTTTATGGGGTCAGGCACGCGAGCCTGCATAGAAAAAAGGTATTTGGGAAATGTTTGCATGTGTAGCCGTTTTATGTGTTTATGCAAAAGTATAATCAAACGTTATCCATCAACGTAGCGATGATATTAAAAAAAAGTAAAGTAGGGGAAGGTGGGTTCCCTTGGACCTATTTTGACTTTTCAATTTTTAATTTCTTTATTACTTGCAAAAAGTGAATAAAAATATTTTTTCTAAATACTTTATGTTGTTATGTACAACATATATTTATTTTAACACGTTATTTAAATTATTTCAACTGTGAAAAAAATAAATACAGAAAATTGTAATTAGGACCAAGGTACACCACCGGTGGTGTACCTTGGTCCAGCTGGTAGTGTACCTTGGACCAATTATTAACAGGTAGAGAGACTCGATTTACTGTCTGAAAACCAATATTTATTAGCCACATAAAATTCAAAAATACATTTTACAACCTATTCTTATTTCTAGCCAAGATTGTAGTAATTGGTTATGTTTGGTCAATTGGCTTATAGTAAGGGGTTTTATTGCCTTAGTTTTTTTAGTGCCCTTTTGGCTTTTTCGGCTGCAATGCGATCTTTCTCAGGTGTATCCGTTAAAATGCAGCATAATATTTAAACTGTCATTTCCTGCCATAGAAAAACATTTGACTATCTTTCTGTCATAAATTTGAATAAACAACTCAAATATTTTCTCCTATGTTTATACAACTAGGCCTAAATGTAAAAAGGATGTTCTGCTTAGATATTTATTATAAAAAACATCTTTGTAGATGCGCATGCAATAATTATTTTCTATATTATGTCAATATGGTTAAAATTTTATAGGCCTACATAGATTTGAATAATTAACTACAGAAAAATTATTTATCACACCATATAATTTTTTTTTACAAATTTCCATTCTACATAATTTTACAAATCAGGGTTGCATATTAATAGCTTAAAATACTTAATATCTCAAAGGAAAAAAAAATTACTTGAAATTTAAAAAGGGTTGTCAACAATCTGAAGCACATAAGACCTATAGTAGTGTACCTTGGACCAGTCCAAGGTACACAACCTGTATTAGGTTCGAGGTACACCACTTGGATATTAAAAACAAAATAGTTAATCACCATGTTAGGGTTAGACTTAACTTAATTTCAAGCACACAGTTTTATAACTAAAACTTTGCTTTATATTGCATAACCATCGTTTCTGAATAAACACTACATGTTTGAGTATAAAAATACACTAAAGAATCTGACAAAAATTTACTTTTGAATGGTGAAATTAGTTTTTCGAAACCTCTATAATAAATTGACCTTTTAAACAAACAGATAGAACTTCACTGAGACCCCTGGTAGCAAATACTTTAACTGCATATGGTGTTGTTTCAATATCTAAGCAAATCGAGCTAGAATCAGCATAGGTTCGAGGTACATATATGTCCAAGGTACACCACTTACCCCTATAGTAAGAGTTAGTCGCCTTATTGATAGTCCCCGAGGACTTTTTTCTATATTATGGTTCCATATAGCTTTGAAATATTCTTTGACGGACTTCTAAATTTAACAAATTTATACTAATTATATGAACGTTTAATGTTTATGGGTAATTGCTCATAAGAAGAACCCAATAAGGAAAAATCTGCTGGGACAGCAACAGGAAAATGCTGGCTTCCAGCAGCCGAACTGCTGATTCAGTGCCGGGAGAAAGTGTACTTAAAAGTCAATAAAGTGTCCGCGGGAAAAATGCTGGTCCAGCAGTGCTGGCCAGCAGCGATCCATCACTTGTTCGCAGACAGCTGCGTTTTCTCCAGCACTTTTCTAGTAAGCCGCCCAACAGTTACTGCTGTTTTCCAGCGGCAATTTAGCAGCGGGCCAACAGCAAGTGCCGATTTGCCAGCACTTTTCTAGTAAGCCGCCCAGCAGTATGCTGCTGTATTGACGACAGCAATATGGTGGTAATTCAGCAGTTATTTCTTCCAACACCCTTACCGGAAAACTGCAATATAACAGCAGCAATAATGCAGTATTTCAGCAGTTATTTTCCTGCAACCTTTTTAGAACGCTGCCAAATGATAGCATCAATATTATAGCAGTCCCCCCCCCCGCACTGTTAAAACTAAAGGTGGCATTTGGCACCTGTAGGGGTGAAAGGACGTGTCCCGTCAGCGACACCCCAACTGGCGTCATACGGCACCCTTAACTAGGGTGAAGGGATGGCACCCCTAGTCCAGAGTGACCCAGGAAATGAAATGACGGCACCCTAAGGGAGAATAAAGGCACCCCTGATTCGGGGTGCCCAGAGGTGCCACAGCAAATATTAATAGCCGACCAAGGATTTTATGCCTTTGGATCCTCTATAAAACTGTACATTGAATAATAATAAAACAGAATTAATTGAATAAAAAAATGATTGTTTAATAATACCTACATCCAGACTCACTCACATATCGGAATTTTGATCCGGATCAAAGGCCGATAACCCCCTGATCTAGTACTTCCAGAGGTATTGATGTGGTATGAGAACATGAAGAACTTTTTGACCACTACATATTTAACGTTACCCAGCCATCATTAGTCAACACGGTGGTCTTTAGACCGAATGCAAGTGCCAACCCTACAACAATTAGACCCAGAACCAACCCAGCACCGCCGAGGTCAGATCCCACAACCCTTCCGATGCGAACACGACGCTTCACACGACTAAGTTACCGCGGCTCAAGATGCATATACCTACTTTTGCTAATTAAAGGCTTCTGAAAATACAGATAATTTTGTTTTGGAACGACAAACCGGCCGCACCGATCCAGCATATGTAGATCGGCAGCGGCAAACCAACATTTTGTCAACAGATAATCACCACACGTATGCCGGCAACGTAAAGGGGCACTTCCCAGCAGAAACACGACAGCACCGTTCCAGCATATGTATACCAGCAGCGGCCCACCAACATTTTGTCAACTGATAATCACCACACGTATGCCGGCAACGTAAAGGTGCCCTTTCCAGCAGAAATACGACAGCACTAATCCAGCATTTAGTAGACCAGCAGCGGCCCACCAGCATTTTGTCTTCAGATAATCACCACACGTATGCCGGCAACGTAAAGGTGCCCTTTCCAGCAGAAATATGCATGCACCAGCACTAAACCATCACTTCCAGCAGTTAATCAACTGCTGGGCCAGCAGTTCACTATTTACTGGGAAATCACGACTGCAAATTTTTTTTTCTACAGTTGTAACTACTCGGACAGGGTTGTCCACCTGCAAAGATTCTGACGTCACACGTTCCTGGAGGGGTTGTTGTGAATGATACTTATCGCTAGTCTTGGCAAATTTTTTAAATTTTTTAATATTTTTACAAATTTCTATCACGTGTAGGAATTGGTTGGTAGGTGTACATATATTTTCAGGTTTGTGTGCTTGGTCAGAGACCCGCTTATAATCCTTCATCATGTGAGACAGACACAACACACACACGCACACACACGTGACAGATGCCGCCATCTATCGCGCGCCATTTCCACAATTTAGACAAGTCCCTGAAGGGGAGGGAAATAGTCCCCAGGGACCTTTTCCCCTTGGGAAAATGGGCAATGACCACTCACAGGACTTTCGGTCCAAACAGATTCAACGATTCTTCAGTGGTACCGAGACTTGATCGCGAGACCTTACGATAACGAGATCGAGATCTTAACCATAAGGCTCCCCACAAGCCGATTTAACAAGGAGTACTAACTACAAAAATTAGCATTGGCAAGCATAAAGTAGATTTTTCTCCATTTGGCAAACTCGATTTTGCCAACAAGATGCCAGAGCTATCGAAGCATTCCAGCGTTCCGTGTGTTACATTCGGACCACATTTTCAGGATATTTGTTGTATTTTCGTTTTGATAGCAGTATAAAACAAATAAGAGGACAACTTGTATCTTTTCTCAGATGTTTAATGATCTTATTAAGCCAATCGGAATCTTTTTAAACCAAAAAGTAACGCAGATATAACATTTTCATTTCGCGTTCCGTGTGTTTCCATTTAACATTTTCTTTTCTTCTTCTATAATTTGAATAATTCTGCGAATTATGCAAATACTCATGAAAATAAAAATTATCAAACGCAAGCTAAGTAAATAAGCTTTAAAATAAGTGGCGTTAGAAATCTGAATTATAAATGGTCAGCATAAAATAAAATAAATTACGCCGTTCCGTGTGTTACAGCGTGCGAATTGATTTACAGTCCAGTTTTTAAAATACTAATATTTTTAATAATAAACACTTTGGTTAGCAAATAAATAAATATAGGAATTTGGTTACATATTTAAATACACATTTATTTATTATTTAACTTTGTAAAGCACATTTTTTGTTATTTAATTTTTATAATAAATATAAAAGTTCAATTGCTAATTTTAAATATTACTCTTAAATTTTTAACTACACTAAAACCGACCAAAAGTTTGCAGCAGAGAAATCTACTGCGCGAAGGAAACTGGGTAAACAACTCAGCTGGTGCCGAAATTTCGCCTACTCTGATTAGCTGCTCCTTTGACCCTGATATTCGTGCGCCCTGTTACGTCAAAATCGAAGGAAAAAATAATTAAAATTACCCTCTAACTGAAGCTAAACTAATAAAAATAATAAATTTATGTCTTGAAATAATAATTAAAATTGTTTATTGATTGTGAAACAAATTTTTATTCGATTCTCGCACTCGAAAATGAGAGCTATTTACCCTTTTCCTCGAAGAACATTTGTATACTGCAAACTTAATGTCGGTTTTATTGTAGTGAAAAATGATTCGTACCACATTGCAAATTACACAACAATAACAAGCACAATTTTTATATAACTGTATTGAACAGTTCAATGTGACTGCCAGAGTCACATTTAACATGGTGAATTTTTCGTATTCCAGGTACCGGAAACAAAGTCACCCATGGGTTAATATCCGTTATTTTGGATGGTATATCCGATTGCCAAATATGAAGGACTTTGGTATTCGGAATTAAGTTTCTTACAATATCCGCCAAGTCCTTTGAATGCTGGACGATGGTCGGATTTGTTCTTTTACTCATAACTTCTCTCCGCACGAGAGATTTGGCATTACCACCAACTCCGTCGACAATGTCTTGCCTGGGAGACGTTGCGAAATACTTCCATTCAAATGTTTTTTTTTTTTAATTTTAAATGAAAGTTGTTAAAATAAAACAATTCACTTTCGTTAAAATTAATTTTGTTAAAACATAACTGTTAATATCAATAAAATGCTTAATTTGAAATAATGATTTTGCAACACATAACTTTTCTAAAGACAATGGTCACTAGGAAAAACAAAATAACGTCTGAAGCACTCTATATTTCAACTACTAATGATCTCCAATGTAAACATCCAATGCATCCTCAAATGTGTACGTCTGCCAGAGCAGGTGGCTGAAACTTCCATAGCGTAAATGATAACGTTTTTAGTTTTGCAATTGTTTTTTAATTTTTTTTGTAAAGGATTTCTTTGTTTTATGGTGTGTTTTTTTTACATATATACATGCATGTTTCTATAAGCACGCATTTCAATAAATGAATTTCTCAGGATGAATCTCGTTTTTGTTAAACTACACGTCAACTAGCACCCACTCCTGTTTCCTTTCATTATTGCCAAAATCGTTCCGTGCGTTTCAAGAAATAAATTGCCAAATTCTTGCTTAATTTAAAAAAAAAAACGTTTTGAATTTTTTTCTATATGTTCCTTATGTGTAACTAGCTTATAATTAATAAAATAAGCTTTGTTAAGCTTTTTTTTACAGTTTTTATATAAAAAGTTATAGGTTTTCGTTCCATGTGTTACATTGAGCATCAAGTAATTCATATTTTACCGAGTAATTTAAAAAAAAAAAAAAGCGTTGTACAAAATATCATCCTAAGATACTCAGAAAAGACGCATTTGCAACAATATGCGTAAAAAAATCAATTTACATGTTTTTTAGCCCTTAAACGTTTATCATACATCTGGCAATTATTTCACTTGAAAGATCTATTTCTAAATCGGCCTAGTTTATTGCATTTTTTCACACTAAAATGGAATTCAGATTCGAAAATCAGTATGATTTATTTGAAATATAAACCTCTAACTACATGTGAAAGTTTTTTCAGAATTTTATTTGCACTTTAATATTTTGGCACTACAGGACCACTTTCCTTGGAATGCTCCTATACGTTATGCTGTATGGCTACCTATATCTCTCCGCAAAACCGGTTTACCGATTTTCGCATCTCCACGAAAAAAAGAATTCAATGAAAAATTCTCTACAGCGATTCTCCATGATACCCCCCCATGGAAGTTCCGTGATCAAGGTGCTCCGTGTGAAAAGGCCCTTATATTTGCTTTAGAATAGGGTTTGAATTCTATTTTTTTTGTATCAGCAAATACTATTGTTTCATCTTTGGCAACACAGCAGCATCAAAATGGATGCTTTGTGTTGAAAGCATGGTCTCGTGTTTTTGCATCATTTTGAACCCATAAATTTAAAGGTAAGAAACACATTTTATCAGTTTTTTGGTAAAACTTCACAAATACACTATCAGAACTGCCTTAAAAACACAACACATTATTATTAATTGATAGTTATAGCGAAAAAAAATTTAATTAGCAAGATAACAATCTCCCTTTTGACTTAAGTGTCAGTCAAGAAAATATATAAAAGTTTCAATAACTTTTTAAAATGAAGCTTTATTTCAAAATTTTTACGATGTTTTATTTCTATAGTAACCTCTGTATAGTTCCACACCTTTTAAATTTTATAATAAAAATCATTTTCTCTATTTATAACACCTTTTAGTTTTGTAGTACTGTAATATGCTTTTTGTTGTTTATGTTTTTTTTATAGGGTTTCAAAGTTGTAACTTTAATTTCAGTCATTCTGTATAGTTGATATCAGAACGCATTTAAATATAGACATAAGCATTTTATTATATAAGATCAATACACACAAGTGCGTACAAGCCTTAATCATATACTCGTACTTCGTAAAAAATGTGATTAAAATTTTGAGTGCTTGTAAAACATTGCGTGCTTTCTTTAAAGCAATCACATCATGTTCGCTCCACACATTCGTATATACATAAGCACTTAATTATTATAAGATCAATACATACATCAGCGTACAAGCCTTTAATGAAATACTTTATAAAATGTTTTAAAAACTTTGAGTGTCTGTAAAACATTGCGTGCTACCGTTAACGATATCGCATCACGTTTACTTTTAAACTTTTGTTAATTAAAGTATCCACGTATTTTTGATTCGGCATAATCTACTCATGTTACAGCTTGAATATTTTTAATATTTAAAATATATACCACTAAAACTCCAAACTACACTGACACGTTTCTATTGCTGAAACGAAACTGATAAAGTTTTTTTTTTCAAAATTTTTGAATTTGAAATGAAACATGTATTTTCCTCACAAATTACGATTGGTGACTTTACCTAATGGACTCATTTTTAACTCAAAAGGGCGTACTATTATCAAGCCGGAATTTTATATGCTGGATTATCTCTCTAAAAAATTAACATTCACCTACGACGTAACTGTAGAAACATACGATGGCATTTTAAACGGACTTTTTAAAGAAAAATTCGATATAGGCATTGGACACTTACATATGAATGAACTTTACTTTAACTTTACACATTTCACAGTACCTTATCACTTATCTAAGGTTAAGTTCATGTGCGAGAAAGCAGGCGAGGTTCCTAAATTCAATGCATTTTTGTATCCATTCCGCATTGATATTTGGCTATTTTGTCTTTGTTTCACACTCGTGGCAACTGTTGTGTCGAAGTACGCGACATCTTTGAAGCAACATTCTGTCAGCATATTCCTGAACTTGGTTGGAAGCCTCCTTAAACAGCCTCTGAAGGTCGAAGATAACACATTGAAAAAGAAAATTTGGTGGTTTACTTGGTTGGTGTGGGCAGGCGTCATTTCATTCCTGTACAATGCCCTTTTCCTGAATTTTCTGACGCTTCCGATTAACACATATAGCCCGAAGGACTTTCGAGAGCTCTTGGAAGCAGTGCAGAACAAAAAATTTGAATGTATTATCTGGAATTCTGTTACTTTAGACAAATATATGATATACAGCAGAGAAGAGCATTTGATGTTGCTGAGAGAAATTATAGAAAAAAATGAGTGGTATTTTGTCGGTTATTATGATCCCAAGTTAGCATTTCCTCCTATCAGCAAAACCAAGTGTTGGATAGATAATGATCAAATGCTGAAAATCTCCAGGTATTTCCCGCCAAAGATAAAATATTTTTCCGACGATTATATTACAGTTTTATACTACGCCCTATACGTGAGGAAAGGATTTTGTTGTTTCGAACAATTGAATAAAGCTGTGCTCGATATGATTGAAGGTGGTTTTGTTAAAAAGTTTTATTCAGAAGGTTTAAAACGTATTCTTTGGAAAGATGAACTCAAAAAACTTGCATGGACGGACGACTCAAAACTCGCCCTTGGTATGGAAGAAATGAAGTACCCGTTTTACTTATTGTTGTTTTGCTACGCTTTGTGCATAGTTGTTTTTCTGTTTAAGACTCTTTTACCAAAGAGAATCGTGCTTAAAATTTTATCAAGCAAATATGTTTTTTAAGTCGTAGAGTTTCAAAACTAGAAATTTAAAATTTGATCTGTGAAGTTGCTGAATGTTACTGAGGTGATACGCTTAACGCACCGGGTTGCGCACTTTTACTATTAAGAACTTTATACACATATTTACTTTGTTATTTAATACTTAATAATTAAAACAAAAAAATGCAATTTGTACGACTGTATATTTTTGCTAAGAATCTTAATTAATACAGCATTCTAATATTTCTTTTCGTATCCAAATTAAAATTCGTTAGTTTTAAGTGCTAAGAAACTGCCCAGTAGTAAAGCATTTGTTTTTGATTACCGCGAAAGCGATATGGTTTCAATAGAAAGACAAAGTTTTGCCCCATTTATGATCTTGCATCCAAACACATTTTCTTCTAACTTCTATCAACTATCTATCACAAATAAGTTCATATACAGGGCGGTTATAAAATAACGCTCGCTGTTCGGAGTGGTCTGTAGCTTTAATAAATAATCCAAATGCAAAAAACTTTGAGACACTTACTAATCAAGAAGGGGGAAAAAGAATGGAATCATAAAAAGCAAACTCGTCACTTGACCAGGGTTCTAAATTACGAGGCGTAATGTGTTTGGATGTGTTGGCCGTAATGAGCCATAATTGGCTATGCCTCGTAATTTAGAACCTCGGTCAAGAGACAAGTTTTTATTTTATGATTCCATTCCTTTTCGAAAAAAAAAAAAGAAACTTGTCTCTTGACCAGGGCTCTAAATTACGAGGCGTAATTAGCTGTGTCGGCCGTAATTGGCCATAATTGACGGTGCCTCGTAATTTAGAACCCTGGTCAAGAGACAAGTTTGTTTTTTATAATTATTCTTTTTTATGATTCTTTTTTAGGATTCTATCTTTTTTAAGATTCCATTCTTTTCCCCCCTTCTTGATTAGTAAGTGTCTCAATTTTTGATGAATTTGGATTATTCATTCAAGCTACAGACCACTCCGAATAGCGAGCGTTATTTGATAACCACCCTGTATAGCAATGATGCTTGGTTGGTACACTTGTATTTTACGGCTTGTGTGCTTGATCAAAGACCCGCTTTTTAAACCTTCGTCTTGTAAGACAGATACACTCTTTAAACAAACACTCCCAATTTAACTCAGTCTGAGTGGATTTCACTCCTCCAGACTGGAAAATGCACTTCTCCTTTTGGAGTGGATCCTTTGTGTGTTAAACCTCTGACAGGATCACTCCAAACGAGTGATTTTAACTCAGTCTGAGAAAATATGCATGCCTTTAGGGTGTCGAAAATGCACTTCTCCAACTGGAGTGGATTTCACTCTTTTGTTTTAAGAGTGTACAGACATAATTTTACCTGACAGAGAGAGAGTACACCCAAGGTGAAGGCGGGAATTGAACCAGCACCCTGTACAGTGTGCAGACTATATTAGCGTAGTCTGCTAGCGCAGTCTAGGGACCCTAGCAGTATTGGCTCTACTACTTTATATCACAAATAAGCTTATATTTAATGACGATTCTGGCTTTTGATATCTATTTTCTTTCGAGATTTAACACAGCCAGATGTACTTCCTAATTTTGTACGGCTGTCAAGTGACGAGATCAACATTTGAACCCAAACTCAAAATGCAACTTTGTAGCGACATTACGAAGTTTGGTATCACGAAGCAATTTGTAATATAATACTTTTTGTCTTAAGCAATGTTTTTCAATTAAGTAGAGTTACACAAAATTATAAATATCTCGGAAAACAAATGTATTTTGTAATTTGTTCTATATTATTTCTTTTCATTGTAATAAACTGGTGCTGCACAAAAATGACAATAGATTACTTTAGTATTATTTTTATACTATGATCGTATGCGAAAATAGGAAAATTAATTCTACTCTCAATAAATAAGTGTAATATTTTAATTGTTTATGCAGAAAATAAATGTTAAAATCTATATACATAAATGGCGACTTCTGTTTGTCTGTCTGTTTGTTTGTTTGTATAGGACGCAAAAACTTAAGACACACGCAACAGATCGTCACGAAATGTGGCACAAAAATTCATCTCATTTCCAGAACAAACATAAGCTAAGAATTTTTCGAATCAGATCATTCCTTCTATCGTTTTCGAACGTTTTAAGGGGAAAAATACACCACTTTCGCTCAAATCCGATCATTTTTTCTCTTTCGTGATGCCATCAGGCAGAAAAATTTAAATAAAACTTTTTAGAAAACAATTGAAATTGAAAATGTTTAATTTATTTAATATTTGTTCATTACCTTCAGAAACTAAATTAATAATTTGAAAAAATAATTTATATGCTTCAAGTGACGTAATCCTACCAGTCTCCATTCTATTATTTTATTGTGCCTATATGATTTTAATTATGAATTCTTAAAAAGCATAGTTAAGCTTTTACTGAACTATGTTGTTTTTTGAAGGCCGTCGCACTACAGATGCATATTAGTTTTATGTCTTCCTTTTTTCGCCAAATACTTTGCCAAACCCGCCAAGTTATTACAAAAAAAAGCGCAAAACAGCATTTTTTGAAATAGCTGGTTGGTTGTGCGATGGTCTTTGCGCCAGAGCTGAATGGGTGTAATTGTAGCTATATATTTCCCTCGCCAAATTTTTCAAACACGCCAAATGAGCTAAAATATTTTTATTCGGGAAATTACTATGACATTATCTGTTAATTTTATAGAATTTTTTAAATTTTGAATTTTTAAGGTAATATAAGTAAAGGGATTCTGTACTTTTTAACGAACGGTAACAGCAACACAAGCATATTATTCTATAACGGATTAAATGATGGATGAATTGAACTGACCTACATAAAAATGCAAATCGTTTGTTGTTTGCTGGAGAAGCTTATTTTTAATTATTACTGATTATTTTTTACTTAAATATGTATTCTTTTTAATTTGAGCTTCTTATAAAAGGTATTATTTTGAGAAATTAATATTAATCATTACTTTATCCAGGATGGGTAATTAAAGGGAAAATTACTGGATAATCTTCATATCTTATGTAACTCAAATGAAAGAAAAAAAATGGTTAAATTGTCTATTAGATTATTTTTTCACCTCTACCCGTGCAACGTCGGGTATAACAGCTAGTAATTATTATATTTGAAATATTTTGAGTAAGTTTGGATAAAATAAATAAGAAAAAAGAAAAATTACTAGATTTGATTATTCTTTTTATATGCATTCGTTTCAAAAATACTGGTGGAAATTCAGCACTTATTTCAATTTCTATATTAATTTACTTAAAAATCGAAATTTTTAAAGTAAATCGAGGAATAATTTGAAATTGTCGAAACAAATTTATCATCAGGAAACTACATCTTACATATTGAAGAACATGTTGTCTAAATTTGGTAGTCGTAGCAGTTTGGTTTATGTGTTTTTCTTACAATTTAGAGAACTTTTGGTGAAGATATCAACTTATATCAATTTATCGTCTGCTTAGAAAGTTGCCACTAGCGATTTTTCCAGCTGTTATTCTTCCTACATAGTCGGACATTTTTGACTTTGTGAACAAATAATATTCTGAGTAGATTGCATGACACAAAATTTGCATAAGGGGCAGTCTTCATATTAAAAATGATACGAATTCAAAAAAAATCAATAGCAACACCCAATTTTAATAACATAAAAATGTTAAGCCCCTCGAAACTCCTAAATCTAAGTTTTTGTTATATTTGAATGAATATTTTGACTAGTTATTCAATCGAATCACTTGAAGACCTTTAAAATGACAAGCGTTTAGTCTGTAGGTTTTTGAAGGAGGAAAAATAAAAATTAAGGGGTCATAGGAGTCTTAAAAATGTGCAAAGAAGATACTACAAAGCATAGTTTGATCTTTCAATGTCATTTACTCAATAAATGAGTATAATTTTTTTATATGTAATTCCGCAAGATTTATTTATTATAAAACAAGTTTTAAAATTTATGAAACTTTAGCCAAAACTAAAATAAATGATATTAAACATGAAGCTATTTGAACACATTGTGATTAGGCTTGCGCGGCAAATTGTGAGGTCAAAATTGAAAAAATGACCAAGAAAATGACTTTATATTGTACAAATATGTACAAACAAAGACTTATACCTAAATTCTCAGCTCAATTTTAATTAGAAATTATTTTAAGAACTTTTTTCTAAAAAAATTAATAAATTTTAAAATTTTGAATTTAAAGTTTTTTAAAAATAATTTCTAATTAAAATTGAGCTGAGAATTTAGGTATAAGTTTTTGTTTGTACATATTTGTACAATATAAAGTCATTTTCTTGGTCATTTTTTCAATTTTGTCCTCACAATTTGTTATATTAATTTGTTATTATTAATGATATTTGACGTTGTTTCATGTTTTATAGGTAAATGTTTTGGAAATATCAGATTTTTACAATTTTTTTTGTTGATACCTATTTAATTAAAGAAGATCACGTCATTTAAGGCTATATTTTCTGAACATTTCCAAATGTCAAGAAAAGGATGCTGCGATTTTACTCATTCATCTTTATTCGTTAAACTGCAATGAGATTATTTCTTATGATTTCACGCTCTCCATACTGCGTTTTCATTAGTTGTTTTGTTTTCTTTTACCAACGTTTTGAAACAAGACATTTAAATTAAAAAGAAAACAACAAAGATCATTTATTCAATTTGCGGAAGAAATAAAAAGAAGTAGACATTTCATTTGAAAAGTCTAAATTGCAACTGAATGGTCGGTGATATTTTCCCTAAGGTTATAAATCTTCTGTGGAAATGGTTATATGTGACAGTTACTGTTACAAATATACTTAAGTTTCGATGAAAATATACGAATAATCTTTGCCTTGAATAATCCACATTAGGATACATATGCCCTCCAGTGGAATAACTATATACTAAATAGACTAATTTTTATATATTATTGCTACAGGGCCCCACAGCCTAGGTCTTGTAACGACATACAAGATCCCCAATACTCCAGGAACACTCGAACACAAAAAAATAATCCCATTTAGTAGCGAAGACAGTTTTATTTAGAAGATTCGAAATTCGTTTTATTAACACTTTATTTATTTATTAAAAACACTTTAGAATTATTAATCAATTAACCGGAGTTCGTTCATTTTCGATGACATCTCGTCCATCTAGGACCACACCTAAATTTACGTCTT
Source organism: Hylyphantes graminicola (assembly GCA_023701765.1). Lineage (NCBI taxonomy): Eukaryota > Metazoa > Arthropoda > Arachnida > Araneae > Linyphiidae > Hylyphantes > Hylyphantes graminicola. The sequence goes on along the minus strand of CM043117.1, from coordinate 30,198,416 downwards.
TTCCGTTCAGTGTCTAAAATAGTTCTCCTCTTATTCCGTGCTGCGGGGCTGCTTCCAACTTGGCCGGTAGAGGGCCAAGAACCAATACGTTGACGCTACAGGCTCCTCCTCCCCTGGGGAAACTTTCGAAGAATGAGAAAGTTTATGATTAGTGTTCATACAAGAGTTGTACAACTGTTCCAGGAACCTAGGCAAGTGCCAAGCAAAAATTATCAATTCCCAGTGTCGAGAGAAACCAAATGTTAAAATAAACATATGAAAAGAAATAAATGTAAGTATGAAAAGAAAGAAATAAATTGGGCACATACACACATTTTTTTTTTTTAGTGAGTGTGAATCCGACTCAAACCATCTGCATTTTGATGCAGCTTTCCTTTTCGATGAATAACTTTAAAATTAAAAGGTTGTAATATTAGTGACCATCGCATCAAACGTGCGTTAGAACTGGCATGAGAATTCAGCCACACCAAAGGATTATGATCAGTCACAATTTGAAAGAAATTTCCATCGAGATAACACTTAAGTTTCGAAACTGCAAAGATGATGGCGGCACACTCTTTCTCACTAACACTATATCGTTTTTCAACACTGGTAAACTTCTTGCTTAGGTATATAATAGGATGTTCTTCAGTTTCATTGTCTGCCAACTGGGACAAAACTACCCCCATTCCTCGATCTGACGCATCAGTTTCAACTATGAACGGCTTTTGATAGTCTGGTGAGTACAGCACAGGATAGCTGCAAAGACAGTTCTTTAGCTTGTCAAATGCTTCCTCACATTCTTTAGTCCATGTAATGGAACCTTTTCTAGCTTTCCCTTTTAAAGAATCAGTTAAAGGGGCAGCAATCGATGAAAACATTGGAATGTATCGGCTGTAGTAACCGGCTAACCCTAAAAAGGCACGAACTTCAGTTTTACTTTTAGGTGGGCTAAAGTTCTTGATCGCCTCAATTTTCAGTTCAGCTGGCTTCCTAAGACCTTGTCCAACAACATGTCCAAGATACTGCACTCGCGCTTGCGCAAATTTACACTTTGACGGCTTGATGGTAAGTCCATTTTTTTCTATTCTTTTCAGAACTATATCGACTTGTTTTAGATGTTCAGCGAAACTGTTCGAAAAAATCGCTATGTCATCGAGATACGGAACTGCGTACTCTTCACATACCTCTAGAAGTTGATATACCATCTTGCTAAATTCGTAAGGAGCATTCTTTATACCAAATGGCATCCTTAAGGGTTTATACGTGCCAAAGTTAGTCACAAATGCTGCCAGTCTTTGAGCTCGCTCAGTAAGGGGAATTTGCCAATAGCCTTTAGACAAATCCAGAACTGTTATGTACTGAGCAGAAGACACGATTTCAATTCTTTCTTCTATATTTGGAAGGGGAAAGAACTTTGTTTTAGTGATCTTGTTCAAGTTCCTATAATCAATGCAAGGTCTCGGATCCTTACCAGGAGCTTCTACCAGAATCATTGGCGAAGTACAATCTGAAAAACCAATTTCTATGATTTTCAAATCTAGCATCTTCTGTATTTCGGTTTTCAGAATTGCATTTTGTCTTGGTGATGTTCGATAAGGCTTCGAAAGAATGGACTGTTCTTCGCTAAGCTCAATGTCGTGCATGACGAGTTCGGTTTTTCCTGGGATGTTTGAAAAACACTTCATATATTTCCAAACTAGGTTCTTCATTTTAGCGATTTGGTCCTCATTCATATTTGAACTTTCGCCGTTATCTTGAAACATCTCTTCAAGGTCCAATATATTCGGGTTAGAGTCCACACAAGGTATTTCCATTTGTTCCTCGTCATTTTCTCCATCAAGATCACTTATCAAATAATTCACTTCTTCTGGTCGTTTATAGTATGGCTTCAGCATATTCACATGGTACACCTTTGAAGTTGCTTTCTCACCAGGCAACTGCACAACGTAATTGGTTTCAGAGAGTTTTCTTAGAATTGTTCCAGGACCTGTCCAATGTGGGCTTAACTTGTTGCTCTTAAATGTAGCAAAAATCAGCACTAGGTCTCCTATTCGAAATTCTCTTTTTACTGCTCTCTTGTCGTACCAAGTTTTATTCTTTTGCTGACATTCTTCCATCTTTGAGATTGCTAGTTCTTGACAGCGCTTCATTCGGTTAATCAAGGAGAAGACGTATTCAGTTACGGGCTCACCTTCTGTTTCTTCCACGTCCAACCATTTTTCATACAACAGAGTAAGAGGCGTTCGGAGATTCTTGCCATGCACCAGTTCAGCAGGAGTAAATCCAGTGCTTTCATGGGTAACAGTTCTTAGGGCAAACAGAGCTGGATATATAGCTTGCTCCCAATCACTCCCAGACTCCAAGCACAACACCTTTAAGACTCTTTTAACTGTCCGATGAAATCTTTCGATTGGATTACTTTGTGGATGATAGACAGAGCTGTGAACTACCTTTATCCCGAACTTCTCAAGAAAAGTAGTACTGAGTGCGCTGGTAAAAGAGCTTCCTTGATCTAACTGCAAAACCTTCGGAAATCCCATCCTACTAAAGATTTGCATTAAAGCATCAACAACAGTCACAGATGTTATATCTTCTACTGGGACGGCATCAGGATATTTGGATAATAGGCACATCGCGGTCAACAGGTATCTTTTTCCACTTGGAGTGACTGGCAAAGGTCCACAAGCATCGACATTTATCTTGGAAAAGACTTCTTGAATCACCGGAACTATCTTCATAGGAGCCTTCTTTTTGTCCAGAGGTTTTCCAACGCGTTGACATCTGTCGCAGCTTCGAACGTAGTCTTCGATTTCTTTATAACACTGGGGCCAAAAGAAGTGTCTGGAAAAGATGTCTTTCGTCTTTGTCACTCCTAAATGTCCCGATGTTCCCTCATGACAAAAGGCTTTCAAGTCATTTCGATACTTTTTAGGCACAACTAGTAACAGTCTCTCCACTCCTGTCTTGTCCATCTTTCTCTTCACGAGTATTCCATTTTCTAGTTTTTCTAATCCACCAGCAGATTCACTTGGGTTTTCTTGCACTTTTTCCAAAAGTGATTTTAGCTCGGGGCATTCTTTTTGTTGATCTGAGAAAGTTTTAGAATCCACTTTCAACAACGCCAAGCCCTCATAGTTATCTTCTTTAGGTGGGAATGAAAACAGATCATCTTCTTCAATTGTTATTTCATCATTCTCATTTTCCTCTTCCTCCACAACTTCTTCAACTAGGTCTTCGACAGTTTGCTCTTGTTCTGCTTTGCGTCTTCGAGCTCTTGTTTCTATAGCATTGATCTGGTGAGGAACATCTTCATTTTTCATTGTATCTAATAAGGCTGCTGTTTGATTACCCAGCAAGTATCTTCCTTTGTCTAGTTGACATGGCACGACAGCTGCCTTTGTGATTACATGTCCGAATTTTCCTTTCAACTCCACTTCTGCCAACGGCAAGCATACTGGGAATTCGTCCAACGGTTGTTGTACCCAAATGTTCTCTCCAGTTAACATTTTAGGAGTGATTCTGTTGCGGCACACAACGTCGATGCTGGTTCCAGTATCTCGCAAAATAGGCATAGTGAAACCATTTACTTCAGCCATGAACGTATAGGGGGACATGACGTCTTCGTCTCCTTTCTTTATAAGACGATTGATGTCTGAAGTTCCACTAGTTTTCTTCATCAAGGGACAGTCAGGTCTTAGATGTTCAGTAGAATTACAACGAAAACATCTTGGTTTTCTGCGTTTTTCGAAGCCTTCATTAGTTTTTCTTCTTTCATTTTCATTCTTATCAACCCGTGGTTCGTTTAGAGGGGCCTTTGTTTCAGATTGATTTTTTCCTCTCCATGGTTTGAACGTTTTTTCTTTTGTTGGAAATGTCTTTTTCATGATCATCCTTATGTTTTCATACTCATCCAGTTTTTCTGCGACCCTCTCTGGATTTTTCATCTGGGTCCACTCATCGATAAAATGATTTTTAATTTCCAAACTGGTTTTCCTTTTTATTTGTTCAGATAAAATCAAATTACACAAATCTTCAAAGGTCCTCACTTCCAACCCTCCTATCCATTCGTAGAAATAGTTTTTCAGCTCAAACAAAAAGTCTTTCCAAGTTCCCTCTGGTCCTTTATGGTGATTATAAAAAAGTTGACGGAACTTTTCTGGGCTGAGTTTGTATCGGTTCAGAAGTACCTTCTTAATAGCCTCGTAATCTTCGTATGTTTCTTCCGATTCCCGAGCGATGAGCTGCGCCATTTCAATTGGCAAGAGTCCCGTTAGGTGAGACACCCATTGCTCTTCTGGAAGTCCGATCCTCTTGGCTGTTCTTTCGAAAAGGACTAAGTATAAACTGATATCAGATTTGGAGTCATATTTTGTCATCAAATGGTGTATGTCTTCTCTATGTCTTGGAGCCACATTTGTTCCATTTTTCTCCAATCTTAATTTTTCGAGAAGAAACTTATTTTCCGACTCTTGCTTTTCTAGAAATAAACGATGCTCTTCTAGTTGCTTCCTTTCTTCAACAGCAGTTTGAAGAAATGATTCTACGAATTCTTGTTCGTAATGTGTACTAGCTTTAATGGCTTCTTTCAAAGTTAAAACTGTCGAATTCGCATCTATGTCAATGTTCATTTCCGTAGCGAGGTTTAATAAGTCCCCTTTTCGACACTTTCCCCAAATAGCCATTTTTATAAAAAAAAAATATCTAACTACTTTTACCGACAAGATATTAAAAAGTTTCTTTAAATGTCTGAGACGAATCCACACTCGTAATAGACTTCATATACAATAAACTTTTTTTTACATATCTTAATTTCACAACTAAAAGTGTTATTTTCATAACCATAAACCTTTATAAATTATACAATATCTTTTTTTTTTTTTTTAAAGATAAATAGCAAGGTTTAATTTCATTTTCTACAAGCAATAAGAACGTATTATGTAAACGTATTAACGTTTAGAACGTAAGAAATACATTCGAAAAGAAATGTCTCAATGCTTAAACACAAAAAAGGCAAAAAGAAATAAATTGCAATAAATTTTCCATAAGAAAATATTTTCACCTATATTAATATATTTTTAATGCAAGGAAATATCAAAATCACTTATAACAAATATCCCCAAAATAAGCATTAAAAAAGAAATAAAATGTGACCACGAAATTATTTTCCAATAAAAAATAAAAGAAACAGAATATGGTAAATAAACTTCTTATTCAACAGATGTATTTTTTTCTTTTTACTTAAAAAAACATCAAAAATATATCCAGTCTTTTATTTCGACCACAGAAAATAACCGAACACGTGCCAATAACTAAATAAAAAAAAAACAATCGATATTCTTTCTCAGTCAACAGGACGTCAAACCATCCGCCATGTTTGTCCACGAACATATTTTCTCAAAACGAAAACTCGATTGACAAAATAATTTTTAAACATATAATTGGGTTCAAACAATAATTCTTAACGAATAAACACTCAAATATATCATCAAAGAATTTATACAGTGCTGTCATTCAAATATTTATACATGAATACACTAAAATTCCTATATATTTTTTATTCGTTAACAAGAAACTTGATTGACACAAGATTTTTTTTAACTGTATAATTATCTTATACCATTCAAATATATGTAAAAATATTTTTTCCAAGAATTTTAACAGTGCTACCATTCAAAGACGTTTGAATACACTAAATTCTTAAATATTTTTTTCACTTTTGATATCAAAATATATACTACTTCGCAACAAATATCTATTACGCTCAAAATAACACTAAATTCCAACAATAAGCTACTTAATGCTTAATATTTAACTAAGTTATAAATATTTTTCAAGCAAATAACATAAGTATTTCCGCTTCACAATTGTATCCAGGAATAACTTGTTACCAATAATGGCGCTTTCAATAGAATTTGATAGCTTTTAAAGCACGTTACGAACATTGATATCATACATGAATAGTCATTTTAGAGTAATTAATACAAAACTTTCTGTTTATCATTTCAAAAACAACTCAAAACTCAATTTCCAAGGAATTAACTACACCTTATTAAGTTTTTTTTACGAGTTAAAGGGTTTTTATTTTTTAAAAACCAAACTAATTTTATAAACAGAATTTTGTATTGACATTTTAGTTTATGCAACTATTTTTTCTCGACACCGGCAAAAGACAAAATTTGCAAAAGGCACTTACCCCAAGAAGTGACGAGATGATGTTGTCGTCGAAAATCCCAAAGCTGCCACCATTTATAGGTCTTGTAACGACATACAAGATCCCCAATACTCCAGGAACACTCGAACACAAAAAAATAATCCCATTTAGTAGCGAAGACAGTTTTATTTAGAAGATTCGAAATTCGTTTTATTAACACTTTATTTATTTATTAAAAACACTTTAGAATTATTAATCAATTAACCGGAGTTCGTTCATTTTCGATGACATCTCGTCCATCTAGGACCACACCTAAATTTACGTCTTTTCCGTTCAGTGTCTAAAATAGTTCTCCTCTTATTCCGTGCTGCGGGGCTGCTTCCAACTTGGCCGGTAGAGGGCCAAGAACCAATACGTTGACGCTACAGTGGTTAAAGAAGCAATATGGTCAGAGGTACAACACCTTCCCCTATCTATTTATATAAAAGAAAGCCGTGTTTGTTCGACCATTTATAACTCAAGAACGTCTGAACTGATTTGGCTGAAAATTGGTGGCGAGGTAGCTTAGAACCAGGAATAGGCTATATGATATTTTTTATTTCGAAATTCGAACCCAAACGAGTGTAGGAGTGCAAAACGTTAGCCATAGGAAGAGCATTGTAAGATTGGAATATATACTTTTATTTCATTTAAAAGAAATTTCAGCACGTTCAGCGCTAACAAAAATTAAATAAAGAAAAAAAGAACACGTGGCTTTAATTTGCTGGATCGATATTTGAATATCAGTATTTTATTCTATTTACTGATTTTAAATCTTTAATTTTTTTTTATGGAGGATCAGATTTCTTCAACTAGATTTTAATTATGTTTCCAAATTAAATTTAAAAGATGTGTACAAATCTTAAGAAATGAAGATATTAAGCAATATTTTCAGCATAAATAAGGAATTTATACTTCATAAAACTTTTCCAACCGTAGCAGAGGATGAATGTCTGTTTTGTTTTGTGATGTTGAGATGGCTTAACGCGGGTTCCCAGCAAGGCGGGACCATACCATACAGTTAGTTATGTATATTTGATATCAGAACACATTTGCATATACGTAAGCTTTTAACTATATAAGATCAATGCACACAGTGCGTGCAAGCCTTTAATCATATGCATTGTTAAAAATTTTTTTAAAACTTTGAGTGTTTGTAAAGCTTTTTTTAATGCAATCATATCACGTTTGTACAACACATTTGCATATACATAAGCATTTAATTATATAAGATCAATACACCACAACTGGGTACAAGCCTTGAATCATATACTTGGTATTAAATGTTTTGAAAAATTTGAGTGCCTGTAAAACATTGCGTGCTTTCTCTAACGATATCCCATCATGTTTACTTTCAAATTTTTGTTAATTAAGCTATCCATGTAATACCGATTGGGATAATCTACTCATGTTATAGTTTGAATATTTTTAAGAATTAAAATATACGTCACTATAACAGCAAACTAAACTGACCCGTTTCTATTTGTGGTTTTCTGTTAAAGTTTATATATTAAAAATCTTTAAGGCTTAATACAATACTCTTCAAAATGTCATTCAACTGAAAATACCATAAAAGACAAATAAGCTATACCTGAAACAAGTTTCAATTTTTTTTTGAAATTGCAACGAAACATGCATTTCCCTCACAAATTACGATTGACAACTAAACTTAATGGACTCATTTCAAACTTCCCTGGGCATACTATTATCAAGCCGGAACTTCATGTGGGGGATTATCTCTCTAAAAGATTAAAATTCAACTACGACGTAACCGTAGAAACATTACGGGGCGTTGTATCTGGTATTATTAAAGGAAAGTACGATATAGGCATAAAGGAAATTTCGAAATGTTCGACATTTTGCTTAACTTTACACATTTCACAGTACCGCACAACACAACTAAAACTATTTTCATGTGCGAGAAAGTAAGTGAGTCTCCAAAATTCATTGCATTCTTGTATCCATTTCACATTGATGTTTGGCTATTTTGTCTTTGTTTCACACTTGTAGCAACTATTGTGTCGAAGTACGCGACATCTTTGAAGCAACATTCTGTCAACATATTTCTGAACTTGTTCGGAAGCCTCCTTAAACAACCTCTTAAGGTCGAAGATAACACATTGAAAAAGAAAATTTGGTGGTTTACTTGGTTGGTGTGGGCAGGCGTCATTTCATTCCTGTACAATGCCCTTTTCCTAAATTTTCTAACGCTTCCGATTAACACATATAGCCCGAAGAACTTTCAAGAGCTCTTGGGAGCAGTGCAGAACAAACATTTTAAATGTATAATTATGAAAGATCTTAACGATAATGATATGCTACCAAGCACGAGAAAGAATGTGAGGTTGTTGGGAAAGATTATAGAAAAAATAAGTGGTATTTTACCAGTTATTCTAATGATTATCCTCCTATCAGTAAAACCCATTGTGGAATAGGTTATGATCAAATGATGAAAATTGCCAGTTATTCACCGCCAAAGATAAAACATTTCTCCAGTGATTATCTATCAATGCATCACCCCGTCTTATACGTGAGAATAGGTTTTTGTTGCTTTGAACAATTCAATAAAATTATGCTTGATATGATTGAAGGTGGTTTTGTAGAAAAGTTTTATTCAGAAGCTTTACAACATTTTCTTTGGACATCTGAACTCAAAATACTAGAGTGGCCGGGCGACTCAAAACTCGCCCTTGGCATGGAAGAAAAGAAGTACCCGTTTTTATTATTGTTGTTTTGCTATACTTTGTGTATCATAGATTTTGTGTTTGAGATTCTTTTATAAAAAAGAATCGTGCATAAAATTTTATCAAACAAATCTGTTTCTAAATAGTTGCGTTTCAAAACTAAAAATTTAAAAATTGTTCTGTGAATCTAATGAAAATAACTAAACTTAGGTGATGCGCCCAAACACAACTCATTGCTGATTTTTACTAAGACTTTTATACACACATTTACCTTGTTCTTTAATAATTAATAATTAAAACTCATAAAAATACAATTAGTAGGAATGTATATTGTTGTTAAGGATCTTAATTAATACAGCATTTTAACCGTCCTATTTTTGATCTGCAGCAAACATCTCCTACTAATAGACCGAGAGCCCTGGGCCCCAATACCTAAGTCATTTTTTAAAGGATGAAATGTATCGGATTATGTTCGGTTTCCATTTACTTATAGTGTATGATACCCGCTAGAGTGGACTGACGGCCAATTTACAGGTATCGTGTGCAAAAAATGAGTAAATTATAAAGTAACTTAAGTCATTTTTTGAAGGCTGATTTTTACATATGTTTTAGAAAATAATGCTAAAAGTTAATAATGAATTTGCCAGACACTTTCCGTCTGCTGAAACTTTTTCCAGACGCTTTAAATATCCCTGCCAAGTTCAGACTTTGTCCCACGCATCTTGTGGCGCGATATGGCGCTGCGTATTTTCTAACTAAAAAAAATATGTAAAATGAAATTACAATATTTCTTCTTTTATTAAAAGCTTTTTTTAGGGTCTGAAACTGTTTGTCACTTTTATGGTGACAGTAATAAAGCTGAGTCGAAAATCAATGAAAACGAAGGAAGATTTTCATTTAGATTTAAATTATTTTTGTTTAGTTAAAAAATACGTAGCTCCATATCGCGCCACAAGGATGCGTGAGACAAAGTCTGAACTTGACAGACACATTTAAATCGTCTGTGAAAAGTTTCGGCAGACTGAAAGTGTCTGACAAATTTATTAACTTTTAGCGCGTTATTTTCTAAAACATACGCAAAAATCAGCCTATATAAAATGACATATTAATTTATAATATACCTACTTTTTGCACCCAATACCTGTAAATTGGCCGTCGGTCCATTCTAGCGGGTATGCATACACTAAAAGTAAACGAAAACTGTACGTATTCGGAAATATTTCATCCTTTAAAAATGATAGTTCTGGGGACCCTGGGATCTCTCTCTATAACTTCCATCAACTATTTATCACAAAAAAGTCCATATTTAGTAACGATTCCGGAATCCGGCTTTTGAATTGTATAATTTTGCGAGATTTAACACAGCTAAATATTTTCCTTCATAATTTTGAACAGCGGTCAAGTGAAGAGATCAACGTTTGAACGTCACACTCAATGCAACCTTGTAGAGAGATCCGCGAAGTTTGGTATCACGAAGCAATTTGTAATACTTTTTGTCAAAAGCAATGTTTTAAATTAAGTAGAGTTGCAAAAAATCTTAAGTGTCTTGAAAAAATGTTTTGGGTAATTTGTTCTATATTTATAATTTTCATTGCAATAAACCGATGTTGCAAATATTACAATAGATTCTTTTATTAATATTTTTTAATATGATCGTACGACAGAGTTTGAAAATGGGTCATTCCTGAGAAAACGTGCAATTTGAGGAGAAAAATCTCGAAAAAAATATTGATGACAGTTTTTGAAACTTTGGATTTGAGTTACCTTACGTACTGCATTGAAAAAATAACATCAGTCCTGATCATGCAATTAACATTAATTATTCATATGGTAATACATGGACCGAATACACGCGGATATGATGGTACACGGACATGACGAAATCGTAAATAAGAGCATCCAGGCGCAAAAGGTTTAGGCTTTAGAGAACGAAACTTGCAACCTGACAAGGTATACCTTATTTCTTTCTATAAATATAAAATTATGGGTAAAAATCATTAGCCTACCTTCTCACATCTTGACCACAGAAATGACGCATGATCTTGTCAATGGCCTATTTTTAACTTTTAACTTCGAATTACTTTTTATCTATTGTGGTATTCAAACTAGCGCCGTGATACAACTATTAAAGTGTATTATTGAATACTAATAAGACTGAAACAGAGTACTGTTATCATTTCTAGATAGTTATGCAAGCTTAAGAATACGTTGTACACGGACATGACAAAAATCTGTGGGACATTTTATTTTCACGGAATTTATATATTTATATTCATTTTAATGATTATATTTCATGTTTTGCATGTTCTAGTAGTGTCAGTTGAACTAAAAATAAACTTTAGTTATGAAAAATTGTTATTTAATTAGTATAAACTAACACAAACAGTTCCCGGACATGGCAGTGAGACTGCTGAAGTGCATGATTTGTCATAGTCTGTGGACACACATTTGTACACAAAAAAAAGGTTTTTTGAATTGTTTCAACGCTAGAAAGTAGATAAAATATTCCTTATTTTAATTTATTCAAGTTGAAACATAACTTTATTTCATATGAAAGATATCTTGCGGGGACATGTTTTTTTACGTTTTATCAGGAATGACCCAAATAAATTTAACACTCAATAAATGAGTATAATTTTTTAATAGTTTAGGCAGAATAAAAATGTTAAAATAGTTATAACTATTTTTGAAAATTTTCGGGTAAGTTTTAATAATAAGAAGAAGATAAGTTTTAATAAGAAATAAGAAGAATCAAAATGCAAAAGAAAATTTACTAGCTTTGATTATTGCTTTTTATATGCATTCATTTAAAAATTCTTTGTATTTATTTTAATATCTATGCTAAATTATCTCAAGATCGAAGATTTTTTTTTTGTAATTTAAGTTAGACCGATACCAAGGAAATCGAAAAATAATTTAAAATTGTCGAAAAATTTTTCGATCCAAGTATGTGAACCGTATAACTTGTTATATGGTAAAGTATATATTATTGTTCTAGCTCGTTATGAAGTATAAAATCCCGTTTCATAGCCTAAAAATTCCAAAAAGAAAAATACGCTATAAAATGCTTTCATGAAATGGCATCACAATTCCTCATAAATACATAAAACCTTTCTTAAATTTCTTTTTTTTATCCATAAATTAAAAAAATAAATAAATAATAAATAATAATAACAACAACAATAATAATTATTTTTAAAAAACATGGTTGTTCTAATATTCTTATTTGTCAATTGTACTGAAAGCTTTAAGTGAAAATATTAGGAAATAAAAATTTTAGCCCTCCAAAGTTTCAGTCTATCTTAAGAAATATATGTTTTAATCATTGGGTGTGAAACCAATATTAATGTGTAGCTTATTTCAACTAATAAAACATTTAATAATAAAAAAAAAAAGTCCATGAAACAAAAGAATTATATTTATTATATCAAAGTAACAATTACCGAGGTTGTTCTTTCGTAAGGTTAGCAATTGGAAGTGTTTTTTATATTTTTATTCATGACTTTTTACGATAATGCTAAAATCCTAAGCATAACCATTTTATCCTCAATCTTTTTAAAAAAGTAGCAAGATTTATAAGAATTGTAACACCATAATTTATTATTTGACTTATAAAAGGAGGTAAATCAGGTGTCAATGTGTAATTGTGATTAGTAAGAGCAAATACCGAGGAACATATCAGACGCAGCTGTCCAATTCAACATCTCTTAAAATCAATAGGATATCATAAAAGCCATCAGACTTGGATTTTATCCATTTGAAAAAAAAGAACCCCAAATTAATTATGAGGTATATTATCTAGCTCCCTTAAATATCAATTATGATAATAAAGTTCAAAGTGAATGATTTATAAGTGAAAATAGGAAAAACAACTTTGGTCCAGATGTAGTGACAACTTTTTTCCCACTGCTCTACATACTAAATTCTTCAACCACCTTTTTAGCTGCAAAATAAAAGAATCCCCAGGTTTGTATTTAAACAAGATTTTACATTTAAATTTGATTAGTTCGCTAATATAAGAGTAACTAATTTGATAAAAATAAAGAAAAAAATTGGAAAAAATAATAAAATCTGATATAAATGAAAGAAGTAATAATTTTGTCTGAAAAAATTAATAATATTCTATATAAATCTTCTATGATGTTGGTTTTGTTATCAGGTAAAAGTATTTTGATAATTTGAGGTCATTCTATCACATTTTAGGGTTGGGTCACGTATCCCTAATGGGTGGGTCATGTATCCCTGTTATGTATCCTTATATAAAACAAAACTAAAGTTTTAAACAATTTATATATACTATTGCAGTTAATATTAAAAAAAAACTTATATATTGTGTAATACTTATTGAAGTATAAATATGCTGTATTTGCGTATTCATAAATAGTGTTTTTAAAAGACAAGCACGAAACTACAAATTGGTTCATGTGTCCCTAGTTTGTTCCCCCTAGAAAAAATTACTGGATTAACCCCGAATTCTATTATTTCAAAATGGCGCCATTTATTGCATCTATGGAAATGTCTGAAAGGACTTTTACAATAACTAAAATTGAATTTTGAGTAACGGATTCACGGGAAAACTTATAAACCATTTCGTAAAATGTATTTTCTTCTGTGTAAAGAATTTTATCAATACATTTATTTATTTTATTTTTATTTATAGTACTAATAATTCATGCATAGACATGTTAGCATTATATTTGATTTTTTTTATGAGGAAAATATATATCGAAGAAAACCTTATTCTTCTTTAAAAATAAAATTTCGCTGTAGACATTCTGTAATTTCAATACATTCTTTCTTAAACTTATATGCAGTACCATGGACCGGTACTGGATGATACGGGTGCAAGTTCGAACTAGAATCTTCAAAGCTCATTTTAACGTTTTCGTATTTTTGTATTTTGAATTTTGGTTTGGTTTGGATTGAATTATCGTCGCACTAGAGCTACACGAGGGCTATATTTTGAATCATTATTATGAGTTGTATTAAAATATCCATATAATATTAAATTTTTAGAGGCACTTTCATAATCAACGGGCGCTTTTATGGGCCACTTAACATGTTTACGAGGGCGTAGTTGATAAGAATAAAATTAATGTTTCAGGGGTAACACCCTCTAGGTAAACGAAGGAACAAATATTCTTCAAAAAAGTGGCTGAGTAAATTTGACAACATTTTAAATAAATTTTTTACCAAAAAATGAGTCGTAGTCGTACTATTAAACACGTAACATTTACTTAAAGAATGTTACCTAGTACCTAAACCTAGAACAATCTAGACAGTGATAGATAGTTTCAGGGTTACTTAAAGAAACCCTGAAACTATCTATTACTGTCTAGATTGTTCTAGGTCCCCTTGATAAATATACACATTGTTGAAATAAATTCAGAAAAACTTTTAGATCTTACAATCTTAATCCCCCCCCCCCAATATTGGATTCTGCATTCTCAGAAATGGACGCTAAAAATGTGCTTAGATACTGGCATGAATGTTAGCATTACAAGCTTGTAATATTTAATTAAGTGGGGTTAATTATTGACCAGTTCAAATTCATACACTCTTGTCGGATCTTGAAAGCAAAGCAATCACATTCACTAAACTTTTTTAGGTATTACTTCTGAATTGGTGTATATAACGTCGCACAAGATCTGCGGGTTATCGGTGATGTTTCTGGCAATTTTGGACAGAGGTCATATAACGAGACCTGTGCTGTACGCAACGCAACCTTTTCGCAACATGGTATGCGAAGTTGGGATTTTGGATAAATGCTTATTTAAAGTGCTTTAGTACCACAGTGGGGCTTAATTATAGGTGGGATAGCTTCTACAAGAAACAATAGAATGTGTGTGTTACGGATGTATCAAACTCAAAGCATCTCGGTTTTATGGGGTCAGGCATGAAAGCCTGCATGCAAAAAAGGTATTTGGGAAATGTTTGCATGTGTAGCCGTTTTATGCGTTTCTGCTAAAGTATAATCAAACGTTATCCATCAATGTAGCGACGATATTAAAGTAAGTAAAGTATAGCCTTTTTGATAGTCTACGAGGACTTTTTTTTCCATAACGCTTTGAAATATTCTTAGACGTACTTATAACCTTAACGCATTTAAACTAATTATAACAACGTTTTATGTTTATGAGTCCTTAGCAATATAACGTTTCTAGAAAAAAATGTAAATATTATTATCATAGGGTTTGAATTTATTTATCAATTCAAGACTGAAACGTGAGAATGGCATGTTACACTGTAAAAAGTCGTAAAGCTAATTTTGATCGATCGCTAACGTTCTTTTAAATTTTCGAGTTAGGGTCAAGTGGGGTGGGGTAAGTGTGATAGGGTTTCTGCATTTTTCATTAAGAAAATTCGTTCTCTGCTTCAAGTAAATTCCAAATCCTAAAATTGGTAGTGAATTATTATAAGAAACATACATATGTAGAAAAAAAATTATATGTTTGAATTCCAATTTTAAGTGTACAAAATTTGCATTTCAAAATCCATCGCTGTTTAATCACACTTACCCCACATAGAAAAACCCACATAAAAAGAAGACAATTGCACTGAAATTAAAAAGCTCAAAACTTTCTTTAAACAAAAAATCAGGTCAATATTTCTTTTTAGTTTAATTATAAGTGGTCTAATGTCAGAAGCGTAGCGTGCCTTGGTGGGGCCCTGTATAAAAATTTGTTTGGGGGCCCTTAGGAAGAGTACACTCTAAAAAATGAATGCCCAAAAACGACGAAATTTTCCTTAATTTTGACGATTCGTTTACTGGCAAATGCTCCGAGTTTTCGTTTCCTCAAAGTGAGGACATTTGAATCGTCATATTTTATGAGGATTTGAATGTCGTCTAATCTAAAGAAATATTTCGTCATTTTTTAGCATGTGATGTACAACAATGAGATTCAGTTTCCCCAAAATCAAGATACAGAATCGTCAAATCACGATCGTAAAAGTGAGGATTCGCGTTTACTCAAAAGTCACGTGATAGTTTGACGAAACAATCCTCAAAATTAACGAAATGAGGCTTGAGGATTCATGAATCGTCAAAAATGAAAGTGTTATTTCTGAGAGCGTAAAGATTTCTCACAAAAGAAAAAAGTTGTCTAAATTTAAAAGAAATATTTATTCATCATAATTATGTCACTTTTTCCAAAATTTTTACAAACAATTCACATTAAATATACACTCTCCTTGCCTATTTTTCTGCAAACTGATTTATTAAATAATTTATAGTTGATGATGACTTTAATTTTTCTAAAGTTTCTGCCTCTATGGACAATCGTGACAGGTCTGACAGGCATTACTGTCCCCATCGAAGTTCTTAGGAATTTTTTCTATCAGTTTTTATTTTGAATAACTTCTTTCAGCAGTTGCGGTTGTAACTGTAAGGGTCAAGATTTTTTTTGAATTTCAGATTTTAAGCATGTTTTTAGAGCCTTTAATTGGTCATTAAGATTAACTGAGATGTCTTTACTGTATTTAGCCAACAGTTTTCCGGAAGCGTTTAATATCTCTTCGTTTGCAGAAGACAGGAGTTTATCCGGTTGTAATATTTCGAACATACTACTCAGGTCGTAAAAGCTGTGAAATATTTGTTTAGTTTGAGAAAATAATGTATCTAAACAGCAATATAGTATACATTGACTTTGAAATAGGATTCTGGGTCAGAAATTCTCTCATCTTTTGATAACTCATAAAAAAACGCTTCGTTATCTTTCGTCTTTTGTTTTTAAAAACAGTTCTTACCCTCCCCTCTTTTTTTAAAATCTTTGGACTAATTTAGCAAACTATTTAATAAATTTTGATTCCTTAATTAAAGGTTAGATTACTTAATTAAATGTTAGATTACTTAATAAAACACATACTAGTTTTCTGTAAGTCTAATTTTATAAAATGTGACAAGCACCAAGAAATCATAACTCTCTAAAATATTAATCATATTTTTACATTCTCCACGTTCATATTTTCTTTCGAAATTAAATTTAGTACAAAGTTTTATTAGTTTTTTCTTACGCACGTTGGGGGCCCCCTATGACCCGGGGGCCCCGTATAATTGATACGGCAGATACGGCGGTAGCTACGCGCCTGTCTAATGTTATATATTGCAAACTTTCAGATTTTTAGAATGATTTCCAAAGTTACAAGAGCTGTTTATCACACTTACCCCCAATCACACTTACCCCACTTGACCCTAACTTTTTTTTTGGATTTTCAGAATTCCCCTAGAAACCAAAATAATTTAATGCAAAACTTTTTTGAATGGTTTCTTTTTGTTCATTATCTTTCATTAAATGTTATTGCAAGACCTATCTTCATTTAATATTTTACTTCCTTTGATTTCTTCTTTTGAATGTTAGTTTGTGTTTGTCTGTTTTGACTTATAGTGCTCCAATATGTGGGCTGTTAATAACTACTGTGAATTGGACAAATGTTTTTGTAAATCATGTTAAGAGATTGCTTACTGCTTCTAAGTACACCCCTAGGTGTATCGTGAGTCTTAAATTAGGTCATTTAAGAATGGGATTGATTTTAAAATATTAGATTCATTTACTTAAGATGTCTGATGAAAGATTTGCTAAAGCTTGTTATTTACGACTTTATAATTTGTCTCTTCATGGTTATTCTACTAACAAATTTAACTAGGCTATCTCTGTTAGGAATATTTTACAAAATGCTAGTTTTTATTTTGTTTGGATATCCCAAGATTACGAAGTAGCACAACAGTACCTACCAATAATTATCCAATCATACAATGATTAATACATTCAAAATGACCTTGCTTGTATATCTAATAGTAACAATAACTCTTTTTACAAATTCATCAAAAGCTCACATTTAATTGAAGATTATCTAGCCCCATATGCTGATATATAAGTAAAACGAAGTCTAATGCAGTTACGTTATTATCAAACACATCTCTACTTAGGATCAATTTACAAAATATTTCCTGACACTATATGTAAAATTTGTAATACATCCGAAAATGAAACCTGGAAAAATACATTGGTGGACAATTGCTAAGGACGTTTTTTTCGGTTACGGTTTTTCCAATATAACTTTGTACAAAAGCTTTCCAAATCAACACATTTAATACCGTAAGATCCCCAATACAAGAACATGAGTTATGTAAGTAAGAAACACTTATAAAAAGAGAAATATGAGGGATAAAAAGAAGCTTTATTGAAAGAGAAATGAAATTCCATTCAATGCATCTCTGTATAGGTGATGAATTTTGGACTTTCACTTACGATAATTTTGCGAGTGTGCCATGAATATCGATAATCCAGTAAAACATTAAAACTGCGACACAGCTGCGGCTTAAAAAAGACCGTACAAAACGGATCATCGAAGATGGAGGAAACTCATTAAACATGATATATAGAGGATACGTGATACATACGGCTCCAGAAGCTCATATAGGGGAATATTCATTAAATGGTTAACAAGACGACACTTGATCGACACGGAATCGACATAGACGTTTCTCACATTTAATGATCAGTTGCCAATTCATCTCCACCTCGGAGAAGCATGGAATGGAATTCCATTTCTCTTTCAATAAAGCTTCTTTTTATCCCTCTGATTTTTCTTTTAGTAAGTGTTGCTTACATTACTCATGTCCTTACGTATTGGGGATATTATGGTATTAAATGTGCTGATTTGGAAAGCTTTTGTACTAAGTTATATTGAAAAAACCGTAACCGAAAATACCGTCCTTAGCAATTGTCCACCAGTGTATTACATTAACTTGCCCTATTTATGAATCCTTCAGAAGAAAATACTTGATTCATTCTAACAATCTTTCAATAGCCCTCGTGTAGCTCTAGTGCGACGATAATTCACACCTAACCTAAATCTAACAATCTTTCTGTATTTCTAAAATTTCATTACAAAAAGTATTGTATTATTTATAACTACTTAATATCAGTCTTAAAATTTAGGCAATATATATTAAGCTTTGATGAAATTGACAATTAGTATACTTCTTCGTGTTTCTTTTTATGTATTTAAGTGTTTGTTTGTATTTCAGTTGTGTTTTTGTAAGTATCCTTGTAATAGATTTGTGTTAGTATTATGTATAGATTCTACAAACCATTGTAAACGGGTTTGCAAAATAAATTTATTATCTCTATCTTAATGTAACTAAAGTCCTTAGTTTGTTATTTGGTTCGAAATTATCATTAGTTTAGTAAATCAGTTTTAATGATAATGAACAGTTTTTATAAGCAAAAATATAAGTCTGCAACCACAGTTAAACTAATATTTTGGATGCTGCGAGTTTTCTTTAAGGCTAACTTAACGACTGAACCAGTCATGCTTTTACAGTTCCGACCATCGAATTTTTGCAGTCTGGCCACAGTACATAAGGACGAGTCTCACACCGAGAAGGTTCTTGGTTCTGTCCTTGTCCTATCCATACTATAGACGTATTCGTGCTAGTGGAAAAAATTATCTAAAATTCACACTGCGATATATGTTCTCGTTAAATCTGTGGAGTCAAAAGTCCCGACGGCGTTAGCGTACGATGTCACTCGAAGTTCCGTTGGGTGCCCGCTCAGGTAGCGACTTCTCCAGTTGACTAGGGTTCTAAGTTACGAAGCGTAATTGGCCATGTTAAAGTTATTAAACGAGGCTAGAAATAGGCAGCCGGAATCGATTACATTACCAATTACCCGCAGTACATTATACACTTCTCAAAAGAATTAGGGGAATGCATGGTTTAAAAAATTTCACCCCCAATGTGATTCCTTTTGGAATCATCAGCCTGCTATTTTTAGCCTACTTTTCTATTTTTTAATTCGAAGAATTAAAAAAAAATGAAAAAAGTAGGTATTGACATGGGGGGCGGTCAATGTCCGTCCGACCGTCTGTCTGTCCGTACCCCCTTCCAAAATCGGTTCTATCAAACCGATCTTAAATTTTTTTTTATTAGAAAGGTATAACCTCAGACACACAACTTTCATACTTTTTGTCCGTCTGTCTGTACGATCGGACGGACATAATCTACTATTTGTAGATGGATTTCCCATTGAATTAGATTGAAATTCAATTTCGAGTCATTTAAATCGCTGTTTCAAACTACAAATGCTACGGACAAGTGAGATACGTCAAAAAATTCAGCGTATCGAAATGAGAATACATTGAAAATTTCAGAAAATAATTCGTATTCTAAGTACTTCAATTATTTAAAAAACTTCAAAATTTAACGCTCATTTAAAAAGCATATTAAGCCATTTTTATTAGAATTAAATCACCATTGCCATCGCAGCAATCGCTTGAGAAACTTTAATTCTTTTAGACAATAAATTAAAATAAATTTATTTTTGCGACATCGATCAGTTTGAAATGACGTCAAATATATTTCACTACGAGAATTTTTGTATGTTGGTATGCAATGTTTTCATACTAAAAGCGAGAAATATTACATATTTATTCTTTGAAATATAAATTTTTGCAAACGATTTAAGTAATAATTATTTAATATACGAAATAAAATAAATGAATAAAAATAATGAAACTAGCCGAATTTAACGAGTAAATGTTTAATGTAGAATTAATGCTGTGTTTGGCGCCTTTTTACCTGTTAAACACAACCGTTGTGTGGAAGCGGGGTAAGTGACAGATTCTGTTTCAAACCTACTTGTTAATTAACATTTTCTATTTTAAGTGAATTTTGGAGTAGTTTTATGGTTTTTGTTCTACGAATAATTAAATATTTATTTATAACTGCAAATAATCAGACGGACGATAAGTAATATATACTTTATTTGCGATAGCAACTTATTATTTGCATATAGCTGGAGGCTGTGTTTAATGAAATTTATTCTAATGTATATAAATTTAATGTAGAAACGGTTGCTGATGTCACTTACTGTTACGAACCTTGCTTTTACAAGATAAGAATTTTAGTAAGTATTTAAGTAACAGGAAAGTCGGCTATTTTACTTCTTTTAGAACTTCTTGTTTTCTCACTAAGTTAAGCTCGCTTTTATTTATAGTTAGATGGCCTGTCTTTTGAAGAATTA
The DNA here is from genome assembly GCA_023701765.1 of Hylyphantes graminicola. NCBI lineage: Eukaryota > Metazoa > Arthropoda > Arachnida > Araneae > Linyphiidae > Hylyphantes > Hylyphantes graminicola. The sequence goes on along the minus strand of CM043117.1, from coordinate 30,177,534 downwards.
AATAATATGTGTTTTAATGAAATGAAAATATGAAAAATACAGTAAAATAAAATTCACTCCCACAAATTTTTATGAAGTAATTTAACCCTAAATTCTTCACGCTTGCATTCTTAGATGTTTAAAAATTGATTTAAACTTTTTTTTAAAAAATAAAGTTTTGAAAAAAATAATTATTGTTAGAATTTATTCAAAAGTTATGCCTCCAATACCCCCCCCCCCCCATACATTTTGGTTAAAAAATTAATATTTTAACCCTCGTTTTTTACCATTACATTCTGAATAATGAGTCTATTTCACAAATTTTCGGTTTTCAGAATAGAAAAAAAATAAAACATTAGAACTGAAATTGTTAACAAAAACCCTTATTGCTCCCCTTAATGTTTTGAGCACTGTATATAACAATAAAGGCTGTTCTGTATCAGCACACAAAGGAATTTGAGTCAATAAACAACAAAAGTGAAGACAACCTTCTCAGAAGTCAATTAGATTTAAAATTCGTACTCGTGCTGCCATCTGTTAGTGTTCTGAATAAATGTATACAGTGGTTTAGTTCAGTATTCGACTTATTTCTCAATACCCACTGGTAAAACTTGATACTTTTAAAAGATCCGCTCTAGCATCTTTATTGCACGAATCCCCCAAAACATGAAATTTGAAAAAGAAAAGTGTCCGCTTACATGAAACGATTCAAATTATTATATGTCAGAAAATGATTCTATTTTTTAGTTACGCATAGTTTTAAAATGTATTAATATATTGCCTATTTTCTAGGTAATTTATAAACTTAATTGTTTATTTCGATTATTATAAAAAAAACCTTAAAGAATGGAAAGAAAACATGGAGTTTTGCTTTTTCTTAGTTATTAAACCATTGATTAAATGTTCTTTATAAAATGTTTTTATATCACCAATTAAAATTCACAATTGAGTTAATTCAAGCAAGTTGTTACTATAATGGCTGAAATATATTTATATCAATTGATAACCTATAGACCTCGGGTCTCCAAAGCAAAGTGCATCAGTGTTAATCCAATGGAGAAACAAATATTTCCTCTGCCACATTTCTGCGGCTGTATTGGATATTTTTACAATATGATTTTTTTAATGTCATAAATGTAGCTGACTTACGGGTCCCGACAGTCCAACTTTTTAAAATTGGTTCGAATATATATTTTTAATTATTTATAAATAATTTTGCACATAATATTCGAAGCAATATCAAAAAATGGGAAGATGGAGAACTGTGAGTTATCAACATTTATTATTTTTTTTTGAAAATAGTAAAATGTTCAATACAGCCGGAGAAATGTGGCAGAGAAAATAGTTTTTTCCTCCATGGGATTAACACTGAGGCACTTGGGTTTGGAGACCCGACATCCAGCGTGCCCATTCCCCCTTAAAAGGATCCCACCTACTATCAGTCATTTCTTATAAATTGGATTTGAGCGGGGAAAATAAATCCATTCAATCAGCGAGCTGGCTGAAGTACACTGGGACAGACGTACTCTTTATATCTATGGAGTCTTGAGTCACGACAGGGGTTAGTGTATACATCATATGTAAATTGATATTACCTTGATGTAAATGTGCAGCACAATGAAATTTACATAATACATAAATTTAAATAATTTAATGTAAAATATATATCATAATAAATTTTACTACAAATGCGATATTCATATTCACCTCGTATCACAGGATGATGGCAAAACTCATCAACCTATGGTGTAAAATTACAGGTTTTTTTTTACAGAACAGAGTAAATTTTATGTGTCGTAGCTGTTTTCATAGTATCTCACTTTATTTTAAACAATTTCAACCATTTATTTAACAATGCACTCCGGAATAACTTGTTCTTCTTGATAACTTCTCCATAAATTGCTTGTTAGTTAACTGCCCAATTTGTTTAACAGTGTATATAATGTCAAGAAACGGGTAGAAATATAATTAATCACATTTATGTTTTATGCATGGTTCGTTTTGTTCTGCTAACTGTTTCGTTTCAAAATAATATTCTATTCCGGGCTTCGCATTGACATTCTATGAAATGGCATAGTATAAAAAAATTTATATGGCGTTTTTATATAAATACACATATATAGTTAAAAAAAATCACAAAGAAAGATAAAATTATGCAATACAGATTTAAACAATTTAGTAATGTAACTTTATTTTTGTTTCCAAAAGTTTTCATAGAATAAAATTGTAAAATAAATTAAAATAGAACACATTTTTCACAAAAAAGTTTAATTTTTTATTATAATGATTCTCTAAAGCAAAAATCTATGCATTCAATGAATCAAAATAATATGAAAAACTACAAAACTCATTAACGTGTTAAATAAAAGTTGGATAATATTTAGTTTTCTTTTTTAATTTTTGAATGTCTTGAAACAATTTTTTTTTGAAAAGTGAATGGAGATACACTGTTGCTAAAATATGCATTGCTATCGTATTATTTTTTTTTTTTTAAATAATTGTTTGTTCAGTTTGTGTAAATATAAAATTGTAAACCCAATGCGATTAATTAAAACAACATTTGCCCTTAAACATAATAAGAATAAAATGATTTAAAGAAGGTTTTGTGAAATGAAGACATTAATTCTGCCGTATATATTCATTCTTTAAAAATAAAATAAGTTTAATTTAGCTTAATTATCGTCGCACTAGAGGTACACAATAAGTAAATTTAGCGAACGATAAGTAATAGTTATTGAAGTTTCAATAAAATTAGTTTGTTAAATTTTGAGGCATAAAACTTCAAGGAAGAATGAAGTACTGTGTTTAGTGCTTTTTTAGACGCATGAGAAAGTTTTGTGTGAAAGCAGTTGTAAGTAACAGTTTCTGTTTGAAAGCTACTTTTTTTTTAATACAACTATATTCTGTTTTTTTCCAACTTTTTTTTAGCAATTACAAGGTGAAAACATTTATTTTAGTAATATAATAATTAATTGTGAAAGAAGTAGAACACTTAGGAATCATAACACTTGAAAAGCTAAATGACGGCATGTAAATTCAATAGTTTTTACGTCAACTGGAAAATATCTTTTTAGTTAAGATAATTTATTTAGATGGATAGTTGATCTTAATAATTTGAAAAATATTAATATTAAGACTTCGAGTTATTAAAATAAAGTTAATGAAGCTTATGATAATTTACAAAAGATTTATTGAGCGCACAACATCCATTAAAATATTTAAAAGATGTTATTATAATAAGTACTAAACCATATGTTGACATAATCATTTTTATTCAACAAATGCAACTCTAAAAAAAGTGCATCTTAAAAATTTGAACCCTGTAAATAAAAATTTCGATGAAAATGGCCAATTTGTCAATTGAAAATTTCTAATTATGGTTAATACAATCGATTTCCCCGCCAAAAAAGTTTCCAAGATAGGACAAAAAAAAATAAATTAATGCAGTTAAAAAACATTAATTTAAAAAGTCTTTAGAAGAACTTCTAACCTATAAATATTTATTAGATCGTAATTGATAGAATTTTGAATTTTTAAAAAAATAAGTTTTTATATTCGTATAATTAAATCTCCGAACCTATTGAATAGTCTAGCACAGAAAAAATGCATGAAAACACTGAAAAATACGTGATACGTGATGAATAATATATTGTCGCGTGTATTTTAGTAGCTTGAAATACTGGAAACAACGTTGTGGGTCTTAAGATTAGCTTTATTCACCCAGAGAACTATTAGCAGTTGCTTACATACAGATAGAACTTTCGACTCGAATGTTCTAGAAACTAAATTTACATAATGATAATAAATTATTAAAAATGAATATTCGAGAACCTTCGAGATATATAGGAAGCAATGTAATTTTATGAAAATAAAGGGCTCCGAACTCACGATTTGTCTGATACCAAAACGAAGCCGTAGGGGAGATCGGGGTTAGTTGGCACAGTTTTCACATCAAAATTTTTATAATTTTTTGGTTTGAAGATATTTGAAATGTAAAAAGTTGGTAATGTAGGTAAACATTTTGGCTACAAATCACACATACAATTGAATAAATACATTGTTGCCACTTTTTGCGAAAAATGTTTTTCTTGTTCAGTCAATCTATGCCAACCTACCCCGGTATCGGGGTTAGTTGGCATAGGTAGTGGGGTAAGTTGGCATAAGTGAGGCAAGCGTTTTTACTCGTCTTTATGTAAGGTGTAATTAAATGAATGTTAATCAGTTTAAAATTAATCATTCCGTATGTCCTGGGCGGTAAATGAATGTTGGTTCATTACTGATTATAGGAGGCTGAAAAATCTTTGAACATTATGTGAGTTGAAACTGAACGTTCGAGTCAAAGTCGTTGCCGCGGGTGTACGTATTGAAAGTTGTGGGTGACGTTTTAGGAAAAAAAGAAAACCAGTCAACACCTGCTGATTCTTTTGAGTCTCAACTACTAGTACGTGCAGTGCCATTAGCAACTCTGCATATTGATATGCCAACTTTCTTGCCTCTTTTGGGCTCAGGCCAAAGTATATGCCATTTGCCTTCACAAGGTATTCACTCAAAGCAAATTCTTGTTCAGGAGTGAACACCCGCCGCACTATCCCATATCCTCCAATACCCTCTGGTACCCTTTAGGCAGATAAGAATTCATTTTTTAAATTTTGCGATCTTACAATACCATGCGAGACTTCTAACAGAGATCTTAAATTCATCCGCTACTTTTCTCAAATTTTTTTTCAAGTAAGTGTGTCTCAACAGCTCTCTTTCGATGATCTGCTGTCACTGTAGCCCTCTCAGTTTTTCGTTTATAGGTAGGGGTAAGTGGTGTACCTTGGACGTATGTGTACCTCGAACATATGCTGATTCTTGCTCGATTAGCTTCGATATTGAAACAACACCACATGCAGTTAAAGTATTCGCTATCATTGATCTCAGTGAAGTTCTATCTGTTTGTTTAAAAGGTCAATTTATTAAAGAGGTTTCGAAAAACTAAATTCACAGTTCAAAAGTAAATTTTTGTCAGATTCTTTAGTGTATTTTTATACTCAAACATGTAGTGTTTATTCATAAACGATGGTTATGCAATATAAAGCAAAGCTTTAGCTATAAAACAGTGTGCTTGAAATTAAGTTAAGAATAACCTTAACTTGGCTATTAACTATTTTGTTTTTAATATCCAAGTGGTGTACCTCGAACCTAATACAAGTGGTGTACCTTGGACTGGTCCAAGGTACACTACTATAGGTCTTATGTGCTTCAGATTGTTGAAAACCCTTTTTAAAATTCAAGTAAATTCTTCTCTTTGAAAAATTAAGTATTTTAAGCTATTAATATGCAACCCTGATTTGTAAAATCTAGAAAAATTGAAATTTGTAAGAAATTTTGATATTATGTGATAAAGATTTTTTTTGTAGTTAATTATTTAGATTTATGGAAGCCTATAAAATTTTAACTATATTGGTATAATATAGAAAATAATTATTGTATGCTCATCTAAAAAGATTTTTTTTATAATAAATATCTAAGCAGAATATCCTTTTTACGTTTAGGCCTAGTTGAATAAACATAGGGGGAAATATTTGAGTTGTTTTATCAAATTTAAGACAGAAAGATAGCCAAATGTTTTTCCATGGCATGAAATAACAGTTTAATTTTATGCTGCATTTTAACGAATGCACCCGAGAAAGATTGCATTGCAGCTGAAAAAGCCAAAGGGTCACTAAAAAAAACTAAGGCAATAAAGCCCCTTACTGAGCCAATTGACCTAACATAACCAATTACTTCAATCTTGGCTAGAAATAAGATAAGTTGTAAAATGTATTTTTGAATTTTATGTGGCTAATAAATATTGGTTTTCGGACTGTTAACCGAGTCTCTCTACCAGTTAATAATTGGTCCAAGGTACACTACCGGTTGGACCATGGTACACCGCCGGTGGTGTACCTTGGTCCTAATTACAATTTTCTGTATTTATTGTTTAATAGTTGAAATCATTTAAATAACATGTTAAAATAAATATATGTTGTATATAACAACATAAAGTATTCAGTAAAAATATTTTTATTCACTTTTTTGCAAGTAATTATGAAATTGAAAAGTCAAAATAGGTCCAAGGTAACCCACCTTCCCCTACTCATAGTCTGAACAAAAAATATTTACATTATCATAGATAGGTAAGGCAGACAAAAGTGAACTTACAGTGTCCGTTTATTACATAATAATAACTAGATAACCGTTTGTTTGAAATCGAGCTGAAATTTGTATAGTCTTAAATTATGCCATTTTTTAAAACTCTGATTATGGCAAATCTACGTAAAAGTGTCTAAAGTAAAAGTTAATATCTGTCCAGCCGTTATTGAGTCATGACTGCGAAAAGAAAACGCCTTCCGCATTTATATATGTATAGATAAAAATAATAATAATTAATTATTATGAAGTAGCCTATACCTAACTAAAAATCGGTCGCTATGAATGTTGGCATACTTAGTCAACTTACCCGTTGTTGCGGGGTTAGTTGGCATACCCAGCCAGCTTATGTCAACTAGCCCCCGAGTCCTTATGCCAACTAACCCCAATAGAGCAAGTAAAATAAACATGGCGACCAAAACTTTTGTTTATCAACTACAGCGGAAATGGACTTATAACCTTGTAGCTAAATGCCCAAAGATACTAAAAACTTGTGAATGTTATTCCTGAATGACTATACTACTGTACAAAACGACAAATACTGAATAATCAAAATTCTACTTTCTTATATGAAAAGCACGTTTTCCACCCTTCCTCTAAAGGCAATGGCTGGATCCAACTGGCGTTCTCATGCAAGTTGGACGTTTAAATGATGATGTGACAGGCTCAGTAGCGCTCTTAATAAACAGTGAATTTTTTTAACGGCACAATGCCAACTAACCCCTTATGCCAACTAACCCCGATCTCCCCTACGTTATCCAACCAAGCCACCGGTTTTCGCTAAATTTCTACTCTCTTAGAGAGCAGCGTCCCGCTGCTGTCTTGTCTAACACCTCGTGATTGGTCGTCTAGGAAGTTCCGTTTCTTCCTGTAATTGTGCCTTCGGGTCATAGTAAGGTTTAATTCTAAAAATGTGGACGATATCTTTGGTTTTACGTCGTCTTCTATCTGTTTCTATGGGTTCCACTTCGTACGTTACATCGGATAGACTTCTAGTGATTCTGTAGGGCCCAAAGTAACGTCTAAGAAGTTTCTCTGACAGTTCAATTTTCCGAACTGGTGTGTATATCCGAACGAGGTCTCCGACTTTATATGACACAGGACGATGTCTAGTGTCGTATCGACGCTTGTCAGAGTTTTGGGCATCAAGGATATGGAGCTTAGCAACAGGGCCGAATTTCTAAATAGGCTAAGTAGGCTGTAGCCAAGAGCGGTGTAAAATCTGCTAATTAGGTTCGCGGCAACTACCCGTTGCCTTGGTAATGTTGAAAAAACTAAAGCTTCTTTGTAGTAACTGGTTTATTTAGATGAAGCACACACAAGAAGATTTACGATTACATGATCTAGAGCGCTGCATGCAAGCAGCCTACTTCTAAGAAGACTAAATTGATTCCAACAAGAGACAAAGAAGATACAAGAGAAATATTAATGAATCATGCTACTGCGCATGTGCACAAATCGGTAATTCCCCTTAAATAGGGGATTCCCCGTTCAAACGGTATTTTCCCCGTTTGAAAGGGGACTTCCCCGAATAACACCTGTCGGGTTTCTAACATCCTCCCCCCCTTTTGAGGGATTGCCATCACTCAAAACTACATCATAGTTAAACAGGCAAAGTCTATCGGGCATCTTAACCTGTCTACCTGAACGTGTACATATAACACTTTCTTTTTGTACGCCAGCTTGTTTTTTGGGGATAGCCTTTTCAATACTAGATGTTCCAATGTCCCCTCGTACCTCAAGAGGATAAATAAGCTGCACAGGTCTAAGAACAGTTCCATGAGGAGTTTTCAGCTTCACGGTTCGGACACTACCATCCCGGCCTGGTATCAATTCTATAATTACTGCCAAGGGCCACTTCATACGTTTCTTCGAATCATCTCCAATTAAAACCACTTCACCTAATTCTAACTTTCTCAATGGTTTTTCTGATTCGCGTTTTTGAATTAGTAACCCTAAATATTCCTTTCGGAAGCGCGACCTCAAATCCTGTAATAGTTTTTGACGATATTTTATTCGTCTTTGAAACTTAGCGAACTCACTTAAATCTAATTCTACAGGGTTAAAAACGGCTTTCCCTGTCAAAAACAAATTTGGGGTAATTGGTATTAAGTCACTCGAATCTTCCGCTAGATAAGTTAACGGTCTAGAATTTATGATGGCTTCGCAGTCGCATAGAACAGTAGTTAGTTCTTCGTACGTTAGAACGGCGCTACCTAAAGTTCTTCTTAACAGCTCCTTTATAACCCTTACTAACCTTTCCCAAAATCCTCCCCACCAAGAGGCGGTTGGAGGGTTAAATTTCCACTTGATAGGTTGAATTTCTGTCTCGCGTGTTATTTTATCCCAATCCAGTTCCCTAAAACTATTATCCGCCCCTCTAAAATTTGTACCGTTATCGGAATAAATCGTGTTTGGTCTCCCCCGACGGGCAATAAACCTCCGTAAGGCAAGCAAAAAACTTTCTGTCGACAGGGAGCTTGTGACCTCTAAATGCAAAGCACGATAAATTGCACACGTAAAAAGCACTATCCACACCTTTTTTCCATCACGAACAAAAAGGGGGCCTGCCAAGTCGATCCCTACTATATCAAATATATTAGCATCCTTAACCCGGTCTTCCGGTAAACTAACTGGATCACAAACGGGAGATTTCGCACTGAATCGACAGCAACGTATGCATTTTTTAACTACACTTCTTATTGTCTTTCGCGCTTTCAAGATCCAAAATCTTTCACGAAGGATGGACTTAAGAATTTGAACGCCTGCGTGGCAATGTAATTTGTGGTAGTACTCAATAATTCTCGTAGTTAAAATACTTTTACTAGGCAATAAAATAGGTGCAATAAAACTCGGGTCATCGTCCCTTTCCGTTAATTTGGATTTTACCCAAATTATTCCCTCGTCATCCTTAAAAGCATTTACAATTTTGATCGATTTTAGCGATGGGAACATCTTATTTTGAATCGAACGAATTAGTACTTTTTCCGCTTCTACCACTTCCTCAGGTGAGAGATCGCCTGATCTTCTCTTTTCAACAGAAGTTTGAGCGTTGTCAATAAACCGTTGCATCCAGCCCACTAAACGAAGTATCGAGTGGTAATTAGACAGTCTATTGGAATACCATGGGTCAGCTTCCTCTAAAATATTCACGCAAACTAAAGTTGATTTTTTGGTTTCTAAACTAACTTCTTCGTCATAAGTAATTTCACTAATTGGCCAACTTTCCTGACCCTCTTTCAACCACTGAGGTCCCTCCCACCATTTTGTCTCTAACATTTGCTTGGGAGTACATCCCCGAGATAATAAATCGGCTGGATTCAAATGTCCTGGAATAAACCTCCAATCTTCTACATTGGTAATCTCTTTTATTTCTTTTACCCTATTTGTTACGAAAACAGACCAATTTCCGCACTTTTTGATCCACCATAATGCTACCGATGAATCAGACCAATAAGTTACCTTAATTTCTGGTAAATTCATAGCATGAAGTATTGAATTCGTAAGTCTTGCTCCAATACAACATGCAAGTAACTCTAATCTGGGACAACTCAAGTTTTTCAAAGGGGCTAATCTAGACTTGGCCCTTATGAGTGTTACCTTCACTTCTTCGCCTGCCACTGTTCTTACAAAAACACACGTAGCATACGAGACTTTACTAGCATCTACAAAAACGTGCAACTCAGATGTTTCATTTAACATGATATAACGTGGCAAAGTTACAACTCTTAACAAATGAATCTCATTCAACCATTTAAGAAATTTTTGTACAACATTGTCAGGCAATTCTGAATCCCACGACAGTTTCAACTTCCAAGTATCTTGTAGCAATAATTTTGGAAGCAATGTAGCCGGTGATAAAATACCATTAACATCAAAGACTTTTTGAATTTTGGACAAAACTACCCTTTCTGTAATTTGTGTCTCATTTGTAACGGCTTCTAAATTAATATTACATCTTAAGGTATCATTTTCTAAATTCCATAACATTCCTAAAACCGAGGCATCTCCAGTATGCTGAGAAACTAATTTACAGGCTACATTACTCTGCCACCCTCGTAAGTTGAAACATGCCTTTGACATTATCAACTTAGACTTTTCAATAAAATTTTCTTGTTCATTTACATTATAAACACCAGTCACACAATTATCAACATAAAAGGAACTCTTTAGTTTTTCTGCAATATCTTTAAAATCAAGATCACTATTTTCTAAAACATGATGAATAGATGCACTTAAAACAAAAGGACTTGCGTTTAAACCAAATACCAAACGACAATGTCTGTACACCTCCTTTTTATCAGAAGGATAAAAAAATCTAAGATAATCTCTATGTTCATTTGTTATTGACAATTCTAGAAAGGCGCGTTCAATGTCAGCACTTAAACCTATGGGATACAATCTAAATCTGTCAATTATGTCAGGTATTAATTCTATTAAGTTGACACCTGTATACAAACAATCATTTAAAGAACATTTGCCTCTTTCTCTTGAAGAGGCATCAAAAACTGGCCGAATTTTTGTAGTCTCGCTGCTTAATTTAATTACCGGCCTATGTGGTAAGTAATGACAACCATTATCTAACTCATTCTCAGGAACCAGTTCAATGATATTCAATTTCTCCCAATTTTGAAATACTGCCTGATAATCCTCAAGGTAGTTATTACTTTTAGCTTTCATAACCATATTTTCATGACGTTTTGATGTTAAATTTTTATTATCAGGTAACTCGGTCAAATCATTTCTAAGGGGTAATTTTATATTATATCTTCCATCAGGTAAAATAGTTAAATTCTGCTGAAAATCCTTTAAATAATCATTAGTTACAAAACTTTTTCGATCCCGTTCCACAGGATTTTCTATTCCTATCTTTTCAAGTTCCCATAGATCATTTACAGACACACTTTTAGCATGTAAAGAAAAGGAAGTCACAATATTATTGTTACAATGCAAAGTATCATTTTTTTGACCTAAAATAGACCACCCAATTTCAGTCTCAACCGCGGTTATACCATTATTTAAATCTATTACGCGACCCGACAATACTCTAGCAATAACATCGGCTCCTAATATAATCTTAATCTCCTCTTCTTCAGAAAAGGAATCGCTTACTTCTATATTTCTACTTTCCAAATCTTTCAACAGATCTGGGTCATTTATTCGAGGAATGAAGCCGCACAAAGTATCTTGTGTTATGACCTCCACCGAATAGAATTTATTACCTAATAAATTGCCTATCTCAACCGAGTAAACTGGGTGAATCTTCGCTTCTGTTTCTCTCCCCCCAAACAGACTATGAATTAACTTCTCAGTTCTAAGTGGTTTTCCACCCAACTCCCTGATTAATGCGCCTTTTGCGTACGATCGGCTGCAGCCAGAATCAAGGAGAGCTCTTACTTTTTGTGTTCGTCCTTGAACTTTGATCGTTACGCAAATAGTCTGCAAATAAACTCTTTTTTCACAACTATTCTTTATACTACTAGAATAAAGTGAGACTTCGGAATTGGGTGCACTATTTTCAGTCGGTTTTTCTAGAGGTTTTTTATTACACATAATTTCATAGTGAGGTTGCGAACAAGCGAAACATTTCAATTGAGATTTAAAAGGGCAATTTTTACTTCTATGATTTGCTTTAATATTTAAACATGTAAAACATGCATTTTTACTAGTTAAAATTTTTAATTTTTCTTCTACACTCATTTTCTTAGCAGCAAAACACTTAAAACTTTGGTGATTGGTTTTTTCACACCATACACAAGGAACTTTCTTACCTGGGTTCGGCATGCTTACCAGGGCTGAGGCTGTGGATTGACAGTTATCATTTGGAACAACTTGTTGTTCTCGTTTGCGAGGTTGATGTGCTGCAAACCCCGTCCGAGAGAGTTCCACCATTTCTTCTCCTTGAACTTCTTGGCGCAAAAAAATCATTAAGTTCTTTAATGACCTGTTGCTCCCTTCGGTGTTGTCTTCCTGGTAGTTTCTACTCCGTTCCCAGGCCATAAGGACTTCTTCCGGTAGACAGCTTTCCACGAGCGGTGCCAGGAAATCGGAGAACTTTTCCTGGGTCCTCTTCAAGGTCTCCAAGGCTCGCAGCTTTCCCTCCAGCTCGTCGTAGAGGCCTGCAAGGTCCGTCTTTACTCGACCCGAGACGGCGTTCTTCATAACCATAGAAAGTAGGTCCCGGACGTAAATCTGCACCAGCAAATCTTCCCGGCCGAACCTCTCCCGCAGCTGGGACACTGCACTTGGATAGTTGGCCGCGGTAGCAGGGAAACTTCTTATCAGCCTTTCTGCCTTGGATTTGGGCTCCATAGCTGCGACAAGGTATTGCATTTTATCCTCATCGGAAATAGTCCGGTCTTCATGAACTTTTTGAAATTGGCTCCAAAAGGACAAAAACTCTTTTGGATCGCCGTTGAACTTCTTAAGCTCCATTCTGGGCAGTTTAAACTGTCTTTGCCTCTCTACATCAACTTCAAACTTAGTTTCTTCTAGAACTTGATTTATCATGGTGTTACTTTCTAAATAACGGTCTCTATAACCTTCGGACTCGGCGAAGTCTGCATCGTAAGTGTTTTCTCCGTCCGCTTGTTGGAGGAGGCACTCATAAATTGCAGTTTGACACACATCCAGTCTTTGAAACTTATCCGTTAGTTGTACTTGAAGTAACGATAAGTTTTTTATGTCTATTGCCTCTTTTTTGGCAAATTCAGTTTCTACTTTCTTGTTAGTGATCGTAAATGCAGTTCTGAGACTTTTACGTTGTGCTTTTAACTTGCCTAGTTCATCCATTTTGACATTCAACACACCGATCTATACTCACGGACGCCACTATGTAAAATCTGCTAATTAGGTTCGCGGCAACTACCCGTTGCCTTGGTAATGTTGAAAAAACTAAAGCTTCTTTGTAGTAACTGGTTTATTTAGATGAAGCACACACAAGAAGATTTACGATTACATGATCTAGAGCGCTGCATGCAAGCAGCCTACTTCTAAGAAGACTAAATTGATTCCAACAAGAGACAAAGAAGATACAAGAGAAATATTAATGAATCATGCTACTGCGCATGTGCACAAATCGGTAATTCCCCTTAAATAGGGGATTCCCCGTTCAAACGGTATTTTCCCCGTTTGAAAGGGGACTTCCCCGAATAACACCTGTCGGGTTTCTAACAAGCGGTGAATATTTTGGGGGTGATATGGGTGAGTATGGCAAAAAATTTTAACTGTGGAAAACAACAAAATAAAAATATATATTACCTAAAAACACTTGGAGTAATAAAATTTTAAGGTATCTGACCATATTATTAAAAGAAAATAGTAATTACTTTAACCGAAATAGTTTAAATTATGTTTTAAATATGTGGAACTGAAGTGAACTTTTCAAGATTCAGGTGAAACGCTTGTTAACTATTTTCAAAATAAAAAAAATTGTAGTTCTGACTTCTATTGAGAATAATGTAAAAAAAATTGTCTAACAGAACAAAGTGCGAAAAATCGAATGATGTGTGTTTGGATGTCATAACGGGACATAAACATTTGGGGAAAAATATTGAAAGTGATGATTCCTAATGGCATCACTGGGACTGAAAGGGTTAAACAGCACATACCACTCTATTTTGCAGCTAACCAGCTACCTTTTCCCGGTGTGGGAGAATATATTGTGATAGGGGCGGCAAATCAATCGTAGCCTACAGGCGGCAAATCTTTAAATCCGGCCCTGCTTAGCAAGTTGTCTGACCTCTTCGGCTCGGGTGACGAGACGTTGGACGTACGTATCGACATGAGCTTCATCACTGTGCGGGAGAATGACGTCGAGTGGCGTTGTGATATCTCTTCCATGTACGAGGAGGAAGGGACTGAAACCTGTTGTGTCTTACTTTGAGGAGTTATGAGCAAATGTTACAAAGGGCAAAATAGTATCCCAATTCTTTTTGTTCTACGTCAACATACATACACAACATATTGACAGGTGTTTTATTGAACCTTCAGTCAATCCATTAGTTTGAGGGTGGTGCGCGGTCGTCAAGAGGTGAGAATTCTGGCAGAGTTGATTTACGTCTTTAACGAGGTTTGACAGGAAGGAGCGTCCCCGATCACTAATCATTTCTTTGGGTGCTCCGTGCTTCAGGATGCTTTTTTCTACAAGAAATTTAGCAATTTTTGTCGTTTTAGCAGTTGGTAAGGCTTTGGTCACTGTGAACCTCGTTAGGTAATCGGAGCAGACAATAATCCATCGGTTGCCGCCTTGGGTGATAGGAAAACGTCCAAGTAGGTCGATCGTTAAGATAAATTAACAATGTATCTTATCGATCTTTGTATTTAGACATACTGTAGCGTAGTCTACTAATTTTTCGGTTTGGGCATAATAAACAAGTTGGTTTGTTACAGAATCTGTCACTTCCACCACTTCCACACAACATTTACGCTCAACAGGAAACACACTAGCAACACCTCTGAAAGAATTCGCCAAACAGGGTGTTTAGCTAGTTCTAATTCAAACTTTTATAACCCACATTTTTTTTTGTCTTAAACCTTCTTTTGCAATTTTGATAATTAATCTTTATCGTTTGCTATTTTTTTAAGTTCAAAGAATAATGATGCATTTTTTAAATAAATACCTATTTAAAGCTACAAGTTTACATTTCGATAAATAAATTAGTAAAATTGTTGCATTAAAAACAAAAGCGAAACTTTGCATATTTTTTATGCAAATTTAGAATTTTTTATGCATCATTCTTCATTCTAATATAATGAACCTTCAAAATAACTTTATTGTGCTATTACAACAATCCAAATTGAATTATTACACAAAAATATATAATTTTTCAATAATTTTATTTTTATTTTAAATAAAGTTTCTTGTACGTTTGATGTAAAGGCAACAGTGAAAATATTGAATAAAAATGGAATTTGCATGTTATTTCAATGTAGAATAAATGTTTAGTTATTTAAATTTTAAATAAACTTCTAATTACATTTTTTAATGAAATTTGGAATGTTGCCTGAACTGATTTTTTCCTTAAAAATGACGGATCCTACTTGTTTGTGAGACTTTCGGTTCGTTCTGGGAAAGTGGGTGACAGACGGACGGGCTGAACGATTATAAATCCTTCGACTTTAAAATTATATTATAAAACCTTCGAAAATAATATTTATGTATTGCAGAAATAAAATTCAGAAAAAAGTAAAAAAAAAAAAACAATTTTTCGAATAACTTTGACTGACCTTGGACCTTTGTGCCAAATGTCAACCATAGGTTTTTATATCCTAATATGTACTATGGAACAAGTAGAACAAGAAAAAATTGTCAATGCATTTTTTAATACTTGGCACAAAAAGTATTGATAGATGTAAGTTGGTTCGTGTTTCTTCAAAAAACGGAAGATCTTCAGTTTTGACCCCCCAAAACTTTAGTAACAAAATTTTTCTTAGCTAATATAAAAGTATACGTGTCTAATGGTTCTCAATAAAAAACATATTCTGCAATTTTTAGCAACATTAAAAATATCAACTATCCAAGCCTGCCATTTTCCCCCGGTTTTTTTAAAAAAACATGGCTCTTAAGCTGCAAAACAATTTATTTTTTATTTTTCCGAAAGTAGAAAAAGCACACCTAGGGAGTTTCTGAAATAAACGATTCGACTGACAAATGAATCTTTGAGCAGCAGTTAAAGTAAAGATTATAAAATTACTTTTATATTCGAAGTTTCAAGGAGGCTTAACGATTTTTGCCTTAACGCTGCGTACGATGTCGCCCTTAACGGTTGCGTTGGGTGCCTATTTAGGTGTTGGCTCGTCACCTGACTGTGGTTCTAAAATACGACGCCCGTCGCCAATAGCCCTCGTGTAGCTGTAGTGCGACGATGATTCAAAAACAAAAACCTAACGATTTTTGCCTCAGATTAAATAAAATTAATTTTTCGCAAGTCGATGTGACCTTATGAGGAGTTACGTTATTGGCAGTTTAAACTTGTACAAGTATAAACACTGATACATACTCTCAAAAATGAATGCTCAAAAACGACGAAATTTTCTTTAATTTTGACGATTCCGTTACTGGCAAATGCTCCGTTTTTCGTTTCCTCAAAGTGAGGAAATTTGAATCGTCATTTTTATGAGGATTTGAATGTCGTTTAATCTAAAGAAATATTTCGTCATTTTTGAGCTTGTGAGTACAACAATGAGATTTAGTTTCCTCAAAATCAAGGTACAGAATCGTCAAATCACGATAGTAAAAGTGAGGATTCGCGTTTACTCAAAAGTCACGTGATAGTTTGACAAAACAATCCTCAAAATTAACGAAATGTGGCTTGAGGATTCATGAATCGTCAAAAATCAAAGTGTTATTGCTGAGAGTGCAGTGTATAACTGAAAACTTATATTTTAAACTTTTTGTTACTATTCGTAGCGGTTTAGTTTTATCAGAATAATTTTAAATTATGATGCTTGCAGTACTATCCTACCTAACTCAGTAATACTCCCTTGAAATTTAATGTGATTATGATCAGTGTTTTTTTATAGCGTTTTAAAGTTGTAACTTTGATTACGGTCGTTATGCATATTTGATAACAGAACACATTTGCATATACATAAGCATTTAATTATTTAAGATCAATACACACAAGTGCGTACAAGGCTTTAATCATATAATTCGTAAAAAATGTGTTGAAAACTTTAAAACATTGCATGCTTTCTTTAACGCAATCACATCATGTTTGCACCACACAATTGCATATACATAGGCATTTAATTATCTAAAATCAACACACACAACCGCTTACAAGCTTTTAATCATATACTTTGTATAAAAGGTTTTGAAAACTTTGAGTGTTTGGAAAATATTGCATGCTTTCCTTACCGATATCACATCATGTTTACTTTCAAACTTTTGTTAATTAACATATCCATGTAATACTGATTGGGATCAATCTACTCATGTTATAGCTTGAGTATTTTTAAGATTTAAAATGTATATCATTATAACTGCAAACAACACTGACGTGTTTTTGCAGAAACTAAACGTCAGAGCTTATATATTAAAGATCTTTAAAGCTTCATTAAGGTACTCTTAAAAATGTCATTCTACTAGAAATACCACAAAATACAAATAAGTAGCTGTAAGAAAGTTGTTAGCTATAACTGTAACAAGTTTTAATTAATTAGAAATTTAGAAGTTGAAACGAAACATGAATTTCCCTGACAAATTACGAGTGGTGACTTTACCACATTACTTACCTTCCAACTCATCCACAGATGTTATCACACCAGATTTATATGTGTTGGATTATCTCTCTAGAAAATTAAAATTCAACTACGACCTAACTGGAGTTACATACTTCGATATTTTAGTTGGACTATTTGGAAAAAAAATTGATATAGGCATTGGAAAGTTACTTATGCATGAACATTTCTTTAACGTTACACATTTCACAGTACCTTATCACTTATCTGAGGTTAAGTTCATGTGCGAGAAAGCAAGCGAGGATCCAAAATTCAATGCATTTTTACATCCATTTTACATTGATGTTTGGCTATTTTGTCTTTGTTTCACACTTGTAGCAACTGTTGTGTCGAAGTACGCTGTATCCATGAAGCAACAATCTGTCAACATATTCCTGAACTTGGTCGGAAGCCTCCTTAAACAGCCTTTGGAGTTTGAAGTTAACACATTGAAGAAGACAATTTGGTGGTTTACTTGGTTGGTGTTTGCTGGCGTCATATCATTCCTCTACAATGCCCTTTTCCTAAACTTTCTAACGCTTCCGATTATCACACACAGCCCGAATAACTTTCAAGAGCTCTCGAAAGCAGTGCAGAACGAAAAATTTGAATGTATGGTATGGAACTATGATGAGAAAACCAAAAATATGTTACAAAGCAGGGAAGAACATTTGAGGTTATTGGGAGAGATTATAACAAAAAATAAATGGTATTTTGCCAGTTATTCTGATTTTAAAGGGTTTCCTCCTATCAGCAAAACCAAGTGTTGGATAGATAATGTTCAAATGCTGAAATACGCCAGTTATTTCCCGCCAAAGATCAAGCATTTTTCCGAGGATCATATTAGAGTTGAAAACTACGTCCTATACGTGAGGAAAGGTTTTTGTTGTTTAGAACAATTCAATAAAGCTGTGCTTGATATGGTTGAAGGTGGTTTTGTCGAAAAGTTTTATTCAGAAACTATGCAACATTATCTTTGGGCAGATGAACTGAAATTACTAGCCTGGCCAGACGACTTAAAACTCGCCCTTGGCATGGATGAAATGAAGTACCCGTTTTACTTATTGTTGTTTTGCTACACTTTGTGCATCTTTGTTTTCTTGCTTGAGATTCTTTTACCAAAAAGAATCGTTCTTAAAATTTTATCGAACAAATCTAAAAAAAAGTAGTTGCTTTTCAAAACTAGAAATTTAAAATTGGATCTGTGAAGCTGCTGAAATTTACTAAGGTGATACGCCCAAACTGAAAATTTTAGAGGTTGAAACGAAACATGTATTTCCCTGACAAATTACGATTGGGGAATTTACCTAATGGGCTCATTTCAAACTCATCAAGGTATACTCTAAAGCCGGATTTTTATTTGCTGGATTATCGGGACCTAGAATATTAAACTTCAACTATGACGTAACTGAAGCAATATATGATGGTATTGTGTTTGGTATTTTTAAAGAAAAATTCGATATAGGTATTGGAAAGTTATTTATGCATGAACCTTACTTTTACTTTACACATTTCGCAGTACCTTATAACTTAATTAAAGGTATGTTTATGTGCTAGAAAACAATCGACGATCCAAAATTCAATGCATTTTGAATCCATGTTTGTCTATTTTCTCCTTGTTTCACACTTGTAGCAACTGTTGTGTCGAAGTACGCTATATCCATGAAGCAACAATCTGTCAACATATTCCTGAACTTGGTTGGTTGGTTGGTAGACAGATATTTTCAGGCTTGTGTGCTTGGTCGCGAGGACCCACTTATAAACCATCGTCAAGTAGGACAACACAGGACACACACATACACAAATGACAGATGCTGGCATCTGTCGCCATCTACACAATTTAGACATTTCCCTGAAGGGGAGGTAAATTTTCTCCAGGCACCTGTACCCGTGGGAAACTGCGCAATGACCTCCCACAGGACTTTCGGACCCAACAGATTTTACGAGCACGTACTCTGCATATTCTGGACAAACACAAACATTCATGCCTCAACGGGATTCGAGCCCGGACCCAGCAGCTCCAAAGGCCGATGTCTTAACCACTGTGCCGCCGGATCGGCTCCTGAACTTGGTCGGAAGCATCCTTAAACAGCCTCTGAAGGTTGAAGTTAACATATTGAAGAAGAAAATTTGGTGGTTTACTTGGTTGGTGTTTGCAGGGGTCATATCATTTCTGTACAATACCCTTTCTCCAAATTTTCTAATGCTTCCAATTAACGCCCACACAGCCCAAAGAACTTTCAAGATCTCTCGAAGCAGTGAAGCACACAAATTTTGAATGTATTATCTGGAAATCTTATACTTTAAACAAATATATGTTACAAAGTAGTTAAGAACATTTGATGTTGTTATGAGAGATTGTAACAAAAAATGAGTTATATTTTGCCAGTTATTCTTATTTTAATCTAGTTTTTCCTCCTACCAGCAAAACCAAGTGTTGGATATGTTGGCATCACTCAGTTTTCGACGACTGTAAGAACGTGCGATATGGCGTGTTTGTAGTAGTTTTTTAAAAGTTAAGACGTTGAAGTTAGTTAATACTTCAGAAGAATATAGTTTTGTTTAAAACTGAACCGTTACGCTTGTGTCTTTGAATGTTGTATAACTGCTTTGAAGAATGAATTTCAGGATTAGGAATTAGATTTTCAAGGCAAATGTGTGTGTTACAGATGCGTCAATCTCAAAGCAATCTTGGTTTTATGAGGTCAGGCATGAGAGACTGCATACAAAAAAGGTATTTGGGAACTGTTTGCAGGTGTAGCCGATTTATGTGTTTATGTCAAAGTATAATCAAATGTTATCCATTAATGCAGCGACGATGTTAAAGTAAGTAAAGTATAGTAGGTATAGCCTTTTGATTGTCCCCGAGGACTTTTTTCCATATCGCTATGAAATATTCTTAGGCGCACTTCTAACCTTAACCAATTTATACTAATTATATCAACGTTTTATGTTTATGATTACATAGCAATATAACGTTTCTAAAGAAGTTGTAAGTATTAACATTGCCGCATAAAAGACATCTACCATCATGCGCCGATAGTCGAGTGGTTAGAATACTCACCTACCACGCGGGTGCCCCAGGTCTCAATTCCTAACCAGTTCTGGTAATCTAGAAAAATCTTACACTAAAATTGCTATTTATCATTTGCCTGGAATCCAAAATGAAAAGTATGAATGGAATGTTACACTGTTAAAAAATTGTGAAGTTAATTTTGATATACCGCGAGCGTTCTTTGAAATTTTCAAGATAACTTTTTTTTTGAATTTTCATATTTTCGTTGATATATTGATTGCTTACTGATGTTTCAAGGTATACCCCTGGATATATCATGAGACTTAAATTCGGTCATTAAAGAATTTCTTTGGTTTTTATTCTTTTGATTTCAAAATATTGGATTCATTTACTTAAGATTTCTGATGAAAGATTTGCTAAAGCTTGTTATTTACGACTTTATGATTACATATTATTTTAACTTGCTCTTTTTATGAATCCTTCAGAAGAAAATACTTTATTCATACTAGCAATCTTTCAGTATTTCTAAAATTTCATTACAAAACATCTTATAATATTCATAGCTATTTAATTCAGTTTTAAAATTTAGAAAATATATATTAAGCTTTGATGAAAATGACAAATACTTTACTTCATTGTGTTTAATTTGACGTATTTAAGTGTTTGTTTGTATTTAATTTGTTTGTTAGCTCAATTTTAATTAGAAATTATTTAAAAATAAATTTAAAATCAAAATTAAAAAAAAAAAATATATTAATTTTTTTAGAAAAAAGTTCTTAAAATAATTTCTAATTAAAATTGAGCTGAGAATTTAGGTATAAGTCCTAGTTTGTACATATTTGTACAATATAAAGTCATTTTCTTGGTCATTTTTTCAATTTTGACCTCACAATTTGCCGCGCAAGCCTAATCACAGTGTGTTCAAGTACCGTCATGTTTAATATCATTTATTTTAGTTTGGGCTAAAGTTTCATAAATTTTAAAACTTGTTTTATAATAAATAAATCTTGTAGAATTACATATAAAAATTATACTCATTTATTGAGTAGTTAAAAATTTACAAGAGAGATCAAACTATGCTATGTAGTATCTTCTTTGCACATTTTTAAGACTAATGTGACCCCTTAAAAGGTTGAAGGTAATTTTCTATGCTTAGAACCATTCTGAAGTCAACTGAATTTTAGTATGAAGAGATTTTAAGGATATGGACATTCAAATTCAGAGGTTAATCTGTTTCGGATATTTCTACTAAATTTAAGCGTTCGAAACGAGGTATTTATTAGAGTGTCAGCACGTGGCGATCAACATCCACCAAAATCGCGGTCTGGAAGACCTCCAATCACCAGAAAACGAGAGGGCGGACAAATAAGAAAATTGGCTTCAGACAAGTTTGCAAGTTCAGACAAAAAATTGCTCTTCAAATCAAATTAAAATCCCAATTGTGGCTTAATTTTTACCAAAAACTATCAGGAGGTGAATCAATGAATCTGGTTACTTGATAAAATCCAAACTTATAGCGCAACCTAGTTTTCTATCTCATCATAAAGATGCAAGACTGCAATGGTTGCGTTGCGTGCCTATTCAGGTGTCGGCTCGTCACTTGACTGTGGTTCTAAAATACGACGCCCATCACCAATAGTCCTCGTGTAGCTCTAGTGCGACGATAATTCAATCCTAACCTAACCAAGACTGCAATGGATAGCTGTAAGACATGTGTTGTTGAGTCCATTGCAGTCTTGCATCTTTATGATGAGATAGCAAGCTAGGATGCGCTATAAGTTTGGATTTTATCAAGTAATCAGATTCATTGATTCACCTCCTGATAGTGTTTGGCAAAAATTAAGCCACAATTGGAATTTTAATTTGATTTGAAGAGCAATGTTTGTCTGAAGCCAATTTTCTTATTTGTCTATCCTCTCGTTTTCTGGTGATTGGAGGTCTTCCAGACCGCGATTTTGGTGGATGCATTGCCACGTGCTGACACTCTATAAATACCTCGTTTCGAACGCTTAAATTTAGTAGAAATATCCGAAACAGATTTACCTCTGAATTTGAATGTCCATATCCTTAAAATCTCTTCATACTAAAATTCAGTTGACTTCAAAATGGTTCTAAGCATTGAAAATTACCTTCAACCTTTTAAAGCAACTTAAAACCGCTCCCTCAATCACTTCCTGTATAGAATTTGCATAAAACGGAAACTTGTGTCTATACTTTTGTGGCAAGGAAAGTATGGACATTTTTAATTTGTTGATGGAAGTCAAATTTATTTATATTTTTTGTCAAAAAATTTTACCCTATTATTTTTCATGCTGTCTTAAGATTATATATTTAAAAAAAACTACTGAAAAATAGTAACATTGACGATTTTTTCATGAATTGCGTCTGTGTCTAAATTTTTGTGCAGGACTGTATTATGTAATAGTATTATGTATGGATTCTACAAACCATTGTAATTGGGCTTAGGTCCATTGCAATAAATTTATTATCCATCTCTACCTATATCTAAATGTTAGGACAGTCTTTAGTTTGCTTTTTAGTTAAAATTTTCATTAGTTTAGAAAATCAGTTTTAATAATTATGAACAGTTTTTATAAGCAAAAATATAAGTATGCAACCAATTAAACTAATATTTTTGGATGCTGCGAATTTTCTTTAAGGCTAAATAAATGTCTTAAGGGGTCACAGGAGTCTTAAAAATGTGCAAAGAAGGCACTACAAAACATAGTTTGATCTTTCATGTCATTTTTTAACTACTCAATATATAAGTATAATTTTTTTATACGTAATTCTACAAGATTTATTTAATATAAAACAAATTTTAAAATTTATGAAATTTTAGCCAAAACTAAAATAAAGGATATTAAACAGAAAGCTATTTGAACACATTGGGATTAGGCTTGCGCGGCAAATTTTAAGGTCAAAATTGAAAGAATGACCAAGAAAATGAATTTACATTGCACAAATATGTACAAACTAGGACTTATACCTAAAATCTCAGCTCAATTTTAATAAGAAATTATTTTAAGAACTTTTTTCTAAAAAAATTATAAATTTTTTAAAATTTTGATTTAAATTTATTTTTTAAATAATTTCTAATTAAAATTGAGCTGAGAATGTAGGTATAAGTCTTTGTTTGTACATATTTGTACAATATAAAGTCATTTTCTTGGTCATTTTTCAATTTTGACCTCAAAATTTGCCGCGCAAGCCTAATCACAATGTGTTCAAATAGCTTTATGTTTAATATCATTTATTTTAGTTTTGGCTAAAGTTTCATAAATTTTAAAATTTGTTTTATAATAATTAAATCTTGTAGAATTACATATAAAAAATTATACTTATACATTGAGTAGTTAAAAAATGACATGACAGATCAAACTATGTTTTGTAGTGCCTTCTTTGCACATTTTTAAGA
This sequence comes from Hylyphantes graminicola, assembly GCA_023701765.1. Classification (NCBI taxonomy): domain Eukaryota; kingdom Metazoa; phylum Arthropoda; class Arachnida; order Araneae; family Linyphiidae; genus Hylyphantes; species Hylyphantes graminicola. Next base: position 30,153,724 of record CM043117.1, on the reverse strand, counting down.
CTCCTATGACCTCTTAATTAGTAATGCTGTTGCCATTCCGACTATCAAATTTTTGCAGTCTGAACGCAGTAGAGAATTATGCACTTCCCAAAAGAATTAGGGGAAGTTTAATTATAATTATATCGAATGCATGCATGCACAGTGGGGCAAAAGGGGTGAAAACCTGGCCAAAATTCTGTAATTTCTCCAATGGGCTAAAAGCATCATAATTGGGTATTTGGTATGTTTTTAAAAGTGTACAGCCCTATTTTTGAGCATTGAAAGTAATTTAGACAGAAATTATCACATTTGGTTCATTTACTTAAAACCCCCAATGGCATGGTATTTTTTATTTAATTAATTGTCGAAAATTAATAATCTCCATTTTCATGGAATAAAAAGAATTATTATTTAATTTAAAACTCAATTTATATATTAATAAATCAAATAAGTACCAGTTTTACATTAAATTAAAATATCATACACATAAATAAATAATTCATATCTTATCTTAAACACATTCACATGCCACACCATTATAATCCATTAATACAGTAGAGAAAACACTAAATAATTTCTAAAATATTGTTAAATTATTTTGATTCATAAAAATAACACCGCTATGGAGACGTGGTAGATGTAACTACCATTACAAATTTTACCATCCACCATAGTTAACATAATATTACGATTAATTTGTAGACTTAAGATTTTAATATTACTATTGTTGGAATGCGACTGTAATATTTAGTTTTAGGTGCACTCTACCATGTGTTTTGCAAATTCTTCTATAACCTGTATAAGTATTGAATAATAGAATCGAAGTGATACCGTGCTAGGATTCTTACTGATTATAGTTTTTACTTCATTTGGTTCGAAATACACTTCAGGTTTACACTCGAAATAAGAAATATATTCCAATCAGAAGAATTAAGGGACTTGAATTTCTGCTTTTACAGGCTTTTACTTTGGCTTCCATCATATCCCTATTTTGAAATAAGTTTCAAACATTTTAGTTGCTCATTTTAATAGTTGCTCAAATTATTCAATGTGCAATTATTCTTTCTAGTCTATTATTCTTTGAGCTTTATGGTCTAAAAGAGCTTGAACATTCACTTCCTTTAGTTCTTCTACTTTGTAGGAGCTAGTTTTAGGATAGCAGTTTTTCTTAGCTTTTTGTACGAAGGAAATGAACACTTTTTGAATGATTTCTAATAATCTCATATTGGTGCCGTGATAATTGAGCATCTATCAGCAAAGACAAAGCTCCATCAGCTATTTCCGAGGTTCCCACACATTGCTTTTCTTTTTCAAAAAAAGACGTGAGGTATTTGGATGCTCTTGCCGGAAAAAACTGAATGTCGCATCTTTTATGAGTTTCATCATCTAGCTTACCATCAGTAGCTCTCAAAGTTATTTGAGTTGCATAAACTAAGGCTTTTTTAGTGGATTTTGAACGTAAATGTTCCTCTTTCTTTCGCTTTGATCGCTTCTTTCCAGATAATCTGATGGTGGCCGCTCTAACCTTTTATTTGCAAAAAATGGCATGATAACTTCCCCATCTATTAACTTCTAGTTTTTAAAAATAAAGTTTTGTTTCTCTCGATGTACGGCATTCCATTTCGTTGTAAAGGTTACACAATATGGTCGTGCAGTTTTTTTATTTTAAAGGTAGATTCTTCCGGGCAATTAGTATTTTTTAAAGCTCAAGTTCCGATAATTATACTTTACTGTTGAAGGACGATTTTGGGGGCATATTAGTAAGCATTTTGAAGAATTTCCTCCTTTTTTATAGGTATGTGAGTTAGTTGAGGACCTGAAATCGGAATTTTTTCTACAATGTTGCAGAGATATTACAAATGTTATTCTTTCATGGGGCGCAACTTGCTTTACGTTGAGTTCGGCTGTAGAGTGGTTGGTGGACTTACGTTAAAGAGAAAACATAAAAGCTTCACAATCAGTAAATAAATTTTATTTTTGTAACTTGCAATTGATAAGATACTTTATGATGTACGTCAAATGAATAAAATATACAAAAGGCTCTGAAAAAAAAACTTATGAATTTGACATTAAACTAGACAACAAATTTAATAAAATTTTTGAATATCTGCCATATCAAATGCACCCAACATAAAGTTATTGTCAAAATATGACATTACTTTATCTTGAATAATTCATTTTAGTCATTAAAAAGTATTAAACTAAGTGCTATTTCAATTTTTAGAAAGCAAAAACCATAGTACTCATTACTTGCACATTTTACAATTGAAACTTTAAAGAAATTATGCCTTACATATTTTGAATTTTTAGCCAAACGTGCGAAAACGTGCAACAGGTGAAAGCAGTTTTGAAAACTACAGTTGAAGGGGTTTAAAACTGAGTAGGAGTTTTTATGTTACTAGATGTGACTATATAACAAATTTACTACTTTTTAAATTTTAACACCAAAAATATCATTAAATGAGCAAGTCTTTAATTTTAAAATTGAAAAAAAATATTCAAATACTTCCAAAAAATCCCAGAAAATTAATTTTGGTCAAAAACACCCCCAGCAGTAGAATGCATCATATTTTAAAAAGTTTTACAAATAAATAAATTTTTTGGACGCACACAAAGTAAGCAACCGTTTTTGAGAAATTTCCTCTCTCATAACGAACTCTCCCGATTTGGTCAACTTTGCACCCTCACAACTCTTCCCAGAAGCCATAAATCTGTCGGGGGCGTTGACATATGATACTTCAGATAGTTCTAAACATCCCCACGTAGCTAAACTTTAAAAATTAGAACTTTAATTTTTTTGACTTTTGGCCAGCTTTTAAGGGATTTTGCCCCACTGTGGCATGGTTTAAACCCTTTCACCCCCAATGATTCAATTTGGAATCCTCAGCTTGCGATTTTTTTCTCACTGAGTTAAGCTTTTTCTTATTTATCGTTAAATTGAATGTGTTTTGAAGAATTAAATAACATAAGATGAAAATATGACAAATATGGTAAAATAAAATTCACTTCCAAAAAATGTTATGAAATAATTTTAGCCTAAATTCTTCACGCTTGCATTCTTAGATTTTTAAAAATTGATTTAACAGTTTTTTTTAATAAAGTTTTTTAAAAAATATTGTTATAATTTATTCAATAGTTATGTCTCCAATTTCCCCCACTTATATTTTAGTTAAAAAATAAGATTCCCCCCTCCCCCCCTGTTTTTTACAATTTTATCCTGCATGCATAATGAATCTATTTTACAAATTTTAGGTTTTCAGCATAAAAAATAAAACGTTGGAACTGAAAAAGTTAACAAAAGTACGCAAAGTGCTAACCGAATTGTTTTGAGCAGTGTATATAAAAATAAAGGCAAATAAGTCTACATGTTATGGGCAATAAACAATAAGAGTGATGACAACCTTCTCAAAATACAATTTGACGAGAAATCGGTATTCGTGCTGCCATCTGTTAGTGTTCTGGATAAATGTGCACAATGATCTACTTCAAAATTTGACTTTTTCTCAATATACACAGGTAAAACTTGATACTTTTAAAGGATCTGCTCTAGCACCTTTACTACAAGAATTCCCAAATCATGAAATTTGAAAAAAGTGTCGCTTACATGAAACGATTCACATTTATTTATATGAGAAAATGATTATATTTCTTAATTGCGCGTAGTTTTAAAATGTATTAATGTACTGCCTAGTTCCGATAATTGATAAAGTTAAATGTTTAATTCGATTATTAAAAAAAATTATTAAAAAAAAAGTAAAGAAAACAAACAGTTTTGCTTTTACTTTGTTATTACATTGCTGATCTAATGATATTTATTTTAGTACAGAGTGCTAAATTGTCTAATATTGTGGAAACCTATTAAAAACTAATTATTAAAATTGAACTTATTTTAAGCAAAAAACAAAAGATTTTTGCTTAGAAATAAAAAAAACTTGCTTCAGAATTTACATACATAAGAATAGGTACAAAAGAATTTTAAAAAAAAAAAAAGCTTTTTTTATTAGTGTTTTCGTCTTGAGTCCCTACATGATAATGGTTTGAAGCATTGAATTCCCCATACATTTTTAAATCTTACCAAACATGACAAAGTGATAAAAAACATACTCAAAAACTTTCTTCATGTGCTTTAGCAAAAAAGTCATTATTATAAAAGCGTATAAAAAAGTTTTAAAATATCTCTCGAAGGAAAATTAAGACTTAAATGAACTTGAAAACATTATTTATAGGAATGATTTAAAAAGTCAGATTTTATGACTAAAGTAGTTAAGCCAAGATAAATGACATGAATCCCAAGATACTGTCACATAAAAATTCTTTATTATGTATTGTTTGATCGCCTTTAGTTATTTAAATATGTTCCGAATAGCTGCTAACTTGATTAATAGTTTCATTATGGTTGATGGTCTCCACGTCGGAACCGTTTTAAGGGGTCTAAGGAGTCTTAAAAATGTGCAAAGAAGGAACTACAAAGCATAGTTTGATCTTTCATGTAATTTTTTAACTACTCAATATACAAGCATAATTTTTTTATATGTAATTCTACAAGATTTATTTAATATGAAACAAATTTTAAAATTTATGAAACTTTAGCCAAAACTAAAATAAATGATATTAAACATAAAGCTATTTGAACACATTGTGATTAGGCTTGCGCGGCAAATTGTGAGGTCAAAATTGAAGACATGACCAAGAAAATGACTTTATATTGTACAAATATGTACAAACTAGAACTTATACCTAAATTCTCAGCTCAATTTTAATTAGAAATAATTTTTAAAATTTTTTTAAATCAAAATTCGAAAATTTTTATAATTTTTTTTAGAAAAAAGTTCTTAAAATAAATTCTAATTAAAATTGAGCTGAGAATTTAGGTATAAGTCTTTGTTTGTACATATTTGTACAATATAAAGTCATTTTCTTGGTCATGTCTTCAATTTTGACCTCACAATTTGCCGCGCAAGCCTAATCACAATGTGTTCAAATAGCTTTATGTTTAATATCACTTATTTTAGTTTTGGTTAAAGTTTCATAAATTTTAAAATTTGTTTCATATTAAATAAATCTTGTAGAACTACATATAAAAAAATTATACTTGTATATTGAGTAGTTAAAAAATTACATGAAAGATCAAACTATGCTTTGTAGTTCCTTCTTTGCACATTTTTAAGACTCCTTAGACCCCTTAACTAAGATGATCTTCGGGACTCGAATCCGCTGTAGTTCTCGTTCTGACTGGATCCACCAATCGTACCGTTCACCGCCAACTTTTCTTCCTATGCAAATTTGTGAGTCTACCTTTTGTATATATACCGATGTCTTGTGGCATAACTCACGCTGCTCACTTTCTGGCTACACATAGCCGTTACTCTTTGGCCCTTACGGCACATTTTCTTGCAGCGTCTTTTTTTTTTGTAGCTTAATTTTTTGATTGATCTAGTTGTTTTTATCGCAATAAATTTCTTTTGGATTTAAATCTCGTTTGGATTTAAATCTCTTTTGCTTTCGTCTAAATTCATTTTGCGTTTTTCGAGGGTTCTACTTTTAGAACACATTAAAAAAAATAATGATGTGAGAAATAGGACGTTTGTGGTTATTGTGTTTGATTAAATGTTCTTTATAAACCGTTTTTATGTCAACAATTAAAATTCACAATTGACTTATTTCAAGCAAGTTGTTACTATAAATGCTGAATTAATTTATATTAATTGGTAACCTATTGCTTTTAGCTTTCAATGCATTTAATTATAGCAGTTTAAACATTATCGATGTGTGATCTAAATATCTTTATTTTTCTCTGTAAGTCGCGTCAGTGAAAATTTTGGTCAGTTGTCTAGGGCTTGTTGATCAAAAGTACACCGTAAAATATAATTTACTTTTATACACATAGTAAACAAAATCTTTAAAATTACAAAACCTTTTGCGGTTATTTTTTTACGTCGAAATATAAGGTTAGTTATCATGTAAACTGATGTTTTCATGACGATTTCATGACGATATATTTTCATGACGTCGTCATGTGACGATAGGTCCCTCCAATCACTGATAGTGTTACGGCGGTAGTTGGGAAAATAAATCCATTTAAACAACGAAGCGCCTACGTACACTGGGACAGGCGTACTCTTTATATCAATGGAGTCTTTAGTCTCGGCGGTGGTTAGTGTACATCATATGTAAATTAACATTATTTTGATGTAAAATTTGCAGCACAATGAAGTTTACATAATAAAGAAATTCAAATCATATTCATGTAAAATATGTATGCACAATACATTTTTGCTACAAATGCGATATTCACATCATATCACTGGGTGATGACCGAACTCATCTACCTATGCTGTAAAATTACATGAGTTTTTAAGAGAACAGAGTAAATTTTATGCGTCGTAGCTGTTTTCATAGTATCTCACTTTATTTAAAAAAATTTCAGCCATTTATTTAAAATGCACTCCGAAATAACTCCGGCAATTGCTTGTTAGTTCCCTGCCCAATTTTTTTTAAACAGCGTATATAATGTCAAGAAACCGGGTAGAAATATAATCTATCACATTTATGTATTATGCATTGTTCGTTTTGTATTGCTAACTGTTTCTTTTTTAACTAACATTAAATCCCGGGCTTCTCATTGAAATTCTATTGAGTCGCATAGAAAAAAAATTAGTTTGTAAGGCGTTTTAATATACACTGAAAAAAAAATTCTTGCAAAAAAAACATAATTGCTTGGTAATGGTATTTCTAGTAATAAAACCAGAATACCAGGTACTTAAACCATTTAATTAGTAACCTTACTATTCGTTTTGGTAACCCATTACTAGAATTTCTGGTATCCAAATTTAGCTCTGTTACCCGTACGTTTGGTAAGATTACAAGTATGAAAAGTAAGGTTACCAGCACAAATGCTCTTCCTACCATACGCTTTGTTTTTATACGAGAAGCATGGTTGAAATACCACATTAATTTCCAGAAAGCATCGCTCTTTTACCATATGCTTGGTGATCGAACCATGTTGAGCGCAATGATACCTACCAAATACCACGGGGTTAGCTGAAATTTTGACTGCCAATACGTATGGTAAATCTCAATCATCAAACACGGTATTGTGTTGCAGTCGTTTGTGGCAACTCGGAAGAAGTCATATAAGCAAACTAAACTAATTATATCTAGTGCACTGTGGTCAGTGTATCAATATCCGGATCGGAAGGATCTGCGATCGAGTCCTGGTCACTGAAGACCCGTCGAGTACATGCGGAGTACGTGCTTATTAAATCTGTTGGATCCGAAAGTCCTGTGGGAGGTCATTGCGCATTTTCCCACTTGTATAGATCCCTGGAGACTATTTCCCTCCAATTCAGGGACTACCTCATAAAACTACATTGTTTAATAATATTGCCATCTTATTTGGTAGCGATACCTTTGCGCACAGTAATAATACCAAATTACCTAAAAAACAATGTGGTTTACATAGTCTTATTTGGCATTATTTACTTTCTGCACGGCAATAATACTATTGTATACAGCAGTGGTTCTCAACCTTTTGTAGGTGGCGACCCCCTAACGCCACAAAATAATTTCGCGACCCTCCCCTCCGTCCTTCACATACTGTACTCCTTGTTAACTATATTTGGGTATTTTTTTTTTATTTGAAGACATTACCCCGCCCCCCACCCACCCACCTTGCGACCTTGCCTTGCGACTCGTCACGCCTTATAGGCGCATGAGGCCGCAATTGATGAAATCCAGTTCCTCCGGTTCAGTGCGGCCTCCCTGGCAACTGCCCAGCTTGGCCAACCAAGATGGTCTCGCTCCTTTAAGATGCTTCTTCTCCACGTCAGTCTTGGTCGTCCCCTCCTCCAATGGTGGTTGGCACGAACATTTGCCACCCACCCACACCACCAATTAAATTAACAGTATAATTTTCAATATACCAAATACCATTAACAACTAATAACTAATGCTAACAGATGACACCACTAAATGGCATATCCATTGCTACTCCATGATAAATTGATGGAACTTTCATCCAACAGCATTTTAAAATTGGAGTTCGCAAGTGAAGAAATTAATAAATTTTGGTTGTCGAGAAGGCGTGAATACTATGGTTTGGTATCTGAAGGAGTATCATAACCCTTTGAAATGGATTGTCTTTATCTTTGCGAACTTGGTGGCTTCTCGACCAGGTTGAACTTAAAAACTAAATCAAGAAATCTTTAGACTAGGAAAATGACTATGTATGTGACAAGAATCGAACCAGACATTCAAAAAATTTTTAAATCAAAACAAGCACAAGCTTCTCATTAACTTGTTGCAACATAACCGTACTAGAATTAAAATTATGTATTAATAACATAAAAAAGTTGAAATGTAAATTAAAAAAGATATCAAGTAAAATAATATGTGCTGATTCTTTTCTTCCATTCTAGTTGTAAACTTATTACATAAAACGTTACTTAAATATATATTTTATTTTTTTAAAAACTTTTTGCGACCCCCCTAGGATCCCTTCGGGACCCCCCAGGGGGTCGCGACCCACCGGTTGAGAACCACTGGTATACAGTAATAAAACCACTATATACGGTAATGAAACCACTACATACAGTAGTAAAGCCACTATATATGGTAATAAAACCTAATGTGCTACCAAACATCATGATAATAAAACCATACTTTTCTAGTAATTTTACCATAAAGTCATTACCAAACAGATACTGGTAGATAAACCACATTTTTTGGTGTTCCATATGAGCCAGAAAATACGGTTAGATATACCGTATTCTGGTAGTTGGACTATAATTTTTTTTTCAGTGTAAACGCAAACATATATAATTTATATATATTTTTTCAGAAATCATACAGAAAGATAAAATTATGTAATAAAGATTTAAACAATTTATTAATGTAACTTTATTTTAGTTTCCAAAATTTTTCATTGAATGAAATTGTAATATATATTAAAATAGAACGCATTTTTTACATGAAAGTTCATTTTTTGTTATTCCCTTTGTTCATTCCCTTAAGCAACATTTATGCATCCAATGAATCAAAATAATATGAAAAACTGCAAAACTCATGAACGTGTTAAATAAAACTTGCACGGTATTTACTTTTCCTTTTAAATTTTTGAATGACTTGAAATAAATTTTAAAAAAAAAATGCGCTTGGAGGCACACTGTTGCCAAAATATGCATTACTATCGTATTAAATTGAAAAATAAAATCATTGTTTATTCAGTTTAAGTAAATATAAAATTGGAAACCTGATGTGTTTAATTAAAAGAACATTTGCCCTAAAACATAATAAGAATAAAATGATTTAAAGAAGTTTTTGTGAAATGAAGACATAAATTCTGCCGTGTGCAGGCAAACTGTAGTAATCACAACAATAAAGTGGACATTTTTTTGCTTTGAAATAGTCAGTCTTTCAGTATAGGTACTTCTTTACAGTTAAGAGTTAGTGGTCTTAGTCAAGATTCAAAAATTTACCTGAATACGGCAGTATTCTGCATTAACTTATTTAAAAAGTTATTTCTTAAGGTCTTTTTGTAGAATGCGTTTACTAACCTTGATTTGAACCCAGGACTTACTTTTTGGGATTCAGGCACGGTATCCACTCTGTAGCATAAGGGGAAGAAATATCAAGTTAGGTATTTGAATATTAATAATTAATTGTAACTTTAATTTTTAAACATGTATTTAAATATACATGTTTAAAAATGAAAGTTCAAGAGGAAAATCTAGTTTTATGTTATAATACACAACCAAACGCAAACATAAAATAATTGTGTTATGTTTTGTCTTTAACGTACTAGAAAAAGTTTGTACATTATAAAATCCTTTATGTGCTTTAAACTCATTCAGAATCAGAAATACAGCGTCAAGATGAAATACAGCCTCTACAGAAGAAATGCATATCTTAAAGCCAAGCCGAATATTTTCAATATTTGTATGGACAAATACAGAGTTTACAGCTATTATGCACAGAACGAAGTCGATATTTATGTATACTTAGTTGTGGCGACGTGATATGTTTTTAAAAATAAATCTATGTACCAATGTGGTTTACTGCATCCGGTTAGGAGTTTTCTGAAGGAAGGGTCTTCGGAAATTGAACTATTGATATTTCTTTTTTGAACAAAGTTTATGTTGCAAGTTAATAATAACTTCGATACTGGCTCGATTACATTTTATAGGAATTGTTGGAACATAAAATTGAATAAAACAAATATTCATTCTTATACAAACTTTTTTTAAAGCCATGTTTTACGACAGTAAAAATGGTTTCAAATTCGATACTTTGAATATTGACCTGAAATATTCTTTTGCAGCATAAGTTGCAAATCTTCTCTTTAAGGATGTATGAGGCACAAAGTTGTCAAAAAATAAAATCTAAAGCTTTAATCAGTACATGATTTAACACATGAGCTTATAAACTTTTTTGTTTAGTTTATAAAAAAAAATATATTTAATTTACTTTTTTAAATGTAAAATGAATGAAGATAAGGAAGTTAACTTTTACTCAACAAAGAACTTTTTTTTCATTGAAATTGCCGAATGCTTCTTATTCATATCCAAGACTTAATATAAGTAGAAAATGTAAACAAATATTTCTAAACTTATGGGAGGTCAATAAAGGCATACTGTGACCTAAAGTGTGTGTAAGGGTACTCGGAGATAGCTATCTGATGTAATACCTTTTTAATAAAAATTAAAATCTTAAATCGAGTTTAGTTAAGCTGTAACAGACTGTATTGAACAGAAAGATAGATTTACAGAAAAGCGTAAGACAGACGGACAAAAAGTTTTATGGTCTTGTATGATAACAGATCCCTATAAAATTCCAATGGGAAAACTTTTGACACGCTTTTTTTTAAAGAATACGATGTTTACTCACGAAAACTTATCGCACAAACGGGATGTAAATATCTAAACAATTTTTTTAAAATTACTACATGTTGAACATAAAAAGTGGAAGCTTTTATAAATGCTATGTCTGTCTGTTGGTTCTCCACTTTCATAGCCTAACTTCAAATGCCACTTACATGTGCAATATGTATAAAAATTCGGAGAATCAAACCTAGAAGATTTTGAAAGCCTCAGAAAAAAATCGAATTCGCAGTACTTCAAATAAACACACTGCAAAATTTAATGCTTAGTTTAACAGCATAAGAAAGCCATTTGTATTGGAATTAAATCACCATTGAAATTCACAAAAATCGCACTAGAAACTTTATTTATATTAAATAAAACTTCAAAAGGAATATATTTTTGCGAAATAAATCTGTTTTGAATGACCTCATAACATGTGTCACAACGAGTTTATTTCATTGGTACTATTACTTGTTTCGACAGGGCCACACGGCATTTTTTACTTCAAAAAGCATTCATAAATTTCCATTTATATTTAAGCAGTCATTAATGAAAAGTGGCGTTTTAATGCTAATTATTTCTTCTGAAGGGCTTTTCATTTTTCTTTTTCTTAAATTCCATTTAAAAATCAATTTGTTTAGTTATGTTTTGAGGGTGATACATAGTTTTTTTTACTTCTTTTTAAACGTGAGCATTATTATGTATTCATTCTTTTAAAATAAAGAATGTTTAGTTTAATTTAAATATCGTCGCACTTGAGCTGCACAACAAATAAATTTGACGAACTATACGAAATATTTATTGAAATTTCAATAAAAAAAGTTTGTTAAATTTTGACTGTAAAAACTGTGTTTAGTGCTTTTTTAGACGCATGGGGAATTTTTGTGTGGATGCAATTCGAAGTGACTGTTTCTGTTTAAAACCTACTTAAAATATAATATTATATTCTGGTTATTTAAACTTATTTTAGTATTAAAACTTAAGAATAATTTTGTTAAAATATTTTTTCAGTAATATAATAATTAATTGTGAAAGAAAGTTAGAAGAACACTTAGGGATCATAACACTTGAAAAGCTAAGTGTCATTATATAAATTCAATAGTTTTACATCAACTTGATTTTTTTTGTTTAGATCATTTATTTTGATGGATATTTAATCTTAATGAACCGAAAACTATTGAGACTTCAAGTCATTAAAACAAAGTTAATAATACTTATAATATTTTAGAAAAGGTTTATTGAGCACACAACATCCATGCAAATATTTAAAAGATGTTTTTATCGTAACTACTAAACCATATGATGATGTAATCATTTTTATTCAACAAATGTTACTCAAACAAAAAATGCATTTTAAGAATTTGAGCCTGGTTAGAAATTTCGATGAAAATTGCTTAGTCAATTTTCTAATTATGGTTACAACAATCTATTACACTGCCAAAAAAGGTTTTCAAAATAAAACAAAAAGTAAAATTCAATGCAGTAAAAAATAAGCCTTAGAAGAACTTCAAACCAATAAATATTCATCAGATCGTAATTGATCGAATTATTATTATTTTCGTTTAATTAAATCTCCCAATCTGAATAAAATATTGTAGCACAGAAAAATGCATGATAACACAGCAAAATACGTGATACGTGCTGAATAATATCAGAGAGAAAATTGAAATAAAGTAAGGTAATTGAAAAAATCCAGAGAAAATATACTTTCTTTTATTTTATTTTAAAGATCTTAGATTAGTCAAAATATTATGTACATTTTCTTATAATTATGATATACGTTTAAATGGTAGATAGTGCAGTATTTTCATCATGAGAATATTTTTTTCAAAATAATTATTTTTCAGTAATCTGCAAAATAATTACTTGAGCTAAAAAAAAAAAAAGAATTGAGTAGTTGTAAACATTTTGAGGATAATGCAGTAATTGTCAATTTTTTTTAAAAAACAATATATATCTTTAGCTAAATACACTGCTCAAAACAATTAGGGGAGCACTTTTTAATTCCAACTTTAACTTAACTCCCAACTTTTAAATTTTTATCCTATAAATCTGAAATTTGTTAAATAGGTTCACTATGCATTCGAAATGAAATAGTAAAAAATAGGAGAAAAAATCTTAAGTTTTTTATACTTAAATTTAAAGGGGGGAAATGGAATAATAACTTTTTAAAAAATTATAAAAATAATTTTTTAAAAACTTTTTTTGTTAAAAATAGTTGAAATATATTTTTAAACATCTAAAAAATGCAAGCATGAAAAATTTAGGGTAAATTTATTTTCTAAAACTGTTTTGAAATTTATTTTACCATATATTTCATATTTTCATTAATATTAAAAAAATATTAAATTCTTCAAAATACGTCATTTTTCCATATAATGATGTATCTAACGATACATAAGTGGCGAATTTAACTTAGTCAGAAAAAAGTCACAAGCTGATGATTCCCAATGGAATCATTGGGAGTGAAAGGGTTTAAAACATGTGCTACCCCTAATTGTTTTGAGCAGTGTAGTAGTTTACAAACAATCAATGGTTGAACAATAAACTTGTTATGTTGCTAGAGAGAAACTTGGCAAAAAGTTCACTGTTTAAATGATATACCTATTAATGTACAATAGTTTTGAGCATAATTTCATAATACCTATTTTTAAATTTGATACCTTTCCTTAAATAAAGTTTTAGTTCGAATGGTTAACATAGTAAATCCTCTTCACATAATTATATTAAAAATATATGAATATGTATAATATATACTAGATCTATTTTTATATAAAAAGTATTATGTATTCACGTTGTGTTGGGAAAAGAAATATCTTATTAAAGTAATCTTTAAAATTGCGTGATTCGGAAATTGTACATTTTTATTAACACAATGTTTTTCAGTAGTTTTTAATATTGTTTTTTAAGTGAACATTGTTTGGGTTAAATGAATGATATAGAACTAAATAGTTACGCTTTATTTTATCAAACTTAAATTTTAAAAGAATTTTATGAAAACTTGAAATGATATTTTAAAACTTTAAAAAAAAAATCTTTTTTAAGGTATTTATGAAAATGCATAAACTGCTCCTTTTATATTAAAAATGGATAGTTACGATTCGCCTGATTTAGGTACAAAACAAAAGAGAATTTCCCAATCTACATTCTAGAAAATTCTATTACATATAATAGAAAGAAGTTTTATCTAAATCTCACACAAATTGAGATTAAGAGTAACTTATTTCAAAACACACTTTACTTTTCCCTCTATTACCGGTACATATATATCAAGGTATAAAATAAAGCTGGACAATCTTTGGAGGGGAAAATCAAATGGATTAGCTTTTCGTCGATCTGAGTAATCTCTGCTGACACTTTTATCTTTCTTCAAATAGGTTTATTTGAATTGAATTGTCGAAGCAAAAGAGGCTAAAAGTGCCCAGAGCATATATTTCATGGTTAACTGGATATAAAAATAAATTGTAAGATATCTGCCTTTACATCGACAGTGTTCATCCTAGGAGGACTTAATAAATGAAATTGGATCGAGAAATGAAATTGAATATTTTTCTTAGTTCTGGACATTAGGCGAAGTTTTCATGTTGATTTAAAAAACAATATTGGCAATCAGAAAAACAAAGAATTTTTTGGTGCATGCAGCATAATCGACAGACTGAAGAGCTAACTGGATATTCGTTTAAAATAAATGATTAATTGTTATAAATTAAAAGATGACTAAAAAATATTATTATTTGATATGAATTAAAAGATGAATGAAAAATGATTATTTGATATCATTTAGAATGTTTAAAATAATGATTATTTGATGTTTTGTATGAATGAATACTAAAACCATTTGTGTATAAGGAATATCCTGTCTATTTTTTTTATTTTACTCTGAAGTTGTCACTTGACAAATGACAATGAATGCGCCATCTAGAAGGGAGTAGCATAGGCTTTATAATACGTTACCCTACTCGCAAGAAGTAGCACAGTCACAGGAGACAAACAAAGAAAAGACGACACAAACACATAGACAAATAACAACATTTATTGACAACCACAAACATCCATGCCTTACCGGGATTCGAACCCGAACCCAGAAGCTCCAAAGGCGAGCTCCCTAACCGTTGTGCTGCCGAGTAGGCAAGTTGGCACGCAGTCAAATATTTAATATCAGCATTCAAAACAAAGAAAGTTTTTAATAATTCCTGTAATACACAAAATGGAAGTGGTATTGTTTTCAGATATTTCCGTAACCTAACAATAAAGTCAATGTCTTTTTTTATCAAGGTTTCTTCTTACATAAAAGCATCCATTTTATTTTTCTATGGACACAATATAGGTATTGAATGCATATTCATACAGCTGAAATTTTTAAAAAAAATTGCAATGGTTTGTACAGTAATAAAAGTTCTGAAAGAACTCGAGTAGTCTACACGTTCTTATAATTTTTACTTTTCTGTAATACTCAATAATGACAGATATTCTTATACTACTCATAAAAAAGTACGACGACATAGAAATGTAAAATTACCGCAAGTTAAAAAAAAAGAGAATTTCCGTTACAACAGAAGTTGTGATGAGGAGAGAGAGAGGTGGGGGGGGGGGGGGGGGGGGAAACAGACGGACAAACAGAGAGACAGGAGGACGGAAATTCCCACGGTGTCAATACCAGCTTACCATTGTTTTTATAATTCTTACGAATTAAAAGGAGGAAAATAGGCCGAAAGGAGATACGATTCATTCTAGTAAAATATAGTTTTTTTTTAAATAGTCAAATATTTTAGTTTCTTCTTAGAAACAGGTGTACTAAGGGTAGTGGTCTTCAATTAAAATTTGTAGTCTCTTCAAAAATTGGCTCTTTTAGTCTCAATGGGCACAAATGGTCTAGCTGCAAAACATCGAAGTGTAACTAAGAAACAGGGCCAGGTTCGTTCATTGGCGACTTCGTCAAATTGAATTTCAAAAACCGCCAGTAAACGATCCAGACTCTATTCATAATCCTACCCATAACGGAAAATTATATCGAAATGAGTCTGTTTAATCAACTGCCGATAATGGCTAATGTAATCGATTCCGGCTGCCTACTTCTAGCCTCCTTTAGGAGCTTTAACACGGCCAATTATGCTTCGTAATTTAGAACCCTGGTCAAGTGACGAAGTCAACACCTGCGTGGGAACCCAACGGAACTTCGATCGACATCGTCCTCTAACGCTGTCGGGACATTCGACTCCACAGATTTAACGAGAACGTATCAACTGCCGATATATTTTTCTATTTACTAAATAAGAAAACAGCAGTGTTTAATTCGATTAAAATGATCAAAAGAACAGTGGCATGATCATTAACCAATATAATTAAACACCTTTCTAGCCCCCCCCCCCCACAAAAAGGATTTAACCGTCTACAGGAATTGTGGTCAAAGGCATCACTACGCCATTCATGGATTTAGCTGAATTCCTTAAAGACGACGTAATACGGTTTTTGTAATGGGACCATGTTTATTTTCAGTGATGTGAGATAGTGTGTGGGCCAGTAAAACTTCGTTCTTAGAACAAGCACATAAATTTTTCGTCAAACATTTTACTAAACTTTCCTCCTCAATAAATCAGCATACTAAAAATTTAAGTTTTTAGTTTTTTTTTAAATCAAACATTATTTTCAATTGACCAAATAAATTACTAATGAAGTAGAAATATAGAAGTATTTTTTTGTTTGACCATCATTGACTAATCATTAAGTTAAAAAAAGTTAATAAATATACATTGAAATTATTTTTTTATGATTTCGGGATTGGTCACATAAGACTATTTGAGCGATTTAATAATTCGCTTTTTTAGGTATTTTCTTTTAAGCATTTTTTTTAACAGAAAAAGTTTCTAAAAAATCTATTTCACCTAAACAAGCGAGTGTAACTTGCATGTATGACAAACAATTCTGAGATGTGTCTAGACAAATAAAAGTTTCACATCACAAAATTTTCGTTCTTTAAAAAAAACGCATATCTCAGCAGATTGAGAAGGCACCACAAAATACTTGTGTATGTGTGTGCTTTCAATGCATAAAAAATATTCTTAAAAATTTCTTTTAATAAAAAATGAAAGGCCGTCATGTCGAAAATTGCTGCGAAATGTATATCAGTTTCTTTTCAGCCTCCCACATGAAAGCACTCTCCCTATCCTTTATACAATAACTTTCTGTGCATCGCGTCTTTTACAGCTGTCAATAGAAATTTACTTCCATTATTCAACCTTATCTGCATTCATTTATTTTTGGTTTCTCGTATTTATTAAATATTAGAATTTATTATTTCATATTAAATGGGTTATATTAAAATTAGTTTCATATTACTTAATATTATTTTTTAATCAATATTGAATTTATTATTAAAATTCAATTCAGGTTATTTAATATTACAATTTGTTATTGAGTATTAACTTTTATTATTATATTTTAATTCTTATTATTTAGTATTCAAATTTATCATTGAACATTAAATGTGTTATTACATTTTAGTTCATATTATTTATTATTAAAATTTATTTGAGAACGTTAATTGTATTATTAAATTTTTATTCGTATTATTTATTATTAAATGTATCATTGAATTTAAAATGTTTTTTAAGATTTAATGAGCCATCATCAATCCATGCTATAAGTGGTGAATAGACATTCAATGGACGTTTTTTTGTGTGCATAAAAACTTGGATGTTGTATCTTCAGTTATCCAGTATTCGTGGAAAATTATTTAATTTTTTTCCTTTATTTTCTTGCCACGTGAATTGCTGATCGATCTAAAATATGTATGACTAAAATTGTTCGAAAAGGATCATTTACATTATGATACTATTGATATTTTAATGTATAATTGTGTTGCCTAGTTCTAACATGTTATCTTAGTGCCAAAAAAAAAAATCTAAATAAATGTGTAAATCGGAGAAATTTATGTATTGATTTCTTAATTGTTTTGTGCCACACTATTATTAATTCAGTATTTTGTATTAGTTAAATTTTATTAACCAATTTAAAGCATCAAACACACGAAACAATCTATAAATTTAGCAATACTCCTTATGTAGTTAAATGTAGTTTGTTGATGGCCCTTCAGATTAATGGAAAACCTTATAAGTACCGAAGAAACGTTAAAATTTTGCAAAATAATTGCAAAATTTTATTACACGCCTTTATTTCATGAAGTATTCCATTTAGCTGAAGTATTCTTGAAAACTTATCCCATCGAGCTTCCGCTCCAGTCTTATTTTTTTCGAAGAAGAAAAGTACTTCTTTTTGAATCTCAGACATTATTTTCTAAATATCTTTGCAATTATCTTAGTTTGCCTAGCAACTATTTTATATGAATATTTCTTTTAATGCAACTAGTAAAAGTTTTTCAAGCATTTAACTTAAAAATGGAAGTATTTAGTAAGACTTTTTTCAAGTGGAAGCAAAAAGCATTTTGAACTAACTGTGTCAATGAAAAAGTGTTAATTTCCTTTAAAAAGCTAAATATCATGCAGCTTCGGCTATTCATAAATTTATGTAACTATAGATTTATTTCATGTGCAATGTGTAAACATTCATAACGCTTTTTACAACGTAAATTATTTCCCAAATATATAAAATAGTTGTATTTTTTTATAACAAAAACTTTTAATATAAAACACATTTATAAATAATTTATCTTCCTTTCCACCGCTCACTGGCCTATCATCTGGTTCGATAAAGAAAAGCAACTCAACTAAGATCGAAATGAGTAAAAAAAAAGAGTATAATTTATAATGGATCTACGGAAATGTAATAATTTACTTTATTAAATGTTGTAATGAAAACTGACTTTTGCTCGAAGTATTAAATTTTGGGACATAGCTTGGGGGAAAAAAGGTGGTTCAATTCCTGGCAAAACAAATAAATTGAATTCGAAGACTGAAACAGATTTAAGAAAAGCCGAGAACAGTTACTCGTATATTGGGCAAGCGTAAGGTTACAGATTTGCCCCAGGCTATAAATCTACAAAGCGGCTCGTTTGTTATCGCAAGCTAGAAAGTATCGGTTTCAATTACTAGAAGCGTCTTCACTGACATCGATTTGTATCGCATTACTAAATTAGCTTGCATACCAGCATGCATTTATTGTATACGACATGTGAAAGTAATTAGAATGGTTGCTTGATATGTGCCAATAAACTATTGACCGTGAATATCAGCGGTTTTTAACAAAAATCTAATACAATTCTGACAACTGGTTTGCAGGCAACTCTTTCAGGTTGAACAAGCAGATTGCCTAAGCCGCATAGACTGCCCATTTCGAATCTTTGTGACTGGGCAGTGAAGTGTGTCTCATCAAAAGCGATAAAATTATCACTTTTACGTCTTTATAGCATACTCTAACGCACTTATTAATTATTTTCAAAGTAACTTAAGGATTGCTGTACTATAGCCAAAAATGGCTATCGGTGACGAGCCTTGTTATTTTGAACCGAGGTCAAGATAACTTGCGAATTTGAACTCATTGACTTTAGTCCACAGCAATATTTAGGATATAAGTATATTGATTTCTTTTCCAAAGAAACGTACGTACGAAACGCGGTAAAGTGCTGTGATCATAACTTTGAATCATAGTTTCAAAAAGTTAAGAGCGATTCAAGTTGAAATACAAATACAGTGGTGGAAATTGATTTATGAACTGACAGTTTTTTAACAGTATTTCTTTATTAAATGCATTTTTATCGATTTAAATTTTATATACTATACAGGCTTTGCATTATAAACAATACACGTAAATAAAATTTTACATAAATTCGTAAACTATTTATTTTTTTGACATTTTAGTTTTAGCATAGGGAAATTGATTTATGAACTTTTGCATTCAATCTCAATTAATAATTGCTAAAACTATTTTTTGTCGCTAATGCTTCCTTGATTTTGTTTTTCATAGACAACACAAAACTTTGGGTCAAGTTTTGGTCAAGCAATTTGCAGTTTTTAATGATTAAGTCCTTCTATTCCATAACTGATGCACTTTTCATTAAAACCATACTCCATTTGAGTAAATTATTCAAACCAATTGATCTCAGACATTATTCTTGGGGTTTAAGTCATGGCTATTGGCAGGATGATCTAAATGAACAACACTTAGTTCATTAAACAGTCTTTAATTTCGTTTGAAATGTGGATATTTGCATTATCATGCATAAAAATCTAATCAAAAGCATAGTTTTGCAACGCAAAAAAAGAATTAAAGAATTTTCTAGAACTAATCTGCAATAAAGTGATGTTTGTCAGCAATTCAGAAACATAACCCTGTTTCTTCAATCATAAGATATCGGGGCCCAAACCATCAAACTTCCACCACTAACATTTCTGCTGAAGACAGATCTTGGTTATTTCCGAAGATCCTTTCAATAACATTTTAAACCATCACGTCCATCCAAATTGAACTTTTTTTCATCAGTAAATGTCACTTTTTTCCCATTTCCCTCCCTCCACCCCCCACCCAATCCATTTCATGTAGTTACGACTATATTTTAATAGCATGTTCTTATGGTGAAGAGTAAGCTTTGATCCAGCCTTCATTTTGGAACATTTCAAGTTCGACGACGATATCAATATTTGTCCTACTCTTCTGGGAGTTACAGGAAGTGATTGTTCATAACAAATTCGCCCTGTAATGCACAAATGCTGACACAAACGGTAACTTTTTGGGATACCAGTCCGATAATCCTGCTTTTGCTCCTCGTCCCACGAGGGTTACACCTTTTTTAATGATGGTTTTTGCCGAAGTCAGAATGATTCTTCAAATATTTATGAATTATATTTATTGATCTTTTAATTAATATGCTAATTTCTTTTACAGATTTGTTACAATATTATATATAAGGATCATTTTTTTAAATTGTTGGTTTCAGGCAGTCCCGCAAGCTTTCCTATTTAGTAAAATGGGAATAAAACAGATAAATTTCAACAAATTTGGCATTAATCTTATTTATAAACACTGATAGTAAGCTCCCCTGAAGTTCAAATGAAGAACTAGTTAAAATATTTGGTACCTGGGTTCAAAATAAATTTGAGTTCATAAATCAATTTCCATCATTTGACATGCTTAAAAACTAAAATTAGATATATTTTTATTTAATATCATTTTTTGAAAAAAATTATGTGTGAAATTCCTTTATTGTGCTCTGAATATCCAACACACAAAATTTGAATTGTTAGCACTTAATACAAAGTGATATCTGGTGAAAAGAATGTTAGTTCATAAATCAATTTCCACCACTGTATATGAATGTTGTTAGACTACGCACAAACTTAACCTGCGAGCCGTTTTCATAGTGCATTAGGGCTCCTGGTGAGACAACATTCTGAAAAAGACGCATAACTATATTTACATCTTCTATGTCTGTGTGGAAATTAAATAGAAATTCGCATTCACCATGCACTGAATGGTTTACCAAGTCATTTCTTGACAATACTACCACACATTCGTTTATAATACTGCTGATCACAATTGAGTAGGACATATTTTCGATTATTATCAGATGACAAATGACAGTGATTGCGCCCTCTAGAAGGGAAGGGCGTAGGCTATATAGCCCATTACCCCGCTCGCCGGAAGAGACAGTCACAAGTGACACACAAAGAAGGACGCCACAAACACATAGACAAATAACAACATTTATTGACGGTCACAAAAATTCATGCCTTTACCGGGATTCGAACCCGAGCCCAGCTGCTCCAATGGCTAGTACACTAACCAATGCGCCAGTGGGCCGGCGATTATTATCAGATACTATAAACACACAAATCTTCTATAGCTTCATAGTTAACGAAATTACGGTCGAATATAGTCGACGAAATAAATTGTAATATAGTCGTGCAATAGTGACAAAATTCAACGTGTCCCGCTGCTTTAAGATACCTTAGGTATGGCACAGCATGGTCTGAGATATGGAATAGTTTAGTTACCATTTCTCATGAAAGGAAGACTATAGCCTTGCCAGAGAATGTGATGAGGAGAGCCTACGTTATTCTCTCTCCCAAAATTTAGATAAAACAAAATACTTTATCAATTGATTTATCAATCCGACCTAACAAGTGGACACCATTTCACCAGCAGTTATTATGTTTTTTTTGTACTTTTAATTTTGTAAATCTCCATGGAAAACAGCTGGTAGCATAATATTCGAAAGAAAATAATGGAGAAATGGTGTTTTATAATTATTAGAAAAATAAAAAAATGTATATTCCAATTTTCCATTGAAGAGTAGGAATTAATTCAGAGTGTGGTAAGGAGTTGAATGTATGTAAATGGAAAGCTTATAGCTACTCGTATGGGCATTAAAATGATAAAAAAATTTTGAAAAAATATCATATAGAATCGTCTTGGATATCAGAATGTTCCTAATATTGCATAGTAGGGAACATCCAAATACCCAACAATTCTTTAACTGAAGAAATAGCAGAGAAAAAATTTAATAACAATCTATAGCCGCATTTTTTGTACACTTTACCTAACCAAAGGTTGTTAACAGAAAGATCTTCTCTTGTATCCCTAACTATCGCTCAGTAAAGAGATACTTGACAGGCAATCTTTGTTCCCAAAGTATTACCATGATCCATCCACCATGCGCCATCTTTATTCTAAAAAAAAAAAAGAGATAAGAGTTTAGTTGTAGTTGTTCTGCAGCTTCGAATCGCATAGAAACTATTGTGAGGGTAAAGGTGATTTTTTTCAGTTTTGGTTATGACTTATATCCTTCCTAGTGGGAAGAAATGATATGTAAATGTATATTTCTGTGGAATTACAGCTCATGATAGATCTCATGCGTTGGACTTTAACCTTTTGAATACTGATGGTACAACATGTGTACCAGCAACAAGTAGGCCATAGACTAAGAATCCTTTAGACCAACAAAAATCTATCTGATACCTAGCGCTCTAAAAGTGTCGAAAGGAACTAATACACTATTAACGATCGATTTGCTGATTGGTATAATTGCACTTTCCGATTGCAGTGCTACTGTTCAGTTTTTCCTAGGTAGGTAGGTTTGAAATGTCGTCGCATTAGAGCTACACAGGTTTTCCCTAGAAAAAGACAGCCATTACATTAGTTCCCTTCGACACAATTGGGGGCACTAGAGTTTATCTCAATCTAATCCAATCCGAGTTTCAGATCTAGAGTGTATTTAATCTATACAGCTGTCAACAGTACCAGTACAGTAGGCAAAAGGTTAAAGAAACTATTGTGAGGACAAAAGTGAAGTTTTCTGTTTTGTTTATGACTATCTTTCCTAGTGGGGGGAAATGATGTGTAAAAAAATATATATATTTCTGCGGAAGGACTTATATGGATAGATTTCATTCTCTCTTTTCTTTCCTCTCTCTGTAAAATGATTGTTGTCAAGTTACTCCGTAAACTGGTGGCCAATAGTGTTACCTCCATCTTTGTGGAATCACATTACAGCATAAAACGGAGTTAACTTACACTAAATCTGAGTAACCTTATACCACAAAAAACTGAGTAATGTCTCACTACAAAGAGGGGTAAAAATAAGTTTTGCTAAAGTTCTCCTTTATACTTACGTTGAAATTTAAGAGCTTTTAATGTAGTTTGTTAGTTAAGGTAGGCGAATACCCAAAATTTCCCTGAATTCTAAATTTTTTACTATTACTTTAATCTTTTCCAAATTTGGCATAGTGATTTCAAATATAATGAGCAATACTACATAGGCATTTTTTTAAAATTTAAATATTATTTATTTATTTTAAACGGTGTTTTTCTACTAAAAAAAGAGGTTTACGCCAACAAGTCTACCACATTGAATTTCATCCTATAAACATTAATTATGTGTTAAATTCTTCGTTTTAAACTGATGCATGCAATGACCCTCTAGAGATACATACAAATTACAAGAAAAGAAGTTATTAAGAAAAATGTTAAAAATTAACAGAAAAAAAATGATTTTTTTCGATTAACTCAAACTTGGAATTTTTTTAAAACAAAAACTTGTATATTTACACCAGATGTTAGAGGTTCATGGCACAGATATATATTGAAATAGCATCTGTAAAAAATTTCAGGTAAATTAATGTAAAACTTTTTATGCTAGAAGTGTTAGCGCAAACCCCTTTTTTTAGTTGAAAAACACCGTTTAAAATAAATCAATTATATTTAATTAAAAAAAATTGCCCAAGAAGCATTGTTCATTATATTTGAAATAACTATGCCAAATTTGTAAAAGATTAAAGTAATAGTAAAAATTTTAGAATTTTGGGTATTCGCCTACCTTAATGTATTTTGCACTTAAAATTCTGTTTGTGATATTTAATGTATATATTTTTTTATTAGTTTTATGTTTAGAAAAAAGTTTTGCCTTAGTCAAGACTCAACCTGACTATGTTGCAACTACAAGAATGCAGTGTAAATTGACTTTACAGCAGAGTAATGTTACGCCAAAAAATAAGTAAGATTCTTTAATGAATTATCTATAAATCAATGTCTAAATAGGTGGTTATATTTTTGTCTGATGTAATTATAGTAGAAATATAGAAAATTTGTGTGATAAAATATATATAAATCGCTGGAGATAGAGGAACTATATTTTTTCATTCATAAATGTTTTACCTTATTTTTCTAATTTATAACGTTGAAAATACACATTCAAAACATATTATAGGAATTTAATGATTAATCTCAAATTAATTTTCTATTTTTTTTTAAATTCATCCGCCTTTGTATACGACTTGCTTAAATGAAGTGACAAAAACATATTGAACCTAATTATACACCAAAACTCTAGAATAATTTAAACTAAATTATTCATAAAATAAACAAAGCTAAGCACATAAACTTAGAATTATTAGCTTTTGTAACGTTATACCCTTTGCATAGACAACAAAGGAGCCATTAAGAATTCTTTTCCCCGTAAGCAAGCGGTGTTGTCTAGTTGTGACCTAAGCATGCGAAGAAATCTTTTGATATAAAAATAGATCCCAAATGAATGGAGTAATTGAATTTGTTTTTTTAGATGCTGGATATTAGATTATGATATGACTTGAACTGGCTTAATAAACTAATTTAAGGATTTATTTGAGTCCCGTATTTTTTTTTTTTTTGAGACAGTAATGCTTTAAATGATTATGTAATGATTTTAGATTCCACACTACGTTTATAAACTGTAAACGGATTAATATAAACACATTTCTTGAAAGTTTTAAATTTGCACTGAACTTAGATGAGTGATAAATTTATTAAGGTATCTGCTAAGACTAAATTTGGTAATTAGTTAGAATTTCGAAAAAATGCACACGGCTTCTTCAAATGTTTAAAGTAGTAAAATGATAAAACACGGCTTGAAAAATTTCATTTTTAAATGAAATAAAATTGTAATTATCAATTGCTTCATTTGCTGCAATTTTAAAGAATTATTATAACAAAATCCTTAAGTTTTGAAATTAAATATTTGGATTTTTTTTTGTTTCGACACTAATAATAATTTTTGGTTATTACGTATAGCACGCTAAAAACCCAAACTAATTTGGAGTTAATTTTGCCTTTATGAATGCATTAATAGTTAAAAAAAAACCGTTTAAATGTATAACTTAAAAATACACAAGAATATAACATTGTTTAAGAGGGACTGTCAGTCCTATACACGTAATGCTTTATTTTTCAAATCACAGTTTCTTGAAAAGTATTTTTTAAACGTATGATCTGTTTGCACCAGATACGCAAATGGGGATGAAAGACAATTTAAAAAAGATTTGAAGGAACAATATCAATCAGTTTTTTAATTATTAATTTTTTTTAAAAGCTTCATTTTGAGAATCGTGGCGACATCTGTAGGACAACTTGGCTTAATTGATTAAAAAGATTTATTATTAATTTAAATAATTCACTCATGCATTATCTTTGTATGTTAATACAAAATTTAAATGATGCTTTTGCATTTCAAGTACTTTTTATGACAAAAACGTTCATAATAAACGAGAATCTATGATTTTAAAATTTGATGACACACAAAAATAAATGTCGCCAAATCGTAGAAGGAAAAAAACGCCAATATCTAAATCATTCAAACTGTAAACCTAAACCACATGGAAAAGTGGGCGGAGCTCATTATAAATCCAGTCAAAGAATTTCGCGCGACTTTTAAACTTGACTACTTTAGTTGTAGTATAGGTTGGATACTTTTAGATTAGATTTGGTTTAAATTATCGTCGCACTAGAGCTACACGAGGGCTATTGGCGCTTGGATACTTTTAGCTATTTTGATATGTACAGCTGTGGAAAAAGTTCCCACTAGTGATTATTTCGAACGCTAGTCATCCTATAGAACCTTTTTGACTGTGTGTTTATATAACATCATGAGTTAATTGCAGGACAAAAAAATTGCATAAGGAGCCGTCTTCATATTAAAAATGCTATTAACTTTGAAATTTCCAATGGTAGCACCCAATTTTATAATTTAGAAATATTAAGAATCCTCATAAACCCTAAATCTTAGTTTTTGTTACATTTGGCTGAATATTTGACGAGTTATTCAATCGAATCACTTGGTGACCTTTGGTTTATCATTTCTAAAATGACGGCCGTAGTCTGTGGGTTTATTGAAGGGAGAAATATAAACGTTTATTTAAAAATGTTTAGGGAGGGGTCCTGGGATGTACAGTCAATGAGGATGAAGCCCTGACGTTATTTTTAGAATATTTTATAATCTTTTTTTTTAATTCGAAACATTTTTTTAATAGAAAAGAAGGTATTGACATGGTAGTCTTCCCAAAGTGTCCCGTCTGTCTGTCTTTACTTCGGTGACGAAATATGTTTTATCCATCAGATCTTAAGAATCATTTTTGTCATCGAAAGATAGGACAGCAGGGACCTAACTTCATACTTTTTGTTCTTCTGTTTGTACGTCCATACGGACATCTGTCATCTTGTCATGTCGACGAACGACCCATTAAAGTAGCATTGGAATTTAATTTTTAGTCATTTAAATTACTGTTGCCACATCAGCAATATCACGAAAAACCTTAATTGAAATGTTAAAGATTATAATTTTTTTTCTTTGTAAATCGATTTGGAATGGCGTTATAAAAAATATACCACAATGTGATTTTTTTTTAATGTTTATTATATTTGTTTACTAAGAAAGTGGTTCACAGTGTTACTTTTTTTTGCTTAAAGAGCTAATTGGTATTAATTTACAATTAAATTCCTTTAATTATCAGTGCAATTTGGAGTTATTTCATGTTTATCATTGCCAAATGTTCTGGATATATCAGGTTTTTTCAAATATTATAGTTATTGATAGTTATTTAATTACAAGAATCTCGTGTAATTTAAGGTGAGATTTTCAAAGCATTGCCAAAGATCACGGAAAGGATGCTACAGGATGTGACTCGTTCAATTTTACATAATTATTCTTCAAACTGCAAATAAATTTAGCAAACTATAAAGATTATTTATTTAATTTGCGGAAGAAAAAATTTAATTTTAGTGGCCATTTTTTAGAGTTGAAGATTCAAATTGTAACTGAATGCTGGGTTAGTCTATATTTGTTCTGAAGTTATAAATCTTGTGCGGAAGTGGTTATAGGTGGCAGTTAATGTTATTATAATACCCTTGCGTTTCGACGAGAATTTCATTCTAGTACTTAAGTAACTGCACATGTAGGCTTTTTAATTCTTTAAGAAATTCTCGAGCAACATTCAAGAACATGTGTCGTTTGGTGGCAGAGTACTGAAAGTTTAATGTGCCAATCACGCAGTCCGACGCTATTTTAGAGGCCTTGAAAAGTTGCAAAAAACACGTCAAGATTTCCCGGCTCCAAAGGTGTGAAATGTTGAAAGCTTCTTTCAGAACGAATGTACAGATTAGTGGCGGGAGTAAGGCTTGAAATAAAGAGACCAGTGTCTAATTTACAAGAGCAACCGAATGAACAAATTGACAAACAACTGGTTCCTGCACATGTTTTTGAAGACCATAAACCCGCGTTGGTTTGTATCTTGCTGACCTTATTATTGCCTTTAAAACTGCTAATACGACAGATTCATTATACATTGGGGTTTCTACTTTTGCATTAGTATGACATTAGTTTTAACAAACATAAAGATTGCTACGCCAACAATTAAAAGTACGGAACTAGATTTAAGGGGTCATAGTCTTAAAAATGTGCAAAGAAGGTACTACAAAGCATAGTTTGATCTTTCATGCAATTTTTAACTACTCAATATAAAAGTATAATTTTTTTATATGCAATTCTATAAGATTTACTTATTATATAACAAATTTTAAAATTTATGAAACTTCAGCCAAAACTAAAATAAATGATAACAAACATAAGACTATTGGAACACATTGGGATTAGGCTTGCGCGCGAAATTTTGAGGTCAAAATTGAAGAAATGACAAAGAAAATGATTTTATATTGTACAAATATGTACAAACAAAGACTTATACCTAATTTCTTAACTCAATTTTAATAAGTAATTATTTTCAGAGCTTTTTTCTTAAATTTTTATTAATTTTTTTTAGAAAAAAGCTCTTAACATAAATTCTAATTAAAATTGAGCTCAGAATTTAGGTACAAGTCTTTGTTTGTACATATTTGTACAATATAAAGTCATTTTCTTGCTCATTTCTTCAATTTTGACCTCAAAATTTGGCACGCAAGCCTAATCCCAATGTGTTCAAATAGTTTTATGTTTGTTATCATTTATTTTAGTTTTGGCTGAAGTTTCATAAATTTTAAAATTTGTTATATAATAAATAAATTTTATAAAATTACATATAAAAAATATACTTATATGTTGAGTAGTTAAAAAAATTACATTAAAGATCACCTTCTTTGCACATTTTTAGGACTTCTATGACTCCTTAAGAACAATACTGTTTATGTGCTAAACTAGTATTCCGAAGTTTACAGGGATGACTTTAGAGCAGTTCATAGCGGTATCAAATCTCGGTAATTATAAATAGAAATATAATGTATTAGTACGAGCAAACTAGAAAAGAAATCGTTTCCTGAAAGATCATTTACAAAATAAATATAATTTATTAAACAAATAAAAAAATTAAATGAAAGAGAAATAACCAAACACAATTTTTTTTCCTCCAGAACGTCTTCCGGGCTCGCAAAAGAGTACCGGAACCAGTTTTCGTTAGTCTAAACCTGATTACAATCGAATAATCTTTATATTGTGATTGAGAAATCTTGCCGTGCTCCAGTCCCCAGAAAGAGAAACGTATCCCCTTTTTTAAATCGCCAGACGTATCATTTGGCGAAAATTTGTAACGCCACCTGGCGAGTCAGAATCAAAATAAAGTTGGCTGATAAATCCTCTTAATTAGTGATAGTGCAATAGTAACAATTTACTATGAATTTCATTTGCATTTTTAAAGACTAACACTATGACACATGGATTAAAAACTATACTAATAAATTAACATTAAATTATAGTGTTTTGGTTAAAGAACTTTTTTCAGCACAAATTTCTAAAACCCTAAAAAATAAGATCATTATTAGTCAATACAATTAAAAAAAAAATATTTTATTGACTGGGAATCAACGCCGTAAACGCATGTCTGGACTAATAGTGTTTTTAAATATGCTCAAAAAGAACTTTTAATATAAAACTTTCTAAGCAATATTTTCAAGTACAAAAATGAGTATTAAATGAGGATTGAATATCAAAATACAAAAATAAAAATAGAAATGAAAATTAAAAAAGGGTTAAATTTGTATATTATTCAGCAAATAAATAGGTTATAGCATTTGAAAATTGAGCATAAATCACGAAGTTCATATATTATGAGTACTATTTTTACTAAAAATAAATGAGACTAAAATAAGTGAATTTTATTCGATAATGTAATAGTGCTAGCACCTACTAAATATTATGTATTTTTAATTATTGAAAAACACATTGCTTAAAATATCTAAGGTATGTTTTGTCATACGTCTGTGCATCTATCTAATGGCAAAAAATTATTTTTAAATAGAAGCTGGAATTTTAAAGATAGTTTTATCGAGCCACATTATTATTAATTTTTAATTACTCTTACGAATAATCTATTTACTTTCTTACTTTAAGCTAAATATAGATTATTTTTGAAGTAGGATTTTGAAAATCAATTTGATAGTGCCACATAGTTATGCGTGCAGTTTAAGCTATTAATGCTAATGCACATTATTTTGTTTAAGATAAAACATTATTTCTGCTTAAATTTACTTATTATACTACTACTAAATCTTCAGATTTTAGTATTATATATATTATTTATTAACAAATGAAGTTACCAATTATTATTAATGGAGTAGAATTAAATAACTAGTGATTTCAATTAAAACTTTAGCTATATTAAAAAATAAATTGCTATATTAATAAAATATTTTGGAAAAAATCTTTAAAAAAATGTTTGCAAAAGATAAAAGTAATAATAATATTTGTGTTGCTTTCTGTTCTTATGTGTGTGTGTTGTGTCTGCCCTACTTGACGAAGGTTTACAAGCTGGTCTCTGACCAAAAACACAAACCTGAAAATATATGTCTACCTACCAATCAACCTGCTTTTGCTTTAGTATTCGAAAATGAGTTCTCTAAAAATATTTTACTTATTATTTTTTAAATGCCAACTTTTTGTTCTGTTGTTGGTTGTGAAAAACAGTTGTGAAAGAAAGCTTGCAAAGAAAGAAAAATTGATTTTCATCTATATCTGTCATTTTGAGAGTAAAACCGAAACAACCCATGAATTAGCAGTACAGAGAAAAATGAAGAAAAACAAGTTGGTTTGTTACATAATCTGTCACTTACACCGCTTCCACACAGCATTTTACGCTCAACAGGAAGCACACTAACACCTCAAAAAGAAATTCGCCAAACAGGGCCTTTGGCAAGTTCTAATTCAAACTTTTATACGTCAAAATTAATAATTTTCTTTAATTTTCTTTTGCAGATTTGATAATTAATCTTTATCGTTTGCTAATTTTTTTGAACTTAGAAGAATAGTGATGAATTTTTTTTAATAAATATCTTATTGCAGTCACAAGTTTACATTTCGAAAAATAAATTAGTAAAATTGTTGCTTTAAAAATAATGCATATTTTTTATGCAAATTTCGAATTTTTTATGCATCTTTCTTCCCAAAAATATAACGAGCCATCAAAATAACTTTATTGTGCTATTACAACAATCCAAATTGAATTATTACACAAAAATAAATATTTTTTCAAGAATTTTATTTTTATTTTAAACTAGCAAATTTATACCCGTACTTCGCACGGATTAAATAAATATCAAATCGATCCAAGTATGTGTACCATATAACCTGTTATAAAATCGTAAACTTAAGTTTTTCTCTTTCCACTCGTTATCAAGTAAAAAATCTCAATTCATTGCCCTAATATTCCAAAATCAAAAATACGCTGTAAAATGTACTCATAAATGTCATCACAATTCCCTCATAAGTACATAAAACCTTTAAACTCTTTTGGTTCGTTTTGGGAAATAATTTGGCGAGAAAATAGATATAGCTACAAACACACCCATTATACGGCTCTAACACAACGACCTTAGCATATCCAACCAGCTTATAAATTATTTAAAAAAAACATTTTGCCCATTTGGCGAGTTTTAATTTATAATTTGGCGAGATTGGCAACATATTTGGCGAAACAATAAAGACATAATACCCTTATATGCAGCTCTAGTGCGATGGCTTAATTAACCATCATAGTTCAGTAATAGCTTAACAAACATTTTGCTCATTTGGCGAGTTTTAATCAATGAATTGGCGAGATTGGCAACGTATTTGGCGAAAAAGTAAAGACATAAAACCCTAATATGCAGCTCGTGCGATGACCTTTATTAGCCATCATTGTTCAGTAATAGCTTAACAAACCATTTGCCCATTTGGCGAGTTTTTATTATAATTTGGCTTAATTGGCAACGTATTTGGCGAGAAAATAAAGACCTAACGGCAGCTCTAGAACTTATAGGTTAACTACACAGTTATTGCCTGAACATGCATATTTGTAATCAACAGAACCATCATTGACGAAATCATCAACTAAACCCATAACAAATCCAGGAATCAAGACTTGTCGGAAATACGTCACTTGAAACATATCAATTATTTTCAAATAATGAATTTAGTTTCTGAAAGTTATGGCAACACAATAAAATAAACATTTTCAATTTTATTTATTTTCGTTGAAAGTTTTATTTAATTGTTTCTTCAGATGGCATCAGGAAAGTAAAGAAATCGTCGGATTTGAGCGAAAGTGGTGTAGTTTTCCCAGAAAATTCGAATTTTCTCTAAAAATAGAACACTTTGAGCTCTGAAAGTTCTTATTTTGTAACTCAAGTAGGAACTACGCATTTGTGCCAAGTTACGAGTCAAACAAATGTCTAGTTTGTGAGTTTCGGAGAGACACACACACACACACACATACAAAACTTCATTTTTATTATTATAGATAAAGTTTCTCGTACGTTTGATGCCATGGCAACAGTGAAAATATTGAATAAAAATGGAATTCGCATGTTATTTCAATGTAGATTAAATTTTTAGTTATTTAAATTTTAAATAAACTTCTAATTTAATTTTTTAAATGAAATTTGGAATGTAGCCTAAACTGATTTTTTGCGCTTCAAAATGACGTATCCCACTTGTTTGTGAGACTTGCGGTTCGTTCTGTGAAAGTGGGTGACAGACAGACGGACAGAACGATTATAAAACCTTCCACTTTTTACGTTATGGTCTGGTCTGATACATATATATTCCAGCTTGTGTGCTTGTTCAGAGAACCGCTTATAAGCTTTCGTCAAGTGGGACAGACACAGAAAGAAATTTTACAGTCACGAAGAAGTGAATAACACATAGACAAATAACAACATTTATTGACAGTCACAAACATCCATGCCTGACCGGGATTCGAACCCGAC
Source organism: Hylyphantes graminicola (assembly GCA_023701765.1). NCBI lineage: Eukaryota > Metazoa > Arthropoda > Arachnida > Araneae > Linyphiidae > Hylyphantes > Hylyphantes graminicola. The sequence continues at coordinate 30,120,959 of CM043117.1, read as the reverse complement.
CTCAGCAGCTCCAAAGGCTAGTACGCTAACCATTCAGCCACCGAGGCGGCTTTTACGTTATAAACGTAGTGTGGAAGCTAAAAGAGCGTTACATCATCAAAAACACTCCCATTGAGAGTGGTATCGTTTTTCATATATCGTTTTCGTCATATAGCTTGAAAAGTGCATTAGTATATGCGCGGAATTCATTCAAATAAAAAAAAACTTCTCAAAATAAAAGAACAATAGTAGCTTATAAGCATACTCTTCAATTTTACTTATCGTCTTTTGCTTCACAAAAAAATTTATTTTTGTCACTGCAGTAATTTGTAACACCTAAAAATACATCTGTTTCGTGAATTAAAAATGTTTATGTATATGAAATCCTAATATTAAATATATTTACTTCCTGAAGTATTTAGTTCTCTTATAGTCAATCAGCACTATATTAGTTTGTTGGCTTCAATATGATTAAACCAAACTCCCATCATGCAATGGACATTGAATTATAATGCAAAGACTATTTCATCAATACTGTAGACAGTATATCAATTTGCAAGGTCCTACATTGATGGAATAAGGTGCGTGGTTTAGGGGAGAGTGTTGTACCTTGGGACAATTTTTACATTTTAATTTTTTCTTCGAAAATTATTGTCAAATGAAAAATTTAAAGGCAGCATTTCAGCACACCAATATATTCCTCTATAATATATTTTTTTAAAATTCTGGCAGCTTGAAATTAAAAAATTGCCACTCATTTAAAGTAGAGAGGATAAACTGTCCCAAGGTACAATATAATGTTGTACCTTGGGACATACTTTATAATTCAGTCAATAGTCATACACTTGAACTAATTTGTGTCAGGAAACAAGCTTTATTTCAAAATACACCAGAATATGTGCTCTTTAGAACATTTCATCACATGGAAGGAAAAAGATTTATCAGGTGTTGCCAGAATTATAATTTCAAATTTCAATCATTATAAAATCTATCCAAAACAAAGCTGAGTTGTATTTTACATGTTTTGTGGAATTGCTTTTAAAATAAATAATAAAGATATTTTTATTTATCCAAATTATTAAGAATTTAATCAAATTATTAATACTGTCCCAAGGTAGAATACACTTCATGGTTTAAATAAAAGCAAGATAGCGGCCGATCTAAATGCATTATCGAATTATCGTTATTTTCTCATAACCAAAATATTTTAAAATCTTCTCTTTTATGAAGAAAATAAAATGCAGTTGACTTTTTGTAAAAGTACTAAGGTAAAAAATTGTATTAGAATGAGAAAAATATTTACTTTAGGTTAATGAAATATTTTTTGTCACTAATTCATCAATCCAATGATGCTAGTGTTAATTTTTATTATGATGATGTCTGTTGGTTAAGGCTACTATTAGAAATGAACAATGTATGAATATTGTCAATAGATTCTTAGAAATTTGCAGTGTCCCAAGGTACAAGCGTCCCAAGGTACAACCTTCTCCCCTAATGCTAAGTCGCATCAATCATTGAACATCGTGATGCTTTGTCATCAGAAGTGGATACATATAAGCAATAAAATTGAATTGAATTCCAAAAAATTAAAAAAGTTTTTTAGGTGTTCGTTACAAATAACGTTAATTAATTTAATAACTATTACTAATTAAATAAATATATTGCTTTAGTATTTGAAGTAATTAGTTAACTTTGCTAAAACAATTTTTCTTAACCTGTACTGTTCCCGTACTCAACAAATTATATTTTAAAATTATGTAAATAATTGTTTGATATTCTTGAATCATAAAACATGTTCGGTGCATGTTTTATTGATTATATAATAGCGCACTGCTTCAATCTGCAAAAAATTAAGTTAAATTAATAACATTCAGACTGCTTTTAACTATAAGACAATTACACGTATTCAATAGTCTACTATATTTATATAAAAACAGATCATTCTGCACCCATAAAGACCCTGTAAACTACAATTTAAGAAACACAACTATTTACAATATACCTTAAGCAAACATAGAAATTTTCCACAAAAGTTTTATGTATATAGCACCCAAATTTTTAAACTCTCTGCCTGAATAAATAGCAAATTTAACTCATAAAAATGCTTTTAAAAAAGAAGTTAAGCATCAATTATTAAATACTGATGTAGACATTCTTTTCAAATCTGTGATATAATTAAAAAATAAATAATATAATTTCCCATCAACTAAATTTTATATTATTATTATTATTATTTTGTAAATTAATAGTGAAGTTATGTATTTTACTGGTCTGTAATATGTTTGTGTATCTCGTGTGTCCGATCATTTGACGGATTTTGTTAGTTTTTGTTTTGTTTTCTTCCCTTTTTGTTTGGGTGTAATTTAAAATGTTATTTTTAATTTATACTTAATGATTTGATTGTTTAATTTTATGTGTTGTCTGGAAGGGCCCGGGGGCCCCTTGACAACCAATATATATCTGTGTTTGAAATAAAAAGTCTATTTTCTTCTTCTGCTTATTCAACTAAGATTTTAAGCAGCCAGCGGATCACTCAATGATTACCATTTAAAACTACGAGACGTAGAGGGATAGGTACATATATATTCCAACTTGTGTGCTTGATCAGAGACCCGCGTATATAAGCCTTCGTCACGAGACGTAAAGCATCTGCTTGAAGAAATTTAATGAGGCCAAAAATAGGCTGAAGGAATACCCTACGTGCCATTTATTTCGAAAAGAAAGCACAAAAACGAATATAAAAAACCTTTCTTAGTATCACGAATCTATTTTGCCTCAATATTTGCCTCACTTCACCATAAAACGTAGGTCAACTAAAACCACTTCAACTGTTTCTTTGACTATCCAGATAAAAAACCTTATTTTCGAAGCAGACTAAAATAAACATAATACTTTCTTGACAAAAGAACTGAGTTCTATTCGACTTTTCCTTTGTCCTTTCGCGTAGGGTATAATAGGATTTACATTCTAAACTGATTGTTGTGGCACATAAAATACTTAGGGAATATCAATCTAATTACGAATGCGAAACTCTGTGATAGGTGAGGCAGAAAATCAGACAATTTATAAATATATATTTGTTCCGACTTGGGAATCTCCCACACATGTTGGCTATAAAGAAGAATCGAAGAAAGATAGCTGTATGTAGAAGACCTGAAGATTTATAAAAATCTAATGGAATATTTTTACTGTGATTAGGTGGGGCCCGGATGGCCGAGTGGTAAGCATCGCAGGCCAGCAGTCTGCGTGCTGTAACGGGCGCGGGTTCGATTCCCGCCTTCGCCCTGGATGTGTTTCCTCTCTTTGTGACAGTAAAATTTCTTTCTGTGTCTGTCTTACTTGACGAAGACTTATAAGCGGCTCACTGAGCAAGCACACAAGTCGGAATATATATGTAAAATACCCTACCCTGTGATTAGGTGCAGGGAAGTTTTGACAAAAACGAACTTAAAATTGTCATTCTTTATTAGTTAAGGCCTTTATTTTCATTTTTGTAATTTTTTTTTGACAATTCCGTACTGGGTATTTGCAGTCTGAGGTGTGCGTACCTATAGCTGGATTTTTTTTAAAAATACCCATAAGTATACAAATAAGCTGACCTAAAGTATGCAACTTTTAGGAGGGTATCATTAAAACCCAAATAGTCCTCGAATTTGAGAGCCTTCCTACTGTAAAACTATAATCCAGATATTTTTAGAAACTATATATTTGTTTTATAAAATTACATTTCATGAAAATTGAGGTTTTCTATATATCTCTAGAGACTTTCACTTTTTTCCGAGCTGATTCTGTGAACTCTCTTTTTTAAATATCTAACTATCTTTCGTTTGTTTAATACTGACAAAATTGTGTTTATTGTTCAAACTTACTTTATTGTTGCAAACTCTTTTTTTGTGTCATAATATCACAACTAAAGTTTTGTGTCACGTTATTCAAACTTATCTTTATATTTCTTTTAATGTTTCCGATCTTAGACTTCTACAGAGCGACTGTTTGGTTTAATAAATAATATGTAAACTTTGATAGTGGAATATGAATGACGTCATTCATCAGTTTGATGTTGAGTGGCTCCCTCAATGTTGATGCTTACTATCGATAACTTCTGACTGCCAGGGTTTGTAGAAACTGAGTATAGACAGTTAGTGTAATTCTTTCTTTTCAGTCATCCTTTATTGATTTACTTGTTAAACAAAATAGTAAAGCATATAAGTAAGAAAAATGAGACGAAAAACAAATGCACCTTCAAGCAATATGCATAAAAAGGCAATAAGTACTCGAGTTTTATGAGTTTAACTTTAGATCTGTTATGCATTTTGAATTTGTACATGGGTTAATGATGTTGCTTTTTCAAATAGTATGACTCACCTTGCAATTTTGTAATACGGGAATGACTAAAAATTTACAATAATCAGTGTTAAAATACCAATAAATAAAACCTTGAAAATATTCAAATCCATGTCAGTTTAAATAAATCCACACAGTGATATTAACAAAAGCAAACATTTCACCTTTTATCAGTAAAAAAATCTAGCGATATAACTGTTTTTAACTTTAAGTAGTTATTCAGTGATATTGTTAGAACAACTGTTGGGCAACAAAAACATCATCCTTTTCCGTCAGAAAAACATAAATATATGAAAATCCCATTGGACCTTTTTTCTATTCTCCAACAGTACATTTGAAAACTTTCCATTCTTGAAAGATATAAAATTTTGATTTACATTGTTAGATTATTCATATATTTTTTAATAGAAACAATGTCAGCAAATACCCAAGTGTGCAATTAAAATTTTTTTCATTCATTTAATACCAAAAATTGTTTCTCAGTTTCTCATGTACTTTTATTTAAAAAAAGAAACATCAATAATAAAATTCATTTGTTTTCCCATACGAACCATTTGTAAAGCATGACTGGAATATTCTTACTCTCACAATAATATTATCATTGAATACTAATTCAAAAATTGCCAAGCACTTTATTTAAAACTTAAAACTTCAAGGAGTCAAGGGAATATTTTCGCACTTCCAATAAATTACTTTTTATTTTCCATAATGTATAAATTCGTTTAATTTTATGATCTCCCTTAGGAATGGAGCTCGACTTCTAAGTTTACTCATACGTGTGATAAAATACATTTAAAGATTTATGCAATACTTGAAAAATAAGCTTTGCACTATTAATGGATTTGCGTAGAAATTAAAAGCTAAAAAGGGTGTTTGGTTTGATAACCATTAATAAAAAAATAGCACATTTCATTATTCTAACTAAAATAATTCACACAGTCCAATCGACTTAAATTAGGTTTTTATTACAACACAATATGTACATTACTTACAAGCAAATAAAGCAACTATTCAAAATTTAATGTTTTAACCAAGAAATTCAAAAGAAGTAATGTGGAGCCCCATATTTCACACACTTCTTCGAATTTGCAAAATGTTACATACTAACAAAATATTATGTGTGATTAATATAAGGAAAATTATTAGCATTTAAAAACTGTAATTAATCTATTACAAATTACTCTATACACCAATACACAGAACATTACACCAAAAATGTACACATAACTATGGAATCTAGTTAATTGAATTTCAAACATTTACTACAAAACAGGCTATATAGTTCACAATTCTTTCAAAAAATACTTATATATTTTATAATTAAAACTATAATAATTATTTTAATCTATTAAGAAAATTGTTTACATTTATATTTACAAATTTCTGTGCCATTATATATTACAGTTGTAAGTTAAACATATTTATCAGATTAAAACAAAATATTATTTGTAAATGTTACTCTGTAATTATGATTCATTAATTTAATAATAACTTTCATTCTATCCAAGAATTGTATTAAAATATCAATTTAATTGATTTATAATTTTACATTTAACTTATATTTAGAAAATCCATTCCTTTACACAAATAAGACATTAACCACAATCGTTGCCATGGTTTTGATATTACGTAGGAATTAAAAGCAACGGGAATTTTTCATGCATACGTAATGAGTTCCTGACGAGTTTCTTATGCTGATTTCATTATATACTTCCTAAAGAAGTTTAATTAAATATTAGTTTCAGGTAATTATTTTTTTGGAATGTTTCCGGATTAACTTAGTTACTTTTCTGTGTTAATTCCAAACACGAAAAAGTGTGAAATTTCATTAATTCGATAATGTTCGACACCGCATGCTTGCTTAACTTTTTTCTTAAATCAATTTATTAAGTTTAAGAAATATATATTAAAAGGTATTGGTAACAGGAAATTATTTTACGAAATACCTTTTGATTAGCGTAAGAAATCATCCATACATCATATATTTCTTTGTATTTTAAGCTACTAAGTAACGTTAAGGATGAAATATTTACAATAAATCCATCGGTACAATATAGCATAAACTCTGTAACACAAAAAAGTAATTGTTACCAAATAAAGGTTAAATAAATTATCACAGGAAGTTCCAATATTTAAGAACAATGCAGCTTAGATTAATCATAACTTTAAAAATACTTTTAAAGCTACGAATAAAATACTTATAATATTTCATAAAATTCAAAAAGTGCAGATTTAACATTTTAGGTAAAGCAACTAATTCCTAAATTACAAATGGTCGACAATTGGAGCATATGTTTGTGTTATTCGAATTAATATGAGTAACACTAAAGCATAAATAATAGTATTTTAAATGCATATATTAGTTCTTATAATAACTAGTAATAGAACTTTAAATTTATTTAATAATAAGAATACAAAAGTAAATGCTTTAGTGAGAATACAGAAGTGGAATGCAATGATTTTTTTAAAAAAAAGATATATGTATTTAAAAAGTTTGTAAAATATAAAATTTTAGCTTTGATAATCCAAAAAAATTGCCGAATAAAGCGCCCCTTTAGTCTACCGATAATGGTGTAAATAATCTGAATTCACTATTAGATACACATATAGAAGTGCATTTTGATAAATATATTTTAAAACACGAAAAATAATGTGTACATTGTTCTATTCTGTGACATTTTTGTAATAGTTGGAATAAGAACCTACTACTGTTTCACACCCACGTTAAAGTTCATTTATAGAATATCATTAGCAACTTTAGTTGTCTTAGTCGTGCAAGTGCCCTCTCTGTCATTTTTCTCTCTTGCAATCCTCTGTGCCTGGCAATTATGCCTCGGATTACGATAAATAACTTTTCTGAAGGCTTTTCGAAAGTTGTCCGATAAAAATGCATACAAAATCGGGTTCACGCACGAGTTCATATAAGCGAGAACGTGAGACGTTATCTGTATCATGATGCTGGTGCGACTCAGGCCATACGCATTCAGGCCTTTCAAGACCATGATGATTTGTATGGGACACCAGCAGCAAGCGAATATGACCACGACCACAACCACCATTCTCGTGACCCGTTTCTTGGACTTGACGCTCTCGGCGCTCATGTGGCCACCCGGTGTGACGCCGAACCACAAGCGCTTGAGCATGAACAGGTAAAGACAGAATATCAGAGCCAGAGGAATAATGTACGAGGATAGAAAGAAGCAGATCTGAAACGCGGCAAAATTGTAGCCGTGGGTCGCCAGAAACACGCAAACCGAGTACTGGGTGTAGGCGAACTCGTAGTATAACTCTCCGTGGGCCTGGAGTGCTGGTATACAGCAAATGAAGATGACAATCCACATTAGACTTATGGCGAAGTACGCGTTTCTTTCTGTTCGAATAGACATAGATGTTACAGGATGGACTACGGCAAGGAACCTGTCCAGTGACATCAAGACTAGTGTGTATATGCTGGCGTATGCGCAGACAATGACCAGGTACTGGACAATCCTGCACCAAATGTCGCCAAAGGGCCAATAAGGCAGGGAATAGTCCCAGGCCGTGAACGGCACGCAGAAGACAATGAATAAGAGGTCGGCCATCGCCAAGTTAATGATTAGAAGGTTGGTGGTTGATCGCATTTGAGGATTGCATGTGACAACAATGACAACGAGGGCATTGCCGATAAGTCCGACAATTATTATAACACCGAAGAGGGTGGGGACCAAGATGCTCAGGAGTCGTTCCATAGCCATTGCTTCACTGTAATCCTCGCGGCCGTAATCAACAGAATGGTTCCCGCATGATGTTTCGTTGCCGAAATCTGTGCTGTTGCATATGGTTTGTAGGCTAACATTGGTTGTTTTCAAAAGAGTCCCCAATCCTTCATATACAGAAAGAGGAGGAGGGGTTTCTATTTCTGATTCCATATCACAAATACTTATTTTGGCTGTCTGCAATAATTTACGTTAATATAAATTTTTTATATGTAGATATAGCTAATACACGCAAGGCATATTATCAATTCATTTCCATTGTCAGAAAAACATAATATAAGTATTTATAACCTTCGATTTTATACTTTTTGTTAAAGTATCAAATTTGACTTTTAGATACTTTTTCTTAAAATACAATACAATTTAAAATAAAATATACACACATAAATGTTATGTGAAATACAAAATAAATAACTAGAGGGTAATAATGGAAAATAGGATGTATGAAGTAAAAGTCAGAGATCTTCTGTATCTTTGTTTCCTGCAATTGGTTTCAATAAATTTGTTTTGAAAACTATTTATTTTCATAAGATCAGTCCATATTAGAAACCTGAAAAAACAAATATGATCAATAGTTTTCTCAAAAATATAAACCAGAAATACATGTTTATACAGTTTTATAAATACAACCATTCTTATTTATTGTATCTCCATTAAATCATAACTAATGTTTACCGAGAGGAAATGCATAAGTACAAATTAAAGCCTTTGATTATAACTATTAAGAGAGAGTATGGATATATAGTGGAAATTTGATACAAGAAAAAGTATGCCCTTCATTAAAATAAAATTTCTAACAGTACATTATTTCTTGAGATTTTTTAACATAATTAAAAATGTTTTATTTTTGCATTATGTTAAGATCCGTTTACAAAATTGCATTAAATCTGCTCTAAACAATTACTTAAAAATCACTTAGAGCATGAATGGTGTTTGGTATGCAATTAAGTCTATTGAAAACCAACCACATGTATATCTATCAGAATCACCTTCAGGCTGTGAGCTTATTAAATGTTAAAAATTCCCTTCAAAATATTTACGGTTGTTTCATATAAATGAGATTAGATTAAAATTTTTGTTTGTATGAACAAGCACATAGATTCAAGATTTTCATTTTGATTATGAAAACATGTTAAAGAATAAAACAATTTTTAAAATTATAATTTTTATATCTACTAAAAAATCACTTTTACATAAATTATTAATTTCTATAAAGTATGAACTTCCAAAATGATCAAATAATGTTTGTGGAATTTTGAGACTTCATGTTTAAATACGAACTATTTCTATCACTTCAATACAGGGAGCAACGAGAATTACATTATTTTTCCTTTCACGAAAAATTTAAAGAATTTACAACTTTCAAACCTATGCTGTAGAAAGTTATTTGTTTTAACGACCAATTTCAACACCTACTGTTTTCGTTTTATGTTACGGGCTCTTCTAAAGGAAATTACTATTTTTAAAGAATATAGAAGTATCTACTAACTAGGACATAAAACGCAGTACGTGAAAAAAGAACACTTCCCCGAAGCTTTAAATCGCAAAAAGCGTCATTTTTCCACGTATAATGTGAAATAATCTCCTTTGTTTTGAAAGTAAATAACTGATTTTAGTACAAAGGTAGAGTTAAGACAACAGTTTTAGTTTTAATAACACTCCCCTAGTGTACTTAAGACAGGCTTTTATTATCTTACCTAATGTTTAATCAAAAATTTAAATTCGATTCAGCGTCATTCAATTTAATTTGTGCTGTCAAGATGTATATTTAGCCCTGAAGCTCAAAAGCCATGTGTTTGCACATTACGCGGATATAATATACATGCATTGAATGGCTTCGTTTAAGTGTGGAATGTAGAATTTTTAAAATTAAAATAGGTAATGAATGTTAACGGTAAGTTTAGAAACTAGTTTTCCTAAAATGATTCAAATTATCAACTAATAAGTTTTTTAAAACTAATTTTAAATTTTAACTATTGAAATATATATGTATTTTAATAATATAAAAGTTTAATTTTTCAAATGTATTTTTATAAGATGTTTGTGAATTTATTTAAGTATTAAGTATTTTGTTGTGATTAAGTAATTGAATATCAGTCATCAAAATAGCTTCCAACGTAAATATATAATTTAATGTAAAAATATTTTTCAAAAATATTGCTTAATTATTTTTTTAAATATATGTTGAATAATAATTCTTATTATGATTTCGTTTTCTTTCAGTAAATATCCAGTTACTGTAAAAAAATCGAATTTTCATTACTTCAAAATTTAGCTAATTCTAAGATATGTATAAAAAGTTGAAGGAGCATGAAATGTGTATGAACTTTATAAAATAATCTTTCACGCGTTAACAAAAATAAATATACTTTCATACACGACTTAAAAAAATGAGCCAGGCTTTTAACAAGTTTTAATATTGAAAATATGCAATTGTTTCGCTAGAGAACTTGTATAGTAAGAGCATTTATATATATACAAATACCGTTATGATAATAATGCACGAAATATTTGCCATTTATTAAAAACATAATAATAACAATGCATAGTGTAAATTGGTGGACATTTCAAACTACATTTTCAATTTAAAATTTATCCTTTACAAAATTGAACTGACACAAAGCATAGTTCGAATCTATCGCATAATTGGTGTTTAAAACAGCGCAATCAAGAAAAACCAAAATTAGTTTCTTAAACTAGTACATAAAAAATTAATAAAATATTGCTCATAATGATTATCTCCTAAATGAATATTTAATTAATTATATATGTGTGGACATGTCATAGCTAAATATTAAAACATCATAAAATTTAATTAACCTTTTGTTGAAGTTTACGTTTAGATAACAGATCAACATGTTACGCTTAATCATAGGCTTGGAATCCAATTAAATAATACTTTCACCTGAAACTAATTTGAGATAACAAGCCACCGGAACTAGAATACAAGCAAAAACAGAAACATAATTAAAATACACCAAGAGATTGTTTCTACAGACCTTTCTAATTACCTTTTCAAATTGGGTATCAAGTACAAAGTAAATGTTGAAGTTAAATTTGATTCCGGCTAACGGATAAATTAACAAGCAACTAGTACATAAACGTGCTTCGTATACGTTTTATTAACTTTATTAACAACGATAAAATAAGAGAATAATGCTCAAAATGATTAGTAATTTTCCACATATAAGTAGCATTGTTCAAAGTAGTCGTGATTAAAATAATGTAAGGAGTAAAGAGATCCATTTTACAAGAAATTTAAATTTCCATATATTAAATTGTTAATCGAATTAAATTGGTACTTCGTTGAACTATAATAAAATAAACTGTATTTGCGTTCTTTTTGTCATTTAATTTTATTTTTTGTTCAGGTAGAATTATTACAAATTTTTTAATTTACAAACCAGAATGATTTATTGAAAGCTTTCCAAAAGTTTAATTACATATAAGTTTGAACGTTTTGCTGACACTAGTTTACAAAAGAAGATTCTGTGTGCTTATATGAAGCTTGAGTAAGCAAATATTACATGAAGTTTAACAAAATTTATACAATACAAAAAAAATCTATGTACATTTTTTTTGAAAGATGATATCTCTTTAAAAAAAATGTTTACTGGGAGCCGAGCAGAAATGATTGGAGGTTTCTTTTTTACGCAGATGTACTAAAAATACTTCATTTTAGCCTATATGTTAGTTCAATACTTATTTCTGTAACCGGCACTAGAAAAAATTGCAAAAACAACCTAAAAGTCACTAAAACATATAAAAAAACATAACAAACAATAACAGCAACAATTATTGTCAAAATGTACGGATATGTAATCTGTGTCGAGTTCCTGCTGTGTTTTCATTCCAGTCACAATCAAATACTTATTGAATGAGAGCGATATATTATTTCCCAAGATGTCAACAATAATAGCTATTTACTTGCAGGATTTCTAGACGAAAATATAATCATTCACTGCTACACATAAAAAAAATCCTATATTTTTCATACTTTTTTTTTACAAATCGATGGCATTCCAGAATGCTTTCATACGTCAAATAGTCGAAAAGTAAATCAAAAATTGAAATATTCAAGCGTAATATATTTAAAAAAAAAGTCCGAAAAAGATCAAACATCCCTTAAATATTAAATAATTCCACATGTTATAGCTTAATTAGTCTACGGATTTTTATTGAATGAAAGCTATATATTACTTCCTAAGACGTCAACAATAATAGCTATTTACTTGCAGTATTTCTAGACGAAAATATAATCATTCACTGCTACCACATTAAAAAATAATTCTTAATTTTTCATACTTTTCTTACACATTGATGACATTCCAGTGCTTCCATACGTCAAATAGTCAAAAAGTAAATCCAAAACTGAAATATTCAAGCGTAATATATTGCAAAAAAAAAGATCCCGAAAAAGGTCAAACACCCCTTCTATATTAAATAATTCCACATGTTATAGCTTAATTAGTTTACGGATCATTGTTTGCAACTCGCATTCTTAATCTTCGAAGGAACAGTTATTTTTATGTGTATAACCGTAGAGCTAAATTAATCTCACCGTAATACCGTCGCATGGTAGAAAACTTTTCATAAAAGCTTGTAATAGACTGACATGAAATTCTAATAAAGAAATAATGACTTTGTTTCGGCTTTGCTGACTTTTTTTTGTATATTCTTAGGGTGAAGTCAGTAGAATGCGTTATTATGTAAATAAGCAGAATTGGGTAAAGAACGAAAAAATAAAAAGATGGATGGATATTTGAAAACTTTTGGGTTGTTAAATGAAAATATTAATGATGTTATTTGCAAAAATATAAGCTTCATCAGCTATCATTTATTATAAATTCATTTTTGGAGGGAAACTTGAGTTTTAAAACCTTTCTCAAGAAATTAAATTTTTCTTCATGATTATTACTAAAGCTAGTAAATTACATCTGCTTTGAAAGACAGTTTTCTTTTAAATTTTAGTTCCATATGTTACTCACAATTTTTGTTTAATACCTGTTAAATTAATTATTTCAGCTACCCATTTTTAAAGTTCTCTGCAAAATTAAGCTCATTGATTAACACCTCAAAACGTAAAAAAATAATATATAGCTTAATTTTCTATAAAATATTTTGAAATTAAAATTTAAAAGTTAATTTGTATTTTTCTCTAATGCAAAAAGGGACTTTTTTACACTAGAATGAATAACAGTGAACGCAACACGATTTCGAAATATTTGTTGAGAAAACACTTCAAAGATTCTGCACTTTCAAAAAGGAAATGTTTCGCTTCTTTCAACTAATTTCAGTATTTTACCTCCTGAAATGTTTGGATATTTTTTCAAGATCCTAACTTTCAAAGCTGAAAAAGAGTAACTTTAGAAAACCCTCCAATTCATTCCTTTATTACTTGAGTTCCAAAGTTTACCGAACGCTCAAAGCCTTTCCTTCCAAATAAAATTGCTTTTCCACTTCGACTCAGCAGGAACAAATTTTACAAAGTGTTGGAAACTTAAAAAAAATAAGATGAACTAAAATATTTTTCGAGAGCACCTTTTTATAAATCTAAGGATTTCAAACGTTCAAGTTTTTTTCTTTTAAAATTTAGCAAGGAAAGAAATAAATAATGAAAAATAATAAAGTTTTAGTTTAAAGCACGTCCACGACAAAAAAAAAGACCATCTTTTAATCACTTCTGTTTTCACCACTATGGGCTACGAAAGTGCTTGATATCACTCGTCAACCAAACTCCAATACTGCACTTAGTTCACCACTTAGCTTTCAATTAAATTTGAAGAGTTCTGGGTCGAACCAAATTCGAACTATTAACCTATTGCATGGTAGCCCAATACTAAAATGAGGGCTAGTATTGGACCATTGTGCTTAGGTTTAACAGCTTAGGTTGTGTATGAAGGTTGTCAGATGTGTGCCCTCAGATATGGCGCCACATCCGATGTCAACACTGAAGAGGTACGGACTTTCCCGGTTTTATACCAGGAGCCTCTTGTATACTAGCACAATACTAACCACCTGGGACGAGAGCTGGGGAGCCCAGTCGGTTATGCGAAATGTCCCAGGTTCGGGTCCTTGCATCGCCAAAATAACTGCCGACCTATAAACGGCCTGTGCAGCCAAAAATGTCCGACGAATAAATACCCCGTGTAAAGGGAGTGCACGTTAAATATCTTTCAAAGTCCTAACGCTGCGTACGATGTCGCCCTTAACAGTTGCGTAGGGTGAATTTTCAGGTGTCGGCTCGTAACTTGACTGTGGTTCCAAAACACGTCGCCCGTCGCCAATAGCCCTCGTGTAGCTCTAGTGCGACGATTATTCAAGCCTATCCTACCACCTGCGACGTAATTACCTACCATCTGCGAAGTAATTACCTGGTCGCGAGATCTAGTACTGGGTATTTGTGCTAACCGCCACATTTATCCCATTCAAATGAGTTGTAAGAGAGACGAATGGATGCTGCTTGTTTGAATCTCAGGACTTTTAAGTTGTGTGAATATTGTCAGATGTGCGCTATGTCTGATGTCACCACTGAAAAGGTACGCGCTGGCCCGGTTTTCATCCAGGATGCATATTTCTATTCCTTACATTCAAGCGACACCATGCCAGTGACGTCAGATTGCTGGGCGGGGAAATGAATAGTCTTTATGAAAGTGTCTCCTGAAGAGAATAAAGGGCAATCAAAAAATTGCGATTGCACTGCGAAAATTTACGTGAAGGTTAAATTAGATTTTTTTAACAACATGACTACTATTAAGTATCATTCAATAGAACAGAACATTTATTATATCTCATAGACACGTATAGCTAATTCAAAGAAACATGTATTCAGCAATTTTTAAATCATTAAATTGGAGAATGAGAAACAATTTTTTTTATATTATTAATATCAATAATATATTGCACACAAAATAATTTCTATTTAAGAAAAATATTTATTGAATCCCCAGTTAAAGGAATGTAATTACATTATCACAGGCTATTGAAATATATGGGAATATATTTCGAATATTGGTATAGATTTCGAATACTGTGTATTATTTGCGAGCATGTTGTTGTTTTAGCAGGGTAGAAATAAAGAGCAGGGGGAAAATGAAGCTTAACTATTTTTAGGTAAATGATATTGGACGAAAGCCCTGCAATCTTTATATTAATTGCACATTCGCATTCAAAAATTAAATAAAAACATTTATTAAAATAGGAGAAGAGTTCTTATTTAATTCCGGTGTATTCGGAAAAAGGATTATTTAGTTGCTGTACTTGAATATAGGTGGCAGCACGAGCTTCAATTCGAGATCTTAAATCGGTCATTTGGCGCTCAGAACATCTAAAATTATCTAGCTATAATAATCATCAATTCGATTTTTACAGAAAAACACCATTCAAAATTATTTCAGTTAATTTTTGTATTTTTTTGTGTGAATAATTAAAATCTCGAAATAATGGCAAACCTCACACGACAATAATTCTTACACCAAGACAGACAATGATTGGTTACATTTATTTCGTTCCCGCCCAGAAGTCTGACGTCACTGGCATAGTGTCGCTTGAATGTAAGGAATAGAAATATGCATCCAGGATCCTCTTGCATGCTAGCCCTATACTAACTGTCTGCAATGATGTAATTACTCAGTCGAGAGGGTAAGTATTGTGTATTTTTGTGTCGACTTCCAAAATTTGTTTTCAGTGAAACAAACAACTTACTATAACGCTCACTAGCCCAGAGTCAACTGGTGTTGTCATCGCGGGGGGTCCTGTCCTTCAATACATGCCAGAAATTTGAAACGTTTTGATTCCTTGATATATCTTTTTAAAATAGCACGCAGTTAATTGTGTCGCAGGTGAGGTTCCTGCCCCTACTACATGGAAGAAATTTGACTTGCTTGACCTCTAACAGCACTCGAGTTGCGAGGAGTTCCTACCCCCAATACATGAAAAAAACGAAAGTTTAAAGAGTTTAGCAATACACAGTAAAAAAAAAATACACGTTATTTTAAAACGTTCTTGACCTACTGCATTCTTTTAATGTAAAAATATGCATTCTAAATATTTCTTAGTTAATTGAGTTGTTTGATTCTTATATTGTCGGCTTTTTAATATTTTATCAATTATTTTAAATCGAAAGATATATATATATATATATATATATATATATATATATATATATATATATATATATATATATCTTCGTATGTAGGAAACATCTTAGAGACGTGTCGTTAATTCATGAAAAGGGATCGTTAAAATCAACAAGAAAAAAAGTGAAAATTTTTTTTAAAAAATACATGTAAATAGTATATTTTTCAAAAAAAAAAAAAAGGCGTAAACTTTTCAAATAAAACTCAAGCATCAGAGTTATAAATATGGAAACTGTGGTAATTTTCTTTAAAGGAGAGTCCAGCGCAAATTATTTAAAAGTGAAAGCCAACTAAAAAATTTCTCAAAAGAGCTGCTTAAAGTTTCCCCCTAAGAAGAAAAATTCCCTGAAAACTAACAAAAACATATAACATGAATTTTTTTTAACGAAGCTCAAAATGGAGAACAAATTTAAAAACAGGCATCTTCTAGTAATTTCCGTATGTATAAACTTTTGCTGATCGCACTAACATTAAACCAATAATTAAAACATTTTAAAAACCTCCGTAAGGAATTGTTATTAAATTTCTAACCGATACAAAAATTTGAAATATTTTCAAAGATAATTAGTCCCTGAAGAAGTTATGTAAATCTTGTACCAATTAGTAACAAAGAATAAAAGTTTAATTATTCAAGGAATTTCCAGCTTATACTTACAATGCATCTAGAAATATATATTGAAATCTATAAACTCCTTAATTACAGTAAACATTATTGTGTTCTTTTGGGTTTGCACAAATACCTCATTTTATGCTCGCGATTTATATTGAATTCTTATTCAAATTAATGATGGTATATAAATTGAAATATTTTAAACTCGCAGTCATCTACGAAAGTTTCACATATTACATGTTTCATTATATGATTAGTACAGAACCTTTGAGAAAGTATCTTTTGTGCAAACTCATTTATTTTAAATGGAAAGACTTTTTAATGGAGAAAGTTATCATTTAGATTTTAATATACCCTCGAAAGTGGATTTGAGACAGGAATGAGTTTGGCTATTGTGATTTTTTTTGAATAATAATTCAATAGCTTATTTGAGCCAAAAAAGCTGAAAGGGCATGATTAAAATTTAATTCGCAAATAAATTGAGTAAAAAAAAATTGGGAAATATAAAAAATGAAATTTCAATTATTTCGTTGTTTAGTTTTTTCTAACACATTTTTTTCTATGTTGCTAGTTTCTAAAACTGGTTCTAGGTGTTTTTTTTTTTTAAAACTAGTTCGCTTATTTTGAAGCAATTTGATCCATTTACAATTTCTCTATATAATATAAAATTTTAATTGTCGGAGGCTTGAAAGCCACGTCACGCGGCTTCAGCCAATCAGAAACGTTAGAAACGTTGAAAGTAAGTGCGGAGGTGTGCTTGTTTTGTACCGGGGCAGCTTCAGGTTGCGTCTTGTGCTTTGGTAGAGATCGTTGCTTAGCGCTAGAGCTACCTGATGCCCTGGAGCAGTCCCCTGGAAACTAGCCAGAATGTATAGATGAGCAATCCTGCAATTGGCAGTATCTTCATATTAGTCTTGCATGTTTGTTTGCGGAGCAAACAAATAGGAATTGCGTAGCAGTTCCCAGGTGTTAGCGAGCGGTAGCGAGCAGGGGGCTTTGCCCCCTAGTAGTTTATTTAAAAATCAAAAGTAAAAAAATAAAATACAATTGCTTCTAGCAATCATGTGAAACTAAAAAAAATTATGCAAAGTTTATTAAATTTAGAAACATTGAAATGATTAAGAACTCTCTCCGGATTAAAAACATATTTATTTAATTTTTTAAAAGAAGAAATGATCCACATAATTGTAATGTTTCTTCGATGGACTTGCCAATGAACTCGCTACCATGACTATAAAAATATTTTTTATTGTATATTCACTATAAATCAGTAAAGTAATACCTACTACTATAGAAAGTATAATGAAAATAAGTATGTTGGTAGCTATAATAAGTCAATAACGAGTTGTATCAAGTATATTGTTGTTGCTGAAGTAAATTTTAACTTAAATTCTGCCGCTAATGTAATTTAACTGGGGATGTTCATATTTTTTTCGTAACTGTGGAAACACTAACTACCGACAATCGTCCAAACCAAGAGACTTTACTTTAATGTTGTATCGCTAGTAACATCGTTATCAAGACTGACACTCAAAAATAAGAATATACGTACAGATACAAAAAAAAAAAAAACTGGATTTAGCGTCTTACTCCTTACTTTGTAGTAAGAAAAGTTTCTTCTCATTACCGAGGCTGTTTTTGGCGATTTGTTCCTTTTTAAAAGTCAGATCTTCAAAGCCTTTTTTGTGTCGCTCTTCCAAAGCTTAGTGGAAGAACTTTTTATGAGATATTGTTGGAAGAAATAGTTTTTTGTCAATTGGCTTATTATTCTCTCCTTTAACTATAACAAGTTTCCCCTTTTTCGTAAACTTAAAGTTAAGTATATTTTTTAATCATTTCCAAGCACAGTTTTTACCGGATTCAGGTTCAAAATAAATACTTCAAAGATCATTCTATCGTTTCCCCTCTTTTTTGCTACTTTTTCCACTTAACTCTTCATTTACTCTCGGTTTACCCTCTCTATATTTTTTCTGGATTCATGATCACGATCATACGGTTACTTCTGGTTAACTCGTATTGCTTTAAAGTCATGCGGTTTTTCAGGTAGGAAGGGAATATCGGGCAAGAGAGCGTACACGGTAAAGTGGCGAAAGGGAATTTCTCCTCATTCATAGAAGAATCTATAAACGAACAATTACAGTTTTTGACACGAGTGACTAACGACAAGGCCCATGGTAAATTATTTCAGCACAAGCATTTTTGAGGGAATTGGTGAGAAAATACTGCTTTTTTTATCCCTTCTCTCGTAATTTTTGCACTTAACAACGACGAAAGCAATTGCGAGAGTCAATTGTTTTGTTTTAAAAATTCACATAATTACTTTTTAAATACAACTCGTAATTATAAAAAAAAATTAGGTTTAAGTTCCGGACGTTTAAATGTGGACGTGATAAGTTGATTCAAAACCAAAAACGGCTTCACTGAGTGAGATGAAGAAAACTAATTTTTATTTTTAATTCAATATATTTAGTTTTTGCTATGGTTTAATATTTTTTTAAGTCACATAATTGCTGAATAAATGCTCTTTTCAAGGCCTATGGTTATTGCGTTCCCTGTTTTACAACTGTCAAAAAAGAAGCTTCAATTATTATTCAAGAATCTGCATGGTCTGCAACTATCATTGATAAATGCAGAACTGGTTATCTGAGCCGTTGAAAACGCACCTACTTAAACGACAACATAAAAAAAAAACGGAAGAAAACCTAACTTTTCCTTTGGATTTTTCAAAGGTATTTTTTCTTTAAAAATCTTTTTTTGTTTCTTCGTTATTCTACAGACATAAATATGTTATCTTTACCCACTAAGTATCGTAAGGTGACGAAAACTGTTATTTCCTTTTAGTTTAATATATTTTATAATTCGAGGAGGAACTGCGACATTTGAATTTTTTTTGTTGTTGCAAAAAGTATCAAAGAAGTGAAGAAAAATAAAATACTTTCTGGGTGCATTTTATTTATCCCAGGAGTACCTTCTATTTATCCAAGAATCTATTACTTTTGCCATCCTAAAATACAGCCCCTACTACTTCACAACGTTATTATATGAGTGTTAAAATTTCGTCTAAAAACATGTTGAGTAGCATGTAATATATTATGACTGTTGCTTCGTGTTTTAAGGCCATTGCAATAACCTCCTTTAATCCCTTTCGATTTGTGGTTCCTCCCTCGAGACCGAAAACGTGATGAAAGTATGTTCCCGTTCCCCATTAACCCCATTCACTTAGTGCACCATTACAACTCAAGGGGTGGTTAACGCCCCCTCGAGACTTTTTATACGGGGCTCAGAGATAAAAAGTGAAACAAGTCCAATTGGGTTGTTTTCAGATGACGAAATTTCTTCCATATTTTTCCTTTCTCTTCTTACGATCGTTGCTCTGATTGGTCATCTGGTCTCAAGTTACCACATGACTTGGATACACAAATCAAAACTCGTACATCTTGTATTGGACATGAAATATGTCCAGTGCAAGGGGACAGAATTACATTCTGAATCAACAGAAATAAATACTACTCTGGACTTGATTCAGTTATGTATAGAAACCTTTAAATTGGTCTCAAGACACGTAACGGTAGTCTTTTGCTCTTTGATTCATACTAGGGATGCGAAATAAAAGCTCTTTGGAGGAATAATTATTTGGCAGACTGTTCAGACCAAGTAAAATTATTGCGACTGCGGAAACCTTATCCGAAGCAGAGTCTTATTACTATTTTACCAGTGGATGCTCTGGTGTGGCGAATACCTCTAACTTCCACCCTGAGTTGATCGCGAATGGACAAACAATGCAATTGAATAATTATATTCAACAAAAAAGTACTCCGAGATGCACGTTAAAACTGTCACGTTTAAAAACCTGACTTCCCAGCAAGGCACTGCTAGTTTACCTCTCAGGTGTTTCCTTCGTCAAAAGTACTGCAACCATCATCAGTAGCTTAATATGTAGTTATTGCGTGACGTTTTCAACAATTTACTTAAAATGAACAACCTTTTTAATGAGCAAGCTGGCTTAGGTTGAACGCTTCCGGCTGTCTATTTCTACCCTCCAAAAAGCTTTAACACCGACACCTGAGTTGGCATTCAATATTTCCTTATAGCGACATCGTATGCGGCGTTAGGAATTTGAACTCAACAGATTCAACGAACTAGAGGAAAAGAAGGAGAAGTTCTTTTGTATTATATATTTTTTGTGTGTAAGAGTGAATCACACAACACAAAAGAAATGTTTCCCGCCCAAGCCCGCCCTTCGATTAGTTATTTCTTATCTCGATTAGTTCGAAACGAAAGCTTTTGTTGTGAAATTTTTTCAACAGTGTCTACCCCTAAGGGACTCGAAGCAATTGTTAAGGGCCGGTGGTAACGGAACGTTACAAATTGCCTTCGTGATCGGAATTTTAAACAGGAACATGTTTGCATTTGTAGGAGTAAAAGTAATAGAAGGATTCAGCTGTGCATGCTGATATAAGTTCATCGAACTTTATGGTCAAAATCGAAGTTTGTTTTTGGAAAAATAGCTGCCCTTGGTTGTAGATTGGTATTTTCAATAACTATTTTCTATATTTTTTTGTAAAATTAACCTAAATTTTCAAAATCCTTTTTAGAAGTATTAAAATTTTATTTAAACTTGGGAACATATGGATTAACCGTATTGCCAAAAAAGATTCTAACTAAAAAAATATTTCGGCTATTATAATTGCAATGCTGTCTATTTATATAATTATCGCTCAATTTTTTTGATCATTATTTTTTTCAACTTTTTTTAATAAATTAATTGTAGAAACCGGGAAATTATAAATACATGTTGCTACGTGTGCATGTGCAGTTATTATCTGTTGGTTAATAAACATTAAAAAAAAATCATGCGGTTTCACGTCTTCCATGAAACTTTTAACTACTTATTATTAATATTTGCTCATTTTCAATAAAAAAATTAATTTAAAATAATATTTTTTAAAAGTTGCTACATACATAAAAATTTCACTTTCGTGCATATGAATCAAAACTAACTGTTAACCAATTAATGTATGTTTATTTCCTGTTACATTTTGTCTCTTAGGAAAACTTATTAACATTTTTGTCGTATTTTATTTCTTAGGAAAACTTACATTTTATATCTTAGGAACATTAATTAACTTTCCATTATTTAGGTTGAAACCAAAGTAATGCAGATTTTCTTAATCTTAGGCAGTATCATTATTTATCATAAAATTTAAACAAGAAAATAATTACAGGCTATTTAAACTGCTATTTAACTTGAGCTATTTAAAGTCAACATTTATTTTTAAAAAATAAATAACTTTTTACTAATAACTTATAAAAAATGACCGTGAATTTTTTGGTTTTGAAATTAAAATGCAATTAATTACGTTTTTAATGCATTTAACTTGCCTCTTTTTGTATTTATTTAAATAATATTTATGAACATTTATCATTTGTAGTTATTAATGGATTTCTGCTAATGAGCAAAAAGTGAGATTTTACTCAAAATTTAAAACACGTGTTTCAATCAATTTTCCAATCGGTGTGATTTTTTTTTAAAAAACCAATTCTTATAAAATTATTATTCTAAATGTACGAGATTGCAAATACATACATTTGTACTTATAAATTTTGTTTCTACTGTTCTGGAATTTTTAATATAAAATATGGTATTTGATATTAATGAACGCGATTTACAAAATATCGAAAGATGATAATAGATTTAATCTTATCAAATATAAAAACATATATAGTGCATATTTATATTATTAAATAAGTTATCGAGTCAAGAAAACGGCTAAAAACACATTGTATGCATACCTATATCAAAAAAGAATTTATTTTCTATGAGAAAGTTCTTTTAAATATTCAGCACAAGTGCTCACATTCTTTTCATTCTGTATGCATATAGCACAAAAATATATCCAAAAACACATGTCACTCCTTCTCAAATACTTTAAATCTATCTGAACTTCGTACTCAACCTTTTTCAAGTGATTTTAAGCTTACAGTAAGGATTCCTTGTCTGTTCACATCTATCTAAATATTTACTTAGTAGACGACCCCTTTTTTCCCAGGACACGGAATTTTGAAGATCAAGAATTTTATGGGAGTCAGCATGTATCTTGGCTTTCATCTCTATCAATCCCGAGGAGTTCCACTTTTTTCTCCAATTTGCTGCATCAGCAAATATTTCGCATATATCACGGTATAAAGTGATAGGGAATCTTTCCACTATTTTCCCCCTCGCTCCGAAGTGGATAGAATTTTATTTAGTGACTTTGGGTCGTGACCTGCAATTGTATTGACATATTAATGAAATTCTATTTAAGTGTGACCGAATAATAAATCTGTCCTTTTTGGTATGCCTAATATATTTTAGTAAATAAAAATTTTTAACAGAAAAAAAATTCTATTATCAGTGCTAAAGGATTAGATTAGATAAGTTATCAGGAGAATGCTCTTATACTATTCATCTTTACAATGAAATACTGAACCTAATTACTTTGGATCGTAGAATATATACGTTTTTTCAAAATAAACACATACTTTTACTATTTAATCTTAAATTTTCGGTTTTACTAATAATAACAAAATTCTAGAAGTTTCTTTTTTAAAAGTCTACTGACTACCACAAATTCTTTTTCTTCAAAGAGGCTCTCTAAAATCAAACTAACTTTACTTATTGCCATAATATGACCGCATGAGACGAATATTACAGTTTACGAAACATTCTCTCTCCTACATCATTTTTTAAACACAATTTAACACTGCCCTTTTTACTCATAGAATGTTTAGTCTACACTCTCAGAAAAATCCTTCTTTATACACTAAACTTTCCGTCTTTTTTCACAGTAATTTTTCCGTTTTATAAAAAACAGAATAATTCCGTTTTCTTTGAATCGCGCATGCGCATCGCGATATTATTGGTGGTGGGCAGAAGAGGCCGCCATTAATTTCTATCGACATCACGACTTTTTGCAGCAGTAACTCCTGTAATAATATTTTGAAGAGATGAGTCACAATAGCCGAGTGGTTAAAGCATCCGCCTCAGGCCTTCTCAGAAGTGCGGGGGTTCGAATCACACCTACTGCCAGTCATCCTACAAATCGGATATCTGTAATGGGAAGTTTAGGGCCCGAGAGCACTGGGACAGACGTGCTCGTTAAATCTGTGGAGTCCAAAGTCCCGACGGCGTCAGCGTACGATGTCGCTCGAAGTTCGATATTTCTTCAAAATACATAAATTTTTCGTTTTTTAACGGAAAATAAACACAACGGATCTATCTTAAAAAACGGAATACTTTCTTCTTTTAACGGACCAAAGTGTTCCTTCAATTCACGGAAACATTCCGGTAGCAGTGCTGCACAGACTTTTTCCGTGAATTAAAGGAAATTTTTTTGAGAGTGTAGATCATATAGAGTCGAAATTCGATTGTAACTATATCGTACTGGTCTACAGTCTGACGCTTTTTCCACTTTGCAATTCAGAACTCCCATTCGCCATATAACTAATAAAATGTATGTGAAACCCTCCCACAGTTACTACATATTCTATCGCATAATATAAATAATAAACACACCGGTTTCGTGAAGGTGCTCAGGCATTCATACGATTGCCAAGTTGTATTATCAAAAAGTTAGAATTGGCTATTCTGGAAAATTAACTGAATAGATGTAAATTGCTTTCTACCTACTTTATATAAAACATTCATGGAAATGGAGTAAATTCACAGAAATATTCCGACAACAAAATCGCAAGCAAACAGTTCCTTGAATTGAAGGAAGAATTTCTGAGAGTAGTATAATTAAGTCATTTCGGCTAGAATGCTACTTCCCCATTCTTTGATAGTAAAGGAACGTGGGCTAAAATCAAGAATTGAAATTTATTTAGGAGAATGGGTGTGCTGGAACGTTGTCTCCAAAGCAAAGTGTATCAGTGTTAATCTTATGGAGAAACAAATATATTATCATTCACATTTCTCTGACTGTATTGAATATTTTTGCAAGCAGATTTTTTTTGTGATAAATGTAGCTGACTTACTGGTCCCAACCTTCCCTCTTTTTGAAATTGGTTCGAAATTTTTTTTTTAAATGTTCAACAAATGATTTTACACAAAATATTCGAATCAATTTCAAAAAGAGGGAAGTTAGAGACCTGAAAGTTATCTAAAGTTATTGTTAAAAAAAATCGTTTGTAAAAATATTCATAACAGCCGAAGAAATGTGGCAGATAAAATAGTTTTCTCCCATTAGATTAACACTGAGGCACTTGAGTTTGGAGACCAGCTCCCAGCGCACCCATTCCCCATTAAGAGCATTACTTTAGGGTTTGCAATAGCTTCAGCTTTCAGAATTTCAAGTTAGGCGATTTCCTAAAATTCGTTTTTTAGACTTATCGTTCTTAAATTACTGACTCTAAAGACATTGAAAGGAAATAATCTTAGTAAATATAGTGACATATTTTTGAAAACTGTTACATATAAAGTCCACAACTAGAAAACATCCGTAAAAATTTACTGCCCATTAAATCATACACTAGAAAAAGCTAAAATCATATTTTTAGAATTATATCGTAGAAAAGAATTCTTGATTCTGATACTTAAAATAAAATGTTAACAAATGGAAGTACCATCGTTATGTAGCATTTTACATTCTAATCATAGCATATATTTAAAAAATATTTTTACCTTTTAAGTGCGGTTTCATATAACCTTTGTGCTAATATAAACGGCCATTTAAAATTAGCAATGGCATTTAAAACAGACTAATAATCAAAAAATAACTTCCCAAATAAACATGCTGTCACTTTGATCAAGTTTTTCAACTGCAGATAACACATAGGAAATCGACTAATATTTGTTCAGATGGAAGTCAATGGCTTTGATGTTTGCTCACAATGCAAACAGTAACCAGAGTGAGCTTCTTCTTGTCAATGTAGATTTATATATTTAGCGAAGAACTTTTATGAAATTTCTGGGAAAGTCACAAAAGTACTTAGGTAAATACCGTTTAAAGTACATTATTAAAAACTGTACTTAATATATTACATAATATATTTTTTGTGCCATTTGCGATCTTGTGAATGAAACTAAAGAATTTTATGAGAAGAAGAACCGATGTATTACACATAGTTTTAACTGAAATTAATAAAAAACTAATAATATAAATTAATTTTTGTGTGTGCTTTTTTGTAGAATTATATTATACTGTAATAATTATCTGGTTTGCGAAACTGTCAGCATACCTTGTTCACTTTTGAAGAAAAACCTACAGGGAAATATTCGTAATAAACAATGTAATTCAAACAACGAATTAATTGGTGATTTGAATAGATGAGTCAAAGTCGAATATTCTTACGATTTTTTTTTGTTTATTTTTAATACCTTAAAAAAATGCTTTTAATTAACATTACAAGTACTAATTTTCATTGACTTTTTATTAAAAACTAATCTATATTTATACTTTATATTGGTATTACTATAAGAATAAGTGCTAAACTTAAATAGAAATCTTCAATAGGTATTAAACTGGAAGAGCCTGGTTCAATGGACCAACAACTCCTGTACACTCTAAAAAAAATCTGTAAGGTTACTAAGAATTCTCTAGGAAACTCAGCTTCCATAAGTTTTTTTAGTAATGTTACATAAGAAATATGTGTATATATTACTAATTAAAGCTTAGTATCCAATACAATCATTTAAATTGCAAGCATACTATAAAAACTTCAGTAAACGTTACAAGATATATTCTAGTAATCAATACATCCCCTTATGTAGTATCTTTACTAGGAAAACCTTAGTAACTAGCAGTTTCAAAAATGTTAAACAAGAGGGCGCCACTAATTTTATTTTAGTCAAGTATTATTTCGACTTTTCCGGAGCAAGTCGCAGGACAGAACTCGCAACCTCAAGATTAGCTCGCGCATCCTTCAACGAGAAGTAGCACGTTTGTCCACTCGGTCATCGGGACATGCAGATCATTTGCGTGTAAATAATGAGGTTAAAATCTTGATCGATATAAAGCTTTCGGATATGAAGTTTTAGAAATAATTTAACATAATTTGTATGTATGTACTAAAATAAAAAAAAAAACACGTTTTTCGGTTTCTCATCGTTGAATTATCGATTCGTTATAATTTTTCGATGAAACGTACATTGATTGAATTTTCACCTTTGACCGATATCGAATCAGACTTTTATCTCTTAGTCTCGTACACTTTCAATGTACAG
Organism: Hylyphantes graminicola; assembly: GCA_023701765.1. NCBI lineage: Eukaryota > Metazoa > Arthropoda > Arachnida > Araneae > Linyphiidae > Hylyphantes > Hylyphantes graminicola. Next base: position 30,093,929 of record CM043117.1, on the reverse strand, counting down.
ACGCGATCACCGGTTAGTTTTTGCTAAATCCGATGGCCGATCGAACAAATTTCGAGAAACAAAACAATGCAACAAGGGAAACTACGCATCTCTCAAAAAGATAACCAGGTGGCGCTGTAAGCGTTACATCAATTTACTTAGTATTGCTTAGTATTACTACAGTAGTTTCTTTAGGTTACAGATGATTTTCTAGTAAATGGTGAAAACCTGTAAAGTTACTAAGTAATCGTTAGTAAATTCAAGCCAAATTTTTTACAGTGTAGATTATTAAAATCCAATCAACGTAGAGTATTTTACCATTCTCGCAAAAGTGGTGTGTCAGATTGAATACGTCTTTGTGGGTTGAAAATGCTAAACTATTTAAAGGTTGAAGTCTATCTAAAATTCATCAGTACTATAGTTGGGATAAAATTACCCAGTGGCGGCTCGTGGCATACAACAAACACAGCCGGGGTGTACATAAATCTTCAGTTTAAAGCAAAATTTCAAATCCGATCAATAATTTTATTTTTAATTCATTGCTGTATTTTGTCAAAGGAACGCATTTTATTTTTTAAATGTAACTCTTTCATGCCAGATCAAAAAAAATCCCGCTCTGAAAGTGGGGTTGGTACTAAAGTAACACTTGGGTATCAAATAAGTTACTGGCTTATAATCCAATCCTACTACCTGCAGCCAGTGAAGAGTATCGATAGTAGGGCTGCATTACGCGAACCTGGTTAGTCCGTTAAGGAATTTTTGATTTTCGGCTGTAGTTGAAAAAATCAATAAAACAATAATATTGTAGATCAATACACGCAAGCCACCGCACTACGACAAAGTGAGAACACCTTCGCAGGGACTAATAACATAATATCAGTAAAATTAGGCCTTATATCAATAATTGAATACGATAGTTTCCTCAAAATAAAATAAAAAACATAACACATAGAAAAAACTTAAAGAATAAAAACGTATTTGCATACAAAACACGATATGCATACTTTCCCTGTATGTGCTCTAAACGTAGTGCAACTACATTTTCGATGCAGGCACTTCATTTTCCTGCCGTGTTTTATCACTTCTTCAAATAAAAACTCCCCGGCACAGCAGGGTATATTTCGAGAAAAGTTGAAATATATCGGATGCCTTTTTCTAAAAATTGAATAAAAAGTCTTATAAAACAGGATTATATAGTATGGAGTTTGTTTACAGTTTCTGTTGGAACTAAAGTCTAAAATAATACCTTCAATAAAAGAAGTGTTCGTAAAACTGGAAAGTGGTTGTGGATGTAATATAGTGCAGTTTTAAAATATGATCTTAGTGTAAATAATTTTATTTAACTTAAAAATGTGTTATAAATGTATTCCTTAATCGAACTTTTTCTTAAAAAGTAGTAAACTCTCCTAAAATATCCCTCTTCTTTCAAGATATATCATATTATCTAAAGGTAAAATGTGAGGTCGAATTGTGTCTAACGTTTTAGTAAAAATACTTTACTTGTACTGACTCAGCAGAAATGTTATCAAAATGATCACCATTCTTCTAGTCTAGATATATATTAAAGGGTATCTTTTCATATATGCCTTTAAACCTTTTGTAAAGGTTTCTCTTTTACAGGTCTTCTACTAATATAGATAAACTAACGTGCATTAAATTCAACTTTAATGTACTGTGATAGTGCATAATGATATTTTTTCTATGCAATGGCAGAAGAAAATCAAGGTAGTTTTTGTCACTTCTATTCTAGACATTTGAAATTACTTAATCGATAAATATGTGATAACTACTCTGCACGGTTTACACCAAATTACTTTGCCAATATTCGCATTCTTCGTGCTCGTTCTGTTCATTCAAATATAATATTTAGATATATAAGAATAAAACTAGAAAAAGTACATATCTCTTGGTTAAGCTTGTGGTAGTGCTGCACTGCAAAACTTTGGTGGCAAGTTACTCCGTGAACACTGTTTCAGCACTTTTTGATAGCTTCCTATATGTTTTATTTAGTAATGTTCCATCAAATTTAATAGTGCAACATGTCAATAACAAGTAAGAACTAGATTTATTTATTTTAAAACAAAGGAACTTTAAGCTGCATTCTATTACTGCAATACCGTTTTTGTAACGTTACTCCGTAAAGGCTCTTTCAGTAAGTGCTGCCTCCAGTTTTACAGAGTAATTCCGTATCATAAAACAATGTAAACGTACTCCAACGATGAGTAAACTTGCACTGCTTATTTGGAGTACTGTAACACCCCGAATACGGAGCAATGTTACAAAACAAGGTTAAATTTAAATGGCACAAAAGCTATCTCCACTTCGTTAGTGGGTCTTGGCTGATGCTCACATTAGTTTAATGTAACATTATGCAGACAAGTGAAATTTCATCGCAGTATTCTGTGGTTATTTTATTTTTAATTTTTAAGTCTAATTTTGTTTAGTAGCGAAACGTTACTCTTCATTCTCTCGTTACTTAACGTTACTCTTATTTAATATATTGTGACTTTATATTTTATTTTACATAATTTTAGACATTTTTCGAGCATTTTCTTAAAATTTAGCGAAAGGAAATAGGTAAAAAAAAGTTTTTGAAGTTGCCACTAGATTTACAAGTAAAAAAAATAGTTTTTAGTTTAAAAATTTACATTTAAAAAATATTTTCTAAGAAATAAGAACAAAAAGGAAGAACATCATTAAGTTGTAAGATAAGACAAAAACAAGTAGTGATTATCTTTCTATCTAGTGCGTTGCCACATTTTTTTCTGGCGGGGAGCTTTTCTAACTTCCTGCGAAGTTCAGACAGTTCTTCTTTTGTTTAAACACTATATACTGTTTTAGAATGTGAACATTTACTTTAAGGCAAAGAATTACGGTTTGCCGTTAGGGTTTGTAGAGGATTTTTCAAAGTAACCGTAATTGGAAGCCTAAGTACACTATAAAACTTCAGTACGTACCTTTACTCCATAAAATCGGTAGAAACTATTTTTTATGGAAATTGTACCCCAATTATTTCTTGTCTGAGAAAGCTATAAATTTATGTGCATAAATATTTTATGAATATCTGTTTACTAGTGGCTCAAAAATGCCCACGTAACAACATTAACTATTTATAATATTATCTTAGTATAAGGTTTTTTGTGCACACTGAAAACATTTGGTCGAGATGTTCTCCTTAGACCGGTTCAACGGAGTAAAAATGACACTAAATTTATGGTGAAGCGTTACAACTCAAGATCGGAAGTAGCTTGACGATTCCTTAACTTAAGCGATGCAACGTTACCACATGGCTCTGCTGGCCCCGTGTTTTACGGAGTACTGTTCCATTAATGTCTTACAGTGTATATAACATAAGCTAAATTCCAAAAGATTAAGCTTTATTTGACTGGCAAAAGAGGTTTTTTAATATAAAAATGTTTGTTATGAAAATTATGATATAGAAATAAAGATTTTTAGAGAATTAAATCATCAACGCTTAAAAACAACTAAATAAAAACTTTTTTTAAAAACTCGAATTTGAATTTACCTGTCTTTGTAGAAAAAGTAGCATTTAGCCAAGAGTAGATGTTTGTTTAAAAATACTATTTATATAAATGTTTTTCAATTTGTATTGAAAGACAAAAAAAAAACACACACATAAAAATATTCACTTATCACTTATGAATTGAAAATATTCTGCAATCAACTTTTTAAACTTTTAATGCATTTGTCAATTTTTTTTTAATTAGACACAAAGCTTTCTAAGATTAAAATTTCTTTTCTTACAAATCGTTTTCGCGATGCCCGGTAATACCAATTCAAATGAAAATGATTAAATTCTTCAGCTGAATGATTTTTAAACTTATTAAACTTCCTTGATTGGAAAGATTATTTCATATTTAGTTGAATTGCTGAATATTTTCTAATACTGAATACTTTAGAATATAATTAATATTTATTTTCTAATGCAATTCCTTTCTGCTTCACCTGAAGGTTTTAAAATAATTTATTAAAATATGCCATAAATGCCTTTATGATGCATATTTTATCGTATATATTATTTTATTAATACTCTTTTTGGAAAAGGATCTCCATATAAAATTCTTCCGTTAAAGTTTTTAATTTAATTTTTTTTGTTGAAACTGACATTGCAATCCCTTCAACGAATTAAGAGAGTATTTATGATGGAAAATAAATGAGATTTTCTTAAAAATATAGCAATTAGTATCACTTCTTACAACTGTTTTATATTTGCATCCTAAAAGAATAATAAGCCGCCCCGGTGGCTCAACCGTTAGGATGTTAGCCTTTGGAGCTGCTAGGGTCGGGCTCGAATTCCGGTCAGGCATGGATGTTTGTGACCGTCAATGTTGTTATTTGTCCCTTGTTATTCCTTTCTTTGTGACTGTAAAAATTCTTTCTGTGTCTGTATCACTTGACGAAAGCTCATAAGCGGTTCTCTGAACGAGCACACAAGCTGGAATATATATGTACCATACCATACTATGAATAAAAGCCCTTGTTCAATTATTACTGAGACAGCAGAAAGTATTTCCTATGCATCAACCCATATGAAGCGAAAAGGGGAAAAAAAACCTATCCATCGACTGGGATCCTTCTGTACTGAGGTCTGTTTGGCGAGTTGTGGCTGTTGGAAATCGGTTTCTTCCTTATTTCTTCTTCTTCAACTCAAGTGTCAGACTAGTGTCTGGCGTGAATGTCTATCATATAGATAGTAAATCTTTCAAAGAAAATAAGAACTAAGGAAGGACTGGTTTCTTCACACCAGTTTAAGCGATGACTCGCCCTCTTCGCCAAGCAGACCTGAAGCAGACAGATTCCCAGTTAATGAAGGTTTCTTTCTCTGTACTCTTCATATGTCATTTCTTAATGTGGGTTTATATAGACGTTTCAGGAAAAACCTTCCTATAATCTAGGTTGGACATGAAGATTTTCTCGCAACACTATTATGAATTTTGTGCATGGTATTGTTATAATAATGGTTCCAAGTAGCTGCAAAGGCTGTGTGGTGAAATGTTTCATCATAATTTCAGTATTTGGGAAACATTTATCAGATTTTGAAAAAACAAACAAACTAGAAATGGCTCAAAAAATGCAAAAAATATGGAGAAAATGTTACCAAACAGCCAATGCAGCTTCTAGGAACAATGTTTTTGGTGAAACCAAGAGCCACCTTTTTATCATTGTATGATACACTGTTTTTCGCTTTTAGTCGTTTGTATATTATAACTTTGATTCGGTCTGAAAGTATGTTGGCAGTTCTTTCAAGGCCTACTCAAATACTTCAAACGCTAAAAAGGGTGTTATAGAGCAATGCTAACTCAGGTCCCCTCTCAACTTATGTAATTTTAGTTGTGAACTTCTTTTTAACTGATTCAATACCTGGGAGTTCAATCGAAAAGCAAGGATTGTTAAAAGTAGACTTAGATTGTTTTTGCTGTGACTCTCCAAAAAGGACCATCGATCATTGCAAGAATGATGACATCATCCAATCTCGATGCACTTCTGACCTAGAGTTAATTTTTTTTCATTCTTAAAATCAAACCCAGACTCCATTCTTTCAATTTTTTTCGAGATACTAACAAAAAGAATACTAAAATTAAAGGGATTTCTATTCCATGAAATTCCATATAAGAATTCTAGGACTAAGAGGTACTATGTTTTAAAAAACATTTTGAAAATAGTTTAAGAGAGAACTATTTAGTTATGGTTAAAGTCTTGTAAAATGTTAGATCGTTATTGGTGTTGTAAATGATTGAAAAATGATTGCATTTCTACTTAACAACAAAAACTGTTTGCAGTTCTTATTATGAAATGAATGCTTATAAACTATATTGGGTGATTGAATAAAATCCCAAGTAAATCTAAAATAATTCAAAGGGCAATATGAGATTTATTGCATAGAACGATTTGTTAAAAAAATATATTTAATGACATTTTACGCTCTCATATTTGTATAAACGGGTTTTGGTTTTTTCTTTTCAAGTTCTGTCAAAGCGATAAAAATATAATAATTTTTAAAACCTATTTTTAACTCATTCGTTTACTCTTACGAAAACATTTTATAAACAGATTCGCAAGTTCTAGTTCATTAATTTATGGAGACATAAAAATTGCTCAAGGGTTTATTTCAAAGTACATTTTTTAAAGGCATTTTCGGAAATACTTATCGGAGTTTATAAATATTTTTTTTATCAATTTGTCTAAATCTTTTGCAACATAAAAACCTTATAGGCGCCTAAATAAAAGTTTTTTTTTAAACAAAAAGAAATAGTTAATTGAAAGTATTATAATAAACATATAAAATGTTTCTATTTGAATTCTTTCGGAGCACTAATTACAATTATGAAAAACAATAATTTAAAATACATTTGATTATTTATGTAGAGAGCAACATATTCTAATATTTATTTTTCATAAAAAATAATCAATGAAACAAAAATATAATGATGAGTTTTAGAGTACTAAATGTAGGATAAAACATTTATATCTCCTCTCTTTGTGACAGTAAAAAATCTTTCTGTGTCTGTCTTACTTGACGAAGACTTATAAGCGGCTCACTGAGCAAGCACACAAGTCGGAATATATATGTAAAATACCCTACCCTACCCCATTTATATCTAATTAAAAATGTTTTTATATTACATTATAAACTGTTTTAACCTATGATAGTTTAAACAAAGTAACTAAATAAATGTTTCACTTTATGATATTTATGTATAACATAACTTGAAAAAATATTAACAATATAATTTATAAATCAAGAAAATGGAAGTTTTGATGTAACGTTTTGATTGTTGTACATTAACAATAGAAATTTTATAAAGAAATTTACAGCAAAAATTTAAATACGTATTTGAAATTGATCGATGTATTCAAGAAGAAATACTTCTTTCCAAGTAGACAAAAATATCCCTAAAAACAATTCTTGTTTTCGTTCTGCAATGATTAAATTTATTTCCTATATTTATATGATTTCTTGTTTACATTTATTCTCGGAAGTTATATAGTTTGGGTCGGAAATAAAAGCAAACCTGCTGGTGACACTCAAGAAAATCAATTACGTTTTATTATTTTTCCAGGAAATTCACCCAGATTGTTTTGTTTTACGGATTAGATGTCAACAAAGTTCTCTGACGACTACTATATTTGAAGACTACTATATTTGAATCTTGGTGAAAGAACGTGCTAAGTGACAGAAAGGCGAAAACGGAAAAGTGAGCTTTAAAGATTTTAGATTGCCCACAGATCTGTTGGAAAGGTACTAGAAAACCGCTGATAATATACTAAACTTGAAGTTTATGAAAAAAGGGAAAACTTGTTATTCTTAACGAAGTTAGTAACATGTCCATTGCCACAAAAATCTTTTTTTTTCATAAATGTCACTTAGCACGTTCTTCTACTAAGCTCTTCATTTGATATTAGTTATAGTATATGCATAATTATATTTATTCATGTGATTGATTTAGGCTTTAGCATAACACTTTACATGTTATCGATTTATGTATGTAAATATAATCTGGCATATAAGTTTTATAGTGCAAAGATCTCGGTGTATTTGAAATGTTTGGATGTATGTTGGATGCCATCTGGAGCTGTTGACCAAATCCGATAAAGACATTGGTTTAAATTTTTTTTTTTCCTCACGTATCCTACAGCCGTTTAATCCATCTACACTCCTTGCGAACCTAAGTTCTGTAAATAGAAATATGCTATGGAGAAGATCCTTCCGTGGGGTGTAAGGAGTTCCATGAATTATTTGTGAATCCATCCAGAAAACATGTTCAAAACATTAATTTCGTTTAAGATCTAATAGATTTGAATATTACATGAGAAAATTTGGCAATTTTAAGAGAATGAAAAGTGCATTTTGGTTAAATTGAATTCAGATCATTTTGTAAAGATTATCTTACAAGAGTTTCCAACTAACGGACCAACCGCGCTTTTCCCACTGCCTTTTTACTCTTTGTTTTTACCCAAGTTAGGGTGGCACGAAGTTCAAAACATGCACAAAATCTGTCTGTTTTCTTTCCTGACCCATACCTTAGTTAAGGTGCTAGTTTTAAAAATATTATTAAATTTTGGAAATCATAAATATAGAAACAGAAACAAATGGAGCACATGAAATAATAAAGAATCATAATCTAGACATTGTTACCAAATTCTTTCTTTTGCGGCACATTGAAGAAGTCTCAAATACATCTGATAAATCGTGATTAATTAAAACAAGCAAATCTAGATAACAATCGATGTTGTTTTTTTTAAATTTCTGCTTATTGATTCGGTCTACCACCTGCTGCTATCACTTATCTGAAGTAACGTATGGTATTAAATGCCACTTGATATATGTTATGCTTCATTTACAGCAAACAAGCTATCTCATCCTTGGAGAATCATAACTTTCATGCTCCGTTGATTTAAGGTTCATTCGTGTCTAGAATACGGCTTTCTGAACAACAATTGTTATACATCGAGGATTGTGTCGTGTTTAGTTGTCTGTTAAGAATAATGAATTGGTAAATTTATTCAATCGCATGGCGTAGTATATTTAAAAATAGTTTGTATAGAAAATTAGAATTTGTATTTTTAGTTTTCTGTTTAATTTATTCCATGTTCAAACAAATTTAAGGATAAATTTTACCATTACTTAACATTTTAAATGAAGATTTCAAAAATAGGAACACTTACGGATTTTTATTTTACATATTGTTGGGAGAGAAAGAAAATGATGCCACCCAGCAGAGATAAAATGTGAGCAACAACCGGTGGCTTTACAATAGCGTGTATCATTAAACGCAACAAATTTCAGCATATAATATATATTCCATGCAATGAATTCTATGCAAAATGATGCCACCCAGCAAAGATAAAATGTGAGCAAAAACTGGTGGCTTTACAATAGCGTATATTATTTGTCGCAGCAAATTTCAACATAGAATAGAAATTCTATGCAAAATATTATCAACATTTTGTATGATACGATTAATATCACAGTAGTACTATCTTTCATATTAAGTTTCAGTTAATGAAACTGAAAATTTTTAAATATTTCTTAAACTACTCAGTATTGATCACACAAATGTAGTTTTCAGCAGAAACTATTTTATGTAAAATAAGAATAGTTATTTAAATAATAAGTTTTCAAAATGTAAAAAAAATAATTTAATCATTACTTTGTGTGTGATAATTATATTTATTTCCAGAAAGACAAATTCTAAAGAATTGCATAAATTTTAGTTCGTAAAATAGAATACTACTAAAATTGTTTTAAAAATAAAAAAAAAATCCTTAAACTTTTAATGCATTTAACAAAATTAGCAATTTTTAAAAAGACTAAAGATGTCGATAAGTATATTTAAAAAAAAATGATGTATACATGCGTATGTAAAGTATACCATATTAAACCTAACCTTAAGTGCAAATTAAATGGCTCAGAATATTGACTTATTTTCAATAAAAATGCTGAGTTGTCAGTTTAAATGGGTTATCATACAAAAAAAAACTAAGTGTTTTCGTTGAAAATTTATCCTTTATGCTTTAAGATTTTTTTAAATGCTCCGTATAGCTGTCAATTAAAAAGAGTTTTAAGGTTTAAGTTCATTGATTGGCAACATTATAAGAAACCTTATTTTATCTGTTTATCAAGTATAATATGAACATAAAACATAAAAAAATTCTCTTTGAAGGTAGAATTAGGATGAAAGGTTTTCTAAGTACTTACGTTAAAGAGATTAAAAAAGTTATTTGTTTCCATTAAAAAAATTAATTGAAGATATTTTTTTTATTTATATAGTAATTTGTTAAAAATGTTTTTGCAAAGGTTCTACTTAAGTTGCATTTAAGGAAAATAAAAATTCTATTATGAGTAATCTTGATAATATCAATTTGAATCACAATTTAAAATTTTAAAATTAAATTATACTTTTTTAACAATAAATTTTAAATTTGTTGGAAACATTTTGGTTTTATATTGAATAGTTAATCTTACTTTATTTTTAAAAAGTACAAACAATAAAAAAAGTATAAAAGTTCTAACTATAAAAAGTATGTATTCTAACTATAAATAATTTAGTCTCCAAGTCATGTTTTAGAAAATTGTTTTTCACTCAAGTTAACCTTTTTTATTGCTTTCTAACAAAACTTACTTTAAAAACAATTTTTCGAGCTTTTCTACACCTGCATTTACTAAACGTTAAAAATTCCTCAGAAAATTAAGAAAAATAGTTTCTTTTGCAATTTCAAAACTTTAAACGTTTTAAATGTTACCTTTTACGCGCGGAAGAAGTAAAACAAAAATCTTACATTTTAAGATAACACGAATTTGATGAAGTTTTTAAATGTTGAAAATAACATTGAAAATTTTCATTTAAGTCTTAAATGTCTCTCTGAAAATAAATTAATATTTAAGCAAAACCTTTTCTAACCATGAACCTGACTAAAAATAACGTACTCTTTACTTTGTCTTTTCGGGTAGTCTCTAAAATTATTATTTTATTGCTTACATTTTAGGTAGAAAAATGCGTAGCTTACCTTTTTCAATTCGCGGTCTTTTCGTAATTTTCTTGAAAAACTTTTTGAAGACTCTGGAAAGAAAGAAATGGGCTTCATTGGAAACATAATTAATTTTATTTATGATAAAAATATTTAATACAGTTTTAGAAACTTTTAATACTAGGGAAATGTATATTTTGATATTAATTCCTCACACACCTGCCGCATTAAACAATTAACCAAATTTTTTAAGATGGTTATTTATATGCACTTTTAGATTTGATGCAAATAAGATTATAATTTTTGCCTAATGAGTAAGGAAACGATAACTCAGATGCAACAACTATTTTGTCACGAATAAACGCTTTTTTTAAAATTTTATATGGATATGTATTCCTCAAAACTGAAAAGAAAATTTATGTATTTAGAGAAATTATAAAGAGTTTTCGAGAGTTAAACAGATTACCTTCTCGGGCAACCAACTAACAAACTTCCATTCAATACGTTAAAGAAATATTTAAATTGTACAGTTAACAAGATAATAAATTGTTTATTTAGAAACAAATACGTATGATATAAAAATTTACTCATAGTTGATCGGCATTTTTTCATCACGTAGTTTGTAATATTTTCTTATATTTCATTTTAACAAAATTAAAAATAAAATATTTTTTGATGATGCTTTTTAAGATTAGCATTATTTCGAGAAAAATCAAACGTTTAATTTATAACTGTTAAAGGCTTTGATGCTTTTGAGATGCACATTGACTATGATTTCTAACAAAATGCAACTAACAAAAGCACAATGAAATAAATTAAAATTATGTTTTTTTGTAGAAATCAAAAACCTTTGTTTACCTATATTGTCGTTAAAATTTTGAATATCAACCGCTTTTAAAAGTAAGACCGCAAACTATAAGAGTCATTAGTAAACTTTACTTCCTTCTTGAATTACACATTTCAAAGCAAATCTGCTACAACGGTTCTCTTGTGCTGAAAAGCAAACAGGATGCCAACACCGGGAACTATTCCAAACAAACTTTATTCATCATGCCTTCTGGAAGTAATCATTTTCGAAACTTTGGCTTAAAGGTAACTAAGCCTAGCTCAAGATCGCCTGGGAATCATCAAACAGGTCGGAAGATGTTACCATTTTTGAATGCCTGAACACGAGAAACGAATGTTGACTAATTTACATGTTCTATTTTCAGTCTGGACAATACAATAAATTCTGCATTTATATTTACACTTAAATGATAGAAAAGGTTGTTTTCGCAATTTTACAACAGAGCCGAATGTACAAATAACTCAGAAAACATTTGCAATGTATGCAATCTCAGACAGTCCCGAGATAAATGAGTAGAAAAAAAGCAAAAATACCATTACGCTCAATGGCATATTTTAAGGCTAAATGGAACGTAATTTAATGTTTGTATTTTGGTGGTGTTTACGTATTGGCTTCACTATTCTAGGGAAATCCGTGTTTTTAAAATATCACTGTTAAGTTTTTTTAAAACAAAAATTATGTTGATACTAATGCCATTACGCAAATCTTTATCAAAACATTAATCGATTGTTCATTTAAGTAACTAACAACTGCAAATTAAAATCCATCGAAAGTAAATTTCGTTTGGATTATGTTGTTGTCGTGTGCCTCCAGGACATGGTCTGGAAGGCAAGGAGGGTGAAATAACATCTTTTGGCGCAGGCTTTGAGTACCAGTGAGAGGTGGATGTCTGACTGGTAGATGTATAGATGTATTTTCCGAGAGGGCGCTCTCCCCTCAATTTATTGGGAGAAGAAGCAATTTGCTCCAGACTACGTACATACATAGTACTGCGCTATGACCGCCCACAGAACTTTCGGACCCACAGATTTAACCCGCACATTCTCCGCATGTACTCAGGACACCCATGCCTTATGCGAGATTCGAACGCGGGTTCACTGGCTTGACAAGCAACAGTCGAAACCATCATACTGGCTGGGGATTATGAAAATTTTTATGAACCAAAAAAAAGTAGTTGTTTAATTTGGTTATCTAAGATAAAATTAGCGGATTAATGTAGTTTTGGTTCAAACTTAGCTACCAACAATTTCTTTGGAATTATTTTACTTAATGCAATAATTGAAAATATATTAGTCTATTTCAATTAATGACACCACAGTAAACCTAAAAGTAAAGTATAAGTTAAGACAGAATTAGTAGCATGCTGTGAGTGTGTTTCGATGTAAAATCACCCTCATTGGTGAAAATTGTTCCGACAATCAACATTACAAGTTTCGTCGTGCGTCCCTAATATTCTATGTAGCTTTAGTACGACGCTAATTCAAGAAAAACAAAAACGCTTTAAAATATAATAATGTATTGTAAACATCCAATGGCCAGTGCAAAACACCTATTGGAAACTTCATAAGCGTTTCTTATTAAACCTAAAAGTAATATATTTTTACTGGATGTAACGTTCTAGCAAGCATAATCATTTCAAATATGCCTTTACTTAAAAGCACAGGGTAAATTTTACATTACAAGGTTAGCGTGTGTTTGTGTGTGTCTGTGGCATGGTATGGTACAGCTGGGGAAAAAAAAACGAATCACCCTTCGTTTCTCGACTGCTATTGATCAAGGTATTTTGTGTAAGTTGTCAATTTTCAAGAAATAGCGTAAGGAATTGAGAACTGGCAACAACATTTTTATAAGGGGTCGGCTACATATTAAAACAAGTACCAACTTTGAAAATTCCAATGGCAACACCCAATTTTTTTTACATAAAAATGTTTAGCACCTTCAAAATATCCCATGTTCAAAAAAGAATGATTTATTTTGCATTATTTGCTGAGATATAAGTATTCAAAGTTGGACGCCCATAATGTTAAAAAAGTTTCACTAACTTTTATTCATAACTCTACAAATAAAATGAATTAAACAAAGATTTTTTTTTCATTATATACTTCGTAATTTTCCAAAAACAAATCACACATGTTTTTTCATTAATTTTTCATTTTAAATAATTTTTTATTTAAATTTAAATAAGAAAAAATAAAACATGAATAGCAATTCCAAATTTTTTTTACATAAATCGATAAAGTAGATCCAGTAGAACCAAAATCCCAAATTTTTTAATTCAACAACAATTATTTGCCGAGTTATTGTAAAAAAACTGAAAAAGACTAATTTTAGGGACCGTGTAAAAAATTACTCGACAAATTTGATCCTAAATTGCATTATCATTTGGTGATTGAAAAGCGTTTGTTGGTAAATATTTATTCAAATTATTGATGTCTGTCAAATGTCTAAAAATCTTTTCTTATTTGAAGTGCATACAATGTATTTTGTTTGCATAATTAACATTAAATTATATCGGTTACTATGCTTTTAAGTGTATTTTATTTCCAATATATTGCAAAAAGTGTGTTTAATATTAAAAATTAAATACCCTTGAATATTATTGGAATTCGGTTTTTAGTAAATTTTATTGCTACCACATTAATTATTTAAAATGATTAGTGCCCAAATCATTCTGAATAATTTTATTTTGCTTTCCTTAAATATCGTGTTAAGGTCGTAACCCTCATTTTGTAATACGTGGTTTACCGATAAAAAATTAAACTGTACTCCTCGGCGCAACTACCCATTAGTGGGCCAGGGTCTGCCGTGCCCATTTCAGCTTTCGTGACCTAGGGCTCTGGGGTGCAAGGCATATGTCCCGGTAATGTGGAAAGCCTTACGCGGAACCCCCAGCGTTTAGTTCCCCAAGCATGCTTGGTCCCAATTTATTGACCCACTTAAGGGATGAAAGGATGGGCAACCTCGCCCAACCCGGGATTCGATCCCCGGACCTGTGGCGTGGTAATGCGAAACAAGCACTACCACTAAGCCACTGGGCCTATATTACTGATAGAGTGCGACGAATTTTTAACAAATTTTTTGCAGCAATGTGAATGAAACAAAAATTTGCATAAAAAATTTAAAACGTAAATGTAATAGTAATGTAACGTAACGCATGTTTGTCAATCTGATTGTAACTATTAGCATTTGAAAATATGTTCGTTATAAATAATCGTATATGCAACTTATTTGAAATTAAAACTTTTCATCTTTATTTTATTTCTGAATTTTAAAATCCGAAATAAAAAAAAAACATCTGAAAAATCCCAATATTAGTGAAAAAGGTTAAACTCTAGCATCCGTTGGCGAGATTATGCTAACCTTTTTTAGCCTGTCGTTTTGAAAAGATACAACCTAAATATTTCCCTTTTCACTTAGGAGATTTCCCCCAAAACGAATTCAAAATTATGGCTTTAATATCTCAGCAAATAATGTAAAATAAATAATTCTTTTTTATACATGGGGTATTTTGAAGGTGCTGAACATTTTTATGTAAAAAAAATTGGGTGTTGCTATTGGAATTTTCAAAGTTGGTACTCATTTCAATATGTAGACGACCCCTTATACAATTTTTGTTGCCAGTCCTCAATTCCTCACGCTATTTCCTGAAAATTGACACCTTACAAAAAATTCCTTGATCAATAGCAGCCGAGAAACGAGGGGTGATTCGTTTTTTTTCCCCAGCTGTACATATATATTCCAGCTTGTGTGCTTGTTCAGAGAACCGCTTATAAGCTTTCGTCAAGTGGGACAGACACAGAAAGAGCATTAACATTCACAAAGAAAGGATTAACACATAGACAAATAATAACATTTATTGACGGTCACAAACATCCATGCCTGACCGGGATTCGAACCCGACCACAGATGCTCCAAAGGCTAGCGTCCTAACGATTGCGCCACCGGGGCGGCGTTTGTCTATGTAACTTATTTTTTAAATTCATGATATATGTTATTTGAATATTTTTTAATGTCTGAGATAAAAAGTAAATTATCATTCCAGTTTTAAAACGAATTTTTTCGTTCTATCTATCTTTCGTTCTACATCTGAGTGGCTCTAAGAAATAGACTAGATAGATTATTTTTTGTTTTTTCGAATAAATTTCAAAAATAGTCCAATGACTATGCGTAGCAAACAGTAACATTCGATTAGATTTCAAAGTAAATATCCCTTAGTAGATTTCAAAGTAGAACTTTATTTACATATCTAATCTCAATTAGAATGACGAGACTCTGTTAAAACAGTGCAACGAAATACGAAACACAATTTATTTTGGATAACCTTAAACGCGTTATAACGTAGGATGAATAGCTAGAATCTAATGGAAAAGGATACCCAGATGCCTTGATTGATTGCATATTTTAAGCCCAAACCATGTCTGCGATTGCCATTATTTACGCAGCCTCATTTTCACATGTCCAAACACAGCCAAACAAGTATCCGCCGATTCAAACTCTGCCAAACTTTCCAATTCATTAATTCTGCATTATGTTAGTTAATTAAATAGGAACTGAGTATATTGTTTAAATTCAATTTGATTAAGTAATTTAATTTGAGGGATTAATGTGTATTTCGTTGAAATAATAATGAGAAGTTATGATTACGTGAAGTAATAAATTGAAAGAGGATTACGGATAAAAGAATATTAATATTAATGATGCTAATATTGTTTGCGAATAGTATTAATATCTTTCTTAAAGATTAAAAACAAAATTTTAAGTTATTTTTCCTATCTTTTATTTTTTCTTGCATAAATTATGTAAAATAGTGGTCTGCATTTGTCTTATATTTGGTTTATCTTTGTTTATTTAGACTAAAATTAAATGATTTAGATGTCCATTTATGAATTAATTTTTCTACCAAATTGTTTTGTTATATAGTAAACCCATACGACGCACAATTTATACAAATTCATTTTCATGTACAATAGTCTTTGTATAAAGTAAAATAAATTATAAAAAACATTTTTGCTGAGATTTTCAACAATAACATTATAATATCAGAATGACACTAAATGAAATGCTAAGTTAAAGAATATAATAAATCAAAAAATGTTAGAAGTTTTTTTAAAAGTATGTACGACATTTAAAAAAAAATAATAATTAATAAAATATAAATTCTCCACTGAATTCAATTGGTTTGTTTCAGTTGACGAAACTTGTGTTAGTTTCTTCCTGCTAGCTTTCGTTCCTGAATTTCCTTCAATCGATGCTTTGTTGGTGCTGTGTTTTCCACGTGCCATTGATTCACTAATTAAGGCTCGAGAAATAATTTATTTACATTTTTGTTTGTAAACCAAGACCTTAAACATGCCCATTAAAAACTAATGCTTTTTTGATAGATGTTCCAAAAAATATTCCGAATCTATTGTATTAGTTTAAAATGTACTAAATTAGATATATATGCTTCATCGCATTGATATTCCATTACGATATAAATCTATTAATTAGTTTTGTAATACATTAATTATGCTCGAGGTTTATAATGGAGGCATTAGTTGAAAGGAGTGAAATTTCAAAGCTCCTTATATCTTAATTAAAGGTTATCAGATTTTAATGAAGGTTAAGCTTTCAAACACTTTTAAAAGCAACAATTTTCAATTATCTATTCAAGTTATAATTAAAAAGTATATTTTGCTCTTAATGAAGGGTACACTCATTAAAGTAATATGTGAAACATATTTCTAATTAATTAAACTCACGCTTATAATTACGGATATTACGCTTTGGGGGGTGTTTGGAAGGCACAAATAATAGGCCCTGTTGGAATGCACAACATTAACGAATTTGCTGTCTAATTTCGACTTATACGTGATAAGTCTGTCATCATTTGTGTCATTTATTATAATGCATTTATAAATGTATCATTAGTATCTGTTATATCTGCGTCATTTACAAACGAATATGCGTCATTTACAAACGAATATGCGTCATTTACAAACGAATATGCGTCATTTACAAACGAATATGCGTCATTTTCAAAGAACATTTACAAAAGAAATGCAAAATTATATAAAGGATTTCTGCGTTATTTATCATTTTGGGTATGTTATTTGCATATGTACCTTATGGAAAGACATTACGTACGTGCTTTTACAACGCTACACGTTTAAAAAAAAAAAAACAAGACTAATCATTTACTTGGCAGACAAAGTAATATGATTCACATACGTTGATAATATATTTTTAATTACATTAATCTAATGCAATATTATTGAGTATCTATCATTCACCGTCATGTTAAGTTGATTTCATATGTTATTTTAATGACTATTTTATTTAATTTTGTGAAAATTAAATAATGATATATGACATATTTTATTTCTTTGATATTTACATGGTTGATAAAACTAATTACTTATAATAAATTTTCTCTTTTTACACGATATTTATTGTAATAGCACCTTAAACTGTGCAACCTTATTCTGGCAGAAAAATACAATTAAATAATAATATATCAAGTATAATAGAACGAACACCTTTTTCTATAAAAAGGGAATTAGATTAATATTTTCTTGGAATATAGAAAAAAATTCGCCCTTTTTCTGACATTAATTAAATCATCTATATTGTCATGAGTTCTTCTCAAAAATAATAAAGATAGGACATAATTTTATCGTCAAGTACGTTCTTCTTTGATAGAATAACAAGTTTTCCGTCTTTTTAATTTAGAATAATTGTATTATTCCTTTCCATCCTAGAGTTAAAATATGAGTTACGGGTACAGTGAAACGACAGTCACTTACACGAGAAACGCTTCGTTTCCTAGGATACTTGGTTTAAGGTAAGGTATCAATTGTCTATATTACCCGCCTACGTTAAAAAGAAGTCTGACAGCTCACTCATAAATGTCTTCTTAAAGCAGCTGTGGTGGCATTTATGAAAAGTAATTTTAGAAATATGCGAACTTGTTCTAAACTAATTGAAGATGTGACGGGTACAAGGAGTGTGTGAGGGGTACATAGATAATCATTTGGCATTGGCAGTTTCTTTTAAAGTAATGCATTATATGGTTAATATATGTTTTAAATGTGCAGTTATTTAAAACCGAAAATGAAAAAAAAACCTACGTTTTTTGTTTTAAATCATTTATGCAACTAGTGCGAAGCTTAGTAGTTTTTTAAACTGGTTGAATGTATTTTTTACGAGCGTGAAAGCGCGAGTGAAATAAACTTACGAGTTTAAAAGGGGCAGTTTTCTCACACGTGGTCATACATTAGTTTAAAAGGTACGGGAGAAAAAAAAGATTTTTTAGATTTGCATTCGAAATTAACCAGGCAAAAAGTAAATTCTATTTTGAAGGTAAAGAAAAAACGAAAACTGTAACTACGTTCAAATAAAGAATTTTCCAAATATCAGGGAGGCTTTTATTTGCTTTATAACAAGGAAATTTTTTTGACTTTTAATTCTTTTTTTTAACTCTACAAGGAACAAAAAACCGTAAAAAATATTCGATTGTAAAGTTATTTTATTTTCAAAATAAGTTGCTCTTACAGTTTTTTTAAAAAAACTTTTATTAATAAAGTTAGTAGAATATGAAAACTGTGAACAAGTTCAGTTACATTAGCTATAATATTTGCAATTAAAAACCAAACATAAGATTTCTCTGAACACTGCAGTTAAGATCAGTCAAAACAAAACCAGCCTACCGTAAGGTATGCTAGGTACATATATATTCCAGCTTGTGTGCTTGTTCAGAGGACCGCTTATAAGCTTTCGTGAAGTGGGACAGACACATAAAGAGTTTTTACATGCACAAGAGACATTCAAAGAAAGGACAACACATAGACAAATAACACAATTTATTGACGGTCACAAACATCCATGCCTGACCGGGATTCAAACCCGACCCCAGCAGATTCCGAAGGCTAGCATTCTAACGATTGCGCCACCGGGGCGGCCACCTAACGTTATACAGTCAAAAGGAAACAACGATTTTTCCATTTCCAATGCATATATATCCATCCAATAAAAGAGAACATTAGACTATTTCACGCTTTTTCTAACTCGTTTCTCCCGTAATATAACAACTCGCATTAAGGGTAGCAAAACGACATTTGGCCACGCCACTAACATGAATACCAAGCAAGAATCCTCCGCGGGGAGTCGAATCTGCAACAAGAATGATAACCCTTCCACAGGGTTTTTATGATATCGCTCCGGCACAACTGGGACTCGATTTATTTCCAGCCACGCGCCCCATTCATCAGTTAGCTCACAGAACTTGCAATTTCCAAGGTGAAAGGAAATGAATTTCCTGGGGTTGAAGCCCATAATCCGATGGGTTGATTCTCTGAATGAGATCAACGCAGGATTATGCATGTGTGGAAACGAATTGAAACCAAGATAAATTGACGAAAGTTGAAGGGCAAATCAAATTAGTCAGTTATATTTAACTTAATTTTTTTGTCAGTTATATTTGATTTAATTGTTTGTCAGTTGTATTCGATTTAATTTTTTTGTCAGTTATACTTGATTTTTTTGTCAGTTATATTTGATTTAATTTTTTGTCAGTTATATTGATTTAATTTGGTCTAGTTAATTTTTATAAAAAATAAATTTCTGGGTTTGAATCAGTGGTAGCCTTATTTTTCGAAAGAGATATAATGAGAATTATGCACTTGAGGAAATGAGTTGGGACAAAGCCACTTTGAAGTTTTTAGTTATGTTGCTTGATGTATATAAATTATTTTACTTGATATGTAGTGTTCCTTTCATTTAATTAACTAACTTTGATTCGATTTATATATTATTAGTTATATTTAATTTTATATGAAATTTTTATAATAAATTTAATTATTGGGGTTGAAGCCCATAATCTTAGAGTTGATTCTCTGAAAGATATCAACGCAGTATTATTCATGTGTATAAATGTATTGAACCAAGATTTTAAATTGACGCTTAGAGAACGCTTAGAAGCGCTTAGAGAACCAATTATTTTGGTCAAATGTAGTGCTTTTTTCTTGTAGTTAACAAACTGTTAATAGATATATAGTTCTATTTGATTTGATATGTAATTTTTGGTAAGAAATTAAATTCCTGGGGTTGAATCCGAGCCTGATTCTTTGAAAGAGATAAGCCGAGGATTATGCACAGGTGGAAATGAGTTGGGACAAAGATTCATTGAAGTTCTTAATTGTGTTGCTTGATCCTATAAATAGTTTTATTTGAAATGTAGTGTTGCTTTCTTGTTATCAACAAACCTTGAATCGATTGATAGTTATACTTGATTTTATATGTAATTTTCATAATAAATTTAATTCCTGGGGCTTAGGCCCATAATCCAAGGGATAATTTCCTGAAAAAGATCACTCATTATTATGCAGGCGGAGAAACGAATTGAAATCGAATAAAATCGATGAACCGCTCAAATAACAGATTATTTTAGTTATGCAGAGTTGTTCTCTTGTTGTTAAAAAACCTTATTTTGATGTATAGTAAATTATTATTTTTTTACCTAAATTTTATCCCTGTGGTTGAAACTCATAACTCGAGGGCTGATTCTTTGAAAGAGATCAACGGAGGTTTATGGATACTTATCGAAACTAATTGGAACCAAGATAAATTGAAAAAAGATGGGCTCTTGAAGGAAAAATTATTTTAGTTAAATACAGTGTTGATTCCGTTTTATTAATTAGACTTTGATTCGATACATAGTTAGTTGCATTTGATATGTAATTTTTATAATAAATTCCATTCTGGGGGTTGAAGCCCATAATCCGAGGTTGCCTTGTTCTTTGAAATAGATAAATCGAGAATTATGAAAGTTTCGTAGAAATAAATTGGGGAAAAAGGTACTTTATATATATATTTTTTTTAACTCGCATAGTTGCTAGTTACATAAATTGATTTTATATGATATACCTTGTTGTTTTGCTGTGTATAGCAAAACTTAATTAAATTTATAGTTAAAATTTTCATATATAATTTAAGTAGAAGACGTAATGAATTTTCTCTTTACTAAGCCCGTAATCTAAGGATTGTTTCTCCGAAAGATATCGACCAAATATTGTGCACGTGTAGAAAAGAATTGAGGCAAAGATACAGAAGTGTTTAGTTGTAGGATATAACGGTTTAATGATAAATGCTCCTTTTTCTAAAAATAGTATATTTCTCTTTGTATCAAATTTATATTACTTATTATTGATAGTTCTTTTCAATTAGCACAGGATTATATCTCAACGAAAATGAATAAGGGAAAAAAACTATTGAAGTGTTTAGTTGTTCAGATTGAAGACGCGAATTGTTTAATATGATTGCAGTTATATTTTCTTGTAGATAACAAACATTAGTTGCCTTATCAATAATGGTGACTAATCAATGCAATCTATGCACGGGTAAAAAATTAATTTGGGACAAAGACATTAGGTAAATTTTTAATTGTGTAGCTTGATGGGTTAATTTGAATACTCATTTTTTTAAATGTAATTCTTCTTAAACACACATAAATCCTGAAATGCCTAGGTAGCATACAATTTAAGTTACTTTTCAATATTTCAGAAAAACTGGCAAAGTTTGTTATTAACCAGCGCAATTTCTGCTTATATTTTCGTTATATTTAATTCGCAATTTCTGCTTATATTTCTGCTTATATTACAAAAAACTAAATCAAATATCAACAAATTCGTAGCAAACTCGTTTTACAATGATACACATCATGGATAACTTTTAAACAATTGTGAAATTTTTTTAAAAATACTACTTAATATACAGGTAAAGAAATTACAATTATCGATGTTTTAGTTTCTTTAAAGTTATTAGAATCCGAATTAAACGTAAAACGCCCTAATGATGTTAATGCGTCCTGGTCATTCTTTCGGTCTGGCCTGTCCCAGGTAGCACAACAATTTTTTCCAATGTCGCATTAATATCGGCCAGACTTGGTGAATATTGGACGAAATCGATCTTTTTTCTAACGATTTTAACCAGATTTCCCCGTTCTTTGAGGTTTCATACTGGAAATGACGAAAAGTTCAATACTTAATTTTACTGCAATCTTATAGTATTTTGCAAGTGCAAAAGGCAATTATTATGTTTTGCAATATTTTTCAATTTTAAATTCAAGAATTTTGAATTGTAAATTTTTAAAAAAAATTATATTCAAGCCAATATTGCACCCCGATATTGCCCAGCGTCGGTAAACGTAGTCCATTATGCATTGGGCGATGGCTATGAGCCGAGATGGCCAATACTGCTGTGCTACCTGGGCGTTTGCCTATTGATCTTTCTTTCTCATTCTCCCATGTAAACCTTGTAGTGCCGCCCCGGTGGCTCAATCGTTAGGACACTGGCCTTTGGAGCTGATGGGTCGGATTCGAATCCCGGTCAGGCATGGATGTTTGTGACCGTCAATAAATGTGGTTATTTGTCTATGTGTTATTCCTTTCTTTGTGACTGTAAATTCTTTCTGTGTCTGTCCCACTTGACGAAAGCTTAGCGGTTCTCCGCACACAAGCTGGAATATATATGTACCATACCATACCATACTATACTAACCTTGTAGTAGCATATGAATTGTCACTTCCAGTGCAATTTTTGTGCCAATATTGTGATATTTTCGGTTCCTTTTGTAGATTTTGATGTAAATAATCCGTTTAATTATCTTTGATGTTATTTTCAAATTCCTGTTTTCAAAGTATTTTTTTTAAGAAGGCTTCTTCCACCGATTTATAAATCCGATAAAAGCGATAAAAATCTTATAAAATTTCTTGATTCTTAGGATTTGGCCGCAATGAATTTTTTATTTTGTTTGAAGTGTAGTTTTTTAAAAAAAGAAACAAGATTGTTTTAAAAAAAATGATTTTTAAGATCGCGTAATCAGCCAATTCGAATTTAAAAAAAAATATTTTATAATTTATTACTTTCAAAGCTTACATTTTATTCCACCTTATTAATCGCCTTATTTGAATTTAAAACTTTAGTATTCCTTAACTTATTTACCAAAATATTAAATGAATACTTTATTCAATTATTAAATTAATACTTTATAATATACAATCAAAAATATATACATATTGATACGGCTAAATATCAGAAAAAATTTCTTTTTCAAAGTTAAAGGGAACTTTTAAAACTATTTTTGTACAGGGTGAGGCAAACAAAACCGGCCCCGAGATAGAGATTAGAATACGACAGAAATGTTGCCAAGTCTAAAACCAATACAAAAACAGGCTTACTCACTGAAGCTATTGATCGCTTCAATATTAAGCCCAAGCAAACGCTTGGCGACTTATTTGCCGGCAACTACGCTACGCTTTTAAGGGGTCATAGGAGTCTTAAAAATGTGCAAAGAAGGTACTACAAAGCATAGTTTGATCTTTCATGTAATTTTTTAACTACTCAATTTATAAGTATATTTTTGTTATATGTAATTCTATAAGCTTTATTTAATATAAAGCAAATTTTAAAATTTATGAAACTTTAGCCAAAACTAAAATAAATGATATTAAACATAAAGCTATTTGAACACATTGTGATTAGGCTTGCGCGGCAAATTTTGAGGTCAAAATTGAAAAAATGACCTAGAAAATGACTTTATATTGCACAAATATGTACAAACAAAGACTTATACCTAAATTCTCAGCTCAATTTTAATTGGAAATTATTTAAAAAACTTTTTCTAAAAAAAAAAATAATAAAATTTTCAAAATTTTGATTTTAATTTTTTAAAAAATAATTTCTTATTAAAATTGAGCTGAGAATTTAGGTATAAGTCTTTGTTTATACATATTTGTACAATATAAAGTCATTTTCTTGGTCATTTTTTCAATTTTGACCTCAAAATTTGCCGCGCAAGCCTAATTACAATGTGTTCAAATAGCTTTATGTTTAATATCATTTATTTTAGTTTTGGCTGAAGTTTCATAAATTTTAAAATTTGTCTTATATTAAATAAATCTTATAGAATTACATATAAAAAATTATAGTACTTATATATTGAGTAGTTAAAAATTACATGAAAGATCAAACTATACTTTGTAGTACCTTCTTTGCACATTTTTAAGACTTTAAAATTTTTTTAAACTCCTATGACCCCTTAAAAGCTAGTTGAAATGGAATATAAACAAGGTTAGTAGAGCTGATCAAGATTTAGTGATTATTTGATTGTTTCGATCGTTATTTATCCTAGAGAATCGGACCATTTTGTATTTGGTAATACAAAACATTCTAAATTGATTGCAAGACCCTAAATTTGCATTATGGGACGTCTTCATACAAAACGAACTAAGATCTGAATTCACCACTAGTCTATGAGTAGCTCTAATGTGAAGCTTATCCCATCCAACCAATGCAAAAACAGGTTTCAGGCGGCTTCAGGAGTTTTTCTCGCCAAGGATTTTAACGTATTTCCATCTCTAGTTCGGGGCCGGTTTTGTTTGCCTCACCCTGTATCTAAGGCAAAATGTTAAGTTAACTTTAAATATCTCGCTTCAAAGTTAATTTTTTTAAGCAATAAATTTTTTGGAACAGTGGAATACAGCTAAAATTTAATGATAATTTAAAATTTTGCCCTAGATACAAAATAATATAAAAAATTATTTTTGTCATTAATGGTAAGATTAATGAATTTATAATAGAAATGAGTGTCGACAGCTATTCTTTATTGGCTTTATTAGCTGGGCTGTATCAATTGGTCCCAAACTTCCATTTTGTGCAGTATAAAACTCTAATCTTACTCTTAATTTCCCAAGCAAAAGAGAATAACAAGGAACCGATTAATTGAAGTTTGACTTACCAGCAAGAGTGTTCCTTCCTATCGAAAAGAGCGGAACAAATGTAAAACACAATGCAACTTTACAACTGAAATTTAAGTTTGACCTACGTTAACCTTGTTTCGCCGTATCACTGTACAAAACTACTGAGTCACGCCAAGGTTTTCTGTAAGTATATGTTTAACTATAGCTGTGTCATATTTTATAGACGTTGCAAATCCATGTGTTAGTGTGTCCCACTTCTTTTTAAATTGATAAGAAACTTTGCATTCAATGGAAACTAATTGTTCAAATATATATTAGTTGTTAAACAAAGTAAACATCAATAAAGGAGGGACAATGAAAATTAGTTCGGATAAACTGTGTTATTCTTCATTTTAAAGAGCGAATGTTAAAATGCTTTTTTTTTGTTTTGTTCTGGTGTAGGAATCCCTTGCCTTGTGTTCGATAGAACAATTATATCAATAAAAGTATTTTCTTCTTGATTATTTGATTTTGAAATTTTTACTCTAAGCAAAGAATTAAAAGGAATAGTGTGATTTAAATAATTTAAAACAAAATGATTTAAGTAAGTTAAATTTTTATTCAAAATTCATAAACTTTGTTTTGAAAAAGTTGGAATTCTTTTTATATTTACAATAGAATGCAACAGACTTGTATTTTAAAGATTTAAGATGCATAATACGTAATTTTAACAGACTAAAAGTCTTTTTCGTGGACATTTAATTAGGTAAAACTCATATCACTATTGTCATATCCGATTTATTTTTAAATTTTTGACTGAACCTCTAAAATATCATTTTCAGTTGAGTTAGTGTAAGAGGTTTAAGGGCTCATTATTAATATAATTTAAGATAATGTTATTCTTGCTTTTCATATTCTTTCAAATAACAGAACTTTATTACTTCACATACAAGCTCACTGCATTTTTAATCCCATGCATTTTTAAAAAAGAATTTTTTTAAATAAAAGAAATGGCTTCTATATTTCAAATAATTTTACGAAGCGAATATTTAATTACAAAACTATTAAAACTTAAATAAACTTTGAACTAACTGAAACTTATAATTATGTTTATAATCCTATCTTCTCGGAATTATTATACAAATACGTAACACATAAATAGATACATTATGTAATAACTCAAAATATTCTTTTAATATCTTATTTAAATTTAAAGCCGGGCCCAAAATATGAGCAAAGAAAAAAAAAAAGCTCTTACTTTGCCCAAAATATTTATGAAGTCTTGTAAAATATTTAAGCTAGTGAAAGGAAGTATACAAAAAAGTTTATATTTTATGCAAAAATCCCATGGAAACATAAATATTAAATATTTTAACAGAAAAAAAAATAATTTTGCGTTTCGATAAGTTTTCTTGAAGAACTTTTTAATCCCTTATTAAGCTTTTCAGTGCTGTGGCTAAAAGGAAAATAACTAGCATGAGTACCTAAAGTCCTCCTAAAAATTGGAAAATAAATGTGTAGTTTATGCTTAGAAATTACTTTTAGGGATTTTTTTATATAGGGAAATTCCTTTTAGGGATTTTTAATATATTCCTGCAATAATTTATTCCTAGTAATATTAGGAGTAGAAATTTTATATTGCTTTTTAAACTACGGAAATAGTTCTTTGCTTTTAATAAATACTTATTACAAAACTTGCAGTCTATTAAATCATCCAAAATATTTCTTTTAATTGATAACTTTTATGCAGAATTTGTTCTAATATCATAATTTATGAGCGTTTAAAGATGTCAGAGAATAACAGTTTAAAAAATGCTAAGTGCGTTTAAGAATAAACTCTTTTGCAAAAATAAAAATTATTTAAACGGTATTTAATTAACTATAGTAGCATTTATTATATATTTTTATGATTTTTAAGATGTTTTAGAAACTTTAATAATGGAACTGGGTCTTCGTTTTAATATCCGTAACTAATATATTTGTATATTAGGTATTGTAATTAATTTGGTTTTAGATATTGAGATGGTTATATAGGTAGCTTTAATATCGCTCTAAATTACAAAAAATATTCGAATAACAAATACTAGATAAAACTGATAATTAAATATACATTGTTAAAAAATAAGCAACAATTTTTTTTAATTTAACAAATTATGAAAGAAAAAGGTACGTAAAAATTATTAGTTAAAATAAACTATCATAATTATTATTTTGTTAATATAACATGAATAATGCTTATAAGGATGGCAGATGGCACCAACTTTGTTCGCGTTGTTTAAATTGTCTTTATTCCAAACGTCAAAACATGCAAATTTTCCATCGGGAGTCCATTTCTTTTTAAAGACGGACTTTTGCATATAGAATGGTATTTTAAAATGTATACTCAGGTAATGATTTGTTGTTTATGAATGATTCATTTTCTTTAAACAGCTTAGAAAAAATGCTTCATTTTGGATATTTTTTGTGTGAAATATTTTAAACTACATCATTAGTATGATACAATGGTGACTCACGTTTCCAAAGAAATGTATTGGGCATTGCAAATAAATATGGTGAGCGACGTAACCAAATGTTAATGACAAACCTTTAACTACTAAATATTAATTAGGCATCAATAAAGCTCGAAATTATTCATTATGCTAAAAGAGGGCGTAAGAATACTTGTGAAAAAATTATATGAGACTCATAGTAGAATAGTAATAAATTATAATGCTAACGAAAACGTACCATAACGTTCCACAATTAGGAATATAGTTATTTAAGAATTCTAAAATTGTAGGAATTGCAATTTTTTCAAGTACAAGTCTTTAGTAATACGATACAATATAAGTTCACAAGTATAATTTAAGACCCTGGTTACTAATGATATGGCCCAATGCGAATGACTCTAGCACATATTTTTGTGAGTGGTATAGAGAAAATATTAAATAAGTTCTTTTGTTATTCTTGAATTTTTACGGCATGAGGAAATTGCTCGAATATATTGTTTTTTTCTTGGATCGACTAAACGCATACGAAAACGACAACACCTAGGAAACTATGGAAGCAGTTAATTTTTCTCAAGCAAGTATTTTTTATGCCTTCGTCATCTTACTAAAACACCTCTTCGTTATTTTACCCACTACTTAGGGTTAGGTGACAAAAACTGCTATTTATTTGTAATTCAATACACTTAAGAATTCTAGGTGGAATAACGTCGTTTTAATTTATTTAAGGTTCGAAGAAGAGTAGTAAAAGGAAAAAACACATGGGGGTTCTTATTCAATTGAATTGGATGACCTAAATCTTACGTTCATCATCCTTCTCTTCCTACCCCACCCTCCCCTATCTCAACGATATAAATTCTGTTTGCGTAGTAATATAAAATGCAAACAGAATCATAATAAATTCAAAAGTTACTTGGCAGATTGAACGTTAAATATTGGTAAATAGCATGATGTTAGGTAAAAGGAGTACCTGATAATTTATCGACATTAACTTACCTAATTATTAATCATTAATGCATCTTATTCCTCTCACATGTCGATTATATTAGATTTATGACTTGAGAAACTTATAGAAAACCAATGTGGAATAGTTTAAAGCTTATGTACTGCAAAATTATTATTAGATTTTATTGTGCATTTCTAAAGCACCGGTACTGTGAATGAATAATACTATTTTGCCATCTGCAGTTCCATCATTTATTCCCGTTTTTCCGTCCTTTTTTAAAAGAACTCGTCATGTTTTTAAGGTTAGGTTAGGTTAGATTTGAATTATCGTCGCACTAGAGCTACACGAGGGCTATTGGCGACGGGCGTCGTATTTAAGAATCACAGTCAAGTGACGAGTCGACATCTGAATAGGCACCCAACGCAACTGTTAAGGGCGACATCGTACGCAGCGTTAGGACTTTGAAGGATATTTAACGTGTACTCCCTTACACGGGGTATTATTCGTCGGACATATTTGGCTGCACGGGCCATTTATAGGTCGGCAGTTATTTTGGCGATGCCCGGACCCGAATCTGGGACCTTTCGCATGCTAGGCGAGGGCCTAACCGACTGGGCTCTCCAGCCCCCCATGTTTTTAAGGAAATTTTACCTATATAATTTTTTTTTTATTTTAAACAGTTTTGTATTTTAGTATGTATGTTATTGCATAACCAGTCAATATTTTTAAATCAACTGGTCACGTTTTTAAAGAACTTATTAAAATTTTCTTATTATAAACAGTTTTATATTTCATTAGGTATATTAGTGTATAATCACGCAACATAAACGTACTTCTAATCATTTAAAATGGGTACGTTTTCCAATGATATATAGTGACGATACTTTTACGGATTTCTTATTAAGGCTTTTGAGGTTTGTTTTGTTTTGTGAAGGTAGGCGAATACCCGAAATTCTAAAATGTTTGCTATTACTTTAATCTTTTCCAAATTTGGCGAAGGGATTTCAAATATAATAAACAATACTATTTCGACATTTTTTAAAATTTGAATATAATTTATTCATTTTAAACGGCGTTCTTCTACTTAAAAAAAGTGGTTTACGCTAACAAGTCTTCCACATTGAATTTTTATCCTATAAACATTTAATATGTGTTAAATTCTTCGTTTTGAACTGATGCATGCAATGACCCTCTAGAGTTACATACAAATTACAAGAAAAGAAGTTATTAAGAAAAATGTTACAAATTAACCACAAAAAAAGGATTTTTTTTATTAATTTACACTTGGACATGTTTAAAAAAACTAGTATATTTACACCAGATGTTAGAGGTTCATGGCAGAGATATATATTGAAATAGCATCTGTAAAAAATTTGCCAAATATGGAAAATATTAAAGTAATAGTAAACATTTTAGAATTTTGGGTACTCGCCTACCTTAAGGTAGCAGTACACATTGGAAATCAATAATTTCTTCAAAAATACGAAATTTTTTTATTAGTTAAAAATATTCCTCAATTTATTAGCTTTCAAATGGTACCCACTTTCTAATGAAATTCGCAATACTTTTTTAGATAGAGCAGTTTTTGTACGAGTTGAGGCGAAAAAATTTAGTTTTGGTTTCAAAACATTTTGAAACTTGTTAGGTATTTATAAGAATCTAATTAAGTTTTATATTGTTTAATAATATTTTAACTGCCAATTATATTATACATACATACATTATACATACATTATACATATATGCCAATTATATTATACATTATGTTATATTATATTATACATCCCTTACTAAAATTTAAGGTATTTTAGAGGTTTTTTGGAGGTTTAAACTAGGTATTCATGGTATTAAAAGGTATTTTTGAGGTTTTCAGTAATAATACCTCTTGGAATAATACCTGACCGAAGGTATTTTTAAGGTTTTATTTTCAAATACCTAGAGAAACCTCTAAAGTTTTAGGTATTTTACAAGTTTCGCGAGGTTTCTAATAAAAACCTATGGTATTTTAAGGTATGCAGATAAATACCTCCTTAATACTACAGGTATTTTGAGGTTTTATTTTTTAAAACCTATATACCTCGGAATCATTTGGTATTCATATAGTTTACATTGGTTTCTAATAAATACCTATGGTATTTTAAGGTATTTAAATTAATACCTCCTGAATACTTCAGGTATTTTGAGGTTTTATTTTTTAAAAAGTATATACCTCGGAATCATTTGGTATTCATATAGTTTAGCGAGGTTTCTAATAAATACTTATGGTATTTTAAGGTATATAGATGAATACCTCCTGAATGCTACAGGTATTTTGAGGTTTTGTTTCTTAATATTTGTAAACCTCGGAATAATTTGGTATTTATATAGTTTAGCGAGGTTTTTAATAAATACCTTTGGTATTTTAAGGTATTCAGAGGAATACCTCTTTAATACTACAGGTATTTTGAGGTTTTATTTAAGTATTCTGAAATATATATTTATAATTGCGTGAAAAAAATCCGACTTTTACATTATAATTTCAATATCAGACGCGTGTAAAAAGTTAGACTTTTTGAAACAGTGAAAAAAAAGTACTTTTTGTCACCCAATAAAGCAGTGAATAAAAAGTTTTTTTCACTATTTTCATAAGATGCCAACATTTCAGTCATTGCGAAGATTTTTTTATGAAATTAAATTAATGTATTTTTAGAAACTATAGTTTTATAAACATAATTTAGGTAAAAACTTTATGTGAAAGCAAATTAATTTCTCTTTAAAAGTTATTTCACATGCATACAAATAATATGTTACATATTTTATGGCCCTGATATCCATACTTACAACTCTAATAATGCAATAGAGTATAAGATTCTTACTGGCTAATTAAGTAACATTTACAATAGACTTTAAAAGCAACTATGCAATATTTTGTGGTTCAAATGTATTAAAGATAAATAGTATCTCCCATTTTCTTTTCATTATTTTTAAATACAAATATCTTGGGCTGTTGGTTTGTTCTAATCTTTTTCTATTCATTTTTAGTAGGAACCAAAGAATATGCCTCAAAATTTAATATGGATGATATCAAACAATTTTGCATGAGATTTAAACATTTTTAATAAGATACAATCAAATACGCTTATTAAGATATATTTATAACTGTTTAAGCTATTTATATATTTTCTAAAAGCATCTTTTCAAAGTTCCTTAAAAGTATCGAAGAAAAGTTTGAAAGCACAAAGTTTTATAAAAAATTACAATTATTTAACTTCTATTCTAATGGGAAAACGTTGGGCTCTGTTTTTAAATAACGACAAAAAAAATACCTCTCTGATGACATGTACCTACGAAAACTTACAAAAAATACAAAAGAATGTCATTTACATAATTAAAAAGTATAATTTTAAAAATATTAATTAGTTATAATTAAAGCAAAATTTTAGTAATTATTAATAAACTATAGATGGCAGAACTAACGAGTAAAAACTTAAAAAAATGGTTTTAATTATAACTAATTAATATCTTTAAAATGTATTAGATATTATAATGGTAAAATAACTCTTCTGTATATTTTAGTAAGCTTTCGTGAGGGTACAGGTCGTATACTTTATTTAAAAACATGTGCAACCCTTAAATGCCTAACACTAATGTACAATACCATCTCAGTCTAGTGTAGTGGTTAGAGCGTCTGAATCCCAGCTTGTTAGTCCTCGGTTCGATTCCCGGTAAGTAAAAGCATCTATTGTTGTCTTGTTTAATATGTAACGTGTCTCTATGGTCGTATCTGTGTATTTACTTGTGTTAAAAGGCGACTAACGTCTTCGGGGCACTGGCATTTCCATGGGCATGACAATAACATTTTACTCCTCAACTATTGCAAGGTATTTTAAGAAAACCTTTAGGTTTGATTAAAATACCTCATTGAAAGGTATTTTAGGAAAACCTTTGAGGTTTTTCATCAGAGGTATATTTTAGGTATTTTCGAGGTATTGGATTGAGGTATTTTCAGCTACTAAATGGTGCAGAAAAAAACCTCTGATGTATTAAAAAAAACCTCTGTTGAAGGTTTCTAAATAATACCTCTATGTATTTGTGAGATACCTTCAACAGAGGTTTTTTTCTGCACCATTTAGTAGCTGAAAATACCTCAACTCAATACCTCTAAAATACCTCCAAAATACCTATGAAGAGAAACCTTTTAAATACATTAAAAATACCTCAGGATTTCAGTAAGGGATACAACTGAACAGCAGCAAGGAATAACTGTGACTATCACTGACTGAATTTGTTTTGTTTAGCTTTTAAATTTTCAAAACTCATGTGCTAAATTTATTCCGCAAGTTTTTTTTGCAAGATATTAGTATTTTAACTACAAAAAAGGGACGTGTTTGAAGATCAGATTTTAATAAAAAAAACGTCAATTCCACGGAAACCGATACAAAAAGAAAGAAGCATCTGCTATTGAGAAATTGCAGTGGAAGAAAAGGTTGCTGTTGGCGATGAAGAGATTGCTGTAGAAGGTTCAGTTTCAGTTTCATCAGAAAAAGTGGTTACTGGTGGATAAAAAGTGGATAAAAGTGGATTCGAGAAAGTAAGTAATATTCCCAATGCCACCAAGCCAACAGATGCTACTGGATTTTGTTTTATTATGGACATAAATTGTCTAAGTGCCTTAATTTCGAATCTACACTGCCCATCATGCTGCATGTCCAGCCTGAGTGTAAACAGTGACCCAACAAGAAGAAGGGCTGTTCACTAGAATCGTCTGTCACTGGTGCTCCATGTGGATACATCAGTGAAGGGCAACACACACCCAAGAGGATTGATAAAGTTTTTAAAGAGAATCGCCGCCTGGTTTATGCTATGAGGCAAATTGGATGCGGTTATGAGGGTGCGTCTACTTTCCTATCCGCCATGAACTTGCCTCCGCCGTCTAATAAATCGGCCTACAATGCCCACAACAAATCTCTTCTCCAAGTTGTTGAGCCATTAGGAGAAGAAATAATGATGGGAGCAGCTCTCAGGGTCCACGAGAAGCTCGACAGTTCAGAATGTGGTGTCTCTGTGGATGGGACTTGGCAGCGACGAGGATATTCGTCAATGAATGGAGTCGTCACAACGCTTTCAATCGACACGGGAGAAGCATTGGACGTGGAGGTACTTTCCAAGGAATGTGTTGGTTGCCGTTAATGGGGGACTATTGAGAATGCAGACCTTAAATCTGCCTCCAGGATTGCCAATCACAATTGCTTCATTAACTATACCAGTTCTTCAACAGCTATGGAGGCAGTCGGTGCCGGGAGGATCTTCCTCAGGTCTCAGAAAAAACGTGGCCAGATATATTCCGAGTTCTATGGTGACGGTGATAGCAAGAGCTACGCAACAGTTAACAAACTAAATCCGTACCCTGATATCGACATCATAAAGAAAGAGTGCATCGGACATTATCAGAAGACTCGGCACAGCCCTGCGCAAATTAAAGAAAGCAAACAAAGGCATCGGTGGTCAAGGGCAACTAACCAATCGGCTTATCAACAAAATGCAGAAATATTTCAGAATCGCCCTACGTAGCAATACTCAGTCATTGAAGGTTGTGCTCATTGAAGGTAGTGCGTGAAAATCAACACCTGCAGCCAAAACTCGACGAAAGTACATTAGGGGACAGAAAAAAACTCAAGAGGACAAAAATACCAAAGCTGAAGGTCCTACCTATGAACCTGGCAATGGGTTTAATGCCTAATAAAAATGTAGACACTTTTGTAGCTGGTAAGTTACACTTTGTTGTCAAAAATGTCATTTTAAACTTTGAACAAGATTTGTGAAGAACTGATTTTTTCCCATGTGAGACTTAACGTTGCCGGTGATAGCTGTAGTTTAAATTAACCGATTTCAAATATTTTGGTTTTAAATTAAAGAGTATAATACAGGGACAAAACTGAACTAGAATTTTGTGTTTGGGTAAGATATTTAATTTGTAGTTGAACTTTAAACTTGATTTTCATATACAATTTTTTTAAAATTTGAGTTTACTTTCGAAACATATTCTACAACTTTTAAAGTATATAAGTTACAAATATAATTCTAGTATGTTTTATGTATTGCAATCTTGTCTTTAATTTCCAGCCAGAATTAATGTTCTACCTAAATTAGAATTTGAGTTATCATCGGGGTGGCCTGAAACACAATTAATTTAATTAAATATTAATTAATTAAATTTTATTTAAAATTTTTTTACTTCAAATATGTTAGTTTTTATGGGCTACTAATGAGTGTAAAATTTTATTGGGTTAGCTTGATAATTAAAAAAAGTTCCTATGTATACTGCCCCCTTAACACGCCACCCCAACGGTCAGACATGTAGGCATTTTAGTATATAAAGCTAAAGTGTATTCTGAAAGATTCTTATTTTATGTCTCTATTTACAAGTGTGTTTTTGCCTAAAAGGAAAAATATGTTTTAGGAAAAAAGCAGCTCTACTGTCCCAAGTAAAGTAAAATTTTTATGCTGTATTTTGTCCTAAACAGACATTTGCCACTACTTGTCACATTTTAAGTGAAAGTGTTTTTTGGCGATTGTATCCAGGAATGATTGATGTCCCGAATCTATGGTTTTTTGTTGAGTACGATATCTTTTCATCCGGAATCTGAGCGGCGTATTTTCTATATTAAGCCAGTATTAATAAAAAATAGCCGTTTTTTAAGGTTATTTTTGGTATAAATCTTTTTTTGTTTAAGGATTAGGTAATCAACTTGATACATTAATCAATTTTTTTTTCTCAAAGCTACTTATTTAATAGAACTATTTTGCTGTATATGATATTTATACAAAGTAAAGCTTAGATTCTAAGCGAAAGCTTTTGTAAAACACGAAAGTTGCTTGTGGTATTTATAATTTTTAAATATTTTGCTGATAATTTTGTTAATTTAGTCTAGTTTTCTAACTTTCGTGCGTGTAAGTAAAACTTATTAAACTAACCAAAACGATTCATATTGGGCTGAGGAACCCATTCAGCTAGGCTTTGCGTTACCTGCGAAAGGTCATAGGTTTGACTCGGTCATAGCTATAAATGGCCGGTGCGCAGCTAAAAGGTTAAAATGAATGATATTCTGTGTAAAGAGAAAGT
This sequence comes from Hylyphantes graminicola, assembly GCA_023701765.1. NCBI lineage: Eukaryota > Metazoa > Arthropoda > Arachnida > Araneae > Linyphiidae > Hylyphantes > Hylyphantes graminicola. Next base: position 30,058,363 of record CM043117.1, on the reverse strand, counting down.
GCTCGTTAAATATCCACCAAAGTTCCTATAGGCGCGTTTACATGATCCATCGAATCCATGGATGGAAGAGAAAACTCAGCAATTTTCCTTCTTGGGGATTTTCTCCCAGATAGAACTAGAATTGCAGGGTTTATTTGGGGGTTTCGCAAACCCTCCTATGAAGGAGGGTTTGATGTTTTATGCTATAGATTCTGCCTCCGACTATCATTTGGGGTTATGAATCCTGCTCGACCTCTTTTTCCCCTAATGGGGATTTTGGCATTCCATGGATTCGATGGCTCATGTAAACGCGCTCAATAAGGAAGATGTTGTACGAAGTACGATTGTGCCCTTAAAAAAGTTTCGTTATGTGCCTACTCTGATGTTGACTCGTCACTTTACTATGGTTCTAAATAACGACGTCAGCTCCTGGCGCAGTTCTTGTGCAACAATAATTCAACTCAGACAAATATTACTATTTGGATTGGATTGGATTGGTTTACATATATTTTCAGGCTTGTGTGCTTGGTCGCAAATTACTATTTCGTATTGCCGCTTTTTGTTCACAATGTTGGTATTTTGAGAGCATCTATCGTTTAAAATTAAAGCATATTTTCTCGCCAAATTTTGATTGATTGATTGATTGAAAGAGGGTGAGATATGTGCTCGCCTTAAGGCTGCTTCATCTCAGTCGTCCAGAAGGGTAAATTTTGAGCTCTTTGCAATAATTCACGAATATATCAAACTTCCTAACTAGGTTTACTAACATTTATCACGTTTAGTTTGTTTCCAAAGTTTGTCATTCCAATAAATGATTAAAATTTACATTCCACGTATAATTTTAAACAAAATAAACAGCATACAAATATAATTATTTTCATGTTTATTTTTAATTACTTACTTTTAAAAGCATACAAACTTGTTTAATAATGCTAAAATTTCCTTGAAAGCGTTTCTTTACGAAACCTTTTGAAAACATTTGAGTTTGGTTCACATCATTGTTATCAATGATAATTGATTAGACTAATCAAAGCCTTTTAAATATAATCACTCAACTTAATGCTTAGAGACTTCGAAGTTTTCTGAAGCAGAAAAGTTTAATTAGTGGCACGGAATTAGTTTTCAAAACAAAGCAAAAAAAAAAACCCTCGATAAGTCACCCATTAAATTCAACGACTAGGTCCTTATCCTTTAAAATAAAATCTAAAAGCCGCTGATAAAACAAGAGAATATTTAGAAATATATTTTCATTGTTTATAAATGTTTTTAGAATCGACATACTTGAGTTTATTCGTTTATAAATCTTAATTTTATTAAAATATGCTACATTTAAGGTATCTAAAATGTGTTGTTAATTTAAATGTAATGTTTTTTGATTGTACTACATTCAAGTAAGTCGATTGCATTTAAAGGGTGCTTTATTAACAATGAATGAATCGCAAATTTAAATTGAACATAATCTCGTCACGTTTAATTGCACTTCACTGCTAAATGTGATTATTTCAAGTAAAGTTTATCACTTTATGTATACTGTTTCAATTGCCATTCATTCCTTAATTTTGTTTACAAAATTACTTCACTAACAATTACTAATAAATCTTTACTAAAATAGCAGAATCGTTATTTAAAAATTTCTGCTAAATTTTGAAATCAATTTTAAAACTGTCAATTTCGGTGATTCGTTTATTTAATTTATACAGATAATAGTTATTTTTCAAAACTCTTTAAATAGATTTAAATTAGATACATTTAAGTAGTTCTTACAAAAGTTTTCACAAAAGAGTTCTTACAAAGTTTTCTTGTGGAAATGTAAAATATGTTCAAAAGTTGTATTTCTTAAGTTAATTGTTGAGTAATAATATTTTATTTTCTTATTGTTTTAGTTAATTTTCTTACATGTTATTATATTATTTAAACTGTAAAGAGTGTACATTAAATTACTTAAAATTGAAAGCATAAAATTGTTAGAACTAGAATTTAACACTAACTTTATTTCTCAAAATCTACATAACCACATTTACATACAAGACAACTAATGTTTTTGGAAGTAGAAAAACACAATTGCATTTGCACCACATAAATTGAAATGTCACATTTTACAATGCTCATAATTCTTCAAGAATGTATTTAATCTTCAAAACAACAAAAATAAATGTTTTTTCAAATGAAATCGACAGGTTTGCTACAGTTAAAAAAATTGCCACATGCAAAATAAATTTGTCTTATAAATATATAATTCATTGAATCTTGTCGTTTCTACTAACATCAAAGATTTTATGTAATTTCTAGAATATTCTTTTATAGGTCCCTTAAAATATGTATCGGCGATTTTTGTTTAGGCTGATTTTTAAAAATAAAAATTTAGTTTTTATAATGGTAATGTCAAAACACACTAAACATATTACCATTATTAACAAAGCTTTGACATTTACAATATACCAATATTATAAAAATAGTTTTCGAATTATACTTTACTAGCAGAATGGTCCCGCCTTACTGGGAACCAGTTAACTTCGCATTGCTTCCTTTTAGAGGCATGCTTACTTGTGAAAATACACTCAAAATCAAAACAAAATTAAATTCGTGTTGGCGCATGCGCACTTAAAAAAGCAAACACTAATAGATGATGAAGCAGCCTTAGGGCGAGCGCATGTCTCAACCAAACTCAATCAATCAAACTAATAGAGGATGGCGTCAAGCCCCCTTTTCGGCCCGGTCCATGTATTTTCAAGCCCTGTTATGGTCCCGCAATCCCACGTGGATGACGATTTTTTGAAAATAATTATATAAATTAAAAATCACAATCAAATATGAAAAAACTAAGCCTCAGGTGCACATGTAGGTATTAAAAGGAATCTATATTAAAAATTTCGAATTTTTTAGAGCAGTCTAAGTATGTCTTTTGCGATCCACAGACATACACACAGACAGACTCTTTCTTTTATTATTATAGTTGTAATTTGCAATAGTAAAGGGTATTGCCTGCCGGTCCACTGGTGCAATGGTTAGTGTACTAGCCTTTGGAGCTGTTGGGCTCGGGTTCGAATCCCGGTAAAGGCATGGATGTTTGTGTTTGTCAATAAATGTTGTTATTTGTCTATTTGTTTTTGGCGTCCTTCTTTGTGTGTCTCTTGTGACTGTCTCTTCTGGCGAGCGGGGTAATGGGCTATATAGCCTACGCCCTTCCCTTCGAGAGGGCGCAATCACTGTCTCATTTGTCATTTGTCAAATATAGTCCAGTAACCAGATAGTTTTTCCAGGAAAAAAATACAGAAATTGGCTTCTCAACAGTTTTATATGTTTTCGAGGGTGCTGAATCCGAATATCAACTTTGTTAACAAATTTGGGCATGGGAACATTAAAAAAAATCGAAAAAATCCCGAAATTTCACCCATTTTTTGTTTTTTTCCTTCTAACAGGAAAAGTATTAATTTCTCAACAAAAAAGTCAATACAAAAGTTAAAGTACTTTAAACAAGGTAAATAACAGTCAATTACACTATTTATGCCAGATTAATAGTTTAGTTGCTACAGCGCGCTGAAAATCGTGCAAATTCCTCCTGAATGTGAAAAGTCCGAAATTTCCACTTTCAGCACACTCAAAATAGTACTGTCTAAATATAGTTAGGGGTGGAATTAATTGGAACACAAACTGATCTTGTTGCAAATGGTAGGAAACATGCTTCTAATGAACATACCAAAAATCACTACCCGAACTGTCGCTCAAAATAAGATTATTTGGCCGCAATCTTGAAAAAACATCATTTTTTTTAAAAATTACAATAAACCATTAATAAGTCAAGTTTGGTATCAAATTAAAGGGAATTTTATGCTGACAAAGAATATATACTTAGTTTTAAAACTTAAATATTTGCAAAGATGATTTTAGAAGGAAGCGATGAGAAAACGGCCGAAAAATTTCACTGCAAGCCACGGCACTCCTTGACATTAGAGATATCCAACAAAAGTTTGCGACCCAGAGCCATGCTTCAATGAATAACAAACATGGAGTCCCCAATAATAAGCAATATTGAACAAACCCTCATGAAATGTACCAAAAGAATTGAAAAAGAATGACAAAGTCAACATGGAACCTGGTTTTAAATCATTCAAAGTGCAGTGAAATAACTTATGCAATGAGTTTGCTGACCAGTGTTTTCGTTAATCTAACTCAAGCAAGAAGGACGAAAGATTTTGTAGATCGAAACAAGGAAACAATTTTTTTTATAGACCGCAATGTGTGTGTGTGTGGGCAATCCATTCACTGATTTTTCAAGTGCTTTGTAGAATTTTGCTAATGGAATAATATATATTGCACACAAGGCTAACGTAACATGATTTGAAGCGATATTTAAAATAAACTAGTCTACATACCTTTAAGAGATGGAACTTAATAGAAAAATTACTAAGCAGCTACGATAAAACTATGGAAAAAGGAGTAGTAATAACTAGTCCTTTCTGGTGAAACTCATCGAATAAATTCAAGTCTTTTAACATACAGGATGCGAGCTTACATGTTACATCTGCTTGGATAATAAAGGGCAGTACGAAAAATTCAATTAAGAGCTATCTAAACGTTACCAACTTCCTTTATTGACCATAGCAATCGACGAATGAATAAAACGGACAAATATATTGCAAACTCATCAGATTTCATTTATAACAATAAAATTCAATAAACTCCTTGTGCCCAGCAAAGTATTTCCTATGTGCTTGATAACGGTGCATTAATTTTTCTGGAACACTTGTACAACATTTGGGGATGTCATAAGGAATTACTTGTACAATGTCAACAGAATTTATGGAAAAGTTATAATAGTGTTTGATGGGTATGAAAAATGAAACATGGCATATATGGAGCGCATTGTTTGCATTAAATTGTTTAGATCTACAAAATCTTGCATGAGTTAGATTAACGGAAAACACTGGTCAACAAACTCATTGCATAAGTTATTTCACTGCATTTCAAATGATTTAAAACCAGGTTCCATGTTGACTTTCAGCCATTCTTTCTAAATTATTTTCGTACATTTCATGAGGGTTTGTTCAATATTTTTTGACCGTTTTCCGGAAACTTTTCGTCCGTTTTCTCATCATTTCCTTCTAAAATCATCTTTGTAAATATTAAGGTTTTAAAACCAATAGTATATTCTTTGTCAGTGCAAAATTTCCTTTAATTTGATACCAAACTTGACTTATTTTGGTTTATTGTAATTTTAAAAAAATTGACGTTATTTCAAGATTGCGGCTAAAAAACCTATTTTGAGCGACAGTTCGGGTTGTGATTTTTAGTATGTTCTTTAGAAGCATGTTTCCTACCATTAGCAACAAGATTAGTTTGTGTTCCAATTAGTTCAACCCCTAACTCTATTTCTACAGTACTATTTTGCGTGCTGAAAGTGAAAATTTCGGACTTTTCACATTCAGGTGGAATTGCCCAATTTTCATCGCTGTAGCAACTAAACTATTAATCTGACATAAATAGTGCAATTAACTTTTATTTAGCTTGTTTAAAGTACTTTAACTTTTGTGTTGACTTTTTTGTTGAGAAATTAATACTTTTCCTGCTAGAAGGAAAAAACCAAAAAAGGGGTAAATTTTCGGGATTTTTTCGATTTTTTTTAATGTTCCGATGCCCGAATTTGTTAACAAAGTTGATATTCGGATTCAGCATTCTCGAAGACATATAAAACCGTTGAGAAAACAATTTCTGTATTTTTTTCCTGAAACACCCCCTTTTGACTACCTGTATATATATTGCACTCAATAAAACGCAGTTATTACATATCGGTCTAAAACAACCAGCATCTACCTAAATAAGGAATTGTAAGAGGGAATGTAGAAAATGTGTTTTTGCTTAGGCCTTTCGATTTGAGTTCCATGTTTATTTTAAATAAAATTTTTGGTAACATGATTACATTAAAATTAAATATCGCACACTCCTTTTCAAGAACAGAAATACTAGGTTAATGATTAAAATTTTTTTTTATGCATTTGAATCGTTTGTAAAGAATAATTTATTAATATTTTAGATAAAACGCAAAAATTCTAAACATTACGTTCTTACGTTATTAAACCACCTACAGTAACGCATACCTTATTTCATAATTGCGTTATTAGGAACTTCTAATATTTTTAGTTTTATTCAGTTATAAAAACACGAAACCTGCTAACCGGACATATAGTTAAATTACATGTTTTTCATTTAATTATCCATTGCATTGTTTCACTTAATTATGATTTATTACAGGTTATATAATAAACTCTCTTACTAATTTAATTCGTTTAATATACTACAAATCGAATATATTTCTGTTGGCGCATAGATAAATTTTAATAAAACATCATTTATTAATGCAAACAAAGTTAATGTTGCTTAAAGCTCTGATAAATCATGATTTAATCAGAGATTGATTCAGGCACAGTTACACTTTGCAAACAATTTCGGGAAAAAATATCCAATAAATAATTCTCATGCAATTTCATCAGCGAAGGAAATAATTTCTGTAATATAATCCAAATTATCCCGTGATAAATTCACCAAAGTAATTATTTGACTCAGCAGGGCAATCAACTTTCTGTATAATATTTCTCATAACACAACCAAATTACTAAACAGCCCCCCAAAGGCGCACCAGCAGGCAGGTACCTTGAGTAATATCTATTAATTATCGATTGATTTTGTTAACCTGTGTAAAAAAAAGTGAATGCGATACTTGTCTTGGCAGCATTCAATTTGCGAGACATGCCATTAACCTAGTTAACGATCAAGATAAAATTAAGTTGCATTTCTTGGTTGTGTTTTTTCTGGCTTTATTTTTTCTAACCAGATTGCACCATTTTGTGTTTAATTATAAATATTCAATATGACTTCTTATGACTTCTTTGGTGGGGGGCAAGTTCGCCGAACACTGCGACCTTAGGTCTATTGTATTCAACCCCAAGAAATGATACAGTCACAAGAGACACACAAAGAAAGAGACGACACAAACACATAGACAAATAACAACATTTATTGACGGTCACAAACATCCATGCCTGACCGGGATTCGAACCCGACCTCAGCAGCTCCAAAGGCTAGAATCCTAACGAGTGTGCCACCGAGGCGGCAAATATTCAATAACGATGAAGAAGTAAGAACGATTCTGCTTCTCATGATAGGTGATATTGGTTTCCAGATTAGTTGGTATTTGTTTATAATATTGAATGTTTATCAAGTTCTAGTCAGGAGAGTTTTGAAAAGTAAATTGAAAATAATTAAGTTTCTAATTTAAAAAAAAAGTGTTCGTAAAGAGCAACAAAAAATCCAAATCTTGAAAACTATTCTTTTGGAATTCAAACAGGAAATTTTTAGAAATAAATTTAATTAAAGTTTCGCAATTCAAAAGACTGCAAGAAAAAAAAGTGAAAGTCTTTTCTTTAGTTGTATTCATTTTAGAGAGAGAGAAGAAGTTAAAATAATTCCGCCGTAGTTGCATAAAATGTGGTATTATTTTAATGTCAACATAGTGCAGTGTAAGAGTGATATCGAAAAAATGTTTGATCGATATCTTTTTTAAATAATGTGTTCTTAGTTTTTACATTGCGAAAGCAAATGAGTTTTAAAATGTCTAGATATTTTCGTAATTTATCAAAACAATATTTTAAATGTATGCTTACTTATCAAAAGAGCAATTATTATTATTTTTTTATTTTAAAAGTCGATATAACTAACTATTAAAGTTCTCCCTACTTTTTTTTTCTTTGTCTCTCTTTATTTATTTGATAATTGTTTTTAAAAAATTATTCAGCATTTTAATTTATCATTTCTTCTTTAAAGGTTTTTGCACCCGTAATGAAACACTCCCTTAATTATAAACAACTATTTTTACTCATATCTTTATATAGTTTTTTAAAAGGAAATTTAACTAATTATTAAATACAATGTATCAAACTCCTAATATTTTTGGCACGGAGTTATTGGTTTGTATCTGGTGACGCAATTCATTGCAGTATTCATTCCGCATATACCTTGGAGTATGTAACATTAAATCACTAATTGTGGTTCGAGAAAATATTTTCATTTAGCATTTATCTTGTCACTCAAGACCTAAAACATGTCTATTAAATTTTTACTAAACGTAATAATTTGTGTTTTATTCATCTTACATAGTTAGAAATCTTATAATTTTATATTTGATTAATCAAATGATTTTTTTAATGAAAAAATTCAATGCAGAAACTATCTGCTATAAAATATCCGTAATGAGGAACTTCATTTGATAAAGTAAGTGCATTCATTAAAAAGGCATATCTTTTACATTCTTCTGTAAACATTCTTCTTATATGTAAAGAATTCTTATATGTAATTTTGATTTAAAATAAAATTTTACAAATGTCGTACACTTAATAAACCATTTTTTGTGTTTATTTGTCATTTATTTGGGGTAGATTATGTTTATATTTTTCTTAACTAACCTTCAAAAATGATACATGTAGTTGGATATGGCTTACATCTCTAGAGGAAGTCATCTATCAGTGGTTGTGATGGTTTCCGGAAAATTTATGGATATCGCCAACCTCAAGAATAACTTAAGACATAAAGTATTTTGATATGAATTCTGAATGACTAATAATCCGATAAAGGTATCACATTATTTTTATGATTTAACGTATGACGTATTTAACCGGTATACGTAATAACTGCAATTTGATATTTCAAGCATAAATATCTTTAGTTAAACTGAGCAATAAATATTGCGAATTTATGTTTGGCTTATTTAAATATCCGAAATATTTGCCATTAAATTATTCCTTTAAAGTGCAAAGCAAATACAAATAGAATAAATTGTAGACCTTAAACTTCAAACTCGTTCCAAAATGTTAATAATTTTCAAAATAATATTTTTATCTGACGTAACATTTTGGAAGACACGTATAAAATAGAATTTTCAAATTCTCTTAAATAACTATACCCAAAATTTATAGGTATTGAAATTTATTAATTTTGCACAAATTCTTGTTTTCTCTTGCTTCAGGGAATAGTGTGGTGATGATGGGTATATAGTTAGGCATAAATATGGTAAAAATGAATAAGGGAAATAATAGTATAAGTATAAAATGGGATTTTTTTTAAACATACATATCAGAATGGAACGCTACTTACCTAAATATTGAAGCGTATTTTGCAACAAAAAGCTAGGTTTTAAATTTTTAATACCACATATATAACACAAAATATATAATATCCCCCACCCTATCAAAAAAAAGTCTAAATAGAAAGTCACTTTTGTTGAGGGCTCATGAATCTTGCTTCCTACATGGGTGTACTATTACAAACTCAGTCACTGAAAACCGATTCCTTGTAAGGGTCTCGATCTATCATACGAGGGGAGTAGCCAGGGGTGGTCTATCGACTAGCTTCTAGCGATAATTTGACGGGGGGACGGGGGCTGAACGCGACATTGTTCATGCCTTCTGATGAATCGCATGCTGTTTTTTCTTTTGCTATTTTCCCTTATCAGAAAACTGTTTGCTGTGGTGATTTTCGCGGGTTATTTACTGCGGAAGGAAATCGCATTGTTTATTCAATGGACAAGAATTGAAGAATTGCAATGACTTGTGTTGGGTATTATTTCTGCATAATTGTCGAGCGTTGACTCTTAAATGTGGAAGTGAGTGTCGTTATTCGTTGTCTGTTGGGATATTCGGTTTGGTGTGGGTTGATATAAGTGTTGGGCAGTATGTAGTACAATTGGTCACCAACAACCAATACGTAATAAGTAAAGGCAACGCATGGCCTACTCAATTAAATGAGGCCAAAGAAGCTCTCCCGAACACGCTCGGGGACGGAAATTTTGACGTCATAGTTCCGAGTGACTTTATTCTGAAGATGAAGACAACCTGTCTTGAAACCTGTTCGGAACCACTCGTTAACGGCTGACCAAATTTTTAGGGTTCCGAATGCGTCCGAACTAGTTTCTTGATCTTCGGCACTCTGAACAGTGACGTCAGAATTTCCGTCCACGATCATGTTTGGGGGAGCTTCTCTGCACTGGTTATTGAATTTGGCCGTGTTTTTGTTTAAATTGTATTTCATAGTGTATTGCAAAGATTCTGAATCAAAGTATATATGTTTCTAGAAGAGAAGTATACATTCCAGTGCTAAAGAATCTCGAAAGATTCCGCCTGTCTGGCTCCAGTAAAATAACTAGGCGCATGAGCAGTAGCAAACAATTTGCCATAACCGAAACCCAATAGAATCATTTATTTTAGAAATCAGTGAATTGTAAATCATTTAGCTGCTTTTTGAAAAAGAAAAAAAAGACGATTCCTAACCTAACATAACTATTACGTAAAAACAGAGCTTGAACTTGCGTATTGCCTCTTATTTTTAAAACAGTCGCCTTCGCTGTCGATGTTATTTAATTTCTCATTTGTAATTTATGGCTGTTGATTATTTATTTATGATATGCTACAAATATTTAATTAAAAAAAATTACTCAACATTGAAATCCTATTCTAATTCAGTGAAAACAAGTTTACACACCAACCAATTAGCTTATTGTTCCCAGGGATAGGAAAATTACTAAAATCATTTTAAGAATGTGCATCGGGAGAAATTTGAAAATTATGTTAGTTTTCAATTTCTCGTCAGTAATACCCTTCTATAATAATTCTCTGTTTGTAAATAACGTGAAAAATGTTTTTTTAAATACAATTATGCTGATCGAGTTGACACCAATAAGAAATTTGATAAAAGTTATGTTCTTCATTGCATACAATAAAACAAACATCCATTCTATTTTTGACATGATATTTGAAACACCACCAAACATACTGATATTACATAATATTTAGAACGGATTCAACAAGTGTCTAAAAATTTATTCTAAAATAAGTTCTGTGTAGCCGAGAGTAAATCATATGATGGTTTAATATGATTTCTGAATAAACGGCAATGATAGCACATGACCGGTTAATACAGTAGCACGCTCTAAGTATACCTAAGCAGCAATCGTGATTAGCGGAGGATTGGCTAATCTGAGTAATTTTTAAAATATCGTTCGTTTCCCTGGTAGATTGTTTAAACTTCGGTGCTTTCTTGTTTGCCGATCTTCCATAAATAGCATTTTATTGCGTTGGTTAGCGACGACAGGCAGTTCGAGTTACTATGGTTTACTTTTTAGTTGGCGAAGTTACGTTGACATGGAATGATTTCGTTCAAAAGTGTTTCCTCAGTGAAATTTGAGACATCGTAGTTGGTTAAAGAAAAAGGAGTGAGATTGAAGCATTGACATCCACCAAGCACTAGAGCTTTTTTAATGGTATTTGAAACGTAGATTGGTGAGGTCGGGGAGCGATTAGTTAGACTCCCCAATAACTTTAGTGTTGTTTAATCCGCGTTGGTCAGCGTGATCTAAAGTTATATTTTAAGTTTTTGTATTTAAATATTATTTAAAATATAATATTTAAATATATAATAAATATTTAAATCATATTTTATTAAAATTACAACTATGTATTATAATTTTAAAAAATGTAAAATATAAATATTATAGTACAAAAAATTAAATGAAATTAACCCGACAAGACGCCTTTTGAAATTTGACGACATCGGGCTATGAGGTTGGACTGACCTCATAGCCAGACAAAATATCTCCTTACGATGATGTTAGGGCGATGGTCGGCCAACGATTATATGCTACTTAAGTATTTTATCTATCTTCACCATCTGTTGTCTACTATTTGTATAAATAAAAATTTTCAACATAATATAACGCAATGTAAGATGCATCATTTTGCATACTTGTAGCAATATTGATATTAATATTCTTAAGAATGTTTGAGGCGGGCAAACATCAAAATAATTAGAACTATACAAAATAAATTAAATTTTACATAGCAGGATATGAAATATATTCTACAAATGAATTTTTCTATACAATGTAACGTGTGTTGATTTTAGCGTTAATGAAACAACTTGACGTGGAAAAACATTGGAAGAAAAAATATGGAGCTCCAAAATGTAAATACTTAGATATTCATTTTGTACCAAGTACCATTATAGATAAACATAATATAACCGAACATAAACACTATTATAAACTATTATTGAGTTCTCAGATCTATTTACTCTTAATAAGAGACGGGGTTCAGCCAAAGCTCAGCAAAAAACCGTACATAAAAATCCAATTACTTCCTCCTTGAGAAACTTGCTTTTCACTTCAAAGATGACAGTTACAGTTGGTCTACTGTGGTCTGACAAAAGTGTAACTAGATATTTTTATCGAAAATGAAATTTGAAAGAAATATTTATAGAGCACTTAGTCAAAGAAATATTAGAGGAAACATGCTATAAAACTTATTAACTTAAGTACTGCTTTTTAAATCACTTGAAATATCGTTATTTTGATATAAAAACAAAGCAAGTAGATAGTTAAGTACATTGTTTTATGTGTAGTTCAATATTCTAATAGTTGTTCATGGTTTCCTTAAACTATGGTACTTAGTGGAACAACAACAAAAAATAATATCGTTGATTTGCTAACACATTATAATTATTAATTTTAAATTTCTTGTAATAAAAATCACACTGAAAATTGCTGTGCTGTGTAAAAAATGGACACTTTCCTGGTTTTTCCAGTTTATATCGCATCTTGATACATTTATGAGATTTCCGGGTTTTCCGCAGAAACTTAATAAAAAATATTTTACTGAAGCGAAGTTAGAGAATTGCATATAGAGTGGGCTCTGAGGTGGCTGAATCGAAACCGAGCAACTCGTAGTAGCCAAATGATTGAAAAAAAAATAGTGTTACTATGGCGTGTATAATTTTTGTGTACCATATGACCAAAATTGCAAGAATGGGGTTTGCCTACGGAGAAATCCTTTGATTTCCCATGACTTTTTTTTTTAATTTTCAGGGAATTCACTGACTTAATGTGGGACTATTTTAAATTTTAGCGAAGGGTTACTGATATATTCTAGGAACACTTCTGGTGAAACACGATGCGCATATAAAATCCAGAAAAGTTCCCGAATATTTTCACAGTCTAGTCTAGTGACATACTTTCAAAGTGCAAATATAGACTAGACTTTCGCAGTCTAAATTATGTTTGCACTTTTGTCAAGCCAGCACAGTGATCTTAATCAAATTCTTGCAGAAAGAACGGCGGGGGAATTACCTTTAATTTGCCGATTGAAAGCTAGGACTCCATTTTTCTTGTATTTTGTTCAAAAGGAAAAGTGGCGTCAAAAGATTCCAAGGAACATTAAACTTTAAATCAAACACTCGGTTGACTTCGGGTGTTTTCGTTGGTTGACGTTGACTGCGCAAATCACCCGTTCTTTGTTTTAAGTAAAAGTCAATTAAGTATTCAAAGTATTTGCTCTTTGTTTGTCGAGAAGCTTTTAGACGTTGGATAATCTTTACCATTTAAGCCAAAATAAGTTGCTGTCCATTTTTATCGGTTTAAAAAATAAGTATTTAGACCAATAGAATTTAATAACTCAAATAAAATGAATGTTTGCATATTTATTACTATTTATTATTCATTTTATTACTATACTTACATTACTGTGAAATAACATAATATACACAGAAATTTGGATTGCATCAATTTATTAACTATTGTTTAATAAAACGCGGATGAATACGATTCAAAGATTAGCGTTGTAAATGTATAAATAGCTACTACTTTGTCTGTGTGAAAATGAATAATGTCTTTAAAAAACAGAACGGACTATTATGTTAATCAATTGGCTGGAAAACTTATGCGTGTAGTGTGTTTGCCCTCATTTGAGTCTCAAATTCAAACAGTGCATAACTTGATTTAACTATTCAAAAATAATTAATTACTTATGAGTGCATGTTAAAACTTTATTCAACGATCCAAAACTTCAAGATTACTCATGAGTGCCTGTTAAAACTAGGTTTCACGATCCAAAAGTTCAAGATTACTCATGAGTGCATGTTAAAACTTGATTCAACGATCCAAAACTTCAAGCTTCTCATGAATACTTATTGTCCGTTTCTTTCGTTAAAAAAGAAAACTGAGACAAAAAGTGTCAAAATGACTCAACTAATAATCAAACGCTTGAATAAATTCATTTTGGGCTTCTTCCTTTTAATAAACGCTAACGGCTTGCTTCCTTTTAATAAACCCTTACGGCAAAACCACGTTTTTATAATAGATGAATAAATAATTTTATTCATTCAGTTTAATTGCTAAAAATCTGACAAAAAAAAGAATATATTTACAGAAAACGGTGAAAATAGTTTTAAAAATGTAAAACTAACTAACCTTCAGTAATTAAACGATAATACTTATAATAATAATGATAAATAACTATTAAAAGTAACAATAATGTTCAGTTTAATAATGATTTATGAATTGCACTTTAAAAGAAAATTAACTAGGAAGTTATCTTTTGTTAGAAACATTAAAGAAAGGTAAAGCCTCTAAATTACTCTCACTATAGGGATATATATACCTTTTACCATTAGAAGTTTAACTAAATTTTTTGTTGTCATGCATCATGGTAATATTTCATTAATTAAAACCAATAAATATCTATTAATGACATTCAGTCCTTACATCCCAACAGAATAATAATTGAAGCAATTAAAAACTCTTAAAATTTATTTTATATATGATTTATTATAAGTTTAGTAAGGATTTAGTATTCAAAATATTTTCAAAGTTTTAACTGCGCAGTAAAAAAATTCTAACCAAAATTATTGTGTTTCTGGTTTTTGCAAATATGAGCAGCTTTCTAATAATAACATTCTTTCCCCACAAACACAACAAAAATCATTTAACAGGAATACTTTTGAGAAACTCAATATAATGCATCTTACTTGACAGGCAACCATGGCGTAGCAGTTATGGTATAGTATAAAAATCGGACCCCGAGGTAGCTTAATAAAATCTGAGCAACATCAGTAGAAAAAGAAATGGATAAGGTAGTGGCTTCATCCCGTTGTAGAACTTTTGTATACTACATTTTGAAAACTGCTGTAGACTTATGTGATTTTGTTTTTGGAAAAAAACAAAATATTTTTTTGCCATTTTAAAACAAGTTACTTTCTTTAAGTGGATTGGTTTGTAACTTTTTGGGGAAGATTACTATTATATTTTAGGAATACTACTAGGAAAAAAAATTCTGTTAGTTTCTCAAAATTTACCAACAACGTTTAAAATTTGTGTTTAAT
Organism: Hylyphantes graminicola; assembly: GCA_023701765.1. Taxonomy (NCBI): domain Eukaryota; kingdom Metazoa; phylum Arthropoda; class Arachnida; order Araneae; family Linyphiidae; genus Hylyphantes; species Hylyphantes graminicola. Next base: position 30,043,189 of record CM043117.1, on the reverse strand, counting down.
ACTAAAAATATCGTTAAATTAATTTACAAATTGCATAAATAAGAAGATTTAATCATTTATAATGAAGTATTTCAATTGAATTTTACAAAGTATGTAGTACTTAAGACAATTTACTTAGATACTTAAATACAATGAACACGAAATGATACGATGTCGTTTTATTTTTCATTTAAAAATTATAATTCTCGTAAAAATGTTTTTGACTAAGACAGACGCTTTATATTATTTAAGAATTGATCGGGAAACTTTGTGAATTTCTCAAATCATAAGCACCATGAATAATTTATTTTAAAACATAACTGTACATTAAGATCGGTCAAATCAGTATAAATCGACGAAAAATCCGAAAGGCAAAATAAACTGGTTTGTTCTTTAGAGTTTAAATTTAGTTAAACTCCTGAAATAATAAAAATAAACATCAATATTAATCTTAATATTTTGTAAGTGAGGAAAATCTATCTTTAGTTTTTAGAATAGTAGAGACAACAATCCATTAATCAAAATTTGAATTTGTTAGATTATGAAGATAAATCACACCGTAGAATCTCTTAAATACTTTAGGGAGATATTGAAATCTATTGAGAAATAAGTAATATTAGTGTATGACAAGCAGTTTTGAAAGATACGAAATAACGTATTTCCTTTTTACTTTAAAACTCACAGATACTCTTATAGTATGGACAGATATTTCTTTAAAAGCCTCTGACGTCACATCTTTCAGATTTTTTTTAGTTCAATGGTTTAAGCGGAATTTGAAAGATTCGGACAGACAGATGAACAGCCTGATAGGCTAACGAGAGACGGTTAGAACGGAAGTTGAAACAGATCTTCGACAGACAAGAGATAGAAGGACAAAAGTAAAAAAGTTAGGTATCTGACGTCATACAATTCAAACAAGATAGGACAATTTGAAATTCTCCTGATACAACGGAAGTGGAAGAGAAAAAAAAATCACATATAAATATCAAATAAAATTATGAAATATACCCTTTTTGTGTATGGAATAAAATTTGTATGGAATGTGTATTGTGTATTGGTATATGTGGAAATAAAATACTATAAACTCTTAAAACGAACGAGCTATTTTAACTCCGTCTGAGTTAATTTCACTCCTCCAGTCTGGAAAATGCACTTCTCCGAAATGAGTGGATACTTTGTGTGTTAAATTTCCGACAAGATCCCTCCAAACGAGTGATTTTAATTCAGCCTGAGTTAATATTCACTCCTTTCCAGTGTCGAAAATACACTTCTCCAATTGGAGCGAATTTCACTCTTTTGTTGTAAGAGTGTAGCATTAAGGCACAATTGGAACATTGACCTTAGATAAGAACATGAGTTCCCATAATCGTTTTGTAACGTTAACCACCAATTCTGTAATCCCCAGAAGTGAATAAATACAATTTGAGCCGGATAAACGTCGCAAGCAATAACCTCTAACTCGATCACGTAATTTTGGATCTCCCTAACTGTTTGAAGTAAATCTTTCTGCGTAGCTTTCAGAAATTATTCAATTATTTTGCCAACCCTAAATGTGGCTCGATTCCAAGACATAATAATTTGATTAGTTTGTAATTCTTAAATGTACTTATAAGTGTGTGGTAAATTAAATAACTTTGGGTAATGCTATGAAAAGGTCATTGCAAGATTTTTAGGTAATTTATCAAATGTAAGTATCTTTTCTAAATTAGGACAATAACGAAATATAGTTTATTATCAAAATATGTAAAATTTAGCAATGCAATATAAATTAAAAAATTCTTTGAAAATTGTCACATAATTTAAAATCGGACCACGAAATAAATTCGTCATCAGAATCATGATTATCTTGGTTTGTTTTAATCTTTTCGGTTGCATCTTTCTGGTCTTTGAGATGAGTTTTACCACAGCTACGTATCTCGTAATTTTGAACCATGTTTAAATCACGAGAATGTAGTTGGTCAAACGTAAATAAAATTTCGTTCAGCATATGTTTTGATTTAAAGGAGAACTGAAATATTTCGAAATAATTGAACCGAAGATTGAATTGTAGAAGAATTTCGTTTATATCTGTGACTTCATGGATGAAAATGTATTTTATTCACGAATCGTCAATTTCGAAGCATTAAATATATTGTTTCATATGAAATACTTTATACACACTTGTATTTTACAAATGGTTTTCGATATTTTTAAAACCCTATATTTACTCATAAATCAAAATATAATAAAAAAAAACTTGTGTACATAATGTATTTAGAGAAACCTTAAGGATCTTGCTGAAATATCATAAAGAGTTTTATGCAAAATCTCTAACATAAAAACTGAACATATAGTTTAAATATCTCTTTGATTTTTACGAAAAACATTTTTTGTATGTTCACCTAATTAAAATATTCTATCAGTAACACGACGAGTTTAGATCTTTAATCAAACTGATTACAAGTTTCTACTAGTTAATTAAAACACTGTATTGAACTACTTGATTAAAAATCGGAACAACTCAAAGGTGTTCTGTATCTTAATACCATGCTAACATTGCAAAGGAACTCCATCATACTCCTAGTTAATTGAATATCTGATAAGTTCATCTTGAATGCGTGAACATTGTGAAGACTTATGGAGTACAAGACGTACATCGTGTCTCATTTGTATACAGTTCATTATGCCATCAAATATTCCAAAGATTACTGAGAAATCTATCAAATCGTAGAGTGTATACCTAGGATAATTTTAGTTACCTAGGAAGTTCTAAGAATACGCAAAATAACATGAATTTGAAATTGACTTCATTAAGAAATTGATGAAACTTTAAGAGATTTTTTAAGTTACATAAAAATGGAATCAATATAATACACTAATCGGCAAGTGCTAAGGACGATACGTGTTTTTCAATATAACTTTGAACAAAAGCTTTCCAAATCAACATATTTAATACCGTGAGATTACCAATACGTAAGGACATAAGTAATAAAAGCAACACTTACTAAAAGAGAAATCAGAAGGATAAAAAGAAGCTTTATTGAAAGAGAAATGGAATTCTATATCATGCACCTATGAGGTGGACATGAATTTTGGATTTTCAATTACGACAATTTTACGAGTACGCCATGAATATCGATAATCCAGTAAAAGATCAAATCTACGGCATAGTTTTAACCTTAAAAGTCGAGTCCATTGAAAACTGATCATTAAATGTGAGAAACGGCTATGTCGATTCTATGTCGTACAAGTGTCTTCTAGTTAACCATTTAATGAATATTCACCGATATGGGCTTCTGGAGCCGTATGTATCACGTATCCGCAATATATTATGTTTAATGAATTTCCTCCGTCGTCGATGAACCGTCTTTGCATGGTCTTTTTTAGGCCATAGCTGTGTCGTAGTTTTAATGTTTTACTGAATTATCGATATTCATGGCACACTCATAAAATTATCAAGTGAAAAACCAAAATTCATCTTCACTACGGAGATGCATGGAATGGAATTCTTTTTCTCTTTCAATAAAGTTTCTTTTTATCCCTCTGATTTCTCTTCTAAGTGTTGTTTACACTACTCATGTCCTTACGTATTGGGGATCTTACGGTATTAAATGTGTTGATTTGGAAAGCTTTTGTACAAAGTTATATTGAAAAAACCGTCTCGTCCTTAGCAATTGTCCACCAATGTACATTAAATATATAATACTGAATACTTTTTTAAGCAGTTATATTATTTATTATACTATCCTGGCGAGATTCTGACAACTTCTTTAAAACGTAACATAAAGGTATCTTGATTTAGTGTACATTTAACCCCCCCAAAAAACTTCGTAAAAGTAAACAAACGCCAACCTAAAAAAAAAAACCCTATGCATTTATTTTAAAACAAAAAACAAGTCATTATGAAAGTTGTAGCTTAAAAAGCCCTGATATAAAATGAATGCCAATCTCTTATTTAAAACTTCCTGGTCATAATTAATAGTATTATTTAAGTGTCGCTGCCATAAAAAAACTGTTTGAGGTTGGTTCCCCCATCTTAACCACCCTCTATACCTTTAAAAAATGTATTGAGATTATATATTTGCTAAAAATTTTTTTAACAGTATCCTTCGTTATTTTGATTTAGTAATTCAAGTTCATTTGCGTGACTTAGTTTTTTTAGGGGGATTAAGATGGGCACCAACCTCAAACAGTTTTTTTTATGGCAGCGAAACTTAAATTATACCATTAATTATGACCAGGAAGTTTTAAATAAGAGATTGGCATTAATTTTATATCAGGGCTTTTTAAGCTACAACTTTCATAATGACTTGTTTTTTGTTTTAAAATAAATGCATAGGTTTTTTTTTGAGGTTGGCGTTTGTTTACTTTTACGAAGTTTTTTCGGGGGGGGGGGGATATCAGTAGTTTTTTTTAAAAATAATAAAATACACAGACACTATATGACTACAAAATTGACGACAAGATTTCAATGTTTATTGAGAGTTATATAATTTCCGAGAACCAAAAAATATTATTTCTTACTCTTCATAGAAAAAGAAAAGTGTTTAAAAAGTTTGAATATTAATATGAACTGAATCTGGCAACCAAATATGAATGTTTACATTTATTCCATTATCATTCATTCCATTATCGTTGTTGATATATTTTCTTTAAATTAAAACGCCAAAAAAATTAAATGGCGCATTCCGTTTATTAATTAGAATTCTAAATATGTTTAAATCTGTTGATTCAGATATTTGATTAATCATATATTTAAAAGCTGTAATGGCGGCTTGTTCGTTGTGTTTTTGAACTCTGACGCTCTTTGATGAAAATCTAGCAAACCTCGTTTGGCCTCGTTTTTGGAGGTACTTGGCCGCTAGAACGGCTTGTTTATCGCGCATTAATACCGCCAATAGTAATATAGATTTTAATTAATTAAAAATAGAAAGAGATATTTTTGAAACTTCAAACCTATGAAAGGGGCTGAATTGCGGCATTCTTAATCGTTTAGTAAAACCAGCTTCGATATTCATGGTCTAGTAATGGCTGTAGGTCTCTTCAAAAATTAGGTCAAAATTTGACTAAAACTGCTCGAAAGATTTCATTTTCGAAAATTTCCATAATTTTTTTCTCCGCTGCTTTTTGTTCTAGAATATCCAATTTTTTTTTATTTAAAGCAATCTACAAAACCTCTCTACTGTATTTTTTTTATTGTTCCATGATGTTTAGTTTGTCTGGTAGAAAATAAAATCAATTTTGCTGTTAACATAGCGAAATGTTTTCTGTATATATACATAACTGCCGTTTAGCCTTTGGCGTCATTTTGAGATTGGCGGGCGGAACGACCGTTCCGTCTGATAGAGACAAGAATGCTATTGGTATCTTTGTATGACTTATGACTTATGACTTCTTTGGTGGGGGGCAAGTTCGCCGAACACTGCGACCTTAGGTCTATTGTTGGTATCTTTGTAACTATATCTTGTATATCAAGGAGTTATTTTGACAAGTTGAGAGAACTAAAAGGTGCATTCAACATAAGTATTAATCCGCATACAATGTCTATGAGCAACATTTAAGACGTATTTGCGTGATTCACTTGGTTTAAAAGCCCTGTGGTGACTCTTAGAATATATTTTTCTAAAAAATTAATTGTGTTTTGTTAATTTAATGGTCCAAGTTTATGTTGGTTTGGTTTTTGAGTTATCGTCACACTAGAGCTGCACGAGGGCTATTGTCGATAGCGTCTTATTTTAGAACCACAGTCAGGTGACGAGCCAACTCCTGAATAGGCATCCAACGCAGCTGTTAAGGGCGGCATCGTGCGCAGCGTTAGGACTTTGAAGGATATTTAACGTGCACTCCCTTACACGGGGTATTATTCGTCGGACATTTTTAGTTGCACGGGCCGTTTATAGGTCGGCAGCTATTTTGGCGATGCACGAAACTGAACCTGGGACCTTCCGCATGCTTAGCGAGTGCCCAGCCCCCAAGTTTATGCTGACTGATTTCTACGAAACATTTGAAGTGTTTGCTTTTTTCAATTTTTGTTACAGAATAATCTGGAACATATTTTCACAAAACCCAAGTGTTTTACGGTATCTCCCACCTTAAAAACGCCAAATTTTGACAATTTTCACAAATTTTGTTTAATGTTTACAAAAGAAGCCCTATTATTTACGCTTAAAACACTGTTCAGATATTTATTTTGCGATAGTTTAATCAAAAGTTATGGCTCCTTCAGTGAAGCATAGTGGGTCAAATTTTGCTCTAACCAAACCTGAAAGTAGAAGATAGTACGATATACTTTATACGCGTTTTCTGAAGAACGGTATTTTTCAACAACAATGTTTTTTTAAACCTGATATCTCAAAATCTACTTGATATAATGTATATTTAAGTAACAAATGAGTTATTTTTTTGACTTATGATGTTTTGCATTTAAGGCTTATATTAAGTCAAATTTCTACAAAATGTCCATTTATTTAACAAAAAAAGTGTTTTAATTATATTTTTTTTTTGTGATCAAACATTCTATTTAACATTATTATTCATCATTACTACTAAAAAAAAAGTAGTTAATTTTAAAGTATAAAAAATAAGACCCCTCAAGTTAGGGAGCTACCTTTACGAAATAATTAAGTTTTAGGGAATGTTTAACCCTTTCAGTCCCAAAAATTAACTACGCTACAGAAACATCTGATATTCACAAAATAAGCTTATTTTAGGTCAAATATACGAATTCCATAAGAAAAAAAAATCAATTTAACATTTTTATATGATTTTTGAAACAATGCCAAAATTCTTTAACTGTGGAAAACAACAAAATAAAAAATATATGTTACCTAAAAGCACTTCGAGTTATATATTTTGAGATATCTGACCATATTATTAAAAAAAATTAGTAATTATTTAAACCGAAATAGTTTAAATTGTGTTTTAAATATGTGGAACTGAAGTGAACTTATCAAAAATCAGGAGAAACGCTTGTTGACTATTTTCTAACTAAAAAAAAATAGTAGTTATGACTTCTATTGAGATTAAAGTAAAATATTGTCTGATAGAACAAAGTATGAAGAATCGAATGATGTGTGTTTGGATGTCATAGCGGGACATAAACATTAAAAAAAAATATTGAAACTGATGATGCCAAATGGCATCACTGGGACTGAAAGGGTTAAAGTTTGCACGATTTTATGGCACACCCTGTATGTAAGAGTATGCTTAAAATGTCAAGTAAATATATATTTAAAAGAAAAGTAAACTTAAGAAGTAAAATAAAAGTATGTTCATGTGTACTCAAAGTTTTTTAATAAGTCTGTCGAAAGTATATTTATTTTTTAATTACCCTTACTTCAAACAAAGAATCTTTATTAAAATATTGAGAACATAGCCATTTTAAATTAATAATATCATTTTAAAAATGTAGTTTAAATTAACATCATTTAGTGTGGGTATTGCGCCTGGGGATTCTTATTTCTTACCCCATTTAAGTATCAATGATCCGTGAAGATGCTAATGATCCACAATGTTAAGTATTAGAAATTTAAGAAACAAACTTTGTAAAGAAGGACATTTTTATTTAAAGGCCATAATTTAGTGGAAAGTATGTATACTAGAGGAAAATTAAAGTTTGACTAGTTGACAGAGAATGCCTCTCGTAGCTGATTTCAGTTCATTTTTTATAATCTACTCGACTAAATTGTGGTAGAGAATAATTGACGTATTCATAAAATATCACAGACGTAGGCCCCTTCTTTCCATCCTTTAATCCCTTAAGTGAGTAGTTAAAATGGGGGCAAGTCATGCTTGAGAACTAAACACTGGGGGTTCCACGTGAGGCTGACCACCACCGTACCGGAACGTATGCCTAGCATCCCATAAAAACTAGGTCACGAAAGCCGAAATGGGCACTGCAGACCTTAGCCCACAAATACGCTACTCGCCTAGGAGTTTAGGTTTTTTAGCCACCTTCTTGAAAAGTACAAAATTCTGAATAATTTCCATTGCTTTTCCATTAAAATTGAATCTAAACTGCTGCTATTTTAACATACAGTGGTGGAAATTGATTTATGAACTAACATTCTTTTCACCAGATATCGCTTTGTATTAAGTGCTAACAATTCAAATTTTGTGTGTTGGATATTCAGAGCACAATAAAGGAATTTCCCACATAATTTTTTTCAAAAAATGATATTAAAAAAATATATATCTAATTTTAGTTTTTAAGCTTGTCAAATGATGGAAATTGATTTATGAACTCAAATTTATTTTGAACCCAGGTACCAAATATTTTAACTAGTTCTTCATTTGAACTTCAGGGGAGCTTACTGTCAGTGTTTATAAATAAGATTAAGGCCAAATTTGCTGAAATTTATCTGTTTTTTTCCCATTTTACTAAATTAGAAAGCTTGCGGGACTGCCTGAAACCAAAAAGGTAAAAAATGATCCTTATATAATATTGTAACAAATCTATAAGAGAAATTAGCATATTAATTATAAGATCAATAAATATAATTCATAAATATTTGAAGAATTATTCTGACTTCGGCAAAAACCATCATTAAAAAAGGTGTAACCCTCGTGGGACGAGGGACAAAAGCAGGATTATTGGACTGGAATCCCAAAAAGTTACCATTTGTGTCAGCATTTGTGCATTACAGGGCGAATTTGTTATGAACAATCACTTCCTGTAACTCCCAGAAGAGTAGGACAAATATTGATTTCGTCGTCGAACTTGAAATGTTCCAAAATGAAGGCTGGTCCAAAGCTTACTCTTCACCATAAGAACAGGCTATTAAAATATAGTCGTAACTACATGAAAATTTATTGGGTGGGGGTGGAGGGAGAGAAATGGGAAAAAAGTGACATTGGCTGATGAAAAAAAGTTCAATTTGGATGGACGTGATGGTTTAAAATGTTATTGAAAGGATCTTCGGAAATAACCAAGATCTGTCTTCAGCAGAAATGTTAGTGGTGGAAGTTTGATGGTTTGGGCCCCGATATCTTATGATTGAAGAAACAGGGTTATGTTTCTGAATTGCTGACAAACATCACTTTATTGCAGATTAGTTCTAGAAAATTCTTTAATTCCTTTTTGGGTTGCAAAACTATGCTTTAGATTAGATTTTTATGCATGATAATGCAAGTATCCACATTTCAAACGAAACTAAAGACTGTTTAATGAACTAAGTGTTGTTCATTTAGATCATCCTGCCAATAGCCATAACTTAAACCCCAAGAATAATGTCTGAGATCAATTGGTTTGAATAATTTACTCAAATGGAGTATGGTTTTAATGAAGTGTGCATCAGTTATGGAATAGAAGGACTTAATCATTAAAAACTGCAAATTGCTTGACCAAAACTTGACCCTAAGTTTTGTGTTGTCTATGAAAGACAAAATCAAGGAAGCATTAGCGCCAAAAAATAGTTTTAGCAATTATTAATTGAGATTGAATGCAAAAGTTCATAAATCAATTTCCCTATGCTAAAACTAAAATGTCAACAAAATAAATAGTTTACGAATTTATATAAAATTTTATTTACGTGTATTGTTTATATTGCAAAGCCTGTATAGTATATAAAATTTAAATCGATAAAAATGCATTTAATAAAGAAATACTGTTAAAAAACTGTCAGTTCATAAATCAATTTCCACCACTGTATATCGCACTAATAGAAACTTGTAACTGACATCCACAAATATACTAAAAGAAAGGAACACTTGAAATTATCCGAATTGCGATTCTGCTAAATACGTATTCAGAATTTCTAAGTAGTCTAAACAAACAACACACAAATCCTTATTCGACGAATTCTGCATCCTTCATCTTGCACACACTTTGATTCGGGAAACTGTGGAAGAACATTGCTTAAATACAGTTGAAGGTTAGGTCAAGTACATCTTTAGTGATAATTGTTTTGCGGACACAAGAACTTAAAAACAAAGAAAACTACTATACAATTGACACCAAACTTTGGAGCTACATAATTTTGAACGGTGCAGTAATCAATTATCTATTGGGAATTTTTATGATCTTTGAATACTTTTAAGATCCTTGGATACTTTTATGTTTCCATTTCATGGAAATAATTTTTATTCTAGAACAATACTTTTTTTTTACTTTAGCAACTTCATTTCCTTTGGTGAGCAGAAGTGACCGATATTAAAAAATCTCTTCAGGAGAGCCGTTAAATTTAAAAAAAAAAATCAAATCACCCCAGAATATTTCCAAATAATCCAAGATCAAATAAATTTGGCCCGGATATGCCAAAAAGTATTCGTGGTGATTGCTTTCATTTATATTTGTATGTCTTCTTCTTTAACATAACTACAGCCTGGTGCTGGCCAAGGCTTTCTCAGTCTGCTTTCTCCAGACAGGGCGACTTGCAGCCAGATTTCTCCACCTGATTGTTCTCATCACTTTCAGGTCCTTCTCAACACTATCCAACCACCTCGTAGCTGGTCTCCCTCTTATCCTTGTATCCTCAATCTTTGAAAACGTCAGCTTTTTAACTGGGTCCAGATCTTCACGTCGAAAAACATGTCCCGGCCATCTGATCCTGTATGACTTTATAACTCTTAATATATTTGGCTGTTTATATCTATTGTACACTTCATGGTTATACAAACTTCTTCACACATCGTTCTCTTTGATTGCCCCAAAAATTGACCGCAGGATTTTTCTTTCGAAGATGAGCAGTTTATTAGGGTCTTGTATAAGTTTAGTTTAGTACCAATAGAGATACATTTTGTTCAATTGATTCTTCAGTCCAAAGTAGCATCTATTTGAAATTTGTATTCATTTGGAAAAATTCAAATTGGTATTTATCCGCGTACAAAAACGTCTTAATTTGCAGTTGGGAAAATGACGGATATGAAAATTGCGGACATTTACTTCTAAATTCGTCCTAAATTTTAAGAAAATATTATATATTTATGAAGAGAAACATGAACGTAATACATTTAATAGTAAATTTTTTTTAAAGAAACTGATTGTATATTATTTTTTTATATTGAAGTTAAGTGATACAAAACGATTATTAGAAACTACCAAGACATTTTTCCACGAAATAATATCTGAATCTACATTTTAATATATTACTATTGGAACAAACATAATTATAAAGCATTATTAAATTGTTAAAATCCTTTTAAAGCTTATTAAGATGTGGAAAAAGAATGCAAATTAGGAATAACTTTCATCCAAACATTTTAGAAAACTTTTTTCCTTACCTTAATACAACTTATGAATAAATTGAATGTAATTAGTTATCAAAAACTGCTATTTTCAGGAGAAGAATTTTTAGAACTTCAGAGGATACAAAGCTGATTTCCGAGATTTTCCATGTATAGAATTTGAAATTCAGATTCAGTCAATATTCGAAAACTTGAAGTCCCAGAGAACACCCAAAAATATTCGATTTGTCCGAAGTTCGAGTTATCAAAGTTACTTCCTATTCCTTTCTAGTGGTACTTAGGATATGTCGACACGGTTTGATAGGTGCCATAATGCTATAGTTGTAGTAATTTCAATTTTTTAATAGCCTATGTAAACAACAAGAGAAGAATGGATCAAAAGGTTTATTTAAACTCAAATTTAACAAAATTTGGCTTCATTCACGGCCTACTCAAATACTAAGGCCAAAGAAGCTCTCCTTAAAAAGCTCGTGGACGGAATTTTTGACGTCTTAGTTCCGAGTGACGTTGTTCCGAAAGTGAAGAAAACCGGTCTCGAAACCTGTTCGGAAACACTCGTTCACGACTGACCACATTTTTAGGGTTCCGAATGCACCCGAACTAGTTTCTCGAACTTCGGCACTCGGAATAGTGACGTCAAAAATTCCGTCTAGCTCATGTTTGGGAAAGCTTCTCCGGCCTTGTTATTGAAGTTGGCAGTGCTTCATTACATACAGTGGTGGAAATTGATTTATGAACTAACATTCTTTTCACCAGATATCGCTTTGTATTAAGTGCTAACAATTCAAATTTTGTGTGTTGGATATTCAGAGCACAATAAAGGAATTTCCCACATAATTTTTTTCAAAAAATGATATTAAAAAAATATATATCTAATTTTAGTTTTTAAGCTTGTCAAATGATGGAAATTGATTTATGAACTCAAATTTATTTTGAACCCAGGTACCAAATATTTTAACTAGTTCTTCATTTGAACTTCAGGGGAGCTTACTGTCAGTGTTTATAAATAAGATTAAGGCCAAATTTGCTGAAATTTATCTGTTTTTTTCCCATTTTACTAAATTAGAAAGCTTGCGGGACTGCCTGAAACCAAAAAGGTAAAAAATGATCCTTATATAATATTGTAACAAATCTATAAGAGAAATTAGCATATTAATTATAAGATCAATAAATATAATTCATAAATATTTGAAGAATTATTCTGACTTCGGCAAAAACCATCATTAAAAAAGGTGTAACCCTCGTGGGACGAGGGACAAAAGCAGGATTATTGGACTGGAATCCCAAAAAGTTACCATTTGTGTCAGCATTTGTGCATTACAGGGCGAATTTGTTATGAACAATCACTTCCTGTAACTCCCAGAAGAGTAGGACAAATATTGATTTCGTCGTCGAACTTGAAATGTTCCAAAATGAAGGCTGGTCCAAAGCTTACTCTTCACCATAAGAACAGGCTATTAAAATATAGTCGTAACTACATGAAAATTTATTGGGTGGGGGTGGAGGGAGAGAAATGGGAAAAAAGTGACATTGGCTGATGAAAAAAAGTTCAATTTGGATGGACGTGATGGTTTAAAATGTTATTGAAAGGATCTTCGGAAATAACCAAGATCTGTCTTCAGCAGAAATGTTAGTGGTGGAAGTTTGATGGTTTGGGCCCCGATATCTTATGATTGAAGAAACAGGGTTATGTTTCTGAATTGCTGACAAACATCACTTTATTGCAGATTAGTTCTAGAAAATTCTTTAATTCCTTTTTGGGTTGCAAAACTATGCTTTAGATTAGATTTTTATGCATGATAATGCAAGTATCCACATTTCAAACGAAACTAAAGACTGTTTAATGAACTAAGTGTTGTTCATTTAGATCATCCTGCCAATAGCCATAACTTAAACCCCAAGAATAATGTCTGAGATCAATTGGTTTGAATAATTTACTCAAATGGAGTATGGTTTTAATGAAGTGTGCATCAGTTATGGAATAGAAGGACTTAATCATTAAAAACTGCAAATTGCTTGACCAAAACTTGACCCTAAGTTTTGTGTTGTCTATGAAAGACAAAATCAAGGAAGCATTAGCGCCAAAAAATAGTTTTAGCAATTATTAATTGAGATTGAATGCAAAAGTTCATAAATCAATTTCCCTATGCTAAAACTAAAATGTCAACAAAATAAATAGTTTACGAATTTATATAAAATTTTATTTACGTGTATTGTTTATATTGCAAAGCCTGTATAGTATATAAAATTTAAATCGATAAAAATGCATTTAATAAAGAAATACTGTTAAAAAACTGTCAGTTCATAAATCAATTTCCACCACTGTATTAATTAGTATACATACCACTTAAATCTCATTAGGAAAAAAACTAGGGTATTTCTTGTTTGCATTTTTTAAGGTTGTTGGCATTCACATAGTTACCAAATTTTTGAAGAATTTGAAGTTTTGAACTGAATTGCGTTTTTATAGGGAGGAATCTGTCACAAAAACTTCAACTTAGAAGATATTCACTTCGAATTATCGAGACAGTTTAAAAAAATTATAGAAATGATTCGGGAATAGACCAAAAGTTCGAGTTGGCGGATTATTTGACAAATGTTAAGTCGAGTAATCGAAGTATGACTGTACTTTTACATCATAATTGTAAAAAAAAAGATATTTCAACAAAACGCTGGTTAAAATGAGCAATGTAGTTATCGTCAAAAATGATTGCAGAAATTTTATATTAAAAGTAAGTATTCTGTATACTATTTTAATAACTTTTTAACCCTGTAACACATGATTTTTTTATATCACGAAAAAATATATTTGTATATTAAATATATATACATTATGGGAATACTGTATAATGGGAAATGGGAAAATTCTGAAAAAAAAAACTATGGGAAAATACTTAAAAAAAATAAACTGCATTTGGAAATCAAATAATTTCAAAATTTCCATTTTTAAAATTTTAAGCACACGGCAAAACCAACTACAAAATTCCAATTTTGATAAGAATGATGAAAAAACTACTAAATATATTTTAAATAACCCTCTTGAACTATAAATATTTTTTCAAAACAATTTATTTGTATTTAGTGCTAATATTATTATGCATTGAATACTGCCAAAGACGTAATTTCACAAGAGTTAATAACTTCAATTTTGAATACACTTTTACTACTGTCGTCTATGAGGGTTATTAGTAACTAAAAATTCAAAATGGAATGTAATAGATGAAAAAACACAGATTTGTCGAAAGAGAACTCTACTTTAATAGAATAAAAGGGATTATTTTATTTGTTGCCAAATGGCAGCATTGTGCATTAGAGGCTTAATGTAGATATAATTTAAAAACAAACAAAATGATTCGAAATTGCAAGGCATAAATGCAGAACGTATATCTTAAAATGCTTTTTGTAGTTGATTGTGTAATAATAATTTTACCTTCATTGCTAGATTAAAGTACTTGTTACACTGTAGTCAAACAAATGAAAATTATGTAAAACATTTTATTTTTAAATAATATTTTATTCGAAAAAAATTATGTTTTATTATTATTCATACATATTTTATATTTATTCCACATATATATTTACTACATATTAAAATGGTTTGGAATCGAGTTTTAATAGATATCGTATTTCTAGAAAGTATTCTTTAAATCCTGTTTCCTAAACTTTTAGCTATTATAAAACTTTAATTGCAGAATAATTCTTAAATAATTACTAATAAAATAATTAATTAATTAATAAACAATAACTAAATAGTTGCTCGCTGAATAAAATGTAAGCTAAAAAACAACTTATGCTGTGTGTTTGAATGTGAATGTATACTACTTTAGAAACTTCTATTGATAATATTGTAACTAAAGAAATATAAGCAAAACATTTAATAAAAATAAAATTACTTTCAATTGTATGAGAGCGGTAGAAAGATTTAAAAACCGAAGTCTGCTCTTGTACGAATAATCCAGCGGAAAATATATTTTCCTAATACAATTTACTCCAGCTGTATTAAATACTTTTACAAACTTTTTATATGATAAATGCAGTAGGCTAGCAGGGTTTTGTACTTTCACTTTTTGAAATTAGTTTGAATATTTTGTTTTATGATTATGTTTCAAAAAGTGGCCTTTTCAAAAAGTGGCATTAAAGAGATTTGTAAGCCATCTAAAATTAAAAAAAAAAGTTTTTAAAAATTATTTTATGCAGCGGAGTAATTTCGCTGAGTAATTTTTTTATTAGACTGATAAAGAGAAATACTTCGGTTTGAAGACCCGGCTACCGCTCCGATTCCTCTATAAATTATAATATTGTTTTTATATACTACAATGACATTTTTTTTATACATTTGTGTTTTAAAATTGGCAGTTTTTATGTATAATATTTCAGGTTAATACTAAACTATTTAAAAAAAAATCGTAACAAAATAACAATTCAATCATCCCTCAAACTCTAACCTGTCCACAGCAATAAACTATAACAAACGACCATAAAAAACAACAAATCCTTACCTCCCACAAAAACCGCCAGTAACGAGGACAAGAAAGTCGGAAGAAAAGTTTTACGAGGATCGATCAGAAGTGAGAGAAACTGATGCTCAGGAGAAGAAGAGGCTGAAGAGCAATGGGACTTATTAAGGGAGGGATGATGCTGACTCTCCTCTTCCAGACAGGGATGAGATGGAAGTGCGCTCCGGTGTCGGTCGTTGGTTTGCGAGTTGTGTCGTTTGGTCGAGGGTCGGTTGGAAACTCCCCCGTTCTTTTTATTCGGCATGCGCGACCAATGGGTGGGATGTGGGTTTGGAGGAGTTTTGGTGTTTGGGACCTGTTTTTAGGTATTCAATTAAGAGTTTTGGTTTTGTAGACATATACTTTCAGGCTTGTGCGCTTGGTCAGAGACCTGCTTATAAACTTTCGTCAATTAAGACAGACACAACACACACACACTTACGTGAGATGTTGCCATCTATCACGCGCCACTTCCACAATTTATACATGTCCCTGAAGGAGAGGGAAATAATCTCCAGGGACCTGTACTCGTGGGAAACTGCGCATTAACCGCTCACAGGACTTTCGGACCCTACACATTTAACGAGCACGTACTCCGCATGTACTCGAGACAAGCACAAACATCCATGCCTCAACGAGAATCGAACCCGAACCCAGAAGCTCCAAAGGCTCCTAGCTCCTAGCGCCGGGTCGGCGAGATTTGGTTTTTGTGCTGTTAGGTTAGGCTAAGTTGAATTATCGTCATGCATGAGAGCTATTATTTGGGGAGTAAAATTGAATAAATAATAGTTGGGAGGTTGAATTGAATTTTGTCGATTTGTAATTAATTTTTATTTAATAGAGTTACATTCTATTCAAACTTGTTTTACAATGACGGGGAAACAAACATTATTCAAGAAAATTAAATGAATTTTGTTTTTTAAAGATTGGAATATTTTTTTATTCCTATTATTGGGCTTGCTGAAAAAATTCCACAAAAATGGAAACTTGCTTCAAGCTAAGTAATTAGTTGCTTGGACAAATATCATATAAAAAAAACTAATGACACAAAATATGTTTTGGTTTGTAAAAACATGATTAGACTACATTAGTTATAAATATAAAAAACAAGTCAGAGGAAAATTGACCTGTACAAAAATAAAGGAAAAAAAACGTTAATTACCTATCGTACGTTAAAAACGGAAAATTTTCCTATTTTTATGAATACGATTTTGATTGTGATTTTTTATGATTTTAATATATTTGTGTTCTAGGGCCTTTTTTTTTATTATGACTAGATTCTTCATTATTATTATTATAAAAAAATTTTCATTTTCATTCCTTGCTCTAAATTCTTAAAATCGAAAAAATTATGTGGTAACATTTTATTAGATTAGGAATTTGTTTTTGCAATTTTATTATTGAATCTGTTAAAAATACCAATTTTGGAAATGTACCATGCTTTGACTAAGCCAAGCAAGTAGTTTGAACAAATATTGTGTCTAAATAAATGGGATCTGAGCAAAAATTGCTAATAAATAACATAAATCTTAAATGCTTGTTCTCTAAAAAGAATGTTACCAATATAAAACTAAAAGAAGGCTGTTGCGCTTTCGTGACAGAAATGCTAAGAAAGTTTTTGGTTTTTATTCTTTAATGAGAAACATAACCATAGTTAAGATATAGTTCAAGTAGATGACGTTTCGACTTTATTAGAGACGTTTCACGCATATAAAGACCTGCTTGCATCAAATAAGTGGGATTATGATAAATCACACAAGAAAACGATTGTTTTTTTTTGTAACTATTTGCTTTAATATACTCTTATAAATTACATGTGAATTAAACTGGTTTTGTAAAATGTGTTTGATTTAAGAAAAGTACATTTCTTTTAATGTTTGAAAAGCAAAATTTGTAAATAAAGGGTAGTTTTGATTTAGGCTTTTTGTAATAGATACGAAAGGATACTTGTCAAACATATGTATCTTAATGTTTCCGGTATAGTGTTGGTTCTACGTTAATTGAAAGGGAGATAAGTATTTTCTCAAGCAAAGTTGCGATATGCCGAAATTATTTGAACCAGAACATAGTTTTTTTTAACTTGACCTCAGTTCTAAGTTAAGAAGCCTGTCGCCAAAAGCCCTCGTGTACCTCTTGTAAGAGTAACTTACTGTGAGGTTTTGGATAAAGGGTAGTATCACTCAGTAACACTCGACTTATTGACCGCACTTATTTTGTAGGGATTATCAGATTATTTTTTGTTATATCATTGCATTCTGCTATTAGTGATGTGATAGCGATTCAAATTGTAACCAAGCTATAAAGATTCGAAATGCTGTAGGTAGGTATATGATCAGGGATTTCTCCACTGCCGGGTTAGTAATCTCTATGGTTAGTATAGAAATGTTGTTTTAACACATTGAAGCCGGGCATAACTATCGATTATTCTTATTCAATTGTAATCTTTTAAGAAGAAGGACCAAAATGTTCATATAAACTAGTTTTCGGAAACGAAGAAAAACTTTAAGTTTCCAGTTCTTCATGCTTTCCTTCGATCTTTTGACGAGGACATAGCTTTCCTGAATATAATAAGAAAACTGTGTCTCACAATTTCTAAGCTTTGTAGAATTTATTTTGATAATTACTGGTATGGATTAAATGTCTAGAAACCGAATCTAATTTACAGAAAATCTTTCGAATTATTTATATACCTAATTCTATTAAGTTTGCTCAGTTATTTAGGGAACTTCTGGAACAAATCTAATTTACACCACCTCTTGTACAGAAGGTCGATTTCATATTTTACCATAACAGTTTAGTTTAAGTTATATTTTAAGTGTGTAATGTAGGGGTGTAATGTAGTATGCCTCCCCTGGGTAACGCCAAATCCACTACAGCGATCGCTCATCGAGCTTCCCAAGTGACTGATCGCCCAAGCAATGAGAAGGAAAATGATTTTCAAAAGCCCTCTTAAGGGGTCACAGGAGTCTTAAAAATGTGCAAAGAAGGTACCACAAAACATAGTTTGATCTTTCATATCATTTTTGAACTACTCAATGTATCAGTATAATTTTTTATGTGTAATTCTGCAAGATTTATTTATTTTAAAACAAGTTTTAAAAGTTATGAAACTTTAGCCAAAACTAAAATAAATGATGTTAAACATGGAGCTATTTGAACACATTGTGATTAGGCTTGCGCTGCAAATTGTGAGGTCAAAATTGAAAAAATGACCAAGAAAATGACTTTATATTGTACAAATATGTACAAACAAGGACTTATAACTAAATTCTCCGCTCAATTTTAAATAAAATTATTTTAAAAAAAATTAAAATCAAAATTTTAAAATTTTTATTAATTTTTTTAGAAAAAAAATCTTAAAATAATTTCTAATTAAAATTGAGCTGAGAATTTACGTATAAGTCTTTGTTTGTACATATTAGTACAATATAAAGTCGTTTTCTTTGTCATTTTTTCAATTTTGACCTCACAATTTGCCGCGCAAGCCTAATCACAATATGTTCAAATAGCTTCATGTTTAATATCATTTATTTTAGTTATGGCTAAAGTTTCATAAATTTTAAAGCTTGTTTTATAATAAATAAATTTTGGAGAATTACATATAAAAAAATTATCCTCATTTATTGATTAGTTAAAAAATGACATGAAAGATCAAACTATGCTTTGTAGTATCTTCTTTGCACATTTTTAAGACTCCTATGACCCCTTAAAGACTGGAACGAAGACTTTTCCCGCTCTGCACGCCTGAAAGGGTGGTTGAAGGCCACATTGCATTGGATTGGACTTCAACACCTCTCTCCTGACTTGACTTCTCGCTACTGGGAGACTCGCCGGCTAATGGCTCAACCGCCACCGACGGGCATTGGCTAAACTAAACTAAACTAACATATTTTAAGTCTCATCTCTTAGTCCTTGTTTAATTAAATTGCTCTTTAAACAGAGAATATTAATATTAAGTTATAGACTCGTGGTAAATTTCATAACGCTTCAGCCAGCAATCTATAATAATAAAAGAAGGAGTCTGTCTGTAAGTTTGTCTGTGGATCGCAAAAGACCTACTTAGACTGCTCTAAAAAAATTAAAATTTTAATACCGAAAACTTTTAATACCTACGTGTGCTTAGTTTTTTCATATTTGATTGTGATTTTTAATTAATATAATTAGTTTCAAAAAACGTCATCCACGTTGGGAGTGAGGGACCACAACAGGGCTTGTTCATACATGGACCGGGCCAAAACGCTGCTTGACGCCATCCTCTATTAGTGTTTGCTTTTTAAGTGCGCATGCGCCTACACGAATTTTATTTTGTTTTGATTTTGAGTGTATTTTGATAAGTAGGCAGAACACATAACAGGGCTTCAAAACGCAACGACCGGGCCGTAACAGGGACTTGACGCCATTCTCTGTTATTATTTGCTTTTTCCTTGCGCATGCGTCAACAGGAATTGAATTTAGTTTATAGATATTGAGTGTATTTTCACAAGTAAGCATGCCTCTAAAAGGAAGCAATGCGAAGTTAACGGGTTCCCAGTAAGGCAGGGCCATATTTTTTCTTAAATGTACTGACTAATATTCACGATTACAGCCTTACAACAAATGCCATTAACTGGCGATCCCTTATATTGTCCGAAATATTTCATTCAAGTCACAAAATGTTTCTGAAATTGTTTTCCGTGTAGCTTAGATTTAAATCAACAAAGCATATATCATACATATAAATCTCAAAATTCTTTTGTTGTTGTGTGGATATTCTATGGAAGATGGTGGATAGACAAAATTCTTTTAAAATATTCAATAAGGGAATATCTGTTTAAAATGTTGCAATATATTTGTTTATATTTCAGATAACCTTTTTCTTTCGTTGAAATCATTTCTGCCACAGAAAATATGAGGGCCTACAGAAATCAATGCAAAACCGTTTGTGTACCTTTTTTTAAAAAAAGGATTCGCAATCGCATTATAAAGAATGGAAAACAACATATTTTCAAAATTGCATAATACATTTTATTGAAATTCATATATTACATTAAGTTATGTGGTTCAAATATTTAAATATCAAAACAAGATGTTTCAAATATATGTGATAAATTTCTATTAAAATTCCGTAAAAAATATCGATTTATACATACAAATTCGGTACATTTAGCACATTGAACAAGGAATCAGGAATTATTCATCAATGCATTATTCATAGATTTGTATTTATGTAATCAATATATGAATTCACAGCTAGATTAAATGTTGATTTAATGCAAAAGCGAAGCAATTCTGAAATTCTTTTTTAATTCTTGCTAATGATTGATTGTTTGTTCAACTATTCAGAGATTGGTTTTGAAAAAACTATTTTCTTTTATTTTTCATTTCCAATTCAATATTGTGAATAATGGATTCTTCAAAAAATGTCCATTCTTCGAAGGAGAAATTTTATAAAACCATAGATTGTTTAAGTTGTTTTTGCGATTGTTGCTTTGGTAAAACCTGCAGTACTTGTTACTGACCAAGTGAAAAACCTTTTATTTTGCTTTTAATTCTTAGTAATAATTTAATTCAGAATCAATAAATACATGACTAATCTCTAAGCAGTATTAAGGTTGATGGTGAATTGCAATTTAGTAAAGTAATTTAATCCATGTATTCTTTGCAGAAGAACCACTACCGTAACCTTTAAAGAGAGTCAGTCAATTTATTGTGTCAACAAACAATTTGAATTTAAGAAATGAATACTTAATTAAAACAATCTATGGTTCAACCTTTAAAATGTTCTTATCTTAACAATTTGAGTTTTATAACTATTTTAAAGCAAAATATTTTAATACCAAAAGCAGATTGTTTTAAAATGTGAGGGAAGTTTCCAACCTCATTAAATATTCATGACTTTCTGTCACAAATATCTTAAATTAAATAATACACACTAAGCCCCGATAAAATGTATTAAAGCCATTGTAGTATAAATGTATCCCATTTAGACTATCTTTATACTCACTGGGATACGTAACTCCTATTTAAGTATGGGATTAACGTACCCATTTGGGGAGACTTAGTAGACATTTCGGCCATAGCACGGACCACTTCGATAAGAATAACACATCTTAAACGTGAATAGGGCCAATTCGGAGGACCACCTGAATGGATATACGCAATCGTATAAATTGCACTAAATATTGACTCGATACAATGAGATGTCAGACTTCGATGCTCACAAATTCCTGTCATTTATTTGATAATGGTTACTGAATGACATCAGTAAATTAAGATTCGTTTTTTTTTTTTGTGTTTCAGCTCTTCAGCAAGATGTTTTAAAAGTATAAACTTATTCAAAAGGGATTTTTTGTTTAGGTATTTGAGCACTGCATGAGGTGCTCTATGTAGTGGATGTAGCTTGCATAAGTTTAGTACAAGTCATTATCCATAAAAAAGTTACTATACATTTGTACGTTAATTGGCCAATGTGTTAACTGAGACTACCGGTAAGTATACATTATTTTTTTTCTCACAATTAAATAAGAAAAAACTTTTTAAAGGTGAATGCAATTATTTATTTCGAGGAATTGTTTGACAACAATTAAATAATGTATGAATATGATTAAACTTCTCATAACCACTAAATATTCTACGTTATCCTTTCAATATATATCCGATACAACTTAAACATTACGGTGTAGGGGTATCATGGGAATGCATGGTTACTGCCCTAAATCCTTTTTAGTTGAGAACTTCAATTTAAAATTCTACTGAACATAGTAAAAAATGGTAGGAAACAGAATATTTGTGTCGTTTTCCTTCAGAAAATTTTAGTTTTCTAAAAAAAACCCGCTTCAATTTATTTTAAATAACATCTAAATATGTCATATGACACATTTTATTTTCTGTTGTAACATACAAAATCTGTAACTACCAAAAAGTATTTGTTAGGTACGGACATTTTCTATATTAATATTTTACAGGAAAATCTTTCAGCAAATTTTATTCTTAGCGATGTGAATATTTTCTGGCAAGTTTATGTCAGAAACTTTCTGCAATATAACATTATTATTTTTTTTAAAGCGAAAGATTCAGCCAAGTATATTGAATAATCTCCAGACGAGCAAGAATACATTAAATTTCCCAATACAAATATAAAGTACACCCACACTCTTAATTTTTGACTTTTGCACAACTTATTTCATGAACTTAGTTTCTACAAAGTGCAAAAATTCTTAATGACCTATTAAAAGGTTTATCAAAACCTAATAGTAATTTACAAAACGCAATTATAATGACCATAATTTCTTTTTACAAACTAAGTATCTTAAAACTTTCTCAACAATGTTTTTTGCTATATGAATTGCAATGTATTATACACTTCCCTGAATATGTTTCACATTTATAAATTCAAGACAATAATTCAAATTTTTGGTCATTAGGGAAATAAAAATCTTCAGTTATGCTTCATTAAGTGTATTTTTGGTAAAGTATTGACTAACGTTTAAAAGTTTTTTCTTTGTATTAGGTCCCTATATTAACGTTCCCTTTGTGTTGTAACACTAACTTAAAATTAAAAAATGCAATGTTTTCTTTTGTTAATATCAATTCATGGTAAATGCAGTATATCATACGCACTCTTAAAATACCCAATGCCTTTTCAATATCAATTTGAATCGTAATAAATAATTTATAAAGTAATATTAGTTTACGTCACAATCTCAAATTTATGGTGAAATACACATTTAGGGGAGAGAAGGGGAATGGCGCCACCTTAAGGGAAATTGAATTTTCATGCAGAATTGTGTTGCAATTAATGTCAATTGTAATGATAATAGCATACTACAGTTCATAACCAATCTTGTAGTGATTTTTTAAAATTTAAATTTTTAATAGAAACTGAATAAAATTGTATTTTTCTAAAGCTCGCACAGTGGCGGGATTACCCCGTTATCTGGGGTAATGCCGCCACACCACTGGGGTTATGCCGCCACATCAATAAACAAAGCAAATAATCTATAAATAATGGAAAATTACATAATAAAGCAATACATATAGAACTAAAATAGTTTCAATTAACTTTGGAATGGTAAATTGTGCAGGGTACAGCTCTTTTATTAGCTTTCTGTGTGCAACTAACTATGCAGGGTTTTTTTTAAAGCTTCGTTGTTCTATTTGACCAGTTCAGTTATTCTTTTTCGGATACGTGGCATCTCTAACGAAAACTAATAGGTTGTAGGGCCAATATATGAAATTTCTATTTTACGGATTATGCCGCCATCCTTTTGCATGTGGCGGCATAACCCCAGAGTGATGTGGCGGCATTACCCCAGTAAGACAAAATGGCATAGACGGTTGTTTAAAGAAAGATAGTTAGCCTAGCGTCCAAACTAACGACGTGATGAAATAGCCAAATAATTACTCTTTTAAATGATATATAACTGATTTATCAAACTTAGAGATAGCAGTCACTTATCGCTTAATTTCAGAAGGCTCAAGATTAGATGAAAATCACTGAAAACCGTATTTTTTAAATTACTTTACACCAACTCACCGCACGGCCATTAGCGTCTATACTAAAAATTACTTTGTTTCCTGCTATAGGTCAGCGATCACAGCCCCCCTCCCCCACACACCGCTGGCGAGATACAAGGGGTGGCGGCATTACCCGAGGTGGCGGGATTCCCCTGCTCTCCCCTAACTCCGTAATGATGTTGGAAAACGAAACATTTAATTTCCTGAAAAAAATAGAAATTACAACTTAGACTTCAATTTTAAATATAATCAACTTCGTAAATTTAAAAGCGCCTATTAATCATTTAAGGCTATAACAAGTTCCACAAGCCTTAAAAACCTCTTTCCAAAAATCTTGCTATTTTAAAAATGTGAAATGATTGCATTGGCAAAAAAAATCTTTCGTTTGAGGTAACTGAGATCGCATTTAATTAAGTAAATATTTAATTAAAATTAATTGAGTGTATATTTTATGAAGTAAACAATTTTTCAAAACTGTTTTCTGCTTAAAAATTAAATCACTATAACAAGATAAAAACATGCATAGTTGAAAACTT
Source organism: Hylyphantes graminicola (assembly GCA_023701765.1). Classification (NCBI taxonomy): domain Eukaryota; kingdom Metazoa; phylum Arthropoda; class Arachnida; order Araneae; family Linyphiidae; genus Hylyphantes; species Hylyphantes graminicola. The sequence continues at coordinate 30,018,519 of CM043117.1, read as the reverse complement.
CCCTAAAAGTAATTTATCATTTACTTTTGAAAGGAACCCATTTCGTGCAGTCAATTTTAGAGACAAAATTTTTCTTAAAATTAATTTAGTTCAGACAGTCTTGTGGGGGAAAATTCTTAGTTTATCTACTACTGAAAAAATTATAGTTATGGACTAGATAATTAAAGTTCGGTTTCCTTTTTGAGACGTATAGTGACGTATATTGACATATATTGAGGCGTATAAATTACTTTAACAAACTGTTTAATTTGATTGAAATAAAATATTTCTAACAACTAGTATTAGCTAGAGTTTTGTTAAGTTGAATTAACGTCGCACTGCAGCTGCACGGGAGTTCATGGTAAATATCGTCTTAATTTAGAGCCACAGTCGAGTAACGAGCCGACATCGACACCTGAATAAAGCATCAAGCATCAACTTTAAAGGTAACATCTTAAGCATATTTAATAATGCACCTCCTCTACACTGGGTATTATCCAGCGGATTTTTTTTACTTTTTAAACTGTTCATAGGTAGGCAATTATTTTAACCGGACTCAAACCTGGAGCCGCTCTCACGCAAGGTTTTCATAATTTTTCCTTACCCACTAAGCTCTTCAGGAGAACTTAATAAATAACAATAATAATTATCTGTAGTTAAAAATACTTTACTTAACTTTATGAATGACTTAACTTTTCTAATAACCACGTCAATATTAAACTTTTTTAAAATCTATTTTTTTAAAGATTATCTTACCACATGACAAGGAATATTTCTGCCTCATTAATTAGTATGTGAGAACTTTCTTCACCATTAATTGGATGATTAGTAGCCGTGTCCCCTTTGGATTAATTTAAAGTTTTCAATACTTATTCATTTCGGTTTTCTCAGGTGCTCCTACCTTAGAAACTTTAACAAAAGTAATTACGTAAAATCCAAAATAAATGATTAAAATTTTAAATAATTTGTGTGTTGATTTAGTTCATTACAGATAATTTATTATAATAATGTTATTATCATGAACTTATAATGTATTAAAACGATATTTTTTTCATGACTTTCGAAAAAAAAAATATATAATTGCTTTAAAAAATTTGTGTCGAAGAATAAGATAGTATTTCGTTTAAAGCTAAAACTTTGCGAATTGTTTGTAAAAATGAAGTTGGGTATATTCTTTATTGCTAGCAACTACCATTTTTATAAGAATTTAAGTGACTTAGTGCAAACTACAGGGTGGCCCAAAAATAGCCTTACAGTTAACGATGTACATTGGTGAAAACTTTGGGTTATTTAGAACAGGTATTTGACATATTCGTGCTCAGTTTTGTAGGTTTGCTGAAGTAAAGTCGCACTACAGCGTATTGTGCTGTTGGAAACTTTGTGGCTTTGTTTATAAGTGTAAACCACTTCTAGGAATCCGAGTGAGGAGCACCGACTGTGCATACTTAAGACCATCTGAAAGTATGAAAATTCAGAGACAATTACAGTTCTGTGAGATAATGCGCAATCAACTGACTGAACAACCAGAGATGCTTTCGAAAAATAACTGTTGCTGTATAAATACTTGTATACGTAACTAACTGTAAGGCTACTTTTGGGCCATCCTTTATATACTTTGAAGCTCATTTCACGTTTTTACATTTGCAACATAGCACGCTCTTTCAATAAGTTCTTCTTTTTTACCAATATAATTTTCTTAGAATATATTAGTTTGTCTTGTCTTCTATTCTTGTCTTATTCTACGTAAGACACTATCTTCTCTGAAAATATTATATGATAGTTTTTTCTCCATTAAGCAAAACAATACATTGTATAACAGTTTTGTATTATTAATATAAGACAGTTTTTTTCCCCCATAAGCAAAATAATATAGTCTATAACAGTTTTTTATACCATTTACTAAGTTCTACACGGGAAGAAAAGTTCCCGTGTAGAAAAGTTCTACACTGGATTTTGTCACTTTTTTCCATGTCTCAACTACGTGTTGTATAAATTTGATCAAACAACTAAGTCCACTTGTTATACCACTTCATAAATGCAAGCTTGTGGTTTATGGCAATGCAAGCATTCATCGCGGCCATGGAAATTGTTGCAAACGAAGCATTATACATAATTGCTCAAAAATAAGTTCATTATTTTTTTATTATCATCAAGGAAAGCTAGAACTCATCAAGAAGCAATGAAAACTTGAAAATCCTGAAAAGTGTCTAGTATATATGCAGAATGTTACCTTAATTTTTAGTGTGTTAATTTAACTAGCCTGAAACAATTATTTTTGCAATATATATTTGCAGTTACTGTTAATATTATATTATAACAACTTTTCAAATGTTTTAGTATTTCGCAGACAGATAAAAAATAATAACTAAAAGCAACATATACATTTTTAGTAAAATTCTTGGTTTTCGTCAGAGGGTAACGTTTGATATCAAAATAAAAATTATTGCTTAGGGGAAGATGTCAAGTAATAAAATATTAAAAAACACATCTCAACTAGTGTTATTTTTAATAGCCTGTGCTTGCATCATGTATTAAAATAATCTTTACATTAATCACTGAAGTAGCTGTAATTTTTCATTCTGATTACTTTAGTGATAATTTTTATTACTTTAGATTCTTTTTTATATTTTGGAAAGCTAATAATTTTTCTTTGTAAATGTCAACACATTACCTATCTATAATAATAAAAATGAAGTTTTGTATGTATGTATGTGTGTATGTCTCTCTGAAACTCCCAAACTAGCCATTTGTTTGACTCGTTATTTGGCACAAATGCGTAGTTCATACTTGAGTTGCAAAATAAGAACTTTCAGAGCTCAAAATGCTCTATTTTTAGGGAAAATTCGAATTTTCTGGTAAAACTACACCACTTTGGCTCAAATCCGATCATTTTTTTTTACTTTCCTGATGCCATCTGTTAAAAAAAATTAAATAAAACTTTCAACGAAAATAAATAACATTGAAAATAATTATTTTATTGTGTTGCCATTACTTTCAGAAACTTAATTCATTATTTGAAAATAATTTATATGTTTCAAGTGACGTATTTCCGACCAGTCTTCATTCCAGGATGTATTGTGGGTTTAGTTGATGATTTCTTCATTGATGGTTCTGTTGATTGCAAATATGCATAAAACTATAGTTGCATATTAAGGTTTTAGGTATTTATTTTCTTGCCAAATACGATGCCAATCTCGCCAAAGTATTAATTAAAACTCGCCAAATGAGCAAAATGTTCGTTAAGCTATTACTGAACAATGATGGTTAATAAAGGCCATCGCACTAGAGCTACATATTAGGATTATATGTCTTTATTTTTTTCGCCAGATACGTTGCCAATCTCGCCAAATGGGCAAAATATTTGTTAAGCTATTACTGAAATGTTATTAATAGAGGCCATCGCACTATAGCTGCATATCAGGGTTTTATGTCTTTATTTTTGCGCCAAATATGTTGCCAATCTAGCCAAATTATTATTTAAAACTCGCCAAATGGGCAAAATGTTAAGCTATTACTGAGCTATGATGGTTAATAAAGACCATCGCAGTAGAGCTGCATATCAGGGTTTTATTCTTTATTTTTTCGCCAAATATGCTGCCAATATCGCCAAATTAGTTATTAAAACTCGCCAAATGGGCAAAATGTTTGTTAAAAATAATTTATAAGCTGGTTGCTTGTGCTAAGATCATTGTGTTAGAGCTGTATAATGGGTGTGTTTGTAGCTATATCTATTTTCTCGCCAAATTATTTCCCAAAACGTTCCAAAAGAGTTAAAAGGTTTTATGTGTTTATGAGGGAATTGTGATGACATTTATGAGTGCATTTTACACCGTATTTTTGACTTTGGAATTATAAAGCAATGAAACGGGTTATCATACTTGATAACGAGCGGGAAGAATAACTTAAGTTTATGATCTTATAACGGATTATATGGTACACATACTTGGATCGATTTGATATTTTTTTAATCCGTGCGAAGTACGGGTATAAATTTGCTAGTTTTTTATAAAAATGTAATCTTTTTTTAATTGTACCAAGTTGATTGGCCAGCTTGAGTACTATCAAAACGTAATAAAAATATTTGTTATAGTTCTACGGTAGTACAATTTTTAAGTAGAATAGTATTTTACATAATTTATTATCTACACTTTATTTTGGTGCAGTATCTGCTTTCTTGAGCAGTGGACGTAATAAAATCTTTGCTTTCCGGTAATTTTGTTATTGTAACCATTCGGGCAATCAATGCAACCAACTATAACTTTTTTTATTGATCCTCAAAATATCTTTATTGTACCGATATCACTATACATAGACATACGCAATACATATTAATATACATATATTGTATGCATCGTAAACAAATTATATAACAAAACTTGACACAAATAAAAAAATGTACTTTAAAAAATTCATTATTATCAACTATAGTAATTTAACAAATAGGTTTTTCATTTCTAAATAATATTTATGTTATTACCTACACAGAATCTACCCTGATTGAAATGATATTCTCAGAAAATCTAAACTTGGCGAAGGCCATCTGACATATTCTCTTGCCTTTCATAAACATGAGTTTAGGGAAATCTGTTGAAATCCGTGAATTGAAAGGATAAATCCCATATAATTACATTTCCTGGGAAATGCACTTCCAAACTCTCATGACGACTCCAAAAATGGGATTCGAATCAATGCAGGAAAAAACTATTGAATGTAAATACCCCAGCATTTATATAATTGACTTTTTATGAAAATAATGACATTAAAAAATATCTATTACATTTGTAAGTTTAAAAATTATGAAAGCATGTTCAAAATATATAATTTTCGATACTATTTGCGAAATTATGCAAGAATTTTTTGGAACTAACTTTATTCAAGAACTTGTTGGAACACTTTTTTGGAAACGAAACAATTTTTTGCAAAATAAAAATGAATGTGTAATTTTTTTTGACATGGTTGCTATACTGGCGGACAAAACTTTTCTTACTCTTCAAATTTTCCAAGAATAATTTTTTATGGCACCATCTAGGCGGTTCTTGCTACCAAGGTTTTGGTCATATTGCAATGAACTCTAGCTCTCTATTTACATTAAAGTTCATAGATATTTAATTTTTTCTAGAGAACCAACGCCAAATGGGTACTCATAATTATCTTAAGGGATCTTTTACTACGTGTTTAATCACATGACATGCGTCTCACGATTTTATACATCCAGTTGAGTTATCGTCATACTCTAGCTACTCGAGGGCTAAATTTTCCCATCCAGAAAATCTGATAACTCAGCCGAGACTCGAACCCGTAATCTTGGTCTTATGAGATAGACATTTAATACCTCTCAACCATTGAATATATAAAATACCCGAAAATGTGGGCTTTTGCACATTATTTTAAAATAACCTATGGAATTGAAATAAATTATTTTATCTAAATATGTTAATGTAAATTATTTTTTATGTCTTCAATTAGTCATTGAAAGTGCTCAAACATTTCACTTGCGTATATTTTCTGTTAGGCCTTTGAAATTCATGAAACATTAGTAAATATTGTAAAATCCTTTTAAATAATGTTATTTAAAAACCTAGGAGTGTGTAACACCACACGACTTTCAAATACCCCTCATTAAATCAATTATTTAGAGGTGTTACGTATCCTCTTAGGTACTTTTACAGCAATGAAGCTTAAAAAATCTATTTTAACTAAAATTTGAGCATCCGCGAAAAGATTTTTAAAAAATGATGAGTTTTTCTTTATTTAAACTTATTGTGAATGCTGTAACGGGCGCGGGTTCGATTCCCGCCCTCGCCCTGGGTGTATTTCCTCTCTTTGTGACAGTAAAAAAAATCTTTCTGTGTCTGTCTTACTTGACGAAGACTTATAAGCGGCTCACTGAGCAAGCACACAAGTCGGAATATATGTGTAAAATACCCTACCCTACTTATTGTGAAGTCTACCAGATGCCTGAAGTTCGTGTAATAAATACGTTTGTAGTTTTTTTTTATTCGATTAATTGATTCATGCCATTCATTCAATGTCATTCGGTATTCAAATGTCGGTTAATCTAAAACCGTTTCATTGCAGATGCATTTTGCGTATATAAGACTTTTTCCGAAATCTTATTGATGTCTTACGGGTACTGTGAACTCTTTTATCTATTTTGAATTCTGTATATCTTTTCATTTTTGTAGCATGACAATGTCGAGCTTTGTCTTTACTAAATTTATCTTGGCTATAAAACGATAAAAAATATAACCACAAAGTACCCCAACAAAATTTCACTTTCGTGTATAGTGTTGCTGTACGATAGTAAAATCAGATAAATTCCTCACTAAATTTGCAAAGGCAGCATTGGTGCCTTTTGTTTCTTTTACTGTGTTTTGTTACGTAACTTTTCTCAGTGTTTCTGCTGTAACTTTATTCTGCTTTTGTGGTATAACCTTACTTCATCTTTGTGGTGTAGTCTTACTTAGTTTTTTTTTTTTGGTGTAGTCTTACTCAGTTTTTGCTGTTGAAATTTACTCAACTTTGGATTTCACCACTTCAGTTTACCCATTCTTTCATCCCTTGAGTGGGTCGATAAAATTTTTACCAAGCATGCTTGGGAACTAAACACTGGGGATTCCGAGTGAGGCTGACCACCTTACTGGGACATATGCCTAGCACCCCAGAGCCCTAGGTCACGAAAGCTGAAATGGGCACGGCAGGCCTTGGCCCACTAATGAACTGATGTGCCGAGAAGTTTTATTTAGTTTTTTTTGGTTTACACAGTTTTTTTCTGTAAAACACTACTCCATAAAATTAACGGGATCATTTGTTCCTACCACTTTTATCAAGTAACGTTCCTTAAACATTTTACGGTGCTGCTATCTCAAATAAAACGTTTAAAACTGAAATGCCCTACTTACAAAATAAATGGAACTAGTTTAAAAGGTACGGCAAAGTTTTCAATAATTCGCAGAATAAGATACTTAGATCTCATCATATTTTGACAGTTTATTAGATGACTTTATGACTTTATGACTTCTTGGTGGGGGGCAAGTTCGCCGAACACTGCGACCCAGTTTATTAGATAGTGCTTTTCGGAACATGAGACTATGTTAAGTACATACTTAAACTCTAGTGACTGCTAATTGGATTTTTAAGACGAGATAGTATCAGGATTCAAAATTATTCACCTGATTTCCGGAAAAGCCTGTGGTAAAACATTCAAAATTCGCTTAACATGAATTCTTAAATCCCTAATTCAATTAAAGTTAAGATTTTGTTAATGAATGTAGCTTACGCCATTAAAAGTTTCTAGATTATAAATGATGGTAGGTGGAAAGTATGTAAATTTTTAGCGGAAAATTGCCTAATTCACAAATTTCTCATTTAGGCCATCTTTTACATGTTTGACATGATAATGTGGGGATAAAGATTATAATATATTTCAATGCACGTGGGAAACTGGCATAGGGTGAAATTGAAACTTACTAAATTGCAAGTTTTTATTTGGTTTGTGGAAAAGTACGCACATTCTTGCAATTGAGGATGTACACATTCTTACCATTGAAGATCAATGGATTTTGGTTTTGAAGAAATCGATTTTTTTTAAATATATATACTAATTTGCATACACTTTTTTTTATTTAAAAAGTTACAACCAATAAATAAATAAAAAAAAGAAAAGTATTAATGGGATGGCGATGTTCAACTGTCTGTACTTCTTTCCAATGAAAGGCTTCATCTGTCCCATCTTAAAAGTTATTTTCAGTTAAAGTCGTGACACCAGATATCTATCTTTTTTTCTTCCTTTTTATCCGTGCGAATGCAAAACTTTTAAATGTAAATTATCAGCCAGTTATGGTATTCGTTAAAAAATATAAATATTCATCAAAACTTGCCTTAATAGGTTTCTTGTGAGTAAAAAAAATAGATACATAATGCACACACTACAAATATATAGTCTAAATTAATGTTTATTCACATAGAATTAATTAAAAAGCGTTACATGCGTTGCATTTAAAATAAACGTCACGTTCATTTCTATTCGTGCTCCTCAAATATCAAAAATACTGATTCTTTTCAGGAAATCAAAAGTTTCACCCATGTTTTTCTTTATTTCCACAGCTGTACAAATGCAAAGTAAAGTTATATACTTTAAAACAATTTTTAATTTAAATTTTAACAACTTGATGAAACCAATAAAAGAACCAATTACTTTTTCGGTGTGAAAAATACTTCCAAAAATACTTCCAAGTTGATTACTAGGCGTTTATATTTCTACTTCAATAGAAAAGAAACTGTGCATTGTTAAGCAGGAGAATGGTTAGCCGGTATGGAATCAATTTTCGAAAGTGTTCCGTCCTATCCTATCAAATTCTTGAATTTGCCCTGTAAAGGAAAATGGATGAATCCTTTTTTGTCAGTCTTGCACAGTGAATCCATTTCCATGATATTTCCTTCCTGAGAAAAATAAATTCAACGTTGTTTTACAGTAGACGACTAAATATTCAAATGAATAAGTATATGAAGTTGAGTTTTATATGAAAAGATAAAAACGTACTGTTTATCCTCTTTTTGTAGTCACAAGGAAGTAGATTTACGATAGTAGATTGGGCTTTTAAAAGCTTCCTTTGAACAGTTAAAATTAAGAAAGTTCCTGATGCCAGAATCATGCTTTTGTAGTTATAACCAGAATTTATAATTATTGTCTTTACTCAGATAAAGAAATAATAACTTGTATTTTAACTATTTAAAAAAATTAAAGAAAAAAACTTATAATTTAAAGATTAAGCACGGAATCATTTTGTTGAATTCATAATTTTATAAAATTACAAAATTTTGTGCAATTACCAATACAAACATAATGCAAGTTTTCCTTTCAATTGAACAACTGATCTAATTGTTGTATGTTAAAAATAAAAGAAAATATTTGCTTGCAAAACATATATCAAATTTCCAATAGTATGGAAAAGTTTCCAATCTTATTGTTAGTATGTGAGCAAAATTAGATTTACGCGAAATTCGTATATTCCCTTTGTGTTTTTTTTTGTTTCAATTTATAAAAAATAATTTCAATATTTATTGTAATTGCATTTAGCTTTTTTATATCAGATTTTTGATTAAAACATGAAAACTAGGTATTAGTTTTTGAGAAGCAAGTATAGATGGAACCATTCTTTTTTTGATACATCCTAGTGCACATCCATCGCAATCGTTGACAAGTATATTTCTTATTCATGCAATGCAGAAGAAAGTTTCGATTTTGAACGAACGGTGATGTATTCTAACATTAAAAAAACTAGCTGCAATTGTTCATGAAGACTAGAATATCAATGTTGTTTATATTTCTAGAATATTCCAAGCAAAGCGAAATATAAATGTTTGGTTGCATATTAATTTTTATGAATCGGTTGAAAATTTCAAACATATAATTTCTTACAGGTTTTTGTCAACGGAACAATACAAAGCCGAAATTCTATTCTTAAATTTTGAACATAAAAAAAGTTTTATTTCTGAAAATTCTATTTCTGATTGCATTTCTTAAAAATAATAATTGGTTTGCAGTGAAGATGTAATGGAACAACTTTCATATTGATAAATAAAACATATTTCTAAATTTGGAGTTAGTAATTGTGGGATTTGTCAACAATTTTGGAAAGTTTTGTTAAGTGCTAATATGTGTAGATAAATATTTGTAAAAATAACTCTTTAATTATGTTAACTTAGTGTGTTTACGTTTCACTTGTGCTACTATAGCAATTACCAATAGATATATTCGCATTAAAGGGCGATGTCGGATAAAGAAAATATTGTCGTTTTACCCTTCATTCATCATACGGAACCTAAAAAGATATGTGAATAGGCTTTAGTAATGATTTCCTAGTTTATACAAATATATATCCTACACTTCAAGTTCTTGGCATAACAGTTTGTTTGATTCTTCCAATATGCACTCGCAAGCATCCAATGCTGTTTTGGATTGTAAATTGCAGACAAAATAACAGTGTCAAATGTTTATTGTAGGAAAAGTTTGATTATTGAAATAAAGTTTATTTTATTCTTATTATTATGTTTTATTTATTCAAATATAATAAGTAGTTCTATTTATATTTGAAATAAATGAAAAAAACCCAGTTAAATATAAATTAAATATTTTTAATACAAAACAATTTTGTTGCTGAGAATTGGAAATAAACTGCTGTAATCGCAAAAATAAAAAAAAAATTCAAAAGTAGGCGTATTAATCCTTTTGCAAATATCATAATAAAAACCGTGATTTTTTTTAAATCTAAAAGTCTATTAATGTATTAATGTACAATTTAAGCTAAACAGATGCATACGTAAGCAATTCTAAAAAGTTTGCTTTGTACTTTCTATGCTCTCCTTTTATATTTATAATGACTAACTCTAGTTTAATTATTAATTCTAGTTCCAAGGAAAATACTAAACACTTTTGTTAAGAATTCGCAATAGGAATTAAGCTGTTAAATATATAAGTTTTTGGTCATTTGCGAGGACCCCAAATGCACCAAAAGTCTCGTATGGAGTTTTAAAAGTAGATTAGCTCGTGCTATAACTGTTCGTACTCTTTACCCCGTACTCTAGGGATTATTTCTTACAAATGTCGAATTATTGAATAGTATTATATTCTAATTAATTTCATGATAAAATGTATTTGTTCAAAAAATTTAAATAAAACTTTGTTTTAAGTACATTATCCAATGGCATAGCCTGTTATTTTAAGTAGTATTTATTGTGATACGAAAATATGCAGGCAATTTACAAGACATCAACCTAAAAACTTATGTAAGTTTATCAAATCTTTATCTTTATTTCTTAGTTTTTTTGCGAAACTCTCTAACTTTTGCTAATTTTAAATTTCTTAATTTTTTTGCTGGTGTTATAATATTTTTTTTATTTCGTAATAATTTACAGAAACATCATATGTTACTATATTTGAATTTATATATGAATTCATATGTTACTATAAGTTATGTGGTGCTAATATTTAAATATCAATAACAAAACAACATGTTTCAAATACATGTAATTAATTCATATTCCAATTCTGCAAAAAAAAAAAAAAAAAAAAAAACGATTCGTGCATAAAAATTCGGTACATTTAACAAGGAATCAGAAATTATTCATTAATGCATTATTCATAGATTTATATTTTGTAATCAATATATGAATTCTCTGCTAGATTAAATGTTGATTTAATGCAAAAATCGAAGCATTTCTGAATTTCTTTTTTAAATCTTGCTAATGATTGATTGTCATTTCAACTATTCAGAGATTGGTTTTGCAAAAACTCTTTTCTTTAAGTTTTCATTTCCAATTCAATATTGTGAATAATGGATTCTTCAATAAGTGTCCGTTCTTCGAAAGAGAAATTTTATAAAACCATAGATTGTTTAAGTTGTTTTTGCAATTGTTGCTTGGGTAAAACCCGTAGTACACTGAGAATAAAAAATTCTGTAAACACACAGACATTTTTTTAGTAATGTTACAGAAATAACCAATTTTACAAAAAAAAGTTTTTGTAATTCTGCACCGAAATCTTCATTTCTGCAGTTACAAAATTTTTTCTAGTATGCATCGCCACTAAAATTTGGTTAGGTTAGGTTTGAATTATCGTCGCACTAGAGCTACACGAACTAAGGTCTGACCTCGATCGTGATTCAAGACCAATCGCTATTTTAAACTTATAACTTAGTTGATTGTTTCAAATGAATTTCCCTTCTCATTTCCTGATTATCTGTGTGCCGACATGGTACAGTTGGGAGAGCGTTCGATAGGACATCTAAAGGTTCCTGGTTCGATCCTGGGTTTCGGCAGTCTGCTATTCCTCGGTAGTGTAGTGGTCAGTACCCCCGACTGTCACGCGGGAGACCGGAGTTGTTTGATACCACACCGGGAAAGCAGACATTTTGTTTTTTCTTTACAATTGCACGGAAAATACAGTATCCATAAAATTTTCTTGTAAAGTTACAGAAACATTACTTGTGTGGTACACATAAAATAGTCCTGTAAATCTACATGATATAAACATGTAATGTTAACAAAAATATATAATGTGTTTTTACAGCACTATTTTTAATAATTATTTTTATTTATTAATTATTAATTTCTATGAAAAGTTTTTTACAAAATTTTTTTTGTAATGGTTACAGATTTTTTTCACAGTGAACTTGTTACTGACCAAGTGAAAAACTTGATTTTGTTTATAATGCTAAGTAATAATTTAATTCACTATCAATAAATACATTTCTGACGGTGAATTGCATTTTAGTAAAGTAATTTAATGAATATATTCTTTTTAGAAGAACGACTACCATAACCTTTAAAGGCCATTAGTTTTAGTTAATTTAATGCTTCAACAAACAGTTTGAACTTACGAAATGAAAACTTAATTAAAACATGCTCTGTTTCAACCTTTAAAATGTTCTTAGTTTAATAATTTGAGTTTTATAAATATTTTAAAGTAAAATATTGTAATACAAAAAGCAGATTGTTTTAAAATGTGAGGGAAATTTCCAACCTCATTTAATATTTATGACTTTCTGTCAAATATCTTAAATTAAATAATACACACTAAGCCCCGGTAAAATGTATTAAAACCATTGTAGTATAAATGTATCCCATTTAGACTATCATTATACTTACTGGGATACGTAACTCCTATTTAAGTATGGGATTAACGTACCCATTTGAGGAGACTTAGTGGACATTTCGGCCATAGCACGGACCACTTCGATAAGAATAACACATCTTAAACGTGAATAGGGCCAATTCGGAGGACCACCTGAATGGATATACGCGATCGTATAAATTGCACTAAATATTGACTTGATACAATGAGATGTCAGACTGGATGCTTTCAAATTTCTGTCATTTATTTGGTAATGGTTACAGAATGACATCAGTAAATTAAGATTCGTATTTTACTTTTTTGTGTTTCAGCTCTTCAGCAAGATTTTATAAAGTAAAAATTTGCTTATTCGAAAGGATTTTGTCAAGATATTTGAGCACTGCATGAGGTGCTCTATGTAGTGGATGTAGCTTGCATAAGTTTAGTACAAGTCATTATCCATAAAAAAGTTACTATACATTTGTACGTTAATTGGCCAATGTGTTAACTCAGACTACCGGTAAGTATAGATTATTTTTTTTCTCACACTTAAATAAGAAAAAACTTTTTAAAGGTGTATGCAATTATTTATTTCGAGGAATTGTTCGACAACAATTAAATAATGTATGAATATGATTAAACTTCTCGAAACCACAAAATATTATAATTAATAGTTATCCTTCCAATATATATCTGATACAGCTTAAACATTACGGTGTAGGGGTAGCATGAGAATCGTGGTTACTGCCCTAAATCCTTTTTAGTAGAGAATATGAATTTAAAATTCTACTGAACATAGTAAAAAAAAAATGTTAGGAAACAGAATATTTAAGTCGTTTTCCTTCAGAAAATTTCAGTTTTCTAAAAAACCGCTTCAATTTATTTTAAATAACATCTAAATATGTCATAAGACACATTTTATTTTCTGTTGTAACATATAAAATCTGTAACTACCAAAAAGTATTTGTTAGGTACGGACATTTTCTATATTAATATTTTTCAGGAAAATCTTTTAACAAGTTTTATTCTTAGCGATAAGAATTTTCTGGCAAGTTTATGTCAGAAACTTTCTGCAATAAACATTATCATATTTTTAAAGCCAAAGATTCAGACAAGTATATTGAATAATCGCCAGACGAGCAAGAAGACATTAAATTTCCCAATGCAAATATAAAGTACACCCACACTCTTAAATTTTGACTTTTTCACAACTTATTTCATGAACTTAGTTTTTACAAAGTGGAAAAATTCTTAATGACTTATTAAAAGGTTTATCAAAACCCCAAATAGTAATTTACATAACGCAATTATAATGACCATAATTTCTTTTTACAAACTAAGTGTCTTAAAACTTTCTCAACAATGTTTTTTTCTATATGAATTGCAATGTATTATACACTTCCTTGAATATGTTTCATATTTATATTTTTTTATAAATTCTAGACAATAATTCAAATCTTTGGTCATTAGGGAAATAAAAATCTTCAGTTATGCTTCATTAAGTGTATTTTTTGTAAAGTATTGACAAACGTTTAAAAGTTTTTTCTTACTATTAGGTCCCTATATTATCTATCGTTCCTTTGTGTTGTTGACATAAACTTAAAAATTAAAAAATGCAAAGTTTTGCTTTGTTTATATCAATTCATTGTAAACGCAGTATATCATACGCACTCTTAAAATACCAAAGCCTTTTCAATATCAATTTGAATCGTCTTTATAATTTAATTCATAAACACCAGCAATAATTTTACTTTTATGGACCCATAGTTATAAAGTGATGTTAGTTTACGTCACAATCTTAAATTTATGGTGAAATGCACATTTAACCCCGTAATGATGTTGGAAAACTTTTAAATAGTTTAGTTAAAAGTTGAGTAAGACATATTTTGAAAACTTTTAATTTCCTGAAAAAAATAGAAATTACAACTTACGACGATAATAAACTTCAATTTAAAAATAATCAACATCGTAAATTTAATAACGCATATTAATCATTTAAGATTATAGCAAGTTCCACAAGCCTTAAAACCTCTTTCCAAAAATCTTGCTATTTTAAAAATATGAAATGATTGCATTGGCTAAAAAATCCTTTCATTTGAGGTAACTGAGATCACATTTAATTAAATAAATTTTCAATTAAAATTAATTGAGTGTATATTTTATGAAGTGAACATATTTTCAAAACAATTTTCTGCTTAAAAATTAAATCTCTATAACAAGATAAAAACATGGACAATTGAAAACTGCTAAAAGTAATTTGTCATTAATTTTGAAAGTAACCCATTTAGTGCAGTCAATTTTAGAGACAAAATTTTTCTTAAAAGTAATTTAGTACAGAAAGTCTTGTGGGGGAAAATTCTTAGTTTATCTACTACTGAAAAAATGATAGTAATGGACAAGATAATTAAAGTTCGGTTTCCTTTTTGAGACGTATAGTGACGTATATTGACATATATTGAGGCGCATAATTTACTTTACAAACTGTTTAATTTGATTGAAATAAAATATTTCTAATAAGTAGTATTAGCTAGAGTTTTTTTAAATTTAATTAATGTCGCACTGCAGCTGCACGGGAGTTCATGGTAAATATTGTCCTAATTTAGAGCCACAAGTCGAGTGATGAGCCTACATCTGAACAAAGCACCAAGCATCAACTTTAAGGGTAACATCTTAAGCATATTTAAAGTGCACCTCCTCAACAGGGGGTACAGAGGATTTTTTTATTTATTAAACTGTTTATAATTCGACAATTATTTTGGCAATGTCTGGACCCAAACCAGGGACCCTATTCATGCAAGGTTTTCATAATTCTCACGCTCTTCAGGAGAACTTAATAACTAATAATAATAACAATCTGTAGTTAAAAATACTATACTTAACTTTATGAATGACTTAACTTTTCTAATAACCACGTCAATATTTAACTTTTTAAAATCTATTTTTTAAAGATTATCTTACCCCATAACAATGAATATTTCTGCCTCATTAATTAGTATGTGAGAACTTTCTTCGCTATTAATTGGATGATTAGTAGCCGTGTCACCTTTGGATTAATTTTAAAGTTTTCAATACTTACTCATTTAAGTTTTCTCAGTTGTTTCTCCCTTAGAAACTTTAACAAAAGTAATTATGTAAAATCCAAAATAAATGATTAAAATTTTAAATAATTTGTGTGTTGATTTACTTCATTACAGACATCATTTATTATAGTAATGTTATTATCATGAACTTATAATCTATAATAACGATATTTTTTTTTTGATAACTTTCGAATAAAAATTTATAATTGCTTAAAAAAAATTTGTGCTGAAGAATAAGATATTATTTCATTTAAAGCTAAAACGTTGCGAATTGTTCATAAAATTGAAGTTGAGTATATTCTTCAGTGGTTTGCAATTACCGTTTTTATAAGAATTTAAGTGGCTTAGTGCAATTTACAAGATGGCCCAAAAGTAGCCTTACAGTTAATGATGTACATTGGTAAGAACTTTGGGTTATTTAAAGCATGTATTTGACATATTGACATATTCGTGCTCAGTTTTGTTGGTTTACTAAAATAAAGTCGCACTACAGCGTATTGTGCAAATGGAAAATCTGTGATTTTGTTTATAAGTGTAAACTACTTCTAGGAATCTGAGTGAGGAGCACCGACGGTGTATACTTATGACCATCTGAAAGTATGAAAATGCAGAGACAGTTACAGTTCTGTGAGATAATGCGCAATGAACTGGCTGAACAACCAGAGATGCTTTCGAAAACTAACTGCTGCTGTATAAATAACTGTATACGTAACTAACTGTAAGGCTACTTTTGGGCCATCTTGTATAATGTATATACTTTGAAGGTATCTCATTTCGCGTTTTCACTTTTGCAACATAGCACGCTTTTTTACCAATATAATTTCCCTAGAATATATTAGTTACTAGATATATTAATCCCTAGAATAAATCAGTTATCCTCAAAAGTTTAGTAGCCTTATCCCACGTAAGACAGTACCTTTTCTGAAAAATATATGATAGTTTTTTCCCCATAAGCAAAATAATATAGTCTATAACAGTTTTACATTAATGTTATATGATAGTTTTTTTTCCATAAGCAAAATAATGTAGTCTGTAACAGCTTTTTTTTTCTTATGGTATAGAAAAGTTCTATACGGGAAGGTGTCACTTTTTCCGCTTTCTCAACTATGGATTCTACGTATTTGATCCAACAACAAAGTCCACTAGTTATACCACTCCATAAATGCAAGCTTGTGGTTTATGGCAATGCAATCATTCATCGCGGCCATGGAAATTGTTGCAAACGAAGCATTATAAATCATTGTTATTAAATTATGTGTTCATAAAATCATTTTTTATTTATTCTCAGGGAAAACTAGAACTCACCAAGAAGCAATGAAAACTTGAAAATCCAGAAAAGTGTCTAGCATATATGCAGACTGCTGCCTTAATTTTTAGTGTGTTAATTTAACTAGCCTGAAACAATTATTTTTATTACATTATATTATTGCATTTACTGTTTTTTCTATCTGTAATTGCATTTACTGTTAACGTTATATAATAACTACTCTTTAAATTTATTAGTATTTCAAGGACATATAAAAAAATAACGAAAAGCAACATAAAACATTACATTTCTAGTAAAATTCTTGGTTTTCGTCCATGTTACGATTTGATATTAAAATAAAATTTATTGCTAAGGGGAAGATGTAAAGTACAAAAATATCAACAAAAAAACACACACACATCCCAGCTAGCGTTATTTTTAATGATCTGTGATTGCGTCATGGATCAAAATATTATGTACATCAATCACTGAAGCAGCTGTAATTTTTCATTCTGATTACCTTAGCGCTGATTTTTGTTAATTTAGATTTTTTTTGGAAAGCTTATAACTTTTCTTTGTAAATGTTAACAAATTAACTATTTTCTATACAAATATAATCTTTTTTAATTGTACCAAAATTTGATTGTCTAGATTGAGTAATACCGAAACGTAAAAAAAGTTTGTTATAGTTGTACAGTTATACAATTTTTAAGTAGAATATTTTTTTTAACGTAATTTATTGGCTACACTTTATTTTGGTGTAGTATCTGCTTTCTTTAGCAGTGGACGTTATAAAATTTCTGATTTCTGGTAATTTTGTTATTGCAACCATTCATGCAATCAATACAACCAACCATAACTTTTTTATTGATCCTCATACATTTTTTTGTACAAATATCGCTATACATACACAATACATATTAATATACATATATTGTCTGCATCATAAACTAATTATAGAACAAAACTTAGTATAAATAAAAAAAATCTACATAAAAAAATTCAGTATTATCAACAATGTAGTAATTTAAAAAGTAGATTTTTCATTTCTAAATAATATTTATGTTACAACCTACACAGAGTCTTTCCTGATTGGAATGATATTCTCAGAAAATCTAAACTTGGCGAAGGCCACCTAACATATTCTCTTGCCTTTCATAAACATGAGTTTAGGGAAATCTGTTGAAATCCGTGAATTGGAAGGATAAATCCCATATAATTACATTTTCTGGGAAATGCACTTACATCCAAACTCTGATGACGACTCCGAAAATTTGATTCGAATCAATGCAGAGAAAAACTGTTGAATATAAATCTACCGGCATTTATATAGCTGACTATTTATGAAAATAATGATATGACATTAAAAAAATATCTATTATATTTGTATTTTTTTTAAATTATGGTGGCGTGTTCAGCATTCATAATTTTCGATAATATTTGCGTAATTATACGAGAACTTTACACTTTTTGGAAACAAAACCATTTTTGTAAAATAAAAATGAATGTATATTTTAATAACGTGATTGCTATAGTAGTGGACAAAAATCTTCAGATTTGGCAAATTTTAACAGAACTGAGAGCCATTTTTCGTGACATCATCTAGGCGGTTCTTGCTACCAATTTTTTGCCCATATTGCGATGAATCTTATCTCTCAGTATTCATTTAAGTTTGCAGAAATTTTATTTTGCTGAGAGAACCCAAGCCAAATGAGTACCTAAGAGATCTTTTACGTGTTTAATCATATGACATGCGTACTCACGATTGTTACATCCAGTTAAGTTATTTTCACACTACAGCTACACGAGGGCTATATTTTCCTATTTAGAAAATCTGATAACTCAGACGGGACGCGAACCTGTAATCTTGGGCTTATGAGGCGGACATTTATTACCTTTCATCCACTCTGTACCAGAAAATGTGCGCATTTACATCTTATTTTAAAATAACCTATGGATTTGAAATAAGTCATTTTATATAAATTTGTTAATGTAAAGGTTTCAATATATCATTGAAAGTACGTTAAAAGTTGACTTGGGTAAATTTACTGTCACATGAATTTGAAATTCATGAACAATTAGTAAATATAGTGAAATTCTTTTAGCTAATATAATTAAAAAAAACTAGGAATGTGTAGCACTTAACGACTTTCAATTATCCCTCATTGAATCATTTATTTATAGGTATTGTGTACCCTATTAGGTACTTTTAATAACAATAAAGCTTAAAAAGTTAAATTTCAGCTAAATTTTGTGCGTCCGTGAATACATTTTAAGAAAATAATGGTACGTTTTTTTTCTTCTTTTTAAAACTTATTATGATGTCTGCCTGACGCCCGAAACTCGTGTAATAAATTAGTCTATAGTTTTTTCCCGATTAACTGATTCCTGTCATTCATTTAATGTCATTCGGAGTTTAAATGCCTTTTAAACTAAACAACAGCTACATTTTGCGAGTGTAAGACTTTTTTCTGAAATCTTATGATGTCCTACGGGTACTGCGAACTCCTTCATCTAGTTTGAATTCTGCATCTCTTCTCATTTCTGTAGCATGACAAGGTCGAGCTTTGATTTACCTAAATTTTTCTTGGATACAAAACTATAAAAGAATATATCCACAAAGTGCCCCAATAAAATTTCAATTTCTTGTATAAACTTCACTTTCTAGTAAAATCAGAGAAAATCCACCCCAAATTTGTAGAGGCAGCTTTGGTGCTCTTTTTCACTGTGTTATGTAGCGTAACTTTTCTCGGTGTATTTGGTGTAACCTTACTCCGCATTTGTAGTATAGTCTTACTTCGTCTTTGTGTTGTTGTCTTACCTTGTCTTTGTGGTGTATTCTCACTCAATTTTTGTGGTTGAAGTTTACCCAACTTTCGTTTACACCGTTCTATTCAGTAAAACGCTACTGCATAAAATTAACGGGATCATTTGTTTCTACCCTTTTTATCAAGTAACGTTCCATAAACGTTTTACGGCGCTGCTTTCTCAAATAAACTTTGAAAACTAAAATACACTACTTGCAAAATAAATGGAAATTGAAGGTAGGGCAAAGTTTTCAATAATTCATGGAACAAGATTCTTAGATCTCATCATATTTTGACAGATTATTAGATAGTGCTTTTCGGAACACGAGAATATGTTAAGTGTATACTTAAACTCTATTAACTGTTAATTGGATTTTTAAGACGAGCTATTATCAAGATTCAAAATTATTCACCTGATTTCCGGTAGAACCTATGGTGGAACTTTCAAAATTCGCTTAACTTTAAGCCAATTAAGGATTTAAGGATTCATGTTAAGATTTTCTGAATGAAAGGAGATTTAACCCATTAAAAGTTTGTAGATTGTCACTGAAGGCCGGTTTAAATAATGTAAATCGTCAACGGAAAACTGCTTAATTGACAAATTTCTCATTTAGGCCATCTTTACATGTTTGACATAGTAATAGACGGATAATGATTATAATATACCTTATTATAACTGTCGTAGGGCGAAATTGAAACTTTTATTGATAGAACTTTCTAAATTGCATATTCTTATTTAGTTTGTAGAAAAGTAAACGCATTTTTACAATTGACGCATACATATTCTTACCATTTGAAGATTAATGGATTTTGCTTTGAAGAAATCCATTTTAATATATATTCTAATTAGCAAAACACTTTCCATTTTTATTTAGAGTTAATAAAAAAAAATAAAATAAAGCTCAGGTTCCATCCAACGTATTTTAAAAATTATCTTTTGTTAAAAAGGTGTGACACCAGATACCTATCTTTTATATTTCTATTCGTCCGTGTTCATGCAAAACGTTGAAATGTAAATTATCAGTCAGTTATGGTATTTGCCCACAACATTAAATATTCATTAAAAATTGCTTTAATCTGTTTATTGTTCGTAATAAAATAAGATACATATATAATGTACACACTACAAATAGTCTAAGGTAACGTTTATTCACAAATAATTAATTAAAAAGTGCTGAAAGCATTACATTTAAAATAAATGTAACCTGCATTTTCATTCATGCTCCCCAAATATCAAAAATACTAACTCTTTTCTGGAAATAAAAAGCTTCACCAACGGTTTTTTTTTCATTTCCTTAGCAGTACGCATGCAAAGTAAAGTAATATAGTTAAAACCAATTTTTGAATTTCAATTCTAACAACTTGATGAAAACAATAAACGAAACAATTACTTTTTTAGTGCGAAACTCCAATTCCGACGAGACTTCCAAGTTGATTACTAGGCGTTTATGTTTCTACTTCAATAAAAAAGAAACTGTGCATTGTCAAGCAGGAGAATGGTTAGCCGATACGGAATCAATTTTTGAGAGTGTGTTCCGTCCTATCCCATCAAATTCTTGATTGTACGTTATAAAAGAAAATGGACGAATCCTTCTTTGTCAGTCTTGCACAATGAATCCATTTCCATGGTATTTCCTTCCTGAGAAGAATAAATTGAACGTTCTCAAGTTTTAAAGTAGACGAGTAAATATTCAAATGAATATTCGTATGAATTTGAGTGGTTATGAGAATATAATCAAATACTGTTGATCCTGTTACTGTTGCCATAAGGAAGTAGGCTTGTAATAAAAGTTTTTGCTTTCAACAGCTTCCTGAATAGTTAAAATTCAGAAAATTGCTTAGGACAGAATCATACTTTTATTAAAATACCAAGAATTTATTATTATTATTATTATTATTATTATTATTATTATTATTATTATTATTATTATTATTATTATTATTATTATTATTATTATTATTATTATTATTATTATTATTATTATTATTATTATTATTATTATTATTATTATTATTATTATTATTATTATTATTATTATTATTATTATTATTATTATTATTATTATTATTATTATTATTATTATTATTATTATTATTATTACTTAGCTAAAGAATGAATACGTTGCATTTTAACTATTATTTAAAGAATTAAAGAAAAAACTTATATTTGAAAGATTAAGCACTAAATCCTTTTTGGAAACTTTTATATTTTAAAAAATAACAAAATTTTGCACAGATACCAATACTAACAATGCAAGTTTTCCATTTAATTAAACAAGTTATCTTATGGTTGTATGTTACAAATTAGAGAAAATATTTACTTACAAAACATATATAGAATTTCCAAAAGAACGGAAAAATTTCCTGTATTACTGTTAGCATGTGAGCAATATTGGATTGACACACAATTCGTCCTTTAACTTTGTGTTTTTTGTTTCAATTTATTAAAAATTAAATTTAATATTTATTTTCATTGCATTTAGCTTACTTTCATATCAGATATTGATTAAAACATGAAAACTAGGCATTAGTTTGAGAAGCAAGTATAGATTGAATCATTCTTTTTTTTATATACATTGTTGTGCACATTCATCGCAATCGTTGACAAGTACATTTCTTATTTATGCGATATGGAAGAAAGCGTCGATTTTGAACGAACGGTGATGTATTATAACATAAAAAAACTAGCAACAATTGTTCATGAAGACTATAATATCAATGTTGTTTATTTTTCTAGAATATTCCAAGAAAAGCGAAATGTAAATGTGTACATACTAATTTTTATGAATCGTTTGAAAATTTAAAACATATAACTACCTGTCAGAGGAATAATCCCAAAGCTGAAATAATATTCTTAAATTTTAAACTTCAAAAAATTTTATATTTCTGAAAATTCTATTTCTGATTGTTTTTCTGAAAAATGATAATTGGTTCGAAGGAAATGATTTATTGGAACAACTCAAAACTTTCATATTGATAAATAAACCATATTTCTAAATTTTGAGCTAGAAATGTGGGATTTGCAGATATTTTAGTCAACTTTTGTTAAGTGTTAATATTTGTAGGTTAATATTTGTAAAAGCAACAGTTTGATTATGTTAACTTAGTGTGTTTACTTTTTACTTGTGCTACTATCGCAATCACCAAGAGATATATTCGCATTCAATGGCGAACTTGGCTGAAGAAAATATTGTCGTTTTACCCTTCATTCATTACGGGGAACCTAAAAAGATATGTGCCTTTGCTTCAGGGGAAGTTTCATAGTTTATACAAATATATATCCTACACTTCAAGTTCTTGGTATCACAGTTTGTTTGATTTTCCAATATGCACTCGTAAACATCCAATGCTGTTTTGGATCGTAAATTGCAGACAAAATAATAATGTAATGTTTATTGTAGAAAAAGTTTGATTATTGAAATAAAGTTTATTTTATTTTTGTTAATATGTTTTATTTATTCAAATACAATAATAAGTAAAATTTCATGTTTGATTTAAATGAAAGAAACTGTTAAATTTGCTGTAATCTAAATAATAAACTGCTGTAATCTAAAATATATAAATTTTTCTAAAGTAGTGCGTATTAATCCTTTTGTAATATCAGAATCTAAAACGTGGTTTTTTTAATCTAAAAAGTCTATCAATGTATTAAAGTACAATTTAATCTAAACAGATGCATAAAAAAGCAATACTTAAACGCTTGCTTTGTACTTTCTAAGCTCTCCTTTTATATTTAAAAATGACTAACTCTAGTTTAATTATTGAAGATATCCTATAGTTCCAAGGAAAATAACGAATACCTTTGATAAGAATTCGCAATATGAATTAAGCTGTTGAATATTGAAGTTTTGGGCCATTTGCGAGGATCCCAAATGCACCAAAAGTCTCGTAAAGAGTTTTAAAAGTAGATTAGCTGGTGCTATAGTGAACGTACTCTTAACCCGGATAATTTATGATGATTGAAGTTTTGCAAGGATGAACACAGGTTTTAAATTTAAGATTAGGACTATTTCTCTTACAAATGTCGAATTATTGAATAGTATTCTCGACAATTAATTTTTTAAAATAATTTCCAAAAATTTAATAAACTTTTTTAAGTACATTATGCAACATATTTTGAAGTCATAGTTTTTTATTTAAAGTAGCATTTATTG
This sequence comes from Hylyphantes graminicola, assembly GCA_023701765.1. Taxonomy (NCBI): domain Eukaryota; kingdom Metazoa; phylum Arthropoda; class Arachnida; order Araneae; family Linyphiidae; genus Hylyphantes; species Hylyphantes graminicola. The sequence continues at coordinate 29,994,640 of CM043117.1, read as the reverse complement.
TTATTCAAAAAATATGCAGGCAATTTACAAAACATGAACCTAAAAACTTATTGTAAGGTTATAAAATCTTTATCTTTATTTCTTGAGTTTTAGCGAAACTTTCAAACTTTTGCTAATTTAAAAATTTAAAATTTTATTTTTTGCTGGTGTTCAAATAATTTTTTTATCTCGCAATAACTTACGGAAACATACTTTTGTTCATCTGTGGTTTTGAAGTTTAAAAATCTCTAATGTGCAAAGACTTCGTAGACTTTCCATCAGCATATTTTACAAGACACAGTTTAACAATAACATTTTGTTTTGTTAGATGGCTTTTTGATAATATTTAAATATTGAATAGAATACTTTGAAGGTGAAAAATTGTTGAATTTTTAAAGAAATATTAATAATAGTAAGTCATGACTTAAAATAAAATTTGGTCAAACTTCAATTTTTTTTGCATAGCAATAAAACAATATTTCTCATGGATTCGTGTGTTCACTATTTTCTAGAAACATTTTTGCAAAAAAAAAATAATAATAAATTTAAGGTATATTGCTCAATGAATAGCATTTATATTTCAATTATTTTCGATTTTATTTGGCTTAAATAACAAAAGACTTAGATGTAGTAGTTAAAATCATTCATTATGATTAAAATTTCAGTCCGTTACACAGCGATGACTACAATATTACTGTTCTGTCTATTAAACACGAATTTTTTTATTTAAATATAAATTAAAATTTAAACCTCATAAACGACCTGTAAATGATTTGAACAGATATTTAAATGATATTACTTTATTTTAGTTTTTATAATCGTTGGCCATATTTTAAAACACATGTTAATTGTATACGTTTTTAGTATCTAAGGACCAAGAGAAAGGCAATCTTACAAATCGCTTAATTTAAATAATAAATGCACCTAAACACATCCAATTTAAACAATCAATATACTATTAAAATTAATTTATGTGCTTGCTATGCATATTTTATATTTTTACGTAAAAAACTTAGTTATGTTGAGGCAATTTTTATAAAAAAAAAATTTTTTTAATTTTTTTTAAGGGCAAAAAAACTTTTGAAACAAATATTTAAGTTCTTAAAGACTTGGTTTATACCCAAATAAAAAATTCGTTTTCATTATTTTGCTAACTAAATACAGTTTTTTTACTTTAAACAAAGATAAAGCTCATCAGTAAGAGTTTTATCGTTACATAAATAAAAAAATTAATTAAATACCTTCCCAAATATTCTTTTTAACCCCCCTCCTCCCTAAGAAATATATTATATTTAAAGTATGTATTCTTATTCGTATAATCAATAGTTTTACATATTTTGTATAAAAAGTTATTGAAAATATTTTTATCTTTATTCTTTTAAAATCTTTTATATTTTCTTCTAATCTTATTTCTTTTATTATCTTTCTTATCTGATTCTTTCTTATCTTTTCTTCTTTTCTTTTTAAAGTCTTTCTTTTTCTTATTAAAGTATTTTATTTTTAAGTTAAGAAAAAATAAATAGTCGCATTGGCATATGCATAAAAATAGTTGAATCGCGTGGTATCGGTTATCAATCCAGAGCAAAAATAAAGAAAATAAAGCATTTCAAGGAAATACGTCATCATGTTTATTGATATCGGAAAGCTTTCTTCTAAATCAATCTGCCTATACTCGCCACCAACCAAATAAGAAACGGCAGGGATGGCGGTTTTTCAGAAAAACCGGTGTTTTATAATGGCGGTCCATCCCTAAAGTGTTTCAAATTAGAGTGGTGGGAACTATAGAAAATTATCTTATATTGCAAACCTAAAATAGTTGAACACAGAAATAATTAATCAAAGTATACATAATCTATTTCTGCAACAACTCATCTATTTCAAGCCAATTAGAGATGCATAAATATCTTATAGCAATAAATGTTAACTAAAAAATAAATTTTTCCTCAGCAATTATGCAAAAAATGTAATACAATCGTATTATGAGGGGTAAAATTACTCTCAAATGAAGGTTCTAAAACTAAGAAAAGGAGTAAGGAAGATTTTATTGACAATGTTTCATAATCGATCATATCATAATCGATACCTGATAAACCCTTAATAATTTTTGTTGCCCTATGCTGAACTTTTTCAAGCAACTCTATATGTATTACACAGAAATAATTAATCAAAGTATAAAAAAGCTAATTCTGAGACCACTCATCTATTTAAGCCAATTAAAGATGCATAAAAATCTTATAGCAATAAATGTTATCTAAAAATAATTTTTCCCCCAGCAATTATGCAGAAAAATGTAATACATTCGTATTATGAGGCTTTAAAATATTGTCAAATGAAAGTTCTAAAATTAAAAAAGGGGTAGAAAAGATTTTAATGACAATGTTTCGTTGCGTACAAATAATTGAATTTTTAAATAAGAACGTTTTTACATACTTATACTTACATTTCAATTTACATGAAACTTAAATAAACTATTACTGAAGCTTAAGCACATCCAAATTAAGCACCAAAGTTACGTAAACTGTTGTTAACCAAAACACTGCTTAAATGTGATAGCAAAACAATTTGTAAATGCTGATTCAAAGTATTAGCAGAATTATGCGGTAACTTATTCCGATAAAGTCTACTAGATCAACAACAATGTGCGATAATTAAATAAACTTCTCAAAAATAGATTACCTTATCATGCTAACGTTAGGAAAGTGTATTTTTCTTAAAGATTCTATTCATCATACATCGAATAATAATTGGGAAAATTGCTGTATAAACTAAACTATTTATCTTACGTCAAGCTACATAAATATCTTATATAGTGGAAATTAAACAAAACCTTTTTTTTTTCAAAGCAGCTTTAACTGTAACGGAATAATATTTTAATTGAAATTTCTTGAGAGCGTTCTTCAGTTCTTAAATTAGCGTCTTACTAAATTAGGAAAACATTTTGTATTGCTCAAGGAAAGAAAAAACTTATTTTCAATGCATTGAGTATAAATTTAGGTTCCAAATAAATGATGCTCATGAACATTTATTTTGACTAATTAACGTTTAACGTTACCAAGAAAACTATTTAAATTATTAGTTTTTGCACTAATAAATGGATTGAGTGAAATGAAATGATATTAAGTTCAGATGGTTACTACTCCAATTTACATAACACCCCTACATGAGTTTGTATAATTATGACGGATCTGTTTGATTATACAATTGGCTTTGAACCTCCAGGGATAAACCACCCGAAATGTGTCAATCTCTCTCTCTCTCTCTCTCTCAGCATGGAATTATCATACTTATGGCCCTATCACTTACAACTATGAAACAATCAATGGCATCGAAGTGTCAAGCATATATATTGAATTAATTCCTTTTAAAACTCAAAACTGTCAAAAAAATTTCTAAATGCGTTTAGTGTCCTTGCAAAAATTATACGAGCAATAACTAACAAACCACAGTACAATAGTTTAAGCTTCCACGTGACGTTTATAGAGTAAAAATTAGAAGCTTTTCCATAGCTCTCCGTCCCCTCTCCATAGTCCCTAAATTATGCATACTATGTGACACCCCTTTGGAATAACTTATGCAAATAAAGAAAAATAAACAAAAGTCAGGTGTCGATTAAAGTTTATTTAGAATTAATTAATCACATCTGCCACTGAGTATATACGGCAAGGTCACATTTCAAATATAAACAACTAGCATTTAAAGATAAGAACAAAAAGAAGCAATTTAACCCTATCAGTCCCAGTGATGCCATTTGGCATCATCACTTTCAATATTTTTTTCAAAATGTTTATGTCCCGTTCTGACATCCAAACACACATCATTCGATTCTTCACAATCTGTTCTATTCGACAATATTTTACATTAATCTCAATAGAAGTCAGAACTACTATTTTTTTTATTTAGAAAATAGTCAACGAGCGTTTCTCCTGATTTTTGATCAGTTCACTTCAGTTCCACATATTTTAAACGCAATTTAAACTATTTCGGTTAAAATAATTACTAATTTTTTTTTTAATAAAATGGTCAGATACCTTGAAATATATAACTCAAAGTGTTTCTAGGTAATATATTTTTTTTTATTTTGTTGTTTTCCACAATTAAAGAATTTTGGCATGGTTTCAAAAATCATATAAAAAATTTAAATGAATTTTTTTTCTTATGGAATTCGTATATTTGACCTAAAATTAGCTTATTTTGTGAATATCAGATGTTTTTGTAGTGTAGTAAATTTTTGGGACTGAAAGGGTTAAAGTTCTACTGAGTAAACGATTAAAAGTCAAAAGTCTTAAATTTACAACCAAAACGTTAAATTCGATGACTTGATACACTTAGCTGGTGAATGGGCGGAGGCGGGCGAACGTGGCGGTCAGGCCTCAACCGGAACCATTGACGCCTAACCCCGGGACTGTCACGGGAGGCTCCTGGGTATGGTTGTTCTTGGTACACTGGAAGACTTCAGACCAGCATAGCACTTGAGGAATTCACGAATTGAGAAAACGAGGAGCGTAGCCTGCCAGCAGGACTACGGAAACACACAAACGGCGCAAGCACGAAATGACAAGCGCGGAAAAAATGATAAGAGCGACAGTCTTCTTGAAGCGAGAATCTTTTATACCAGCCCGAGAGTCCGATTTGCATAACACCGGCGGCTTCTTTGGGCTTTCCCCCGTAATTTTTGGCTGCGTTGAGGCCGGACCGCCACAACTATATACAAGTAAACTTAACTCCTCGAAACAACAGCCCGTAAGTTGGCCAAGGACTGCCGTGCCCATTCCAGCTATCGTGAGCTAGAGCTCTGGGGTGCTAGGCATACGTCCAGGTAAGGTGGTCAGCCTCACGCGGAATCCCCAGTGTTTAGTTCCCCAGCATGTTTGATACTCATTATTCATTATCGACCCACTTAAGAGATGAAAGGCTGAGTCAACCTCTTCCAATACGAGAGTCGATCCCTGAACCTGTGGTGTGGCAATGTAGAGCACTACCACTAAGCCACTGGGCCTGCATTCAAGTATGGCGCATAAAATTAAGCTGAATACGTTGCACTATAAATATTTAAAAAAAAACTTCACTATTTAATACTTTTTTTGAAAAAGTATAAGATGGGTATTTTTATTATTTTAAAGTAGTTTTAGTATTTTCTCACTTGCCTATTTTAGGGTGTGAGGTGTAATTCCGAGCAGCGTCAAAAATTTTATATCTGTAACAAAATAAAGATAGTTGTAGTTTATTTCGAATTTTCCCTTAGGACATGTCCTGGCTTTACTATAAGTTGTTGTTCCAATATGGGTGATACACACGATGTTGCAAGTCCTCAGTTCGAAAATTCTTAAAGGCTTAGTTCTCAGTCTAAAACTGTTGAAACGGATTTATTGATTTCACAAGCATTGTTCAACATGTGAAGCAACACTTGAAGGCATTTCCAATACCTTCAAAGACATTAAATTTCAAATCTTGAAGTTTTCAATGTTATAAATAAATATTTGAAAGGATCATCATTTGAGTTTCATTCAGCAAATAATTCAAATTATTCAGTTATAAATTATTCATACTAACATATCGTATATTATATAATATTAAATTAATATTTCCGAAAATAGAAAACTTTTATCTTAGTGATGACATTAATAAAGCATTTTGAGATAAGTTGTCATAGCAATAATATTGTACTTATGTACAGTAAACTCCCGATTATCCGCGGGTGGATTATCCGCTTTGCGGATTAACCGCGGGCCACTATTCCCCCTCCCGTTTTTCAGTTCAAATATAAAATTAAAAAAAAAACCGGGATAAATGAATTTTATTTGTTTCAAAACTTTTTTAAGAAAGCATTTCAAAAACAACGAAATCCTTTCTAGAACGACGAACACATTCAAAGAACGGCGAATACATTTAACAAGAACAACAAATGCATTAAAATAAGAATGATTAGGAAACCTGGTGAAAGCCAGATGCACATCACGAACATGTTTTTGTCAAAAAGCGTCACTTGTAAAATAAACTGTCCGCTATTTTAATTGAATTGCTTTATGTGATTTTGATACTGGCGAAATGCGTAAGAAACTAAAAAAAAAAGTCTTGACAATTCAAGACGAACTACAACTCATTAAAAAGCAGGAAAACGGATCCTCTAAAAATCAAATGTGCATGCAGTATGGCATAGGAGAAACGACAGTTATAGACATTTTGAAGAAAGTAAATTTGTACATGCTGATTATTGTAATTTACTTAATAAAACACAGAAAAAATTTAATTTATAGGCATTTTCTTCATTTTTGCGGATTATCCGCGAATTCGCTTATCCGCGGAAGCCGCGCCACCCAATTCCGCGGATAATCGGGAGTTTACTGTATTTGTATTCATAGTGTGGTAGACTTACAATAAGCTAAAGCTGTTTCTCGCCTTATGTTTATTATAAATTTCTGTTATAGTTTTCAAGTAAAAAGTGAGCAACCATTATGCTTTCACTGGAAATAATTTTAGGTACTGATTATTGTATCTACCATACTTTAATGATGTAAATTTATTATTGGATCGCAAATAAAATGTTTGGATACTTCAAATGGGACATAATTAATTCTCAATTTACAAAACAACGCAACATTGAGTAATTAACGAATGCATTTTATGCAAGAGGTAATCAATTCAAATGAACAATAATTGCCAGAAGATTAGAATTTGAAGTTGAGTCAACGTAATTGCCCATTTAAATTCGAGTTTTCTTATTTATCTTGAAGGGCACTTAAATTTATTGAGTATATAAATCCAAATGAAAGAATCGGTTAAAGTCTTTGGAACTAACAACTAGAACCAAACAACTTCATCTAAGTAAACTATAGAATTAATTTGAATTTTTAAAAATGACACTTATTACTTTATAAATATAAACTTATTTCCTAAGTAATTAAATCTTTTTTGAGCAAATCTAATACATTGCTAGGTACAATCCTATAACGGAGAAACTCAACTGTTCAGTTCCGATTGGTTAGTAATATGACTTGGCTACGAGATTCATCATCAACGAAAACGAAGAAAAATACTTTAAAATATATGGAAATTAAGTCTTTATAGCTAAGGTTGCCAAACCGTCTGCTTCTCATCGAGAAAGTTATGGGTCCTTAACTAAATATCTCATAAATGAATTTGTGAAAAAAATTAATAATATTCTTATGACGCTATATAATTTTATGATTTCTGGTTTTATTGTAACGAGCAGGTAGTGTACGGGCTGAAAATTAATAATTTTATAAGAAATGGGTAAAGCATTAATATTTTGGTATTTGGTCTTCACAAAAAAAATTAATGGATTATTTTTGGCGATTAAGGTCATAATAACTATTAAGAATTGTAATTAATTCACAAGCTGAGAAGAAGTTTCAGATGTTGAAAAATGTATGTGCTCATGTCTAAATGAAATAGGGTCAAGTGGGGTAAGTGTGATTGGGGGTAAGTGTGATAAACAGCTCTTGTAACTTTGGAAATCATTCTAAAAATCTGAAAGTTTGCAATATATAACATTAAACCACTTATAATTAAACTAAAAAGAAATATTGCCCTTATTTTTTGTTTAAAGAAAGTTTTGAGCTTTTGAATTTAAGTGCAACTGTCTTCTTTTTATGTAGGTTTTCCTATGTGGGGTAAGTGTGATAAAACAGCAATGGATTTTGAAATGCAAATTTTGTACACTTAAAATTGGAATTCAAACATATTTTTTTTATTTATGTATGTTTCTTATAATAATTCACTACCAATTTTAGGATTTGGAATTTACTTGAATCGGAGAACGAATTTTCTTAATGAAAAATGCAGAAACCCTATCACACTTACCCCACTTGACCCTACGTGTTTTGTCACAGTGAATTTGTATTTGAATTTCAATTATTTACGTTCTTTTTTTAAGTAAACTTTCTGCATTTTAAAGAGTCGAATTCTTAACAAAATGTGGATGTTCCAAACATAACTTATATTTCGATATTGTTTCTGGCTAGTGATTTCTACCTTCTTTATTGACTTGTAAAAATATTAAACGTTGGTGCTTAAAAAATAATACGTAGTTATGGTAGATATGTAACCTTTTTTTTTAAAAGTTGGGAGTTAGTCAGAATTTTTACTCTAGCTCTTTTGTTGATCTTTTATTTTAAACTGACGTTCCACTGTTTTCATCTACTGCAGTAAATTCTCAGTTCGAGAAAACATGTCTAGTTTTGAAGCAAATGTAATTCAAAACTATCAAATGTGAATTAAATATTAGTCAAATGTTAAATATTTTTTTATATTCTCCTTAGAGTTTGCTGCAGATAATTAAAAAAAAGTTTTTTAACTAAATATTATTTTTTAATTAAAACTTTCATTTAAAAGTTTGAGTTCTTTTTAAGCTAAGAAGTGGGATTGTTCCAATCCAAGAATAAAAACTGACATAAAAAATTAACATAATTAGAGTATCAGGGTCAGAGTATATTATTTCAGTAATTTTTAATTTAAAAACACAATATGTGTAAAATCAATGTTATTATGTATTAGTAGAAAGAATTTTAAACATATCTCTGATTATTTCATAACTTTGGCATGGCAAAATTGAAAACCTTTATGAATAAAAAATTAGTTAGTAGATAATGTCATATAAACACACTCTTGATTACTGATATTAAAAATTAGATGCATTATATGAAAGTTTCTTGATCAATATAAAAATTTTAATGACTATTAACAAACTATTAAAATTTTTGAATATCGACGTATCTATTTCTTTTGGTGGAATAAATTTATATTTCAAGCGAATGTTTAGTCTTTAAGTTTGTAATTGGTGTGACATTAAAATTGTATTTATAACAAAAATTGAAAGCTTTGGAGCCATATACATTAATTTTAAAATATATATTTTTAAAATTAATAACTGTGTTCATAATCTTGTTGCATAATAAGTGTTTGGATTCGCATAAATTCATAATAAAAGTATCTTGTAATTTATTTGTTTTTTTACTTTGTAGTAATCTTTTAAAATTTAAATGTCTGGCAATTTATGTAATTGTAGCATTCCAATCAAGTTTTTAAAAGCTTCTAATTTTCGTACAAAACATCTTTTCAGTAACATCTTACATCTTTGAATATAATCTCTCTTTTAGTAATTGCTTTGGAAAATGATTCTAAACCGTATTTTTTACTTATACGCATTATGTAAGGAAGATTTATAAATGAGAAGTTGGTTAATTCAAGACATGAATTAACCAACTTTTGTTTTAAAATTTAGTTTAAGGCGTGTGAATACGCAAAAAAAGTGTCATAAATCTTAATAGTTAACAAAGCCAGTGAAAATATTAAAATACAATGACTTATTTTTACGTTTTTGAGTGTTTTCCTAGAAATGTCAATTAAACAGAAATTATCTGTAACTGCACTGTCAAGAAAAAAAACTACGTTAATACTGTCAGTGTCAAAATGTCGCGAAAGAATTAAAAATTAGAATAATTTTATTTAAAAACTGTTTCCATTTCAAGAAAGTTAAATTTAGTTCTAAGTTTAATCTAAGATTTTTTTCTCGTCTGACAAGAAACTTTTCATTAAATTGGCTTTCAATGTTTCAGTTGAAAGCGTTGACTTAATCGAATGTAACAGATTTTCAGAGTTTATTATATTAATATTATTGATTGGGCTTACATGTAAATAAGATTAGTTGTGTACCTATGTGCTTAATTAAAAAAAAACTATTTTAGTGTGGTTTGGTTCCGCATTGCCTTTCAATCAAAAACTTTAGAAGCGTAATGACAATATATACATGGCAAATAAACGAAATGTAAATTTATAATATTGATGATTTAAAATGCATGCAAGTTTTTTTTTTTTTTTTTTTTTGGCTCCCATTCTTAATTTCAGTGCATTTACACGATGTAGCATTTCGACATTAATGTTTTAAACGACTATATAATAATCGGAAGTTCTTTCACAAACTGCATTTTACAGTTTAAAAATGTTTTTATGCATAATGGACTAATTTATTTTATTGTAAGTTCCTCAATAGGAAGTCAACAAGAATTGTGGTTCATGTAATAAATCGAATAAATCCCCTTTTAAATGAATTAAATGTAACTGCTTTACCACTAAATTCCAATTTATCCAAATAGTTTGGAAAAGTCACTTGTAACTCATTTATTTGAAGCCAGTGAAAAGCCTTAGAACGCTGGCGGCTGATTAATGTTAATGTTCCTTGTATCTATTTTAAAGGAAGGAGTCCAACGTCAAAGCTATTTGAATTATTATTTACTTAAAAATATTTTAGTCTTAACTAATATTGTTAACTTATTGATCTTAATCTAATAACCTAATCTAATAATAATCTAATCTAATAATCTTAACTTATTGTGTAAATAATTAATAATAAGCAATTAAACAACGAACACTGGAAAATGCACTGAAGAAAATCAGGAACGTTTCTAATGAAATAATTAATAGTTTTTAAGTAATTTAATTTTTTTAATGTTGGTTATAGAAAAATACACGTATTTGACTACAAACTAACCATTGTATTTAAAACTTGTGTGGAGAAAGTGTGGATTTTACCAGATTGCGGTGCATTGGAATTATATAGGGGAGAGTGGGGGCTATTGGGACGCAGGGCTAATGGGACAAGGGCCCTAAAGCTGGGAAAAAATACTTTTTTACAAATTTTTGTACACTACAGCATTGTAACAGTTAGACTTCACATTTTAACAGCCAAAAATCAGCCATTAAACGCATGTGCTGAAGTGGAGAGAAGAATTGTTGTTTTTGAGAATTGAAAGTTTATTAAAAGTGTACCTTGCTTTTCACGTTTGAAGTATTGAATAAAAGCTTTCTATGAATTAAACTACAGTTTTAGATAGATGAAATATCCTAGATTAAGATAGTATAGGTCAAATACTGTGGTGAAGTACTAGTGCTTCTGTGTTGGGTCATTTATAAAGAACAACACTGTGGGGTCTAATGGGACAGAAACAGTGGGGTCTAATGGGACACGAATAAACCTAGCTTTGTATGCTTCTCTCGAAGAATCTATATAAATCTCTTATATCTTATTCAGTCTAGTTGCCAAAAACTTTTTGTAAACTTAATTTTTAAACTTTTTGAACTTTTCTCATCATATAATAAGTGAAAGTTCAAGTATCTGATTTGATGACATATTTCCACCTGCAATTTCATTAATTACATCTGAAAAAAGCTTGGTGAAGATAAATAAATTGTTGTTGGTAAATTTTGCTGGGAAGCAAGCTATTTTTTTTTTTCGTTGGATTGATTTCTGAAAAAGAAGGCGATGAAATAAAAATGTTCTTTAGAATGATCTGAAAAATTCAAACAATGGTAAGCTATTTGAAGACAAAGACGGTCTTTTAAATCCATGTACCGTGAAAAAGAGGACAAGTTTGGGATAAATTTTTGAAAATTTAGCTATAAAACTAAAGATTCAGTTATAAAACTATCCTTTCTAGTGATTTAACTAAAATTATAAAGGCATCTTCGGTTTTGAGTTTTAACTTTGATATTTCATCTCTCAATGGGAAATAATTTTTTTAAAAAAATTAAATATTGTTATGTTTACATTATTTGAATGGTATATGCTTTAATTTATCATTTTCTGATTCATTTTCTTTTTTTTAAATATTTTATTAAAGCAGCATTTAGCATGTCCCATTAGCCCTGCACCCTGTCCCATTAGCCCCCACATATGGGGGCTAATGAGACATTTACATGTTTGTTTAAAATGCTCAGCAACCAAAATATGGTAATGTTTTAACATTTGTCGAATGACTTTTTAAGTAAATGAATGTTCAGTTTATGAGCCTGTAAAAGAAGAAATTAAAATTCCTTTATTTTTGCTGAGATACAGAGGTTGAAAAAAATTTGTCCCAATAGCCCCCACCCTCCCCTACTTTCGAGAAATGGTTTATTAGCCTTTCATTTTTTTAAATAATAGCATTCTTTTATTATTCTATATTTCTTTGTAAAACTTTCAAAACAATGCTAATATGCTATTAAAAGTTAAGGGAATTAGGATCTTTTGTGAACTCCAAGCTTTAAAAGCATACTTTCTTTAATAAAAAAGCTCCTTCTAATCTCCTTCCAAAAAATTGACCCCCAAACCTTTCACATTTTATTTTCAAAATCCTTTGAAAGTCGACATGTATACGAAAAAAAAATACTTTTAATGTTTTCGTTTAAAAAGCAATCAACAAAGTGTTTATCTGGAAAGCTAAATTTGACGTTGGTATAGTATAAAAAGTTTCAACATTCTACGGCAATTTTTAATGAGACTTGTTTTCATGCATTATATATTTGACTTTTTCTGGCTCTTAGTTTCTTATTTTTCAGTATAATGTTTTATTTTTTATCGTTCGAAATGTTCTTGGTAAAACCTTGGTAAAACCAAAAACGTTATAGAGATAATAGTGAATGCGCAGTATTACAAAGAAATTATCACAGATAAATTGTTTTACTTTTGTGAACATTTTTATATATTTATTCGTTACTCCTTATGTGTGTTTATAGAATTACATGAGATTGATATCACAATTAGATTAAATGCATGAAATCCTTTAAATATTATCAATATTCTTTTTTAAGTATCAAACTAGAATTATTGAATAATGTTTTCATTCGAAATAATACATAATATTTGATTGTTTTACATACAAACTTCTATTATTATCATATAGGGAAAAAAGTTTTTAGATTCCCTTGCCACTTGTCATCGTATGATATTTCTTCTTTCTTTTTAGAGCCCTACAATTGTATGTTTTGATCTTACTTATCAAGATATCAAAAAATTTAATGCACATTTAAAATATTTTCTGTTACGAAAGGAGATATACAAAAAAAAACAGTACTAACTATGAAATGCGAGTGCGAATAATAATGTGATAGAAGGTTAGACCCTTAAAATAAATCAACTTGTTCAAAATAGTTTTGCTTAAATAGTGACTTGTTTACTAAACACTTTTTTTAAACTCTATATGCTTTAACACATAACTTCTTTATAAGAAAGATTTGCATTTTAAACTCTACAGTGTTTTGTTTTGTATTTTTATTCAATAAAAAGTTTAACTGGAATGTTTTACCGTAAATGAATGTCGATTTTCATTCCTATATATAAAAGTACGTTGTTAATGTGTGCTAAACAGTGATATAAGATTTTTTAATCGTTTTGAAAGATACACGCTTTATTTCTCACCAGCAAAGATGCGAGTACTGTCCCTGCCGGATGCGAAGAAGGTAAAATGCTGGTAAACAGTAGGTCAGTCAGGTTGTCTAACCAGATAATATGTTCAACAACAAGTGTTAGAATTGCTAAAAAAGAGTCACACTAGGTTAGTCTAATATCAGTCGCATACCACAAATGTCGATAGCCCATGAAATGAATCGATAGCAATTCTGGCTAGCGATTATAATCCAATTATACAAAGCTATTATTACCTAGCCAACTCTACGCCGAACCACATATTTCATATACAATAGTTGCATGCTTGTATACCGATTGAATTATTTAAGGGATACAAAACCACGCTATGGATGTTTGTGTTTGTCAATAAATGTCATTATTTGTCGATGCGTTGTTCCTTTCTTTGTGACTGTTAATATTCTTTCTGTGTCTGTCTTACTTGACGAAGGTTAATAAGCAGGTCTCTGATCAAGCACACAAGCCGGATACATATGTAGCAGTAGTAGTTGTATATGTAGCTGTAGCAGTAGTAGTTGATAGAAGGTTTCGTTGCGATAAATTCTTTTTTTTATTTGCGTGCTTATAAGGCGTATAAATTTTTTTTCATTCGACGAGATTTTCATCTTAAATAAAAAAAAACTAAGACTGAAAATACTGGCTTATACTGGGCAGGACATAATAGCCTGATAACCGACCAACTTCAAGAAATAGTTTGAAACGCTGGGTCATATTTACACCTAACACATAACGACTGGAGCTGGAAATCGTGAGCTGAAAATAATACGACATGTTTTTGGTTCTTATCAAGTATAGTATAAACTTCTTAGCAATAATCTTCTCAAGTTAATGTCAAAGCGGTACGGCAACAGCCGTTCTGCCTCATACACTCTACTACCTAGCTGGACAAGTGAAAATCCTCTCACAGTGCATGATTCGCGTTACCTATACTAAAGTGTGCCTAGATTTTATAGACGAACTATCTACAACATGGTGCCAGACTTTTACATGCAAATGAACTAACTAGTTTAACACATTGGACTTAGTAAACTTATTAAGTATTATAGACTCTCTCACAGTCATTATATGGTGAACTCTACAGAGACCGAACATTAAAGTTTGGCATAAACCCATGGTTAATATTGTAGGAGGTGACATTGTGGAGATAATAATAGTTCCAAGCAAATATTGCCTGCCCAAAAATAGTAAAATGTGAATACAACTCTCTAGAATGGTATGCCTATTTGAATGGGGCATTCTAATTTAATGCACGTAATGTTTCAAAATTTTCGTTGGTGTTTTGAAGCAATCTGTAATTTAATATTGAATGTTGATTAAAATGTTTTCTTTATCTATCTTGATACAAAATTGAGTGTGAACTCATGCCTGATATTTATCATTTTTGTATTATTTTAAAACTTTCTTGGTAAAAAATATTATATTTATAGCATTTCGGAGAATAGCAAAAAACTTATGAGATCAGCCCTTTGGTATAATTTAAAACTTTATTAGTAAATGCATTTATATTTATAACATTTCGAACAAAAGCAAATGCAGAAAACCCTTCTATTAACACTTATTAAAACAAGGTAGTATTGTTGTCAACTTTATAACAGACAGATATAATTTTGAAGTAGTTATACTTAATAAATAATTAAGGGTTGTCACATGCACAAAGTTTCTGGTTGAAAGTGATAAATATTACATAGGTGACAAACTCTAATGGAAATACATAATTAATGTGTCCACATTATTAAATTTATCTATTCCAACGCTACGCTGTAAACTTGGTAAATGTTTTGAGATTATTTTTGGGATTAAATATTCTTAATCAACATGCAGGATTTGAACGAGACCGCTCTCAAATTAAGGTGCAAATTACCGTTTAAGTTTTCAGAGGTAGAGGGCGTTTTATTTTTATTTTTAACGGGAAAAATTTTAAGGAATAATTTTCCTCTTTGCAAATTTTTCACATTAACGAACTCTTTAATGGTATTAATTTGTTTGTTATGCAAAAAACGAGTAAACTTTCCGACTGAAAAGTCATAGTTTACTCATTTTTTACATAAAATATATAAAACAGAAGCATAAAAACTAAGCTACTTTTTGTAACTTTATTAATCATGAACTCTATGAAATTGACATTGAAGTTTAATTAATTGATTAAAACTATTACAGCATATTTATTGCTTTATAATACGAGATAAACCTCATTGTATAAGTATAAAATTAACTTATAGGGTATGTGGAAAAAAATAAGTGGTATTTGACAGCTCCAGTTCTCTTCTCTTATTCTTTTATAATGAAAACTGCACTGCAAATATTTAAACACTTTTTGCAGCACTTATTAAAGCACTTATTTTCTCCTTTCTAGAGATGCTTCAAAACAACATGTTTGTAGAAGTTATGAAAACACTTCCAAAAACACTTATCAAAATGTTTATTATCAACACTTTTTATATTTCTTTATCGCACTTTTCTATCCACAATTTTAATCATGTTAAAAGAATGCGTTTTTATTGTTACACCACAAAGTACAATCCAGCTTGTTTTTATGTGTGTTATCTCTCAAACTTGATTTACTTAGAGTAAAAAAATGTTTCTCAACACCTAGAGTTTCCTTCTGCCTATTTTCTTGAAGACGGCAAAGAGTACCAGTATATGGAGGACCAAAGTTCATATTTATACAACTATATATTCTCATCTGAACTAAACAGTATAGTTTTGTTACTTTTATACATCTCAGTGTTGTAGGGTTTGATTCTTACAACTACAAATTTAAAGAAAAAGAAAAAAAAGTATCATACATTATATCATCGAAAAATGTCAAAACAAACAAATGAGCCACATAAGTCAACCATCTTTCACTGAAATCCCTTTCCGAGTTCAATAAAAAAAATTTAACAATAGGCAAATCCACGCATAGATGGCTTTTACAAAGCCATTGGAAATTTATTTGAAAATGAATCGTTCCCCCAGAGAATGTGTATTCATTTATCGTGGATGGACAAATTAATTCGGGATAATTTGTTTTGGTTTTAAAATTCTACTTTTAAATATTTTCCATGCATTACTGTTTGAGATTACTGAGGGAGTTTGAAGCAAATATTTGTGATCGCAGGCTTTGAAAATCTAAAGCGGTTAACATTAAGTACAACTGACCATCCAGATGAAGTGAGATTGAAGTAACGACTTGAAGTATTTTTCATATCAATTACTCATATTGATATTTAGTTGTGGTTTAGTAAAAGTGGCTCTTGCGTTTTTGTACTGCTATGGTAACGGTTTCTTGGTAATCCTGTCATTAAAATAGAAAATTACTTATTTTGTTTGATAAATATTAGTCAGGTAACTATACAAACCACCTTAGTCGATTAATTGCCTTCAAAAACCAATAATTAGACACCTAAATGATGAGTATAACTGTCACAGAAGCAGAAACACATGCAAAACGAAATCGGGGCCCGCCATTTTGGAAAATGGCTTCTAAAAAACTTTATCCACCATATGGTGATGTCTACCCAAGATTATTTGACTCTCCTATATGTGCATAATTCAATTCTGTTGATAAACCAAATCAACATAAATTTTTACGAGTCTCCATTACAGGGACTGTATTATCATCCAAAACTGTTTTTTGAAATAACTTCCAAGATAAAACTGCAATACAGTTAAGATAAATTCTATGTTATGTATTAAATCAGTCCAACATATTATTCCGCATAGCTATTAGAAATTGAAAAAAAGTTTCAGTACCAGCAAACGAAGAAACACATGTTTTGTTTACTTAATAGATTTTTAAAATTATTACTTTATTTCTAATTGTATAAATTACTTTAACAACATTCCTTAAAAATTATTTTTAAAAAACTCGGTTTCGATGTTAGATAAATCTTTTCATGAATATTTTTATAAAAGGTAATAAAGTAGATGCATTCCCATAACTTGAAGTTATATGCTTTGACGCTTATATTTGAAGGCGAAACAATTTTTCAGAGAATTGATTTTTATGGCTTGCGTGATTGAGTAACGATACAAGAATTTGGACAGCTAAACTTGTATCTACGTGTTTATGAGATGTGGCAGCTAAGAATATGACACCGAAAAAATCCTCAAAAGTAGGGCTGCTTTTTGAAGTTAGTATTTTGGAGTATTATGCCTAGAGAAGGTACCTAAAAGTTTGTTTGGAATCACCATGGGAACAGCTTTTAGGTTTTTCCTGCGTGGGTGATATAAAATAAATGTGTCAACAAATATGGAGGGTTTTCGGTATAAAAAAGAAAATGAACTATTTTTGGTCCTTACTTTTTTTAACAAAAGTTTTCTTGAAAATATCTTACTGATTAACTTAAGCTGATGGATATTCTTTGGTTGAAGAATTATTGGTTTGTGTTGTTGTTGTTTTAAAACTCGTTGTGTAGTTGCCATAGTAAATGAGCCACAATTCAAAATTGCCGTTAACATACCATCGTATGCAAAATAATTATGCAAATTCATACAAATAGAAAGCACTAACAAAGTAGTATATAGCTTTTAATGATTGCATTTTGCAAAAGGCTCGCATTTTTAAATGAACAATTATTACCAGAACATAAGAATTTGAAGTTGAGTCCCCCTAATTGCCTATTTCACGCTTTTTTCTCATTTATCAAGGAAGGTTCTTGGATTTAATGACTACTGGAATTCCAAATGAAAGAGTCTGTTCAAGTTTTTGGGAATAACAATGAGAACCAAACAACTTTTATCATAGAAAACAAAAGCATGAAATTGAGTTTTCAAAAATCATGACACTCGACATTACGTTATGCTTAACTCGACTATACATGAAAGAACTCATTAACAAACTGATATTCTCTAACACAAGTAAATTTATAACGACAGCAAAACGCCTCAATTCTGTCAATTCTTCTATTTAGAAACTCGATTACATTTTACTATAAAAATTAACTGTTTGTTTAAAATAATAATAACTATTTTCTTTTTTAAGGTTTGGCATGGTCATTTAAAGTTTTTTTAGTTATTAGTAAAATTAAACATCATTAGATTTGAAACATCTAACCACCAACAGAGTGAGATGGAGGAAATTGACGGAGGCCCTATGCTCCAGTGATGGAGTGACAGAGGGCTAAGTAAGTAAGTAAGTAAAATTAGTGAAATTTTTACAACTTTTAACAGTTTGTATATATGGCTGTTTGAAATTATAATTATGGAAAGGTTTTTAACTGTGAGATATTTGTTTTTACTTTTAAAAACTTGTTCCCATAATTGTAAAGCGATAATTTTTGAACTTAACAGGCTGTTACGCTTAAACAATGCAAAAGAACGCGCAAATTTATGTGTCATTGTGTGTTTAATAATGCAGTCTAGACATAAGAAAGCCCAACTGTATTTTCTAAGAAAATAACATATGTTTAAAAAAAATCCAATATACTTACGGGTACATTTTTGCAAAAAATGAACGCAACATTTCAGTATTGATCTTATTGACTAGTAAAGTCCACTTATCCAACGAGAATAACTCTTGCAGAAAACAAGCAAAACCATATTTCAATTTATTTGAAATGAGCCTCAATGGACAATATGTCAGAACATCTCAATGGACAATATGTCGAGAAGGCTATATGCTCTGAAACCAGTCATAATATAACGAATTTGTGATTAAATAACTCTTCATGATGCACAATATTTTATTACGGTCACTGGTCTCATTGTAAAGTGCAGCTAGTTTACGGGCTATCGATAATTTTATGAGCAATGGCTTAAACATTAATTTATGGGTACTGGTAGGAGCTTTTGATCTTAAACCATTAAATTTATTGTGGGTTTTTCAAAGTGCAGGTCAGAATCCCTTTTAATTATTGTAATTAATCCACTAGCTCGGATACAGTAACAGTCTTAGCAGTTGATAAATGTCTGTTCTCATGTCTTATTGAAATTGGTATTCTGTCACTCTTTGAAAGTTATCTCCACGGAGTTTAATAAATTTTTCTCCTCGGAGTTTTCATAAATATTTGACACCACACATGTAGTAAAGGGTGGTAAATTTACAATCAATCTATGTTTAACAATTAACCTTTTTTTCGATTGAGTTAAAATTGGTTCACATTTTTATATAAAATATTTTAAATATTTTTTAAAATATTTTTGCAATCAAAGTGACTTTTTGTCTTTTTATTATTGACATTCTACTATTTTAATATATTCTATTATTTTTTGTAATATTAAATATAATTCGAAAATGTTAAATAATATTCAAATAGTAAATATTATTTATTTCTTTTCAGAGTTTAAGTCATAAATACATAAATACCTTATTTTGCACTAAATATTATATTTTAAATTAAATAATGCATAAAAAGTTATGTTATATTTATAAGCAATTAGAAATTTAAATATTTATATTACCTTGATCAAAAATGTTCTTTGATTAATTTTCCATTTAACGAGCACTCTACGAGTAAAAGGAATGGGATCTTGTTATGTTTGCCGGAATAGGTTTAATTATTTCTCTCTGACTAATGCAAAACTTCTAAAATGCAATATTCAAAAATGTATTTATAAATTTAATTGAAATATTATTTCAATATTGAATACTTTTTTTAGTTTAATACGCGTAAGACACATATATATGAAAACATATTTTACACTAATTATTATGTTTTAATCAAAAATTTCATAAAGCAGTTCGAGCTCTTTTAATCTTATAAGTAAGTGTGTATTGTTCTAATTCCATATTAAAAAAATGAAAGCAATAACATTACCTAGATTAATATATTAATTTCCAATTTAATTATACAACACTAGTAATAACATTGGTGAGTATTATATATTGTTTTCTCTGTCTAATTCAAAAAGTATAAATGGCGACATTAAAAACCCTTATACAGGGTGTGCGTAAGAGAATGTCCTAATTTCAAATTGTAATAGTATCAGCTGTAAGCGTTCACCAGTTGTGGTTGAAGGAGAAGAATAAAGAATAACTCCAACTGTTTCAGATAAGCGCATTCGCTTGTACCAATATATCGTTTTCACAGTTGCACAGACTGTTGTTTCTATTACTCCGAACTTGTTGCAGACTGTATGGGTAGAAGATAATTTTCATTTGGACGTTTGCCGTATCACAAAAGACGCACACATTGAGTAGTTATAGTTTACGAGAGTAGTTATACTGTGTAGTAGTTAACTGAGTAGCTATAGTTACTAGTTAAGTTTTCCTTCAATTTCATGTATGATTTGTTACACTTAGTATAAAATAATTGTAATATGCCATTAAAACTCGTACATTCTTTTACGGACACCCTGTTAATCAAATGAGTAAGTAGTTAAAATAAATTCCCATAATATTGATAACTTTTATTCGAATTTCGATGTATAATGCAAAAGTTTGTTGATGCACGTGAGATTTTTTAATGAATTTTAACTACAATAAGCTATTTAAATTTTAAATATCGACCTAATTATGTCTTTCAGTCAAATAAATTCAGTTACTTAATTTTTTATGTGATTGTTCATTTGTTGAGTTTTTGAAATTAGAATGCTACTAAAACTTAATTGATAAATTAAACAAAATGTTTTCGAGAACGATGAAATAAAATATAACTTTTAAACACATTGTCATTTTTACAATAACCACATTCATAATCCAGGTAGGAAATAAGTATTTCCATTCGTATTAAATTCATGACAAAAAGTAGCGTTAGCTAGCGTGTCATTTATAAAAAATGAAAATGTTTTACAGTCTAAATTTTGATAATTAATGCAATGGGCTTATTTCAAGAGACGTAAATCCTTTATGCTATCATTCCTGAAATTCATTGGTGGCAAGGTCCACCCACTGCAGTTAATAACCAGACCTTATTTCCATTCTTGTGGAACTGTAGTCACTTAAGACGCGAAACATGCTAATTGAATTGATCGCAAGAGTAGGTTTTTAATATAATGCGATTTTCGTTCAAAAATACATTTCCGATTACAACCGATACATTTCAATTGCCTTCCTTTTTAGAAGTATTTTTAAGAAGATATTAACAAATCATATTTACTACTCATACAATTGAACAGTAGAATTGTAAATATATAGCTTCAAGGCATGAATTCACCAACAGCTGTGAACACGCAAAAAACATTTTTCTTGAACCTTAACATTTTACAAAATTAGCGAGAATCTTTTCAATACAATGTCTTAATTTTACAGTTCTGAGTGCGCTCCTAGCAATGCCAATTAAACAGAAATTATCGTAAACTGTCAAATGTCAAGAAGAAATTAGCGTTAACATTTTCAGTGTCAAAACGTCGCTAGAGTATTACAATTAGAATAATTTAGAATTAAGAACTCTTCCCCTTTTAACGAAGAATAGTTTTATAAGTACTTGTATGGCAATGAACTTTTCAAACCTTTATTTAATTTTTGTTAATGCTTCAGAAGATAATTGTGTGTCTATCGAATGTAACATATTTCCTGACTTTGCTGTATGAACATTTTATATTTGACATACTTTAGTAGTTCCATCAAATTTTTTGTGAGTACCTAAATGCCTAAATTATTTTGGTCGTTCTTATTCCCATTTTCAAATTAATAAAAAATGTTTCGGAACCAAATAAAAATAAGTGTGATATTTTAATGACTTAAGTCTTAATTAAGTCCATTAACTTTGTAAATAATTAAGATATTTAATCAAATATATGGAATTTTAATCATCAATATATTTATATTATAATTTTGGCATCGCATAAAGCTTATTTTATTTTGTGAATTTTTATTAATTGAATAAAAAAAACACACTACGCCACTATGCCAACTTTCAATGTTAATATTTACTGAACTATAAAGAGTGTATAAGAAATTGCGTTTTCGTGCCAGAAGAGAGTGATTTCAGGGAATTAAAGATTTACATGTAAAAAGATTTAGTGTTAATTAATATTTTTGACTTAGGCCCATTTTCCATTCTAAAAAATATGTTATTCTTTTTCTATTGGAAAAATGAATAAATAAATAAAAATATGAATAAATAAATTTAATAAACTTAAATAATTAAAACTTTTTAACCTAAACCATCCTGCTCACAATTATCTTCCCTCTTTGTAAATATATTCCCGGAATTTTAAATGATATTTAAACTGGTCAAAGGTACAACACTATGTTGTACCTTTGACCACAAATACATTATTTTTTAAAAGGTAATTAAATAATAATTAAATTAAAAAAGTTGGCTCCTTATATAAATGAACAAAAATAAGTTCATCTTTCGATAAATAGAAGTTTAAATTATTTTTGTTACACACCTGCGCTATATAGATTTATGTTGGTGTAGCAGTTAACGTTTTTTGTTGCACCATCATGCGTCTATGAATATTATTAAGATTGTAAGATGTGAAATTTAAACTTAAATTACATAAACTCATTTGTACTCTTTGTAAACTTTAATAATGATGTCAAGATAATATGAATAATAAACATGAAATTAAATTTCAAAATACTGATGGATCAAAATACATGTAAGTTTATTCTGGTATATTCTATAGGTTTTCAATACATTAACAAGTTGTAGCATTTCGAAACAAAACTCGAAAATGTTTTTAACAATTACATGAATATAAAAATTTATTTTAAATTTTAATGCATTTTTAAGAGAAAAAAAATCGTTTTCATGAAATAATAAATTAACTTTCTAAAAGAATTTTCTTTCAATTGAAATTCAAAAACTTTGAGATACATTGGGTCAATCCACTTATAAATGTACCTTACTTCTTATTTCTAAAGTATCCGAATAGTTTTGAAAAGTCCGCCGTTTGGGCCGAAAAAAACTTTTTTATTTTATTTCGTTTCGCTATAGTGCGGAAAAGTTGCCATTGGTAAAGACATGAAAAATGCAATAATTTTTATTTTTTTATTAATTAAACTTCCGTTCGCGCAATGCCATTAAAGGTGGCAAAAAACTGTAAAAAACCCTAAATTTATATTTTTTTAAAACACGAGAGATATTTTTAATTGCTTTCCTTTATCATGAATTAACCCTACTAAAAGTAGTAAAATCAATATGTATGCACTTATTATACATTTGTGTCAGATCTTCCGGCCACGCAACCTAATACAAAATGAGGAAAATCCGTATTTTTTCAAAATTTCAAAATTCCACCTTTTTGTACAGTTTTGAACTTTTGAGCATAGATATTGATTTTAAGTATTTTTAATAGATAATTCATGATATAGAAACGCAATTAAAAACATCTATCGTGTTTTAAAAAAATATAAAAATTATGGTTTTTGACGATTTTTTGACAACTTTTGATGGCTTTGCGCGAACGGAAGATAAATTAATAAAACAATAATAAAAATATTAGTGCATTTATCATGTCTTTACCAATGGAAACTTTTCCGCACTATAGCGATCCGAAATAAAATAAATGTTTTTTTCGGCCCAACCTAACTTATAATTCTTTATTTGAAGCTGTTGAAAAGCCTTGGAACGGTTAATTAATGTTAACACCCTTCACAAAATTTTAAAGATCGGAATCTTTGTGTCAAAGCTATTTGCACAATTCATTTACTTAAAATCCGTTCGGAGTTTTAACTATAATTGATCCAACCAATATTTAAGAAATATTTTTAAAATACGCATACTGTAAAACATTCAGCAACGTTTCTAATGACGTAATTGATAATTTTTTATGCATTCTGAAATTTTATTTTATGTTACAATTAGCGAAAGATTTCATAAGTTTTTCAATGCATTATAAAATTTTTAAAACTTGATTATAAAAAAGTATATTTGATTAGAGAGAACAAGTGTAACCAAAACATAAAAGTAAATATACAATTTTCACATATTGGTGCCTTAAAATTTTGTTATTGTCCATAATATTAAAATTCTGTTTAAATGGTGTTCTAAGATTTACTTTCGTTAATAATGACATTCTTTTTTTCTTCTAAACTTCATAATATAACTTTCCAAACAATTATATTATGTTACTAAAATCAAATGAAAATTCGGATATCGTTAACACTAATCCTCAAACTAAATGACAAATAAAAGGGAAAGAAAGCGGATACATTTTAAAAAAATGTCCCTTGAAGCTTTCAAATTTTATTTTCAAAATCTTTTCAAATACAACATATATACGAAAAAAAAACCAAATTGTTTCGTTGTTTCGTTTAAAAAACACTTATTTTCGTTTAAAAAGCAATCAACAAAGTGTTTATCCGAAAAGGTAAATGTTGCATTGGTATAGTATAAAAAAGTTGAAACATTCTACGGCAATTATTGATGATACTTGTCTTTATGCATTATGCATTTGACTTTTTTCTGGTTTTCTTCTATTTTTTGGCATAATATATTATTTTTTATCGTTCGAAATATTCCTTGTAAACATGACATTTTATTTCTAAAAGTGAAGGCGTGAAACATTGTGCTAATAGCAAACCTCGATATACATTTATTCGTAGCTTTTTATGTTAATGGATTTCATAGAATTGACAATAAAGTTCATGAAACAAACAAAATTCATTTAAATAATAATATTTAAAAAGAGTACATTAAGCTTGAATGTATTGAAACTTGTGTAAAATATGTTTCTTTAAATTATAAATATATCGCCAAAATAATATACAATATTTGCTAGTTTTCAATAAAGTGATATTTCAAAATTTGAATCCTAACGGGGTTTTGAGCGTCGAATCCAAACAAATTTCTTTCTTGGAATAAATTGAACATTGTTTTGTGCATATGGTATATGGAAATATTTAATTTGAAAAAACTTTTTTTAAATGTTCAGTGTGAGTGAAAAATAAGTATAAGTACGAAAAAAATACACGAGTTCAATATATAAAATTGCAGTTTTAACGCATTTTTTTATTTAAAATCTTTAATTCTTTAACAAATACAAATGGAGGAATATTGATGAAGCAATGGAAATTTTGTACTTTATAAAAAATTCAATCATAGTAAAGGGCGTACATTCGTTTCTCTCTCCGTCTTTTTTACATTTTTGATATGATGTCTAAGAAAATTCGTAGCGAATATTAAAGTAAATGTATGTTTATATTTAAAATTAAACAACCTATTCTAAAAAAATTTGCTTAAATAGTTATTTTTTAAATAACACTTTTCTGGAGTCAAAAGATTACTTTTAATAGGTTAACATTTTAACTAACAATTTTAATAAAATGTCCCTACAATAGTTTTGTTTTTCATTTCAAAGTTTCTACTCGGTTTATTTTTTCTTTTCAGAATATCTGAAAGCACGCCTTAACAGCTCGCTATAAAGCGATAAATGCGGTAGTTTTTAGCGATAAAAGCGGTATTTTTTATCGCTTTTATTTCAGACAAGCTTCGCTGCACATCCACGAATGTGCGAGAGCTATTCTAAAAAACGCAGAAAGAAAATATTTCCTCTAGTTTTATATCATGCAGGAGAATATTTCTCATTGACAGTTGGTCAGTCTAAATGAATGGTAGTTAGTTAGTCGGTTTGTTTAAGACAAACTTACCAGAATCGATAATAATAGCAATAAAATGTATCAATATTAATTTTGGTTAGCTATTAAAATTGACTTAGCCTTAGGGATGATCATCCAACCAACTATTCCGAGGCCCATCCGGGGCCGAGTAGTTTAATCATCCGCCTCAGGATTCAGCCTTCTCAGGAGTGCGAGGGTTCGAATCGCACCTACTGCCAGTCATCCTCTAAATCGGATATCTGTACTGGGAAAGAGTAGTAAATCCAATTCGTGGGCGGATGGGCCCGAGTTCACTGGGACAGACGTGCTCGTTAAATCTGTGGATTCCAAAGTCCCGATGGCGTCAGCGTACAATGTCGCTCGAAGTTCCGTTGGATGCCCGCTCAGGTGTCGACCTCGTCACTTGACCAGGGTCTAAATTACGAGGCGTTATTGGCTATGCTAAAGCTCCTAATAGAGGCTAGAAATAGGAAGCCGAAAACGAATACGCTACCACTAACTATTCCGAAAAACAAATAAAATTTGAAAAGACAAATGACCCTTGTGTTCCTGTTTATTTAAATAAACTTTTCAAAAGCCATGTGGGCTGGGGAGCCCAGTCGGTTAAGCACTCGCTTAGCATGCGGAAGGTCCCAGGTTCGGGTCCGGGCATCGCCAAAATAGCTGCCGACCTATAAACGGCCCGTGCAGCCACAAATGTCCGACGAATAATACCCCGTGTAAGGGAGTGCACGTTAAATATCCTTCAAAGTCCTAACGCTGCGTACGATGTCGCCCTTAACGGTTGCGTTGGGTGCCTATTCAGGTGTGGCTCGTCATGTGACTGTGGTTCTAAAATACGACGCCCGTCGCCAATAGCCCTCGTGTAGCTCTAGTGCGACGATAATTCAAACCAAAACCAAAAATCAAAAGCCATGTCTATTAAACCAGATAATTTCTCACTTACTATCGAGTACATATTTTACGGCTTTAGAAAAACATCGTTTTAGTTAAGTTTGTTTTGGAAATCTATTCTATAAAGTTAATGTTCCGTACTACATTTCTAATCCTCATAAACAAAACGTTAAAAAAACTTAATTATTCATTCACGCTGCAAATCTATTTAAGGCAACTTCAGCCATTGCCTCCCCACCAGTTTAAAGAATAGTTTAGTGTAGCTTACAATAGTCTTAGCACAAAGGCTTAAAAGGATTAAGATTATCATGCTTTACAACTCCGTTTAGATGCAAATATTAGCTTAAGGCTAAGCATATTGGCAACTTTAATAACCTATCGGTCTTATTATGCAAGTAAAATAAGCTCTGTCATCGGGTCAACAAAGTCTTTTGAAAGATCGTGCACGGTTATAAATTATAGTTTAATTCACTTGAGTTTCCACATAGAATATGTTTATCTTTCAAAAATTAAACTTTATTAAAAACATA
The DNA here is from genome assembly GCA_023701765.1 of Hylyphantes graminicola. Taxonomy (NCBI): domain Eukaryota; kingdom Metazoa; phylum Arthropoda; class Arachnida; order Araneae; family Linyphiidae; genus Hylyphantes; species Hylyphantes graminicola. Next base: position 29,967,603 of record CM043117.1, on the reverse strand, counting down.
GATTTTCTAAAAACTGTATTTTTTAAGTTATTCCCTGGTATATATAATCGAAATATTAATGTTAACTTTTATTGTCGATAATTATTAGTTATTATTAATTTAAATACCAATTACAAGGGTACTCATTTAAAGTTGATTTGCTTCCAATTTGGGCTTAAAATACTTAAACTTGTCTATAATGTCTATGACATATTTAACCTTTGATCTTATAACTTATCTATTTGAAGACCAGCTTGATACTCTGTATCTTAGCACTAATATGGATAAAAATCATGGTTGGGTAAATAAAAAAACGAATGATATCTTGATATTCTTAAAAAATATAGATTAAATTTCTTGGTAATAATTTTCTAATGTTATTGTCATAAAATGTTATATGTCATATATGATATACCAACGGCTGTTTCCTCATTCATTCGACAGACTACAAATTTGCTGGGCTTGTGAGCATATTATCACAATATATAATTCGTGTTATCTATACTAAAGAGCATTTCATGAATAAAGGCATGGTGCCACCTGTTCAAAGGCGCAATATGCCACATTTCCAGTTCTACACTAGGCTTAGACCACCAATTTAGAATTATGAAGCCCCAAGAACTGGAAATGTGGCATATTTTGCGCCTTTGAACAGGTGGCACCATATCGTGGATTGACTGCCTTTATTCATCAAATGCTCTTTAGTATAGATACTTTGGTTAGTGCGCTGTGTGGACCGAACGTTGAATTTGGCATATACCTACGTTTAGTTTCGAATTATCGTCGCACTAGAGCTACACGAAGGCTATTGGCGACGGGCGTCGTATTTTAGAACCACAGTCAAGTGACGAGCCAGCACCTGAATAGGCACCTAACTCAAACCAAATTAGTTTTGGAGGAAGTGGCAGTGAGGACCCTTAGGGAAAATAGCCCCCTAGTAGCAAAATGTAAATTTGACTTTTTAAAATAGTAGATGGGCTAGTTGAAATTGGTACAGGAAGTGTCATATTAACATGTAGCATTATAATCTAATGATCACTCTGTTAAATTATCAATGTTTGTGAAACAATATGTATTTTAAAAATAAATGTTTATTTATATGTTTTCACCAGCCATGCACAAAATGTTATGTTTATTGATAATATGTTTATTGTTTAGTAAAATCATACCTTTTATAAATTAAATTTAAAACACTTTGTTGAAAAATACACTTATATTTGTCACATTCTGAATATAGGAAAATGCAGAAAAGTATTCCAATTACCACAAAATATAACAACATAATATTGTTGTCAAACTTTAACTGACAGATATAATTTTGAAGTCGCCACACCTTATAAATAATTAAAGGTTGTCACATGCCCAAAGTTCCTGGTTGAAAGCTGTAAATATGGAAGAGACGAGAAACTCTAATGGAAATGCATAATTAATGTGTTCACATTATTAGATTTATCTATTGCAGCGCTACGCTTTAAACTTGGTAAATGTGTTGAGATTATTAATGGGATTTAATATTCACTTCCTAGAAAATTCTCTTAAGGCTTAGTTCAAGTCATATGTAGGATTTGAGCGAGATCACACTCAAATTAAGCTGTAATTTACCGTTAAAGTGTTCAGAACTTAGAACTTTTAATTTTTAAAGAAAAACTTTTAAGGAAAGCTATTCCCCATTAGAATTTTTTCACGGCACCGAACTCTCATTTGACATTTAATTTAACTAATGGAAAAGTTTAGTAATTTTTATAACATATATAAAATAAAATCTTTAAAACTAAGTTACTTTTTGTAACTTTTCTAATTTTGAACTTCATGAAATTGTTAATTGATTAAACATTAAAAAAAACATCGAAATATCAATTGCATCATATTTGTTGTTTTATAGAAAAAGGATGAATCTTGCATAACTTTAAAATAAAATTATGAGACTGTGGAAATAGTTTATTTGCGTTTGATAGCACTGTTTCTCAACGATTGCCAGTTTATAATTAAAACTGCACTGCAAATATTTCAACACATTTTGAGATATTTTTTGAATGCTCATTTCTCTATTTTTAAGACTACCAATAGTATAAATACTATTGTATGAGAAGAATTGAAAACACTTCCAAAATCTCTTGTTAATGGGTTGTTGTAAGCATTTTTTTTTGTAGGTCAATACCGCACTTTGAATACTTTCAAAAAGTTATGTGTACTGTTCCAATGTACTAGTGACTTTTTTTTACTGGTTTGTACATTTTTATATCAGCTAGCTGGATGTGAACGCATGCCTACTAGACGAGGTGCAAGAACTATCGACTCGAGTATTGACAGTTTGATATTCACATCAATAAGCTTGAGTGTGTTTTTATTACAACTCTAGCTATATTCGAGCGTGGTTCCCAATTTTTCTCAACTAACTCTAAGTGATTAAAAATAATCTTTTCGGGAAAATCGGAAAGAATGTCGCTGAACACTTAGAGCCTATCTTCTTACCATCGCTCTTGAAGATAACAACGAGTGATACTTTCGATTAGATTATTCGTTACATTGATCAAGCTTCTACCCGTCGATGTCAAAAGCTCATTAATTCTACGTCTGTACGGTGTACCTACTTTGTTGGAACTAAACAGTAGTTTAGTTTGTTACTCTGCTTATTACACTTACAAAGTAAACAAAATTTGATAAATTAAAATAAGGAAGCCGAATATAATTGAGCATTAAGCCATCTGTACGTGTAATAAGTCAAACTTCACTAAAAATTCCTGTTCAAATTCAAATATATTAACAAAAAATATTTATCAAAATACAAACATATTTATCAAAATACAAACATATTTAACAAAAGGCAAATCAGCGTATGAATGGTATTTCCAAAGTCATGGAAATTTATGTGAAAACGAATTGCTCTCTTCAGAGACGCTGCAATCATTAATCAGGCACAAATGATGTCTGTATGTTTTGATTTTAAAAATCCCGTTTGAACAATTTTCCATAATTTGCGATGGTTAAAAAATATTGGGTAACTTACACTGTTTTAATATTGAATAAAATGAGTCTAAAAGAAAGATTTGTGCTAGAAAATCTTAGCCCTCAAATGTATTATCTAATTTCGAATACTAATCACATTAAAGATAGTTTTCATGTTTTTGATTATTATTATTGAATTAATATGGTGGCGATTTTACGTATCACATGTAAGTCGTGATTTAGAATAAAGTCAAGAAAAATAAACAGCTGCGTAGGTGTTTCTATTTACTACACTCTTATCGATTTTTCTAAAAGTCTATAGGTATCCAACACGAACAGTATTTTACTGATAAAATGCAGTGATGTCTATTTTTATTTGTATGCATAAATTGAGAATAAAATCAGTAGGGTTTAGATGTCTAAAGCTTGTATTGATATTCGTTAGTATATCTATAGAAATGAATTGAGATCAATTAAACTGTTTTAATATCGGAAGGTTTTTGTATTGATTATTATGGGTGTTTGGGGGAGGGGTGATTTTTAGTAAGGTATATTTTTAGCTAAATTGTGGCCTCATTAGCAGTGCAAGTCATTGATTTAAATACTGACATATGCCAACTATCATGGCAATAGAAAAACTAACTTTAACATGCAAATAAATATATGAAGAGTACACGGGAAGAACCGATTGATTTCGTTCAAGGCTTTCCTTAATAGCCTCTTTAGGGATGATAGCGAGGAATCGCCAAAACTGGTGTAAATAAGCCAGTTATTCGCTTAGTTTACCTTTCGCGGCAACCCTAATTCACACCAGAGTTAAGTTGAACGAGTCACACGTTTGCACCGCAAATGAAGAACCATAAGAAAAACCGGTTTCCGGTCACCAATGTCCGCCAAGCAGAGACAATTACGGAAAGGCTCTAAAGAAATCAATCGGTTCTTCCCGTGTACTCTTCATATATATTTAATTTTTATCAACTATTCTTTGTTAAGGTTTAGTTTAATAGAAACTAAAAGGTTACATATGATGACACATGAGAGAGAGACATTTGAGAGACATGATGAGAACATAACATTTGCAAGAGCTCGTAAAGGAACAGTTTTTCTTTAAAACCATCTGAGGAGAATGTGTATGGTGAAACGATCTATCTAAGTTTTTGACGTTAAATCAAAGCATAATAAAGTTTCAAATAACCTCATTAATTTCAAATTGGCTTTTAGTTACGTTCTCTTTCTATTGAAGCTTTTTATGAATATTTTTATTAGCGAACAAATAAATTTTGATACTTTTTGTAAATGGACTTTTTCATGTTTCAAAACCACTTAACATCAACTGGAAATTGAATATGTAATTCAATGAATATCCTTTGGGAAAGGATATTTTTACTATCTTTCAAATTTTAAAACCTTTCTGTGCTCGGATATTTAAAATTTATTGTGTATAATTTAAAATGTATGGGATATTTTTTGTAGCTACTCCATAAAAGCTTTTTACGTTGCGTTTTTGCCGATTCCGTTTCGAAATAATTCCTGTTCATTTCGTTGAATATTAAAATACAATCTCTCATTAACTATTCCTTTCATTGGTATTTAAATCAGAATGGTTATTAAGATTGTATGCAAGTGTTTTAGATTTTTTTTCTTTTATCTGTTTTATATGTTAACCCCTCAAGTCCTGCTATGCGGCCTCACCGTGGCGAGGGGGTGGCACTGGGCGGTCTGGGCGAAGTACGTCGGGAGTGTATACTCCTGGTAGGGTTACCCAAGGCGTGAAGGCCAGACCATTATGCTCAGCGAACGCTAGCAGGCATGGAGCCCAGTCAGACTTCTACCCTCGGGTGCTCCTCCAAACAGAAGCTGCAATCACCCCTCCTTCCATGAGTACTTACACAACAGAAGTTCATGCTGCATCGCCCGTCTCGCAGACTAATCAGGGGCGCGTTCGGGATTTAGGCAGAGGGTCCAGTTCGAAAAATCAACTACGGTCTCCAAAAAAGCTTAAGTCATTGAAAATTATTCAGTGCAACATCAATGGTTTATCCACAGTTGCAACGAGGGCTAAACTCGATCAGCTGTTAGACCTTGCTGATAAGCACGATGTTCAAATCATAGCCCTTCAAGAAACTAAATTAAAAGCCAACTATCAACTTAAAGTCAGTGGTTATAACATTTTCAGAACTGACAGAGGAAGAAATGGCGGTGGAGGCTTGGCTTTCCTAATTAGAGGTGCCTCATATCAAGACATTAGTATCACTCCACCCGCTAGCTCAGAACTTGAGGTCCAAGGTATATCCGTTTTTTGGAGGAATGGCCCTCTGAACATTTTCAATTTGTACCATCCCCCTAACTCAAACAATCTTTTGGATAGCCTCAATGGTATTCCGGATGAAAACAGCATTCTACTCGGTGATTTAAACGCAAAGAATCAAATGTGGGGTTGTTCCGACCAAAATAATAGAGGCGCCGAACTGCAGGACATTGCTGATGACCGGGGACTCATTTTTCTAAATGATGGCTCGCCTACTCATTTCTCCTTTAGCTACGGATCTTCTGAGGCTTTGGACGTCACCCTAGTCACACCAGACCTATTTCCGATCTGTAACTGGTCTGTCCTGGGCAATGTTGGAAGTGACCATCGACCTATTCTGATTGAAATTAAAAGAAAGCATTTGACCTCTTTGAATAGAGAGAATTTTTGGAACTTCTCTAAAGCTAATTGGAAGTCCTATGCGACGGATATTGAGAAAAATGTGTGTAAAATATCTAATCCTGCCAACCTTGAGACTGAATGGTCCTCCTTTAGGAATCTTATTATCAGTACTGCAAAAAAGCATATTCCTAGAGGCTATGTCAAACGCCATATTCCCAACTTTATCCACAAATCCCCGGCTCTGAAGCCTTTATTTGAGAAGAGAAGACAGATAGAACTGGATTTGACAACTTCAAACAACACAAATCACAGAACAGATCTCAATAAAATAAATGCAGAGATAAAACTCTTATATGCGGACCTCAGAAGGAAAAGATGGAACGACTTGTGTGAAAAGATGGACGCTAGGACTCCTGACACAAAACTCTGGAAAATTGCCCGAGGAATTAATCGTGAACAAGAACAATCAGTAAAATGTAACACCATAATAGATCCAAATGGTAACCTTACCCATGATGATAGATCTGCCGCTGACCTTCTCGGAGCTTTTTACCAAAAGACAAGTTCGCTGGAATTTAATGTTCAAGACAAGAAGGTAGCAAAGAGAGCTAGAAATTTGGCCCATGGATGCCGTACCACCGATTCAAAAACGCCCATTTTCAGTGACTTATTCACAATGCACGAATTACAACTAGCCATGGCCTCACTCGATCTAACTAAACAACCTGGACCAGATGGAATACATGGTCAAATGTTAGATAATTTAGGACAGGAGGGAAAACAACATCTTCTAGATATATTTAACCGATCATGGAGTCTTGGTAAATTACCACACGACTGGAAAAGTGCTACTATTGTTCCTTTTTGCAAACCGGGTAAGGAGGCCAGCTCCCCGGAAAGCTATAGACCAATTGCCCTGACTAGCATTTCCTGCAAGATCATGGAAAAAATGGTCCTTGCCAGGTTAAAATATCACCTAGACCAGGGCGACCTTCTACCAAAAGAACAATTCGGTTTTAGAAAAGGCCACTCTACTACTGACCAAGTTCTATACTTCTGCCAGAAAGTTAGAGATTCTCAAAACCTTAAGCCCACAAATCACACAATAGCGGCTTTCTTAGATTTATCAAAGGCCTTCGATAGGGTTTGGAAGCAAAAATTGGTTGTTAAACTGCATGAAGAATTTAAAATTAGCGGCAGAGCATTGTCCTGGATTTACGACTTCTTAAGATACAGAGTCATAAGAGTAAGGTATAATAATGTCTTATCTAAGAGCTTCAAACTAAATCAGGGTGTCCCTCAGGGATCTGTTCTGAGTCCGACCTTATTCTCAATTTACTTGTCAGGCGTTGAAAAGCTGATTACTCGAAAATGTGAAACTGGATTGTTTGCTGACGATATCATCCTCTGGACTTCTGGCTCAGACATTAAGACAGCTGAAGCAAATTTGAATTCAACCCTTGGTAATCTGTGGGGGTTTGCAGAGCTCCATAAATTAAATTTTAATCCACTGAAATCAAATGTTAGTTTCTTTACTACGAACAGGAAACTCTATAACTATCACCCACAGGTCAGTTTCGGTGGTCAGCTTCTCACCTACGAAAAGCACCCTAAATACCTGGGCTTCGTACTTGACCCTGAATTCACGTGTAATAAACATATAGAGAGCCTTATTCTTAAAAGTAGAAAAAGATTGAACCTTTTAAAATACATCTCTGGACGAGACTGGGGTGCCCGTGCTGACACCCTCAGAACTACCTACATTTCACTTGTGAGACCTATCTTGGAATATGGATTTCCAATATACTCCAGTGCCTCTCAGTCCAACCTTATGAAATTGGAAAAAGTCCAACTAAGCGCTGCCCGCATCATAACAGGATTACGAAACAGCTGCCCGAAAGATGTTTTGCTGTACGAAGCGGATCTTCAGCCTCTGAGCATGAGAAGAGAAGCAAACCTAGCGAAATATTACAGCAAACTTATTAGTTACGGCACCCAAAATCGTACGGCAGAGCAAATTCTGAAATGGCAAAATAACCAGAGATTAAAGAAGAACAGCCCGTTTAGTCTGGCGACATCCATGGAATTATTTGATAAAAATGTAGAGAGCCACTCACTCAGTTTGGGAATTGATCCCTCAATAGGGCTAACAGATGTTTTTTTCCACACTGAATTGCTTTCCCATGTATCCAAAAAATCAAGTATTCCCGAACATCTTAGGCAACTTGCACTAGAAGTTATAAACGGGATTCCACAAGACGCTACCAAGATTTACACAGATGGCAGCAAAGGCGAAAATAACCAATCCGGAAGTGGTGTTTACATTTGGTCTCCAAACGGAGAACAAAAGATATCTATCAGAAATCCAGACCATTGTTCTGTTTTCAGAAGCGAACTGATTGCCATCGAAGCGGGACTTAAGACTATAGAAGAGGAAAGAAGCGCTAGTGAGGTCTGGATACTATCGGACAGTAAGAGCTCTATCCAACACCTAAGTGACTGGAGTACTGTGGGAGACAGGACCAGTATCTCGGTGCTAAACATGCTAAAACAGATTTCCAGATACCGTACAATCCACCTGCAATGGATCCCCTCACACGTCAATGTGTACGGTAACGAGGTGGCAGATGGCCTTGCAAAGAGAGGCTCCGAGGCCCCAGCACCCCTCCCGGTCTGGACTTTCCCGGAGATCCACACCATCAGGAAGAACAAGGCAAAATTGAAATGGCTAACACCCCCAGAAAGTAATTGGTACAGGAGAAAGAACCCTGGGGGCTCCCTTGGCCTCATTTGCGATCGCAGAGACCAGACGGCTTTATCAAGATTCGCAAGTGGCCATCTGAAGACCCTTACTTTTCTTGAAGGACGCAAGCTTTTCCCAATTTGTACGAAGTGTTCTACGGAAATGGCCTCTCCTGACCACATTTTGGACTGCCTCAATCTTTCCTGGGACGATCTACTTAAGGACCCCTTGTGTTTTCTGGACTTTTTACGTGTTCATAATCTCATGGAATTCGTCTAGCTATCGCTAGCCTGGAGGATTTGTAAAAAAAAATATGTTAAAATTTTTCTTTTTACTGCTTCGTTGAAAATATTTCACAGAAAATATTTAGAAAAAATGTTTATCGAAGCGTGAAAAACCACAAGAAAAAAGAATATATTAAAAAAAAGTTTAATTAGAAAAGGCGTTTTTAATTTTAATAATTAAAGATGTGTATCACATTTACTTAAATCGACAACTTTTTGTAAGAGTAGATAAATATTTTATTTAAGTTGGTTGATTTCGATTCGCAAAAAACACACTTCACTTATACGAGCAAGAATATGTATGTAAGTAACCCCCAGTATTCAAACACTTTACATTAATGTATTAGTGAAAAAAGTAAAAGTAGGTTTGTAACAGAAATTTTCACTAAAAACTGCTTCCTCACCGAATTCCTACACAGCATTTATTTCTTTACATTTTTTAAAATGCCAAAATTTAACAAGTTATTTTTAATAAAAAAATTCAATAGTTGATAATTATTTATTGCTTAATTTTATTTTAATTTCGTAGAATAAGTATGTAATATTGCACACATTTAAAATGAAGTGAAACATCCGATCTCGCCGCTCAAATAACAAATCAACGAATGTGCAAAATAAAAGGGGTAATAAAAATGAACACTGAAAATCATGTCGATTTCAAAAGGCTCCAATTCCCAGAATGTGCTCAGTAAACTGTTTTTTTCACTTGACCGACGATATCTGTTAATTGCCGATTACGAAGTTATTATCCGTTAACAAATGACAAAATGGAATGAAAAATTATTCAATTTTCTTTTTTTAAGATAAAGAACACCTTATGCCATTTTAAAAAACAAGTAATACTAACCAGGAAATAGTCTCATTGAGGCCTATATAAAACATATATTTTGCAATTCACATATATTTTAAAATTTAAACGAGATTAAATATGACCATTTTCTCATGAAACGCCTTAAAAGCTTTTTACAAAACGCTTTTGTCAATTTTCTTAGAAATTCTTCTGGTTCAATGTTAAATATAAAAAACCCTTTTCATTAACTAATCCTTTCATTGGTATTTAAAGCAGAATGCATAGTATGCAAGTTTTCAGAAGTTCTTTTTTTTTCTGTTTAATTTTTGTGAAGATTCCTCGCACTTTTTTGCTGTACTTTTAAAAATATTTTACTTAAAAAAATTAATTAAAAGGTTATTGAAACGTGTAAAATAAAATAAAAATTCAAAAAAAGTAGTTCGCTGAAAAGGGCTATTTTGTATTTCAGAATTTACATTGCGTAAACATTAGCTTTAATGATAACTTGCTGTAAGAGTACAGAAATAATTTTTATTAGTATAATTTGTTCCTTTAATTTTCAAAATAAAAAACCTTTTTTAATTATAAAAAAAGATACTTTTTCAAACCATTATATTTTAAATAACTTTATGCACGTTTATCAATAAAAAACAAATAGGCTTTTAAAGTACACTGTAACTTAGAACTGCTTGAGCACATAATTCACACGTTTAAAAAAAAGAAGTAAAGAACCAACATTCAGTTCTATATGGTAAATTTAAAAGTCAAAAATAAACAATTACTCATTGAAAATTCGAAAATTAATTCTTATTGTTCACTAAATTTATCCGAATTTTAAAGAATATATCTGTAATACTGTTCACACAAAAAACATAAAACCAAATAATTGATATAAAAAAAATAATTCATTATTCGTTTCTCAATGGATTGTGTTAGTGGCAATGATGAATCTTTTAATAGTTGAAGTGCTTCGCAGCTTTTTCGAATATTTTCAATAACATGTACTTTTGACGTATCTTACCTGTTTGTAAAACTTTTGGTTAGTTCTGTGCAAGTGGATGGAGGACAGATTGGCAAACATTTTACAAAAGCTTCAACTTTTTACGTTATAAATGTAATCTGGAAGAAAAAAATGATATTTAAGTGAAACTTGTTTTCAAAATATATATTACTAGCTGTTATACCCGACGTTGCACGGGTAGAGGTGAAAAAATAATCTAATAGTCAATTTAACAATTTTTTTCTTTCATTTGAGTTGCATAAGATATGAAGATTACCCAGTAATTTTCCCTTTAATTACCCATCCTGGATATAGTAATGATTAATATTAATTTCTCAAAATAATACCTTTTATAAGAAGCTCAAATTAATAAGAATACATATTTAAGTAAAAAATAATCAGTAATAATTAAAAATAAGATACTCCAGCAAACAACAAACGATTTGCATTTTTATGTAGGTCAGTTCAATTCATCCATCATTTAATCCGTTAAAGAATAATAAGCTTATGTTGCTGTTACCGTTCGTTATAAAAGTACAGAATCCCTTTACTTATATTACCTTAAAAATTCAAAATTCAAAAAATGCTATAAAATTAACAGATAATGTCATAGTAATTTCCCGAATAAAAACATTTTAACTCATTTGGCGTGTTTGAAAAATTTGGCGAGGAAAATATATAGCTACCATTACACCCATTCAGCTCTGGCGCAAAGACCATCTCAGAACCAACCAGATATTTAAAAAAAATGCTCTTCTGAGTTTATTTTGCAATAACTTGGCGAGTTTGGCAAAGTATTTGGCGAAAAAAGGAATACATAAAACTCTAATATGCATCTGTAGTGCGACGGAATTCAAAAAACGACATAGTTCAATAAAAGCTTAACTATGTTTTTAAAAAATTCATAATTACAATCATATAGACACAATAAAATAATAGAATGGAGACTGGCAGGATTACATCACTTGAAACGTATAAATTATTTTTTCAAATTATTAATTTAGTTTCTGAAGGTAATGAACAAATATTAAATAAATTAAACATTTTCAATTTCAATAGTTTTCTAAAAAGTTTTATTTAAATTTTTCTGTTTGATGGCATCACGAAAGAGAAAAAATGATCGGATTTAAGCGAAAGTGGTGTATTTTTCCCCTTAAAACGTTTGAAAACGATAGAAGGAATGGTCCGATTCTAAAAATTCTTAGCCTATGCTTGTTCTGGAGATGAGATGAATTTTTGTGCCAAGTTTCGTGACGATCTGTTGCGCGGTTCTTAAGTTTTTGCGTCCTATACAAACAGACAAACAGAAGTCGCCATTTATGTATATAGATGATATTCCTAAAAATGGTTCATTTGTCATAATTCAAGTCTATTTCACACAAAATACAATGTGTTTAATAACTACTATTTGGATGTACTTTGAAGTAAGTTTAATGTCTTTTATTTTTTTTTAATAGCCATGAAAGCAGTTTTTCCTTTACAAGAATTGAGGAAAAATTAAATTTTACAATACTGTTTTACCGAAATTTCCGTATAGTCTTTTGAATAAGTTAAAAAGCACAAGTTAAAATATAAATTGGCCTAAATATTATTCCGAATAAGTATTTTTTTTAAAAATCAGGGTCCTTAACTTTATCATCAATAATAAACAAAATAACAACACTTACAAAAAAATCATTTTTTTTTAAATTGATATTTACAATTTTTCTTTTTTTGTCTAATTATTCTTTTAAAAAAATCAACATTCTACAAAAATAAAAAAATAATTCTTACGCTAGATTGACCAACTTATGAATATTTATTTTAAAAATGCAATAAAGTATAGATGAATTGGCATAACAACTTTAAGCTATGTGCGTTGGTGCGTAAATTTTTAAGCGAAACACTTTTTCCTTGAATTGATTTTTTATAGATTGCTGATTGAGTAAATACAAAATGGTTTAAGCAGCCAAAGTTATATCTAAGTGTTTTTGAGAAGCAGTTGTAAACAATAAAAAACAAAAAAATGTCGGAAGTATGTCTGTTTTTTTAAAGTTAATATTTTTTAGTATTATACCAAGAAAAAGTATCTAAAGGTTTCTCTGGAATCACGTAGGGAACATGTGCAGGTGGGCAGCAGGCTTTGGGGGATTTACTGTGTGAGTGATATAAAATAAATGTGTCAAAAATGTGCTAAAGGATTTTGTTTGTAAAAAAATAAGTTAATAAATTCAAGGTCTGTATTGATTTGTACTAAAAGTTATTTCTTGAAAAAATCTTACTCACTTATCCAAGATGACTGCTATGGTAGGAATTACATTATATACTCTAAGAAAAAATGTTTTATGTTTATTATGTTAATATCCATTAATCCGACTACGCGTATAGTTGGCATAATGTTTTGTTTTGTGACAGATCAGGCTCTGCCATCGCAACTAAATCGCGGTACAAATTTACGGAGCTCATCATCAATAGCTCAAAGGTGATATTAATTCAACTGCACCAAAATAAGTAAATGTTTTATTAAAAAAACCCTTTTAAATGGTGTTCGTTGTGTGTAAAAATTAACAATATTTTTAAATACGACACACTGTGAAAAATACAGCATTATTTCATATAGAACAATAACTGCAGCACAGTGATTATATCATGCTCGGAAAATGTCATCCCATTTTCTCCCCACTGACAAGCTCATAACTAAAACGCTAAAAACCTTTTTAAATAGCAGTAAATATGTTAGAAAAAATAGGTATCCATATTTTTTTATCAGATTTTAAATATTAGTTTCGAATTAAATGAGTTTATGATAGTTAAAAAGTATTCTAAGGTACACGTAACCCTCTTTTTTAAAAAATAATTTTTAGATATTATAATGATTGAATTGTTCATCAAAACTTATTGTTAAAAATCGGAGGCTTAACAACTTAAAATTTATCATCCCTTCTTAAGAAAATATTGCACAAATTTATACGAATATAAAAAATGATTCTTTGTAAAAATTATATAATTGATTTCATACTAGGAAATAAACTTTTTATATACAAAATAAAATTGCTGTTAAAGCCGCAAGCCAAAATTTAAAAAACTGCCTGTCCTACAGCTATATTAAAACCTTTCCTTAAAAGAAAAACTAAAATTCCTGACATTTCTAAAGCGGCTGTAAAATGTTTTCGACTACCAAATGCTATCTTGTCACGTCCATTTCTTAAATCCTCCTTTTACAGACCATAGCCTCTTTTTTAGGTGTTTTTTGCATTGCGTTTTTGTAACTATTCCCTCAGGTGCCGGAATGGTAAAACTCAAAGCACAAACATTTCTACGGATCAACTAAGTCCATTTTATTTTCGTGGAAACCTTGAAAAATGTCTTTTGCAGCAATAAAGTTCTACGCGTAAAAGTATCGGATACTTATATATATCTTCAACTAAAAACGACTACTGTGCATATAGAAGACCTTATTCAATGCGACTTATGTGTATCGTTTCTTTATATTTGACAATTTTATGCAGTTTTTTTTATATTTAATGTTCCAAAGACTGTGAGAAGATTCTTCAATCACTAAGTTAACATAGTAAAAATTTCCAAAAACTGTTACCTTAACCGAGTTTTGTTTTTACTTCATTAAGTTTTCATACAGTTAAATTGAATAGTTTCGCGGTTCCTCCTACTTCTCTTTTCTATTCTTACTTCTTTCGATGATGCTATTGGTGCTCTGTTCCAACGTGATATTATTCGCCCCTTTTAAGGCTCGAGAAAAATTTATTTTCTATTAGCATTTATTTTTCCACCCACGACCTGAAACATGTCCTACTGCTACTTTATCTTCTGGGTAAAAGTTTCTTATCTTCGAAAGAAAACATTTCACAGTATTCCTGTAAACAAAAGTCTTTCTTCTTTGAAAATTTTATCTCTTTTACTTAACGAAGGCATTTAAAGAGATACGAAATAAAAAAGAAATCTGGTTACCATCTTTTAATAGATTTGTTGAAAAATAATAATGATCTAATGTTGTTCTATTACTTTCAACTAACGAGGTAGCATGAAGCAGTTGGGAATTTTTCAGAAATTATCTAAAATCTGGAACACTGAAACTTGCGTAAATGATTAAATGCCTTTTTTGACATTATTATTTTTGCAATTTATATACAATACATTTTGAAACACATATTTTGTTACTGTGATAAACAAATCGCTAAAAACGTCTTTTTACGGTCCGCCTCAACATTTTAGCAATTATTTTTGCGTTTTTAATGCATTAATTTCAATTGCCTAATTTGAAGTACAAGGCAATGAAAGTATTGCAATGGTGGGTCGAATATCCTAAAAGGAGATTTTGTTGTGCACGTTACGGAGTTGCTGATTCGAAAAAAGTGGTTTGCCTATCTTCCGAAATTACTCTACAGCGCGAACTAGTTGAGCTAATAACTAGTAAAAATTTGGTGAATGAGTTTGTATAGGACTTTACATAATAAAGCTTTCGGAGAAAACTGCGCATGAGCAATGTGTAGCAAGCCAAACATCCTTTCATATTGTTATTGAAATTACCTTATAGGTTCATAATTAGCTAAAATATATTGATTTATTGAGGGATAATATTGAATGACGTGTAGTTTTACATACCTAGTTTTTTGTAATATGTGCACATGTTATATGCATTCCGAAGTTAGTTCAAACGTACCATGCATGTATATATTTTGTTTATGCCGTAAAGGTGCAATTCTTCTTACAAAAACGAATAAAATAATTTGGGTGCAAAGATTTCAAGCATAAATAAGAAGGTGGAAATATGAAAACTTAATTGATATTGGATGGCTATTTTTTTTATATATATGTGCATGCAATTTTAATGAAAGCCATTTCTGTCTCTTTATAGACACCAATAAATCTACAGGTTCAAAAAAAAATTAACAATTCTACTTAATTAAACTAGCTATGCAATAATTGATTTCCTTTTTTTTTATTGCTCTACATCTATAACTATCTTATGTAGCTTGACTGTTTCTTATATGAAAAACACATCATTTCGCAACATCACAATCCAAACGTATAAGGTCTCAAAGGAGAATTGCTTGGATTCTCTGGGATCGATTTAGCACCTACCTAAATCAAAGTCCTTACACATCAAGGAGCGGAGAATGTTCAAGGAATGCAATATTTCTTCTATCTGTGATTACTATCTTTCGAAGTGCAACTGGGTAACGGGCAGCAATGGCCAATTCCGAGTTCCTGACTAATATGACTGGATTAAAATTCCACAATGTGCTTGATGAAAACAATTCGCATCAATAGGGTGGGGGAATTGTTGATCGTGAAGTTTCTTGAAATATTTATCATTTGAGCAAGTTTTCAAAACTCTTCATTTTCTTAGTTAAGTGGTATGCACTACAAGCTCGATCAGTTTAAATTATTGTAATAAACATAAATTTCGTGCACAACTTTAAGATTATTTTAATATTTTTTGCACAATTTTATTTAGCAAAGGTGACGAATTTTCGACTATAACTTTGTGATTTCTTCGTCCGAGTATTGACCAGAATTGAAATACGAATAAGGTATTGATTAAATAATCGATATTTTAAGATATATGGACTCGTGCGAACCTTTAATCGGACAACAAAACTGCTGAGCTACAATAACCAATTTGTAAATTTTGAACAATGATTTCAGAGTGGTTATTGAGATTTGTTTTCAAAGAATTTCAAAATTAACTTTAGAACAAATAGTCTAACTTTTGTTGATCCGTCTATTTAAAGTATACAATTAAATTTCTTAATTTCAATTAACTGATATGAAATATAATTTAATGAAAGTATTACGATGGCTTCGAAAATACGAAATGGAAATTTGTGTTTTCTTCTGTTCTCTTCTGTTTGGAAGATGCTAATTCAAATAAACATGGTTAAAAACAGTGTTTGAACAATGTTGAAAATATCTATGTGTTATTTGAACTGTCGAACTTCCCGTACTACAGATGACTTCAAGAACTACAAATGACTTCATATATGGCGCACGATTTCCCAATACCTTTCATAATAAAGTTTCCGAGAAAATTGCACATGCGCAAAGGGTGGCTGAAGTAGACGATTTAGGATTTAAATTTAATGAAATTCCTTTAATGGGGTTATGTAATTATTTTAAATGTAATGATTTGTCGAATGGTAATTGAAAGTCATGCACTTTTATGCACCACTAGGCTTTTGTATTATTTAGAAATCTAAAAAAAGTTTTAGATTGTATTTAATTTAACAAATACAAAACTAAAATAAACTATTATGGAATAATATGTGTACTATTTTTCTTACATTAGCCATTTCATAATTTAACACGTTTTACTTAGGAGTTAATTTTCGTTATTCTTTATTCAAACATAACTTTATCAAACATAATATTTTACTGTGAGTAAATCTTATGTATTGTTATATTATATTAAAATAGAGTGAAATCAATGTAAAGTAATTTATATAAACTACGCTGTTGTACATTTACTGTACGTAGAGCTTATCAGTACA
Organism: Hylyphantes graminicola; assembly: GCA_023701765.1. Taxonomy (NCBI): domain Eukaryota; kingdom Metazoa; phylum Arthropoda; class Arachnida; order Araneae; family Linyphiidae; genus Hylyphantes; species Hylyphantes graminicola. The sequence continues at coordinate 29,950,723 of CM043117.1, read as the reverse complement.
TTATCTTCAGCATACATTTGCATTCGAAAATCTTACCTTAGTTCAATTAACTATCCAAATAGGATTATAGGGAATCGGAACTATTCAAATACATGTTCCCAAATATGACTGCGTGTGATAGAACGTTGTGATATATACAATCGGTTTAAAGTTTTAGACATGAATCACGTAACAGGGCAGAAGGTAAGGATTATGTAACCTCAAGCTTTAGTTTGCAAACAACATCCTGGTGCTCCACGATAATTTATTGTACTGCAGTTGGATACTTTGAGCCGGTTGAATAATTAGTTGAAACGAAGATTTGCTCCATGTATTCGAGAAATTGAAGGCACCTTATGTTGGATAATTTAAGTAAAAATCAGAGTCGTGTTTTAAAATTATTTTAAAAGCAAAATCGCTTAAAAGAAAATGTGTTTGATGCTGTGGAGCAGTGTGGAAGTTCTAGCTGGTAGGCAAGGGTTCTGACACAATCGGATGATTGGTTGGTTGGTAGACATACATTTTCAGGCTTGTGTGCTTGGTCGCAAGGACCCGCTTATAAACCATCGTCAAGTAGGACAACACAAGACATACACAGATCAAACACAGACATACAAGAGATAAATAAGATCTCTTTGATGACATCTTTTTCCAGCATTTAATTTAAGAAAACCGAGAAATAAACATTTAAATAATTACACAGAACGAAAAATATGTTTTATAAATGTGTTTTACTAAGTAACATAGATTTTCGGTCCTGAACTACAAATGTAATCTTCTGTAGCCAGTTAGCCAAGTGGCTTTGTGTCAATAACCTATTTCTGTGGCAGCCTTCGAAAATTACTAGTCAACGAAATCCTTTTCACCGAGAACCTGAAAAGGCTCAACGTCTTGCAGATTGTCTGTGAAAAATGAAATTAACCAACCTTTCAAACAAAATTTGCAACTACCTACACCCTAATTAAGCCTTCAGGGACATGTCTAAATTGCGGAGGTGGCGACAGATGGTAACACCTGTCATATGTGTTTAAGTGTGTCTTGTGTTGTCCTACTTGACGATGGTTTATAAGCGGATCCTTGCGACCAAGCACACAAGCCTAAAAATATATGTCTACCAACCAACCAACCAACCCTAATTAAGAAGTTAGCTCACCCAAGTGGAAGTTCAAGGATAAACACATAACTTAAATTGTGACCACCCTGAATTTCACGTATACAGGGTGGTTATAAAATAACGCTCGCTATTCGGAGTGGTCTGCAGCTTGAATGAATAATCCAAATGCATCCAAAATTGAGACACTTACTAATCAAGAAGGGGGGATAAGAATCGAATCATAAAAAAGATGAAATCCTAAAAAATAATCATAAAAAGTATTATCATAAAAAGAAACTCGTCTCTTTACCAGGGTTCAAATTACGAGGCGTAGTCAATTATGTGCAAATTCCGGCCAACTCAGCTAATTACGCCTCGTAATTTAGAACCCTGGTCAAGAGACGAGTTTCTTTTTTCGAAAAAGAATAGAATCATAAAAAAGAAACTCGTCCCTTTACCACTGTTCTAATTACTAGGCGTAGCCAGTTACGGCCAATTACGACCAACATATCCAATTATGCCTCGTAATTTAGAACCCTGGTCAAGAGACGTTTTTGTTTTTATGATTCATTCTTTTACCCCCTTCTCGATTAGTAAGTGTCTCAATCTTTGATGCATTTGGATTATTCATTCAAGCTACAGACCACTCCGAATAGCGAGCGTTATTTTATAACCACCCTGTATTATCTGACATTAGTTTCTTTCAATTACTCGCATTCGGTAGGCAAATCTTCTCCCAATTTCCACTTATTATTCAACCTGCCCAAAGTATCCATCTGCAAATACAAGAAATTAACGTGGCTTACCAGAACATTGGGAGCCTAGGGATTTAAGGTTCACTTTGACGTTTTAAAGACAAAATTTGCATAGTTCGCTTCGAATTCTAAGCGTCGCTCTAATCTTTTATGTTAGTTTCGTATATTTCTAGTTCCTCTTGAAAGACTATTCCTTTAATTTCTAAAATTTCATCCTGCAAGTATTGATCTCGTACACTTCAAACACTTAAATAGCAAAAAATAGATTTTCAGAAAGATTTCTAAAATACTCATAATTACAATGCAAATTGCTAAACAATTTTTTAAAAAGTATTTTAAAACTTTAAATCCGGTTTAATTTTGACTTATTTCTTTTAAAGAAGCGCTGTTACTTACGCAGTAGTAAATCTAAGCCACTCATGGTATTATAATGAAGTAGTAGGCCATGTAATTTAAAAATTTTCCGCTTATCACTGTGATATTTTACATAAAAGAATCAATTTTAATCACAAAAGAGCTATAGTTCAGTTCAAATTAATTTTTTTTGTGCTCTTCGGTTTATTTACTTCCATATATGCATCTATATATAATTAAAAAAACTTTATCAAATTCAATAACGGTTTCTAAAGCAGTATTTTTTGAGTAATTAGTTTTTTTTTTAAATAATAAATTTCGTTTATGAAAGAAAAAGACAAGAACGTTTATATTATTAAGATAGAATATGACATAAGTATGATTGATCTAAGCCATATCTGTTTTTGTTCACAAAAATATTGTTTATTTTTGTTGACGATTCGTTTATACCATTATTCCTACTCTAAATGAACTATTATAATCGAGGTCGAACATACTTTGGTGGTTACTTAATTACATAAAAAATAATAAATTATTGTTTTAGTGGTTAATTAAGGAATTACATATAAAATAACGGAGATTAAATAATAAATTTTTATTTTATCTTTCACACTTAACTATATGAAAATTTAGAAAAAACGAATTGTTGATGTCCATTTTCAAATACAACTTAAAATGATATTGAATTGTGTTTAGATAAGAAAAACTTTGTAAACATTTATTGTCGCAATTATAAATGCTGTGAATGCTGACGTAAAATAAATATTAAAGCATAATGCATTCTGTAATAGGTGTAAAACATAATATATTTTCGTTTTTATTTTTTAAATGAAGAGTATTATTAAAAATACACTAGTTTGATTTATTTAGCAACTGTGATTTTACTATAAAAAATGTTAGTTAGTTTTTCATACGCAATTTAGGGATTTTTAATCGAATTATAAATTTGTTGGTTGTGGAAGTCTTAAATAATATCCAGTTACAAGCAAAAAAATAATACTTCAGCTATATGATGTATGTAAATTTGTAAGTAAGCAAATAATAATCAATCAAAAGTTGTGACAAACAGGTCGAATTAAAAAAAATAGTAATTACATAATGTCACTGATAGATTACGTATAAAGTGTACAATAACAAATTTTAGGGTTGAGAAAATACACCTTTTGAAAGAAACTGATCCTCATTTATTAGACTTTTCAAAAGAAATAGAAAATAATGAGGAAGTTAAGTATTGTTATCGGTGAAGATATTTTTAAAAGTACCTAAAGGACTTTACACGAATTCCTTGGATTATCCAATGGGGAAAGTTGATTTATCACTGAAAAAACTTTGAGGAGTATTGATGCATCGAATCGTTTTAATACGATTAGGTAGTACCTAATTAGAATTTACCGAGTTTAATGTTTAAATTTTTAAAGTACATTATTTGAAATGCATTTAAAATATTCAGTTTAGTGCGATGTGTACAGTTCTTTAAACTCCCCGTAAATGAAATAACTAGTTTTTAAATGAATTAAAATTGAAGAAATTCTGAAAAATCAACCAATCTAAAGTAGTTAGGATAGAACAGTAACCATCAAAAAACATATAGGTAGGTACGTTGATACAAGTATTTTCTGGTTTATGATGAGAATTCTGCTTATAAACATTCGTCAAGTAAGACAAACACAGACGGAATTCTTTACCGACATAGCCATAAGTTATGGATATAAGCCATGGCAGCTTGTATTCGATTGAATAGGATTAAACGGTTCCCAACCATCTATTTCTAGCCTCCATGAGGTTTTTAACGCAGCCAAGTTGTTCAAGTGACAGGTTCGACAAAGTTCCGGCACCCAACGAAACTTCAAACGACACCCCTGACTGCGTTTCTAAATTATAGTCATCAATAACATAATTTAAAATATTAAATTTAGATTAATTTATTATTTTATAAATGGTCGCCAAAAGCATTTGCGTAGCTTGCTACTCTAGTGCGATGATAATTTAAGCTAAACTAAACTCAAAGCTACACCCTGAGCTATTCCTATCTCTAGACTCCACAGTTTTCACGCCTTCTCCAGCGTACTCCATTGATTTTTAGGATTTTTTTTTTAATTTCCTTCATCAAGAATTCGTTTATAGTATGGCTGTGTTTTGAACTAAGCATTGATTCGCTGATTATCTACCTCCGTCTATGGTTTTTCCGTCATGGCACCTTTAATTAATTTAAAACGAACAATACTTAACTGGATTTCAGTCGTGGCAATTCAAAACACAACTTCGCAATCTGCCAACGTCACCCGTTTCGAAATTCAGTCTGTTTCAATGAGCCTCGCACTAGAGGAGAAACGGTTTTCAGTGGTTTGAAAAAAATGTAATGAGTTGTCTTTTACTATCGTTTTATTTTAGCTTCTAATATATGTTTATAATGCAAACAAGTACAGTGGTGGCCAAAAGTGTGGACACATTTTGAAATTTTCATATTTTTCAACTTTGTGTGATTACAGAATATATTAATTGTATATCAAATTAAACAATTGTATATCAAATTAAAAGTAATTTAATCGTTATGAGGACCACTGTGTGCAGATCGCTGAAGCCGTCTATGAGACCTTTGGTCCCATGTAATCTATATCCATGGACACACCATCATCATCATCAAAGTAATTTAATGTAGAATTAAAAATAAATGCAGTATTACAATATATGTTTTACGAATGAGTTATGCAACTAATAGTATGATCTGTCTTAGTTTTGCAAATCATTAAACCACCAACTTGTTTTGCAATTTCAGCATAAGAGAATCCGTTGATTGTGCTTGCTTGTTCAACTAAAATGAGCATAACTTAATTTGTAATGAAGATACTTTAATTCTGTTTTTATAGTGAAATTCTACATTAAATTACCTTCAATTGAATATTTAAATGTTTGTATTTAAGCGAAATTTAATAGATGCAAGAACACAATTAACAGTTGAAACACATGAAACTTTCAAAATGTGTCCACACTTTTGGCCACCACTGTAGGTTTGTAACAGAAACTGTCACCTACAATGCCGTTCACACATGATTTCAAAACCTCTACGGCAAAACTCAGCATTACTTCTAAGTTAAACGTTTAGTCGACAAAATTTGTCACATTCACATAAACTTTCTTTATTATATGCAACTGATATTCTCTACCGTACGTTAAATTAATTTGAAAATCCATTATTGAAACAATAATATTGCTTGCTGTCAAAATAGAAGCAAAACTTATCAAAATGTATTTTTTTTTATTTTCACGAAAAAGGATTTACCAATTTCGATCAAACAATCAATAACTTCAATTTCGACGTCTTTAAAAAATTCTACAATAAAAATGCTTAAATGTAAGTAAAGAAGTATGTTTAAAACAAAATATGTCACTTTTACAGCTTCCAAGTCATTAGTAAAGTTTAATGTTAAAGTTAATAAGTTTAACAAGTCATTAACAAAGTTAAGCTCACTAGACTTTCCGGATTGAACAATTTTACCACAACAATTTGTGGTTCGTAAAAAATGCCTTCGATGCGTATCTCAATTCAAATTCATTACACTTTAAATATCAACAACATTTTATTACAATCCTGCAATTTGACTTGATTATGGATAGCTGTTGTTTTATGTTGTTAGAGTCAGTGCTGCTAACTTAAATGATTTTATGCGTTTAAGCATGGCTAGCTCTGAATGAGACGCAAGAACATTTAGATAGTAATACATTAAAAACACTGTAATATAAGTTTCGTCTGGTGATGGTTATTTTGTAGTTTATAACGTGCCTGAACCACTGCAATATTTGTTCTTAATTTAAGGCAAATGTTGCATTAGAACGTCTTTTAATTTATTGGAATGAGCATAATTTCAGAGAATTAAGCAATATTAATCTCTCACCGTTATAAGCGATATTTGAAATTCGTAAAAGCTTTAAGCTTTCAATTTTTTTGATTTATGATGAGTTTTCAAAGATCTGGACTCATAATATACGGTTGCAAGGGATAATTAATATCATTATACAAAAACTACACGACCGGATTCATACATCAATTTTGCTGAAACTTACAAAAACTTCTTTTTTTCCTAATATTATAGTTCATTATTTAACATTAGAACGGGCCCTAGAACTTTGTCAGGCCCTAATTTAATTGTGGGTCAGTGCAGCCCCCTTTATTATGAAGAGTGCAAATATAGTTACACATTAGATTCAGCAAAAATATTAGTTACTATGTTATATAACCAACACCTTAACCAGTCAGTGCTGAAACGGTCTAAACAATTTGAGGTTCCGACGCCTCGGTTTGGCCTTTCAATCTCAGTAAGTGAAGTGATCCCTAAAGATGGGTCATTAGGAGCCCAGACGACGGAGTTTTACGAGGATACAGAGGGTTTCGATTAAACAGTTTTAGGCAAGTGCACCTAAATTTGCAAGAAATTGGGAGCAATTCATTGGAATTTGTGATGTAGTTATTCACTTTAAAAAAATATTAAAATATGTTTATAATGATACGATGAAAAGCTGTAAGTTAGAAACCTGTAAATAGAGGATAATTTCTTTTTTTATTATAAATTGTTTTAAAGTTGAATTAATTAATTACTTATTAAATTCGTGTTAATATCCTTGAAAGAAAAGTTTTTCTTAAATAAAAGTAATTTAGAAGGAAATTTAATTAGCTACATCTAGTAGGAGGAGTAACTGCAAAAAACCCAATAAAATTACCACTTACGTTTTTGTTATATTCTTTCTTTATATATAACTTTTAAATTATGGAACCCAATAATAAACATAATTTTCTTTAAATAAGAAAATAACTGCACAGTGGATTAACGGAAAGCATAAAGAATCTTAATTATTTTGTGCGAAGGATCATCAATCAAAAAAGAAAAAAAGGCAAGGAGGCATTAAAAATTTCGTAAATGTTCTTGTTATTTTTATTTAAGAGGACAAAAAATAAATAAAAGTAATTTAGAAAGAAAGCTAATCAGCTACACTTCGTAGTTGTGGTAATCGAATAAAAACCTCAGTTTTTTGTAAACTCCTTCCCTGGAGTTTTAGGGAGACATTGTTTTTTAAGATTAAAATATTTTTTCTCCTAACTAAAAAATAAGAATTTTTCAAGGACGAAAAAAGAAGTTTTAAAACTTGTAGTTATGTTGAAGTAAAATCTAAAATTCTTAATTGTACAAAACTTTTCTTACTTTTTTTTTAACAAAGAAAAACTTAAACTTAAATTTATGACATTGCTTTACTTTTTGTATTTGCAATAGAACAATTGAAAAAGAGTATTTCTTTTTCTTTCACAAAATATAGTTTAACTTAGTTACAAAATATTTATAATAAAAAATTCTAGATACATGTTTTTTGTACTTATTCATTGGCAAAAAAAAATAACGCCGTAACTCTTTTTAGCATGAAAAAAATTATCTTTACATATTTTTAGATAAAACTGTTTAAACATTTTTTTTATATAAATTTCACAGCTCAAAACAATTAGGGGAGCACTTTGCGTACTTTTGTTTACCCGTCCAGTTCCAACTTCTTATTTTTTTATTATAAAAATCTAAAATTCATGAAATACATTCTTTAATGCATCCCGATTGAAATGGTAAAAAACAGAAAAACAAATCAAAATTTTTTTAACTAAAATTTAAGGGGCAAAAAGTGGAATCATTACTTTTGAATAAATTGTAACAATAACTTTTTCAAAATTTCAATTATAAAAAAAAGATAAAATCAAACTTTAGACTTCTAAGAATGCAAGCGTGAAGAATTTAGTGTCAACTTATTTCATAAAAGTTTTTTGGAGTGAATTTTATTTTCCCATGGTTTTTCATATGTTCATTCAATTAAAACAAACATTATTTATTTCTTCAAAAGACAAGATTCATCCATCTAACTATAAATAAGTAAAGAGTTCAACTTAGTGAGAAAAAATTCGGAAGCTGATGATACCAAATGGAATCATTGGGGGCGAAATGGTTTAAACCATGCATTCCCCTAATTCTTTTGAGCAGTGTATATTCAAAAACCATTTTTACATAAAAATCATTTAATCATTTAAATTGCATCCTTTCTATGAGAACGTAGTCATTAGAAATCTATTGTTTTAAAAATTAAGACAAATTAATTTTATCCCTAAACTACTATGTAAAATAATTATATTCCAGAATTCGTCACAGATTGATTACGAGGAACTCTGCCAATTCGCCGCCTCGGTGGCTGAATGGTTAGTGTACTAGCCTTTAGAGTTGCTGAGGTCGGGTTCGAATCCCTGTCAGGCATGGATGTTTGTGATAGTCAATAAATGTTGTTATTTGTCTATGTGTTATTCATTTATTTGTGTGACTGTAAAATTTCTTTCTGTGTCTGTCCCACTTGACGAAAGCTTATAAGCGGTTCTCTGAACAAGCACACAAGCTGGAATATATATGTATCATACCATACCATACCATATCTGCCAATTCCCACACAGTTGCTCAAGTGTGATGTTACTTTAAAAGTAAAAAAATAATTGCTCATTAGTGTTTCTGAAACTTTTTCCCCCTTTCAAACTGCTGATTAAAAAAAAATGTTTTAGAAATAAACAAATAAGAATCAGGGAGTTTTTTATTATATTAATCAATTTATTCTGTATAAACACACACTCTGCGAGGAAATCCTGTATTCGCCTGTCTTTTCACAACCATGGGTTGGTTGGTAGACATATATTTTCAGCCTTGTGTGCTTGGTCAGAGACCCGCTTTCAACCTTTGTCAAGTAAGACAGACACAAGACAACACATACATATACGCGTCAGATGCTGCCATCAGTCGCGCACCACCTCCGCAATTTAGACATGCCCCTGAAGGGGAGCACATGGGAAACACCTGAATGCAGACGTTCGGGGAGAAACCCAATGAAAGAAGTCATCAACGGCCCAGACTATACATCATTGGAATGTTAGTATAGCAACTACAACGTCAAATTTTATTCTTAAATTTTATAAATATTCTTAATTTTTTTAATAAAGTATCACGATCGACACGTTCATTTTATCTATGAAACACATAGAAAAACTTTTCAAAGCTCAAAAAAAAAAAGCTCAAAACTTTTTTTTAACGCTAAGCTGCTTTGAAAGTCAATAACGGAAAATAATGAAAAATTTATGTCTAACCATTGCAATACATTTTTATTTGCTGTTCTACGCCTCCACACTTTTATGTTTAAGAATGTTATTTTAGGAAGAGCAATTCATGTTATCATCATTTTATTGGATATTTCTTTTTATTGTATGCAAAACTATAAATGACTTTGTCTACAAAGTAACACATATATACTTTAAAATATCCGAATGTTATCTGTTACTTTTTAAATAATTAAAAAACAAATCTAAACTTAAGTAAAATTAAACAACTTACGGTTTTATATAAGCACGGCTATATTATTTTCACATAAAATATATTCAGCAAATAACACATTACTTTTTATAATCATTATTTGTAAACTATTATCTTAATATTAGCAGTAAAGGGGATAAATTATTTTCAGTGTTATGGAAATTAGTATATTAAGTTATGCACAATACCTTTAGAATGCTTTGTATAAATGTTCAATTTAAATCAATTGATAAATTCCTCTGGAAAAAATATTAGGTAGTTCTTTCATTAGTAACATTGAAAAAAGTATTTTAAAATAAATAGTATCACACTTGCATACATGTCACAAGGTATCACACGTGCTTAAACTCTATATAGTTGTGTTTAATATTCACACAAACGTCCTGATATTTTAATGAGATTGGATAAAAACTCGTTTTTTTTAAGGTGTCCGTTTTTAAATCACATACTTTTGAACCGCTGCGTATGACAACTCCATGTCTATGTATCCAAATGACAGAAATTTTTCCTTAGATTATAAAATTATGCACATATATTAATTAAATTATACTACAAAAAAATACAATACAATTTCTAGTTTTTCTTCAATTTAAAGTTTACTTAAAAAAACATTACAGTAAATTAAAATTGTTCTTTTGTAATAAAAGATGTAGTAAGTTCCAAGAACAACTTATTCTGTAGTCAATAATCTTATTTTAACATTTATGATTGTATTTTGTTCAGATTTAATTTTGTATATGGCCAATGCAATAAGTTATTAGGGTGAAGAATTAACATTTATATTCTAAATTTGAAAATAAGACTTTTATACTTTTATTTTAAGAAGAGTTCATTTTTCATCTTCTTTTGATTATTTTATAATTTTAAAGGTCGTGATATTCCCTAAAACTTTTACCGTTCTACACATAACACAATACATCGTTTAAATTTTCAATGAATCAAAATATTTCTACCCCACGCATTTATATTTAGATTCAAGAGTGCCATTGGCATCTGAGAGTGAAGCCTTACAATTTCATGTTGACAGAAATAAAATCACAACCTTGGAACTAAAAATAGAATTCATAACAATTTCTTCGTAAGCATATGGCAGAAAATATAAAATGAAATAGCATGTGTCAGTTTATTGAAGGCATAAGATTTTTCAGGAAAATGTACATATTTTCACTCTTAAAATCAAGAAACTAAAAGGATAATTTCAGTATTTATTCAGAGTTAAACTTCTTGAAACTTTAAATCAATCTGCATCATGGAATAAGGTGGAAAGACGTTTTTTTAAACTGATTCGAAATCACTTATCTAAACTGGATGCAAAGCTCCACTGAATTTGCGGAAAATTGATGGACCGGATGGAGGATTTATTTTGGAACTTGTCAACTTCACAGGAAATAATACGCTACAATGAAGGTTAAATGATCTGTTATAGTTATATCTATGCGTTTTACAATATTCTATCTATACCCATTAGAAAATAAAATACATCGGATTCATTGAAATATAAAGGTAATGGTAATAATTTAAAGTCCCATCTTCGATTTTTTTTATTATAATCGATTACCCCTTTCAGTCCCAATGAATATTTTCTGATCGTCTATAGCCATTAATAATATTAAAAAGCACATCATTCGATTCTTCAAACTTTTTTCCATTAGAAACTATTTTTTATTAATCCCATTAGATGTTAGGCATACTATTTTTTAAAAAAAAATTATGATCAGAAACATGATGAGGCCAAATGGGACTGAAAAGGTTAAAAATGTTAATTAAAGACGAATGACCCCTTATATATATCCACGGGTTATCAAATCAAAGTGCATTTGTGTAATACAACATAAAAGTATTTTTTACAAATGGTATTTTATATGATAAATGTAGCTGACTTACAATTCTCTATGATAGTTTTATTTTAAATCGGTTCGAATATTTTTTTGTAAAATTGTTTATTGAAAAAATTTATTTATTTGTTTGAATGTTAAAATAAATTGGATAATAGAAACTTCAGGCCATCTACATTTATCATATTAAAACAAGTTTGTAAACACATTCAATACAGTGGGAGAAATGTTTTGAGAACCGCATTCAATTTTTCTCATTCGCTCTTAAGGAAAAACGCAATTTAAAAAAAATACATTTCTACCTATTACAACTAAATGTTAAATAACTGGGCGGAAGTGCACATCTTCTTTTTTTTATTGAATTGGATATTAATAATGCTATTCATTAACAATATTTTAAGTAAAAAATCTGCGTAGTCTAAGGGTGCGTCCAGAAGTTTCAAAATAGTCGACATTAAGGTTATGATTAGGAAACATCTTATTTGTAAAAATATGTTTTTGATGAAAATTTTTTTTATCAATAACAACTTTCAAACTTGGGTTTATCCAAATTGATTTAAGGATTTTAAATTTTTATTGATGCCAAGGAGGTGATTTTGGAAATTTGTGATTCGTCTACAAGGGATCAAGAGGTTTTGAATGCACATCTTCTTTTGTATGGAGACCTGACATTGGGCCGGAAAGTGTCAATTACAACAGTCTCACTATTGATGCACTGTTTTTGTGTCTCCTGACTGCCTGATTTTATGGCACATTATTCTACTCGAAATATATAAATTTTATATTGAGAATGAAATAAAATGTACTACATATTCTTTTACACTTAAATTGCCACATTTTTTCTTCCGACTAGAACTATCATGATGCTAAATTTTCCTCTTCAACAAACCTATTTTCACATGTGAAGTATTCGAATTGATCAAATCCCAAAAGGACTATTATGTTGCAAAAGACTAAGAAATTCACATTTTTCATGCCGACATCATCTATTTTTTTAAACAAAACTACCACGACAAAACATGTGTTTCCTATTTCACAACGCACTTTAACCAAAATTGATCAATAGTGACGGCTAAATCATTCCTTGAAGCGAATTTCTTCGTTGCTCCTTTTATTTGGAGAACGTCTTAAAAGAATTTCAGAAAGTATGGCTGAAATATTTCCGTAAAAGAAGTAGATGTAAAAAGAAATCGGTTAATGTAATCAAAGGCCTACGCTTTTAGTTAAGGAACTGTAAAAACAAGAGTCAGTGTTTCTTTGCTGCGTTTCTTTATTAAAATAATATAATTAGTCTACATAGAATAACAAGACATTCAATTCCGGAAAAAGAGCGTTACTTGAGAGAAGAAAAATAACAGTTAGTTTTAGAAGAATAAAGTTTATTTAAATTCGAATATAAAGATGATTCATTAGTACGCATTTGTACAATGCCTCATTTTGCAAGCCTTTTTTGAATAGTATCTGAAAAAGTAAAAATTAAAACATTAGTTTTAAGTGCTTTCTTTGGGTATTTAAAAATGTTTTCAAAGTATATAAAATTTATTTCACTGCAAAATAATCAAGAACATTGTATTTTTTATCGCAACCAAATATTATTTTTGACCTTTAGTAGATACTTTATTACCACTTTAACTAACACGATTCTCAAATCAAGAAAAATCTAAATGAAAAATATCAATTGTGTTAATGATTACTTAAACATAGGGATCAACTATTGATTTTTGTATATTTTACTTTAACACATAGCCTATAAATGTAGTTATGTATTTTCCTTATTACAATGTGCTCCAAAGTTTATAAAATGTATTTCACTGTAAAATCAACAAGAAAATTGTTTTTTTTTCTGTTTATCGCTGCCTAAAATTATTTTTGACCTCTAGTTGCTACTTTATTGCAACTTTAAGTAACTACTCTGAAATCAAGAAAAATCAAACTAAAATATCAATCTTGTTAATAATTACTTAAACACAGTGATAAACTATTGATTTTTGTATCTTTTCCTTTATCACATATAATCCTACTAATGTAGTTATGTATATTTTTTATTGGGAAAATGTAGTTGAGTGACCCATTAGTGTAATGTCCATATCCTAATTTTCTAATTGGAGCATCCTACTTAATGTAATATTGCGATAAAATAAAATATAAAAGACAGTGCATACAAATTTTTAACATTTAAAATATATTTTTTATTTCTAATTTATATATAATCATAGGTACAGACAATTAGGGATATTCACAATTCACATATGTAAATAGATAATTATAGATTACATTACATTTATTTATAATTATTATTTTATTATTTCAAGTATTTATTATTTATTACAAATTGCAAAAAAATCGTCATTAAACCTTCTAAAAAAATTTAAGTGTGTATAAAATTATTAGTTATTGTATTATTATACATATGTAAATAGATAATTAAATATTTCAATTTTTTCATTTCAAACTATTAAAATATTTTGAAATGGAAAACTAAACAAAAACAATGCTTAGAAAATTTCCCTTCCAAAAGAAAGCTCGAATAAAATTTATTTTGATCTTTCACAAGTTTCATACTTACCCAGTTGTTGTAGTTGTTGACCGACTGTATTTCAAACTAAATATCTGAATTCCGAGAAACAAACAATTCTAATGAACAGACAGATATCTAAAGCATAATATTTATATTAATTGAAATTTTTACATATAATGCCAGTTAAGAATTGACAAAACTGTCTACAATGACAATGGAAGTCATTATTGATAAAAGCAAATCCTTTGGGAAATTCAGAGTCACCAAAAAAATAGGCGCATATACAGAAAGCGAGTGTAATATCTCGAGGGAAGTTTTTCCATTATTCTAAAACGAAAATTCCAAACATAATAATATTCCTTTTTTTTTTTGGAATTGAATGGATGAACCATTAGCAGAAAATATGTTGGTAGGAAGTGTTATAATATTGCATAGTGTCCTTATTTTTAGAAGGTTACATTAAGTGGGTCTCTTTGATATTAATGAACTACGTAAAAACTGTTCTTGAATGAACATTGTATGATGCAATTACTCAATTTAGATGCTTTTCCAAGCGGTACCCAGTTTTATTTAATTATATATGGCTCAATTAATCAATTAAGGAAAGAGTTTAGTGGTAATTATTATATTTTTCCTATTATCACCAATTAGTCCATTGATACTTATTTGGTGCATCAAAAAAAGGCCAAATTTTTAAAGAAGGGAAGTTTAAAAAGTGCAAACTGAAGGAGAGTTTATTAAATTAATAAATCTCACTATTTATTTACTTACTACTCACTAGTTAGTTTACTTACTCACTACTTATTTACTTAGTTACTCACTATTTATTTTTTAAGAATTTTCATATTTTTTTGTGGATTCTAATTTTGATACAAATAATTATTTAGGAATTTGCTTTTAACTTTATGTGTAGAAGTGGGGTTTTTCCAGCGAATGCTCTTATAAAGTATATTTGATCTATTAATTTATATTGTCGTTAAACATTTTGTATTTATGTCCTTAAAAACTTTATACAATACCCTTTTACCTTTGGGATTGGAAGAAAAATTTAACTTAAAAAGAAAAACATTAACAATTAGAATACCTGTCAGGATAACTAAAACCAATCATTTTGTAAAAAAAAAAATATGACCCATTGGACATTACATTTACAACTTGTGCTTTTTTTTGTTCTTTGTGTTATGAGCTGTAAAATTTTTATTGGATGGTTGTTTAGGTTTAATGGTGCAAATATGTCTAAGGTCATATAACACCAAAAAAACTAGGTTATCTTTATTAACATAATCGAATACTTAGTCAATGTGACCCAAAACATTTAGAAATGATGGCGTTTAGCGAAATCAGTTGATTGAAATCGATTTCAACTAAAAATGAAAATTCGGTATGACTTAGAGTATAGGCAAAATTTGATAGATAGACGGATTTCAGATGTTAAAATATTTCATCTAGCTCTGTGTTAACGCTGGGAAGTCAACTGAAACATAATGACAGTTGAAAGGGACATCACATGGTACAGATGGAGTGATCTTTCAGCAGAAGGTTGACGTAAGTCTCGCGCGTTCAATGAGGAGGCGTACCAAAAAAATCCCCTGTAAAAGAATGGGAGCGTTCTGCTTGGTAATGAAGACAGTGGATGATTCACGGAAGGTGACAGTTTTTGAAGTGTGTTGTCTACTTGTAGCTTCCATTTTTTCCATGCTATTTTTTATTTAATATCCACAGACGAGTTCGGTCTTAGGCAAATTGAGTGGATTCAATGCTTATTTGACGTTAGTGTTTGCAGAAAAGGTCCAGTATCCTTACTGCAAGTAATACAGTAAAACATATCATTAACGCTATTTTTATTGGAATTGGAAAGTGTATTCATAACTAAAAGAATCGATAAGTTATATTTATATCGAGAGATTTCAAGTGCCTCAAGCACACTTTTAATTCGAAATCTCCTGATCTTAAAATTACGTGAATTTCATTACCCGGTATGAGAAAGTGCAACATTTTCATTTCACCCAACAAAATTTTGCTGGTTATCGTTTCTGTCCTTAAATGAATAGTTTGCTAAATTTTAAGAAACTACGGTTCATTCACTGAAAATTTTATCAGCATACGCTGCAACGAACTGCTTGGAATTCGAAAGTAGCTTCTTGCCGTGCCGAATACATTGAATTTCCGGACACGAAACTTTCTGATAAAATTTCTGCAACTGACTTGACAGAACGGTAAATCAGCGTAAGGTAGGTAGTAGTGTCGAATGAGATATGAATATAATAAAACATCTAACCCTGATTCTTTAGGATTTTATATTATTGAATATTTTACAATATAAACAATTTATTTTTTTATGCATTTTACTAATGAGAATATCGAAGTGAATAATCATTAAAAATAAAAATTTGGTCAAATTTTAATGACCTCAGAGTCATGTCAGACAAATTAATAGAAATAAAAACTACATTTCGAGACAACTGGATTCGTTGTCCAACCATTAGGGAAATAATTTGTAACTTTTATTGCAGACTTGAAAAGCAATGACCAAATTACTACATTTATAAAGCCTATGCCGTTAATAAACCTGATTAACCAGATGAATTTTCTATGTGTATTGGAGGGAAATGAATCTAAAAAATGTTTTTTTAACTTGTTCTATCTGTCAGACTTCTGTATTCGCGCATGCGCATAGGGTAGATGAAATATAAATTTTTGGCATTAAAGGTATTGTTTTAAGAAATTCAGACATTAAATTTAGAACTCGAGCTTCACGTACCTGTCGGATAACATAATAAATTTTTTGATAGCATCTTACATGTGCCAAATGTAGCTACTATAGAAATATTTCGGTTTTTTTAGTTAGTGAAATTTCCTTTAGAGGTACATAAATATCTTAAAAAATATTGATTCATTTCATATAATTGTCAAATTCGTGTGGCGTTAAACACCAATAGTTTAATATTGAAAATGGAACTATTGACATCATATGGTTACTTAAAAAAACAATATAACTATCGCAAAATCACAGAATAACTTTGTTTGTTCTTTTCATGTATATATAAACCGAAAGTGTTTTTTGTTGCCAATAGGCTAACAAAAGCGAGACGAAATATTATAAACCATTGTATTTTTAATAATTTTAACTATAGAAACACTATTTTGGCGCCAACCATTTAAATTTTATTTGTACCATAATATTTCTTTTTCACTTTGCAGAAAGCTTTTTGTAACTTGAAGAAAATCGTCATAATACCAGGTAAAACAAAAATTTTCAAACCCTAATTGTACCAGAAATTATATTTACTTTAATAATTAATTTCCCCCGAAATTATAGAAGCAACTACCCGTAATATAATAAATATAAATAATTATTATGCATTAGAATCTATTTTCTAATTTCTTTCAAATAAATAACGATAACTAGAATCTCTATTACCATTTAATTTTCATCTTATTTCTGTTTTGTTCGTTTTCAACTATATTTTGTTTCGCCTGTACGGGATTTTTTCCTCTTAGCGTGCCGTAGTACTTTTTTTTGGTTCTGTTTTGCTCTTGAATTATTAAAGGTTATTATTATTATGGATTACTTATTATGATTACCTGAATTAATCTTTAAAATCCTGAGTAAATTAGTCGTTTTTTTCTCTGGGTTTTCCTAGAAATTCAACCAAAAATTTTGCTCTTATTAGCGGTCTTTTTTTATTTTTTGGTTTGGCAATTTTTTTGAAAGATAATTTGGCCCTTGCACTAAGCATTAAAGCACGTCCCCTCAGCTTATAGTTGTATTGTTGTCTAATTTTTTTTTCCATTTCATGAAAGCTTTTATTTAAATTATTAAATGTGGTATTTTATATCTCCACTCTTTTCTTTTGTGATACAAAGACAAATACTAAACTAAGTTCACTTAATAAAGGAACAAAGGGAATTAAAGGCCCTCTAGGCCGCACTGTAAAAAAAAAAGACAAGTATATTTGATTGTCTTTTTTAATCAACAAAGAACATTCAACACAATATCATTCTCTTTCAATAACATAAATACTTCAGAAAAAAACATAGCTACTCAATTTTTTCTTTTCGGAACTCAAAGCATGCTAAAATAGAAATGTGATCAAAGGTAACTGATGAAAGAAAACAAAGATGAAAGAACGAATAAATTGCAACGATTTTAGAAGAAATTATATAATAAATAAAGTATTAATGTTTTGTTGACAATAAGTACTTATATAAGTTTTCAATAAAGTTGTTTTGGAAATTCGTTATTGAAAAGTCTCATGGAAAAGTCATTTCATAATAAGATATAACTTATTTTTTATGAAGTTTTTATTTTTACTTTTTAACCATATTGATATGTACTTTAATAAACTCATATTTGATTTGAATTAAAGAATATAAATACATGCTTTTAAATTTGAATTTTCGTTTACGATACTATGAAAGATTTTGTACTTTTTAAATTTTTTTTATTGCTTCTTTTATCATTTTTGCAAAGCAATATTTTATCTTCCAATTACATGTTTTGTTCGAATTTTCAACCACTGTATTCAGAATCTTTCAATAAATGTTTGTTTAATATATGTAGAAAATTATATTTCTAATCCTTATTTAAAAACAAATATACATAACATTTGTGACTATCCTTTGTTGTTTAGTTATGCAAATAAAGAAAATTACTTTACAAGTATAGTTTATTCAACGGTTTTTTTTTGTTGTTGTTGAAATATTGCTCAAAATAAACAAAAAAAATCTACGTTAATTTTTTTTGGTTTTGATCGACTTCCTCTAATCAATGTATAACAAGTTACTGATGTTATCGATTGATGTTTGATAATTCAAGTTAAGTGATTTATTAAAAATAGTAGTTACGCAATTTAAAATTATGTTTATGTAAAAACTATTAATATTTCATAAGTTTTTACAGCTTTTAAGTAGTTACATTTTATAGTATCTTACTATGGAGTATCGAATCATTAAATAAGTTCAAAATGATGTTTATATTGGCATTATATTAATATTTAATGGCAGCATTTTTCTAAGAGAGACAAGTGTCATTAGTGTTTTTTAACAGTTTCATAAATATTATTATAAAAGCATGGTACATTTATTTTAACGAGAAATGAAATTTTTAGTTTGTAAATAGTAGAAAGTTTAATATTGTTTTTATTACATACAAACACCTGAAATTGTCTTATGTTATATTTTTTTAAACCAACACCATACACTTTTTTTTATTTGAAAAACAGTTGGCTATGGTTAAGTGTTATTGTTTGTGCATACTTGTAATAATATTGGTTAACCAAGACACTTTTTATAAAGAACTTGTATTTCTTATAGGTTAATAATATTTCGTTTTCGATCCAGATTTTGATTCAACACTACGTGCATTTTTGTTATTAATTGGTTAATTGATAGCTCACTGTGGATGAGTAATACAGAATTTAGAACAAAGTATTATTGGCTTGGCTATTTTTGAGTTCATGTGCTGAAAAAAACCCCAATCATATTAGATATTTCGTTTTTTTGTATTAAAATGTTGATCTTCACATGTTCATCTTGAGTAATTGAAAGAACGAATTAAATTTAACGAATGATAACTTTTGTCAAACCGATATCAAGAAAACATCGTATGCGATAAAAATACGTAAAATATTTTTATGTTAATAGGTGCTACAGTGATTGAAAATAATAAATAACCAAAGCCAAAAAAAAACCCCTACTGTTTTACAAATAACTTAAGGTATCAATTTGCCATTTAGATTTTCTCACCTACACAAATTAAATAATGTGGTTAATTTATGCGTTTAGCAATAACTTTATATAAATGTAATGCAAATTCTTAATAACAAATAAAAAATATGATTAATGCTCTACAGTTAACCTTAAATTTGTCGACTGAATAATGTAACAGATACTTATGTTTGATGTCTTCTCTTTTAAGATGGAATTTTATAGTCTTTCATTAATTATAATTTAATTTATTTTATTTCGGCAATAAATTATATTTCGTTTCACTTGCGTTGGATAATAAATATTTGAGGTTATGGGTGATTAAATGTGTAGTTAAGTTTATGACGAAAAATATTTTAATATAGTTTACCACAAAGAACCTTAAAGAGTTATGCAAGCAGTTTGACTTCAATGTGGTTTTAGACAAAAATGCTTTGTGTATTAACATTAATAAATTCAATACAGACGCAATGTTCATAACTTAGAGGAAAACATAGTTTCGTTAAAGATTTTGGGGAAATAGGGGACTTTTAAGTGTAAACCCACATATTTAGAAGCATTAGACAAGTATACGAAGTATATACCTGGTTTATTTGATTAAATGGAAGAACAATTTTTTTATTCTTGTATATGTACTAGTTATATTTATAAAAGGTTGAAATGTTAGGTATATATTTTAAGTAGTACAGTATTTGAAAGTATTAGGAATGAATTAAATGTTTAGATTGAAATATATAAATATATTTTTACAAAATTATGAGTCTTTAAATACTAAAATAAATATTAAAATTTGTCAAATTTGCGTTGGTGTAATCTTGCATTGAAAATGTAGGCTGTTTAATACTTGAAGTCGTCTTTTAAAATTAGTAATTGTTGTTAGATTATTTTAAAAGAGTAAGTTTGCATTTGAAATGAACGCATAAAACTCCCTCCATTCAGTATATTAACTGCTTCAAAATTTTGCTACAAATTTAAGCAAATAATTATTTAAAATTAGTTTAATAAAATGTATCCTGTTTCTAAATTGGATTTTTCATTACCTTGGTGTGGGAAATTGGCTTTTATGAAAAGAATATCGTGAGCTAAAATTATTCGTGAACTGAATTTCTCTAGTAATTCCATCAAATAATATATATTTAAAAACATAAGAGAGGATATATTTAGCTATAAAATCGGAATTTGTGCACAAATTGATCACGACTTTGATGGTAATTATTTAATTTTACACATTATTTGCTTAATAAATACTTTGTAGCAAATATTTTTATTGTAATAAACCAATTCCTTATTTAATTGGTTTGTTTTATGTAATATATAAAAATTAATTAGAAATCCTCTGAGTAGCCCCGACAAAATATTAAATGGGGAAAAAGGCCTAAAAAAATTTAATGAAACAAAAACGTGTATTTTTATGCAAATTAGCAAGAATTTAATTAGATATAAACTCAAAATGAATATTTTTGTCCCTTAAGAGCTTTTGCCTATTTTTAATATATTATATATTATTTTTTAATTGAAAAAAGCCCCTTGGTTTTCAATTTTTTATGTACTTATTTCTTTATGTGTTATTTCTTTTCAAAAACCGTTTCATTTACATGACAATGATTTTAAAAAAAATACTTTGTTTAATTTCTTGTGTACCACGACGTCCCCTGAAGATTTATGAATACGAAGAGCCTGAGACCAACAGTGTCACATGCTGCCATCTACTGTAGGAAAAGTTAAAAATGTAGACAATACTCTTACGATATTTTACAATTTCAATACGATATTTATGCAAAAAAATAGTTTCAAATTAAAAAAGGCAGAAAGTAAAAATCGCATTTTAAAAACGTCTACATTTTCTCTACACTAAATGATACAGTTATAATTTTTTAAGTTATCCCTTTGCAAACATCATTTAAATTAACAAAAATATAACCTTAAAATCTTCGGAAACTCCTTTCATTAAAATATGTAAAACATAACATATACAACAAATTTGAATTTTAGGGTGTGTTGTTAAAACAGAATAATTGGATAAAAATGCTTAATCTTTCCTTGGTCTTAGCTGTACTTGAATATAGTTTGGCGTAAATGTGTTAATTCATAAGTATACATAACTATAGAATACATTTTTTCTAGTTTAGTACTTGTATTTTTATAAATATAATATTTCATTCAATGATTAAAGTGTCAAAATGTTTTATGGTATTTGTTGATAAACTCAGCGTCAACAAGCATTTGTTATCGTCAAGAAAAGTGGATGTCAGTTTATCTACAACAAAGTTTTTTGTTATAAAAACAATTTAAGATATTCCTAGTTCGCATCATCTTTGTGGTGTTGTGTTCTGTGGTAAATATTGTAGAACACAATTTTATAACTATTTAAATGATATTGAAATTAAGAAAGAAATGTCCAATCGCTTTTGGTTATTCTTTTTGTTTCCTATCTTTAAATATCGATTATCTTATTCCAATTTTCAAAGGAAAAAGAGCACTTACTGACGAAAACAAACTTAGAAATAAATTCATTTCTTTATTTTCCCACATTTTTACTAACTATATTTTTTAGTAAATAGAATAAAAACTTTTTGTCTGTATATTGTCCATACTATATTTTAAGACATTGTGCTGCTTAAAACTTTTTATAACCATTAAGATTCGTGATCATCACATTAAAACTTACTTATTGAAAAGATATGCGCAAAATTTGTGAAGTAAACTTGGTTTTAAATATATTTAAGTACTAGCTGATGTACCCGGTGTTGCACGGGTTGGAAAAAAAGAAATACCAAATCGATCCAAGTATTTTTACCATACTACCATTTAATCTGTTATAGTAAATAAGCATATGTTACTTTTCGCGTTCGTTATAAGTACAAAATCCCGTTACTTATATTACCTTAAAAATTCAAAATTTAAAAAATTATATAAAATTAACAGATAATGTCTTAGTAATTTCCCGAATAAAAACATTTTAGCTCATTTGGCGTGTTTGAAAAATTTGACGAGGAAAATACAGTGGTGGCCAAAAGTGTGGACACTTTTTGAAAGTTTCACGTTTTTCAACAATGTGTGCTTAGAATATATTAATTTTCACTTTTGGGGAATTTTAATTACTAAATTCTACATTAAATTACCTTCAATTTAATGTACAAACGTTTGTATTTAAGTGAAAATTAATATATTTTTAAGCTCTTAAAGTTACATGAAACTTAAAAAAAGTGTCCACACTTTTGGCCACCACTGTATATAGCTAAAGTTATATATTTTGAAAAATAATATAGTTTGAAAAAATATATAGTTTGAAAAACATACAGAAAAGATATTTGGCGAAAAAAGGATGACCTACTAAAACCCTGATATGCACCTGTAGTGCGATGGCCATTGTAGTGCGATGGCGATTAAAAAACAACATAGTTCAGTAGAAGCTTAACTATGCTTTTTAAAAAACATAATTAAAATCATATTGGCACAATAAAATATAGAATGGAGACTGGTAGGATTACGTCACTTGAAACATATTAATTATTATTTTTTAATTATTAATTTATTTTCTGACGGCAATGAACAAATGTTAATCAAATTAAACATTTTCAATTTAAATTGTTTTCTAAAAAGTTTTATTTAAATTTTTCTGCGCAATGGCGTCACGAAAGAGAAAAAAATTATCGGATTTGAGCGAAAGTGGTGTATTTTTCCATAAAGGGGCACATAAAAACGTTCGCAAATGATAGAAGGAATGGTCTAATTCTAAAAATTATTAGCGTAAATTTGTTCCAGAGATGAGATGAATTTTTGTCCCAAATTTCGTGACAATCTGTTGCTTGGTTTTTTAGATTTCGCGTCTTATACAAACAGAAGTCGCAATTTTATGTATATAGATTATAAAATTTTTACCGAACCTAACAAAAAAAAAGAATTGGTAAAATGATGTCAAAAGATTAATGTTAAATCCATTTAATGCTAGTCAAAGCTTTTAAATTGTTTAAGTCACAATTTTACAATTTAACTCTTAAATTTTAACAACGTTTAAAGAAAACATCGCATTCCTGCTGCCATCTGTTGTGAGATTGAAAAGAAAATGATCACAAGAGAAAACTTTTTTGCAAGGAAAAAAGAAAATAAAAATTAAAAAACTAATAATGAATTCAAAAACTTTTTTCTCAATGAGCAGAAATGTTTAGTAATGGTTAGTTAGTTTCTTTCTAAATTCAGCCCAGAAATAGTTCAACTCCGCAATGCGCAATACAATTATTAAAGCACTGCATTAAGCGTTATATTATAGTAAACAATATCAAATAAAAAATGTATTTCTAAGGGAAAATGTAACTAATCGAAGATCTGTGAAAACTTGAAATAGTCGAAAGTTGAGGTAATGTTTAACGTTGCACCAAGCATAAAAATCTGCACAAACTTGTTGTTTTAAAGTTAAGAAACACTTTTTTTTACCTTTAACTAGTTTTAAAAGCAAAATCTAGATTTTCCAGTTGTTTTTCGTAATACTTTGTAATGGATAGCTCACTATAATTAAATTATTGTGAATTTTGTTTTCAGAGTTTAAATTTTTTTTAATCATGTGTAATGTATTATAGAAAATTAAATGTGTTTTGGATTTTTGCGGATTATTCGCAAAGCTTTAAAAATAATTTGCACGTAACGAACTCTCCTTTTTCTTAGTACAGATGACACCACTATATAATTGTGGCTAGTTGAATAACCTTTAAAACCTATTCATACATATTTGGGGGCAACCGAGTAGATGTAAAAACAACAAATTTTAGCTAAAAATCTACCCATATTAATATTTTTAATCCGAAAAAGGATTTTTAATAAAAAAAAAATATACATATTGTTTGCTTTTTTCGATGCATAAAAACCTACGTAATGAAATAAGAATTAAATTATTCGACTAGGACATTCAAAGATTAATGTAGCCAGCAAACTTTTTCAATGAAATTTGTAATATCTGGAATGAACGTGAATAGAAATGATGCATAAAATCGTGTATGGAATGTTATAAACGCTTTTTAAAGCCCCTTTGCACTAAACCCTCTTAAAAACAAAAGCTGTTCTGCAATTGAATCGGTGAGAAACAACGTCAGTTACAAATTTCAAATTTTTCAGGAGAGAGAAAAGACGTAATAACTCCTCCTCTATTTCTGCACTCAACACTCGAAACAAACGTCCTGTATTTACGGAACTACTCAACAGACTAACGTAGTTTTTGCACCCAACACGCATCTTGCCTTTCTAAGCTTATTTTCATTGAAAAAGAGTTTTCGGATTTTTTTTGACTGAAGTGGCTTCTGCACTCACCGATTCAATTTAGTAATAAATAAATTTTTCCGATAGATAGCGTTTTTCCGAGCCGATCCAGGAAAATCATTCATTAAAATAAGCCATTTTTTTATTCCTAAATTTACACTTTCGGGAGATGTTTGGAAAAAAAATCTAATTTATTGGTAGGTAAACACATTGCCAATTTTTTTTAAACAATGAATCAAAGAATAGTTTCCATTCTTCTCTTCAATTTTAGTTATAATTTGAATCCTCTTGAGCGTTTTCATAAATTTTTAAGAGCAAGCAAAAAAATATTTCCAGTAATTCAAGTGCTTGGCTTAGTACACCTTATTATATTTGCAAAGGTTAAATCTACAGACATTCCCTCTTCTAAATTTTTTTATTCAAAGTCTTGATTAAAAATTTAAAGTGAACAATTAGACCCTTTAAAATCTTCAGTAACTTTTTTACTATTTATTTTGATTAAAAAATCAATGTCTTGACTATTTACGAATTATATTTACATAAGTTAAAAAAAAAACTTACTAATTTTTTTATTTAATGATTTCATTTGAGAAATAGCATTACCTGGGGTACTCTTCCTTTTTGCGAAATACATATACTAGAAAAGGGGCCATTGTCCTCTATTTTTCATGGGACATCAGCTTTTTTTGGTATTAGGGTTCATTCACTAGTGTTGTCGCTGGAAATGTATTGATAAAATACAGTAATGGAAGATAAACACCCTTTAGCGACGGCTCTAACTTACTAAAGTTTGAAAACAGGTTTTCTTCGGATCGATCTCTAAACGCCTGTAAAGCCATTTAAATTTACCACCATTTTCTAATGCAAAGCTTTTAAGACGCAAACACCTTAAAGTGCATTTCAAAAGTTTTCTGACAATTGGTAAAGATCAGAATTACATATTCTTTTAAAAGCATTTAACGAAACGTGAACCCTGAAAAATCCTGTATCGAAACCAAGTTAATGCATTATCAAAACTATTGATCCATCTTTTTGAAATAGAATTACCGTTATATGAATGCATAAGTAATCCTTTGCGTTTGAATAAGAAAAATAAAACTTAAAAGTTTAGACAGTTTTAAACTTAATCGATACGATATTGAAAATTAAAATTTTATTTTAATGCTCAAAATGTTTTTTGCTGTTGTTGAAAGAAGTATTTTTACGTGATACTTTCTCTTAATTCTTACCTTATAAAAAGTATATCATTGTATAGGATTTTTTAAACAAGTATTTTTTTACAAATCGATTTCCATTTAAGTTTTTTGAAACACATGAATACAAAATTGTAGTATCTGGTTATGATGTAAAATCTTTTTAAAAAAATATCTTGCCATTATTATAGTTTTGTTTTTTTAATTAACAAATTCAAAAAATGAAATTTGTGTGTACATCATTAAAAAATAGCTTTTCATTCTGTTATTAACATTCTGATACGAGGAAATATTATAGTTCTTCCATTCAACATATAATTATACATTTTATATAAAATGTAATAAATATCATGTAGTTAAAAAAATTCTTGAAAAAGTGAGTTTTATTTTATTTTGCAACAAACTCTAAACGTTAACTTCAAACAATAACTTTAAAAAGTCACTTTTCTTACTTTTTAAAATTTTCATTTAGATCGGTACATTTGTTTTCAACAAATTGTTGGAAAATTTGTTTAACGTTATTAAAATTACAATTTAATTTATAATTTAATCGCATTTCTCATTTAATTTAATTAAATTTTACTTACGTCGATGTAGAGCAAATATAAAGGTTAATTCAATTGCAGATTTTAACGGCTGATTTGTTCCCGAAAAAACAATTGAAATTTTCAATTGAGGTATTGGAAAAACTTGGGCGAAGAATGACATAAATCGATAGTTCGCCGATTCCTAGGTAACTGTTATAAAGATTATTGATAAGTTGAGACAAACTATTCCTCATCAATTCGCAAAAATCCTTAACTAACCATCTTATTAGGGGTGACTTAAAACATATTAAAATTATCGAAAAAGAAGAAGGCTTAAGTGAAAATATAAGAAACTGAATAATCACTTTTCGAAACAAAGTAACATCCTAATTGCCCCATAAATAGATTGAAAGTTAAGAATTTGCTTACAAATAGAGTATTTGTAGTATAAAGTTAAAAAGTTTTAAAAATCAGTAATATTAATACCACAAAGTAAACAAATGCTATTTATTTTCAATGAAACCAAGTGTGGCGCGTACTTTGTGTTTTGTACCATTTGGTACTTATGTCAGGCATCTCTTTACAAACAAAAACCACGATAAAATTTGCCTTGCTCCGTTTCGTAGATCGCAAAACTGAGGTACCTTTTGAAGAGTTCACTAAATCTTTATTTTTTCTTTCGTTAAAACTTCTTACAAATGGCCATAAAACGTCTAATTTTCTCTCGTCGCCCATAAAAAATATGGGACAGAAACATTATCGTTATTAGTTTTTATCTTTTATTTGAACGACGCTACGCTTTAATACCTGAAAGATTCTTTCTGGAAAGAAACAAAGTTGTTATCTGTTCGATAAATCTTCGTTATTTACGGAATTAGTTACATAAAATGCGACAAAATAGAAAAATTATCCCAGAAAGTTTCTAGTAAATGTACTAATATTGTATTGTAAAAAAACATATTTTGCAGTGCAATTATATAACTAGTAGTCTTCAAATAAATAAATAAATAAATAAATAAATAAATAAATAAATAAATAAATAAATAAATAAATAAATAAATAAATAAATAAATAAATAAATAAATAAATAAATAAATAAATAAATAAATAAATAAATAAATAAATAAATAAATAAATAAATAAATAAATAAATAAATAAATAAATAAATAAATAAATAAATAAATAAATAAATAAATAAATAAATAAATAAATAAATAAATAAATAAATAAATAAATAAATAAATAAATAAATAAATAAATAAATAAATAAATCTGAAACCTTACAAGCTTATTTTATTGCACCTTCACATGTACTCTTCAAAAAATCCATTACAGTTTGCTGTTTTGAATTAAAAAAAAAACTGCGTTTTCTTTCAATTATCCATTGATATTTTTTGTTTTCATTAAATTGACGTCACAGTAGAGCAACAAGATTGCAAATGGCAACAGTTCTCAGAATTTTAAACCACGTTCTGAAGGTTAGGAGACGAAGCAAACCCTCAGCTGGCACCGAAAACGAAGCTTATAGAGCCAAACTTAGGATAACAACAGATTAAACGTGCACCATTCAAAAATTCAAGGGGACACTTATTTGTGGGTTTTTTTTTTATGACAGAGAGCAATTCTCTCGTAAGAATGGCTAAGACGTAATCAGAACTCCGGAAAGTATACTTAGTAGAAAATAAAGCTTAAACCCATTGTTGCACTTCGATGTTTTCCGATGTTCCCAATATTATTGTCTTGAGAATACTATAGGGATGATCTGAGATATTTTGCGCACACTTTTCGAGTCGAGAGACCTGATTTGCACTAAGGGATTGGATTGCTAGAAAAAGTTTGGTGGGATTACTATAAGTTTAGTAAGATGCAAAACGATATTAATGGTGAGAAAACATTTTTTTATGATTCTTGTATTTATGTTGGTAAAGTAAACTATGCTCACTCTGATTCCTATGTTTAGGTATCAAATAATTAAAAACAAGGGTAACAAAGAATAGTTAAGTTTAAACGTTATTCACACTAAAAACAAATTCAAGAGATATTAGCTTTACTTAAAAGAATTCGACATAAACAATAAAGGATGATCATTGATGCATATTAGAAAAAAACCACAATTATTCCGTACTTGCAAAGAATATGCTCAAAAATACTATTAAGGTTGTGCTGCCGCCGGTGGCGCAATCTTTAGGATGCTAGAATTTGGAGCTGCTGGGTTCGGGTTCGAATCCCGGTCAGGCATGGATGTTTGTGACCGTCATTAAATGTTGTTATTTGTATATGTGTTTGTGTTGTCTCTTTCTTTGTGTGTCTCTTGTGCTTGTGTCATTACTGGGGTTTAGTACAATCGACTTAAAGTCGCAGTGCTTGGCGATCTTGCCACCCCACCAAGAAAGTCATAAGTCATGAATGTGGTGCTAATAATAACAAATTATTTTTAACAAATATATATTATGTACTGCATGCAAGGGCGTTTTTGCGATATACAGTTAAATGAAAATCACGCAGTTGGTATTTTTTTAATCAGTAAAAATTTTAATCATTGTGTTTTATAAGAATTCACCTTTATCTGCAATAAAATTTCCATAAATCGTAAAAAATAAAATGTAACCCTCTTTATGTGCTGTTTCCTACTGTGGTTTCAGATGACCTGGTTGTGAATCTATATTTTTCCAAAACAGAATTAAAAGTTTATTTCCGAAGATCTTCGAACTCCACGGTAATATAACTTCTTCTTTTTAAGCTTTCCTCTAAGAAGTATGAAATCCTTTCATTTATCATCATTTCCTGTTTACTGCGGGGCATTCATATCGATAAAACTACGAAGATGAAGCAGTAAAAAAAATGAAAGTAATCTTATTTTGGATCACAAGCCGCTTCGAAATCGCTAATTTATAACTGAAACAAAAAAATATCCAAGGCCATCCTTTCTGGTTAAAAATTATTGGGTGATATATTTTGTGCATTAAATATGCTTTGGTGCTTATTCTTTTTATTGAAAATTTATGTAAATGCTTTTATAGTTATTTACAAGTGCGTTATACTAGTCAAGAATAAGTTTTAAACGAAATATGTATAAATTATTTATTTGTTTCTAGAAATTTTGTCTTTATATTAAGTCTTTTTTTTTACAATTTTAACGAAATAAAAACACTCAAATTAGGACATCACATTAATAATGAGAATGTTTAAAAATAAAAGTTTTAATAACCAAATTCTTTTAAATATTCAATCGATTCCTTCTATATTCTTTAAACGAACGTGAAATTATAAATTAAAAATTTGGTAAAACTTTATATAAAAACTTAATTTTAAAGCGTGTAAAATGTTGATCGTAAGCATTTAAGTCTCCTCTTCGGCTAAGTAAATGCACCCAACATTTTTTGGGTTCCTAAACTACTTTGAGAGCCTGTTCCTAAACTACTATAGTTTCACCTCAATTTGTAATATATATTGAATTATGAATAAAGGAGCAGTTTCAGTAGTTCTACTCTACATCGTGGGACAGATGAGAAAGTGACATGTATTTGAAATATCAAAAGAAAAATTTTGACTTTTCCTTCGTTTTTTATACGTTGTTGTTTTGGTAGTCGAGTATTTCGAGTGTCAGATGAACCCCCGCCTCCAGTCGTTTTGTATTTACAAATGGACTTTATATGATCATTGCAATATTGAAAACACACTAACATTTTACGCCATCAAAAAAGACTTTTTTCTACAACCAAACCAATACGATTATCTAAGTAAAGAGCACCAAGCCGACCCGGCAGCGCAGCTGTTAGGGAGCAAGGCTTTGGAGTTTCTGCGTTCGGGCTCGAATACCGGTAATTCACGGATGTTTGTGTTTGTCCCGAGTATATGCGGAGTACGTGCTCTTTAAATATGTTGGGTCCGAAAGTCCTGTGGGAGTTCATAGCTCAGTTACCCACAGGTACAGGTTACTGGAGACTATTTCCCTCCCCTTTAGGGACATGTTTAAATTATGGAGGTAACGTGCGATAGATAGCAGCTTCTGTCGCGTACGTGTGTTTGAGTGAGTGTGTGTGCTGTGTCTGTCCTACTTGACGAAGGTTTATAAGAGGGCCTCTGACCAAGCACACAAGCCTGAAAATATATGTCTACCAACCAACCAACCAATGAAAGAACATCAAAGGGAAAAAATGGAACTGCAGAAGAAGAAAAAATAATGACTGTAGTTGTGGACATGGCAGATTCTAGAGGCACGACTTGTTGACAAAATAAAATCGTTTAAAATGATTGAAAAATGTTGTCTTGATCCTAAAGAAACATTGGAGTTATAGTGTGAAGTGCCTCTCCTTGGTTTAATTTAAGCTAGAACACCTGAAGTTTGAAGAAACACTACCTTCAACGTTTCTGTAACTTAGAAAATAAAAATTATTAGAACAATTAAATTTCGTTAGTTAAAATTAAAGAGTATCTACGGTTTTCATCCATTAATTAAGGGTCGGTATTCGTAGTCTTACACGGTAAACTGTTTTTGATATTAAACCAAATTATCACTGTCAAATTAAACGTTAACAATTAAAACCACACATATTTTATATAAATTTTGAGCCGTATTTAAAGAAAATCGATTAAAAATTTAAACTTAATCAATCCAGTCACGTAATTCTTTACTGCATAAAAACTAAAAATATGAAGAAAAGGGATAAAAAACACATTTCTTTCTACTTAGTAAAAACTGTGTTCTAAGATAATATGCAGGTACACATGTCATTAGTAACCCAGGTCTTAATTGCAAATTTTTAGTATCTTCTATAAATTCGATTTTCTTCATCTTAGCGAGTTTGTTACTTTAAACCCCACTTAATTTTCAAAATAACAACTTGTCTGAACTAAAAAGGATTAATTAAAAATTTTAAAGCATGCGCTACATGAAATTTAGAGTTATAGCACCATTTATTTGGAAAAAACTGCATATAACTTATTCAGTGTACTTGCAAATGTTTTGGCAGACATTTTGTCTTGTTTATTATGAAAGGATAGTCAAGAGACAATTTTTTGGATTTAAACTATGATTATTCACAGTAAAATTGTTCGTTTCGTTTAATATGAGTATTGTGTGCAACTTCAAATTCTAAATTTGGCCAAACAAACACAAATTATTTAGATATTCTTTCATAAAAATTTAAGGTAAATTCAACTGGTCTTAATCTTAAACAAGTTTATTGTAAGTTATTTGAATAGAAAATGACTTTGAAAAAGAAAAATGGTTTTATCGAGCCGTCGTTAAATATTCGTCTACAGTTTTTTTGATCAGAAAAGCGTATTCTTTGTGGTGAATGCTTCCTTTTATAATATGCAAGCAGCTCACACGTACATTTGTTTAAAATATATGTGCAGCCCCCCCCACACACTCTTTGTAACACTTATAATTCCCCACAAATATGCAAGAATAAATTTTAATACAAGTTTTGTGAAACAATGTAGAATGTTGCTTACACGCATTGAAAGAATATGTTTGATGTACACGCTCATAATACGCTTTTTATATTTGTTCTTGTTGTAATTATCTGTAAAAATTACATGTAACATTATTTTTTTAAATGCTAACCATTCAGTCCAAAAACTCAGTTTTTTCAATGAAAAAAATTCGAACTGCCTTTTTAAGGGGGGATCATAGTAAACGACAGCAAAAATGACCAATTCTTAGTATTGATTTCGAAAGGCTCTAAATCATTTAAAAATGATGGTACAATAAAAAAAATTGTATCAAATTATAAATTGTACTTTTATTATTATATTTACTCCTAAGAATCTTATTTTCAAAAATTATTATTTTTGAAAAAAGACATCTTTTGAAACATACAATTACGAATTTTCAAAAATACAAGTACTTTTTCGGTACACTTTTCTCCAAATCTATTAAATATTTCTGAATAATTTCTTTTGTGTGTTATAAAACCATTTTAGATCTAATCAATTCACCTATTTTTTTTGCCTAAAATAATTTTTAAATTCTATTTTTAAAACATTATATTCAACATTCATAAAAATTCTGATTTTCAACGAAGAAAAGTGTAAAATAATAAAATATTTATTTTAATTTGTAAGACTAAATTAGGTGACTTAAATAGATCTAAAATGGTTTTATAACACACAAAAAAAATTATTAAAAAATATTCGATAGGTTTGGAGAAAAGTGTACCTAAGTGTTGAAAATTATAGTTTTGAGTAAAACGCGAAAAACAAATACAGTCGATCCCGTTAACACGAACTCGAAATGACCACCGAAACATTTCTTGTTAACCGAATTTCATGTAAATCGTCGGGAAATTTTTTTTACATTGAGCCAGTGGTTGGTTTTCAAATATCAACACAAAAAAAATCATATTTTATAATGTAATACATAAATAATACAAGCATACAATTAGTAATTCAAAGGGGGCGTGGTACATTTGTTTATTTTTATAATTTTAATTTTTTATAAGAAATAATTAACCGATCTATACAAAATTGGTCTCATTCGATAGATTGGGTTTCCATCTATCAGAAAATATTGGTTTCAAAAATTCGATTTTTTGGTTTTTGTTTACTATGATCCCCCCTTAAAGAAACGAATTTTGTTCTTTTGACAAATATAGACGTTAAAACAAACAAACAAGACTCTTGAAAACACGAAACAAAATGGGTTTATTATGGATTGCGATTGTTTACTTTGAACTATTCCTTGATATAAGATGTCTAAATCAAAACTTGTCTTTAGCTTCATTAAATATTTAAAGTGAACATCGGAACCAAAATAAAGATGTTTTTTATGCAAAATATTTTTGAAAATATATCTAAAAGATGTTCTCTAATCAAGCAACTGAAATCGAAAGTTCTTTCATTTCAACTTTGAAAGAGTTTTACAAACTTCTTTTAGTTTGATGTTTTAAGAAATG
Source organism: Hylyphantes graminicola (assembly GCA_023701765.1). NCBI lineage: Eukaryota > Metazoa > Arthropoda > Arachnida > Araneae > Linyphiidae > Hylyphantes > Hylyphantes graminicola. The sequence continues at coordinate 29,917,234 of CM043117.1, read as the reverse complement.
AAAGTGAGTTTTGTATAAATTTACATTGCGAGCCTTTGAAAAATGCCGATTGAAATGTACGTACCAATTTCTTTCAACTTTCTGACTTAATTGAAAAGAATGGAAGGTAAGGAATGTACGTAAACACACAAAAAAGTTTTTCCATCTAAGTGACAAGCTGCCACTTATTATTTTTTTTTTTTTGGTACTGTACATTAAAAAGAATGTTTTGTTTGAGAAATGAAAAAAAATCGTTACACTAATAAATAACATTTTATGCCATTTATACTTGTGAGATATTTATAATATCAGCTTGATTAAAATCTATTTTTTGCAAAATAAATATTATTGTTGTCAAATACTTTAGTGTTAAAAAAGGCTTTGATTTAAGTTATATTTATTTCTGATAAGTTGCCAATGATAATTTTTTTATTCGGGCACGTATTTTTTGATACTCACGAAAAAATTAGTAAGAACAACATATAGTAGTTGAGGACCCAGATGTTCTGGAAAGAAAAAGTTCGGATGTTGGAAAAATACCTATACAAATGATTGTTGGATTGAAGTACTTTTCATCTTTCCGCACTTCAAAAGAAAAACATAAATTAAGGTACCAACATTCAAAACTTTCTAGCAATATTACAGACAAACCGTATTTTTTCAGAACTTTCCATATTTTTTTAAGCAAAACCAACAAATATCAATGTAAAGAAAAATATCCACACTTTAGCTATGATACGATGACTCATGATGCCGATTTAAAAAAAACTCTACTCACGGGGTGCGATTTTTTTTTCTGTCACTAGTCATTATATCGTTTAAAAGTTACAGCATAATTTTATGAGGAAAGTCCATAATATCAATTTATGCTTTTTTAGCATTGTTAATTTTTTTATAGTGCAGTCATTGGAAAAAGTTGAATCTGAAAGTGCTACGCATGCCATTTATTAAGTATGTACATAGTTTAAAGTGTAAGTATTTTTAAAATATTGTAATCTTACGATAGTTTAAGCAAAGTTTATCAACAATTACTTTTAATCCAGAAACAATTGAGAGTTCATAGTTTCAATTGTAGTCCATTATTAACACATTTAAATTGATTGTAATTAATTATTAAAAACATTCCGCATTTGAGGGCTACCAAAAAAAGGTTTTGTGTCGATTTAAAAGAATAGATTTTCTTAGTTGTGTAGGTTTACATAAAAATACAATTTTCAAACATAAGTTTTCACCACCAAACTCTCGTTATATGTTCATACTTATAACTTATATGTACATATAACGAGAGTTTGGTGGTGAATATGCATATAAGTTATGGAGGATTGTCTAGTTATGGAGGATTTAAACATATATTTTAAAATCCTCCATAACTAGACAAGAAGTCCAAGCACAAACTTTGACCACCGGCTACAATCCTTTTTCATGGTAAAAACACATCACCTCCCGATATAAGAAAAGAAAAAAAACTTAAACAAACAACGAAAACTTGAAGAACTTTGATTCCGTCCTATGAAAAAAAAAATAACGAAAAATAACGGAACTGCCTCTGTAGATCAAAGCCAACAATCTCGCCGTGGTGACACTGGAAATACACTGCAACGGCTTTAAAATCCCTGAGCTTTCACTAAAGCGCATGGAGGTGAAATAAAACGGAGAAGTCGTCGGGAGAAAAGCAAGTGAAGCCATTATTGTTCGTGCTATGCAGCCCAGTGTAATACTTGACGAAGGATTTGGCTCTGTTTTAGTGATTATTTACTTCTTCTTCAAGGGTATAACACGCGAAAAATCATTTATTTATCCCAAAAGTAATAAAGATAATCTTATGAAACTAAAGTATAAATTAACGCCTAATATAATTTTTTTGTGACTGCAACCCACGAAGACAAATATTTGTTAAAATCGCCAAATTTCATTTTTCAGAAACGGTTTTGATGTTTTCTCGTCAAATAAAAAACTAACCTAGTTCAACAGCTTTGATTGTTTTATTTTTGAAAATTTACAAGTAATAAAATAACTGCTTACATCTGGGAGAATAATCATTGTGTATGATTAAACAATCGATTGGTAAAATTAAAATTACGATTTATTCTATGAGTGATGTGTTTGATTTCAAATTTGTTTTACGTCTTAATGCATGCAGATTCTTCGCTTTCCGTGTGCAGAAAATTTACTCCCCGACTTCCAGATGGTCAAACTTCTTTTCTCTCCGAGAATCTAATTCGCATTTAACCTCCACCCTACAGAACCCTGATGTTCACGTCATCGTGGCTGACACTGTTGGAGTGTGATAGGGCAAATAAATATGGAGGATGGCGTCGTCTTTTGTCCTTGAGCTTCAAGGAAAAAATGTATGCTGCTTTAAAGAAAAAGTATACAATAAGTTATCATAAGAACTGTTTGGTTAAAACTAAAACTTTTTTGGTTAAAACTGTGAAATAGGTGTATTTGATACACTTTAACCCTCTAAAGCATACTATTGCCATATGGCAACAAGTAACATAATCTACTTTATTTTACTAAAGTCGAGCTCCTCCTCGACAAATCTGTGTTTTTCCATCTATTACATTCCACTTTGAAGATTTAGTTACTATTAACCCTCATAGATGACGGTAGTAAAAGTGTATTCCAAATTAAAGAGGGAAGTTATTAGCTGTTGTGAAATTACGTCTTTGTCGGTTTCATTCTGCCTTGGTTTTAGGCCATATCTCAAAATTTTGGAATTCAGATAGAAGATGGAATTTCAGTATTTAAATAATCTTCCTGATGATTCTTTTATGTCAAATAAATCTAATGCTAAAACATTGCCGAGTTGCAATTCTTACCACATTCATTTCTTGATTTCTGTGGGTTTTACAGCAAAAAATAATTTTTTATTAAATGTCTACTTGAAAACTTTTGTTGAGATAAACTAATTCAAAACTTAAATTTGAATTTCATATAAAATATGTCTTCTTATGCGAAAAAAAAGCACTTGCAAAGTACAGGTAGTCAATTTTTTCAAATCCTATATTGTCTCTGGTAGTTTCATCGAAAGAAACCTTTATTTGATGCTCTTTAACTCTGTGGGGGATTCATGAAAAATATGAAGCGCACATCGGAAGGTAGATTTCATGAGTGTTCTAAGTGTATTCTAGAGGAAGTAATCCATAAATATTCAAGAGGAAGTCTTTGAAAAGCAGAGAGGAGGAAGAGAATTTTGTTATTCCTTGTTTTTGGGAGGTCTTGTAATGTCTGCCAGACTTTTTGTTGACTGATGCATAAAACATGTGCCCGTGGATTATATTACATGGGAAATTGAATACGCTTGACATGCCGCCATCACTGCAGATACTTTGGATAGAAAGCGAAGGAAGGATAATACATTGCTTGCATGTAAAAGTATGTAGAATGAGTGAATTTTCAATACTACTATAGTCATGATAATTTTGCAAGCAAAATATTTCATAAAATAAGAATAAAGTAATGTACTTAAAAAAAAGTTGAAAAGTTCATTAGAAATACCTTTGTAATTGGCGTGGAATTACGCACTTTTGGAAATAAATGACTCGTGCAACTTATTCGGTCCGAATGTTAATCATTCTTTTTATTCCCTTTTGGAAAAAATATTTTTTGTTAGTCAATCTTAACAGGTTGTTTGCACGAAAAACATTCAGGTAGTATAAATGTATTCTGTTGAATGTTTTTTTTTTAAATTTAATATGCAACTCATTTTTGGTTATCATCATGAAAATCAAGGTTACAGAGCAGTTAAATATAATCCTGCTATTTTACCAGTTACCAATTATGTGTTTGCGCAAAAAAATTAACAATCTAGTTTTTATGAAAAGCTTTATTACTTGAGAAAATTTGACTGTAAATGACGTGTCATTTGAAGAAGTCTGAAGATGGAGAATTCTTTGCTGTAACTATTGTACACAATGTTTGAAGTTTTGCTTTTGTCAACTGATTGTAAATTCAAAATTGCGACTTACTTTCTTGACCATCAGATGTTGGAAGACTCACAGCCCCTCGTCAGTAAACATGGCACTACAATGCGACGTATATTGTAATTAAAATGTGACCAATTTATATTTGTAGTATTTTGGCGTTTGATAAACCGAAGGTATCAATTGAAAAATTGGCTTCAGCTTAGCAAGAGTGAATTGAAAAAATAAGCATAAAACAATTCTTTAGATCGATCACTAATTTGCAATTTATAGGCAACCGATAACTTTTAGTTTTTGTCAAGTTTTAAGAATGGGGTTGGGACTCTGTTTTATCTTGTAATTGACAAATATAAACAAAGCACAAATTACTATGCTAATCAGAGCTAGAAATCGCTTTTAAATTCACAATATATAGTATATTCTGATAAGTGAGATGAAGTGAGATTGGCATATAGTTAAATTATAATTTTGAATGCATAATATAAAAAAATATGTGATTTTAAAAGAGTTTTTTGTTTAAAGATTTTTAAATAAGTACTCTCAGCTACATTAAAAAAATTCCAAATAAAGGACTGCCGAAAAATAAATTTTAAACTATGGTTCACATAAATTTTAATGTTTTATTTCTAAAATATGGTGTTAAAAATCACAAATAGAATTTTAAACTAAAAAAGTTTTTCAAATTATTTCTAGAAAAAGCATTTCTTTCGTTGACTGATGAATTTATTCAGCAAAAGAGACAACTCTGAGTCCTCCCGCATTTGATGAATAAGAACAGGACAGTCTGATGTTGTTCTGCTTTTTCTAAAGCAGCAATATTTTTTTCCTTCTAAAGCGCAAGAGGAACAGAATTCATTCATCTTTCAGAAAATGAATTTATTTTTCTGTATTTTAGAAATGCAGAAATATATTTAAAATTATCTTTTTTCGTAATGCCGTCCTTATAAATGGAATTGCCAAAAAGACACTCAAATAATATTAATTTAATATGTGGAATGTTTTTTGAATGTTTACTTTACTAATTTTTCTGGCTATCTTTATGTATATCCCGGTTTAACTTTTATTTTGTGATATAAAAAAAGAATTAATAGAGTTAGAGGTTTTTCTCTTAATTTTGTTTTTACTTGAGCTTGTTAACCCAGTTCTTTTTAGATTTCTCACTACGTTTGAAAAGCAGAAAGTGGAAGTTTTATATAGGGAACTGTGCGTTTGACCATCAAGCACTTTTATATCCCAAACTTAGCATTCTGCAGACAAGTGTTATGCGTAAAAATAACAGAGCATCGAAACTTAAAGTCATTGAAAATCCCAGAAACAATTTGTGTTCGAAAACTTTCCGGAACTATAACAAACTGCAGAATTTATTACTCATTAAATAAAAGCTTAATAATGTAATTGTTAATGTTATTAGATCGCCATTGCCACTTAAAATAAGTACAGAAACTTCATTTATATTGAATAGCAATTAAAGACACTTATTTTTGTAAGATTAATCTGTTTGGAAAGACGTCTTAATGTATGTCACGATAAAATTGTTTGATAGTTATTGTTATTTGCTTAGAATGATGTAAAAAGCATTCTGTTTATTTATTTTTAAAGGAAACGCAATTTTTTATATTGTATTTAAGTATTTATCATTAATAATAAAGACTAAATACTAATTATTCCTTTTGAATAAGTTTTCCATTATCTTTTGATTTTTAAATATAATTTAAAAATATTTTGTATAGTTGGATTTTTGGTGAAGATAATATGAAGTTTGCTCAAATTTAGAGTTTAAAAGCTTAATGTAGAAATAAAAACTGTATTTGGCACTTTATTTAGACGCATGAATTTTGTACCAAAAGCTTTTTTTAAAAAGCAGTCTCAATTCAAATTTTAAAAAATATGGATATCTATAACTCTGTTTTTTATATTTACTGGACATATATTTTCAGGCTTGTTTGCTTGGTCAGAGACCTGCTTATAAACCCTCGTCAAGTAAGACACACACAACACGCACACATGACAGATGCTACCATCTCACCACATTCTCAATTTAGATATGTCCCTGAAGGGGAGGGAAATAGTCTCCACTGACCTGTACCCGTGGGAAACTGCGCAACGACCACCCACAGGACTTTCGGAAACAACAGATTTAACAAGCACGTACACCGCGTACTCGACAAACACAAACATCCATGCCTTATCGGGATTCAAGCCCGGCCCAGAGGTTCCAAAGACAAGCTTTCTAACCACTGCGCCACCGAGTCGGCCCTCTTTTATATTAAATTAGTAATATTTAAATACTAGCGTTATTTAAAAAATACGATTTATTTTAATAAAGGTTTCAGAACTGGAAAATATATATTTAATGATATTTATCAAAAGATCTATATAGCACGCTGTATGAAGTTTTGAGTATTTCTTCATGTTGCATTGAAAAACTTCCCTGCATAAATACCAGCATATTTTGATAGTAAAGCAAAATTGAAAAAAAATATATATTTATGTTTTCTTATAAAAATAATATTGCTTTTCACGTCAAATTGCACTTGCAGATTATGTTTCTTTATGGACGTTGTAATGCATCTCCTACCTTGGCAATACCTTCAATTCCTATATTTACATCCAATACATCACCCTGCATCTTTCATTCAAATGCATAGGTATGAATACAATATGTTTTGGATAATTGAAAAAAGCACTGATCTATGAATATTTTCAAAAGAAGCGTTGCAATGATATATTTTCTGAACATTTAATGCAGAAGGAGATAAAAAAAAAGTATCTAAGAAGATTATTTTTGATAAAGAGAAATTTTGATAAGTATTGATAAAAAAACGATTCTTTTTCCAACTATTGTTCATAAATTAAGGAGTGAAGAACGATATGAAATATATATTAATAGCCATTCAGAATTTATTACTTGCTTCAAGTTATTCAATTACTACATTCTTATTTTAAAAGATTAGTTTAAATTTTTGCATCACATAAGGAAGCTTCTGATTTCTTTAAAAAAATTCGGAATTAAAAAAGTTATACAATAAATAGAATAGAAAAACTAATTTCAGTGAAATATTTAAGCTGTCAACCTATCTAAAGTAGAAATTATTATTATTATTATTATTATTTAATGATCCTGTTAAATCTGATTCATAACTTGTTTTATTATCATAAAAATGATGAACCATTACACAGAAAAAATATTTTGTTGAAAGAACAAACGTTTAGTTGTTTCAACAAAAAAAATTGTCAATATTGCGCCAACAAAAAACTTTTGTTGTCAGTAAAAAAATTTTCTGTGTATATTTTGAGGAAAATATATTGAATTTATGATGATGCTAAGTGGTCACTATGTTAAAAATTGTATTGAATGACATTAAGTATAAAAAGAGAGGTTGAAGACGAATAGTTTTTATAATAATAATTTAATAAGTTTGCAATCGAGAAAATGCTAAAATTACCCTTAAGACGAAAACTTGGATTTGAAGAATTTTTTTAAATTCACCTTTGAGTACATATCTTTAACTCCATGTTAACCCACTTGTTACTCTACTATACTAATGATTTCTGACGACCATTTAGTGAATACACAATTTATTTCCTTCAATTTGACCACACCCGTCCAACTTTACATATTTCCTTGACAACCGTATTTGATCTGACAACACAATTGGCAGCTATTCACTTCGCCACGCCTTTAAGTGCCTACCCGATGTCGCAGCGAATCTGAAATATTCATCAAAAGTTCAACATTAGTTTGACACAGTGATACTTAAAACAAAGATAAACGTCGAATAAATAAAAAAAGACATTTAAAAAAGCAGAAATTATGCAGACAAATGTATTTTTAAGTAAATATTTAAAACGTAAGAAAATAGCTACCTTTTGTAAACGTGTGTAAAAATAGTTAAGAACAATTCTTTAAGAATAATTTGTTAAATTTTATCGAAATAATTATTATAATTGGATTTGTTGAAAATTTTAGTTACATCATTGTGAAATCTTTCCTGTTGTTCATGTAACGCTGATATCCGTATCGTAAACTGATATCCGTATCGTAAATTAAAGAGATGGATTCGACAACTGTAACATTTTGTAATGGAATTTCAGGCTACAAGTAAAATGTTTTAGGTTAAAAATAAACCGAATTTAGAATAAGGTATGACTTTAGCTTCCTAGTATATCCAAATACTCGTTTTAAGCTTTATATTTTATAACTTACAAAATTTTTAAACATAAATACTTACTTTCTTGGTGATTATGATTTATGTAAATCGCATTTAATGAACTTGAGAAACCATGTTTTTTTTCTGTAGGGGAGAGAAGGGGAATGGCGCCACCTTAAGGGAAATTGAATTTTCATGCAGAATTGTGTTGCAATTAATGTAAATGGTAATGAGCATAGCATACTACAGTTCATAACCTATCTTGTAGTGGTTTTTTAAAATTTAAATCTTTAATAGAAACTGAATAAAATTGTATTTTTCTAAAGCTCGCGCAGTGGCGGGATTACCCCGGTATCTGGGGTAATGCCGCCACACCACTGGGGTTATGCCGCCACATCAATAAACAAAGCAAATAATCTATAAATAATGAAAAATTACATAATAAAGCAATACATATAGAACTAAAATAGGTTTAGCTAACTTTGGAATGGTAAATTGTACAGAGCACAGCTCTTTTATTAACTTTCTGTGTGCAACTAACTATGCAGGTTTTTTTAAAGCTTCGTTGGTCTATTTGACCAGTTCAGTTATTCTTTTTCGGATACGTGGCATCTCTAACGAAAACTAATAGGTTGTAGGGCCAATATATGAAATTTCTATTTTACGGATCATGCCGCCATCCTTTTGCATGTGGCGGCATAACCCCAGAGTGATGTGACGGCATTACCCCAGTAAGACAAAATGGCATAGACGGTTGTTTAGAACGGTAATTAGCCTAGCGTCCAATTTAACGACGTGATAAAATAGCCAAATAATTACTCTTTTAAATGATATATAACTGATTTATCTAACATAGAGATAGCAGTCACTTATCGCTTAATTTCAGAAGGCTCAAGATTAGATGATAATCACTAAAAACCGTATTTTTTAAATAACTTTACACCAACTTACCGCACGGCCATTAGCTTCTATACTACAAATTACTTTGTTTCCTGCTACAGGTCAGCGCTCACAGCCCCCCTCCCATACACACCGCTGGCGAGATACAAGGGGTGGCGGCATTACCCGAGGTGGCGGGATTCCCCTGCTCTCCCCTATTTTGCTACTTAAAAGTCGTTGAAAAGAAAATTTATTCTTATCGAATAGCACATGCTTTGGTAAATTAATAATTTTTATTTGTGTAATTTCTGCCAAGCCTTTTTGATTCTAGATATTTAATAATAAAATAAGATAGCATTTTTACGACTATTTGAATGTGTTTTGTTGTCTAAATTACTTCATTACGTACCTTTTGAATAAGCATCTCACCCAAAGGTTAATTAAATCTGAAATAAAGGTAATGTCAATTACTTAAAATTTGTTGATAACTGCATAAATAATTGGAAAAAATAGTTTTTAAGTTAAATTTTGTATTCAAAAGATCATTTAAAAAATTAGGATCGTTCGATAGAAGATCTTAATTTGTATTTTGAAAATACATAAGAACCAGTGTTAAATAAACTCAAAATACACACTTTAAGGATTTGCAGAACAAAGCATCTATGAGCTTACTGCTCCTATGTATCAAAAAAATGGACGAAAGCAATTACCGTTGCGAACTCTAAGACTTTATTTCGAAAACCGATTTTGGATTTTCTTACAAAACAGGATTGCCACAGACAAAACTTTAAACATAAAAAAATATATACTGCAATTAACAACCAGCATTTTATAAAATAGATAATTTAGATCTTTATATGCATAACAAAGAATTTTTAAGAGCTAGACATTATCCAATGATGCATGATGCACATATGAGTGGGGCAGCCCGTCAGGGCCAAGCACCGCGACCACTGGTCTATTTTACTAACAGGACACACCTAAGAACATAAGGTATTATGAGTAAATATTTTTCAAAACGAAAAAAAACCTACTAGAAGCGCCAAATGTTTTTCTATATGTCATGCAAAATTTGATGAAACTTAATTAATTTTTAGTTTGCCAGAAAAAAAAATTACCTTTAAAATTAGTTAACGACTCTTGCTTTGAAGTTCGTTCATTATAGACAAAATATACCATATTCCTGATTTTTCAGTATAAACTATAATTAAACATTAAAAAACTCTGAACTTTTTTTAGGCATAATTTCTCCATGCTAAATATTGTTGCATTTAGTGGCAGTATAAACAAAAGCTTGGTAGGTATCAAATCGGTTTTCTTAATTATAATTTAGAAAAAAAAAGTTTAATATTAACAGATGTATTTTTCGTTTAGGTTTTTCGTTAAATGTAGACTAATTTACATTGAAAAAGATTTGTTTCCAAATTAGATTATAAATATAGTTATTAAGGCAATATTGGTGACGAGGTAATGTTTCAAAAAAAAACTCATGCCTACTCTTGCATTAAGCCACTTTTGTACTGAAACATCGAAACACATGATGTTAAATTTATTTATTATAAAAGCATAAAAGGATTAAGTCAAATGTGAACACGTGGAGTTTTGAAAATTACCTCTCAATATAAAATGTAGAATAAGTTGATAAAATCAATATAGATAGTTGAAAAAATCAGGATATGTCTCTGTTTCGATTTAAATAAAAAAAATTTCATCCTTTTAGTTGAGCCATTAAATAACGATTTCATTCAATTCGTTCTCCCAAGTTTAATATAAATCCATTTTATTTCCAAATTATACTCGACAATATTTTTTCCATCTGTTGTATACAGTACAACCTTCAATCCGATAAGGAATAAAAACCTTTTTAATTGTAAATTCTCTGTTAATTTAATCAGTTAAAACAATCCCTTTCTTCAATACTAATTCAATTCAATTTGGAATTGGTACGTTTGCATTGGTAAAAAAAGGAAATATATAAAACTTTAACTTAAAAAAGTTTAAAATAATAGACAAATGAGCTTCTTTTAAGTCCGTTGAATACATCTTTTGTTATTTGTACAGCCATGTTTTAAATGCATGTTGTAAAGAATATAATTTGATAAAAAAATCAATCAGATGCATGCTTTTGGGAAATTTCAAGATAACTTAAAAAAAGACGAAAAAACCTGAAATTGAAGTTATCTCGAAATACGTGATTAGATAGGTAATAAAATAGCAAAAAAAACCTTTTTTATGGTTTTATGGGTCACGAAATAGTGCAGTGCATTATACCAGAAAAAGTGCCGTTTTTATTATTTTAATCAAAGGTACACGTTTTTAGTGCACACTTTCTCAGAAACGTTTATTTCTCATTTCTTAAACAAAGAAAATACGAACTCTATATTTATAATAAGCAATTCATACTCACCATGTGTTAATAGCTTTTTTTTGTATAAGAATATTGAGAGGGAGTAGTTTTGTATAAGATGCATAATATCAAGCACTTTTACTTGGTTTATAACTCGAAAAAAAATCAAGTAAATAACGGGTTCTTTGAAAAGCACGTAAATCTCACCAACATTTATAATTATTTGACACCTTGAGTGGAAGAAAGACATACCTCCTACTGAGCTAACATGTGATGTGTTAATATTATTAATTTTTATTTGTGTAATTTCTGTTACACATTTTGGTTTCTAGATATATAATAATACAATAGCTTAAATTTTTTTTACGATTATTTGAATGTGTTTTGTTGACCGAATTAATGCATTACGTACCGTCTTACCCAAAAGTAAATTCAATCTGAAATAAGGGTAATGTCAATTACTTAAAATTCGTTGATAACTATTCAGTGCATAATATAATATAAGACTGCTAGTAATACATTAAATGTTTTGTTTAATCCAAAATAATGGCAGATTGAAAAAAAAAATTTGTTACACACAAAAAGTAAAGCAGGAAATTGTCCCATTTATTAAAAATTGGTGCAGTAAACTAACTTTGAAAATACTTAATATACGACCATGACATGTTTCATTTAGAACCTAAGAAATACTTTATTAAACGTAAACTTAAAAACTAGCCTAACGACAAGTAAATCACATTAAATATACTATCAATACCTTGTACGAATCATCTAGTGGGTATGCATACAATAAAAATAAATGAAAACCGAACCTAATTCAATACATTTCATTTTTTTAAAAATTAATTAGGTCTGGGGGGCCCAGGGCTCTTGGTTCCAGTTAAAACTGGAGAAAAAAAAGAACCGATTGAACCGAAAAGCACTTTTGTTTTTGCAAAAACCGAAAAACCGCTAATTCCTAGAATCTGCACATTTGTGGTTTTGTCATTTGACCGCAAAGAATTCTATAGTAGGGTAGAGACTACCCTACCAACCGCATCATGGACCAACACGGGCCCCATCAAATGCCCCTCTATATTGTCTCCGATGGCCGAGTGGTTTGGATTGCCGGCCATAACCCTTGCAGTCACCTCGTTGTAACGGGTGCTGGTTCAATTTTTGCATTTGCCCTGGGTGCACTTCCTTTCTCAGTATCAAAATTATGAATCTACTGGAACTTATTAGGCTTAACTGACCCTCTATTTGGGCTCCGTAGTGAGCCATGGCTGCCAATGGCAGCTCAGTTAGAGTCGTTCCTCTAGTATACTACACTCTTAAAACGAACGAGCGAATTTAACTCAGTCTGATTGATTTTCACTCCTCCAGTCTGGAAAATGCACTTCTCCTTTTGAAGTGGATCCTTTGTGTGTTAAACCTCCGACAGGATCACTCCAAACGAGTGATTTTAACTCAGTCTGAGATAATATTCACTCATTTCCAGTGTCGAAAATGCACTTCTCCAACTGGAGTGGAATTCACTCTTTTGTTTTAAGAGTGTATAGAACTCTTTGTTTGACCGGCGATATTACATCACCAACTGAGCAAGGATTCTTGTTTGCGGTCTATGACTTGTTGTTTCATAAACCAAGTCACCAGTTGGCTTCCCCCTTATTGCCCATTTTCAAAATAACGCTAGGTGGAAATAACTTACCCCGTGGGAAAACTAGCCCCGGACTCCCTTAGGTAAATTTTCTGACACACACATAAGAGTGGTTCATGACCTAAGATACTTATTTGTTTCTAGTTTCGAATTTAATAGAATTTAAATATCTCAGCAAATTTTTTAGTTATGTTATGGTTAAAGGCCATTTTAGGCAATATATTAAGTAAAATCCTAAACAAATCAGATATTTTTTTCATTTTAATACTCTTCAACTTAATCGGTTACCATAAAAGCCATCAGACGTGTATTTTATCAGTTTGAAAGGAAATTAAGCACTCAAAGGTATCCAACCCCTTGAAATTCATATTATAATTATGAAGTTCAGAATACATGACTACAAGATGATTACATGACGATTTATAAGTGATAATCATAATCCAGTCATTAATTTACTGTTGGTGAACCTTTGAGTTTCTTTAAACACTTGGTCAACTCGCTGAACAATACTTGCTGAACAGCTTACTTTTTTTAAAAATCAAAACTGTCACAACTCCCTCCCAATCATTGGCTTCTACATTTCATGAAGAGGGTATTTCAAAGCTTTTTTACATTTATAACAAATGTTTAATAATCAAGGTGATTATATAGAGAAATAAGCAGTATTGTATATTACGTTTAGTAAAAAAAATCCTTTTTGTATTTTGACCGGTATTCAGCCCTCATATAACTTTAAAATGTGAAAAAAAAAACTGATCAGCATTATATCGAAATTTAAATGAACATTATTGAATGACGGAGAAATATTATGATTTAAGGGAAAAAAAGATCTCGTTACCGATAAGGAAGTTAGTGACATGTTCACTGACACAAAAATCTAATTTTTTTTTCAAAAATGTCTCTTAGCACGTTCTTCCACTAATCTCTTCAAAAGACAAAAGAATCGTAAAGCAGCATTTAAAGTATTGATTATGTTTAACTTTTATACCCGAAGTTTCAAGCTGATTTGATTTTAGGGATTTAATCTCAGCTTTATTAAACACGATTTTTCTCATGTCAATGTGATAATGCCTTGTAGCTTATGATGAGTAACGTAATTAACAGTTGGAACTTGCACAGTCCTGTACGCTGACACCTCGCGTAATGCATGACTTATATTTTAGACGTTGTGTTAATATTTATTTTCCATTAGAATCTTTTTAAATTATGAGGCTTGCACTACTATCTTCACATTCCTCTTCTCCCTCTAAAAACTTCCTTTGAAATATAGCGGGATTATGATCAGTGGTTCTTTTTTATATCGTTTTAAAGTTGCAACTTGAAATGCTAACATTCTGTATAGTTGATATGAGACCACATTTGCATATACATAAGCTTTTATAAAAAAAGATCAATACACACAAGTACGCCTTTAATCATATAATTTAAGCCTTTAATCATATCTTCTGTATGATATGTTTTGAAAACTTTGAGTGTCTGTAAAACATGGCGTGATTTCTTTCACTATATCGTATCATGTTTATTTTCGAATTTTTGAAAATTTAGATATCCATATAATACTGATTCGGAATAATCTACTCATGTTATTGTTTGAATATTTTAGAGATTTAAAATACAGATCACTATAAATATAAACTACACAGACGCGTTTTTATTTGCAGAAACTAAACTGTTCAAATTTATATATGTTTACTCTCCAACATTTTTTAGTGTCTGTCAACAGTGCGTGATTTCTTTCACGGTATCGTATCATGTTTATTTTCGAACTTTTGTTAATTAGATATCTATGTAATTAATAATGATTCGGAATAATCTACTCATGTTCTTGTTTGAATATTTTAGAGATTTAAAATACAGATCACTATAAATGCGAACTACACTGACGCATTACTATTTGCCGAAACTAAACTGTTCAAGTTTATATATGTTTACTTTCCAACATTATTAAGTGTCTGTCAACAGTGCGTGCTTTCCTTAACGCAATTACATCAGGTTTACTTCCCGACTTCCGATAATCTACTCATGTTATTGTATGAATATTTTTAATATTTAAAATTTACATCACTATAATTGCCAACTTCACTAACGCATTTTTATTGCCGAAACTAAACTGTAAAGGTTTAAAAATTTAAAATATTTAAAGCTCCATAAAATGCTCTTAAAATGTCATTCAACTAAAAGTGCTACATAATATTAGTTAGCTATCCATAACAAGTTTTAATTTTTTTAAACAAATTTTAAAGTTTAAACGAAACATGTATTTTCCGGACAAATTACGATTGGTTATTTCATCTAACGGACTAATTTACAACTCAAAAAGGCTTACTATAATATTGCCGGAATTTTATATGCTGGATTATCTCTCTAAAAAATTAAAATTCAACTACAACGTAACTGAAGCAACACAAGATGGCGTTTCAAATGGACTTTTTAAAGAAAAATTCGACGTTGCCTTTGGAAAGTTTTTTATGCATGAACCTTACTTTGACTTTGCGCAATTCACAGTACCCTATCACTTTACTAAAACTATGTTCATGTGCGAGAAAGCAAGCGAGGAACCGAAATTCAATGCATTCTTGTATCCATTTTTCATTGAGGTTTGGCTATTTTGTCTTTGTTTCTCACTTGTAGCAACTGTTGTGTCGAAGTACGCGACATCGTCGAAGCAACAATCTGTCAACATATTGGTGAACTTAGTCGGAAGCATCCTTAAACAGCCTCTGAAGGTCGAAGTTAACACATCGAAGAAGAAAATTTGGTGGTTTACTTGGTTGGTGTTTGCAGGCGTCATATCATTCCTGTACAATGCCCTTTTCCTAAATTATCTAACGCTTCCGATTATCACACACAGCCCGAAGAACTTTCAAGAGCTCTCAGAAGCGGTGCAGAACAAAAATTTTGAATGTATTACCTTGAAAGCTCTTGGTTTAGTCAAATATATGTTACAAAGCAGGGAGGAACATTTGGTGTTGTTGGGAAAGATGATAGCAAAAAAGGAGTGGTTTGTATACAAATCTGATTTACATAAAGCTTTTCCTCCTATAAGCAAAACCAAGTGTTGGATAGGTTCTGATCTATTGCTGAAAAGTGCCATTTATTTTCCGCCAAAGATCAAACATTTTTCCGACGATTATATTAGAGTTAGATCCTTCTCCCTATACGTGAGGAAAGGTTTTTGTTGTTTTGAACAATTCAATAAAGCTGTGCTCGATATGATTGAAGGTGGGTTTGTAGAAAAGTTTGATTCAGAATCTTTCCAACATATGGAATGGAAACAAGAACTCAACACACTAGCGCGGCCGGATCACTCAAAACTCGCCCTTGGCATGGAAGAAATGAAGTACCCGTTTTACTTATTGTTGCTTTGCTACACTTTGTGCATCGTTGTTTTCGCATTTGAGATTCTTTTTCCAAAAAGATTCGTGCTTAAAATTTTATCAAAGTAATATATTTTTTAAGTAGTAGAGTTTCAAAACTAGAAATTTAAAATTTGATCTGTGAAGCTGCTCAAAATTGCTAAGGTGATACGCCTAACGCACCGCATTGAGCACTTTTACTATGCCTTTTACACACATATACTTTGTTCTTAAATAATTAAAATTTAAAATAATGTACGAATATTTCTTTGCAGCTATGGATATTAATAAATACAGCTCTACAATATTTCTCTTAGTTAGTTTTTAGTGGTAAGCAGCTACCTAATATTTGTCTAGGCAACTGTGAAAGCGATATGGTTTCACTAGGAAGACGAAGTTTTGTCCTATTTTTAACCTTGCAGCAAACTCATCTTCTACCACTTCTATCAGCTATCTATCCCAAATAATTTGGTTAGTTCGTACATGTATTTCCAGCTTGTGTGCTTGACCAGAGACCAGCTTATAAAACTTCTTCAAGTAAGACAGACACAGAATGAGAGAACCCACAGAAAGAAATTATACCCAGGACGAAGGAGGGAATTGATCCCGCACACGGAGACTGTTAGCGTAATGGTCTGCGATCTTAACAATTAATCCACCTGGGCCCCCTATCACAAATGAATTGTAATGTAATGTAATCGTTTTCATCTGCTTATTTTAGCCTCCTTTAGAAGCTTTAACACAGCCATTTAAGCCTCTCAGTTTAGAATCCTGGTCAGGTGGCGAGGTCAACACCTGAGAGGGCCCCCAACAGAACTTCGAGCGACATCGTACGTTAACGCCATCGGGACTTTCGACTCCACAGATTCAACGAGCACGTATATCGCAGGCACCCCGACGAATCTTAGAGGATTTTTTTTTTCTTCATCAGCACGAACACGTCTATAGTGTAGCTTGGACAAGGACAGAACTAAGAAACTTCGTGGTGAGAGGCTCGTCGCTTACACCTGTTACCCCCTTGCAACTGGGGGGCCACAAATGAGTTCATATTTAGTAACTATTTTGGCTTTGGAATTCTATCCTCTTTCAAGATTTAACACAGCCAAATATGCTAACTAATTTTGAATAGCGGTCAAGTGATGAGATCAACATGTGAACCGACACACTCAATGCAATTTTGTAGCGAGATCACGAAGTTTGGTATCACGAAACAATTTGTAATACATTTTGTCTTAAGCAATGTTTTAAAATTAAGAGCCAGTTTTTTTTAAAAACCGAGCAAAACAGGCAGTCTTGGATAGTTGACATTTTTAATTTTGATGAAAAAAACAGAGTATGTTCTTTTTGGAAAACTATCAGACACGTATATTTTTGTTTTTGCTAAAAAAAAATTCTTAATAAAGTTTTGGGGGTCAAAGTTGAAGATCGTCCGTTTTTTGATGAAAAGCGAACCAACTTCCACATGGAAATACTTTTTGTGTCAAGAGTTGATAATTGCAGTGACAATTTTGTCGTATGGGTATTTGCTCCAATTTTATTTGGCGAGGCTTTAAACTTTGCAAAATAACTCGAAATTTTGGATGACTGAAACACGCTCGCTGTAAGTGAAAATATTAACTCTTGACAGAAAAAGTATTACCATATGTAAGTTGGTTCGTTTCTCTTTTAAAAACGGAAGATCTTCAACTTTGACCCCCCAAAACTTAATTTTTTTTAGCAAAAACATAAATATACGTGTCTAATAGTTTTCCATAAAGAACATAGTCTGTAATTTTCAACAAAATTAAAAATGTCAACTATCCAAGTCTGCCTGACTCTTAAAAAAAACTGGCTCTTAAGTGAAGTTGCACAAATTCATAAAACTCTCGAAAAAAATGTATTGGGTAATTTGTTCTATTCTAGTTATTTTCACTGTAATAAATTGATGCTGCAAAAATTACAATATATTCAATTATTATTATTTTTATTTTATGATCGTAGGTCAAAGGTTTAAAATTAATGTGACTCGCAATAAATAAGTATAATTTTTTAATTGTTTAGTAGGACAATAGTTATTATTAATTAAAAACAGTTATTATATAGTTATTATTATTTGTGAAAATTTTTGAGTAACTTTGTATGAAATAAGTATAATCAAATTGCAAATACATACTAGTTTTGATACTTGTTTTTTGTATGCATTAGTTTCAAAAATGGTAGTTTATATTTTACACTTATTTTAATTTTATATTAGTTAATTTAAAAATTGAAGTTCTCAAAGTATTTTTTTAGGTAAAATTTTAAATTTAGGTAGACCTATATCATAGAAATTGAAGAATAATTTGAAACTTTTATCATCAGAAATTATATCTGACATATTGAAGAATATGTTATCTAAATTTGGTAGTCGTTAGCAGTTTGGTTTATGTTTTTTTTTCTTACAATTTAGAGGACTTCTCAGGTGAAGAAATCAACTTCTATCAATTTATCGACTACTTACAAAGTTTGTGTAGCTTTAACATAGTAAAAATTATCAACATGTTTTTGCAACACAGCCACAATTATAATATATTTCAGAAGTAAACACTAAAGGAGTAGACTTTATTAACATGGTAAAACAAATAATTTTACAACCTTGATCTAACAGTGGTTCTTTCACATTTAAAAATTTATCTAATCAACACAAAAAATGTTCGCGAAATCTCGCGAACTTTAAATAGGTAAAAATAAAGAACATTACGAAGCAACAGTTTTGATAGAAATATATTAACACCAAATACATAAAAAGATCTAAAGAAAACATATTTCATGCTTTCAGACGGTAAAAAAAGAGTTATATACGTCATTTTTAGCTAGAAGTTTTTAATTTAAAATCCCTAGTTTTAAATATCTCACAATAGGTTAGAACGCAAAAAATGCATTCAATAAATATTATTACTTAAGGAATGTCTTAAAAAATAATTAAAAAAGAAACATGTATGCCAATTTAATTCAAAATCTGTATTACTTTTCATCTGTTCATATTTAAGATTTTCCTATTTAAATTAATGTATGCTAAGCTCAGACGCAGTCTTTTTGCCAACAGACCATGATTTTAAATTGCTACAGTCATGTGTTGCTCTAGTGACACGTTAACCATTCAAACACATATATTACTTCACCTTAAAGAAAAAAAAATAGAAGCTAAGATATGATTCGATGAATAGCGTGTCAAATATATTTTGTAGTATGATGTTAAAGTGTTATTTTCAAGTACGTGAAATCTTAACAGTGATGCACAATTACTTACAAGTACATGAATAAAGTCTTTCAATTTTAACACAATGTTACAAAAAGAAATTATGTATTTTATTCTGACATATTTCATATTATTTTTGAAATTGAAATTTTTCGATGAATTTATTGCATGAGGATTTAAATGAAGATTTCTTTCAAGGCAAATAGTCCCAAGATAACGAAATATATTTATTAAAAATATTAAATGAGTGGTGAAAGACAAATACAATTTAGAATCCCTAACATTTGTCATTTAATACATAATTTTTAAATTTTAAAATTAAAATGTTCGTTAAGTAAAACTGAACAACATACCTATGTGTAAAGATCTGGATCTGCTCAATCTACTCTCCTGCTAAGCTATTTTGGAGACAAATTAATTTACTTTAATAGACTAATTTTAAAAAGCAGCTTCGTGCATAAGATCTGCCGGTAGAATGAGAAAATTTTGCTCATTTTCATTGTTACAACATATTGTTATAAGAAAGGTTCATTTAGAATAATTTAAAAAGAGGTTAAAACAATGTATGTCTTTAACTTGGAACGCTGCTTCAATCTATCATTGTTAAACTATTTATCATTGTATTAAATGTGAGTTATAAAATAAAATTATAGGGAAAAAAAAGAAACCTTTTAAAAAATTATTTTAGGCTGTAACTAGATGTTTAATCAGATGGTAATTGGATAGCGTATTGGAAGACCTCGACTACGGTGACGAAATTTTGTTGTTGTCTTCTAAATTAGAGGACGTGTAAAAAAAATCAACAAGCCTCGAAACAAGTGCAAAAAAAGTTGGACTGTTTGTAAAAGAGGGGGAAAAATCCTTGAAATGAAATGCGAAAACCCGAATCCAATTTACGTTAACGGAAAATATGCATAAGAGACAAATTCTTCCAATAATATTGGTTCAACAGGCACCCCTGAAGAAGGCATACGATGACATAAAATCAAGTATAAATAACGCACACTATGTTTTTAAAACTCTACAAAGAAATAAAATAAAAACTTTACTACGTCTTTGAAAGTTTGAAATTAACCGAATCACATGTACACAAAATTGATGCATTTCAAACAAAATGCTCCAAGAAAATTCTGAAAATTAATTGGTAGCAAATTCACAACATTAGCTCCTACGAAAAATTAAAATTCTGTCCTATTACAAATGAGCTAAAAAAAAAGACTGATCCTACAAGAATATTCTTGACGTGGAAGCCTGATGCAGAGAAAAAGAGGCCGACCTAAAAAGACATTTCGGCGGATGACTACGAAAGGGAGAAATGCCCCATGCAAGTTGGGGACTGACAGAGAAGCTGCCCTATACCGAAATTGGTGGATAAAACCTTGGCATCTTACATCAAAGATGCGTAAAGAGTTTCAAGGCAGGGCAAGTTGAAGAGAATTAAGATAGATTTGCTACAATTATTTCAAAACGTCTTCATTTTTGGTCCGGAACTACACAACAATATCTTGCAACTAATATAATAAACAAGTTGAACATTATATTATACACATTTGGACGCCATGAAAACCCCTCTGCGGTGACGTAACGGATGCATCTATATTTATCTGATTACAACCAAGCACAGAGTGAATCACTCAGCCTTACAGCTATGATGGTAACCAAGTCCAGCATGCATCACCCAGCCATAAGATTCCCCACAATTACATTCTGTGAACACATTGATCCTTCTTCGCTTGTCTGCAAAAAACCTTAGTGAGTTAACTTTGCTAATCATAAAATTAAAAAGGGAAATTAGTCAAATGTGGACACGTGGAGATTTAAAAATTACCTCATCAATTATGAATTAGGTTTTGAAATGAATATATGCGAGGAAAAATTCAGGATAAGCTCCTGTCTCTATACGAATGAAAAAAAATATATCCTTTTGTTAAACCATTAAATAAAATTGTCGACTGAATCCAACTTATTTCCACGTTCCAATAGACAATAAAAAAAATAAACTCCCCGGCTCAACAGCTAATTAGGCCTGTCGTGCCCATTTCAGCTTTCGTGACTTAGGGGTCTGGGGTGCTAGGCAAATGCCCCGGTGACATGGTCAGCCTCACGCGGAGCCCCCAGTGTTTAGTTCCTAAGCAAGATTGGTACCCATTTTATCGACCCATTCAAGTGATGGAAGTATGTGTCAACCTCGCCCTATCCGGGATTCGAACCCCGGACCTGTCATTCGGCAATGCGAAGCACTACCACTAGGCCACTGGGCCTCTCCACTGGACAACGTCTAGGGATAATCACCTTACATGATAATGTTTTTTTTTTTTTTGCTACAGATTGCGTACAGTAAAACTCTTCACTATTCTTTTCTAATTCAAACCTCAATTTCTTTAAAAATAATTATATTTAGAATCGATATATTTGTATTGCTAAAAAAAATCAAAACTTTAAAATGTAAGAGTTAAAATGTAAGAGACAAATGAGTATCTATTTATCCTCTTGATTCCATCGTTTAATAATTTTTTATATCTTTTGTTTTAAATAGATAGCGTAATGAAAATAATTTGTTAAAAAAAGCTCGATCAGATGCATGATACTAAGAAATTTCAAGATAACTTTGAAAAGAGCTGAAATAACCTAAATTTGAAGTTGTCTTGAAATACGTGATGAGATAGGTAATAAAATTGGAAATAAAACTTTTTTATGGGTTTTTGGGTCACGAAATAGAACAGTGCATTATACCAGAATCGTTTTTATTATTGTAATCAAAGGTATACGTTTTTAGTGCACACTTTTCTCAGTCACGTTTATTTCTCATTTCTTAATCAAAGAAAATACGAAGTCAATATTTCTACAGAAGCAATTCATACTCACCATGTGTTAATATATTTTTTTGCATCAGAGTATTGGAAGGGAATAATATTGTATAAGATGTAAAATATCAAGTAGTTTTAGTTTGTTTATAAGCCGCAAAAAAGTCAAGTAAATAAAGGGTTCTTTGAAAAGCACGTAAATCTCATTAGCACTTAAGGAAATATCACACCATGCGCAGAAAAGTGACATGTCCCCTATTGAGGTATCATGCAATGTAAGTCACTTTTCAGTGCACAATACATTATGAAAGATCTAAGAAAACATTCATGGTATCGTAAAATACATTATGTGTGTTGTTTCCAAAACAAAAGAAGGTAGAAGAAATAAATTATCACAAATAAAATTGACCCGAGGAAAACGTCCTCGCCAAATTTAGTTTGAAAATAGTCAATATCTACGACATGACATGTTTCATTTAGAACATAAAAAATACTTCAATAAACATAAACTTAAAAAAATAACCTAACTGCAAATAAATCACATAAAATATATTGCCCAATGCCTTGTACGAATCATTGTAAAGCAAGAAAATCCGCCCAGAATCCAAAGTAGGTCGTGAGCCCGCCTTTTCCTGGTTTTGTGTACCCATCTCATCCCTCCTTCCTAACTCAAAGAGGCCACTATCATCACAAGCAGCTGCCGAATCAATGTCAACATTCAGGAAGAACTGGCCAGGCATTAATTAACGGAAATCAGAAACTTCTGTGGGATCGTCAATGAGAATAGTACTGGAGTTAGCAATATGCTTAGTGTTAGTTCATATTGGGTCTTTGGGTGTCAATATACGACCTGTTGTAGGCATTAACACCAGTAATGTTCAATTTGAAAGGGTCATCTTTAATTTATCTTTATTTTATTTTAATTGTGTATATGTTGTGTCCTAGAAATATCATTCGTGAATTTTTAGAGTGTAATGCTATGGCGTGTAATACATCCGCTCTACCTTTTGTGACTCAAATGTAGAATTATAGTTCGGCGTGAAGTTGTAAGGGTAGTCTACTCTGGAAATAACATACTGAATATTTGGTGACTTTATATGAAAATTTTACAGTGTTGTGTCCACTGAATGTACATAGGTAAACTATGGTAGACTAGCAGTTGACATATCCGTCAACGAGGGAAAATTGCAAAGGTGCTGCTACAATTCGAAGGAGGACAGTCGAGTGGAAATCCAACTTCGACAATGGTAGTTTAGTTTTTTAGAACAGCGGAAAAGGTATGAAATCAACACTTAAGCTGACACGTAACTGGAGTTCCAACTTCATCGGGACCTAAGAATTTTAGAGATTTAACGATCACGTATGTACCAATGTTCTTTAGTAACCCCCGTAATAATTGTGTATTTATTTTTATTGCTAGTTGAAATCCGTTCATAGGATGGCTGGTAGTACTTATTTCAGTTGCTTCAACCTACAATATAATGAATTTTATTTCTCAAAAGCAGTGTTATTCCCCTTAAAAGATGTATCATATTGAAAAAAAAGTTAAGGATTGGCCTTGACTTACCAAATAAAAAAAAGTTGCATTTAAGTTTTTAAAATAAGTTTTTTGTTCCATACAAGTTGAAGCTTGTACGCTGAAGCTAAGCTGAATTTAGCTGAAATTTAATTTTCGCACTGCAAATTTTCTTGCTAATCATCAAAAATATTTTATTTGTGAATAATTAATGAGTGAATCGTAAACACTTAAAATTATTTATTACTTTTACAAATTGTGGATACTAAACTTCAATTTTAAGCAATTATATTTGCAATAATAACATACTTTAAAGCTAAGTAAACAAATAATTCTGAATATAAATAGCACATTTTTGTATCAAAAGAATCCAGTACCTTCTTTCCACATAGTAATATAGTACTGTACTGATGATCTCTAGATTAAACAAAAGAGAAATAACACACGGGGAGACAAACATCTTCGACAGGGAACAGATTGGAAGACAAACAAAAAGGAAATTAGTTGATCTTCTTACCCCCAATTTCCTAATCGCCTTAGACGGAGATTAAGTCTCAATTACTATTTTCTCACGGTAAGGATAAAATCGCATAGTAACAACTGAGAAAACAGTTTAAAAAGATATTTGCTCTTTAGCAATGGGGGCAGCCAGTCAAGATGAAACTAATTGATTCTAACAATCTTATAACAGCCTTCAAACCGTTTCGAAAGTAAAATTATATGCTTTCAACTTGCCCCTTTATAAAATGCAGGGACAGGTGGGCCAAAATAGGTAAAGAAACAGCACGTAAAGAAACATTGTGTGTTGTCTTTTTCTTTGTTATCAGCAGTGGAAATAGAAATTATAAAAAAAAGTAGTTAATTTGCATTAAAGTCAAGCTAATTTGCATTTTCTTAGTGGATTTCGCATATTTTATTTCAGATAAAAATTTGACATAAAAAATAATTAATAATGTTTAAATTTCAATCTTAGCAAAGAAAGTCTCACGTTTTGCCTCCTTCCTCTTTTCTAAGTGAGGATTTAGAAAAATCTGTTTTTAAATAGCGCATTCAGTAAAAAATAAATAAAAACACCTTTCTTAAATTTGGTATAGGTACCTCCAAAAGTTTTACTTGATATGTGAGATAGTTACACATTACATCAGATCCGGATATATTCCATGATAAAAAGATACCTTTTTAGATTAAAAAGGTAATAAAACATATTTTAAAATAATTTTAATTCATCGGTTGCGTATAAATATTGTCACTAGAGCTGCTTTTTAGTGACACTAATACTTTTAGAAAATATGGCAAAAAACTTTTACAAATTCCATCTTTTTTTATTTACCTTAAGTTTGTTTTTATAAAAAATATTTCTTTGCCACAATTTCATCAATGAATTTATGCATTTATAACATAACATTTTATCAAGTTTGAAGGTACGTGGAGCTTTGATAAAAATATCTTGAACTATACCTTAAAACAGTTTCTAAAATACTTCGCACGATCTTTTAAGACCTATATTTTGCAGAAACTATATAAAAAAATATCTTGGTTCTGAATCATTTACACTTAATAATTGCTGTCCAGGGTACCATTTTGAAACCTTGGAAAACTTCCGGTTATCATACACTGCCGTAAAAACTTCAAGTATTAGTTTTTTATGCTTACATTTTGTTCTAAAGATAAAATATGTGTTTAAAAGAAAAGTCCTAACATATATTTGGAGATAAAAAAATACTAAGAGGAAAGTTACTCAAAGCACTCTTTCATTAAAATTATCTTGCTCGTCGATGTTGTTTATATTTGTTTGATTAATAATGTATGGTGATTTTTTGTGTTTAATCTAAATATGGATATATATCCAAAACAAAGTTATACATAAGAAAATGTACTCCCACCATCGATACAAACATCAAACATCTTTAAATTTAGCACGAAATTAGGAAACGCTTGAATCTACTTTTTATGATTGTTAACGAATATACTTTATATGATTCTTCTTAAAATTTTAGTTTTATTAGAACAACTATTATTAGCCTAGTTTTATTTTTTTTTATTCAAAGAAATTAAGTATAACGTAGTATTTTGCTTTGCAAAGCCTTTAGCTCAGCCCCGTCGAAAGGCGACATTGAAACCTAAAATGTATGAATTAAACAATATCCATTGCTAAAATGCAATGTTCTCATTACTATTTAACTTTTTTTTTGTTTCATATGTTTCAAAATAACACCCTTAATTTTTTTTTCGATTATCCTTATTATTTTCTAAAATAAATTAAAGAGCAACACACATCTCAAAGGCAAGGCGCATAAACTTCAAAAGAAGTATTAGAAGAATCTAAAATCAATAGCGCGTGAATAATTTTCTTTCCCAAGAGGTGTGAGATAATTGGCTGTGTCACGACGAGCCTTTTGAAATTGCCGCTTTAATTTATTGAAAGGACATTTGGAAAGCGGGAGAAGTCATTAAAGTGAAATCGACTCTTCGCCAAAGGACTTTGAACCTCTTCACAAAGGCGCAACATTCACAGCACAACATTTAAATCCGTTTTAATCAAAGACGGAAGTTAATCTGGAAGTATAAAGAGTTTTGAAGCAACTAGAGTAACTAATTGCAAAAGGAACGAGAAGACTTCACTTTGATGAAGAGGAACGTACTACCCTTCAAATTTTTTTATTTTGTTAGTGTTGTATAAATATTTTTGTTAAAAAATATACGAACTCTTTTAGGTTAAACGGAAATATATAGAAAAAAATCATTATTAGGATTTAAAATAATTTTTTGAATTTGAATTAAAAGATTTTAAACTCATCTATCAGTTTCGATAATTTGAAAATGTGCTCTCATTATCCAAAATAAGTAAACGAAGCATGAGAAAAGAAGGTTATCATTTTTCTCATTTGTATTTTTCAAAATTTGATTCTAGAAACTCCCAAAACCAATTTATGTTTCACTTTTTAAATTTACTTCTTTTATTTGTAAATTGTTTTAGTACTTTTTAATTAAGACCACAAATGCGTATATTTGTTTGATATTCAGACTGTATATTATTACATACAGATTTTATCTTATTCTATCACCAGGATTCAATCTCATATTTTATTTGCATATTTATTTTAAACGAACTTAATTGAGTTTCATTAACTGAACTGAATGCACCATTTGCGGCTTTGTCAAATTGGTCTATTGGAAGCTGTTTAAATCATCAAAGTAATTGATTGTGTTGCAAAAGGAAGGGTGAAACTTTCGAAAGCTTGTAAATATGTTAAATGTTAATTACTTTAGTTTAATAGGTTCTGAAATATTATTATTATGTAAAAAAAACACTCACATAGGGATTATCGAAAGTAGTTGGATGTTAAGTTGGTGTTAATAAATACGTAGAATTAAAATGGAATAACAAGTAATATTTATTGTGTTATAAAGGATATTTTGCTAATCAGGTTAGGTTTCAAATATCTTCGCACTAGAGCTACATGAGGGCTATTGGTGACGGACGTCGTATTTTTGAACCACAGTCAAGTGACGAGCTAACACCTGAATAGGCCACACAACGCAACCGTTAAGGGCGACATCGTCCGCAGCTTTAGGACTTTGAAGGATATTTAACGTGCACTCTCTTACGCGGGGTGTTATTCGTCGGACATTTTTGGCTGCACGGGCCGTTTACAGGTCGGCAGTTATTTTGGCGATGTCCGGACCCGAACCTGGGACCTTTTGCATGCTAGTGCCTAACCGACTGGGCTCCCCAGTCCCATGTTTTGCTATTAAATGAGAGAATGAAATTATTACTTGAACTATTTAAACAACCTTGCAATTTATAAAACAATTAAATTTTTTTAATTAATAATTTTATCAGTCAGTTTGCTAAATTTATTATTTTGAAAGGTTATATACTTTTAAGTTTTTATATTCTTTTAACAAAAATATTTTTGGCGTTACCCTTTAATGCAAAATATAGTTTAAAAAATATCGATGTCAGCTTAGAGTAGTTGGGTGCAGTACTTTCTTCGTCACACTTGACAGGGCTACATGCCTATGTCAGCAATATTGCTTCTAACACTTCATCCAAAAAATTGCACCCGACTCGGATAACCTCAGAATTTTGCTGACATCGAACTTTTGGCACTCATTTTAGGAACTGAGGGATCAATGTATTATAGATTTTTTTCTATTGCAAAAATTTGTTGAGCAAACATATAAGTGAAATAAAACTTAATAGCTATTTACAGAGGCTTTTTATTTTAAGATTCATTGGATTTTCATACGTAACTTTTGGGTTGTATATGATATCTTAGTTATAGTTAGGTATAGGTAGTTATAGGTATCTTATCAAATAATTTTTAAAATGTCTGACTTGTTAAATCGTGGAAAGATAGATATTTTTTTTTATTTACTAATTAAAAAAAATTGCACAAGTAAATAAAATTAAATTTAAAATTATATACAAATGATATTAAGTGATGAACTTTAACGTTTTTAATCATTAATTTGAATTCGCCACAAAAGTTAAAAAAACCCAAAAAACGTTAGTTTTGTTTCATTTAACTCAATGTTTTCTTACGCTGCACATCGATTACTTTAAAATTTAATTTTTTGTTGACACAAAAAATATGAAATTGCATTTGTCCTCCAACTTACTTTTTCTATAATTAAATATTTAACAATAATATAAATTTTTTACGTAAACATACCTTACAATTATTAT
Organism: Hylyphantes graminicola; assembly: GCA_023701765.1. Classification (NCBI taxonomy): domain Eukaryota; kingdom Metazoa; phylum Arthropoda; class Arachnida; order Araneae; family Linyphiidae; genus Hylyphantes; species Hylyphantes graminicola. The sequence goes on along the minus strand of CM043117.1, from coordinate 29,888,727 downwards.
TTTTCACTTTTAAGGGGAACTTATTTGCAAAATATCATCAAAGTATTTGATATGTTCTTGTTTCAGAAATTCAAAAAACTCAATGGCAAGAAATTGCTACTTATAGAATTTCTGAACCAATGAATACAAAATGGCTTGGTATTTAGCCATAAGATTAATGCTCAGAGTGATTACGTCTTTACAAAGAAGTTGGCATTGCCAATTACGAAAGAATTTCTGATTAAAATTGTGTAGACGGCAATACTCATTAGTCAGGAAGTAAAAATGTTAAAACTATTCAAGTGCTTTTAGTTAAATCCTTTGGCTGGTTTGTAATGAATGTAATTTATTATCTTTACTGCTAACAAGAAAAATGTGCTTTACAAACAATCAAAATTTCCTATTCAAATTTTAGATATATTTAGATTAGAACTACAGGCCACGACTGCTTGGGAGAACATCTCCACAATATTAGGATCATGAACACGTATGCACAATCTGCAACTCTGGAGTTATGAACTCTGACCATCTACTAGACTGTGCACTTCACAAGAACAGAGAGACTTAGTCACGCTGTACTGGGAGGCAAGGGATATCATGGGCAAATGAGAGACGATCATTTCCGTATTCATCGTCCAATCTTATTCCTTGAGATTTGTTTGTTATTTTTTTTTTTTTTTTGCATTTTTGTTCTATTGATGTCGTCCTTCGTCATCGTCTGTTGGTTATATTATCTGTGATGTGATCCTGTATACTCTGCGAATTAAATTCCACTAAAATTGCAGAACAGAATGTTAAAAAAAAATGATTCGAGGTTTTTGGGTATGAGTAAACCAATATTTTATTTTTCCTCTCAAACATTTGTCAAGTAAATTTAAAATTAATCAAATGGTCCCTTCAATTATAAAAAGTAAAATCATAATTTAAGCAAATAGATTTAATTTTAAGTTTTATTTTAATTTTTATTTCAATTGCTAGATCGTAATGACAGTCACTAATTCTCGTGATTTCCTTTAAAATATAACTGGCCTTAGACTATCCCCTCACGCAAGCTTCTTGCTATAAATAAATCTGTTTATCAAAGATTTTTAGAACGTTAACAATGTAAATTTTCTATATACATAATAAATTTTACAAGACTGGAAATTAACTTAAATACGTTTTTTTTCACCATCAATTCAAATTCATATTTAAATCAAATCAAAAGTCTAACAACTTTTTTACTACATATTTAAAAAAAAATATTAAAAAATAATAAATATTACCCACATTTTTATTGAATTTACGAATATTTTTCTGCCAACTGCATTAAAGTTCTACCAAGCTAAAAATAAGATGCAATCTTAAAAACACGAAAAAACCTTTTAAAAACTTGACAACTTTTAAAATAGATAAAAATTTACAACCTTAAAAATTTCAAAGCTCTGACTCAAATTTCCCTCGTATTTTAAAGTAAAGCCTACCCAAAAAATTTTGTTTCCTCAAAATAAATTGACACTTTTTCAGCAGAAAAGTATGCAAATCTAAAAAAAAAAAAAACAGTCTTTTCCTTTTTCAGCTTAAAGCAAACAAGTCTAAAGAAGAATAGGATAGTTATTTGAATTTACATTTGAATGATTTTTAGATATATTCTGCTTTAAACGAAAAGAACACAGTAATCCCTTGAACCTTTCTTACTTTGCATTTCTTTTAAAGACTAAAATTGGGTCTTTTTTTATAAAAATTGGACAATTTTTGTAAATTTAACATCTTAGTAAGAACTTTACTTTAAATATATATTTCTAACAAAAACACTTTTTTTATTTAAAAGTATTTTCTAGAAACTAAATGCTTTTTGATTGCATTTTGCATTTTTTAAAGTTTTATATTAGTGCTAGTAACTTGTTTTCGTTTTTGAATTAAATGTTTACTGATGTTTTTTAAAATTATACCCATTGAATACTTTTATTTTTAATTAAGCATTTAATTATTTTTATTTTAGTTTTAGAAACGCGAAAATAAAAAGTGACACACAATATACATTTTTGGACATTATGTTTAACTTACAGGGAAGTTTTTATTTGGAGGGATTTTTTCTCATTTTATAAAACTTCTCCAAAAATTAAATTCAATTTTATTTCATATAAGCACCCTAAAACTGGTTACTTTAAGACCTTATTCATTATGTATCAGCCATCAATATTCATTCAATAACCATAATAAACTCCACTATAGAGAATATTTTCCTTCTCACACCACCATCTTTTCTTAAAAAACGAAACAAAAACACAGACCATGCATTAGCACATCTCCCGTATATTCAATATTGAGCACCTCGGAAAACTGAAACTCTTAATATGTCTCTACGAAAAGTAATAAATATGATATACGACGTCTGAAGAAGAAGCTGCCACTCTCCCAGAAAGAACGTCTTCTTTTTCTTTTAAAAACACTACACGTCCATGAATGACAGCTAAATTGTTTTCGTAGCTGGAGAGCCCCTCATTGTGAGATATGACCCCTAATCAAAGACTGCAACAGTTGCTGAAGCTGCAGCTTCTCTCATTACTTCCGATGGCGTTTGTAGTTTGTTTTGGGGCTATTGCGATTTTTTATGATTCTGAGGTTCGAAGGTTGATGGCAAATAATATCGATAGAATTAATATTTTGAGGGCAAGTAAATTAGATTTTTGTTTGTTTTCAAAGTGATTTAAGTCAGATTAAAATTTTAGATGAAGTTCGTTAACAATTTTTTTTATGGTTATGAGGTTCGAAAGTTGTTGAGAAATGATATTGATTAATTACTTTTGAGGAATCAAAAATTTAATTTTGAGTTTTATTTAAACTGATTCATTTTTGAATTCGAAGATGAATTTGAAGTTAATTTTGAAGTTTTTGAATTAGAAGTTAATTTATTTTAATGCAAAAACAAAATAAGTCAGCTTTGGAATGTTAATAAATCCAAATTGGCTAGTAAGTTTTATCAATAGTTTGAGGAATCTCGTATTTCTGTTTAAGTTGTGAATTGCTAAATATTAACTATATTCATAAAATAAAAGTATATGTTTATTTTCAAAGATTTTAATTTATTGTCTTTTCAAAAAGATGCATTGCTATGAATGACAACTAAATTGCTTTCGTAGCTGGAGAGCCCTCATTGTGAGATATGACCCCTAATCAAAGACTGCAACAGTTGCTGAAGCTGCAGCTTCTCTCATTACTTCCGATTGCGTTTGTAGTTTGTTTTGGGGCTATTGCAATTTTTTATGATTCTGAGGTTCGAAGGTTGATGGCAAATAATATCGATAGAATTCATATTTTGAGGGCAAGTAAATTAGATTTTTGTTTGTTTTAAAAGTGATTTAAGTCAGATTTAAATTTTGGCTGAAGTTCGCTGATAATTTTTTTCATGATTCTGAGGTTCGAAAGTTGTTGAGAAATGATAGTGATTAATTACTTGTGATGAATAAAAAATTCAATTTTGAGTTTTGTTTAAAATGATTAAATTCATTTTTGAATTAGAAGTCGTATAGCTTTTTAAAAAAAAATAAAAACGAAGTAAATCAGCTTTGGAAAGTTAATAAATTCAAGTTAGATGAGTAAGTTTTATCAATAGTTTGAGGAATCTCGTATTTATGTATAAGTTGTGAATTGTTAAATATTAACTATCTTCATAAAATAAAAGTGTATGTGTATTTTCAATGATTTTAATTTATTTTCATTTCGAAAGATGCATTTCTATGAACGACAGCTAAATTGTTTACGAAGCTGGAGAGCCCATTTATTGGGAGATAAGAACCTAATTAAAGACTGCAACAGTTGCTGAAGTTGCAGCTTATCTTATTACTTTCGATGACTTTTATAGTTTGTGTTGGGACGATGGCTATTTTTTTTCATGATTCTGAGGTAAGGAAGTTGGTGGAAAATCATATATATTAAATTAACATTTTAAGGGCAAATTAGCTTTTGCTTTTGTTAAAATTGATTTCAGTCGTGTTTGAATTTGCAGTTAAAATGTTTTTATTTATATGCAAAGTATGTTAAATTATCTTTATGTTATAGTTTTTATCACCCTGGAATAGTAAGCATTATAACTGGCTTCATAACTGTCCAATAATTGCTTAATTAGTAAACTTTCTCTCTTTAACCTCTTTTGTCAAAAAATTATAAAAATATGTGTCGAACATAATTTATATTAAAATATATATATATTATTTTTTTTAGAAAAGCTGCATGCATATGAATTAAATGCTGAATTGTTTTGAGCTGGAGATAAATCCTCACTGTGAGATACTGCGAGAAAGTTGTTCGCAAATATATAATTAATAAAAAAAATATCTAAATTAACGCCTATTTCTTGTATTGAAGTTAGAAAAAAAAACATGCAATTGACAAAATTCAATTCTTATAATAAAAATATTTGCATTAATTTACTAAAGTAAGTTGTTTTTAAATTGTCAATTTAACAACGTTGGAAAAGTGAGATTATTTTGGAGAATTTCTATGACAAAAAACACTTCCTTAACATTTTATAAGAAAAGCCTGGAAGCAGTAAGGACCGGACGCAGATTATAAGAAATTATAGGCTCTTTAATTTTTTCATTTTCTAAATAACAACTCCTTTAACTGATGGGATGATGCAAAATTAACGATCATTAAATGACATTTCCTATCCTTCCATAAAACGGCATTCAATTTTATTCCCAAGAAATGGCATTACCGAAGAATTTCCAAGAAGACATTTCCAAGAATTGGCATTATTTAGTCCGAATTAGTTCCCTCATTACTCCGAATAGACAAATTTGCTCCACAAGTCTAACAACATACTGGAGGTTGCCCAGCATTTTTCCTAATCCACCTATTAACTAAAATACAAATGAAAAACTTTCTTAATTTGCTTTGATATCCCTTCTTTTGTGCAGAAAATGGTACTTTGCTGCAAATATAACAGAACTCATTAGCGCTATTAAATCGTTTACAAGGCATAACAGTCATAAATGTATCACTAACACTAATTTTTTGATATTCTACAGCTTCTAGAACAACCAAGGATGAAGGACAAGGAATTTATTACTCTTTTTTTTTCTGCACCTCTTGACGTGAAAACGATTCTAAGCTGCTAATATGGATGCAAAAACTTTGAAACTTATCATCTCCATCTTTTATGTTGATTATATCAAATAAAACCTGTATGAGCAAAATCTGGAAGGGTCCCTGCGAGCAAAATTAACTGTAATTTATTTTGCGTTTAATGCGCCCATTCATTTCACCGTATCCTAAGTAAAAAAAACCCGACCGTAACTCAAAAACTGGAGCAAACAAACATTTTTTTGTAAGGTGATATTCGTGTTAGCACTTTCAAACCATTCAGAATTGGGTTATTTCATCTCAATCGCTTTTTCACTGCTGACCTAGGTAATTTGATGTTTTATCTATTTAACTAACTTATGTTACAGTTGTTATATTGTTTAAAAAGAGATACAACCTATCAATTTATGATTGTAGAAGTATTGTATTGCTGAAATAATATTTTGTAACTTTAAAAATTAGCCAAGTCATTTTTATGTTAATAAAACATTTAAAAGAATTATTTCGTTCTGTTTACTAATTAACTCACTCATTTTGTTTCATTAATTTATTTTGAGAAAAAATTCAAACTAGATGCGAAAATGCTACCATTTAAATAATAAAAAAAACTAAGCTACGTTAAAACCCTTCATTGATTTTTTACAAAATCAAATTAAATCAAAAACGAAAGACTTGCTTCCAACCTTACGCTAAACAATAACGTAGATTCGATTTAATCAATAAAATAAAAATAATTGAAACAAAAAATGCATATACATATATTTCTAAAGTTTTTCTCTATGTCTCTTTTCCCTCACTCTTTTTTTCTTTATTGATAAAAAAAGTAATTTGAATGGTACAAAGATATACATTCTTTGAAGTTTTAACTGATATTCTATTGAATTTCTTTGTTTCAAGTGATATCCAGTAATTTAATTTGCATCGTTCTCTGGAAGAATACATTACCTGTTTTCAATGTTCTGTTGAAATAAGATAATTTGTAATCTAGTTATTGAAAGCAGACGTATTTAATAAAGATTTGTAATATGCAGATTTATAAAATACATTGAAAAGTGTAAATTATTTTGTTTTGAAATTGCGTTTATTAAATAAAATATTTAAGCTTAGTTAAATAAGTAGGATGATAAAAAATAAATTTAACTACAATTCTTGATTTTTAATAGTTAATAAAGTGTAAAATCGGACTTTAGCACAAATCTCATTTGAAGACAATTAGAAATACAATTAAAGTTTTTTTTTAAAAAAACTAAAAACTAAAAAAACATTAATTTAAATTAACTAAATAGTTAATTTATCTATATTCAATATTTCCACTGTTGCCACTGCATAAATGAATATTGTAAGAAATCGTAAATATATCTTTTTTTCAATTGCTGATCTAAATAATTCAGCAACTTCTAAAGAAACTCATATTTCTGTAACATTGTTTCTTAAAAACTAGATTTTTCGAAAGAAATTTATTTTTAAAGGTTATATTGGGTGAGTGTTTGTAAGACTTAGATATTGCAGGAGCAATTTTCTAAGCTAGAATATATATGTACATACCTCCTACCCCAACAGTCCTGGTAAAGCGTGAGCATTCTCAATCAACTACACCACTGAATGTCCACCAATTCTTCTTCAGTTGTTCACACAACGCATCTGTGAGTCAACTTTTTAATTTAGTTTCTCAGTAGCAAAATTTTAAGATCTCATTTACCGTAGGTTTAAGCATGTAACGCGATTTTTAAAATTTACTGATCAAACGTCATTCCTTTGCTCACTCGTGGAAGATACAATTGTTTTATTTTTTATGCTCATCATTAGATATTTAATAAATTCTCTTTTTAACTTTAATAGGATTTTTAATTTTTTTATTAATTATTGTTAAAATGTGCTTTAATTGGAACAATTAATTGAATCTGCATGTTATTTTAGTCGTAATTTTTTTTTACAAAACATGGTATTTTATTATGCGATCACAACAAAACTACTACCACAATTAAGCACCACACACCATCACGACAAGGTGCTAAATGATTTAACAACTGTGAAAGAAACTCTTAATTTCTATAGCATTGGTTCTTAAAACCTAGATTTTTTTGGAATGAAATTTAATTTTAAAGGTTATATTTATTGAATCTATGTAAGGCACAGTTTTTACAGGATTCACTTTCTAAACTTGCAGTATTTATGCTTAAATTACAATTTTATTACGTTGTTGTTTTATTTTACCTTGCAGAGATAACCTTTGACTAAGAAGCGACCCCTAACCTACGATATGGAGGTATTGTGACCTGCCCAGAGGAATTACAGAGGTGTGTGACGGATAACAGCTCACGTGTCAACTTTACCGTTGTATCTTATATAGGGGGCGGCATGAATTACTGACAGAATACTCCCTTATATCATTATCACCTTTCTCTTAATTGCAAGCCGTGTAAATGGACCATTAACTTGTTTTTGTCTTCTATGTGTATAGGGCTATGTGTTGTGTAGCCTACACACTTCCCTTATAGGGCGCACCTTTTTTTATGTTATATCGTTTAATAAAATATGTTAAATATAACGAATGAATACAAATTTCTGTAACTCTATAATAAAAAAATATATGAACTTGATAATGTAATTTTGTAACACGCGATGACATATTTCATAAATGTTCTATGTGACTTTCTTAGATCACATGAACATCTTAAACCACGGCCCATTCTACTTACAAAGTGGGGCAGAATTAGACGATCATATTTTGGATATTGGTCGTGTGACGAAAAGAAGCCGCATTATGACGTATGTATACACAGTTTTGAAGTCCCGTCTATGTTATTTGTTAATTTTATAAAATTATTTTTCATTAAATAACTGTAGCTGTTTGTAATCTCTATATTTATTGTGATTATCTTAACCGTATAATAAATTATAAAAAAATCTGGTATGCAACGCGAAACATTATAATCTTCAAACTATGCTCCAGTTTTATAACTTCAATAATAAATTCAACAACATTTTTTAACGAACATTCAAAAACAAAACTTGCTTGCTGAAATTTTTAAAGAAACTTAATAAAAAAAGGATTTTAAAAAAATATTTCAGGGTAAGATAAACAAAAGTTGAGACATAAAATATTTTTTCCAATCTATAAAACTAACAAAGTTTTATAAAACTTTACAGATCAAGGATAACTCAATCACGGGTGATCAATGGCTTCTTCTATATTTGTATAAGCCGTACTTTTTATGACGGAGATTTTTATGGAATATGATAAACTTATTTTTTCAGGGAAAAAACGACAACTTGATCCGTCTCCTTTATCTTAGAATAAGCCCATCTAGGCCTGCAGATAATGCATCATTTATTCAAACGAGAAGGATAGTCATTTTCTATGATATTCTTTCGTAGGAAAATCTATAAACATAGGATGGAAGATGAGAAGATTAAATTTTAAAGAAAAACGTTATCAATATAATAGGAAGTCGTTTCATTATTTGAATTATTTAATAAATATTATACATTATTTCGCCAAAATAGCATAGGCATATCTATATGAAATAACAATATCATACGTTACCAAAAACAGTAATCTTCAATAAGCCTATGTTTTTCGAAAAAAATGAATCAGTAATGTTTTTCATAATGGGAAAAACCGTGTTTCTAAGTTTACAAAATAAAACCAAGCAATTTTGTAGGAAAATATTTTTTGACTGAAAAATGCAGTTTAAAATAATTATAAATGTGTATATATTTTAAAAGTGTGTGTATTTGGGGAAAAATTGGTTTCGATTTTATAGATCCTATTAAAAAATTAAGTGATTCCTATTATATCAGTTAATAATTAGTCATAAATTTTAATTTATGAAAGTGAAACACTATTTACATACTTTGTTCATAGACTCAAAAATTAATTCTTTGTTCAAGTATGTTAGTATGTACGATTAAATATTTGAAATATTACAACAATATATATTTTTAAATATAATTTCGACTTACTAGCAAAAATACAGCAGATTGAAAACTTTTCGCCTTCAAACCATTTACCTAAAATAACTTCGATAAAATATACACATATATACGCAAGTTCAGTATTATTAAAAGCCTACACACATTACTAGTAACTTTAGTGAAATATATTAGTTTCTGTGAAACAGCACAATTTATTTGAACTTTTCACTAAAAAAAATTCAATTTTTTCCCTAGAAAATCACATTGAAGTATTATTGTAAAAGAAATGTTCCCAACTCAGAAAACAGAGAGGAAAATATATTAAATGCCAAAGGCCCATAAAAGCCCCTTATATTTCAATTGAATATAGCCACGAATTTCCAAGGTACTTTTCAAAGAGCCTGCGTATATCAATGATGTATAAGAAAACCCGCATCCAATAATACCACAAGTGAGCGCATAACTCCCTGTTAGAAGCTCTGCTTAACTGGCAGGTCGGGCATTTTGAGTGTCCTCAATAACAGAGATAGGAGGCAAGTCGATAGGTATTTTATTCGCGACTGGCATTCGTCTCTGAAAGTAACGTCATAAAGAAACTGGAAGGTGACGGCTTTCAGTACAATTTTCTAGAAAAAATAACTATTTTTTCTATGTCTAAGTGTTTTCTTTTTAAGTTATGAATTTTATTTATCGCATTCTAAATAATTTAATGAAAAGAAAAGATGTGTTTCGATGTATCATTTTAGAATAATAGTATTTCGTAAGAAATATATTGGACTTAATTCATTTTTTTAACAATTTTAACGATATACTTTGATTTTTGTTCAACAGAGAACATTATTTATAATAAATTGTACCAATAACTTTAAATCTGTTGAATTTTCGAAGGAGACAAGGGAGATTTAAATTGATCATCTTATTTAAAATCATAATGTAAGTATTTTTAAACATGAATATACATTTTTGGAAACCGCGCACTATAAAGTTATCTTTCGAAAGTTATCAATTCTTTATGAAATTACAAAGACTGATTTGCTATGTTGTTTGCTTGTCTCTCTAACTATCATATCTATATAAATATCAAATTTTCAAATTAATAGAATTATCTAAACTCATGACATTTTTTAGCTAAATAATAAATTCATACATAATATTGAGTTAATAGAAATAGTCATTAATTAAACTTTGTTTCCGTACTCTTGTAATTAAAATGTTTTCACTCAGTTTTAATCACTAAGGTGACCCTGACAAACTATTAAAGGCTTTTGCTTACATGATTCACTAGATATATTTAATTAAAAAAGTTGATAATCATTTTAATGTTTGTCAACAGTCAAATTAAACTGAACATTAATAAACTTATTTTAATAGTAAAAACGGGGTTCTTAATTAGCTTAATATTCTGAAAACTATTAAATGCAAAGGAATGCTTTCAGATGTATTCATTTGAATACAATTGAATACGCTAATCCATTAGTTCCTTCCCTACGGCATAATTCTGTGTCATAAAATGAAAGTCCGATTTGCATTACGGTTTTAATGTCAGCTTCGCAATATCCATTTCAAAGGGTTCATTTGACAAAAATCTAACTGAAAACTTTTAAAATATCACTTTCATATTTCTATTTGCGGAATATAAGCTAAAATTATCTTCGATACCGCTTGTGTTTGTACAGTGACCCTGATGGTGTAATGGTCAGCGCGACTGACTCATGTGTCCAAGTAAGAGGAGGGTAGCTGATCATGGGTTCTCTCTAAGCTCTTATCCCTTTAGGAGATGAAAGAGTACAAAGATTGCTTGGGATGTAATAGGGGTTAATCGTAGGATTGGCTACTTGGCATGGACAATTGCTTGTGTTAGCTACAGAGACGGAAATACACTGCTCACAACAATTAGGGGGACGCATATTTAAACTATTTCACACCCAATTATTCCATTTGGAATCATCATATTCATTTTTTTCTCACTAAGTTAATTTCGCTCTTATTTATTGTTAGATGGAAGAATAATATCTTTTGAAGAATTAAATAACGTTTGCTTTAATTAACTGAAAATATGAAAAACAAGGTAAAATAAAATTCACACCCTAACAATTTTATGAAATAAATTGGCTTTAAATTCTTCTTAGATGTTTAAAAATTCCTCAATTTTTTTTTTAATAAATAAAGTGTTAAAAAACAATTGTTATAATTTATTCAAAATAATGAATTCTGGATTTTCAATTACGACAATTTTACGAGTGCGCCATGAATATTGATAATCCAGTAAAACATAAAATCTACGACATAGTTTTAACCTTTAAAGCCGGGTCCACTGACAACTGATAATTAAATGTGAGAAACGTCTATGTCAATTCTATGCCGTACAAGTGTCGTCTTGTTAATCATTTTAATGAATATTCACCGATATTGGCTTCTGGAGCCGTATGTATCACGTATCCGCAATATATCATGTTTAATGAATTTCCTCCGTCATCGATGATCCGTTTTTGCATGGTCTTTTTTTGGCCGCAGCTGTGTCGTAGTTTTAATGTTTTACTGGATTATCAATATTCATGGCACACTCATGAAATTATCGTAAGTGAAGGTCAAAAATTCACATCCACCACGGAGATATGCATGGAATGGAATTCCATTTCTCTTTCAATAAAGCTTTTTTTATCCCTCTGATTTCTCTTTTAGTAAGTGTTGCTTATATTGCTCATGTCCTTACGTATTGGAATCTTACGACGATATTAAATGTGTTGATTTGGAAAGCTTTTGAACAAAGTTATATTGAAAAAATCGTCTTGTCCTTAGCAATTGGTCACTGTTGGACGAAAGCATAAGCATCAACTCCATAATTTGCAAATAACAATTTTAATAAACAATATAAGAAATACCAGTTAAAATTAAATTAAATTGAAACAAAGATAACAAGATTTATTTTTAAAACATACAGCAGACCGAAAACGCCGCCTGCGGCTTTGCTTCTGCTGGTCCGGCCAAGAGTGAGTGCGTTCGCATTTTCCGGGCTTGTTGTGGTTTCCTCCCACTCACTCTTTCTTCACTTCGCTGAGTGGAAGCAACTACGGTGGTGGCCGAAGAATCTGCACTAGAGCTTCCAACATTCGCAGTCCGGCTGTGTTCACATCATGGTTTAATGCCGACGCCACAGTCACCATTGTAATTTCTGCAGATTTGCTGCGTTCCGCTGTAGAACACACAAGAAGGATGAAGAACAATAAGAATGGGAAGTGTATTGAGATCCATGGATCGCATATAGAACAACTGTAGAATGCCTTTTTGATCTGCAGCTTCACCTATCGGCAATTTTTTTAATTATTTTTTTGTAATAAATCGAGAGCGCATTATGTGAAGTGTATGTATCTCAAGTTTTATCACATTCTAAACAATAAAGCATCGAGCACCAGGCTTCTGAGTTGGGCAACTTATTTCTGGACACCCCCGTACTTATCTCCAATGAAAAAACAAAAAATAACAACTGAGTGATCAATAATCTGCATTTATTTTCCTTAGTAAAAAATCCTATTCGCAATTTATTTCTGTTAATTTTGACTAATGCTGTTGATATACAAACAAATTACAGTCGAAACTACAATAGATGAATAGAAATTTTAAGCGCACAGAAAGTGAATATTTCAGTTATATATTTTATTTATATTTTGGCCATTTACATTTAAAACAAAATCAGTCAAACTTGACCAACAGCATTGTCAAACCTATAGAGAGATTTCTAGATCATAATTAGATTAATTGAATAAATAGATGAAAGTAAACGAATGAATTGACAAATAAGTAAGTTTCTTAGAGTAATTTGAAAGCAAAATCCTTCCATACTTTTTAAATAAAAGTAATAGTATGCCAAAAAATTCGCACACTTATACATTTTTATATATTTAATTTGCATTATATTTTTTACTCTTTCGCAATAATCAGAATGTAATATATTGTGAGATAATAATTAATCCAAATAATTGTCTGGTTTCAAATATTTAGCGTTGAAGTATGAACCTCAAACCACACTTACTTAGAGTTGGAAAACCTAAACGTAGAAAACAATAACTCTTCTTACTTCATAAATAAGAAGACAACAAAAATAAGGTTCTAAAATACTTTATTGACATAATAATAATACAAATAAAAACCTATTTTCCTAGATAAATATTTCTAGATGCATATGAATTATGGAAATAAAGAATTTCAAAACAATATTCCTTAATTCAATCAATTAGTCGATACAACCATCAAAGGAAAAAAAACCGTTGTGATTAATCAACCACTGAAAGCTTATTCCTTTTCTCCTAATTTTCTTGAGTATCAAATGAACGGCTCATTAGGAATCGAGGTAACGTATTTAAGGATTCTTTGAATTTGCGGACAATTACTTACCACTTGAGAAGAAGTATTCATCAAAAGAGTAAATTGATTGCATGAGTTTAGCTCTTGATTTCTATAAAAAAGTTCGTTGAAAGTGTATGCTTGTGTGTGTGACTAACTGCATTGTTGCATTGAATAAATAAATAGTGGAAATTTTTTTTCAGCATATTTATGAGTTAGCATAATTTTTTATTGCCTAATGGACTTTACAAATTGTTTATTAATTTAATATAGTTTCTCACATTCAAAAGTTCACAAACTTTTTTTTATAATACTACTGATTATTTAATTTTAAAACGTTACATGAATATGACTTAAAAAAATTTTGTAAACTTGTATGTTGTGAAAGTCTACACATCATTAATGCATTTTAATATAGAACGAGAACTAGTAGTATAAAAGGCCTGACGCACAAAATAAGTTATCAAACAGTTTTATGCTAAAAAAAGGAATAAGGCAAGATTCATTGATATTGTTAATTCAAATAAATAGTTTATTTCAAATAATTTATTAAACATAGTATTTTATGTTTCTGCTCCTAAATTTAAGTTAGGTTATTAATGTTTTCGAAAATATCTTGTTTGTTTTTGAATGTAAGTTTTAAGTATTATGTATATTTTTTTATGTATAACTAAATTATTAAAATGTAATGTTTTATATTGTTAAATTGAAGAATTTATTTGTGTGGTAAGATCTAAAACAAAAGATCGCATCAAAATGTGGCAAAGGCATTCAAAGCGTTCGGTTAACTCAAAAATTCAAAGAAGATTGCATGCCACAAACAGTAAAACTGTTTAAACTCCTAAGAGTCCTAATCTACATATATAATCCTACATATATAATTTTTAAGTAAGCATATTTTTTAAAACTGTTGATGCAGACCCCACCTAAGCCATAAAATGACTTTGCTTTGCGTGTGAAAGGATTCTTATTTTCCTTCTACCTTATGTTTTAGCTTCAGCCTTGAATCACGTAATTTCAACATATTCTCTTGAGAGAAGACTCGGCTTAACTTTCTATTCTTAGATCGTAATGAATTCTGGTGGTTCTGTGTATTAGATTAATGAATGCAAACGACTAGATGAAGTTGAAATCTGTTTGATGAACGGTTTTTATGCCACCAATACCTTTTATAATTTGGGTCTATAGAAAGACTACAGACTAGACTGGTAACGATAACTGTTACGGGCCATCTAATCTATCACTAATTTTAGAAATGCAAAATAGAAATTATTTAAGATACCTTAGAAACAAAAATAAATGCACGCATGTACCATATAGTAACAGTAGGCTTTGATAGGTTAATAAACGTAGATTAATTAGTAGGTTAGAATGAATGTACATCAATTCAACCAAACTTAAGCCAATTTATAATAGGTTGTTAATGTATGAAATTATTTTTACACTATGTGATAAAAAGTTAAATTTTCTTATTCAGATCACGGAAGCACCATCATTTTCGAAGATATCTTGTAATATAGAAGAAATTCTCACTACAATTCTCGGGGATAAAAAAAATAACTACAAAAAATACTGACAGGTTCAAAATACTAAATGACAGGTTCATAAAACTCTAATGAATTGGGCCAAAAAAATCTTCCCCATGTGAAAAAAAAATCATGTTCCACTAATTATTAACTATTATACGACTGCAAAACTTTCATTTATATTTAAAATATATGCGACTTGTAAACAAAGCATGCCAATTGATTATCGATTTCTGGGATACACTGTTAAAAAAAATTCCTTGAATTAACGGAAAAACTACTGGCAGCAAGTTGCCGGGATTTTTCCGTTAATATCAGGATCTTCCGTTTTGGAATTTTTCCGTTATTTTCAGAAACTTCCATTTCGGAATTCTTCCGTTAATTTCAGGGTCTTCCATTTTGGAATTTCTCCGTTAATTTCAGGATCTTAAATTTCGGAATTTCTAAGTTAATTTCAGGATCTTCCATTTTGGAATTTCTCCGTTAATTTCAGGATTTACCGTTTTAGAAATATTCTGTTAATTTCAGGAATTTTTATTTAGCTGTTTCTTTGTTAATTTCAGGAATTTCTAATTTGCATTTCTCTCTAAATTCAGAAAACTTACATAGTATATTTTCTAGTTAATTAAAAGACATTTTTGCCTTTTTCTTGTCAATTTTGTTTCTATATACTATTTAACCATCCATCATTCTAAATACATCCATTTATGTATATTGTTATAAATATTACCATAGGGAAATTTAACAGGGGTAACAGGGAAATTAAACATGCATCCTGTTTGTTATATAAAACGTAAGTAAATAATGTCTTCATACTTAAACCTTAAATCTATTCAAAACTAATACAATCTAATCCTTTAATATTTTTAAAACCATATTTGGTATATAATCTGAATAAAAAGGAAATTGTTCACATTTTTAAAATTAAAAAATTACCACTCTTCATATATTTAAAACAATTTTAATATGGCAGAAAAATGTTAATAATTTTTCCAATTTTGATAATTTTTCTGACATTTTTTATAATGTATATATTTGGTGTTGTTCTGTGGCTACACAAATGGTGTTGTACTTTTCAGTAGCATATCCAGGGCAAAATCATGGGTAGGGGATAATGAGTCAGGTGTCTTAGGGGTTGAACGCCCCTTAATAGAGACTCTTTAAGACATTAAAATTTTTAGTCAAGAACAATAAATCATTAAGTGTCTACATTTGTACTATACATACATAAATTTGTATAGTCTCTGATAGTAAAACAACAACAACAACATGTTTTAGTACATGGGGACGAGAATTATCCCTCCCCCCCCTGGATACACCACTGATACAATTTAACAAGATATGAATAGCAAAAGAATTACAGAATATAATCAGGTTTTATTTTTCTTTCACAATTGAAAAAGACTGATATGGTTCTCAAATTCTCAACTAATTTAAAAATTTATGCAGGAACTACAGATTTAGTTTTCTTCTTTTTCCGACCTTTTGACCCTCTTTGGAGATTTATGATAAACAAGCACCTAAAAAAATAATATATTAATATATATAAATCCAATTTTAAATGAACAGATCTAATGTATAGAAGCAACTGTTAATCAGGCGTAAACCAGGCAAATTCTTCTTAAGTCCTTCTAAAATTAAACAATTTGCCAATTTTAGGCTTTTTTTAGCAAGTTTTCCATAGTATGACCGCAATAATTTAATATCAGAGTTAAAAACGCTTTTTCTCTTTTTGTGAAGAGGTGGAGGGGGCAGACAAAGCATGAATCTTACAGTACCTTTAATTAATTGATTTATCCATATATCTCAATACAGTTTTGAGAATACACTGAAAATATTTTTTTAATAGTAGAAACAACACAGAAGTGTTCTTGAATAATGTATATCATTACTAAAAATACAATTTTATAGTAGTATTTAGTATAAAATAATAACTTTAATGCAATTTAATAGTATTTTAGTAATAAAATACAATTTTATAATTAGTATTCTAGTAAAAGCTAATAACTATTGCTTTTGAATATCACCGACATGAAGTTATAGACGGAGAGCCGAAAATGAGATATCACTTAGCAGCTATATCTAAATAAACACTAAAATAGCGTTTTGCGGACACTTGCAATTCCTAAATTTTGAATGTGTTGGAAAGTTTGCATTTAATCAGAAATTGTGTGTGCAGACTTTTCAAAACAAAGAGCATTGGCAATTGTGTATGTAACTTCTGAATCGAATCAAAATATGTGATTTGCATAGATCCGTAATCACTAATTGATTCAGTAAAATCAACAAAAGTTTATTATTTTATAAAGAAAAAGTTTGCGTTATGTATACTTGCATAGTTTTTAAAATAAACCACACATGCTTATAGCGATAGCGTAACCGTGCTTTTCAATCGAAGTTAGGTTTTGAATTATCGTCGCACTAAAGCTACACTATAGCACAGGGCTATAGCTTTTCAATCGAATTTAAATGTAATAATTTCAAGTCATTTCATTATTTTTTTTAATAATGTGCACTTGTTTGTTTGTGAACTTTGTTTATTTCATATATTTGACAGCTTTTTTAAACATTTAAATCAAATTGACTTAGTTGCGCGTGTTGGTAAACAAACGGCATTATTAATTTCTGGAGTCACTTCACGGTCAATTATAGGACTATAGATATTACAGAAACAAATAAGAAAGAGACAATAACTGGATTCTATTGATAGAAAAGGAAGATAGAAAATATAAACATTAAAAAAATCTTATTTTATTAAACGAAATAAACATACCTGTATATTTATCTTTCTTGCTTGCTTCCGATGTGGTCAAAACAAAACAACAAACAAAAAACAAGGTGGCTGAGTCGGTCGGCGGATGTGTCGAGGCTAAAAGCTGTTGGGTACGAGGTTATATGGAGAATTTACGTTCATACGGGTCTTAAGTGAAATTCTGCAATCAGAAATACGGTGTTTTTCAGTTTTCACTTGACAAGCGTTTAAGGAAAACGGAAACAAGCTGTGTATTTCAGACAAACCGTCCGTTTGTGAAAGAAACGCAATCTTTCCGTAAATTCCCGAAAATAATCACAGAAATATGTACGTAAAATTCAGTTTTTTTTTAACAGTGTAAGATTAAGAGGCAACCATAGATTCAGTAGAAAAAAAGCTAACGATGATGAAAACAGCTTAATCAACTTAGGAAGACAACTGAATTGACACATTTTGTACTATAAATTCATTACAAAGATTATAACAAGGTATTGAATAGTGTAGAAATTTTATTTTCTGTGTTTTCTTATCACTTTTTTATTGTATCCCGTGAGTTGGCTAATTGTAAATGTATGTAATATTCCAATGATTTTTTTTTCACAAAACAGATATATGTATTTATTTACGTGATTTTTTAAGACTTATTATTGAAGAGATGTCAGGCTTAAAATCGTTAATAGTGTAAAAGTTGTTGATTGGCCTCTGCCTCTGCGACTCCAGAAACTCATTCCATAGACACCATTAGTACAAGTTTTGGCTGGGGAGCCCAGTCGGTTCGTCACTTGCCTAGCATGCGAAAGGTCAGAGGTTGCATCGCCAAAATTACTGCCGACCTATAAACGACCCGTGCAGCCAAAAAAATTTTCGACGAATAATACCCCGTGAAAGGGAGTGCACGTTAAACATCCTTCAATGTCCTAACGCTACGTACGATGTCGCCCTTATCCGTTGCGTTGGGTGCCTATTCAGGTGTCGGCTTGTCACTTGACTGTGGCTATAAAATACAACGCCCGTCGCCAATAGCCCTCGTGTAGCTCTAGTGCGACGATAATTCGAGCCTAACCAAACATAACTATTAGTACAAGTTTTGATTTAAAATATATTCCGCTCTTGAATCCTTTTTTAACGATTCATGTATCAAAATTCTGTTTCTAACTTCCGTCTAACGAAATGCACTGCCTTTTAAAATAGTAGTTTACTTTTTTTAATGTATATTTTTTAGTTTTATTTATTTTGAGAAAAAATACGATAGCATTGCTTTCCTTTACTTTTATCGACAAACTAGAATTGTTACTTTTCAAAAACGTACATACAGTTTTTCAAGCATATTTTGCTGATAAACGTTTCACACATACCGTACATTTTCACAGTTTCCAAAATGCATAAAAAAAATTCCACACAAACATCTAAAATAAAAAGATTAAAAACACGTAATTTTCCTTCATTTATATACATTTTATTATAAACTGATATTACTATATAGAGAAACTTAGAAAAAAGATAAATGCTTTTAAAAAATTACAGTTTATATGACCAATACTTTAATTTAAAAAAAATTGATAAAATTCAATATCATCTGAGCCACTGTTATCCTAAATAAATTTACTTCCTATTTTATGTAGCCATAGTTCGAATGATCATTGCTAGAGAATATATCAGAGAATTACTAACTGAAAAAAATACAAAATCGCAAGCGATTTTTAAATTACTTCTTTATTATTATGTTGTATTTTTATTATAAAAGCAATAAAACAAGTAACCGAAAGTATTTGACTCATAAAAAACAAAAGGACTCTACATTCAAATTGTCCATACAATGTTGTATATCCTAACCCTTTATTGAGATCTTTTTGCTAATGAAAACACTTTTGCACAAAAATTTAATTTTCTATAGTTTGTTTTCCAAAATGTTGAAAAAAATTGTTACCACTGATATGGATCTTTAATACATGATTAATTTAATTAAAGAGAAAATCCAAAGCTTAAAAAACTTATTTGCTAAAGTAAAATATATTGCTACAACATATTTTTAATAGTTATTCGTCTTACGGTACCATTGATATTTAATTTCATTTTTACAACATATCTCCAGAAAATCGTAATCATTCTTATGAAATAATAGCAAGGTTCTTATTAATAACCTATATGGCAATCCAAATCATATCTTCTCTTTATTTCCTCATAATATATTAATGCAAAAAATTAGCAATAGTGCCACCCTAATTCATAGTTATTCATTTTCTTTTACTATTCTAATAGCTAGCCATTATGTTAGAAATGTAATGATTCACAGTTGAGTTTCTTTAAATGTTCCAAATATAGATTTACCATTTTAATAACATATAATTGTTTTTTTTATACAGCCCATTGGCATAGTTCGAAACTTAACCAAAGTCCTGAAAAAAGTATCTGCTGTATATGGAATCCAAACACAAAAAGACTTTCCTAATAACTAATATACGACACTAAATCCGATTTACTCCTTTTATAACCTTGCACAAAAATAAATAAGGACGTATGCGTCCTAATTCGAATATATATCCCTTATATCTTACTTGTTATCCATGGCTTTAGGAATTCATCACCTTATAGTTGGAGTCTTTTTATTACCAGTGGGAGTCCAGCTGTAGCCCACATAGATTACCATACTGCTGAGGACTAAGCAAAACCCCATTACACCACAGTGACTTGCGATATCTGTTAATGCTTTTTCTGAGTTTGTTTCAGGTAGATGGAGATTCCTGGCCTATCAATATTACCGGCCTTATCACTGTCTTTTGGGACCATGTGTTGTTGACACAATCAGTTTGATGTGATTAATTGAGTATTTTAGATTTTTTTTTACAAAAATTGGATGATATTTGCTTGCTAAAGGAATTTAGTTGGTCAATAGTGTTGTCTTTCTTATGGTTAAACTTTCAGGTTTTTTTTACTACATGAATTTTTGTGGTCTCATTGTTTGGAGTTATGAAATATTAATTATTATAAAATATAAAATTAAATACTAATAAATATCAAGACACGTGAAAATCACTTCACCATTAATATAAAATATAGAGACAATCAGTTTGCAAAATTTTTATGTAAGTGTTTGGCAGTGGTAAAATGGTGAAGAGAGAATATAATAAACTAATTCGATTGTCAAAAAAATGAGTGCTATGCATTGTACTAAAAATGCCGGCCCGCCGGCGCAGTGGTTAGTGTACTGGCCTCTGGGATCGGGCTCGAATCCCGGTAAAGGCATGGATGTTTGTGCCTGTCAATAAATGCTGTTATTTGTCTAAGTGTTTGTGTCGTTTTTCTTTGTGTGTCTCTTAGGACTGTCTCTTCTGGCGAGCAGGGTAATGGGCTATAAAGCCTACACTCTCCCTTCTAGATTACGCAATCACTGTCATTTGCCATTGTCACTTTACTAAAAATGGGTGCTATCGTTTGTACTTTGGTTTAAAATTTTGTTTTACACTGCAAAATAAGTTGTTAATAAGCACTACTTTATTTTTATGTGGTAGAGTAAAATGAATTTGCTTTTGATAATATTTCATATATTTTAAAGAATATCATCTAATGAATGTCTTTAAAGAAGACAATTTGAACGTGATTCATTTTTAGTTATGTATTTTTAGTAGATACATATATATATATATAATATATATATATATATAATATATATATATATATATATAATATATATATATATATATATAAATACTTAATATATATAATATATAAATATTATAAATATATATAATATATATATTAATATATATATAATATATATATATATATATATATATATAATATATATTATATTTAAAAAAAAAAATTCTAATATATATATATACTATAAAATCCATTTTTGTTACGAACGGTCGTATTAAATGCAACCGTGCACAAAGCTCTGCAGAGACTAAATTCCTAATTATATTTTGAAACATTTATTTCATCGCCATTGTTCTAATTAATTACATGACTTATTGATTGTTTTAAGTTTTCATTTTTTAAATTAACAGCCCTGCCCTTAAAAATTTAATTACAAGTTACTGTTCTTGTAGGGAATGCGAAATGATTGTTTTGAAATAATATGATTACTCTTCAAATATTAGAATAAAAATTTTAAATTTTAGGAAAATCAAATTCGGTATTCAATGTATTCATAGTTTTATATTATCATTAAAATATACTTAAACTTATTTTTATACAAAACCAGGATCCAATTATTTGACTTATTTGGCAAAAAAAACTTCAGATTGAAGATTTTAAATTAAACTTTTATAAAATAACTACTGCATTACATAAGAACCAACCATTTCCACCTTATCATTTCAATAAACAATCCATATTAATTAGGAACCACACATCATAACCAAATGCAGCCATCAAACCAAAATACAGCTTTGTTGTGCAAATCAGGTAAGTTGTCCCTGATTTTCTAGGTGTTTTTTCAGCAAACTCTACGTACTTGCTTATGTTTCTGCCATTTCCAGTCCTATCCCCTTATGATCTTTCCTCCTCCTCCTTTTCTTTTAGGGACGCATATGTTTCCATGGATACCATCGAAAGGTGTAGTATAACAATCAAAAATCTTGGTGATCTTGAGGTATATCTGCTAATGCAGTGTAGTATAACAATCAAAGATGTAGTATAACAATCAAAGGTGTAGTATAACAATCAAAGGTAGTATAACAATCAAAGGTGTAGTATAACAATCAAAAGTCTTGTTGATCTTGAGGCTTCGCTGCTAATGCAGTATTTATTGCAGGAAGAAAGACACAAAGTTCCATTATGAGTTGTTGTCAAGTAAATGGAAGGATATTGCGCCCCATAGAGTTTATTAATTATTGAATGGTTGGTTTTTTCATATAAGAGTCTTTATTAGTTTAAAATTTATGATGAACTTATAATGGAACTCTGGGGTATACTTAAGAAATCTTTAAGCCAATCTATTTAATTTTTAAAACAATAATATTTTTACATTTAAGCAAAACATGCCTAAATGTTATCAACTTATTTATCATTCAATAAGTTGAATTTTTTTACAAAAATTTAAAAAAGAAAACCATCGTTTCGTTAATTTAGTTAACGTACTGACCAATACAGCTATAAATTTAACTTATTGATAATAACTCCTAAACATACATTTTTCATTGGCTTATTAGTTTGAACAAGTGACCTCTGCATTTTTTGCATTAAAAATTTTCTTTGCTTTTTTTCTTTATCTTCCCATATTGAAATAATACCCATAATCATGCTATTGTTAACAATTGAAAGGGCATATAATTACAAATATTTATAAAATAAACAGTAGTCCAAAATAAGAGTTTCTTATTTTAAATTTTGCCAACATATTTGAATCACACACTTAAAATAAAATAATAGACATTACGAATGGTTCTGAGAGAGCTAACATAATGTAATAGAACACAGTCAAATTTTTTACTAAGAAGTTAATCCTTACTATTTATGCATTCTTAAATTAATACTTAATAAAAAAGCTAAATCTAAATACATACAGAATTTCGATGAGATTTTTCCAATTTTTGACCCTATAAATTTAAATATGAAACTCTATTGTATTCTCCACATATTATATAAACTAATTTCGGAAATTGAAATGTCCTGCTAGCATTTAATTAATTTCCCATTGCTTTGACATTGAATTGATAGCTTAAGGAAACGTATTCCAGTCATTTTGCGAAAATTCAAGATTATTTTTTTTTCTTCCTTTCATTGTAAGACTTTGGCAGAGTACTTTTGAGAGGAATCGGGAGTTAAATTAAAACCGCTATTGTGTAAAACTCTCTTAAATATTTAAATAAAACTGAATAATTAGTTGGGGTTCTTTTTCCAAGGTGATAGTTGGAAACAAAATGAAAGAAACATGAAGGCACTCAGCTGAAGTATAACAAAATCCACTTAATAAATATTCTATTTTATAGAAAAGTTGCATTTGGAACTGAAAGCTTTTCTTTGAAGTGCTCTCCGATTGAAAAAAAATCACCTAATTTATATGCAGCTTATGAATAAGAATCGCTGGAAATCTTGCCTAACTTTGGGAACTTGGATATTTATTGCATCACGTAATGTTCGTAGATCCTCGTTGAAACACTTTTTGCCTCGTGATATAGGAAAAGCAGCGCATTGTCTGCATGTGTTTACCTTACTGTGGATTTATAATACGATGTTTTTGAGTTCTTTGTGTAAAACTTTCAGCAAATTTTAAAAAGTGCGGTGTTATTCTTTGGATTCTCAGACAATTTCCATTTTTCGTTTAAAATGTTTTCCCATACGCTAATATATATCCAGCATCAATACTCAGTACAACAAAAAGAATTGGAAGAATTTTAATACACATTTCTCAAAAAGAAAATGTGTGAAACGAAAGCTTTAAAGTAAACATTTTCAGCCTTTTAAATCACAAATATAATCATAGGCTGTTGCGGTATAATGTATGTAAGTTTTCGATAAAGTGTTAATCGTATTATTCTGTAATTTTTTTAATAGTAAATTATTATAAAAATAGTTTGAAAAATCATTGACACAATTTTTTAATGCTTATTTATGCATTTAATATAATTGGTAAAACTAAATTTGTCCACACCGTCTGTCAGTTTCTTTCGTGATTAAAAATGATTATTGCGTTTTTGCGATGGTGTTAACTGGAATGTTTTTAGTTATCTTTAATTCTTTCTTAACTTTACGTTTTAAGAGTCAAGCCCATTGGACAGAATCATACATCGTTTTTAGGTGCTTAATAAAGTATCTGTGGCATGAGTCATTTCAATAACATTTCTTATGTAACATATTCGCATGAAACTTAAAAAATTATTTTATTTCATTTGTCATTAAAACCGAAATATTAATAAGTAATCAATAATAAAACCTAACAATAACGAAAACGAGATATCGCGATAATTTTCTAGCATTAACGTCATTATCAATATCTCTCCCTCACAATAACTTACTTCCAATAACAAATAAATGCCAAAAAGCCTAATGAAAACAAATCCCTAAAATTACCTCAAAGCAAGAGCTTCTTAGCATTAAATGGCCACAAGATGGTCATTTCAACAACCGCACGTTGTAACGACACACTTTCTACCCTTCCGAGAAACCTCTTAATGGAGGAATAGTTAAACTATTGCAGAAACACGATTTTATGACTGGTTTCCAACGATTAATCTTGGTATATAATTCTGTTAAAGTACTGCAGGTGTATAAGTAGATACATTGTTTTCATTTTATTATTCTAATATTGAAATGAATGTAGGTGTGGTACCTTTATACTTATTATTTAATTTTGATTTATTTTTCCGTAATACATGAGTTTAGTAATACTTTGCGTGTCTCGAATTCAAATAAAAGTAAGTATTACTTGTCTAATTTGCTGCATTTTTTGTATTTCAGATTTTGATTAGTTAGTCGAAGTGATAGTTTCTTTCTTTGATTACCAAGCATTGATTTTTACATTTGTTACATGCCGTAAAATTTATTAAGACTACATTTTTTTTTAATTGTGATCTTTAAATGGAGAAGACAAAGTATTGGCTCGAGGAAATTAAACTAAGCACTGAAAGAGTATACCAATCCAATATAGCTGATGTTCAACAGGAAGGCAGTTTTTAAATTGAATTTGGCGTAGCTGGTGTTGAACAAGATGAAACGGCTTCATCATCTGAAATAACTGCATCATGCAATATAACTGATTACATGATTAGACATCCGGACGATCAAAGACCCTTTCAGTCAACGCAATCCTGTGTTCTACTGTTTTTTTTTATGAAGAACAAACAATACTGCACTTTTAAAAGCCTTCACAGAATGGTCTACTCTTCTTTCAAAAAATTGCTTCAAAAGAGCTAAGATTTACTATGACCCATTTTACACCATCCAACAATTAAAATTATTTCAAAGAAAATCAATAATTTTCTTCAACTGATTGGTTTGAGGTGTTGCCTAGTAAGTACTTCTATGATATCAATAAGTTACAGTGCAAGATTGTAAAGCTTTCTTAGTTTTTTAAGAAGTTAAAAAACCATACGGTTTGCTAACAACATTTTACTACTCCTTTTTTGTGTTGCCAGATTCATAAAATTTTTTATCTTATGAAATAGGCTTATGATTACAAAATTTGGTTCAGAAAAAAAAATATATATTAAGTTACAGTGGAATAAATACAGTTTTAAAATTGGCCCATTTTACCCCACCCTACCTTACTATGTTCCACCTAATTTAGAATTTAATATTAAATTAAACAGTGTACTCAATATTATTGTACATTGTAAAACAGAGGAAGTCCAAATTAATGAATTACAATTTTAAATTATACTAATTGCAATTGATATTTTTAATTGCAAATTTAAAAAATGCGTTACATGTATTTAAAAAACAATCTTCTTTAGTTAAAAAATATTTTAAACTACAAAATACGAATTAGAAAAATATTTAATTATTATACACAAAATTTTAAACAACAAATAAAAATAGTAAAACATTTAGAAATTTAAGAGCTTTTGGCTTACACACATATATTTTCAACAAGAAAGTTTCAAAATGTTTTAGAGAAAATCTGATACTGCAAGTGTAACTTTTAAATTGATTAATGCTTGCGTAAACAATTTTTACAAAACTTTTCTTGAGAACAAATTTGACAATTTGGTGGTGACAATACGATTTGTACGGAAAGTGTGAATCTCAAGCATCAAATTTAAATAACTTATATAAATTTAATTATTTGGTAGCATTGCCACACCTAAACATATCGGATTTATTTGTTATGAAAGTCAAAAGAAATATTCAAATCCCCCCCCCCCCCCCCCACGAAATCTTTTATCCTTTTCTCAACACCCACGGATTAAACGCTAAGTTTTTTCGAAAACTTTTGAGGTTTAACTCTCTTCCGTTCAGCCATAGGATTGGCAGAACTGTTCCATTATTCATGAACCAACACAGACTAAAAATCATATGTGCAACCACATAAGCATGCGTGCAGTAAGTCTAAAAGTTTTAAGGCTTCTAGTTATTAATAAATTGGTTCAATTTTTCTGGAGCCACTTAAAGGATTGTTAAATAATTGTAATTTTTACTTATTTAAAAGTGTTAGAATGATAAGTTGAGGCATAATTTTATAAAATCAAATTTTCAAGATTCTATAAATTACCGTTATACATATTTTTACGTATAACATTTGCTTTAAAAACACTTCAGCTAACTGAAATATAACCCAAAGATGGACCAATAAAGTTTCAGTTATATCTGTATTATATTTATTCAAAAGCGTTTATACCAGCCAGTCATTTCACCGTAAAAAAACGGATGGTACGATATAAAACACGATATAAAAATATAAAAATAAAAACTTAACATAAGGCATACGATCCTTTTTGAGGCCTCAAACACCAGTTTGCCCCTCTAATAATTACAGTATAAATTGTAAATATTATACACTTCATTTTCCGAATGCGATGCTAATTTCTAATTTCCAACTAAATGCATCTTATACTATTATGTTTGTTACTTATATTCTTTTCGATTTATTTTTTAACATGATAATATACTCTTTTTTCACTGTCGTATTTCCTCGAGGGCAATTCCGGGAACCGGCTTACAAATGGACCGGTCGTTATGACAAGCATTTCTCGTTATGATTATGGCCAGATTATTGCAGATCGGAGATAAACCGGAGAACCTTGTACTGGTATAGAGAAACATAACTCTTCGAAAATTTTATAGATTGTTGGGATTTTGCTGCATTGCTTGAATTATTTGAGATATGCATATTTTAGAAATAGGGAGTTTCGTATGAAATTGATTTGGGAATAGTTCAGTTTTACCTACGCTTTTTAAAATCTCCAATTTACTTTCGGATTTTGCTGAAATATTTTCAATTTTGTCAAATAACATGAAATGTCTTCAGGAAAGCATGTCTTATAGTAGAATTTATACTCATTTCATATATATTTTTAATCTTCAATAAAAATGTTTGGCTGAAATAATGTAACATATTCAATCGTATTATATTATTTACTGCGCTATACTATAATCTGCGGGTACTTTACAACTATTTTTGTAAGTGGGGAAGATAATAGTTATACCACAAATCAATAACAAAATGAACTAAACAAAATAGTCTTCCTTGCTGAATTATACCGAAAATCGTATTCATTATTCATACATTATTCTTGAGTGTAAAATTCCTTTAATAAGATAGGAATTTATCATGCATTTTGTTTTCAATTTTTTTATATAATTGATCATTTGCAATTATGTTTTAAGAGTTAACTACTACTTAAGTAGTTACACCCTTAAAACAAAAGAGTGAAATCCACTCCAGTAGGAGAAGTGCATTTTCGACACTGGAAATGAGTGAATATTAACTCAGACTGAGTTAAAATCATTCTTTTGGAGTCATCCTGTCGGAGGTTTAACACACAAAGGATCCACTCCAAAAGGGGAAGTGCATTTTCCAGACTGGAGGAGTGAAAATCAGTCAGACTGAATTAAAATCGCTCTTTCGTTTTAAGAGTGTAACTTACACCGTTAACTACTTAGGATGTATTTTTAAATAAGGTCTTGTACATCCTAAAAAAATCATGAAGTCTCTTTAAAACATTTTACTAAGTTCCGGCTCAGAAGTAATCCTCGTCCTTTCATTAATCTTCAGATTTAAATTTAAATGAGCTTTAAATTTAATATAATAATAGATATTTTAAAATTCTATAAATATTTTAAAATTCATAAATAGTGTCCAAGTATTTTTTAATGCAGTACTTTTGGAACGCTTAAGAAGAGTACTTTTGGAACACTTTAAGAAGAGGCTGCTTTTATGAAAGCTAAAAACTACAAGTGCCTGAGAAATTATGGTAATTTTCCTTCATCGCCTGCGAAGGCATCTGTAATGATATTATAACCTGTGTTTTGTGAAATGAGCGTCGTTGCATTGTTAAGTTGAAAAAGTTGTAGTTGTGATCAAATATTCATCGCCTTCTAAGAGGGGACATTTGTATGCTTTAAAAGCTCTTTAAGAGAAAGTAGAGAAGTGTTGGGTATTATAGAAGATATACATACTTAAACTTTCTAAAGGGTGACATAATTCAGTTTTTTTAATGTTTTATATATAATTCCGAACACTTTATGTAAATTGTTTGCAATATACAAACAATGGCGAGGTTTTCAAAGACAAATTTTCAACATCTTGTATCGGTTTGTTTTACTCTTAAATTATCTGTACCAAATAACTTTGGTTCAAATAAAACAAATAAAACAATGAATAAGCATACAAAGACATTTTATTTTATAATGAAGCATTTAATTAGGTGGTATGTTTTGTAATAATAAAAGTACGTCTGCTTTATTTAGTGTTTTTGCAGTTAAAATTGCAATTTACCTTATAAAAATCTTCTAACGTTCATACAATGTAATTTTCGCATTTTTTATATGGTCTTATACATAAAAGAAAATATTATTAAGAAATAAAAATATTTTTTGTAATGAATATGAATAAAAAGTCTATAATGTGACTAAAATGTTCTATATTATTTTTTTTTCAACTTAAAAAACACTAATTTGTTTCTATTTTTATCCTGGAATATATTTTAAACAAAAGCTTAGTAATAAATCGTCAGTTAAGTTCCCACATATGCTATCTAACTTTGCAAAACGCTAAGATTCGCTGAAGAGTAACTCTTGTCGAACTTTCCGAAATCGCGCCAAAAGTCGGCCAAAAACCAAACCGAAATGATACGATAGGTTTGAAATATCGTCGCATTAGAGCTACACGATGGAGAGCCGAAAAACTTGTTAGTTCATTTAAGGGGTCAAAGGAGTCTTAAAAATGTGCAAAGAAGGAACTACAAAGCATAGTTTTATCATTCATGTAATTTTTAACTACTCAATACACAAGTATAATTTTTTTATATGTAATTCTACAAGATTTATTTAACATAAAACAAATTTTTAAATTTATCAAACTTTAGCCAAAACTAAAATAAATGACATTAAACATAAAGCTATTTGAACACATTGGAATTAGGCTTGCGCGGCAAATTTTGAGGTCAAAATTGAAAAAATGACCAAGAAAATGACTTTATATTGTATAAATATGTACAAAGACTTATACCTAAATTCTCATCTCAATTTTGATTAAAAATTATTTTTTAAAAAAATTAAAATTTAAATTTAAAACATTTTATAAATTTTTTTGGAAAAAAGTTCTTAAAATAATTTCTAATTTAAATTGAGCTGAGAATTTAGGTAGAAGTCCTAGTTTGTACATATTTGTGCAATATAAAGTCATTTTCTTGGTCATTTTTTCAATTTTGACCTCAAAATTTGCCGCGCAAGACTAATCCCAATGTGTTAAAATAGCTTTATGTTTAATATCATTTATTTTAGTTTTGGTTAAAGTTTCATACACTTTAAAATTAGTTTTATATTAAATAAATCGTGTAGAATTACATATCAAAAAGTTATACTTATATATTGTGTAGTTAAAAAATTACATGAAAAATCAAATTATGCTTTGTAGTACAGATGTGGAAATATAAAAGTACCCACTTGAGGTTATTTCATCCGTTAGTCACCCTATAGAATCGGACCTTTTTGAGATTGTGTACAATTAACATTCTGAGTTAATTGCACGATACAAAATTTGCATAAGGGGCCGTCTTCATATTAAAAATATTACGATCTTTGAAATTTCCAATAGCAACACCCAATTTTAATAACTTAGAAATGTTAAGCACTCTTGAAAACCCTTAAATCTAAGTTTTTGTTACATTTGGATGAATATTTGACGAGTTATTCAATCGAATCACTTGTGGACCTTTTGGGGACCAAATCTAAAATGACAAGCAAGCATGCATGCAAAGCCGTCTTTATTTATCAATTACACACGTAATCTTATACACAGTCCCCTAAAGGGTAATTATAAAGTATTTTGTGATTTACTCAGCAAATTATGAATAAACATTTTTAAAAATTGGGATTTCGCTTAAACTTCTTGTCTTAAATTTATTTCTTTAAAAATATTAAGGGGTTTCCATTCATATTTTTTTAAAAAATCAATATAATGATTATTTAAAAATATAAAAATTGTTTTAAATACCCCAATATTGAATGCATTTTGTTTGGGTTATTATAATTTCTTTTCAGCAAAAAATTCGTTTCATTATCTTAATTATTTATAGATCGGGGTAGTTTTTTATGTGCAACTCATTTAACATTATGGGACCTAAACTTTGCACGTCTCTAACTCCTCTAATAATGCTTAAAAACTAACAAAATTTGGCATTTCGTATTAACATAGGTCAGAGATTTGAAATATGGATTCAAAAAGGGGTGTTGCTATTGGAAATTTTAAAGTTAGTAACATTTTTAATATGAAGATGGCCCCTTATGCAAATTTTGTGTCATGCAATTAACTCAGAATGTTAATTGTTCAAAATGTCAAAAAGGTCCGATTCTTTAGGATTAATAACGGAGGAAATAACCTCAAGTGGGTACTTTTTTATTTCCACAGCTGTACCTTCTATGCACATTTTTAAGACTCCTATGACCCCTTAAAGAATTCGAATCAGTCGAAGTCAGACGGTTGCCACGTAAAATTATTTATCGCCGAATCCGAAAAAATCGCGCCAAGGGTTACCTTACAGTGAATACGATCCTTTCACAACAGTTAGATAGCACAAGTGGGAACTTAAGCGACGAAATACTAATAAATATATTTTACAGATATAATCAACACACATAATTTAACCCTGTTGCTACGAAGGATTTTTGCTTCATCGTAATATTTGATAGGAATAACATTATCGAATTCAAAGTTGTTCGTGAGTTTTGGGGCGTTTCAGTAAGGAAAGGGTTAAAGTAAAGTCGATAGTACAGAAGAGAAAATATATATTTTATTACTATTCATAGCATTTAATTTTTGTGGTAAATCATATCGGAACACTAAATTTCTCACCAAACTTATACACATACGTATTTTTAATGTAAACATTTTAAAAATGCAATTTACTTTCAAAAAACCATTCACACATTCCTCCATAAACATTTTAAGTATGTTCTAAACGAATGCGATTTTCCTGTCTGAATCCATTACGAACATGAAATGAAAGTTTCTTCTTACGATGTAGCTCCATTTTACTGCCTTCTTGAAATGAGAACGGGAAAACACCAAATAACGGATGTTAAAACGTAAAATGCCAGCAACATTCAGTTAATAGAATCGCTTAGCACATTTGGCGAAAACCCAAGAACTTACATTTATCATACAAATTGTGGTGTTGTTTATGATATTACTTTACACAATTTTAAGGACATAAAGTTAATGTATTTAAATTAAGTTAGGTTATAATTTAAATGCTATTAAATAACCTTAACTGGTAATAAACTGGTTTCATCCAGTTTATTTTGAATGCTTAGATTAGTAAATATCAACATTAAAGTTCATTTCAGGTAGTCCAATTAACGTTTTAATGATTCTTATCTAATTCTTGTGTTTATTAAGCAGAGTTCCAATTTTGGAAAATACTGCTCCTAAAATTAAAAAAAGTTGTTTAAAGACTGTTCATGCGTTGTATATGTTTTGTTTTTAACCAGTGTATGTAAAAGACATAAAAAGTGTTTAACAAAAGTTTTATAATAAATGCGAAGATAATAAATTTATTACTTTATAAAAAGAGTTACAAAGAAACTTTGTGTACTTTTTGTAAAAAATAAGTTTTATTTTTATTATCTGATTTCAGTTTTCAAAAATATGAACCAAAAGACAGGAAAGTTTTGATATACTTTCTGGGAAAACGTAATTCACGGTAAAAGTTAAAACTTTGTCTTTAATTTATTATTGGCTGTTAGTTTGTTAATACCTTGCCATTAACTTATTACAAACATATAAATATACACGTGAATGTAATAACTTCATGTTTTTTTTCAAAGTTGTCAAAGTTTTGAGATTTTCTAGAATGGTTAAATATAAAACCTAAAAAGCTAAACTCGCTCATATATAAATCAAAAGCTGTAACAAAACCAATATGACAGTAAACACATGTCTATAATTCACCTAAAAGAAGCGCAAATATTGAACTCAAGTAATAACGGAAGAAACAAATCGTCTGATTTATTCAATTAATTGAAGTTTCTTACCATATGAAATGAACAATAGTTACTAAATATTTCGCTTTTCGTCTCCCCTACAGTTGCTATTATTCTTTCAAAATTTTCAGCATTCAATATTTACATGTTCTAATGCTCCATCTTTTGAGAACACATGCAAAAGAATGGGCTTATACTAATACTTTGTTTCCCTCGAGACATCTTTGAAAAGGAACTGCAAACAGTTCGCCTACAATGACATTTAAATAACTGAGATTAAGTCATTTGGTTTGAAAGGGGAAGACGCGGCTAATTTAATTGTGCGATCAATACACATCGCCGCATCAATACGCAAATATTCAAATCAGGAAAGCCATTATTAAATGGGAACTTTATACAACCATACTTAGAATTGTTTGAGGAAACCTCTTAAGCTTTACTTGAGAATACACCTTGGAAATATGGCTTGAGGGTAACAATAAAGAGAGATTTGCGTTTATTAGAAAATCTTGAATTTCAAAGAATTTCAGAAAGACTTATTATTAATTTATGAAACACCTCGATCTTTAATTGCCTCGCATTTAAAGAGAGCTGAAATTGGATTGTATAAGCAATAAAAAAGCTATGTTTTAAGTTTTACATTTGATTTATGGTAAAATCAAATTTCTACAAAAAGTTGTCTTTCAAACTAGATTCAAATGCATTTATTATAATGTGGATATTTTTTAATGAATGCGAGGAGTCAGCAATCTTGCTCAATTGGAAATTTTTGTAAATGTAACCAGCATTTAAATTCCACTTTTAAGCCTAAAACACAGGTAATGAATCGTATATGTTAAGCGTTTAAATCCTTACTTAAAGCAAGCTACCTCAAATCATTATGCATTGCTTACACTAAAAGAAGAATTCACCAAGTCACCTTGAAATAAAAGAAACATTTTACCAAAGAAATAATCCGATGTATTTTTAAATACTTTCAACTCTAATTTTGCACGTAAAAGAACTGCGCATCATGTGGTTATTGGGGTGTTTTCGCGCCAAGTATACCATTTATAGCCAATTGTATTTTAATTCTTTGGATTTTGACACGTCTGTAACCTGTCAATCTCTTTTAGTACATAATTCTATCATTTGCATGAGAAATGGAAGATTTAAAACTTATTAATCAAGTTTTTAATGCTGTGAAAATAGCATCCCTCTAAGTGAGAATTTCTCATACATACTATATGAGAGAAAATGACGCTTCTTCCATGTTAATCGACAGACATTCATTATTAGCACATAGGTGTGTTAAGACTGACTTGTATATGTTAGTTACTTTTTATATGCCGCCCCGGTGGCACACTCATTAGGATTCTAGCCTTTGAAGCTGCTGGGGTCGGGTTCAAATCCCGGTCAGGAATGGATGTTTGTGATTGTCAATAAATGTTGTTATATGTATATGTGTTTGTGTCGTCTCTTTCTTTGTGTGTCTCTTGTGCTTGTGCCATTTCTGGGGCTTAGTACAATAGACTTAAAGTCGCAGTGCTTGGCGATCTTGCCCCCCACCAAGAAAGTCATAAGTCATACTTATTATATATTGGTTTGATTTTGGTTGAATTCACGCACTCTTGCTTTTTACATACTAATTTATAAACTTGTATTAACCCCTTATAACATACCGTTATGTTACAGTCACAGCAAATAATCATTTATATATCTATATTCATTGTATTCAGCCGACCCGGTGGCGCAATGGTTAGGGTGCTAGCCTCTGGAGCTGCTGGGTGCGGGTTCGAATCCCGGTAAGGTATGGATTTTTGTGTTTGTCAATAAATGTTTTTATTTGTCTGTGTGTTTTTGTCGTAATATATCGTTAGTGGTCTAGTATCTTTTGCGTTTTATTACTTGTTACAAAACAGTACTTTGAATCTTCCAAAGTAAAATAGCGAAGAGAGCTGTGAGTCTTACTTCTTGCTTCCTGGTATATTTGTAAACAGTTTTATTTACTTAATTAACTTTTGACTCCTTATGATATACAGGCGTATAAACCCATCAATTCACTCTAAAATTCTCTAAAAGCACACATAATGTTTAAAAATATTCAGAAATTTTAAATTTTATGAAATTTTTAGATTCCCAAATACTGACGATGACACCTGATTGATAAAAAAAAATAGTATTCATATTCTATTAACACATAAAAAAGATAATTTAATAATTGCAACAAAAACTCGTCAGACTTTAATGGTTTAACTCTTCAGGACAATTCAGGTTTTAATCTGTTAACGTGTAAGTTAAAAGGACTAGATGTACATGGAGGAATCATAACAAGCTAGACACGGCCGTTGCCAGACAACGTAACATAAGTGGACGTCAAGCTACGTAATTTTCAATCTCTGTTAAGTACCGATACCGACAACAGAATCTCGTCACTTGACCACACTGTTAACAATTTTGTGCTTGCTTTCACCATAATAATGGTTCCTAGTAGCTGCAACGGCTGTGTGGTGAAATGTTTCACCATATTTCTGGTATTCAATCGAACCATTTTTCAAGTTTTGGAAACAGAAACCTGAAAAACGGTTCAACCCAATACCGAAAATTTGGTGAAACACTTCACCGCACAGCCGTTGCAACTACTAGGAACCATTATTATGGTGAAAGCAAGCACAAAATTTGTAACAGTGCAGGGTTATAATTTACGAGGCGTTATTGGCTGTGTTAAAGCTCCTAATGGAGGCTAGAAATAGGCAGCCGGAAACAATTACACTACACTACAGCAGAGCAGCCACCCAACGCAACCTTATGGCAAAATTGTACGTACTATGAGTTTGGACTTCGGATAAAGGCAGGTTTAACGTACACCAATGACATTTTAACTAATGTTGAAGGCATAATTAATGTTTAGAGTTTTTGTTCAGAATTTTGCTTTTAGAGAGAATGATTAAGAAGAGGATGAAACCAAGCAGGTATCCTTCTTTGTGTAATGTTTTAACTCACCCTATCTATTTCAGTATTGCATATGAATGGCTTGCTTCACCTATCTATGTAATCCAGTGATTCGTATTTTTGTGCAATGCTTAGACATTATTCAGATTTAGTCTTGCTTAAATAAAAATTATCTAGATGTTGGCGACAAAATTTCAGTTTGGCGATACAAAAAGCGTTAATCAAACAGTATTTAACTTCACTCAGCCGTGTACATTTATGAATCGAATTTACACAACCCACATATTTCATTACTATCTAATAAAAGAATACTAATACGTGTCTTTTCTCAATTGAATGGTAAAATTACTTGTTTCAAGGCTGAAGCTAAAACAAAGAGTTGAAGGAAAATAAGAATTATTTTACAAGCAAAGTCATTTTATGGCTTAGGTGGAGTCGGGTTCAACAGTTTTGTAAAAAAAAAAAAACTGACTTGGAAATTATACATATACACTCAGGAGCTCATATAGTTTTATTGCTTATGGCATGCAATCTTCGTGAATTTAGTATTTACGATATGTTCTGTCTGGATGTATTTAAAAAAAATTCTCGTTTTTGTATTTTTGTATGAAGCCACATGCAAATAAATAATAAAAAAAAACACTGCAAGAAATAACTTATTTAAATGTAATACAAATAAAAAATTCCTGCATTATTTAAAACTTAATAAATGAAAACAAATGTAAAAGCGATTTTTTGAATCTTTTATATCATTTACCGGAATTTATTTTGAATTTTTAAACGTGAAATATTATGTATGTGATACATCGGATAAATCTCTACAAAGTTTAAATATTAACCCCACAAAACTCTATATTATTCTAATATTCATTTTTTTCTTAATAACTCTCAGTTATTATATATCGTAACACCTATGCAATCTTGCATCTCCTAATCCTTTATCTAGGATTTATTTCATAGTGAACACATATCTGCATTTCATTTAGAGATTTTATTATAGTTTGTGTACCGAAAAGTTAAAAGAAACGAATATTAAATAACCACTGATATGGATCTCAAATTCGAATATTTATTAAATCAATATTAAAAAACTAATTTACTAACGTAATATAAATTTATTTCAGCATCGCTATTAAAGATAATCGTGTTTAGGTCATATTGTTTTACCCATAAATATATTCAAAAAATGATATTCATATCTAATGTGCATGAAATAACAAAATTTTCTTTTCAATAACCAATATGATACACCAAATCAGTTTTTTTTCTTTCCTTATCTTATATCAATACATAAAAATAAGTATTAGTATCTACTCTGATTAATAGATATCCCTTGGCTTTTTTTTTACTATTGTACTTACTAGAAAATGCATAAGAATTTCAATACTAAATATTTGACTTTCTTTAAATATTCAAATTGTGAATTATCAATATTTTAACTATGGTATTTTTTTATGCAGAACGGTCACATCTTTAAAAAAACAATGTACTGAAAAAAATATGTATCCAATGTATATAAAGCCCCGACCAAAGCCATCTTGCTAATAAGTAATATACGATGCCGAAGCCATTTTATTCTTTCTATATCCGTACACAAAAATTAAAAAGGTTGTATGTCCTAATTAAAATATATATCTCGTATATCTTACTCGTTATCCAAGGTTTTCATAGGAATTCATCACCTCATTGTTGGATTTCTAGATCTAATTCCAATTGTTTGATAAAATTTAAAATTAAAATAAATCTTGAAACTGATATAAAACTCTTTTTACTGTTAATGTATTTATTTTCAATTACTTTTTACCAAATAATATGTTAGTCTTCAATTCTCTTAAATCAAAAAATGCGTGTATATGATTTCTCATTCAAACCAAGACTTCCTTATTTTTATTTCCACTTAAATATGACAATTTAAATTTTCGAACACTTCCAAAAGTAATAACACGATATAACAGAACCCAATCCAATATATCCTTTTGAATAAAAGCCATATCGCAGTGTCTCAAGAAGTTGTTTACCTTTACTAACTTTACCATTTTGATAA
This sequence comes from Hylyphantes graminicola, assembly GCA_023701765.1. Lineage (NCBI taxonomy): Eukaryota > Metazoa > Arthropoda > Arachnida > Araneae > Linyphiidae > Hylyphantes > Hylyphantes graminicola. The sequence continues at coordinate 29,851,079 of CM043117.1, read as the reverse complement.
ACAATCCAGATAAATTACAACCCCACGCCATTCACCAAAGATGCAACTTTGTTGTTCAAGACCTTGCATAAGAGTAAGTTGTCTCCAATTTTCTGGTTGTTTTTTAGCAAATCCTAATGGGTTCGTACTTTCTTATGGTTCTGCCATTTCCCGTTCCATCCCCTTATGATCTTTTTTCCTCCTCCTATTCTTTTGGGGACGCATTTGTTTCCATGGATACCGTCGCAAGGTGTAGAATAACAATCAAGAATCCTGGTGATCTTGAAGTTTCGTGGCCAATGCTGTATTTATTGTAGGAAATAGGTAGCAAAGAGCATTAATGAGTTGTTGTATAGTAAATGGAAATGGTACTGCGGCTTCGATTGTTGATTATCGATTGATTTTTCGTATTAATGTCTTTGTTAATTTGCTAATTGTATCATGGATTGTACGGAAGCTTTTGAGCTTGATTGAGAAACATTTAAGACAATCTATTTTAATTCAAAACAAAACTATTCTCACATTTAAGTACGATACCTTTTATGTCGTCATATCATTTATCAATTACATGATTTATTCATACTATTACTCATTCATATAAATTACCATTCGCATCACTTTATGCATCTGTAGCAGGAAAAAAAACATATATTCGGAAAAGATTGTAAAAACGTGTTCAAGCAAAACCTATTAATTGATGCATTTAAAGAATTAGCATGGCAGCATTTAATTCTACTCATTATCAATCATAAAAAATATAACTTTTTTCTCAACTTATTAATGTTATAACAGAGGGTCCTGTATTCAATTGCTTTATACATTAGCTTCATTTATTATCTAATTACGAGATTTAAAAAATTGCTAAGTATGGAATGTTTTTTAAAAAAATAAAACTGTATATAATAAAAACGATTGAAATGAAAAATGGGCCAAACCAAGACATCCTTATTTTAAACTTCACCCAGGAATTTGAAATTTAACTTTCAACACACTACAGCAGAACCCGTCCAATGTCACTTTTCGAATAAAAGACATATCTCAGTGCCCCATGAATTTGTTTACCAAATTAATTTCATACTAAAGACAAAACAATTTATATGATAAAATTAAATGTGAAATCGCCTTGTATTGTTCACGTTTATACAAACTAGTTTCAAAAATTGAAATGTTTGGCTGTTCTTTAATTAATTTCCCATTGCTTTGATAATGAATGGATAGTTTAAGAAACGTATTCCAGTCACCAAAGCGAGACGTCAAGATTATTTTTTACTTTTATTCATAGTTTTCGGCTTATTACTTTTAAGAGGAATCGGGAGATTAATTAAAATAGCTTTTGTGTAAAACTTTCTTAAATATTTAAATGAAACTGAATAATTAGTTGTTTTTTTCTAAGGTGTTTTTTGGAAACAAAGGGAAAGAAACCTGGAGGCACTTAGCTTAAGTATAACAAAATCCACTTTATAAATACTCTATTTTATAGAAAAGTTGCATTTGGAACTGAAAGATTTTCTTTGAAGTGCTCTCCGATTGAAAAAAAAATCACCTAATTTATATGCAGCTTATGAGTAAGAATCGCTGGAAATCTTGCCTAACTTTGAAAACTTGAATATTTTATTGCTTCACGTAATGTTCGTAGACTCTTGTTGAAACACTTTTTGCCTCGTTATATAGGGAAAGAAGAGCCTTGTCTGCGTGTGTTTGCCTTACTGATGATTTATAATGCAATGCATAGGATGACTTTGTGAAAAAGTTCTAGCAACTTTAAAAGGTGCGATGTTATTCTTTACATTTTCTCACAATTCTCATGTTAAGCTAATGCATATCTAGTATCGATACTTGGTATAACAAAAAGTTTTGAAAATTTTTTGAATCTGTGAACACTTTTCTTAAAAAGAATTTTTTTGAGATAGTAGCTTTCAAGTAAACAGTTCTGCATTTAAAATCATACAGAAAGTCATAGGCTTTTGCTTAATAGTTGAAAATCTTTTATTTTTGTAATTTGTTCAAAATATTTTTTAATTGGAAGAGGCCTTTGCAAAAGCCTTTTTTTAAGGTTGAAATTTTTTCTATGGTTATAAGCACAACACAACTTATATCATTTTGTTCACAGTTTTTTTTAGGCTACTAAGTGGCCATTGCGTCTTTGTGATGATCTTAATGGAAGGGTTACTTTTAAGTGATTTTACATCATATTATGTCATCCAAACGCCCACTTATTGGCGGATATTTTATAAATTTATGTAATACATTACGTAAATTAATAATTTAAATATAATACAGGAAAGAAAACATAAAATTCAATAATATCAATCAAGAATAAATCATCTAAAGATATAATAATATTTAAAAAGTTTTGCTATTAATTATTTTATTTTCTGATTGAATTTGCGAAAAATTTATTACATTTCTACACGTAATAAAATGTATGACACAAGAGTCGTTTAGCGAGTATTTTGATAACATATTTACATGATATTTCATAAATTTATCTTCATCTTTAATCACTTAAACCAAAATATTAAACTGCAGCCAACTATAAAATCCCTCAAAATTCATATAAATACACTTCAAACACCTTTTCCAGCCTTGGAAGTTTATTCGCATAAGCATATAATTATCAATCTCTCTCCCCTACCATAATTTACTTCCATTTACATACTAATGCCAAAAGGCCTAATGAAAGCAAAACCGAGAACTACCTCCAAGCAAGAGCTTGTCGGCATTAAACGACCACAAGATGGTCCTTTCAACAACCGCATGCTGTAACCGCCGCACTATCAACCCCTCAGAGAAACCTCTTAATGGAGGGGTAATTCTACAGGAGAGAGTGCGTATTCGGTTTTGTGAGATAATACTATCAAGTAATCTTTGTTTATATTTTTGTTGAAGTACTAATGCAGATACATAAGAAGATTAGGAATTATCATTTTAAGATTTAAGTATTGTTACAAAAGGTGGATGTACTACTTTGCGCTTTTCCCTCTTATATCTCTATGTATTGTTCGGTGAAATATCAGTTTAGAGATAAATGCAACTAATTGTACTTCTGTGATCTGGGTTCTGATATTATTAGTAGGTAGTGGCCCACTTTGCTGCTATTTATGTATTTCAGCTTCTGACTAGTTAATAAAAACACGTATTATGTATGTATGTGTGGTTATGTAACTATATGGTTTTTATTTTGACGATTTTAAATTGATATATGAGGTAAATATTTTTTTGCATTGCAAATCTGATAAAAGAACTGACTTAGAAAAAAAACATAGGTAACCAGGTCATAGTATTATTATTGCATTGGAGAGTTTTAGAGTATTATTTGGGGTAGTTTCTCATTTTTTATTGTATATATATATATATATATATATATATATATATATATATATATATATATATATATATATATATATATATATATATATATATATATATATATATATATATATATATATATATATATATATATATATATATATATATATGTTACTACAAATAGCCTTCCTGATAATTGTTAAATAGATTAATATTGCTTCAAAATCGTACGACTTCGGTAAGTTCTTTTTATTACTTTTAATCTCGACAAAAACATTTTATATTTAGAACTTAATGATAGAGTTAGGTTAGTTGATTCGATATTGGAAAATAATTGCTTTTTTGGAATAATAATATAAGATTGGAACACGTTTTTCTACAATGAATTGTTTGAAATCTTGCCCCGTAAAACTTTGGAAAACATGCCTTTAATTTACAGTTTTTACATTATATATAATTTGTGCCATCAATCAACAAGCAACGTGTTTCTTTTTTCATGTATAACACGTAAAATTGTAGATATTCTATGAATGTCTATGAATAATTCAATCATTTATTATTCATAAACACTTCGAATTAATACAACCATAAATTAAATGAATCATTAACTTATTCATTTTCACCAATTCTAAATCAATCCCTACGGATTTAGAGAGCCATTACTTACTTAAAACTTAAAACTGCTCTCTTTAAGGCGAAACAATTAAACGAGATGTTTTCCTAAGTTAATAACAAAGTATTTCAGTGACTCTTTGGAAATCAAGCTATTTGAATAAACGCTAAGATTTTATAAGTATATTCAAACCACCATTCCCAAGGTGTATTCTTAAGTAAAGCTTAAAGGGTTTCCACAAAAGATTCCATAGATATGTTGCACAAGTCACCATTTTATCGCGCCTTTGCCTTTCCTGATTTGAATATTTGCGCATTGATGCGGCGATGTGTATTGATCTCACAATTAAATTATCCGCGTCTTCCCCCTTCAAACCAAATGACTTAATCTCCGTTATTTAAATGTCATTGTAGGCGAGCTGTTTGCTGCTGCTTTTTATAAGTGTCTCGAGGGAAATAAGGCATTAACATAAGGCCATTCTTTTGTATGTGTTTGCGATAGAGAGATAGATTAAAATATCGAAAGGTGTGCATTATAAGAGAAGAATGACAACTGCTAGTGTTAACAAAGAGTTATGTTTAGTAACTTATTCTTCAATTTACATTAAATGTAAGAATTGTCAATTAAATGAAGAATTAATTAGATTTACTTTTACGGTTCATATTTGACTTCCTGTTCGTTCAATTTTTGTAGTCATTTCAGTAAAATAAGATCATTTGGTTTATTTGTTTATGTTTATGCTGCAACATTTCATTATCTTTATAATCGTGTTTATTTTTCTTGTTTTCAGAACACAACTGTTCCTTTTTTACCTTTCTCAATAATTCATAATTTCATTTAATAAGAAAAAGGACTATTAAAATATATTATACACGTGTATGTTTAGATAGTAGCAGTACTTAGATGACAAAGTATTAACAAAAGCATATCTAGTGATAAACCAAAGCCAAAATATTAAAATACTAAACTATTAACTGCATTTTCACAGTAAATATATCAAATCCTTTTTGACCTTACATTAAAATTTTGGAAAAACTTTTTTTTTAAATATTAATTATTTTCAATATAATTTTCACAAAAATTAAATAAGATGTGTCTTTAAAACTTTTGTAATAACTAAATTATTTTCTCATTTATCAAAAATCATTTTATAAGACTCAACATTTTTTTTTATGTTTCGCAAATATAAATTTTTTATGCGTCAAAAGCAGACACAAAATACAAATCTGGCACATTAATAATTTTTTCTTTAATAGAGCAGTATTTTTGAAAAATACTGGTCATAAACATTTATTAATGAACAAAGAAGTGGTGAAATAGTCATTAAAATGTACATTGAACAGCATGCGGTGACTAACTGAATTAAATAACATTGTTGAAAATTATTAATTTAATCTTGTAAAATAAATGATATTCGATTAATAAATTAACAGTTAAACTTTTTTTATAACACTTGAATTCCGACTGTGAGAAAAATAAATATAAAAATTATTTAATTTGAATAAATTTAAACTATTTCACTTTAATGATTTTATTTTAAATGACTATTTTACGTGATATATAGATTTTTTTAACTGCATTGTTTGAACCATTAAAATATTCTTTAAAATCAGTCAAAAATTAAATAATGTCGTGAACACTTTATCTAAATATTTCATCTTACAAATACTTTTGTAAAGATATTATGTACAGTACCGCCACATCATGTACTACATCGCAAAAGCTCAAGACTGTATTACTGATTTCAAATGCTGAACTGTTTCCTTGAAAGATTCCAACTCAAACACTTTCTTTTTAAGAAACCAGTGCATTAAAATCCAAAAATACTGCAACTCTTTTAGTTATACCAAGTATTGATTCTGGATATATACTAACTAATGTGAAAACATTTCGCATGAGACAAATGGAAATTATGTGAAAATGCAAGACATAAGAACACACCTTTTAAAATTTGTTGGAACTTTTTCAAAAAGCTTTCAAATAAACAGTATTATAAATCCACAGTAAGGCAAACACATGCAGACAAGGCACTATTTTCCTATATCAAGAGGCAAAAATTTTTCAACAAGAATTTACGAACATTACGTGAAACAATAAAATATTCCAAAGTGAGGGAAGTTTTCCAGATATTCGTATTCATAAGTTGCATATAAATTAGGCGATTTTTTCATTCCAAAAGCACTTCAGAGAAAAGCTTTCAGTTCCAATTGTAACTTTTCCATAAAGTAGAACATTTGTAAAGCGGATTTTGTTCTACTTAATGTGAGTACCTTCGGATTTCTTTCGTTCTGTTGCCTGCATTCATCTTGAAAATAGAAAAACAAACACTTAATTATTCAGTTTTATTTAAACATTTAAGAGATTTTTACACAATAGTGAGTTTAATTAAACTACCAATTCCTCTCAAACGTAATATGCCGAAAGCTTAGAATGAAAGAATAAAATTCATCTTGACATCTCGCTTCGGTGAGTGGAATACGATTCTCCAACTATCCATTCAATGTCAAAGCAATGAGAAATTAATTAAATGCCAGCCGAACATTTCAATTCTCAAAATTAGTTTAGATATAATGTGAAGAATACAATGGGATTTCATATTTAATTTTATCGGGTCAAAGATTAAGGGAAAATCTTATTAAATTCTCTTTCCATTCATATCCAGTGTTTGAATTTAGTACTAAATTATTTTTTATAAATGAGAATTAACTTCTTGGTAAGCAACTTCTTGTTATACTGTGGTAAGGGATATGGCTTTTTATACGAAAAGGGACTTTAGCTCAGTTCCATTATATGATGTTAGTTTATTTAGAAGTTTTTAAAAATGCAAAATTTTAACTCCTCTATTTCGAAATTTTCGGTAAAGTTAAAAATAAGCAAATATTGGTATGGACTGTTGCTCATTTAATTATATTTGCTTCTTATCTGTTCATTTAGCTGTAAGCTCCAGACAGTGACATTAGAATGCTAAGCAAGATAATGACTTTTGAATCTATTATTTGCTTAAATGTACGAATAATTTAGTTAGGAATTAAATGCATTGGTCATTAAATGATCTTATACAGGATCAACAGCTCCATTACATTTTAAATTTAAAATAACAAATAAATACATATATTATTAAGAAAAAATATGTCCATAACAAATCAACAAAAAAAGGCAAAATGCCATTTCCATTTACTGGATAACAACGCATAAATGCTGTTTGTGACCTGTTCCCTACAATAAATACTGCATTGACCACGAAACCTCAAGATCACTAGGACTCTTGATTGTTATTCTACACCTCGCGACGGTATCCATAGAAACAAATGCATCCCCAAAAAGAAAAGGAGTGGTAGAAAAGATCATAAGGGGATGGGACGGGAAATGGCAGAACAATAAGAAAGTACGAACCCATTAGGATTTGCTGAAAAACAACCAGAAAATTGGGGACAACTTACTCTTATGTAAGGTCTTTCTCAACAAAGTTGCATTTTGCTTTATGGCGCGTGGCTCGTAATTTATTTGGATTGTTTACAGAAATGGTAAGGCTGGTAAAAGTAATCTAACTTCTTGTGACACTTAGAAATGGTTTATATTCAAAAGAAGACATTGTATGGGCTCTGCTATATCGTGTTTTGAAATGTTAATTTGTAACTTTTAAATTTTAAATTTTTAGTGATGATAAAAATGGTTTAAATTAGAAAAGCAAACAAGCCTTTTTTGTTTAAAAAGTATAACAGTTTATAATACAACCAATAAAACTATTGCAAATAAATGCAAAAGCAGTAAGTATTAAACACGTAGCTCTAAGTTTTAAATCAATTTCAAAAGATGTAAAACTTTATTAAACATTTTTAATATATTCACAAATTAAACATTTTATGTAAGTCAATTAATCACAATTAATTGACTTACATAAAATGATTCACAATTAATCATTTTATCTAAGTCAAACGAGAGTTACTAATTTTTTTTCTAGCCAACGGAATAAAGAATAATTTTTTATTATACAGAAAATTCCGCAAAAATAAAAAATCTTCTGCATTGAAGTATCTAAGATAAATATGCTGTCTGTGTTTAAGATAAATATGCTGTAATAGAGTTGCATTATTTTTTTTAAATTTGAAACCAAAACATGTTAATATAATAAAAGTTCCATTTTTCATAGCAAGATTATTGTTGAAAAGATTAAAGAAAAATAAAAATAATAGTATTCATTTTTGCAAAGTGCTTTTCTTAAAATTAAAATTTGCTTTTCTGTTTAATCAGCGTAAATTACGAATGCGAAGCAAATCCAATGTTTGACTCGATGTGCTAATTAGCAAATAAAACCGAATGCTTTGAAAACCAAAATCGATTTTCTTTAATTATTACAATTTAAACTTAAATATTTGTAGAGTAATCAGAGAAACGCAAAGCAATTACGTCCTAAGCCCTGTAAGACCAATAACTTTAAAGGCAAGGTTGTTAATTTAAAAATTGGAAATTTAAAGCTATGAATATTTCATATAATTAACTCGAAGTATGGTGCTGAAGTAAACAGTTTGGAACTACATTTGGCATTATTCAATGGGTAAAAAAGTCAATCAATGGGTTAAAAGGTCATTTTTAATACTATACCTTAGTACAAATCACTTTTATTGAATGATTTTTACTTTATAATCTTCTACAGAATTTTACTTGCATGAAATACTGCAAATTTTAACTAAGCAATCTCAGTATTTCAAAGCAATCTCGTCAAAATATGATCGCTATCAATAACTTACCAGAAAATATATTAAACATATTGTGTCTCCAAAATAAGTTTCCACAGACAGTAGACTGGATTTCCCTTACGTGTTTGGATATTTGTTAGTATTTTATGCTATATTTCTTCAATAAATGAACTTTTATAACCACAGACAATAAAGCAGAAAATAACACTCGCAATAAAAGAATTGCTAGTTTTATCCAATTAACGACAACACGACAACACAAGGGACCACATCAATGTCACTAACAATCCAATATCATCAATTATTAAAAAAATCAAAATTTCTCAATTAATCATCTCATACTGGCTCAACAACACAAAATCCCCTGAGATAGTGGTAATTCTGGTAATATTGATAGGCCAGGGATCCCCTTCTCCCTCAAAACAAGCCAAGAAAAACATTTCCAGATCTCCCAAGTCACTCCGGTGTAATGGGGTTTTCCTTAGTCCTCGGCAGTATGGTAATCTGTTTTAGCTACAGCTGGACTCCCACTGGTAATGAAAGAAATCCAACTATAAGGTGATGAATTCCTAAAGCCATGGATAACGAGTAAGATATAGGAGATATATATTCGAATTAGGACATACACCCTTATTTATCTTTGCGTAAGGATACAGAAGAGTAAATGAGATTTGGTGCCGTTATGTTGAGATAGTATGTCGAAGATAGTTTTTGTTAGGGTTTTATACAAATCATATACATATTTATCTCAGGGCTTGGATTTATTTTTTAACGATGTTAATGTGCTGCATAAAAACAAATTTTAATAGCAAAATTAAATAATCTACAATGGGAATATTTAAGAAATTCATATTTGAAGTATAGCATCCCTGTGCAGAGCTAGTAGAATAGTAAAAGAAAAGTCATATATATGAATCAGGGTAGACGTATTATTAATTATTTTTGTGTATGGATAAAGGATAGGGAATGAAAGAGGAAATAGGATTTGGTGTGGCATATTGGTTATTAAGAAGAACTTTTTTGTAGTTTGATACATGTTCGGTAAGAATATCATTTTCAGAGCATAGATAGTATATGTGAATACTACCAAAAATGAATATGTGAATAAATGAATGTGTGAATATTACCAAAAACACGAATAACTTTTAGAAATATGTCATATTATATTTTAGTAAATTATCTAATTTTATATTTGGATTTTTCGATAATTTGAAGTAATCTTAGTATTAAAGATCCATTTCAGCGGTTATTTTAATAAAGATTTTTGTTTTCAGCTTTCGAAAAACCAACTGTGATAAAAATCTATTTAAGATACATATGTGTTTTCACTAGTGAAGAAATTTTGTTTGAAAATTAGGAGACGTCAGATTTTCTTCCTTTTTTCATCAGAATATTCAGTTTTTTCAAAAGCAAGCAAATACAACAGAAGAACATTATTTAAATAAAAATTTCTGACTGTTCTAATTATAAGAACTGTATTTCCACTGAATAGACAAAAACACTAAGGGAGAAGCAAAGAAGTAATATAATAATAGTCTTCACAAAATGTAGATTAAAAATAATCTGCAACGACTGATCAAATTCATTCAATTTATTGATTCAATTTTTTTAATAAACTGAATGTCATGAATAAATAATCAAATTAAATTAATTTAAGTTTTTAAACTATAACTTACATTATTTTAAACCGATTAAATAATTAATAGGAAAATAGTTTGAATTAATATAATATGTCACAACTGGCAATTAAACGAAATTTGATTCAAAATATTAACTTAAACTTTCGAAATAAATTGTAAGCTATTAATAAATGACTAGTTAAAACTAATTCGTAGTATTAAAATTATTATTAAAATTATTTTAAATCGGCTAACTAAGTCCGCAAACAATTCCAATTGGTAAGACAAATTTAAGTTTTAGGGGTCTTATCATATGTTCTAAACGATTCTATAAAACATTTTGCTGGCCGTTTTATGTTCTAACGTCCCTTATTTGGGGTTTCCCAACAAGTAACATTTCAAAAAAGCTGTAAAATGGAGCTACATCGTAACAAGAAACTTTCATGTTCCTAATGGCTTCAGATTCAAAAACGCCTACGTTTAGAACGTTCTAAAAATGCTTTCCGAAGGAATGTGCGAAATCGTTTTGGAAAGTAAATTGCATTTTTAAAACTTTCGTATTAAATATGCCTCAGAATATATAACTTGGCTCAGAAATTTCTTGTTCCGATAGAATCTACCACGAAAACAGGATATTAAGAATGCTAATAAAGTATTTTTTGTGATCGAAATTTTACTTTATTTTGCACATAGGAAATATAGCTATAAAATATCTTTATTAATATTTATTGCTGAGATTTTATTCGAAATATAATCTAACGTAAAAAGAGAAATAAAAATAAGTAACTTTCGAACGTAAAGTATTTTATGCGAAGGTTTGTTTTATTGTCATAGTTGAAAACTAGGTTTTATATTCATAATAAAAAAGTAATTTTATTTCTTATGAATTTATTCAATTTTTTAGGACTCTATGTAATAAATGTGAAAATGATAAAGTCTAAAATCATGAGATCATTTTATCAATTAATTTAATTTCTTTTTACAACAAAAATACAAAAAAATTCAGGTGTATTTTTCGTTACATAACTTACTGCAAAATTAAGTTTGGCTAACTAATAGTTTTTGTACAAATAATTGTAATAGTTTTATCTAAAAAACGGTTCGTTATATAAAGTCGTAATATTAGAATTATTAATAAAAATAAATCGCTAATTAAATTTTGATTTTTCAAAAAATCCTTTTTTGTTTGTGTGCCAAAAATATACTTAAATCGGGGAACAGATGTTTGATTACAGAAACTGCATGAGTACATATTTTATTATGTAAACAAACGCTTATAAGCAGTGAAACGTCGTGTTCCATTGCATTTACCTAAAATTCCCAAATTGACAAATTAATTTCTAAAATATTGTTAGAAGTAAACATTACTATTTTCATTTCTTTTTTTTTTAAAAAATGCATGGATTACAAATGTTTCTACACTGTTTGACTGAATTTAGAAGCCCTGCATTTTACAAAGAATACCTAAGACCAAAATATCGATAATTTGAAGTTATCTAACAATATTTATGATTAAAAAAATACATAGTATTAACATTAAAAAGTTATGAAAATTAAATTATTATTTCTTCCAACTAAAGTTATTTGGTTACAAACAATTTAAGAGACCAACAATGAGTGCAAAAACTTCTTGATATTTTCTCTAGGACATCCTCCCCAATTATTTTTGTCTACAACAAAAAATTTCAGCACAAATTTATAATTATATACAAAACTTTGAAATAATACATCGATAAAAGACTGGTAATTTCTGTCACCGTAAGAAATATTACGACTTATTTTTTTTCCATATTACCCAGCACTTATATTTAATAGCTGAAAAGAAGCTGAAGCATAGAATGAGCCCTTAACGCATACAAATGCTCCCTCTTTAAAGGCGATGAATATTTGATCACAAACCGTACTTTCCCAACTAAACAAAGCAACGACGCCTAGTTCACAAACACAGGTCATAATAACATTACAACTGCACTCTTAGGTGATGAAGGAAAAGTATCCTTAGTTCTCAGGTACTTGCGCTTTAACATTCATAAAAACAGACTCTACTTTAGTGTGTGTTCCAAAAGCGCTGTATTAAGAAAAAAACTCTGATAAGTAGGCTTAAACTTTTAATGTATCCATTATAAGCTTCCCATTTTTAAGTCCAGGTTTTGGCTAACAACCAAATCATTTTGCATATATTGTAGGGTAGGGTAGGGTAGATACATATGTATTCCGGCTTGTGTGGGCTTAATCAGAGATCCCCTTATAAGCCTTCGTCAAATAAGACCGACACAAAAAATAGTTTTTACCGTCACAGAGAATGGAAGTACAACCAAGGCAAATGCGGGAATCGAACTCGCGCCCGTTACAGTGCGCAGACTGCTGGCCTGCGATGCTAATCACTCGGCCATCCGGACCACCGTATATATTGTACAAGGTTACAGTATTGAAGGAAAGCATACGCCCGTATCCGTGTCCAATATTGATAATCGCAGGTATCACCTTTAGATATTTTTCTAAAAAATTGGGAATCCATGTATCCGGAATACGAACAAGTATAACAATGCCTGATTAATGATATGATTCTGAAAACTGATGAAACATCAAATAAATATTCAGCCATTTCAAATTTTTAAAAATTACCATAAATAATTATGCTGCAAAGTCAAGCATCCATTAAAAACTGCCTCAAAATCTAACTTTTAGAATTATTAAATCAAGAAAAAACTTTTTTTTAAATAGATGTATACTGCTATTTAAAAATAACCTGCGTTTCACGGCTTTACTGCCTCTCATTGCCCTTGCATTCTCTTACTGAAACCCCCAAGGCTATGATTCTGCGTTAAAATTTACATAATCGTATCTCGTTATAGGGGCAGTGCTGCAATATTTCGCGCAAGCTATCATCCGCAAAATATGGTTTTCGGATACTTGCTAGCAAAATGCACATCTTCGTAACCTGTTTAGATGGAAAGCTTCAGAAGTTACGGCCCTAATCATATTAGGCAAGTTAAGTTCATGCCTTCTGGGGGTTTCAGTATTTCTGTTCACATCGGAGAGGATAATGTTTAAATAAATTAAACTCACCTTTTAGCTTTGGCATTTATTGGTGGCAAGTGTTGGCTCGGCTAAAATTTAAAACATTGTATGTTAATGATGAGTGTTAGAACACTAAATAAATTATGTATAAACGATATTGGAGTAGCACTCAATTCTATATTCCTTGTATTAAGACGAATTTCTATGGGATTGGTTAATATTAAACACCATCTTAATTAAATTAGGAGATATTTTAAGCATAATTATTGGTAATTTTTGAAATTTGATTGTCTCTTAAAAAACTTTTAATTTGATATTAGTTTGAAAATATATGTTTAGTAAATAAATTATTTACCTCGAGATTCTTGATGTTTCATAAATATTAAACAATTTATTTCTCAATTAATTAATCATTTAGCATTAAATCAGCATTTCCACATTATCTCTCTTTCTACGAAAATGATAAATCTTGTACTGGAAACATTTTAGTTTTGTTGTTTTTACAAGATAGCTTTGACAGACTGGTATAGTTTTCAGGCATATAAAAGATAGAAAGTGGCGTATTCCATACAAGTGGACCACTTCTTCTCAGTAAACGCTTCGTAGTGTATCACAATTATCAAGTGACGATATCTGTACCTCAGCTGTTATCCAACAAACCTTAAGAAACGCTTAAACTATTGTCAGCAGTTTGGACTGTATATAAATTTAACGAGAGCGGCGATTTTCTAATGAACGAAATAAATATTTAACAGACTCTATACTAGAAATAATTATTTTTATATTTTATGATTTGAATTCTTAAAATACGATTGAAAGTCGCAAATACCACGATTTCTAATAATTAAAATCAAAATAAACAGTATGCGTGTATAAATGTTAGTTAGTGACTGCAGTCTGTTTTAAATTATACTTAAGTACACAAGTAGTAAATTATATTGTTCAAGGTCATTTCCGTTTGCCAACGATTATGTGTATCGGAAGCAAGTTTAGGACCCTTTGACTGAAATCTCATTGACTTGTGGTTATTCGAACACCACTCCACTCATAAAAATAATTTAACTTGTTTAAATAAATCCATATACATGCAGATTTTTCTGTACCAGTTAAGATAATATAGTTATAGTTAAAAATATATAATCTTAGTTAAGAAAATACTGAACTAGTTAATGGTATAACACAATTAAAATTACATTATCTGTCGCAAAATATTTTATTAAAATTTACAAATACACAAGACATTAAAATAGACGAAGAAAAATATATTATTGGAATGTAGTATGAATTCTACTGTAAGACATGTATAAAGATTTTCCTAACGATAGTTCATATTATTTCACAAAATTGAAAATACATCAGCAAATCCGAAATTGAATTTTAGATTACAAAAAAGCTTAGAAAAAAATTGAAATCTTCTTCAATAAAATATGCGTTTTTGCTACAATATGCATCTTTTTAGTTATTCAGGCAATCCAACAGTTTACAAGAATCTATAAAAATTTCAAAGAGTTACGTTTCTCCATACCAGCACTTGGTTTTCCGATTTATCTCCTATCTGCAATAATCTGGGCCATAATCATAACGAGAAATGCTTGTCATAACGACCGGTCCATTTGTAAGCTAGTTCCCGGAATTGCTCTCGCGGAAATATGTCGGAGAATAAAAAAAAGTTATACTGCATAAAGAGAAATAAAAAGTTTTGGGAAAATTTTTTATTAAATGTGGGTATAGTTTGTATGAAAATTTTTATAATTTACTACCGCATTAAATATATATATATATATATATATATATATATATATATATATATATATATATATATATATATATATTATATATATATATATATATATATATATATATATATATATATATATATATATATATATATATATATATATATTATTTCAATTTATAAGACAATGCTGAGAAGAAGAAGAAGTGCTTAAAGTTAAGATTCTACTTTTTTATTATATGTGTGTAATCTTCTGCTTTGCGGGTAAATGGTTGTATAGTTTAATTTGTTTCAATATTTTATTATATTTAAAAAAAAAACTTGAATAGGTTATCTTTAGGTTATATTTCAATGAACTGAAGTGTTTTTTAATGTAAATGTTATTTTTTGTTGAAAGTTCATTTAAAATAAAAGTACAATCTTAAAATATAAACTTGATAAATTGAACCCTAACGTATCTTTTCATATGATAAGATACATCTGTCTCGATGTTCTTAAAAATAAAAACCTGGAATTGGCTCTAGAAAAACTGATTCCAATTGTTGATTTCTGGCACCTTGATTTTTTAGACCTGCTGCACTTATGGTTATGTGGTTGCACCGTTGATTTTAAGGCTGTGTTGATTCATGAATAATGGAACAGTTCTGCCAATCTAAAAGCTGAACGGAAGAGAGTTAAAAAACCTCAAAAGTTATGTGGAAAAAGTTTAATCCGTAGGTATTGAGATAACGCTAAAATATTTCGTAAGGCGAATTTTAATATTCCGTTTGACTTTCATAAAAATATAAATCCAATATGTTTGAGGTCAAAATGCTACAAAATAACTCAATTTACATAAATTAATATTTCACGAATAAGTTTACATACATTTTCGTTACAATTCTTATGTACGTATCATATTAAGATTTGTGAAGGCAGAGAAGTTTCTAAAAATTATTTACGGATGTATTAATCAATCTAAACACGAAATTTGTTATATCAGAATGCAGTCAAAACTTTTTGGTTTTTTTTTTTTTTTTTTTTTGTCGTGTCCATGAGAGTCGAACTTTATATGTGTCCGTGAATTTTGATAATTTCTTCTACGACTTGCTTGATGTTGTCTTCATACGGATCTATCAAAGTCGGCAGTACTCCAATCTTTCTCAGGCTGGCGCTCAAAGCCGTATTTTGTAAAACTTTTTGGTAGAAACTATTTTTGATAACTTGCAAAGTTCATGAAATTCTAAATTTTTTACTAAATTTTTTATACAAATTTTATAACATAATAAATATAAATTTTATGAAATAAATATTGTTCAAGTTTTATTTTTTTTTATTTTAGAGCCCGCAGCAAATTTTCTAATTTTGAAAGTTTTCTACCAGAAAATTTATTGGCAATGATCCTTTAAGAGACGCTAACTGGCTGCTTGGCTTATGAGGCAAGACGCCGTACGTCCATCACAAAAATCTCTTATCAGTTGGTGTTGTAATTTTATCGCTTGTTGTTTTTGTGAATTTTTCAAACTTAGCTAACTTTGCTTGCATACATTAAAACCTAAATTTAAAACTTTATTTAACTATTGTTTTTATTGTGGCTATTTCTAGACGGTGGTTCCTCTGTATACGTTCTTGTGTAATAGTTTTCAATAAAACTTAAACTTAATCTCTACTCGTGCCGGCCAGCCGGCGCAGTGGTTAGTGTGCTAGCTTTTGGAGCTGCTGGGCTCGGGTTCAAATACCGGTAAAGGCATGGATACCGGTTTGTGCCTGTCAATAAATGTTGTTATTTGTCTATGTGTTTGTGTCGTCCTTCTTTGAGTGTATCTTGTGACTGTCTCTTCTGGCGAGCTGGGTAATGGGTTATAAAGCCTGCACTCTCCCTTCTAGCGGGCGCAATCACTCTGTCATCTGTCATACTCTACTCGTAAAGGTACTATTTAAATCAAAATATGATCACGGAACCATGTCATATTTCGAAGGACGCAGATATTGCCATATCAGTTTAATACACACATCTGTTGTTTTTTAAAGCTACACTAGGCGAAATATGATATCCGTAAAGGGGTGTTTGGGTTGGGGTAAAAAAAATCTGTATGGGGAAAGTGGAGGGGGGGGGTGAGATTAAAACAAATTATTCTGCAAAATTTATAAATAATATTAAGAACGTTTATTTATTCATAGTTTTTAATGTGGTAAACCAGGCTTTGTTCTCACGCTGCGTACGATGTCGCCCTTAACGGTTGCGTTGGGTGCCTATTCAGGTGTTGGCTCGTCACCTGACTGTGGTTCTAAAATACGATGCCCATCGCCAATAGCCCTCGTGTAGCTCTAGTGTGACGATAATTCAAACCTAACCTAACCAGGCTTTGTTCACTACTCCTGAATGTTTGCTTTGTTACTAACATACTACATACACTGCGATCCAAAAGTTTAGACAATGACGTTTTTTAGCTGTAAAATTCAGAATTGGGATAGTAGAATTTCAAAACATCCCTATATATATTAAAGAAGTATTTTCAAATGCTATAATTGAAATATAATAGATTGATTTGCTATAACAAAATTTTTTTTCATAAAATAAAATTTTGTATGGTCCCAAAAGTTTAGACACAAATACGAGATTATGCTAATTTAAAGTACATAATGAACTTATTTATCATTTTTATTGATGAATCATACATTTTTTATAGGATAAATTAAAGAAATACGATACCCGGTGAACTAAACAAATTTAATAACGATATAGTACAATTTTATATCAAAAAGACAATATGGTCACTTTAAATCTTTATTCAAATCATATTTGCTTCAAATTTACAATTTAATATATCTAAATACGTACCGAATGAATACCAGCCCATCACCTTAAAGTTTTGCCACGAATTCGTTGACTTATAGACGTTCATTGATCGATTTTCTTGATGAAAAGTGCAGTATTTCCCATATAAAATCACAAAATAGCAACAGAATATTCTTTTTTGCACTTTAGTACAATGCAGAGATAGTCACCTCTCCAAAAACACCAAAAAAATTCGGTTATTCCAAAGTAAATTCACTCTACACCATTACAAACTAGCACCTTGATGCCAGAGTTTTTGAGGGGAAAAACCGGTGTTTTCAAAAGCATATTTTTCAATATTCGGTTAAACTGAACGTGTTTAAACAGCACTAAAGAGACCGGTTAAATTGTAACCGGTTCAAAGAAACCGGTTTTTCTCAAGAAACTTCAAATTTTAGTATGAAGAAGGAACTTTCGTAATTGTGTGGAGTGAACTTGCGTTAAAATTTCCTACTTTTTTTGTCGTTTTTGAAGAGGTGGCTATCTCTGCATTGTACTAAAGTGCAAAATAGAATGATATGTCGCTATTTTGTGATTTTATATGGGAAAGATTGCACTTTTCATCAAGAAAATTGGTCAATGCATGTCTCTAAATCCACGAATTCTTTTCAAAACTTTAAGGTGATGGACTGGTATTCATTCGGTTCATATTTAGATATGTTAAATTGCAAATTTGAAGCAAATGGAATTTGAATAAAGATTTAATATGGCTTAATTGTCTGTTTGGTGAAACATCGAACCAATATCGTTATAAAATCTGCTTAGTTCACCGGATATCGTTTTTTTTTAATTTATCACATAAAAAATATATAATTTAACAATAAAAATGCGAAATTAGGCAATTTTGTACTTTAAATTAGCATAATCTCGTATTTGTGTCTAAACCTTTGGGACCATACAAAATTTTATTTTATGAAACTAAAAATTGTTATAGCAAATCACGCAATTATGTTTCAATTTTAGCATTTCAAAATACGTAGTTAATATATATAGGGATGTTTTGATATTCTAATTTCACAAATCTAAATTTTACAGCTAAAAAACGTCATTGTCTAAACTTTTGGATCGCAGTGTACAAAAGAAAACAACTTGTACATAGAGTCGATCTCCTATTACAAGAAGCAGAAAATTCGGGATATCCGATAAAAGGAAGAGAAGCGAAAATGATAATATAATCGGTTCTGAACATTAATTCACACTACTAAACAACCTTCGCAGAGATATTTTTCATTATCTTTAACCCAAAAAATATCATCTTTACTTGTTAAAATTACTATAAAATGTAATAAACCTAATATTGAGCCCTATAAATTGTGGTTATGTCAAAAGAGACGATGTCTCAAAATCTTTTACAATAGAAACATGTAAATAGTCGATTAAAAAAATTATAAAAAACATTTTATGTCCATTTTTATGTCTATTTTTTAATGTCTATTGCTAGAAAGACTAAATTGTAAAATCTGGTAAAAGCAGAGTATAACGCTCAGAAGGTAAATGCAGACAACTATTTGTAAACTAGGTTCCCAAAATTTCCGGGGAATCTTACATTTCCTTTAGTTTCGTTTCATGAGAAGATTGACACCCAGATACGCAGCAACATGAAGACATATTTCCACCTAATAATGGACAAATGTTTTTATTTATTTTTTCCTATTTTTTCGTCTATCTAAATACTAATTTAATGTATATTCCTTCTAATCAAGTATATAAAAAATAAAAACTTAATGTTTCACTGATACAATTAATCTTAACATTTTAAATTATAAAATTTAATAATTGTGCTTTCTGAGAAATTCCGTTACAACCTTTCGTGTTGCTTCGTATCGTAAACGTTCCAAAAAGTTAGAAATTACTAAATTAATTAAGCAAATATTACTAATTATCTACCTAAATTTAATATTTACTTACATTTTACATCTATTAATCTAGTTTTGAAATAAAAAAAATCCCATAAAAAACGACAAAATATCACATGAAAAACAAAAAATTTAAATCCAAACTCGTATTATTAGAAGGTATTTGCAAGTTAGTTTTTGGATTGATTAACTACTATTAAAATATTTTATTATGTGTCTGGGGATCAATAATAAGGGAAAATCGATCTATTTATAATATACAACATATGATCTAAAAAATTCGGTTCTTAAAAAAATGTAAAGAATATACCACGGATGCACATAATTTAATGAAAAATTTTATAGTAACAATAAAAAATAATAATAATAAGTAGGCTTATGTTTTATTGCAATTTTTAACTATAGGTTTAACATATATTTTTATACAAAAAAGTATATAATTCATTCATATTTATTAACATTTAGTTTGTACTAATGATTAAGCCCTAAGACCTAAGATTTTATCTTATTGTACTCTCGAAGTTATATAAATCAAAGAAAAAAAAGGTTTTATTAATTTTATTTGCTTCTCCTGCTCTAATTCAATAGCGAATGACACATGTCGCTTGATGTCATGTGTAAATGGCGGATTTCGGAATGAAGATAGAGTCAGTTTACTATTTTTCTCATTTTCTCTTCTTCAATGAGGCACGGAGTACCCACTTTTGAATGTCCAATTGATCAAGGGCAAAATCTTCGAGTAAGATTTCACCAAAGCTAATATTTAAATACAGATTATATAATTGTATCAAAACGTACTAGATAGATCATTTTGCTCTGTTTCCGCACAAAACCAAATAATAGCGTAAAAATGTTCCTGGGCTAGAATCGAGTCTCCAGTAAGCTTTAATGCTACATTAATGTGAGGTTATATGTAACCAAACCAATTAACTTGACTTAACCATATCGTTAAAAAAATGCAAAATACAATATATCACAAAATGAGTAACAAGAATATTTTCTAGATTGTCAGATTAATGTGGTGTATGACTGGAACAAGATAATGTTCCAATTTTCTTGATGGAATTCATGTGCTTTGCAACCTATGTTTTAATTTAAAATGTAAATATAAAAAGATGTGTTATTTTTCCACGCAAAATTTAGTTAAATTATATTTGTTTTTTAATAAAGAATTTTTTAATACTAAAACTTGTGTGCTAGGTTTTACATTAAAAGTGTTTCCTACCAGCTGCTACGGCTGTAAAGTGAGATGTTTCACCACATTTTCAGTATTAGATCGGACAATTTTCAAGGTAAACAAATAACATTTGACAAAGTTGAAACGTATACCGAAAGTAAGAAGAAACATTTCCCCACACATACGTTGCAGCTACTAAAAATCATATTTTTGGTGAAACCAAATATTTAATAGTGATACCATAATACAACAAAGTAATCAGACAAAGAGCTATAAGGAATACATATGAGCCTATCAATTTGAAGCAAAATATATACTAAATGAAGACTTACACTCTTAAAACGAACGAGCGATTTTAACTCAGTCTGATTGATTTTCACTCCTCCAGTCAGGAAAATGCACTTCTCCTTTTGGAGTGGATCCTTTGTGTGTTAAACTTCCGACAGGATTACTCCAAACGAGTGATTTTAACTCAGTCTGAGATAATATTCACTCCTTTCCAGTGTCGAAAATGCATTTCTCCAACTGGAGTGGAATTCGCTCTTTTGTTTTAAGAGTGTATGACTCAAAAATTAAATGTATTGTAAATGTAAAAGTATTTAAATACTGAAGTGTATTTAAGTACTGAATTTAGGAGGTTTTATTTATATTTTACCACTTGATAGATATAACTTTTTTGTAATTATTTTCTTATTTCTGTTATGAATAGATCCTTTTATTAATTTTTCAAATAACACTTAAGTGGAGTGACATCCGAATACATTCTAATAATACAATTAGTCAGTATTAAAGGTTGTTTCCAATACAAAATAAAAGACATGTCTTTTTTTTTCTCAAGAGTAGTAACTGACTTTAAATATATGTCTTTCACAATTCCCCTACAAAATCATATTTAAATAAAAGCACATACAAACAATACGGTTCGCGTATTATGTATAAATTCTGAATAAATTACTTCGCTATATTTCTTATGTGACTTATTGAATTACAATACAAGCGCTATCTTTCTCGAGTTTGCATATTTCCTTCCTCTTTCCTAATGAAAGAATATCAGAAGTAGATTTTTTTTTATCCCAAGAGACGAAATACTCTATACACAAATTAGCCAATATCTTTCTCTGAATGCAGCGAGAAAAATCTAATCAACAATTGCTAGTCTTTGCTTAAGCCCCGCATATTCCTTTTATTATTTAAAGAATGATAAATTCGCGAATACTTCGACACGAAAAGACATACATACCCAATAGCGAAGCGCAGACAAGTATAAAAAAGAAGTTAAAATATATTCCCTTTGAAAAGGGAAAAATTTAATTATGCATTGAAACAAGAGAGGAATGTCGTTACTTGTATCCATGGTAACAAAGTCGTATTCGAAGAATTTGAATAAAGGTGTTGGAATTTCGGTAGGTTTTTACAATAATATAAATGCTATATAGTTTTCACAATTGAAAAGCAATTTGTATAAGTAAAAGAATAGTAATTAGGGTATTGTATTACTAATAATATACAGGTACACTTATTCACAGGTATACTTTGTCTATCCTCCTAGGCATAAACCTGCATTAGTTAATTATTCCCACATTAACAAACTATTCCCAAATTAGTTAAATTAGTTACCTGTAGTTACCCAGATAGTTTTAAAAAATTGATTGGGAAAATGTATTAAAAATCCAATTTCGGAACTCAAATTTTGAAAACATCTGCGCAAGTTCCTTTTCTTATTCGATATTTTATCACTTTTCTATATTCACTTACACTGGCTACTAAACTATAATTTTTTGGTGTTTTTATGATTAATTATAGTGGAGGAAAGAATGACGCTATTTTTGAGAAAAAAAACTAGTTTTCTATGATAAATTTTAATACCAAATCTTACAACAAAACAAGAAATTATTGTAATTATTAGTATTTGATTTAAAATATGTAATATTTACTATCTGAGAGATTGGACGATACAACTTTGGTTTAACATAGACACATTAGAGAACTTTCAAAGGTTTTGACACAAGGTATTGAGTAATGCATCTCAAAATTGCTTAAATTGCTGTATAACATTAAAAGTTAGAATAAGATCAAAATAATGATGCAATATTAAAACTCATCGAAAATGCAGTTATTTAATATGTAAAAATACTTTAACGCAGCTATTTTGTTCATAACAATTTTTCTTGCAACAAATATAAAAAGGGAGTACAATTTTTTTTTATTTTTTGCTGCTAAAATTTTGCACAAATAGTTTTTTAAAATGTAGTCAAATAATAAAAACAATTATAAAAGATTACAATACTTGATAATTATGAATAGTACGACCTATTGAATCATAAAAGTAAGACCACTGAGACTTATGTTACACTTTTTGCTGAAATACAATTTGAGGTTTTGTTAGCTAGTGCGAAGAAAGGGTATTCAATTGGTAGTGACAAAAAATCTGAAAAGTATCTTTAGTTTAGGTAATCGTTTCAGGTTTTCATTTGCGATTATAGAATCTAAAATTTGTTAGAATCTAATCTTTGCTTTGAAATACTTTGAAAACTCTAACACCATAACATAATATTTGAAAAGTTTCACTTTTCTGTCTGTTTTAGCCAACCTCTTAATCAGAGTTCAAAGAACGAATTCTTATAATGCAAACTTAATGCAATTTTAAAGTTTGGCTATTTTATCTTTTTCTAAGAACAACTACTAATACGTTGTCAAAGTATAGCTTTCAAAAAGCGGCAATTTAAATATGTGTCTATCAGTCGGTTCCTCGATCCACAACTTCGTTCATTTATTTACGTTAGTTTCTCATTCCTTATCAACCGTTTATACGACACGTTATCTTTACCCGGCAACGATGCCGCAAAGAATAGTAATTACACCATTAATGGATAGGAAATTATGTTCCTGTTCTTTCCTTCTCCCCTTTTAAACTGTGATATAAATTCCGTTTACGAGCTAAACTAAAATTATCTCATTATCCTGTTGCGGTATGTATAAAGGTCACCAGAGAATTGTTAAACGTATTTAACAATTCCTACAACACTTAATGGAAAAATTCATTCACAAACCATAAATAGTTACCAATTCCAAGTTTAATTTACTTATTATATTTTTAAATGATTTTTTTAATCATTGATTGTGAAGCCTTAAGAGTTTTGAAACCAATTGTATCCTAACAATTTTAAATTACTAACTGTTAGGATTGTATCAACTTAAATTTAAAAAAAAAACGCGTTGAAATAAGTTTTTCATTAACAAAATTTTGAAAAATATTTAACTTAAACTAAAATTATTGCTTAAAATACTACTTTAATTACAATCCAATAAAAATTGCTATTTAAATGTATTTTTGAAAACTGAAATTACAGCTAAAAATTTACATACAATTTATTTTAATTTGTATGGTTTTATAACTAGACAGAGAATAATTTAGTTTCATTTTTTAAAATTTATATTTTATGTCGGATTTGCAAGATTTTGTCATATTTTTCAAATGTAATGCAAACACACACTTTTGGAAAAAATCCTATTCTTACCATACGACATATTTCTTTCTCCAACAAACATTTACTTCGCTGTTTAAAGCCTCAAAACTCAAATCCATGGCATAACTAAGCAAATAAAGTTTTACCGATATCCAATCAATACTGTCACAGGTGTTACTAAGACAGATCCTATTGACTCAAATTGCTCTCCAGGCCTTCAGGTCAGGAAAAAACAGCCTACCAAAGCTAGGAGCGTTTGTTTAATCCCATTGTCTCTCCTGATGTTTGATTCAATTTGAGGAGAAAAGAGAAAGATTTTGGTTCGTTTTCCTTACACAATTCAATCAGGTGGTTTTACAAAATTGTAGCATTTATTTGTTGAATATTTAAACATTTTGTGATCTATTGCAAATTCTATGGAACTGTTATGTAAGACACAATGTAAGAGGAGACTAAAAAAATTTTACATTTGAAAAATAAATCAAATTAAATGAATCACGCTACAAAATGTAGTTTCAATTAGTGTAGACCAGCTATTCCAATATTTTTTTGCCCTGTGCACTACAGAAGGGATAATTTTGCTTGGAATTAGCCCTACTTGCACTACAGAAGGTATAATTTTGTTTTTAATTAGCCCTACTTGCACTACAGAAGGGATAATTTTGCTTGGAATTAGCCCTCTTGCACTACATAAGAGATAATTTTGCTTTTGGAATTAGCCCTACTTGCACTACAGAAGGGAGAATTTTGCTTGGAATAAGCCCTATACTTGTACTACAGAAGGGAGAATTCTGTTTGGAATAAGCCCTAATATTTTAGCATCTAAGAAAAATATTTGGTTGAAATGTAATGAAGGTATACAAGTACACAAAAAAACCCGATATTCTAATGTATGTAATTTAATCAAATTTCTAGAATCATTTTTTTCTTCTTTCTTATTAACTATTAGACAGAGTAAAAAATCTTTTATACAATTTTGAGAAAAATATGCCGCATTTGGTAATATATGATAGAATTTTATTTAAATTAGACTGACAAGAAACTATTAATTATACACAGTAAGGTTAAGCTCTGACTGTAATAAAGTCGGTATAGATCATTTAGACAAATTTCTGGCATTTGTAATACTAAACTGGATTTACTAATGTACACGCCATACTAATATCAAATATTTTTTGTTAGTATTATAATTTTCATTATACAATTTGAATTCCATATCAGTGTCATACTTTTTGTAAAAAAATGATTTTAATTTTCTGTAACTGAATTTTTTCGACTTAAAATAATGGATAAGGTTATATAAAGTAACTGATTTGGTTTGGTTTTTTTAGAACCACAGTCAAGTGACGAGCCGACAACTGAGTTGGCACCGATAAAATAACTGGATTCATGTCATTTGTTTTATTTTAAACTAGCAGTATGGTCCCGCCTTACTGGGAACCCGTTAACTTCGCATTGTTTCCTTTTGCAGGCCTGCTTACTTGTGAAAATACATTCAATATATAAACTAAATTCAATTCGTGTTGGCGCATGCGCAAGAAAAAAGCAAATAACAACAGATAATGGCGTCAAGCCCCTTTTACGGCCCGGTCGTTGTGTTTTGAAGCCCCTGTTATGGTCTGCCTACTTATTCAAATGCACTCAAAATCAAAACAAAATTAATTTCGTGTTGGCGCTTGCGCACTTAAAAAGCAAACACTAATAGAGGATGGCGTCAAGCATCCATTTCGTCCCTTTCCATATCTTTTCGAGCCCTGTTATTGTCCCTCACTTCCACGTGGATGACGTTTTTTGAAGCTAATTATATTAATTAAAAATCATAATCAAATATGAGTAAACTAAGCCCCATGTGTACACGTAGGTATTAAAAGGAATCTATACTAGAAATTTCAATTTTTTAGAGCATTCTAAGTAGGACTTTTGCGATCCATAGACAAACACACAGACACTTTCTTTTATTATTATTATAGAGAGTTAATTTATATAGAGTGTTATCCCTTTAGGAAGGGGATGTCGGTTTTGTATTTTAAATAGTTCCCTCACTGCTTACAATCGTTTCGTAAATTTCACATATTGTCAGTAATATGAAAGCTAATTTGAAGCTGATCGAAACAATTTTCCAGAACTAATTTTTTTTAGAAAAAATTAACTTGGCTTGAAAAAGAAACTTGAAGTACATTTATTTATATTTACTTTACATAAATATTTAATTATCTTGTTTGGTAACATTCCGTGTTGCAATGTTTTTAAACTATGGGATTTCTTAACATCTCCGTTTTACGCTCGCGTCTGATTCAGTTATCTGGAAAACATTTCTTTTATCCGTTTCTGATAATGCTTGTCTGCTGGTGTCTGGTTTGCTTGAAATGGCATGTTCTTATGCTAATCTAATACTGGTTATGAAAATATTTTTCGTGCGAACATTGAATTTCAAATAAATGTTGGTTGTAAGGGATTGTTTTCGCTTTTACAGGAATATTTTTACTTTAAATATAAACTAAATTAACTATTTTAGGTATTTAAGTATATATTAAATTTAAATATATAAGTATCAAAACATTTTTAGATTTATTGCATGCATATATAATCCTCACACTAGTTACAGAAATAATAACAAATGTTATAAATTAGTATAGTAGCAACCAATGTAAATAAAAATTCCTATAACTGTATTTTTACAACAGTATCTAATTTATGCTTATACTTTTGTAAAAAAATTAAATTCGCAATATCAGTCACTTAAATGTTTTCTTTTTTAGAGGAATAAACTTTTTTTGTCTCCAAAGAAATATAATATATACGTAAATTTGAAAGAATCTGAATAAAAATATTTCAAGGGAACAGTCTTCACGGTGTTGAAATAAAAAAAAATCCTTTGTGGTGAATTGCAACGTCTGCATTTAGTTACTTTCATTCTGGAATCTGGTTTTCAAAACGTATGAAAAGTCATAAACTCATGAAAAGAAAGGGGATATTCCCAAAACATGAATTTGCTTAAACCTATGAAAACGGTATTTCAAAATGTGATGCAATGTGTTGATTTTGAAATAAACTATATTTATTTTTTAAAAAAAAGTTTTTTAAAAATTATACAGATAAAATAAAATCAATAAATTTTTATATGGCCTTCTAAAGAAAGTAGTAATTGTACCATGATAATAGGGTGCAACACTACATTCATTTTTAGGTAGGCTTACTAAACACCAAAATTAATAAGAACTTTTCACCAAAAAATATGAAACCGGCTCACTCATTCACAGAATTCAGGCGCATGCGCAATCAGAGACGTTGTGAAACAAAAACAAAATTGCTCATTTTATCAAGCTGGTAATAAGAGGTCAGTAAAACGATTTTCATGTAATGAAATAATTTCTAGAACTCAGGACCCTCGTTGACATATATATGTAAAATTATAAAAAAAAATAGGGACAAGTAACGTCACATGATTTTTAATTACCGCTCATTTATAATGCATATTAAGAAAATTATAACTTACAAAGTATTTTCAATTACCTAAAAACCTAAAACGCTCTATGACAGCTACCATCTGCGCATGTGTGATTTTCACAAATCTTATGATGTTCGACAAAAAATAGAAACCCGCATACCGAATTCTAAGCAACATACCCTTCACGCATGTGCGTTAATTTGAATAAAACCTTTTTTTGACGTTTAACAGGTATTAAAAACTCGTGTACAGATATGAAGTCCGCGGATCTTGTAATTCGAGCTCCCTATAGAGTGATTTCAGATAACCATAATGAACAATGAAGACCAGTGTTTAAAATGCAACTTTTAATAGCCAGAACAATTCAAATTCTATTGTTGCCTAGTAAAGATACGCCCAGACCACTCACAGTGATAATAACAAGTTAAGAAAATATGTTGTCCAAATCCCGAATTTCTTGTTAGGTGTCAGTCCTACTATCGAATAGGCTTTTCTGAATAAACATTGGTAATATAATTTATTACAAAATAATGGTATAGAAATTATATATTTCATGCGCTTGTCATAAAACAAACCAAAACAAATATTTAAAAAAAAAATCGACATGATGCCTGAAGCGTAGATGTGTAAAGAAATAAAAAATGAGTATTTGTATATGAAACACATAGGAAATCTTTTATATCCTGAAACTTTCACATTATTATTTTTGAAAAGCAAAATCTAACATTTTAAAAATAAAAATATTTTTAAAAGTAAGAAATGTACGCCATTCCATTCTGTTTATTTAATCTATGTCAACATACTTTCTATAGACGGAATTTCGTGAGAAAAGTTGCATTTTGTAACAAATCCCTTTCGTTTTAAATCAGAAGATTCACTCCCACAAAAGGATACAAAACTCTGCTATATTTTATCCCGTTACATAAAACTCGGTATTTCAAAAGAAAATATTTGAAAACCATATCCTGAATACCACGTAGAAAAACAAAGTTCTACCTTTATGCCAACCGAACCACAAATTCTTTGACTACTTTTATAGCTGCGTTTTTACAGTTTTCTTTTAAGAAATAAAATATTGGCTATGGTTTGAAATGCTGTGGCAAAAAACTCATAAATAATTTATCACAACACTTTAAACTATTAGTACAAATACATATACTAAAAATACTTTCAGACCTATACTGTTAAATTTAGATAGAAAAATGGATATTGATTTATAGTTTTTAATGATTAGGTTAGGTTTGAATCATCGTCGCACTAGAGCTAAACGAGGGCTATTGGCGACGGGCGTCGTATTTTAGAACCACAGTCAGGTGACGAGTCAACACCTGAATAGGCACATAACGCAACCGTTAAGCGCGACATCGTACCCAGCGTTAGGACTTTGAAGCGTTTTAACGTGCACTCCCTTACGCGGGGTATTATTCGTCGGACATTTGGGCCGTTTATAGGTCGGCAGATATTTTGGCGACCTTTCGCATGCTAGACGAGTGCCTAACCGACTGGGCTCCCTAGCCCCAACTTCAAAGTGAAGTCAACTTCAAAAGTTAAAGCGATATCATTTGATATTTTGCTCTTATACAGCTTTAATTTCGGATTACAAAGTGAACACAACTTTTGTAATAATGCTGTGTCATTGGTATGAACACAGCATTATCACAAAATGCCGTGTTCATAAAGTAGTTATGATAATTCGATAATATACAAGATTATTTAAGATTAAGCTCAAAATTTCAACTGAATACCATTTAAAATTGGATCCCATAATACATATTTTTCTGAGCGCACACTTGCTTGACTGAAATATAAAAAAGCTATTTACTGTACATTAATACAATCGTAAAAACATGCATACTTAAATATTTAATTTCTAAAATATTACCTGAAACAATGTTTATATTTATCCGACAGTTTTAACAAAACCTTTAAATTTAGGACACTTTATCCTTAAAATAGGAAATCCTAGGGGAAATTTTTTCTCAAAACCATGCATTTTAAATAAACAAATGAATAATATAAAACTTGGCCATAAATCACGTATCATTTGCTGAGACATCCAAAATGCATTTACCAAAACAAATGTACTTACTTGATTTAATTAAATTTTTATACATTTATATCAAAATAAGTGGAGTTTAAATGTGTATCATGCTTGATTAAAGTACTAGGCAATCCTGGTGTTTTTTTCTATTAATAGACTTTCCTCTTTTAAAAGTATCAGTTCTCTTTACTTTCCAAGCATGCTCCTCTCATGGGTTTAGAATAAGAAATAGCTGACTTGCGCTAAAAAATTTAAGCTTTGTGAAATTCGCCAAAGTTGATGTGATACGCCCAAACAGACATACTGCACACTTTATTTAGGTATGTATGCATAATGACTCGTTTTATTTTTAAATAAAAAAATATATTAATTTTTAATATTAAAAATATGTCAATGTGTACAGTTGTAAATATTAATAAAATAATTCGAATAAGAAAAGTCTCCAACATTCCCTTCATACATTTTTTTAAATCATTCTAAATCACGTTTCTTTCTGAATCACACTAATAGTCTTGAGAGCAAGCTTTATCAAACCTAAATAAAACTGAATTACTTTTACTACCTTCATGGTAGATGAAAATATATGAACAAAACAACTTTGATTCTTGGCGCTTTGGTCATGTAAACAAACGCTTCGCTTACAAGCAGTGAAACGTCGTGTTCCAATGCATTTACCTTCAAATTCCCAAATTGACAAATTAATTTCTAAAATATTCTTAGAAGTAAACAGTAATATTTTCCTCTCTTTTTTAAAAAAAATGTATGGATTACAAATGTTTCTGCACTGTTTGACTGAATTTAGGAGCCCTGCATTTTACTAAGAATACCGAAGACCAAAATATCGATAATTTGAAGTTATCTAACAATATTTGTGATTAAAAAAATACATAGTATTAACATTAAAAAGTTATAAAAATTAAATTATTATTTCTTTCAACTAAAATTATTTGGTTACATACAATTTAAGAGGCCAACAAAGAGTGCAAAAACTTCTTTATATTTTCTCTATGACCTATTCCCCAATTATATTTGTCTACAACAAAAATTTTCAGCACAAATTCATAATTATATACAAAACTTTGAAATAATACATCGATAAAAGACTGGTAATTTCTGTCACCCTGAGAAATATTACGTCATATTTTTTCTATAACACACAACACTTATATTTAATAGCTGAAAGGAAGCTGAAGCATAGAATGAGCTCTTAACGCATACAAATGCCCCCTCTTTAAAGACGATGAATATTTGATCACAAACCGTACTTTCCCAACCAAACAAAGCAGCGACGCCTAGTTCACAAACACACAGGTCATAATAACATTACAACTGCATTCGCAAGTGATGAAGAAAAAGTATCCTTAGTTATCAGATACTTGCGCTTTAACATTCATAAAAACAGACTCTACTTTAGTGTGTGTTCCAAAAGCGCTGCATTAAGGGGTCTAAGGAGTCTTAAAAATGTGCAAAGAAGGCACTACAAAACATAGTTTGATCTTTCATGTCATTTTTGAACTACTCAATGTATGAGTATAATTTTTTTATATGAAATTCTACAAGATTTATTTATTATGAAACAAGTTTTAAAATTTATGAAACTTTAGCCAAAACTAAAATAAATGATATTAAACATGAAGCTATTTGAACACAGTGTGATTAGTCTTGCGCGGCAAATTGTGAGGTCAAAATTGAAAAAATGTCCAAGAAAATGGATTTATATTGTACAAATATGTACAAACTAGGACTTATACCTAAATTATCAGCTCAATTTTAATTAGAATTTATTTTAATAACTTTTTTCTAAAATTTTTTTTAAAAATTTAAAATTTTTGATTTTAAATTATTTTTAAAATAATTTCTAATTAAAATTGAGCTGAGAATTTAGGTATAAGTCTTTGTTTGTACATATTTGTACAATATAAATCCATTTTCTTGGTCATTTTTTAAATTTTGACCTCACAATTTGCCGCGCAAGACTAATCACACTGTGTTCAAATAGCTTCATGTTTAATATCATTTATTTTAGTTTTGGCTAAAGTTTCATAAATTTTAAAACTTGTTTCATAATAAATAAATCTTGTAGAATTACATATAAAAAAATTATACTTATACATTGAGTAGTTCAAAAATGACATGAAAGATCAAACTATGTTTTGTAGTGCCTTCTTTGCACATTTTTAAGACTCCTTAGACCCCTTAAACAAAATCTTATAAGTAGGCTTTAACTTTTAATGTATTCATTATAAGCTTTAAATTTTTTAAGTCCAGGTCTAGGCTAACAACCAAATCATTTTGCATATATTGTAGGGTAGTGTTGGTTAGATACATATACAGGGTGGTTATAAAATAACGCTCGCTATTCGGAATGGTCTGTAGCGTGAATGAATAATCCAAATGCATCAAAAATTGAGACACTTACTAATCAAGAAGGGGGGAAAAGAATGGAATCCTAAAAATGACTGAATCCTAAAAAAGAATAATAAAAAAGAATCATCATAAAAACAAATTCGTCTCTTGTACAGAATCTAAATTACGAGGCGTCGTCAATTATGGCTAATTACGGTCAACACAGCTAATTACGCCTCTTGATTTAGAACCCTGGTCAAAGAGACAAGTTTCTTTCTTACGAAAAAGAATGGAATCATAAAAAAGAAACTCGTCTCTTGACCAAGGTTCTAATTACGAGGCGTAGGCAATTATGGCTTATTACGGCCAACACATCCAATTACGTCTCGTAATTTAGAACACTGATCAAGAGACGAGGGTTTTTTTTTTATGATTCCATTCTTTTCCCCCCTTCTTGATTAATAAGTGTCTCAAAGTTTTTTGCATTTTTATTATTCATTAAAGCTACAGACAACTCCGAATAGCCAGCGTTATTTTATAACCACCCTGTATATTCCGGCTTGTGTGTGCTTGATCAGAGATCCGCTTGTGAGCCTTCGTCAAGTAATACAGAAACAGAATGAGTTTTTACTGTCACAGAGAACGGAAGTACACCCAAGACGAAGGTTGGAATCGAACCCTCACCCGTTACAGCGAGCAGACTGCTGACCTGCGATGCTAACTACTCGGCCATCCGGGCCACCGCATATATTTTACAAGGTAACAGTATTCAAAGAAAGCATACGCCATTACTCGTGTCCAATATTGATAATGGCTAGTATGACCTTTAGATATTTTTCTAAAAAATTGGGAATCCATGTATCTGTAATACGAACAAGTATAACAATGCCTGATTAATGATATGATTCTGAAAACTGATGATACATCAAATAAATATTCAGCCATTTCAAATTTTTAAAAAATTACCATAAAAATTAAATAAATAATTATGCTGCAAAGTCAAGCATCCATTAAAAACTGCCTTAAAATCTTAGTTTTGGAATTATTTAATAAAAGAAAAAACTTTATTTTTAAAGTAGATGTGTACTGCTATTTAAAAATAACCTGCGTTTCACGGCTTTACTACCTCCCATTGCCCTTGCATTCTCTTACTGAAACCCCCAAGGCTATGATTCCCCGTTAAAATTTACATAATCGTATCTCGTTATAGGGGCAGTGCTGCAATATTTCGCGCAACCTATCATCCGCAAAATATGGTTTTCGGATACTTGCTAGCAAAATGCACATCTTCGTAACCTGTTTAGATAGAAAGCTTCAGAAGTTACGGCCCTAATCATATTAGGCAAGTTAAGTTCATACCTTCTGGGGGTTTCAGTATTTCAGTTCACATCGAAGAGGATAATGTTTAAATAAATTAAACTCACCTTTTAGCTTTGGCATTTATTGGCGGCAAGTGTTGGCTAGGCTGAAATTTAAAACATTGTATGTTAATGATGAGTGTTAGAACACTAAATAAATTATGTATAAACGATATTGGAGTAGCACTCAATTCTATATTCTCTCTATTAAGACGAATTACTATGGAATTGGTTACTTTTAAACACCATCCTAATTAAATTAAGGAGATATTTTAAGCATAATTATTGGTAATTTTTGAAATTTGATTGTCTCGTAAAAAACTTTTAATTTGTAATTCCTTTGAAAATATATGTTTAGTAAATAAATTATTTACCTCGAGATTCTTGATGTTTCATAAATATTAAACAATTTATTTCTCAATTAATTAATCATTTAGCATTAAATCAGCATTTCCACATTATCTCTCTTTCTACGAAAATGATAAATCTTGTACTGGAAACATTTTAGTTTTGTTGTTTTTACAAGATAGCTTTGACAGACTGGTATAGTTTTCAGGCATATAAAAGATAGAAAGTGGCGTATTCCATACAAGTGGACCACTTCTTCTCAGTAAACGCTTCGTAGTGTATCACAATTATCAAGTGACGATATCTGTACCTCAGCTGTTATCCAACAAACCTTAAGAAACGCTTAAACTATTGTCAGCAGTTTGGACTGTATATAAATTTAACGAGAGCGGCGATTTTCTAATGAACGAAATAAATATTTAACAGACTCTATACTAGAAATAATTATTTTTATATTTTATGATTTGAATTCTTAAAATACGATTGAAAGTCACAAATACCACGATTTCTAATAATTAAAATCAAAATAAACAGTATGTGTGTATAAATGTTTGTAAGTAACTGCAGTCTGTTTTAAATTATACTTAAGTACACAAGTAGTTAATTATATTGTTCAAGGTCATTTCCGTTTGCCAACGATTATATGTATCGGAAGCAAGTTTAGGACCCTTTGACTGAAATCTCATTGACTTGTGGTTATTCGAACCCAACTCCACTCATAAAAATAATTTAACTTGTTTAAATAAATTAATATACATGCAGATTTTTCTGTACTAGTTAAGATTTTATAGTTCTAGTCAAAAATATATAATCCTAGTTAAGAATATACTGAACTAGTTAATGGTATAAAACGATTAAAAATACATTATCTGTCGCGAAATATGTTATTAAAATTTACAAATTCACAAGACAACAAAATAGACGAAGAAAAAATATATCCTAGGAATGTAGTATGAATTCGACTACAAGACATGTATAAAGATTTTCCTAAAGATAGTTCATATTATATCACAAAATTGAAAATATATCAGCAAATCCGAAATTGAATTTTAGATTACAAAAAAGCTTAGAAAAAAAATTGAAATCTTCTTCAATAAAATATGCATTTTTGCTACAATATGCATCTTTTTAGTTATTCAGGCAATCCAACAGTTTACAAGAATCTATAAAAATTTCAAAGAGTTACGTTTCTCTATACCAGTACTTGGTTTTCCGATTTATCTCCTATCTGCAATAATCTGGGCCATAATCATAACGAGAAATGCTTGTCATAACGACCGGCCCATTTGTAAGCTAGTCCCCGGAATTGCTCTAGAGGAAATATGTCAGAGAATAAAAAAAAGTTATACTGCATAAAGAGAAATAAAAAGTTTTGGGAAAAATTGTATTAAATGTGGGTAAGCTTGTATGGAAATTTTATAATTTACTACCGCATTAAAAACATAAATATATATTATTATTTCAATTTATGCTCAAAATATATATTATTATTTCAAACAATGCTGAAAATCTTATAATCATCAAATCTATGAAGAAGAACTTGTGCTTAAAAGTTAAGATTCTTCTTATTTTTTTTACATACGTGTAATCATCTGTTTTGCTGGGAAATGGCTGTATAGTATAATTTGTTTTAATATTTTATTATATTTAACTAAAAACTTTAATATCTTATATTTAGATTATATTTAAATCAACTGAAGTGATTGTAAATTAAAAGTTATTGGTTGTTGAATGTTCATTTAAAATAAAAATACAATCTTCAAAATATAAACTTGATAAATTGTACCCTAACGTATCTTTTCATATGATAAGATACATCTGTCTCGATATTCTTAAAAATAAAAAAAAAACCTGGAAGTGGCTCCAGAAAAAATTATTCCAATGGTTAATTTCTGGCACCTTGATTTTTTAGATCTGCTGCACTTATGGTTATGTGGTTGCACCGTTGATTTTCAGGCTGTGTTGATTCATGAATAATGGAGCAGTTCTGCCAATCTAAAAGCTGAGCGGATGAGAGTTTAAAAACCTCAAAAGTTATGGGGGAAAAGTTTAATCCGTAGGTATTGAGATAACGCTAAAATATTTCGTATGGCGAATTTGAATATTCCGTTTGACTTTCATAAAATTATAAATCCAATATGTTTAAGGTCAAAATGCTACAAAATAATTCAATTTACATAAATTAATATTTTACGAATAAGTTTACATACATTTTCGTTACAATTCTTATGTACGTATCTTATTAAGATATTTTTTACTGTAAAGGCAGAGAAGTTTCGAAAAATTATTTACGGATGTATTAATCAATCTAAACACGAAATGTGTTATATCAGAATGCCGCCAAAACTTTCTGGTAGAAACTATTTTTGATAACTTGCAAAGTTCATGAAATTCTATATTTTTTACTACATTTTTTATACAAATTTTATAACATAATAAATATAAATTTTATGAAATAAATATTGCTCAAGTTTTAATTGTTTTTTTTTTATTTTAGAGCCCGCAGCAAATTTTCTAATTATGAAAGTTTTCTACCAGAAAATTTATTGGAAATGATCCTTTAAGAGACGCTAACTGGCTGATTGGCTTATGAGGCAAGACGCCGTACGTCCATCACGAAAATCTCTTATCAGTTGGTGTTGTAATTTTATCGCTTGTTGTTGTTGTGAATTTTTTCAAACTTTGCTAACTTTGCTTGCATACATTAAAACCTAAATTTAAAATTATTTAACTATTGTTTTTATTGTGGCTATTTCTAGACGGTGGTTCCTCTGTCTACGTTCTTGTGTAATAATTTTTAATAAAACTTAAACTTACTCTCTACTCGTGCCGGCCCGCCGGCGCAGTGGTTAGTGTCTAGCCATTGGAGCTGCTGGGCTCGGGTTCGAATACCGGTAAAATCATATGGATGTTTGTGCTTGTCAATAAATGTTGTTATTTGTCGATGTGTTTGTGTCGTCCTTCTTTGTGTGTCTCTTGTAGCTGTCTCTTCTGGCGCGCTGGGTAACGGGTTATAAAACCTACACTCTCCCTTCTATAGGGCGCAATCAGTGTCATTTGTCATACTCTACTCGTAAAGGTACTATTTAAATCAAAATATGATGACGGAACCATGTCATATTTCGAAGGATGCAGATATTCCGATATCAGTTTAATACACACATCTGTTTTTTTTTTTTTTAAGCTACACTAGGCGAAATATGATATCCGTTAAGGGGTGTTTGGGTTGGGATAAAAAAAATTTTGGATGGGGAAAGTGGGGGGGAGGGGTTGAGATTAAAACAAATTATTCTTCTATATTTATAAATAATATTAAGAACGTTTATTTATTCATAGTTTTTAATGTGGTAAATCAGGCTTTGTTCACTGCTCCAGAATGTTTGCTTTGTTACTAACATACTACATACAAAAGAAAACAACTTGTACCCAGCAGTCCAGCAACCCAGCAGTCGATCTTCTATTACAAGAAGCAGAAAATTCGGGATGTCCGATAAAAGGAAGAGAACCGAAAATGATAATAGAATCGGTTCTGAACATTAATTCACACTACTAAACAACCTTCGCAGAGATATTTTTCATTATCTTTAACAGAAAAAATAACATCTTTACTTGTTAAAATTACTATAAAATGTAATAAACCTAATATTGAGCCCGATAAATTGTGGTTATGTCAAAAGAGACGAAGTCTCAAAATCTTTTACAATACAAACATGTTTATAACATGTTTCAACATATGCACACAAATGTTGTCATAAACATGTTAACAACATATGCACACAAATGTTGTCATAAACATGTTAACAACATATGCACACAATTTAAAAAAAAAATTGAACAATTTTTTCTGTCCATTTTTATGTCTAATTTTTTAATGTCTATTGCTAGAAAGACTAATGTGTAAAATCCGGAAAAAGCAGAGTATAACGCTCAGAAGGTAAATGCAGATAACTATTTGTAAACTAGGTTCCCAAAATTTCCGGGGAATCTTACATTTCGTTTTAAGTTAGTGTCGTTTCATGAGAAGATTGACACCCAGATACGCAGCAACATGAAGACATATTTCCACCTAAGATGGACAAATGTTTTATTTATTTTTTTCTTATTTTTTCGTCGCTCTAAATACTAATTTAATGTATGTTCCTTCTAACCAAGTATATAAAAAATAAAAACTTAATGTTTCGCTGATACAATTAATCTTAACATTTTAAATTATAAAATTTAATACTAGTGCTTTATGAGAAATTCCGTTACAACCTTTCGTGTTGCTTCTTATCGTAAACGTTCCAAAAAGTTAGAAATTACTAAATTAATTAAACAAATATTACTAATTATCTACCTAAATTCAATATTTACTTACATTTTACATATATTAATCTAGTTTTGAAATAAAAAAATGCCATAAAAAACAGCAAAATATCACATGAAAAACAAAAAAATTAAATCTAAACTTGTATTATTAGAAAGTATTTGCAAGTTAGTTTTTGGATTGATTAACTAGTATTAAAATATTTTATTATGTGTCTGGGGATCAATAATAAGGGAAAATCGATCTATTTATAATATACAACATATGATCTAAAAAATTCGGTTCTTAAAAAAATGTAAAGAATATACCACGGATGCACAGAATTTAATGAAAATTTTTATAGTAACAATAAAAAATAATAATAATAAGTAGGCTTAGTTTTTATTGCAATTTTTAACTATAGGTTTAACATATTTTTCTATAAAAAAAAGTACATAATTCATTTATATTTATTAACATTTAGTTTGTACTAATGATTAAGCCCTAAGACCTAAGATTTTATCTTATTGTACTCTCGAAATTATATAAATCAAAGAAAAAAAGGCTATTTTAATTTTATTTGTTTCTCCTGCTCTAATTCAATAGCGAATGACACATGTCGCTTGATGTCATGTGTAAATGGCGGATTTCGCAATGAAGATAGAGTCATTTTACTATTTTTCACATTTTCTCTTCTTCAATGAGGCACGGAGTACCCACTATTGAATGTCAACTAGATCAAGGGCAAAATCCTCGTGAACGATTTCCCCAAAGCTAATATTTAAATAAAGATTATACATTGTATCAAAACGTACTTGAGAGAACACTGGGCTCTGTTTCCGTACAAAACCAAATAATAACGAACAAATGTTCCTATGCTAGAATTGAGTCTCCAGTTAGCTTTAATCTTAAATTAATTTGACTTATGTAACCAAATCAATTACACTTGACTATAAAATCGATAAAAATGCGTAAGACACACATCATATCATAAATTCAGTAAAAAAGAATATTTTCTAGATTGTCAGAGATTAATGTGGTGTACGACTGGAACAAAATAATGTTCCAATTTGGTTGATGGAATTCATATGTTTTGCAACCTATCATTTATGATGCTTTAAATTAAAATGTAAATATAAAATGCTGTGTTATTTTTTCATACAAAATTTAGTTTGTTTAAAATTTTTTGTTTGTTTGTTAGCATTTGTTTTGTAAATATCTATTTTTTAAAGAATTTTTAAATTTTAAAACTTGTGTGATAGGTTTTACATTAAAAGTGTTTCCTATCAGCTGCTACGGCTGTAAGATGAGATGTTTCACCATATTTTCGGTATTAGATCGGACCATTTTCCAGGTTGGAAAAAAATAAAATTTGACAAACTTGACTTTTTTGTAATTATTTTCTTATTTCTGTTGTGAATAGATCCTTTTATTAATTTTTCAAATAGCACTTAAGTGGAGTGACATCCAAATACATTCTAATAATACAATTAATCAGTATTAAAGGTTGTTTCCAATACAAAATAAGATAATTGTCTTGATTTTTCTCAGGAGTAGTAACTGGCTTTAAATATATGTCTTTCACAATTCCTCTACAAAATCATATTTAAATAAAAGCACATACAAACAATACGGTTCGCGTATTATGTATAAATTCTGAATAAATTACTTCGCTATATTTCTTATGTGACTTATTGAATTACAATACAAGCGTTATCTTTCTCGAGTTTGCATATTTCTTTCCTGTTTCCTAATGAAAGAATATCTGAAGTAGATTTTTTTTTATCCCAAGAGACGAAATACTCTATACACAAATTAGCAAATATCTTTCTCTGAATGCAGCGAGAAAAATCTAATCAACAATTGCTAGTCTTTGCTTAAGCCCCGCATATTCCTTTTATTATTTAAAGAATGATAAATTCGCGAATAGTTCGACACGAAAAGACATACATACCCAATAGCGAAGCGCAGACAAATATAAAAAGAAGTTAAAATATATTCCCTTTGAAAAGGGAAAAATTTAATTATGCATTGAAACAAGAGAGGAATGTCGTTACTTGTATCCATGGTAACAAAGTCGTATTCGAAGAATTTGAATAAAGGTGTTGGAATTTCGGTAGGTTTTTACAATAATATAAATGCTATATAGTTTTCACTATTGAAAAGAATTTTGTATAAGTAAAAGAATAGTAATTAGGATATTGTATTACTAACAATATACAGGTACACTTATTCACAGGTATACTTTGTGAGCATAAACCCGCTTTAGTTAATTATTCCCACATTAACAAACTATTCCCAAATTAGTTACCTGTAGTTATCCAGATAGTTTTAAAAAATTGATTGGGAAAATGTGTTAAATATCTAATTTCGGAACTCAAATTTTGAAAACATCTGCGCAAGTTCCTTTTCGGATTCGATATTTTATCACTTACACTGGCTACTAAACTATAATTTTTTGGTGTTTTCATGATTAATTATAGTGGAGGAAAGAATGACGCTATTTTTGAGAAAAAAACTAGTTTTCTATGATAAATTTTAATACCAAATCTTACAACAAAACAAGAAATTATTGTAATTATTAGTATTTGATTTAAAATATGTAATATTTACTGTCTGAGAGATTGGACGATACAACTTTGGTTTAACATAGACACATTAGAGAACTTTCAAAGGTTGTGACACAAGGTATTGAGTAATGCATCTCAAAATTGCTTAAATTGCTGTATAACATTAAAAGTTAGAATAAGATAAAATAATGATGCAATATTAAAATTCATCGAAAATGCAGTTATTTAATATGTAAAAATACTCCAACGCAGTTATTTTGTTCATAACAATTTTTCTTGCAAATATAAAAAGGGAGTACACATTTTTTTTTTGCTGCTAAAATTTTGCACAAATAGTTCTTTAAAATGTAGTCAAATAATAAAAACAATTATAAAAGATTACAATACTTGATAATTATGAATAGTACGAGCTATTGAATTATAAAAGTAAGCCACTGAGACTTATGTGACACTTTTTGCTGAAATACAATTTGAGGTTTTGTTAGCTAGTGCGAAGAAAGGGTATTCAATTGGTAGTGACAAAAAATCTGAAAAGTATCTTTAATTACGGTAATTGTTTTAGGTTTTCATTTGCGATTATAGAATCTAAAAATAAAAATTCTGTTTTTGCTTTGAAATACTTTGAAAACTCTAACACCACAACATACCCTGGCAAAAAGTATCCGATCACTGAAAGCATCGCCTATGATACTTTCATATAAGTCGTCATCGAAATGGAAATTCTCCAATAAAGACTATTGATTGGCCTGCAAACAGTCCGGATCTCAATCCAATCGAAAATGTTTGGAATATTTTGAAAAGAAACATTGATAAGAGAAGACCAACAAAGATGGAAGAACTACGCCTAGCCACCAAAGAATTCTGGAGTAAAATTCCATCAAATTTATGCAACGAGTTGGTTGCATCCATGGCTCGGCTTTTAAATGCAGTTCTCAAAGCAAAAAGAGGACCCACAAAATATTAAAGTAAATCGAATACTTTTTTCCCCAAAAAGTGATGATCGGATAATTTTTTCTTTAAAGACTTTATTTAATTTATTTTTTGCATCTTTAAATTTAATTGCAATTTATTGTATTTTCATTTATAATTAAACAAAATAAGCTAACTTTTTGTTATAAAATAATTTAATATGAAAATTATCTCGAATTTGTGGAAAATAACGTTTAACGTTAACGTATCGTGGTCAATGGTTTCGGTGATTGGATACTTTTTGCCAGGGTTGTATTTGAAAAGTTCAACTTTTCTGTTTGGTTTAGCCAACCTCTTAATCAGAGTTTAACGAACAAATTCTTATAATGCAAACTTAATGAAATTTTAAAGTTTGGGAATTTTATTTTTTCTTAAAAACAACTACTTCTACTTTGTCAAAGTATAGCTTTCAAAAAGTGGCAATTTAAATATGTGTCTATCAGTCCGTTCCTCGATCCGCAACTTCGTTCATTTATTTACGCTAGTTTCTCATTCCTTATCAACCGTTTATACGACACGTTATCTTTACCCGCCAACGATGCCGCAAAGAATAGTAATTACACCATTAATGGATAGGAAATTATGTTCCCGTTCTTTCATTCTCCCCTTTTAAACTGTGATATAAATTTCGTTTACGAGCTAAACTAAAATTATCTCATTATCCTGTTGCGGTATGTATAAAGGTCGCCAGAGAATTGTTAAATGTATTTAACAATCCCTACAACACTTAATGGAACATTCATTCGCAAACCATAAATGGTTACCAATTTAAATGTTTCGTGAATTTAAAAAAAAAAAAAAAAACTTGCTGAAGTAAGTTTTTCATTTACTTATTAACACAATTTTGAAAAGATTTCATTTATACTAAAATTATTGCTTAAAATACTAATTTTATTACAATTCAATAAAAAATTATTTTTAAATGTGTGTTTGAAAACTTAAATTAAAGCTAAAAATGTACATACAATTTTTTTTAATTTGTATGGTTTTATAACTAGACAGAGAATAATTTAGTTTAATTTCTTTTAATTCAAATTTTATATAGGATTTGAAAGATTTTGTCATTTTTTCAAATGTAAAGAAAGCACATACTTTTGATAAAACTCCTATTCCTACCGTTCGAAATATTTCATTCCCCAGCAAACATTTACTTCGCTGTTTAAAACCTCAAAACTCAAATCCATGGCATAACTAAGCAAATAAAGTTTTACCGATATCCAATCAATACTGTCACAGGTGTTACTAAGACAGATCCTATTGACTCAAATTGCTCTCCAGGCCTTCAGGTCAGTAAAAAACAGCCTACCAAAGCTAGGAGAGTTTGTTTAATCCCATTGTCTCTCCTGATGTTTGATTCAATTTGAGGAGAAAAGAGGAAGATTTCGGTTCGTTTTCCTTACACAATTCAATCAGTTGGTTTTACAAAATTGTAGCTTTTATTTGTTAAATATTTCAACATTTTTTTTATGGCAATTCTATGGAACTGCATTGTAAGGCACAATGTAAGAGATAATTTTAAATTTGAAAAATAAATCAAATTAAATGAAGCACGCTTCAAAATTTAGTTTCAATAAGTGTAGATCAGCTATTCCAATATTTTTTTTTAATGTTAAAAATTGTAGTGATAATAATTTTTACACACGTGATTGCACTACAGAAGGAATAATTTTGCTTGCAATTAGCCCTACTTGCACTCTAGAAGGGATAATTTTGCTTGAAATTAGCCCTAATATTTTAGCATCTAAAAAAAGTAAAAAAGGAAGTTGGAAATGCAATGGATGGTATATAATTACACGAACCGCGATATATGCTTAAGTAGCCCAATTTAATCAAACTTATAGAATCCTGCTTTTCTTCTTTCTTAATTACTATTAGACAGAGTAAAAAATATGTTATACAATTCTGAGAAAAATATGCCGCA
This sequence comes from Hylyphantes graminicola, assembly GCA_023701765.1. NCBI lineage: Eukaryota > Metazoa > Arthropoda > Arachnida > Araneae > Linyphiidae > Hylyphantes > Hylyphantes graminicola. The sequence continues at coordinate 29,807,502 of CM043117.1, read as the reverse complement.
TTTGGTAATATTATGATAGAATTTTACTTAAATTTGACTGAAAATAAATTATTAATTATACACAGTAAGGTTTAGCTCTGACTGAAATAAAGTCGGTATAGATCTATTAAACAAATTTCTGGCATTTGTAATACTAAACTGGCTTTAATAATGTACACGTCGTATAAAATCAATTTTTTTGTTAGTATCATAGTTTTCATTATACAATTTGTATTTCGTATCAGTGTCATACTTTTTGTAAAAAAAAATTATTATATTTTATGTAACTGAATTTTTCTCGGCATAAAATAATAAATAAGGGTATATAAAGTAACTGGTTTGGTTTGGTAGTATTTTAGAACCACAGTCAAGTGACGAGCCGACAACTGAGTCGGCACCGATAAAATAACTGGATTCATGTCATTTGTTTTATTTTAAAATAGCAGTATGGTCCCGCCTTACTGGGAACCCGTTAACTTCGCATTGCTTCCTTTTGCAGGCCTGCTTACTTGTGAAAATACACTCAATATCTAAACTAAATTCAATTCGTGTTGGCGCATGCGCAAGAAAAAAGCAAATAACAACAAAGAATGGCGTCAAGCCCCTTTTACGGCCCAGTCGTTGTGTTTTGAAGCCCCTGTTATGGTCTGCCTACTTATTCAAATACACTCAAAATCAAAACAAAATTAATTGCGCACTTAAACTTTGCGCACTTAAAAAACAAACACTAATAGAGGATGGCGTCAAGCATCCGCTTCGGCCCGGTCCATATATTTTCAAGCCCTGTTATGGTCCCTCACTTCCACGTGGATGACGTTTTTTGATGCTAATTATATTAATTAAAAATCACAATCAAATATGAATAAACTAAGCACCAGGTGTGCACGTAGGTATTAAAAGGAATCTATACTAAAAATTTCCATTTTTTTTAGAGCAGTCTAAGTAGGAATTTTGCGATCCATGGACAAACACACAAACACTTTCTTTTATTATTGTAGATAGTTAATTTATTTAGAATGTTATATCCCTTTAGGAAGGGGATGTCGGTTTTGTATTTTAAATAGTTCACACGCTGCTTACAATCGTTTCATGGTTTTCACATATTGTCAGTAATATTATAGCTAATTTGAAGCTGATAGAAACAATTTTCCAGAACTAATTTTTTTAGAAAAAATTAACTTGGCTTGAAAAAGAACTTGAACTACACTTATTTATTGATACTTTACATAAATATTTAATTATCTTCTTTGATAAAATTCCGTGTTGCAATGTTTTCAAACTGTGGGATTTCTTAACATCTCCGTTTTACGCTCGCGTCTGATTCAGTTATCTGGAAAACGTTTCTTTTATCCGTTTCTGATAATGCTTGTCTGCTGGTGTCTGGTTTGCTTGAAATGGCATGTTCTTATGCTAATCTAATACTGGTTATGAAAATATTTTTCGTGCGAACATTGAATTTCAAATAAATGTTGGTTGTAAGGGATTTTTTTCGCTTTTACAGGGATATTTTTACTTTAAATATAAACTCCTTTAACTATTATAGGTATTTAAGTATATATTAAATTTAAATATATAAGTATCAAAACATTTTTAGATTTATTGCATGCACATATAATCCTCACACTAGCTACAGAAATAACAACAAATGTTATAAATTAGTATAGTACCAACCGATGTAAATAAAAATTCCTATAACTGTATTTTTACAACAGTATCTAATTTATACTTATACTTTTGTAAAAAAATTAAATTTGCAATATCAGTCACTTAAATGTTTTCTTTTTTAGAGGAATAAACTCTTTTTGTCTCCAAAGAAATATAATATACACGTAAATTTGAAAGAATCTAAATAAAAATATTTCAAGGGAACAGTCTTCACGGTGTTGAAATAAAAAAATCCTTTCTGGTGAATTGCAACGTCTGCATTTAGTTACTTTCATTCTGGAATCTGGTTCTCAAAACGTATGAAAAGTCATAAACTCGTGAAAAGAAAGGGGATATTCCCAAAACATGAATTTGCTTAAACCTAAGAAAATTGTAATGCTATCTGTTGATTTTGATGTAAATTATATTATTTAAAAAACAAATTTAAAAAAAATCATGCAGATAAAATAAAATCAATAAAATTTTCTAAAGAAAGTAGTAATTGTACCATGATAATTGAGTGAAACTCACAATGATTTTAAAGTAGGCTTACTAAACACCAAAATGAATCAGAACGTTAAACACAAAGTTGTGAAATCGGTGCACCTTTCCACAGATTTCAAGCGCATGCGCAATCAGAGACATTGTGGAACAAAAATAAAATTGCTCATTCTATCAAGCTGGTAATAATAGGTCAGTAAAATTTCTTGTAATGAAGAATTGCTAGTCATTAGGACTCTCTTTGACATACATGAAAAATTAATAAATAAACAGGTACACGTAAAGCGACATGATTTTCAATTATCCATCTTAAACGAATGCTAATAAAGATTATTATAATTTACAAAGTATTTTCAATGCCCTAAAAACCTAAAAAGCTCTATTTCAGCTACCATTTGCGCATGTGCGATATTCACGAATCTTATGATGTTCGACAAAAACTAGAAACCCGCATGCCCAATTTGAAGTTGAAACGTTCTAGGCCGCATTTCCTTCGCGCATGTGCGTTAATTTAAATAAAACCTTATTTTGACGTTTAACGGGTATTAAAAACTCGTGTACAGATATGAAGTCCGCGGATCTCGTAATTCGAGCTGTAGAGTGCTATCAGATAACCAGAATAAAAAATGAAGACCAACGCTTAAAATACACATTTTTAATAACCAGAATAATTCAAATACCATTGTTGAAGAGTAAATTTACACCAGACCACTCACAGTTAATATAACAGCTTAGGAAAAGATGTGGCCCAAATTCCGAATTTCCTGTTAGGTTTCAGTCCTTCTATCAAATAGGCTTTTCTGAATGAACATTGGTAATATAAATTATTTAAATATTATGGCATATAAGTTACATATTTCAAGCGCTTGTCATGAGACAAGCCAAAAGCAATATTTTATTACCAAAATTCGACATGATGCCTGAAGCGTAGATGTCTAAAGAAATATATATGAGTATTTGTTTTTTAAACACATAAGAAATCTTTTATATCATGAAACTTCCGCATTCTTATTTTTAAAAAGCAAAATCTAACATTCTAAAATAAAAATATTTTTAGAAGTAAGCAATGTACGCCATTTCATTCTGTTTATTTAATCTATGTCAACATACTTTCTATAGACGGAATTTCGTGAGAAAAGTTGCATTTTGTAACAAATCCCTTTCGTTTTAAATCAGAAGATTCACTCCCACAAAAGGATACAAAACTCTGCTATATTTTATCCCGTTACATAAAACTCGGTATTTCAAAAGAAAATATTTGAAAACCATATCCTGAATACCACGTAGAAAAACAAAGTTCTACCTTTATGCCAACCGAACCACAAATTCTTTGACTACTTTTATAGCTGCGTTTTTAGAGTTTTCTTTTAAGAAATGAAATATTGGCTATGGTTTGAAATGCTATGGCAAAAAACTCATAAATAATTTATCACAACACTTTAAACTATTAGTACAAATACATATACTAAAAATACTTTCAGACCTATACTGTTAAATTTAGATAGAAAAAATGGATATTGTTTTATAGTTTTTATTCTGAAAAACTTCAAAGCGAAGTCAACTTCAAAAGTTAGAGCGATATCATTTGATAATTTGTTCTTATACAGTTCTAATTTCGAATCACAAAATCAGCGCAGTTTTTGAAATAATGTCATTACTATGAACACAGCATTATTACAAAATACTGTGTTCATAAAGTAGTAATGATAATTAGATAATATACAAGATCATTTAAGATGAAACTTAAAATTTCAACTGAATACCATTCAAAATTGGACTATATCATACATATTTTTCTAAGTGCACACTAGCTTGGGGATTGAAATATAAAACGCTACTTACTGTAGATTAATAAATCGTAAAAACACGCGTACTTAAATATTTAATTTCTAAAAGATTACCTGAAGCAATGTTTATATTCATCCAACAGTTTTAAAAAACCCTTTTAAATTAGGACACTTTATTGTTAAAATAGGAAATCCAAGGGGAAATTTATTTCTTAAAACCATGCATTTTAAATAAACAAATGAATAATATAAAACTTGTCCATAAATCACGTATCATTTGCTGAGACATCCAAAATGCATTTACAAAAACAAATGTACTTACTTGATTTAATTAAATTTTTATACATTTATATCAAAATAAGTGGAGTTTAAATGTGTATCATGCTGGATTAAAGTACTAGGCAATCCTGGTGTTTTTTCTATTAATAGACTTTCCTCTTTTAAAAGTATCAGTTCGCTTTACTTTCCAAGCATGCACCTCTCATGGGTTTAGAATAAGAAATAGATGACTGGCGCTAAAAAATTTAAGCTTTGTGAAATTCGCCAAAGTTTATGTGACACACCCAAACAGACATACTGCACACTTTCTTTAGGTATCTATGCTTAACGACTAATTTATTATTGAATAAAATATATCAATGTTTAGAGTTGTAAATAGCAACAAAATGATTCGAATAAAACAGTATCCAATACTCCCTTTAATATTTTTTTTAATTATTCTAAATCACGTTTCATTCTAAATTACGCCAATAATCTCGCATGTATGTAGAGTGATACCTTTATCAAACCTAAATAAAACTAAATTACTTTTTAAAATCACTTCATGGTAGATGAAAATACATGCAGAAACAACATTGCTTCATGGCTGTTGTCGCAAGTAGTTTCACTGGGAAAAGGTTAACATGCTTCATATGTCGGAGACCCTGCTTCATCAGAATTATACACATGGTTTGTTTTTACAATCACACTAAATCCTTAATATACTTTCACGTTATCGTGCGCAAAGTTATAGATATTCTTTGAATACTCATACTACGCAACTTACCACCAAATAAATATTAAAACGGTCGTTTCGGCGTATTTGGGAAGCAATCGCGGCTTCACTGTGGGCAACCTTGGGATCGGTTTTGACCCACCCGGAAACATACGCATCTAATTCTAGCCATTCTAACCTCCTTGTCCATCTCCATGGGAATTCTGACCCGAATTTTATATTTTTGTTACAACATTTCTTCTTTTTTAGTTGTTTTTCTTTAAAGAACAATGAGAAAGTGCTCTTGCGAGACCATTAGCTCCTAATTCTTATCTAATCCCTGTAGGATTCGGGCTGGGGGATTAATGCTTTATTGCAATCGAGGTTACGGTTTGAGATACACATTTGGTTGGTCCCTGGACGGTTTTTGTGAAGAATGACCAAAATCCTTAGAAGTCGTTATTTCAACATATTGACATTGTAGAAGTGTGATTGATATTTGATTGCAATATTGGTAAAGATATGTTATTATTTGTGTTTTGTAATTTTATTCTATTGACATAGGTTTCACTGATATGGAGTAATTTCTTATTTATGTTGTTGTTATCGTGCCCATGATAGATGAAACTATATAGCGCCAAAAGCATAAATGATAAGAGTCACCAAGTCTTGGGCCTAAAGACTATAAAGAATATCCTGTGGTGGATTTCTTATTTATAAATAATAATAATAATAATACTTGACAGAGTCCACATTGTCCATATGTACATACTTTCCAAATACAGACTAAAACATAGATGTAGGGGAGAGTGTTGTACCTTGGGACGCTTGTACCTTGGGACACTGACAATTTCTAAGAATCTATTGGCAATATTCATACATTGTTTATTTCTAATAGTAGCCTTAACCAACAGATATCACCATAATAAAATTTAACACCAGCATCATTGAATTGATGAATTGGTGACAAAAAATATTATTTCATTACCCCTAAGTAAATATTTTTCTCATGCTAATATAATTTTTTACCTTAGTACTCTTACAAAAAGTCAACTGCATTTTATTTTCTTTATAAAAGAGAAGATTTTAAAATCTTTTGGTTATGAGAAAGTAATGATAATGCATTTGGATTGGCCACTATCTTGCTTTTATTTATACCATGTAGTGTGTTGTACCTTGGGACAGTATTAATAATTTGATTAAATTCTTAATAATTTGGATAAATAAAAATATCTTTATTATTTATCTTAAGAGCAATTCCACAATACATGCAAAATACAACTCACCTTTGTTTTGGATATATTTTATAATGATTGAAGTTTGAAAATATAATTCTGGCAACACCTGTTAAATCTTTTTCCTTCCGTTTGATGAAATGTTCTAAAGAGCACATTTTCTGATGTATTTTGAAATAAAGTTTGTTTCCTGACACAAATTAGTTCAAGTGTATGACTATTGACTGAATTATAAAGCATGTCCCAAGGTACAACATCATGTTGTACCTTGGGACAGTTTATCCTCTCTACTTAAAATGAGTGGCAATTTTTCAATTTCAAGCTCCCAGAATTAAAAAAAATATATTATAGAGGAATATATTGGTATGTTGAAATGCTGCTTTGAAATTTTTATTTTGACAATAATTATCGAAGAAAAAAATTAAAATGTAAAAATTGTCCCAAGGTACAACACTCTCCCCTACCATATATGAAGAGCAACATAGGTAACTATAACATATAACATGTTGCTATTATCTGTGGTTCTTTTTCAGGTATAATTTCCAAAATTCCCTAACATTTAGGACTAAGTAAACATCATAGCAGCATTGTTTGCAGTCTGCAAGAAAAAATTAAACTTAAGTTTTGCGTAGATTGTCTGTAGTTATTACAGAGAAATTGGTGTCGATTTTTCTTACTTATATCCGTAACCCTATATGGTAAATAAGAAACCTTTCAACGAACCGAAAAAAAACATCCGATTATTACTATAATGTCCGTACTTGAAAAATTATTTTTTGTAATTTTTAATGGTAATACCCATTAACAGTTATACAAATTATAGTAATAACCACATGTGCTAATGCTCACAAAAATCTTCAATGATCTCAAATATCTTCAACGTCGCCAATCCTACTCGACCTTTTTGTTCCAACCTAGTATTTGGACCAATCTGATGCACATATTACTTATATTGGTATAGCAAATAAATACTGGCGTTATTTTAAAGATGTCGGCTCTTATTCTGCTTCTTTTTCCACCGCTGATCTTTCGCATGTGTAGATTTAACAATTTTTGATGAGAAAATATAAATTTGCGCCAAGCATGAGGATAAAGTTTTATCCCAATATAGATCTGCGAGCAGTCTTTCATTGAACGTTAGCAACCCTATGCCGAACTTCGCAAGTTTGAAATTGAGATGAGTTGAAGATCAAATTGCGTTGTGGGTTAGATTGACTGAATAATGTCCATGTGATATGCGTTTAATGCTCTTAAAGATAATTTGTGTTATAGGGTAAATTCATGATTCCGAAAATAAAAGCATCTTTCAAATGGATGGCCGCATACAATTTTAAGTAAAATTTTAATGTTCTATATACTTTAAGATAATTGCAGTACAATTATGAACATTTTCTAATTATTATATAGAAAAGTGTATATTGAAGGAAAATATCTTAGAATCAAACTCAAATAAATAACTCTATTCTTTTATGTTCAAAAACACACATCAACTGTTTGTTTCTCTTTGCGTATTCTTCCTGTAGAAAATTAAAATCTAATTGCTTCTAGTGTTTATCAAGTAAAACACAATTACGTTTAATTAGGGAGATCACGTAAATATTTGGATTCCAATTACATTAATCAATTAAGGCATTCTATTATCTACCTTCTGAAGAATTTAAAAAGAAACGCAATTAGAATTAGAACGCTTTAGTTGTTTTTCTATATTGGAATTTAATTATTTCAATATAAAAAAGCAAACGAAAAATGTTTGTAAAAACTAAAATTGAGCAATGTTAAAGGATTAAAAATAAAAATATTGAATTAGTTATAAATACGTTGAATTCAAAAAATATTCTATACTCCTATCTATTCATTACATTGATTGAAATAAATAATTTACTCTTTAATATCATATTCAGAAAATAACAAGATAAAAATTTTATTAAACAAAAATAATGATGAATAATAATTTGTAAATTAATTAATTATTTTTAAATCCCATGTAAATTGCAGTCTACAAAACATTATTGATGCTTACTGCTGATAAATGGTTGGACTTAATTAACAAACACGAAAATAACTTTAGCATTTGAAATACACAATTAACATAGAGCAAAGCTTCACACAAAAGTTGCACAATTAAACAAAAATACTCGATCATTTAATACACGTGTTCTAAAAATGTCCAAATGAACATAAAATTAAATCAATAAGATAAATTCATAAAATTTTCTTAAAACAAAACAATAGTTTCCATGATTAGTTTCTTTTGCATGCACCTTTTCTATGAATATTCTCTATTAATGGACATGGAGACGGAATACCATTTGGCCTCAGTGTCTTGTATGTAGGGACTTGGCACCAACTCTCATTTCACTTCATTTTAAGAAAAGATTTTTATTAAAAATTTCTTCTTGTCTAACATCTCTTTTGATTAAGTTAAACGTGAATATTTTTTGTACTTTGAATATTGTATAGCCTAAAGACATCCGTGGGAGGTATCGGAATTTTTTGCTGAAAGCGAAAAAGTATGAACACTTTCAAGCACTTTTTCAATGTTTAACGAATAAAAACGCAACATATTTTGTTGCAGCGAGATTAAATTTTCATACAACTTTTTTGAAGGGCCTCGTTGCTTAATATACTTTCATTTTTAAAGTTTTTTAATTAATGAATAAAAAAATAAACGTCTACAAAATTTATTTATTTTGTAATAGCATTTTCGTGAAATCGACAGTTAAAAGTATCAAAATAGTTTTATCATAATTTACAATTCACCATTATTATCACCTATATGTTTGTCGATTTAAACTATAAAAATTAATAAGAGTTTTGAAATTTTATTTTAAAAGACAACACTGTAAATATTTTTTAAAAATATTTATCACTGTAAAGTTTCGCAAAATTCTTCAGTATCAAAGCATAATAAATATTTTGTGTAGCTGAAAGTGTATTAAAAATAAAAAGTTAACTCTTCTTTTTTATACAAATTCTAGTCGACGGAATAGACGAGTTGTTATAGTATGTTTTATCAGTGGTTACATTTAGTATATGTTCGATGAGGAAAATTTAGTTTCGATAAATTAAAAAGCAATTTTACAGTCAATTTAACTAGATTTTGAAACAGAAGTTTTCTGTTCATAAAACATAAATAAAGCCCATTTCAATCAAATTTGTTGAAATCTCTGTTGTTTCTTGCATATTGTTTTTCATAATAATCTAAATGGTTCTTTTTTAACATCGCGGAAGCGTTGTACTTTCAAATATATTTCATGAATGAAATCTGTAACAATATAAATCCATTGAAATAACCTTAACCGAAATCTATATCTAACGCTATCACGTAACTGTGATGGATCGCTTTTCGCCTTCAAGAGGCTTGACATATCCATTACCTAAATTATCAAAACTTGCATAATCTATTTTGCATCGAAACTAGTATAATATAGTTTGCATCGACTCAAAGCTTAAACAGTAATCAATTTCTTTGTTTGGAAACGGTGTAGATAATATTTCTATTCCTTGATTTTTAATTAATTTTAAAAAAATTAAACATTTTCTTAGTGGAAATTCATTTCACTTTACCTAGTATTTTGCAAAAGTATTTTCAATTTGATTAGTAAGAGAAGTTTCGGGACTTTCAATGTTGCAAAAATCGTCGTTTTTATTCATGCAGCCTTTTTCACAATTTCTTATTAAAGTGATAAATATTCTGTTTGAATTACAATTTAAATTCTAAATGAAAAAAATTACTTTTTAAAAAAAACATTAAAGGGAATTAAAGCAGATTTTTTTTGGATATTTGCAAATTCGCATTTCTGTAGGCATGAACTACATATTGCATTTCTTTGACATGCGCAGTTTTTTTTTACAACTCTTACTTGTTTTTCTTTTATTATAAGCTCAATAACATATAAAAAATGGTGAATGGTGTAAAATATTGAGATAATTTTTTTTTAAATAAAACGTTGAATTCTTAAAACCTATTTTACTTTCGATGTAACTTTAAGAAGAAGGATAGGAATTTGTTTTGAAATGCAAATATAAAAAAAAAATACTTTCTCAATTTTTAACAATGTATCAGCACATCAAATCTTTTTAAAATTGAAAAAAAACCGTATTAAATTAAAAACTATAAAAAAAAGTATATGATACCTGAGATTTCAATATGCGAGGAAATTTTATTAAACAAAAAATACTGACTGTGTACTACAAAAAAGTGTATTCTACAAAGTTAAAGTAAAGAGAAAAACATCTACGAAATATTTAAAGCCCTTGGGGTGACAGAAGATGTGTACTATCAATTTTGCCGCCCTTAAAAAATACTTTTTCGTGACAATTTTATTGTTTAAAGTTGAGTTTTCTTTCACATAAAAGTAAAAAGCAGAGAGAATGAATACACGAGAATATTTTTTCCCATCTGACGCAGTTTCTATATAAAAATGAGAGGGTGATATTTACTGTGGTGTTTTATTTGAAAATCCGTACAACAGTTTTTTATGTGTCTCACAGGAAATTACGTTTTATGAAGCACTGTTTAATATTTAACTGAAATAGAAATACATAATTTTTAAAAAAAATCTCGAATATATAGCGACATTATTTAATAAAATATAATATGTGTTTAAGTAATGTATGTAATAAAAAATAATTCGATAAAACTTCAATATTTATAATTAATTTTTTAAATATCTGTTTGCATTATATGATTTTTTTAAAAAAAATTGTGAGATGTAAATAATTTATCAATAAAAAGAAATTGGGCAATTTAATGTTAAAATACTGAACATTATAAACACTAGACCTTTATGAGAGCTAATTAAACGAATTACTATACAAAATGTCTTTTTAAAAAGTTATAATTTAAACAACCGCCTAGTTTTACGTATACTTTTCTATAAAAACTATACTTTTCTATAAAATTACTTTTACTAATACTTTTCTATAAAAACTTTCTATGTAAAAAAGTATTTGTATAACCTTAGGCTTGTTTTGTTCTCTACGACTTCTCTTAGGAAACTAAATGATCTTTACGTTTGATGTATTGATATTTTCCTTACATTTATCTTGAGTTTGTAAAGGAGTTTAGATACCCAAGGACAAATAAAAGAATTTCCACTTTTGTATTCAATGTAAGGCATCAACGTAATTTGAAAATAATATAAGTAGTAGTATTCGAAATTTTATGCGTATTTTTAAAGGAAAATAATAAAAAAAGTTAATGAGTTTTATTAAACGTTCAGTCCAAATAAATTTTCTCATTATATAAATACATTGATTTGTTTCCGAAACTATTAGTGGAATATGCCACTTTTATGTAAAAATCAATAAACTTGCAATAAACCGAGCAATGCATACCTTTAAGATTATAATTGGCCAAAATTTATATAAAATAAATAGTAACGCTTAATTTTTTTAATGATAATTATATTATTTTTACATAATTATATTATTTTTACATAAATTATATTATTTTTACATAAAAAAATTTCTCAACCGCTCCTGTTGTTTTAATGGGCATTTAAGATTTATCTAAGAAAATATCATATTTCTTAAATTTGTACAAGAAGCTTACTTAAGTAGTACGCTCACATTTTTCGATAATAATGGCAAATTAGTTTTACATTGCATTCAATCACGCTATATCTCTCATGTTTATAGGACTTTGAGATTTAAAAAACAACAACATTGTATTGCAATGTAAACAGTCATTATTGATATGTCTACATTATGTGCAAGAAGTTTTTTAAAGCACTGGGAATATTCTTTTTTTAAAATCGTATTTCGGTTTAAAAACTTATAAGTTTTATGAATATAAGGATATTTATTGGACATGATTCATTTAATAGACTTTATAGCTTATAATATATTTCAAAGAATTTTTAGTTTATAATATATTTTAAAGAATTTTTAGTTTATAATATATTTCCCGCAGTAAATTCTTTAACTATTTTTGATTATCTCTTTTTTCTTTATCTAAACTTTTAGGAAATTATTTTTATATTACATCTATTTAACAGCTAATCTCCTTATCTTTTAGTAAAAATGATTAATGAGGAAATAATTTTGCATTATGAGTTTGTGGGCCTAATTGAGTTATTAACGAAAGTTTTATGCCGTCAAATCTTGTTTACTTTTTGAGTATTTTTTAATGGATTATGCTTACAGTCCCTTAATGTCGACTTTTAAACACTAATTAAGGAATTTATTTTAAAAAAGAAATGAGTGGGATGTTTTATGTAGGTGTAAAATTTTGATCTCTGCCCGATACCATAAAAAAATTCTACTAAAGAATAGCTAATTATAAGTCAATACTCAAAAATAAATTTATTTTTGAAGCCAAAAATCTGTTTTTTGAGCTGTTGATTAAAAAATAAATTTTTATTTTCAAATCTTTGATAATATATAAGATCTAACGTCGGAGTATAAATACTAAATTTTAAAAAAATACTCGACTCAAAATTTATATCGGATTTTTTGTAAAATTTGAAGAGGATATTAATTTGCATATATAAAAAATTTAAATCTATAATGTAGCAAACGCAGCACAGAAAATTATGCCTTGAAGAAAAACTATACAAACTGCCTTGATTCTAACTGAAATAAATGGACCTGTCAAATTTAATACATATTCGATTATATAAAAAGAAACCTAAGAAAAAACGGCAACTTCTAAAATGTATCCCTAATAGATGCATTGCAAGAAACTAAAAACAGTCGCACTTATATCTTAAAAGCAGTTCATATCATGACATTGGTGTATCTAATTAAAGAATACCACGAAACGGAACAATCTGTGTAAGAAGTTGATGTCTTCAATCCCATGTGTAACGTGCACGACACACAAATTTTTGGTTATTGCCCATTAATGCCACTTTCGGGGCCTCAGGCTGCGGATGGCTGTCAAATTTATTAGGGAAATAGCTACCCGCTGTGACGGTACATAAATACTTGCAATTATTCTGCGCAATCCTTGTAGATGACTGCAAAATAGGGCGAAGGAATTTATATACCACTAGTTCGAAGGGCTTGTGTATTAAATAGGGATGTATTTATATGATTAAATTTGAAGTAGAACTAATACTTATATAGATTTTAGATTAAATTAATTGCTTATTTTTCATGACAGTTGTAGTAGCGACTACATGTCATTTATCTTAGATAGAAAAAGATGACTCAAAGCCTTTAGTAAGTTTAGCACTATAACACTACATAAGGCTGTGGGAAGTATACTTCCCAGCAACTTCATCAATTTTGATTAGTGCTGCCATCTCCTGATAACTTCAGAAAACATAAACAAAATTACTTATGCAGGATCCCAATAGACGGTACGTTTGAATAGCTCCCAGCGGTCGATGGGAAACATACTTCCCACCGAAATAAAATGGTCTTAATAATCAAAATTAATTTTAGGTAATGAGCTAAATGAATTTATTTTTATAAATCAATCTCAATCCCAGAAATACTTTAACGTAACATTACTAGAACAAAAAATTGCCTTATAAAGGGTTACATTTCATAACTTATTCTACATCAACTAATTTTTGGAACGGCATGAAATTCTTTTCTACAAACATTTTTTCAATTTATTGCTATACGATAACAGAATCGGCCAAGTTCACTACTCTATTGTTTTTGATTATCTTAGAGCACAAAAAATTGATTTCCAGTAATTTTAGTTTCTAAAATTATGCCCATAACATTTATTGATTTACTAATTTGACCTATGAACACAAAAAGTCAGACTCCATCACCATAACGTAAACTACGCATGATAACCAACAGTTCTTCTTTATTAAAATCAGGGAAGCAAAGTTCGGAAAAGTTTAGCTGACATAGAGATAAAAATGGATGTATCTGTATCCCATTACGGTGGTAGAAGCTTCTCAACAGAATATTTTGATATTTGAAAAAGCAGCTCCAGCGTCTAATGACATCATAATGACCTCATTTCGCAAATTTTTGGAAAAAGTTTTCAAAGAGCTTCGGCAGTATCGGAATAAATAAATAAATTTGCCAAATATTATGTTTATTCTTTCAAAAGAGTTTGTGGGGTGGGTTAATTAAACTGTAGCTAAAAATTAATCAATTAAAAAGATTTTATATTAAAATTTCATTAATTATTGAGCTCTTAGTTTATTAAAAAAAAACTTGTTATGCTTCGATTTATTTTTGGTTTGTTTATTTAATTGAAAAACTTTTATTTAATGCAAAAACTAATTTATACAGAGTTAGTAAGCCATTTTTTTTAGAAATATTTATGGGTGTCAATTACTTGAAAGGAAAATTACATAATTAAAAGGACATAATATTACCAGAGTTTTAACACTTTTACAGGAGGCCAAGTGGCTTAAAGGCAGCTTATCGCATTGCCACGCCACAGGTCCAGGGTTCGAATTCAGTACTGGGCGAGGCTGACTCATCCTTTTCAAACTTTAAGTGGGCCGATAAACTGATGACCAAGCATGCTTGGGAGCTAAACACTGGGCTTCCGCCAAAGGCTACCTTACCGGGACACATGTCTAGCACCCCTGAGCCTTTAGTCACGTTAGATGGACAAATCATGGCAGGCCTTGGCCTACTAACAAGCTGTTGCGCCGAGGAGTTTAGTTTATAACCCTTGTAATCAACTTTTTGCAATTTTACTAAGTTCTTATCTACTCCAGCACGTATTTTTTTAAAAATAATTACATTAAAAAAATCTTATCCTTTTATTCTTAAAACTGAATTATATTTTATAATTTTTTTTTTGTTTGCATTACAAATTTCAAATTTTTGTTTGAATATTTATTAAAAGTTTTTTTTACCTATCATTATTAATTATGTGTTTTACTTGTCAAAAAGCGGTTGTTATCATTAAAACAACAATACCACTTTTTATTTATGTGAAAACAATTTTCGAACATGTAATCCTTTAAGACTCAATTGCTTCAAGAACTTTTTATGAGCTCAAAATTAATATATTTTATTTTTTTTTTGCGTCAGAAAATATTTTTTTCTGAATATACATGACACAACGTTCGCAAAACTTTAGATTAGAAAAGTGCACTAACATGGAAAAAATTCTCATTTAATTTAAGGAAGCCTTAATTTTAATTATAAAGTTAATCGAATCTTGTTTTCCCTTAGGAAATAGAAATTATTTTTTAGTGTAAAAAATAATTACTTGTTCACATTGTTTTACACTTCATCTGAAAGACAAGGTCCCTTGTAAGTTCCTCTATTAGTCGATATTCACCGACTATGTGCTAAAGTCGAAAGAAATTTGACTTTTGGAATTTCTAGAAAAAAAGCTGCGATTTCGGACGTTTTGTTTAAGTAAAACTGCTATGAGTATTAAGTAAAAACTATGCTGGGTTCAGTGATCAAATGCATTAAGATACCGAGCAAGCAAATGTAATTTTGCAGGTTTTTTTTCTGCTTGGATGTTCGAAGTCACACAAAAGTTGCTATGTGTATACTTAATTTTGACTTATATTTCTTTTGACTACTGGCAAATAAAACAGTTGTAACAAAACAGATGAAATGTCATGAATTCTTAAAAAACTTTATATGAAATGAATATTAGGAAATTTGCAATACTTAAATTTCAATAACTAAACCTGGGCTATTGTTACTTATATATTTTGTTATGCAACAAAATATCAAAGCTCTTGGCTTAGATGATCCTGATAAGGTATAGTTTGGCATGTTTTTCTAGTCAAAAAAATACTAAAAATTGAACTATTTTTTATCGACGGGATCTTTAGTTCGTTCATCATACGACAAGATACAAAGAAAATCTTGGAATAAAAGCACAATCGTTCTGGTTATTTATTCTGGTACAACTATTATTTTAAATTACAAAATGTTTGTATGAAAACATATTTTTTTTACAAAAACTTCAGAAGATTTATATTTAACAGATAAAATACCAAAAGACAAAGTAACTAATATCTTTTGTCAATTTTGATGTTTATTAATTACTTCTAATTTTAAAAAAAATGGATATTTTATTATGCCAGTCCAGTTATTAGATTAAGCATAACTTAACGCTTAACCTAAAACTTAATTATATCGTAAGCAATCATTGGTTCCAGTGATGCACATAAGTTGCTAATAAAATTTGTTTTGGGTACGTTAATTTCATTACAATAAGGACAGTTTTAGCGCCATCAACTTTTATAACGACATTAAACATTAAATTAAAAGAGCTCCTCTCAACAAATGTATGTTTAAATAATATTTTTTTTTTGCTGTGGCTTCTCCGAATGTGGTTCAAACCCCTCAAAAGTTACTAATTCGAGTTATGATTTCAAAGGTTCTGCGCCTAAAGTTCCCCAAGTCCGGGTAACTCCGTCAGGTACTATTTCAAAGACCACATCAAGAAATGCAATTAACTTTAATGCATTTTCAGCAATAGGGAAATTACGGCCATCAAATTGCGCAATTTCGCTGCTTGCTGTGGTGGTTTGACACACATGTGTCGGACTATAGTCTACTCTGTCAAATCTATTTTAATAATAGTATGGATATAATTTTAAAGTGTGGTAGCTGGTGGTCTTATGGTTAATCAGACTGTCTTACGCTCAGAGTTAATTAATAAAGGATTACTTAGGAAGCTCAAAAAGTTAACTGACATGTGAAGTTCATGGTGGAACTACTATCAACTTGACATCGTTAAGCATTAATAGTAACGTATCAGGTCCAAAATCTAAACAACTTTAAATAATCATATCTTCAACTGACAATAGACTTATAGTTTAACTTGAGCAAACCTTGTTTGTAAGTTGTTAAATCATTTTGGCTCTAATGAGAATATCCCTACCTATAGTTGCATAATAAAAAGGACAGACGAATTGTACTTCACCCCTTATATGATAAAGAAGAATTTATCAGAAATAAATGATAAGTAAGTCTAAGGACCAGTAAAATTCCAAGTACTTAACAAGGAAAACTGAAATGCAAATTTGTAAGACACTAGTAAGGATAGACCGCATCGAAATCCTGGAGTTTTCTAGCTATTTGGAACGTTGATTATCCTTTTTTTTTGTCGTAAATCAAAGCTTTAGTTTAACCAAACAATTGGTAAAATGTGGTGTCAGATAGAAAGTTCCACAATTTCAGAGCAATCTAGCACAGAAATTTGATAATGCACCTGGATCAAGAATGAGTCGTGCTGGTCGTGAGTTCAATTACATATTCATCCATCTGGTTTCAGCAAATTATAACTAATTTATTATATAAGGTTTGTCAGTGAACTAACTTATCTACGTAACCAATCTTTGTTAAGCACCTAAGGCCGAATTGCAAAGCCAGTGTGTTAGGGTTACATACCCTTTTTAAAAGCTCCATACCCTTTATGTTTAGGATTTTTTCGTTTCAACATCAAATAGGTATCACTTACAGCTTTTTCTTATTAATGCAGTCTGCTGGCGGTGCCTTTGCCGTTTGTTGCCTTGTCCTATTTCCGTTGCCGTCCGATTCACTTAACGGTCGCCCCCCGTTAACACTATTAACCCCAGTTAGAATAAGAAACACAAGCAATTCCAATCGATCAGGGCCTTGTTGATTTGCCGAAATTGTAATTGACAGGTTTTACCAATAATGAATATAATATGTATTTTACATTCCTTTGAAAAAATTTTTTTGGTAAAATAGTTTGACCATTGTTTGCTGTAAACTTTTTTGTTGCAAAATCGATTTTTTTTAATGTAACATCTTGTCTTTATTTTTTATTCAAACTCCAATCAACTTAAGATAAGAAAAATTTCAGATACACTTTATACAAACTACCATGCTTCAGTGCCCTCCCAATCAATAAGGCATTTTGTTCCTATCTTAAGAGGGTTTAGATGAAGTGGGTACAGTACATGATAGGTCCCTGACTACTGCTTTTATTTCAAATTGTGTACGATTACCTGTGAAAAAGTATTAATAAATGTCACCTTTATAATCACCCCAAAAAATAAGACGTTTTTTAGAATATATTGATACATTATTTAATTTACCAACATTATCTGTGGAAAATAAATATGTTATGACAAACAGGGAAAATGTCGAATTTACGAAAGAAAAACTAAACTTCCAAATACATGTCCCAGGGAAAGCCAATGCATTCTTATATCTGTTTCAGATCACAGTGGAGACTATGGGATCATTTCAATTTGACTCAAAACCCCAGTGTTATCTTGATAATCCATTAAAAACATAAAAAAATTCCATTCCTTTTCTAGGAATCAAACATTTGTCCTTGTCAATATTTCAGCATTTAACTAACATGTTTGTATAATGATTTTATGTAATTTATTTTTCTCAGTAAATAATCATGATATATTAGGAAATTTAAAAAAAAAAAAGATTCGTTTAAAAGTACAGTCAAATATGTTGATATATCTTTATAAAAATAGCATTTATAATTTTATAATGTAAAATATAGCATTCCAAATTAAAAAAAAAATTGTGTCATAATTCAAAAATGGAAAAATTAAATTATTTTGACATATATCTACTTTATTCTCATTATTTCACGCAGAAATAAGTAACTTCAATTCTGAAATCAAAAACCCTTTATATAATATCTGTTATTTCCATGGAAACTAAAGAAATGAAAGCGACATAACTACTCAGATAGATGTTGGAACTAACCATTAAGAAGTTAGGTCAAACATTGACGCGACCCTCCAATTATGTTCTCGGGTTAGTAATGACCATCAGGCTCTGTTCTGAGCGATAGACTGACAAAGAAGCCTCTAATAAGACACAGAACAAAGAACTAATGTAGGTTAATGATGAATTAGAGCTGTTTTAGTGCTTTTTGTTAGAAGGTAGTAGAAAGAACTTTGCAACGAATGGTTGAAGGTAGTAGCTGTTATGATTACAATATACTTTGACTGCCTCAATTAAATCACTTTAAAAAAATAACTAATTATTTTATGCTATAAAATTTAGAAAATCAAATGCGTACGGTGTAATTGCATATTACTGATAATTTTGTGTTTGGATGTAATGCCGCATTGCTTAATTTTTTTTTAATTACGTACACTGACTATAAGTGGTAGTAGAGAAAGGCATATGCGAAATTTGATATCGATCGTTTAAATGTTTCCTATATCAAAATGATCCAAAATAAAGTAAAAATACAAAATAATTGCAACGTAAACGTGCGATGTTTTTTTAAGATCGGTAAGCCACTGAATATTAAAACCCTTAATTTGAAAGAAGTTTTAAATTGCAAGGTATAAGTGACTGTTTTAAATCACCTCTTTGAGGAAAAAAGAAAAAGAAATTTTAAAACAAATAAATTGTATTAGGGGTAAGTGGTGTACCTTGGACATATGTGTACCTCAAACCTATGCCGATTCTAGCTCGATTAGCTTAGATATTGAAACAACACCACATACAGTTAAAGTATTTGCTACCAGGCATCTCAGTGAAGCTCTATCCGTTTGTTTAAAAGGTCAATTTATTAAAGAGGTTTCGAAAAACTAAATTCACAGTTCAATAGTAAATTTTTGTCAGATTCTTTAGTGTATTTTTATACTTAAACATGTAGTGTTTATTCAGAAACGATGGTTATGCAATATAAAGCAAAGTTTTAGCTATAAAACAGTGTGCTTGAAATTAAGTTAGGTCTAACCTAAACTTGCTGATTAACTATTTTGTTTTTAATATCCAAGTGGTGTACCTCGAACCTAATACAAGTGGCGTACCTTGGACTGGTATAAGGTACACTACTTTAGGTCTTATATGCTTCAGATTGTTGAAAACCCTTTTTAAAATTCAAGTAAATTTTTTCCTTTTGAATCATTAAGTATTTTAAGCTATCAATATGCAACCCTGATTTGTAAATCTAGAAGAATGGAAATTTGTAAGAAATTTTTATATGGTGTGATAAATATTTTTTATGTAGTTAATTATTTAGATTTATGGAAGCCTATAAAACTTTAACCGTATTGATATAATATAGAAAATAATTATTGCATGCTCATCTAAAAAGATATTCTTTATAATAAATATCTAAGCAGAACATCCTTTTTACGTTTAGGTCTAGTTGTATAAACATAGGGGGAAATATTTGAGTTGTTTTTTTTTTCAAATTTAAAACAGAAAGATAGTCAAATGTTTTTCTATGGCATGAAGTAACAGTTTCATTTTATGCTGCATTTTAACGGATACACCTGAGAAAGATCGCATTGCAGCTGAAAAAGCCAAAAGGGCACTAAAAAAAACTAAGGCAATAAAACCCCTTACTAAGCCAATTGACCTAAAATAATCAATTACTACAATCTTGGCAAAAAATAAGAGTAGGTTGTAAAATGTATTTCTGAATTTCATGTGGTTAATAAATATTGGTTTTCGGACTGTAAATCGAGTCTCTCTACCAGTTAATAATTGGTCCAAGGTACACTACCGGTTAGACCAAGGTACACCGCCGGTGGTGTACCTTGGTCCTAATTACAATTTTCTGTATTTATTTTTAAATAGTTGAAATCATTTAAATAACATGCTAAAATAAATATATGTTGTATATAACAACATAAAGTATTTAGTAAAAATATTTTTATTCACTTTTTGCATGTAATTAAGAAATTAAAAACTGAAAAGTCAGAATAGGTCCAAGGTAACCCACCTTCCCCTACACATTTCTAGCTGAAATTAAAACGAACCTCAATAGAACTATTTAAAGAAAATTCAGAAAATTTAAATAATTTAAATCAGTTAATTTAATAATTATAAAAGTGCTTGATTGCGCACCAATTTTTGAAATATATTTTTAACAAAAAAGATAAAATCGTTGTGTTAATTACTTGGTCATTGAACAATTTCATGAAACTCTATTATCTTAAACAACACTTTAAAGTAATCATTCACCCAAATCTTAAGGGCGCAATTCAAGCACAAAGTATTTTACTTAAATTACAAAAGGAAAACGAAAATCCGCCAAGTAGTCCATTCCGCCCTTATCTATCGGCACTTGTCCAGTGAAAATGTTTATCTAGGAGCACATAAACATCGTTGATGGCTCAAAACTTTCTTATTTTACTTTCTAGATTGAGATGCTTTGTCTGAAAATTGAAAGTATCTTCTCATGGATATACCAATAGAATCCATTCATTTCAAGATGATGTTTGTTGTTGATAAACAAGAATCTTAAGAAAATATTTTTAAAAACTTGAGAGTAAATATTTTGCAATCATTTTTTTTTAATAGAAAGTGTACTATTCTATTCTTATTTTAATGTAATTTTGTGATGTTGCATTTTTTTTTTCAAAAGAAAAACAACTTTGCTCCACCCTGATACTTTATCTTACTATTGTCAGCCCGCCAGCGCAATGGTTAGAGTGCTAGCCCTTTTAGCTGCTGGGCTCGGGTTCGAATCTCGGTAAAGGCATGGATGGTTGTGAGTCAATAAATGTTGTTATTTTTCTATGTGTTTGTGGCATAATTCTTTGTGTGTTTCTTGTGATTGTCTCTTCTGACGAGAGGGGTAATGGGCTAAAAAGCCTACACTCTTCCCTTCTAGAGGGCGCAATCACTATCCTTTGTCATTATCATATTCCTTTTTTCCCAATTTTTACCGTGTATATAAGAGCTCATTAAGTTTGTTAGCATTAAAAAAAAGCGTTACTGTTTCACAAGTTTTGATAAAATAAAATGTTTAGTTTAGGTACAGTATGTATCTATAGTAAATTTTAACAACATTTGCGTTTTAAAATAACTTTTATTTCGCGAAATATTAAACCGTTAAGTAATTGTTCAAATTTTTACATTTTAATAAAATAACAAAATAACTGTATAATTAGTCGTAAAACAACGAAATGGTATTTTGTATATAAAGACCGTTAAAGAATTGGTGTAATTATATTTTATTTTAGTGTTATTTAATTGAATTCTAATGTAATAATAGATATATTTACATCTCATCTTAAAGAAGGTTAAAATCCTGAATAAAACAATATGAATAACTCAATTTGAGCAAATTAACAAATTTGATAATCTATTTTATTCCTGTTGGCCACATCATACACAACCTGGTGCAGAAGCGATGGTCACATCATGGAAAAATAAATCTTATTTCACTGATTTCTTAATTTCCTTTTCCAGACCCATTTGTTTTCACCCTCAACTCGGAAACTAAATCCTGGGAGCCATTCACGCCACTCCTGGGGAATTGCGTTTCTAAAATGGGAACGCAATACAGGCAAGAGTGAAAATAAAACCTTCCGGCGGAAAATTTAAGCTGAACGTTCAGAAACTGTAACAACACTGATGGAACTTGACTAATTTCAAGAACTTCCTTATAAAAAATAAATGAAATGAATAAAAATCGAAAGATTTAGCTAAAGTTCAAAAAAAAAAATCAGACAAAATAAATTTTCCTTGAAAGTTTCTATCCTTCCTCTTAATCCCTTAACAACCTGAAAATTTTAAGGAAAATTGCTATGAAAATGCTTATTTTTTATCAATGAAAATTATTTTTGATAGCTATATTCCTTTTTTAATTCGTCATATGTTTCTAACTTTAAAAAAGTTAGTTTATCTTATTATCTGCCTTTTTTACTGGTGGTATACTACCGAACACAACAGTTCAAAAATATCTCTGTTGTGAGAAATAAAGGACGAAACCTCACTCCGTCTTTTTGGTGGGAGAGAGATGAAAGGGAGGGGTTGGAATAGCAATTCGATTCTTTTCAAGTACCAGCATTTCTCTTAGGTATATATTTACTTAATATGAAAATAAAGTATTTATCATGTTAATAATTATAAATTTGGAATGCAAAATTTAAAAGGGTGTATGCAATTCTTTATGATTTAACATTAATCCAAAAATACGTGGAAATATTTACATGCTCAAATAAAGTTTTAACAAAAACATTTATCATGTATTCGACAAACATCTAGATTTTTTAAGCTTTACGTGCATAGCATTAAATAAAAGTAAATATTTAAACAAATTTCTTCATAAATTATATACTCCCAAAAATAAATAATCAAAAGGATCAAACAATGAATAAAAGATAACATTACTTTGAAAGTTATTTTATTGATCATCCATTTAAAACATCCATCAAATAATTTATAAAATATCTATGCATATTAAGAGTGAAAATTTAGCCAGCCCCCTATTACCGAAAGACTGCAAGAACAAATCACCCATAAAAATAAAAGCCATATTAAAGACCGAACGCACTCCCGAATTTAGTAAATCTTTAGAGAATATAACGTTCGTTTTCTTCTTGTAATGGCTTAGTAAACGCCCTTTTCTCGTTAGAGCAGAACTTTTGATCGAACAGTTGGTTCATATTTTCCAAAAAAGATCTATCCGACATTTTGTTGTAATCTTTAATATTGAGTTTTTTTTATGAGTTATGGTTAATCCCATTGAACTCATGAATTACATTTTAAATACTTACTTCTTTAAGAATAATTTATTTGAAAATATTGCTACTGAAAATTTAAAATATATATATTATTCTATAATGTAATAACTAATTGATAACGATAATAAACAGAGTCGCCATCTCTAAAATAGTATAAGCATTTTGAAATTTAAAAAATTGATAACCATAAAGCCAGAAGCTATATTTTGTTTTATTTCGTGATGTGTATCCCTTATCCTGGTGCAAAAAAAACTAACAATTATTTAAGCAAAACAACTATTTTTTTTTTAGAAATTCAAATTTTAAAATTTATATAATACATCTATGGTACGCTTATATTTTCTGGTATTCCCTAAGAATGCTACGTCCCCCATACGGTATTTGTATGGCTGAACAATTACTGGAACCCATTTTATGAACCAATGCGGTATGGCGATTTGTTTTGCTTCCTTACCCTCCTCCCCTATGACACGGTCCATTTAGGTGATAGAACAATGACGCTAGGTTGGTTCTTCGTCCAGCAATCCAATAAGTGAATTGTGAAAAAAGCAATGCATCACAAGATGAAATAAATTGATAAGATGCCGCTTATACGTGACTAAATCACATAAAATATTTTTTTGGAAACTACATCGCTATTAGGTTCACTAAAATGCCTCCTTATTAGAAAGCGATTTAATTTTACCTAGATTTAAGCCTCTGATGCGTGATTTGTTATACTTCAAAAATATATTTTAATTTTTATGATCATGTATTACGGGTATTTTAAAAAATATATTTGCCCAAAGATCCATATTACACACATTTTTATTAATATTTGGTATGGTTTTAGACTTAGCATTGAGGATCCTGCTTTAAATTTTGGGAAATTGTATCCTTTTAATTTCGTCCAATATAATCGTTTTACTCTTTAAATAGTTTTTTTTTTCATTCTAAAACATCAATATACCGTCCTATACCTGACAAACTGATAATGTTGCCGAACATCAACTACATTTCAAAAAGTCATAAAATTAATTAAAATGTTTGTAGCTAAATGACTATCCACCAAAGGATTTTAAAGTTAGAGGGTTTGTCATTGGAAATCCTAAATCCAAGCAAACAAAATCAATGTTTTTTTAAACTCTTCAACAATAAAACGAAACTGGAAAACCATTTCCTTGCGGGGATCTCCTAACCAATAGTTCTTTTCTGCCAAACCTGAATCAGTTTATCTTTTTGTTCTTTGTAGGGGGATTTTCGGAGGTTTGCGACCCCCGTTACAGTGGAGGGGCGGGGTCGGTGGGCTGTATCCATTATGGGCAGAAAAGAAGGAAGTGCGCTTTAAATCCGTTTAAAGATAGTTGGGGAGTGGATCGTCGAATCCTTAAGGGCACCTGAGACCGAGAAGTCTTGTTTCGAGGAATGGGCCGCTGTCGTAAGCGATGTCTTTTAAGAATTAAGCCTTATTACCGTAACATTTTATATGTGTTTTGGTAATTGAAAGATAATTTGTTGAGGGAAAAAATAATTAAATATAAGAATAGAATGAAAATACATTAACTGCACTTATCAATTGTTACAGCTGATAATTTTTTCTGTGGTATGGATCAAATGTTGGTAGTTGTTTTCTTTGTGTGTGTTTGTAGGTTTCTTTCAATTGGTTTATATTCATAGGATTTTTTTAATAGAAAATCAGTAACGTTTCAACAAAAAAAATTCAACAATTAAAAAAAAATAATTCAATATATTCAGTGCCCTAGTGTTTTATGGTGAAAAATTGAAGTAGTAAACTTATAACTACTATATATAATATAGAAGATATATTATAGATAAATTAAAATATTTCTTATTTAAAAGTTGAAAATACTTTAAATAAGAATTATAAAATTACTACTGTAAATGTCGAAGAAATAAAAAAAATACAGCAAAACTTTTTAGACTTTTTAGCAAAACTTTCTCAGACATTAATCTAACAAATTCAAGTGCTCAGAAAAACCTTTTTTTTCAATTTGATGATTGTAAAATGTCGTTATTGACAATTTACATGGAATGCGCCCTCTAGAAGGGAAGAGCATAGGCTTTATATCCAGTTACCCGACTCGTCAGAGGTGACACAGACACAAGACACATACATAGAAAGGACGACACAAACACATAGACAAACAACATTCATTGACAAACACAAACACCCATGCCTTACCAGGATTCAAACCCGAACCCGAAAGTCTAGCTCCCTAACCGTTGTGCTGCCGGTTTGGCAAGTGTAGATGTTAGTTTCTAATTCAATAATTTAAATCAATATTTTTTGCGGTATCATCTTCAAAGCAAAAACTTCATTAATTCAAAAGTTGAAAATGTGTGATGGTGATCCATCAGCGATGCTGCTTTGTTACCTTTTTTTTCTTTATTGTTATCATGAAATTATTTCATTCAATATTTATTTATAAATCCATCGGGTTTTAATGAAGATATTTTTTGCAATTATGAATTGTTTCTGAAAATACAAAAAATATATTTAACAATAGCCAATTTATTTATTTAAAGAGTATAACGTAGCTTAAAAAGAATTTTTAAACAAAAAGGGACGTTGCAAATTATTTTTGAAAAAGTCATTGCAAAACATTTGAATGCGAAAAATCATGCTTAATGCAAAAAAATCGTCGAATCAAATTTTTCTTCATCAAAGTACCTTAGAGAACAGCTTTAGAGATTTTGTCAAAATTTTACACGCATATGCTAATTGTACCCTTCAAATCTGTAAAAAAAAGGAACGTATTTGAATATATTCATAGATGATAAACAGTTTATGCTGTATGTTTAAGTCATTATGCAGTAAGATTTGAGCGGATAACACCTGCCTTCTCACATGTTCTTTGTCTTTTGTCAGACTTATTACCATAAAGTCACTTTTCAAGTTTTCGCATTCTGGAGTCCTTTGTGAATAAACTGTTATATTGAAAGTTGGGAAATAAAAGCTGATTTTTTATGTTAACATGGTTTTTCAATCTATTTTGCAATTCCTATTCTTTAAATAAAAAATATTTTATGGCTTACGTGTTAAAGTCAGTTAAATATGAAGTGAAATGAAAAACAATTTTGGGAACAATGCTTTTGTTTATATATGTGCATGTTTGAAATGAAAAGAATACATTTTTAAAAAAAAAATACATTGATTTCAATAAAACCTTTTGTCCTCTTAAAGTCAATATTCAAATCAGTGTGCTTTCAGTTGTTTAAATTTAAAAAAATTAACATCTCCCACTTTTTTTTATTACTCCATCTAAATTCACCTTGCAAGAATTCCATTTTCACATCGCTAGGAATTGCGTTAATGATTTACTTTTACAAAAAATATTCTCGGACCAATTGTGGGATGAAATATTAAAATGAGTTATTATTACTCATTTATTTTATAAAATAAGTATTTTTCACAACTTCCTCACAGGTTAAATAAACAAGAACATTTTATTATTGTTCAATCAAGAGATAAACTTTATTTATTTCTTTAAAATATCTTAATATATTTTCCAGGGACTCATTCATATCCTTCCCATATAGTTCAACAAGTCCTTGTCTATCTTTAGTGTGACTTTAAAACAAAACCAAACTGGTTAGCATTGCCCCATAATTACACCAATAAATTACACAACCTTAGAATATGACTCATGATTACACATTTTGAAACAAAGTTTAATTAAAACAATTCTGCACAAAGTTATTATTGGGTAATTACATAGAATGGAAAGCAAATCTCTTCCATCTTCCATCTTTTGCAAATAATAGAACTTAGAAAGTACCAGGAAGTCTGATGGTAAAAGGAAGAGCTAAAAATCATTTTCCGTTTCCTACAAACGCAGAAAATATACTAGTGGAATACAGGCCGATATTTCATGGGGCAATATTGGACATCGCACCTTTTTTCTATAAATGTAAAGATTTATAAGAGGTAAGCACAGCATCTCATTTGAAATAATCCCTTGGATATATTAATAAAGCTTTAGGTGTCTCATTGGTTGACAAAAGGCTGATTAATTCCCAGTTAATACCAAACCCTACCGCTGAAATATATAATAAACAATTACCGAGTGCGTGTGAATGCTTTGAGAAATTACCTTTCAATGCAACGTTTAGGTGAATGCATTCAAATGCTGTATTATTCAAGTGAATTACCAGTTATTTATGATAGGTCTGGTAAGTTAAGACAGACTCAAATTATAGTGTATGTCTGTTGGAATAAATAAATCTGTTGGGAATAATAACGAATATTCAAAATTCTCCCAATTGTTGTTGCTTCATATATATTTCAGTAACCAAAAATATGTACACATATTTATGAATTATGTAGATTTTTAATTTTGGGTTAGTTTCACGATAATCATAAAGACATTTTTACATAATTTAACTAATTTAAAACATATTAGTATGAGTATACACATGGTAAAAGAATAAAAGTGATTTATAATTATATAACCATTTTACAGAATTTAGTATGTAAAACACTTGAACAAATACCTTGTAAAATGCAATTGAGTTTTAAACCTTTTAAGAGGATTCGGTAATCAAGATTTTTCTTTAAATTGGGTATGACATAAACAATGTTTTTATAAGTAGGCGTAAAATATTCTTAAACGCTGATTTTATGTATAAAAACTTTTTTATGTAATAAATATTATAAAGATATTTTAGAAAACTATTTAAAATATTTACTCCCCTTTAACTAGATTCTAAAACGTTTCTTCGACATTAAATTTATTTATTTTTAACTGAATATTTTTGAAATTATATTGATTAATTCGGGATAACTGAATCGATTAATATTATATAAAGGACTATATTTACAAACAAAAAAGTTATTAACGGGCCCTAATTTGATAAAATACAAATACAGTGGCCGCCGCTTTTTGGAATCACTGGTTAATTGAATCAGCCGCTTAATTGGAATAAATTTCGTAGAACAGAACGGAATCACTTTTTACATTGAAAATCCGCCGCTTATCGGAATCAAATCACCTTTTTACCGCCGTTTTAAGGACTCAAAAAATTCTATAAAAGTTCCTTTTTTCTACAATTCGTGGTATTTTTTTTACCCCAAATGACCTCTAACTACAAATGCGAACCAAAGAGGCGCCGACGAATCCATCTTTAAAAAAAGGTAAATCGCAGAAATTGTATTATTAAAGGCAAGGAGGGAGAGAGAGAACTATAGTGGGGGGAGGGGGTAGAGGAGAAGGAATTTGTAATCGACACGTGTGCATGAAGGTGTAGAACTGTAGACAGTAGACTCATGATTTGATTTTCGATCGATTAAATTAAGTACTGTTTTTCGGAGTGTTATCTATCGCGATGTTTAAACGGAAAGATTTTAGCTTAGCCGAAAAATATGAACTCCTAAAAAATATTTATAATCTGGAAAAATGCAGCCAAAGAGAAGCTGCAATTAAATTAGGACTTTCTCAAGCAACTTTATGTAGGATTTTGAAGAGAAGAAATGAAATTATAGAAAGTTGCGAAACAGAGCCCAACATAAATCGGAAATGTCAGCGAGTTTGCAAAGCAGAAGACGTAGAAAACGCTTTATTAGAATGGTTTAAGGCCGCGAGGAGTAAAAATATGCCGGGCTCTTCAAATATTAAGAGCTTTAGAGCAACTAGGTGTGTTATGTGTGATGATTATAATTCCTCTTATGACATTGAAAGGAAGGTAAACGAACTTATCAGTTATACGACAACGCAGGCGAAAACAACAAAGTATTCATTCAAGTAAGCAAAATTTAACTAAATTTTAGTACTTTAGTAAACATTGTTGTTTATGCTTTTAAATTTTGTTTTAAAATTACACAAAATGTCGTTCATATTATTAAATTTTTGTAGGTATTCGTATATTACCTGTTAATTTGTATAATTCTGGATTTTATTAAACATAACATAACGTGTTTTTCTTAATAATATGTAGTACTAGTATTACTCAGTAACAAGTATTAAAAACAATCATATTATGTCTCATGATGACAACTTTTTCTTTATAATTTTATGACTTTCGGTTAAATGGTTCAGCCGCTTTATTGGTTCAAAACGTACTGGGACGGATGTGATTCATTTAAGCGGCGGCTACTGTATTTAAAACCTTTTTTTAATTTTATTGAAAAAATCCACTAAATTGTTTGCTGTTGCATCACTAATTCTATTCAAGTTTGTGCTGCATATAAATTAAGCAGGATCATATAAAAATAAAGCATCATGTCAGATACACATCTGTAATCTTTTTGAATATTTTACGAGAGGCTCATGAATTTAATTTATAACTACTTACTTATATACTTATGCCAGCAAAAATTGATTAAACCTTTATTGCAAGCCGTAAAATATAAAACTGCAAGGCCACATGACATTCATTGCTGTATATACCGCAGTTCAACCCTGCAAAAATGGCTGAAATACGAAAATTTTATCTTTTATTCCACTGGGTGCAGGTGATTATCTACATTTGCATAAAAGTAATAATATCTGCATCATAGGTAACGTGAGGAAAAATTGACTAAGTACTTCTAATTACATATAATTTTTACATAAAATTTTACGATGTACAATAATAGATAACGGATGAAAAATAAATAAAAAAGAGATAGTGGCACATATGCTTATATTTTTTGTGTTTAGTTATTCTGAAACGATTGTAGCTCCTCCTCCAAAAAAAAAAATAATAATATTAATTAAGAGACGAAAACTATTCCACAGGAATGCAATTTAGAGTCATATTAATTTTGTTTACATTTCTTATGAAACTTACCACGAGTGCTCTTTTGGATCGAAAACAATTAAATACTGTCATACTAATCTCATAAACTAAAATTTTTTTAGTTAGATTTAGTTAGATTCTAACCAAACTAAAATTGATATCTGTTAAATAAGAATGATAGTCAATGTCATGCATCCAAGATTTGGCCTTGTTTCTGTAGAACCCGTTTCTTTACGATAAGACGCTCTAAACAAGAAAAACAACACACAGGAGAAAAGTTTGCTAAGTCATCGAAAACTATATCCTTTGATAAATTGCAAAATTATTTTAAATCTGCATCCAAGATTTTGCCTTGTTTCTGTAGAACTCGTTTCTTTACGATAAAACGCTTTCAACAGGAAAAACAACACACAGGGGAAAAGTTTGCTAAGTCATCGGAAACTAAATCCTTCGATAATTTACAAAATTATTTTTAAATCTATAAGTGGCAAATATTTTATTTTTTTTAAATTTTGGTATTTTCGTAACCATAAGGAAAATTAAATAAAATAGATGAGGGTGAAATAATGAAAAAAAATTGTTTTTCCATCATGTTAATTTTATACTTGGAACTAAAATATTAACCATTTATAACTTTAGACATTAATATAGAACTTACATGGAAATAAATGTTAATTAAAGAAAAACTAAAATTTAAATGAAAAAAAAACAGTCCCCTTATTTATTTAAATCTTTCATGCCAAAATTATATTTCTGCTCAGTAATTTATTTCTTACTCGATAGTTATGCATGGTTAATATATCTGAGGGGTATATTCATTTGTACATTATCGGAACCAGGATATTAAGTTTTATTTGTTGTATACACTTGAATACATTTTGTTTGTTTTTTTAAACAGTACACTTTATTTATTTATCATTTAGTTAATTTATAGACCATAAACTTCGCATGTCCTCTAAAGACACGTATTTCAGAGAATCCTAAACAATTATTTCTATGACTGAGAAAATTATTTAAGGATTTTTTGACCAAAAACGAACTCAAATACAATTCTGCCTACTAAAAGGCCGACATCATATACCCTAACTTTCCAATCTTAGTAACACTATACACCTCTCCAGAGACAACTTATCTTAATGGTTTTCCTTGTAACACATCGGATAACTAAGTAGGGCACCAATGCTCTGCATATACCGATCACAAGAAATATCGTCTCTTCAACGAAGTACTTGCTTTTATCTTGTTACATTCTCAGCACAGCTGCTGCTCTTATCATTAGGTGTTTCAGTAACTTATTAACTTGCATAGTTGTCTATGGTTATGGTTACATGGTTGCTGCGAGATGCGAAGAAATGAGTTGGTCCATAAAATATACATTCCAGATATGTACTTTTGGTTGGCCGGATATTAGTTCATAGGAGTGGAGTCGGGATGCTTCAGATGATGACATTTCTTCCAGATTTCATTCTCTCTTTTTTTATCATCGCTGCTTCGATTGGTCCTCGGTTTCCACGTGATATGGATTCAAAAATCGAGGCCCTAGAAATATTTTTCTTATTTTAATAAATTCTTTCTTCTTTGAAAATTTAGTTTAAAACATTGTGGTATCATAATTTAGAAACAAAGCAATTTTTTTACAAAATGAAATGCTCTTTCTGGTCTTTTTAAAAAGCAAACACACTAACCTGATATTTTATTAAATATATATTTTTATACCTTTTAAAAAAAATCTTTATGATTGTCGGACTTAGAAAACTTTGCTTTAGAGACTCAAAAAATAGTATTTTATGATGCATATTATCAAATTATTTTACCCCTTCTTTCCCTTTTATAGCAAAGGTGGTAATATTTAACAAAACCATGGACATAGAAAAATTTATATTTCATTCTTAAAATAATTGGTATTACAGATACTGAGATACACTTTATTTAAATAACAAATTAGTTTAAATTCTTGACTTAAATCAGCAACACGTTTTAAATTGCATTTGTGGTCTCTAAGTCACAATAAGCAGAGGCAATTTTATTATATTTGAAAACGAAAATGTGCAACGCTCATTCTTTCTTATGATATCGTTTCATTTTACAACACGATAACTAACGTCGTCACAAGGGTCTGCAATGCACCGACTTTTCAAAAACTATCTTAAGTTAATAGAAAAAGACTCGAATTGTGTCTGTGTAGCAACCTAGAACACTTTATTATGTTGCCAAACCTAACTTGTATATATTTGAACCTGGTGTATACTATTTGTATGTGGTGCTAAAACAAGAATAAGCCACTAATTAAACATAAAGAAATTGTGCTAGTTTGTTTAAATTGTCGCCATGGAAGTTTCCTCTGAGGTAAGCTCGTCTTTTAATCAAGGTTGAAAAAATCAAACGTAAATACTTGGTAAATGGTCTTTCAAGTGAGTTTAAATAGGTGAATGATATTCCAGTCAACCTAAGGTATCTCAGTATGTCAATACTCGTAGAAGTATGGTATGGTATGGTAGGTACATATATTCCAGCTTGTGTGCTTGTTCAGAGAATCGCTTATGAGCTTTCGTCAAGTGGGACAGATACAGAAAGAGTTTTTACAAGCACAAGAGACACACAAAGAAAGGACAACACAAACAGATAGACACATAACAACATTTATTGACGGTCACAAACATCCATGCCTGACCGTGATTCGAACCCGACCCCAGCAGGTCCAAAGGCTAGCATCCTAACGATTGCGCCACCGGGGTGGCTACTTGTAGAAGTACTATGTACAATGACAATTTATGGATAAAAACAATTTGATATCATATAAAGATCTAGTTGCAAAACTCAGATTCTCTAAAGCATTCCTGAGACGTAGGCTAAGTGATGTTCATTTTCGTCTCTTGATAATATTGCATTCAAATGGATGACGATGCTACTGAACGAACTGAATCATATATCTTAATTAGGTTTTGGAGAATACCGATTATGCAAAATATTACATCCTTTAAACATTGAACTAGAATATAAAATTTAGTGAAAATTGATCATTCTGATAGCTGAAATATGTATTGTTGGAATTATATTTTACTTGTTTGTAATTAGATAATAAATGTTATGATTAATTAAATGTAAATGATGCAATGAAATATTTAAACAATGGAGTTTATGACGTCATGGAGATGACTCGCCTGCCCCCATTATGATAAAAAATTTCTTCAATCAAACATAGATTCTTCCTAACATTTGTTTTTAAATTTCCACTTCATTATTCTTGAAATTTGATCAAACAGTTATCTGTCTTAGTTTTTCTTGGAAGTGTTTGCTTATCAAAACATTGTTTCCTTAATTGAAAATTTTTACATTTTAATTATTTGCTGTTTGCATTCAATCATAAAATTCTCAAACACTTGGTAGTTCTGATTTATAATTATCTATAACATTATAAAAAGAATTAAATACAATATATTACTTTGTTTACCTTGATACTCTCCTAGATTAATAAATGACAATAAAAAGAAAATAATTAATATTTAACTCTGTAGTCTAGATGCAAATATTTTCGTGAAAAATTGAATTCAAAGCACAAAAATAAAAACGTATACAGTAGTCCTTAGAATATTTCTGAGATAAATGTTGCCGTTACAAAGAGAATTTCGCAAAGAATATGCGAGAATGATTAAATATTCTCTTTGAACGAAATGGAATTCCTGACGCTAATGAGAAAACAACGTCGCAATCGTTTATAAATTTAACCGTGATTGTATTTTTGTTTGACAATTCTATTTGAATAATATGGAAAACAATAGCTCTACCTTAAAAAATATCATTAATAGAGCAAGTTATATTTTTACTTTTAATCAATGTAAGATTTTCGTGCATGTTTCCTAATTTTCCTTATCTCTTTCGATGATTTAATAATTTTTTTTAAATAGTCTTCATCAATTTTTTTTTTAAAGGACGTGAATGTAGATGGTCCAGTTAATTATATAGAAGGCTCCCTGTTTTAAAGATATAGAAAACTGGACTATAGTTTTCCAATGAGGCAAAAGTTGTCCCTCTCTCTTTTAATCATCGGATATTAGCCGTTAGAGGGCGCTAACTTGTGACTTGTTTATGACACAACGCGTCGTATGTCATGTCTCATTATGTGTCACCTACAAGGTTTACTTTGTCATATTGTCGTTAGAGCGGTTTTTGCGTTGAGTAATTTTTCAACGTTTAATAAATTTTTTCAACGTTCAGTAATTTTTTAACGCTGAGTGATTTTTCAACTTTGAGAAATTTTCTATTACTTATATTTTAATAATTTTTACTTCTTATATTTTAATAATTTTTACTTCTTATATTTTAATAATTTTTACTTCTTATATTTTAATAATTTTTACTTCTTATATTTAAATAATTTTTACTTCTTATATTTTAATAATTTTTACTTCTTATATTTCAATAATTTTTATGCTTATATAAATTTTTTAACGCTGTTACTTTTTCAACGTTAAGAAATTTTTATTGCTTATATTCAAACTTAAATTAAACGTAGCATCATTAAACTCAATATTTTATTGCTGCTTAAAGTAAGAAGTGGTCGAAATGAGTAACTATGTTTATGGTTTAGAAGTGATTCGAAACTTTCCATGGTCATTGTACTATTTTAGTCAATACATGACGAAGAAGCATGTTTTCAGGGGGAAAAAATGGCGAAAGAATTCCAACAATCCCTCGTAAAAAGGTGGGAAAGCACCATACGAAGAATTAAAGTTGTAACTTAATTTTTTATTCAACTTTTAATTAAAAAATTGCTGCTTATACTTCTTTGACGATCCTATTACATAAAATATTATAATTATAATATGAAGTGTTCACCTTATTCCCTTTTCACCCATTTTTACATGTTTTGGCACGTTAGCAAAACAAAACATAAAATTTTTCTTAGAAGCTAGGGGTAAATTTCACACAAATTAACTTAAAATTGACATTAACATAATAAAATAACGTGAGAATAAATATTCAATTTCATAATGAAATATTTCAAATCTTATTTTTTGCAATTCGAGATTTTTTCCTTCTTTTTTTTTTCATATTCAAATAAAATTTGAATGTAATACATGTCAAAATGTTGTGCAACTAAAAATAATTTTACCTTTTATGTTTCGGAAATAAAAAAAATATTATTGTTGTCGATATAAATTCAGACAATACTAACACCAGATCACTTGGATTGGATTTTTTAAAAAGTGGAGTAATCATACTTTTCCCTGCATCATTACATGGATTAACATTGCAACAACTGGCCCGTAATTCATTCGTGTTTGGAGGGCCCCACCCTCAACATAGGAACAAAACACGCCATTTTAGTAATAGAATATTAAAGGTCAACTAAATGATCATTATCTAAGCTGAACAAGTTCTTTCAGAAATGAAATATTCGATGTAACCTATATTTTTTTATGTATTGTAATGAATTTCTAACTTATTATGTAATACGCACGAAAAATTCAAAATTATATATAATTAATATTTTATTTGATTGAAAACGAATAGGCTCATAGTTTTGTGACAGAATATTTAGAAATCACACAAAATGGTGTATGTTCCTGTTCCATCTTTGATTTTGTACAAGTTTTCCTTCTATGGTATTTTTTAAATAAAACCATCGTTTCTCAGAGTGCTCAGCTCGTAAGACACTTTTTGGCAACAAGCATTTTAATTTTATTCGTATACTTGAAGTTCTACTGTTTAACAAGTGCTTACTGGTTTATAATATGATACAAAGGGAAAATTGTGTTCTATTTAATATTTTTGGGTTTGTATTTAAACTCAAACAGTAAATTGTTTTTTTTTCGATAGTTGACATGAATTTTCAGTATGTAATAACAGTTTTGTTTGAATGTGTTTTACTAGCATTTTGTTTTGTAATGCATAGATTTGAAAGAAATTTCATCTTTAGCAAGTATCGTAAAACATCGCGGGTGTAATCAAAGTCCCATATTTAATCCCATTTAATAAAAGAATTGGTAAGACATTTGTGAGAACAAATTGGTTCATGAGTACCCAGTATTCGTTAGGTGTCAAAATGAGATGTTACAAAATCGCTCTGATGTGCAAAAGGCAGATGACAAAGAAGTTTTTAGTTTAAAATGTATTGCTGAAAAACAAAGAAATACTACCAAAAATTGAACGTCGTGTAGCGTAACACACCCTATCCTTAAAAATTACTTCACCGTTATTTAATTTCCTGAATGAGAAAAGGTATATAATTCCAAAAAAAGCGTAATCTTCTTATTTGGTGATGCTCACAAATTTCTTAAATTTCCGCTTTACATGAGTACCTTATAAAGCACATTGTAACGTAACTTAATCCATTAACATAAAAATAATATGCTAGATAAACTTTAAGAAATATTTTCATATTATAAAATAGTTCTTATGTAACAAGTTGTCTCATCTTGCATCAGGAAAAAGGTATACATATAGTTTTTTTCCCTTCTCATAAAAAGGTAAACGAAAAATATGATTCGCATCTTCTTAGTTAAATATTTGCTTTCAGGGCGAAGTCAGTTTTTAAGAGTCTGGAGTAAACATTTGCATTATCAAGTTTTTAGCTTTTCGGATCATTTCTATAAATTAGATTCCCTATCATTCACATTTATTTCCTATAAATATTTGCTTAAGCATATTAAAACAGGTTTTTTTTTCATTTTTTATTATCATTTTACTAAGAACATTTAAACTTTCATATCTTAAGTTAAATAGAATTTTTTATGTGTTTTTTTTTTCTTGCTGAAGTTCTGCATGTGGTAATTCAAATTCAAAATGTCATAAATTTGAATTAATCAGAAAATAAAATGAATACGTACTTATACATTTATTAAAAAATATATTTGTTTGCACAGAATATATTCAATTTGTGTTTTTAAATTACTTTAGTGTTTTTAAATTACTTTACCGTGCATAATTGAATGATGTAACCTCTGAAAATGTGAAAAAATTTAGATTTGTTTTCTTTTCAAACATATTAAATTTTTTTCAAACAATATACATGTTTAAAAAGAAGGATTAGACACATTTTTGTGGGCATAATCTTTAAACATCTCTGAATAAAAAAAAATGCATAGTATTCAAAAAGTATTATTTATTACAATTTGGAAATATGATATTTGTTGAAGAAACTGCATCACAAAAGGCGAGTCTACGGGTCTAATTTTGGGTACTTCGTTAAAATGAATACAACATTTTATCAAAAGTATCCAATCGACAATACCAGACGCTATATATTTGTTATCCTTTGGCATCAAAATACTAAGTAATAACTGTTTTGAAAGTTCCTATAGTAATTTTAAAAAGTTTCTCGCTATTTTTTTAATATAACTATAAATTTCAATAGTTTAATAATATTTTTTTAAAAAAATTCATTTTTGATCAAAGGGCGAAAAATTTCATTTCGCAAAAACAGAAATTCCATCAAACGTCATTCATTATTATTAAAATAACTTATTACTACACAAAATAATTTTTTTAGAATAATTACTTTAATAAGCAATATAACCCAGAAGGTATTCACTACATAAACATGCTTTAAAACACAGGCAAAATTTTTATGCTATATTAATACAAAATTAACGAAATTATAAATGCAAAATAATGAGTGAAGGAAATCATAAGTAAAATGAAAATCATTTGACTCATTTGCCATTAGAATAAATTTGAATTTTCGCTTATCCAATAGAATATTCAGTTGCACTTTAAGGGATATTAATAAGCTTTTTATTCAAAATAATTAATCTCTTTTGAAATATTACGATTTACAAACATAATTATTTAAGTTATTCGTGCATGAGTCCCTTCCAAATTATTCAAGCTTTAATTGGAGTTCTAATGCACAATCATGCAATGCGTGTTACATTAGAGTAATGTACTAAGACTGTTAATTTCTATCTTTAATTATGTTATCTGGTTTCTACGCTGCATGTTCTATGAGGATTACACACAATTTAATTGCTGAAATTACGCCTAAAATCATTTAAAGCATTTAATTTAGTTTCAATCTTAAATGCCTTAATCACCAGCAACGTCGCATGATTCTTGCCCATAGGGGAATAAATCTGGAATTGGGACGGATTAAAATTGCTCATTTAGCAAGCACGGACTTCAAATCCAGTTATTACGTAAGCATGATTTGCAGGTTTGCTTAGGCATGTTAAAATGAAAGACCATAAAATAAATATATTTATGAAATTCGGTATACATTTGAATACACCCTGTCACCATGCACCATATTATCTTTAATAATAAAAATGAAGTTTTGTGTGTATGTATGTCTCTTATAGACTCATAAACTAGGCATTTGTTTGACTCGTAACTAAGCAAAAATATGTAGTTCATACTTAAGTTTCATATTTTGAACCTCCAGAGCTCAAAATGTTCCAGTTTTAGAGAAAATTCGAATATTCTGACAAAAATACACCACTTTCACTCAAATCTGATCATTTTTTTTCCCTTTCGTAATGCCATTCGGCAGAAGAAATTAAATAAAACTTTTAGGAAAATAATAAAAAAAAATCAAAAAGGTTGATTTTGTTCTGTTGCCAATAACATTCGGAAACAAAATTCATTATTTGAAAATTAATTTACATATTTCAAGTGACGCAATTCCGTTTAATTTCCCTTCCAGGATTTTATTGTGGGTTTAGGTAATGGATTTTTATTAATGGTTCTGTTGTTTGCAAATATGCATATTTAAGCTATTTCCGTGAATTATATATGTAAAGGATGTTCAAAGCCTAACGTACTGGAGCTGCATATTAGGGATTAACTTTTTCAATATTTCACCAAATACATTGCCGAACTGGCCAAATTCTTGCCTAAACGCGCCAAATGCGCCATTTCTTTGAAAAATTATAATAGGTTGATTGTTTGAATGGCGTCATGGATAGAGCACTATAATAAGTGTGTTTGTAGCTATGTCTCTTTTCTAACCAAATTCTTACCAAAAAGGCGCCAAATGAGCTAAAGGGTTTTATATGTTTATGTAGGAAATTACAATAACTATTTTGTGTGCATTTTGTTAGCAACAGTATTTTATACTTTATAACGAGCGGGTATAACAACATAAGTTTACTATCTTATAATGGATAAAATTGCACATATAATTGTATCCAATTTCAAGAAAACCTTTACTCAGTTGCTACAGCACAGTTGTTTCATTATGCCCGAATTTCATTTACATCTTCTAAAAACTTATTTCATTTACATCGGATTTTTGTGCTGCAGTATGTAAAATTGTTATGGTAAAAATGTCATGCCTAACATATTATTTTTTAACATTAATATTCATTTATTTTATTAAGTAAATAGCTGGATTTACCCAATATATTTTATAATATTTCTGATTTTATACAATGTCAATTTTCATCCACTCACATCACTGAATTCATTCAAAATATCCACTCGGTAGAATAACAAGGGGTGTATAAAACTACACGACTTTGAGTATGCGTGATTTTTTTATTTATTTAAAAAAAACCTTTCAACAGACACTAGGATTTTTTTTACCAAATTTGAAGTTAGAATAAGCGACCTCCAAAACATGTAGGAAACATCAAATCTCCATTCCGGATTTTCGACCAGGTAGTAATACCATTTCATCACGTTACATTTCATAGGAATTGAAAGTAAAAAATAATATCAATACATTTTAATTATCTTTAAAAGCATAAACGTGTTCTCGTTTTTGGAAACCTAATCAATTAATTTTTTATGAAGAAGCGTCTACTAGGATATGATAAAAGCTACTTATACAATTAATTAGTTACATCATATATCCTGTTATCATAAACCATGCATGAACGTTAAAAAGAATTAAGTACGTGATGTGACAGACAACAAATATGAACTCTATGAAATGCTTCCAGTACTTACTATGCATACTTTAATATTATAATCTAACATATCCATGATGTAACATTGTTCGTCACATATTTAAAAAAAATACAATTTATTTGGTTAATTTTGTCCTTAAATTTTTAGCATAGAACTACAATTAGAATTTTGTAAAAGATCACATATATCTAATTGTAATTAAAGAATTTTTCTTTTACAATTAACTACTTTATTTTAAATGTCCTACTTTACTGCAAAAATTTGGCTAAAATTATCATGATAGCAGTTTGTAAAAAAATTCCTTATGCACTGAAAAAAAATTAACCAATATTAAAAAAATATATCTAAAACATTTCCTAAAATCTTTTTCCAGAAAATATTATGAATAATATTTTTTTAAATACATAACTAATATTAGTTTGCATGTACATTTGTATATACAAACATTTGTATTGTAGAGTTTGAAGAATCTTTTATGTATCCAACACAATATTTATTTAACTTTGCGCGTGCATTTTATCTATCCCTCACAGCTTCACTGCAAAAAAATCCCCTCCTGAATTGACATTTCTTAAAGCAACGATATAGCTATAGGTGAGAAGCCTCGTGATTTAGAAAAACGGTCAAGTGACGTAGTTGACCTTCTATCACCCAAAGTAAACTTATATCGTCAAGATATACGTACGTATGATATACATATTAAATGTGCACTGCTTTTCAAATACACGGGACGATGAGTGTTTCTACTTGTAACGTTACTCTAATAAGATGTCTAAGGTGAGGACATAATCTCAATGAAAAAAAATTGAGAATGTTACTATCGAACTAAATTGAACATGAAAATTAAACCCCTCGACTCAACAGCCTTTAGTGGGCCAAGGCCTGCCGTACCCATTTCAGCGTACTTGACCAAGGACCCTGGGGTATTAGGCATATGTCCCTGTGAGATGGTCATTGGTCAACCTCACGCGGAACATCCATTGTTTAGTTCGAAAGCATGCTTAGTCCTCATTTTATCGACCCACTTATGGGATGAAAGGATAAGTCTACCTCACCAATCCGGGACTCGATCCCGAGTCTTGTGGCGTGGTAATGCAAAGAACTATCATTAAACCACTAAATTTAACTCCTCGACCGCCCAATACTGGGCCAAAGCCAGCGGTACCCAATTCAACTTTAGTGACCAAGGGCTCTGGGGTGCTAGCCATTCGTCTCGGTTAGAGAGCAGGATCCTCAGTGTTTAGTTCCCAAGCATATTGGGTCCTAATTTTATCGACCCAATTAAGGATGAAAGGTTGAGTGAACTTTGCCCAATCGTTGATTCAAACCCCGAACCTGTCCACGGCAATGCATAGCACTACCACTGCGTCGGGGCCCGGATGGCCGAGTGGTTAGCATCGCTGGTCAGCAGTCTGCGCGCTGTAACGTGCGCGGGTTCTATTCATGCCTTCGTCCTGGGTGTACTTCCTTTCTCTGTGGCAGTAAAAACTATTTATGTGTATGTCTCACTTGACGAAGGCTTATAAGCGGGTCTCTTATCAAGCACACAAGTCGGAATATATAACCTCACCACCACCACTGCTCCGAAGGTATCTTTATTAGAATGGCGCTCCTCCAAGAGCTCCCATTATTATTGCCTTGAGAAGACATTTAGAAGGTCTTGAGATATTTTACAGATGCGCAAGCATCTCCATGACTTTTTGATGACGATTAAGCGATGTTCTTATCGCTATATCTCTCGCATAGACAAAATGTTTGTATAAAGTATTTTTTCACTGTATCTGACCAGACATTTAAAAAAAAAGCATTAATAATAAAAGAAATTAAAAAGTCATTGTTTCCGTAATTTCATTTAAACTCAGACAAATATTATTTCTATATAAAATTCAAAATTATAAGATAATGAGATTTTATTTTCATATATTTCTTTCAGTACACTTCTCAACAAATATTTTGTAATGTGCTTCCCACTTTACAATTCGAGTACTCAAGTATATAACGAATACTCAGATTCTTGATAAATTTATTTTAATATATTGCGTATCTTACAATCACATTTTCAAATAAACTTAACGTCCAATAAATTTAATTATATTTCATGTCTTTATTTAATTATTTTATTCAGTTCCTTAAATTTATTCCAAATAATTATGCATATTTATTAGGGATATTTCAACGCCTCTAAACATATCAAAGGTTAAGATTTTGAAAACAAACTATCCTACCAAACATTATTCCAAGTTATTTTATTTCACTCAAACAAAACCATATTAGCTACAATAAACACATATTACCACATTCTCTTAAACTCCAAGTGACCACATAACTTTCTCCACAACTGCCCCATTTCATTTCCTCAATATCTGACCCCCCAACCCCTTTCGGCCAAAGTTGACAGACGTATATGTATGAATATATTCAGGAACGTACACACAAACCATCGGTTGATATGCCATCGATTGGAGCCCCCTTACTTTATTCCCCACCCCCGCAAAATCTGACGGCAGCGCCCCCATTGAGGGTTTGGCTCAACACTGTCCACAAATTCTCTCTATTTCTCAGTCGCACTTGAGCTCTTGCACAAGAAACTTCAAGTAAACAGTCGAAGATTTGAACGGCCCAGGACACATGTTCTGTTAACGGGAAGATTTTATGCTGTTGAACGACAGTGAGTCTAGCTTTGTTGAAGGTAATGTGTTTGGTGTAGTACTTGTTGGTGAGAGCAGATGGTGTTTTGGAGGTCTAGGCCGGAGAGAACGATAAACATCTGTTTGGAAATTGACAGCTTAGAAAGTTTGAAAGTTACCAACAACGTAAACGGTGCTGCGGCTCTGTAAATAACTCTTTTTAGTTGATTTTATTTTCGTTAAACATTTATTTGAGCTTAACTAAACTTGAACATTTACCAATATTTTTAAATTTTGATCATCAAGAAATATTTGATGGCTTGACAGTTGCTCTTCGTTGCCGATATTTAAAAGAATTTAGAATATTAATCAACTTCACGTGCTGAACTACATTTTAATGAAATTTCATTAATATCCATATAATGGATAAAAACTTTACAAAATTGTATTTTTTACATCATCATGTTAAATAACTCTGTTATTGTTTACTCTAAGCATTCATATGAGTTACATAGTATGAGAACTTTTCTTATGCGCCAATAAAGGATGGCAAGCAAGATGGTTTAAAGAGACTATTCCAAAACATGTAATATCAAATACATATCTAACCGCATATTAGAGACCTTCCTGAAAAACTTCAATCGTTAAGTTCTAGATCTTAACATTTCCTTGTAGACAGATATACGTAGACTTCATTTGAACATAACTGGTGCTATCCTCATAATCTACAAACTGAATGTAAACACTTACTTAATATCTTCATACCATCCACATATCTGTTTTGAATCATTACGAGAAGAAAAAAATATCAAAATTAGTCGTCGACCAAAGCAAACTATTAAAAATCATATCAAGTAATCTATTCGACTTATACATGCAAATTTAGAAAGATCACATTCCAGACTGGCTGACACTAAATCTACATAAAAGCACTACATAAACATCTTTGAATCATCAAAATATCTGCTGAAACATACTCAAACAAGATACATTCTCATAAAATATCCTCCAGCTCACAACTATAGTGAGTTTTCTTCGGACATTTTCGTCGACCTTGAATGCTAACTATCTGCTGGAACATATTCAAATAAAGATACATATCCAAGACTACCCACGAGCTCCCAATTCTCAAATAGGTGTGAGTTTTCTTCTGAATTTTTATTCTACTTTAGATGTGAACTACCTTTTAGAACATATTCAAACAAGGGACATTCTTTATAAAATATCCACCAGCTCACAACTATAGTGAGTTTTCTTCGGACATTTTCTTCGACCTTGAATGCAAACTATCTGCTGGAACATATTCAAATAAGGAAACATCCTCAAAACTATCCACCAGCTCACAATTGCAGTGAGTTTTCTTCCTACATTTTCTAGTACCTTGAATGCTAACTATCTGCTGGATCATCTTCAAATAAAGAGACATCCACAAAACTATTCACCAGCTCACAACTATAGTGAGTTTTCTTCCGACATTTTCTTCTACCTTCTTTCTACTATCTGCTGGAACATA
Source organism: Hylyphantes graminicola (assembly GCA_023701765.1). NCBI lineage: Eukaryota > Metazoa > Arthropoda > Arachnida > Araneae > Linyphiidae > Hylyphantes > Hylyphantes graminicola. The sequence goes on along the minus strand of CM043117.1, from coordinate 29,763,329 downwards.
TTCAAATAAAGATACATCAAAAAAGATCCTCAAAACTATCCACCAGCTCACAACTGCAGTGAGGTTTTTTTCTCGGACACTTTCTTCTCCCTTGGATGCGAGCCGTAGTGTGGGCCTGAGTAGCTACGCTGGAGTCATCACAGAACCTCGTGGCTACCTCTCCAGCCGTGTTGCCCTTGTTCGCCGCCCAAAACCACCACCACCACCACCCGGCCTCCCCCGAACTGACCGGACAGGCGCCGCCTTGGGCCGCCTGTGGGACCCTGGCCTTTCCATCGGCCGCCGTGCTGCTTCCCAGGCTAGGAACGGTAAGTGGGCTAAAAACTATTTAAATGTTTGGCGTTATAGTTAATTTGTTTGACGTTAAAGTTCATTAAATGTCTGACGTTATAGTTCAGTTAACTAACGTAATAGTTCATATAATTATTTGACGTTATAGATCAGTAAATGTTTGACGTTATAGTTCAGTAATTGTTTGGAGTAAGTTTATTAATTGCTTGAAGTCAGTTTATTAATTGTTTGACATTAAAGTTTATTAATTGTTTGACTTTAGAGTCCATTAATTGGTTGACGTTATAGTTAATTAATTATTTGACGTTATGTTCCTTACTTGTTTGGCGTTATACGTTATAGTTTATAACTTATTTGAAGTTTTAAGCCATGGTTAGTTACTAATTGTTTGACGTTACATGGTTCATTATATGGTATCATGGTTCATTAGTTGTTTGGCTCTATAGTTCAATTAACATTTTTAACTTATAGTTCATTTAATTGTTTAATTTCATAGTTCATTATCTGTTTAATTTTGTTGTTCATTTAACTGTATATTTTTGTAGTTCATTTAACAGTTTGACTTTACAGTTCATTGAACATAGTGACGTTATAGTTCATTTAAGAGTTTGACGAAATAGCTAACTTAATTTTAAGAAATGTAATTTAACTTAAGGGAAACACCATTGTAATTTAACTTAACTGTGATAAATTTGTAATTTAATTTTGCTGCGACACAATTGTCATTCATGTCATTTAACTTTCTAATGACACAAAAGTAATTTAACTTTACTGTGACAAAAATATAATTTAGTTTTGTGGCACAATAGTAATATGACTTAACTGTTGCACAATTGAAATTTCATTGCATTGTGACTATTATAATTCCACTGTTTTACGTAATATACTACCTAATGCTTTGTTTAAATAAATATTTTAAAGCTTGGTATTAAACTTAAAAAATATTTTTATCTATAAAAAAGGCACCTGCTTATACTAAATAGTATTATTTAGGTACCGCTTTTAGTTAAATTATAATCTATCAGAAAACATTTTATCTAAAAGTTCACTTTATTTCTAAACATAATAGTTCACTAAAATATGTCATAATTTCAAGTTCGTGGAAAAGTGTAACAAAATAATTCACTTATTAGCTTGAAATAATAGTTCGTTAAACTGTTTAAAAAAATAGTTAAAAGTTTGGAATAATAAAAATTAAATGATAAACAGGAATTTGGACGCCGTTGTTCACTTAAACGGTTGCATTAATGTTTTCGTTTGACTACCTTTTGTTTTAACTAATTGCCTCATAGATTTTTTAACCCTTTCTTTTAATTATATCAACCACATAATTGTTTCATGTGAAGTACTTTTATTGAAATAGTTTTCAAAAGATAGTCGTTACAAGCTGCTATACCTTAAATAACACTCTTTTAACTACCCATAATTAAACCATGAATGGCTAAATTAGTTTTGAGAAAAATTCAGCCGTAATTTTTAGTAAGTGTATTTATTAAACAATTAATTTCAAAATTCCGCATCATTTCCTTTCATAATAAAACAATTTTAAAAATTATTTTCTACATTACAAAAACTCTTAATACTTTTTGAAACTCACGAAAGCATTTACCTAGTCATCAGGTATCAAACTCATCTGCGAAGTTTAACCAACATAGAGGGATGGAGCAACAGTACGCCCTTTGCGTGATACCATCGATAATGCATCTAAATGCAGGTTCCTAACACGCGATTAAGGGCTATTGGGCTATTGATACTTATAGATCCGTATAAAGAACGACTCTGAATTTTGGAATATCCCTGGCAAAGTGTATTTGATAGACTTTCCTGGGTTATGCATGCTGAATTAAGGCCAATTGGAACCCATTTTCAGAATAAATATTCTTCACTAAGCTATAATTTATTTCCAATTTTGGGCTATTGAAGGGTCAATGACATATGTATTCGAAAAATTCGAAGGAAATAGGTTTGCACATTTGAGACTTGTTAGTGGTATTGGCAATTTATTGTTATATCTTAGTTATATAATTTTTAAGCTTTATATAAAAATTCAATGTTATTTCCATGTATATCTTTTAAAATTATTTGAAAATAATAATTTTAGCATTAATTTGAAAATTTTAAAATAATTGCATCCATCTTTAGTTTTGATAAGAAAAGTATTTCAGGTGCCATCCGAAGTAATGTCGCAGGTAAAATTACGGAACATAAAAAATACATTACATAAATTTGACCAATTACATATCCCGTTTATGCCTTTTATGACAACTTGGTGTTTTTTCAACATTACACTTCGTGCGTGACTAAAACATTTAAACGGAACCTCAAATTCAGGTCCAGCAATACCACGTGTTTACGGGACATTCATTCTTCCAACCATCATAGCATGATCTTTTCAAAAGTGCGAAGTTCTGAGGTACACAAGTTAAAGACATATTTTGTAGAATATATTTCTGTTTCAAATTTTAAATATTAAGAATTGCCGCAAAGTAAGAAATCAGAGATGACATATCATGTTTCACTTTGCCATTAACCCTTTCAGTCCCAAAAATTTACTACACTACAGAAACATCTGATATTCACAAAATAAGCTTATTTTAGGTCAAATATACGAATTCCATAAGAAAAAAAATTCATTTAAATTTTTTATAAGGTTTTTGAAACAATGCCAAAATTCTTTAACTGTGGAAAACAACAAAATAAAAAAATATATATAAGATAAAAAACACTTCGAGTTATATATTTTAAGGTACCTGACCATATTATTATAAAAAAATTAGTAATTATTTTAACCGAAATAGTTTAAATTGTGTTTTAAATATGTGGAACTGAAGTGAACTTATCAAAAATCAGGAGAAACGCTTGTTGACTATTTTCTAAAGAAAAAAAATAGTAGTTCTGACTTCTATTGAGATTAATGTAAAATATTGTCTGATAGAACAAAGGATGAAGAATCGAATGATGTGTGTTTGGATGTCAGAACGGGACATAAAAATTTTGAAAAAAATATTGAAGGTGATGATGCCAAATGGCATCACTGGGACTGAAAGGGTTAAGAGATAACGGATAATATATATTTTATTTTCAGCAACTTTAACAAATGTTTTATAATGAATGTTTTCAATTCAAAGTCAGTACGATTTGAATAACGCAATAGACAAAATCATACATAGGACATATGTTATGGATAAAACATAGACAAAATTTTATAAAAATATTTTAAATAAATCTTTAAAATAATATTAGTAGACAAATTGTTCTGAAAATATTTTAAATAAAAAAACGATGCATACACCATTTTATATTGATCTCAAATCACTCTTATAAGTTTATCAATGAAATTTGATACATTAGGTATACAAATACAATATTTTGTAACATACAAATGTAGTATTATCAGGTATTCCATTCGCACATTAAACTTTTAACAAAAACAGTACAACCCAGTGCGTGATGCCAACGATAACGCATTTAATCGCAGCCAATGCAGGCCCAGCACGCGATTATGGGACATTGGCACGTACCACTCCAGTAGAAAACAATCCAAAATTTTTAGAACGGCGATGAACGGACGATCGATGTTTTTCCAATTTTCCTCTGGCTACTTTTTCTTTGCCCTACTTATCAACGCAGCCAGTTTTTCCATAAATCTCTGTGTATAAAGCATGCAGGCTCTCAGATGTTCGAGCGTTTTTTTGGGAGAGTTTTTATTTCGTTTCATAAAAGGGAAACTGGCGCCGTGATCGATGAGGTTTGTTATGGTGTCCGGTGACCGGTGGGATACTTGTTTGAGGTTGAAAAATATACAAGTTGTGTAGGAGTTTGTCCGTTTATTTATGGGTCGTAAACTGAAATCGTATTTCGAATTCGTTGCAACCTTTAGTTGTGTTTTTCAAATTGAATAGTCTGACATGTTTATGCCGACCCGGCGGCGCAATGGTTAAGTTGTTAGCCTTTGGAGCTCCTGGGCCCGGGCTCGAATCCCAAAAGGGCATAGATGTTTGTGTTTGTCTAGTATATATGGAGTACGTGCTCGTTAAATCTGTTGGATCCAAAAGTCCTGTGGGTGGTCATTGCGCAGTTTTACCCGAGTACAGGTCACTGGAGACTATTTCCCTCTCCTTCAGGGACATGTCTAAATTGTGGAGGTGGCGCACGATAGATGGCAGCATATCCCGAGTATGTGTGTGTTGTGTCTGTTTTACTTGACGAAGGTTTATAAGCGGGTCTCTAACCAAGCACGCAAGCCTGAAAATTTATGTCAACCAACCAACATGTTTATGATCCTTTATAGGAAAGTATTATCGTATATGAGATAGTCGTTCTCCATGCAAGTAATTTTACATTAGATTTTTAAAACAAATATTACTCTATATGCAATGATAAAATATCGATACAAATTAACTTCATTTTTAACGAAACTAAAACAATTTATTAGTTAAAGCATTATTGAAAAATCCTTCAATAACATTTAGCTGAGTGTTTAAGGTGATTCAGCTTATTTTTAAGTGAAATTTTGTTACATGTTAGTAATTAATATATGTATTATAAATGAGAAATAATATAATTTTCGTATGCAGACATGAATTAATTATTTACATTGTAATCAATGTAATTAAATGATCTTTTAATAATACAATATGTGCTAGCAATAACTTAACATTTTTCAAAGAAAATGAAAACTGTTTTATTTTGGAAAATATTGTCATTTAAAATGACTTTATTAAAATTGTGATGCTTATAGTTACATCAATATAATATAACATGTTTACTTTAGCAAACAGAATTTTTACTATTTTTGACTGTTCCGTTCAACTTCTTTTGAAGTAAAAGAAAGTCTTTGAAGTATAAAATTGATATTGGAAATTTTCAAATTCAGGTATTCATTTGAATAGAAGATTACATTTCTGAACATTGAAATGTTGCTTTCACTAAACCTTCATGACCTAGCAACAGAAATATTGAAATATTTTATTTTCGAACAAGTAAGATAGATGGATATTTTTAGGACTATATTTGTATTTCAAACAACAGGAAAAGGTCACATGAAAAATGCAGAAACTGTGTGGATTTACTATCCTACATAAATGAAATGGATAACGATTTATGAATTTGTTACATTCGATTCAAAACGTTTAATAAGCCAATAATATTTTTAGTAATACATTGATGCACTATAAATGTGTCCATTATCGTTTTGGTTGAAACTAAAAAGCAACGAAACAACAATTACTTACATATTTCCCACAGAACATTTAACACTTTTGATGGAATTTTAACCATTAATAGCGAAATCTTGTCAAATCACTTGAAGAAAAGTCAATGACCCCTAAAAGCATATATTTCTTTTCTAAATTGGAGATCTTATTGGTAATTTGATGCCTTATCTACAAGCTAAATAAACGTGGTTTGTTCGATTAAGGAGTACAACCAAACCCTAAAGTACTGAAAGCAAACGAAGCTCATTCCAACTCGGATTTCCCATTTAAACGCCCATTTAACTTCGGTTTGTAAAAATTGTAATAAATATATTGATCAAAAATTCTACGGATTGACCAAAAGCCTTTGCTTTTGACTAAAATACTTTTCTTGATTATTATTTTCTCACAGAAAATATTTTTACTAATAATTAAGTATATGTAATTTTGGTAAATATAATTAAATCAAGTTTCAGCATTATAAATGTGCAGTGGGCACATGTAGAGAAACGGCATCAGGTAATTTCTTAACGTGTTTTCTTAAAGCGTTTTCTCACGTGTCAACGTATTCATTTAATTATCAAGTTAATTAAATAGCATACTCTGCACATTAACATGTTGAATCTATTTAAAGCAACGAGAAAAATACATAGGAAAGCACTATAAATTAACCAATAACCATAATATACACCCACTGTGAGAGATAAGCATTTGCATTTTTTTAGAGTGGCCAACATGTTTCTCTACATTAATTTCAGATTAAAATTTTCAACTCATTAAATACATTATAATAAAATATTTGTAACGAATTTATTTATTTCGTAATCAGTTTTAGAAACTTCCTAATTCTTTAAAATATTTAAATTTAATGAAAATAAAAATAATACTTTTTCACTTATATGTGATTACGAAAAAACTAACAATCCCTTAACGAGCATTCGCCTGTATCTTTCAGAGAGTATCTAACCACCAGAGAGATAATGATGGGCCCATTAGCTGACTTTCAGGTTTTCTAGCAAAACACTTATTTTTTAACTACTCATTTATTTTTTAAAAAAAGTTTGAGGAGTCCATAAAAATATTTACTACAAAAATAAAATCTATCCAAAATGTAAAACAAAATTAATCAATGAGTTGAAGAATTTTACATTTGAAACATGTTCAGTGAAAACAAGTTTATAGTTTGTCCCAAATTGCATTTCCCACAGGGGAATTAATTTTCCAATACAAACGCTATTTAAAGCTCTGTCTAAGTAACACGGCGCCCTGTCATTGATTTTCAATTTCCTTTCTCGTTGGTGTACCGAAATCGGAATAGGACCGTATGAAAGCCAGTAGAAATAGGGAAAGGAAATAGCTGGACGTGTTTTTATCCCATCGCTCCAATAACATGTGGCTCAGAAAACCGCCCCTGTCATCAGCATTCAGCCATGTCGGTCAGACGAAGAAAGAACACTAATTTGGTTTTAGTTCTTTTTTTCATTTAGTTCGTTTTTTATTGGTTTTTTGGAGGTTAAAGGATCAATACTCATTTGAATGAACCTACACAGTTGATGACGTGTACTCATTTGCATGCAGTGGTACTGCATATTTTATGGCGTGAAAAAGTAACTTTGTTAACTTTTTAAACAACTCAATGAACTGGAACACGACTTGTGGGTGAATAATAAGTTTTTTTGTAAAAAAAAGTAGTTTTTGTAGATTTTTTCCAATACATTCAAGTAAAAGTCAAATTGTAGAAAAAAACTTAGTCTACTAGAAAAAAACACCAGTAGGATAGTAAAATACCAAAAGCGAAATTTAGATTGTAAAAACTAGTATTTTACTTAAATCTACAAATTCTTATATTAAAAATATCTTACCCATTCACTCTTAACCATAATTACAGGATTTTGCTCTCTTAAATAATGCATATAGATTATCATTGATCATTTTCATACAGAATATTTTACCATTCTGAAATTCAAATGATAGAAAACATTCTTGGTTTAAAACAGAGTACAGTCCATTTTTAAAATGAACACATCATTGTAAATTAGAATGTAACCGATACTCAAATGAGAATATTGAAAAAACTATTACATTCTTCAAATTCCGCCCATTCTCTTATTCATAGAATCTTACTTATTCCCCTCATATCCCATAATTTCAGGGGACATGTCCCCTCCATGCGAAGCGATCCTTTTTTCGCCCCTGGTATTTCAATTTGGATGATTGATGTTCTAGGGGCGACCCCTTTTTATAGAGGATAGGTACTTGTGCCTCTGTAGGTCCATTTCATGGTGATCTTTGCGCTTTATACGTGCTTTAGCTCTCAATCCATGTTGAATATTAATGCCGTTCCATTTCGAATAACCAGACTGTTTTCTAATAATGTGGAACAAATTATATTGTATTGGATGAAAATAAAGTAATATTTTCTACTACATCTCTAACAGTACTGTTAAACTCAATGTTTAAAAAATCATTTAAATAAATGCATCGTCTCAAGAATAACGTTGCACTACTGTTTATATTTTTTGATGATACAATTTAGCTTGATTGATAAAACGGAATGATTATAAATATTTATACTATGTATTCAAATTTGCTCAAATCTGACCATGCCTGTATAATTAGAGATCTACTCCAACTAAAAGTTTGAATATCAGTTGTTGCATCGACATTTTCTTAGAATCTTAAAAAATAACCTACTCAGGCATCATTCCACCTCAAAAGACACAAATAAAATTATTTATATTACCCTAAAAATTATAATAATTAAATAAGCAAAGACTTCCTCCTACATTTACACTTAATTTCAGAAATTCAAAGAATTTAAGGGAATATTTATATTCTTTATTCTTGTTTCGTCTAAAGGTGATGGATGATGAATGTGTTTTAGCAACGCCCCTTTTTTCAGAAGGGAGTTTCCTTCCAAAAAAGTCCCCCTAAAAGTATACTCAATCACAATTCTAAAGTTTTATACGAACTCTTACTTTTGGTGATGCTGAAAAATCGCACTTTTCGCCGAAAAGCGATAATTCTCTCATGTTAACTCCGTAGGAAAAGGGTCACCATTCATTTGGTATTAAGAATGGTTTTTGTTTATTTTCGAATTTAAATATGCTAAAATGCATTACAGTTGGATATGTAATTGCCTTGAAAGTTTTTTTTTTTACATTAACCAATTTATGATGATTGAATAATTAAAAAAATCATTTAAGTGAAAGCATCGTTTCAAGAAGGACGTTTTACCACTGTTTATAATTTTTATATCATACACTTTAGCTTGATCGATGAAACAGAATGAGTATAAATTATAAGAAAAGAGAGCAAAAGAATTATAACAAAAATATTTTTCACACGCAAATGAGCTTTTTGTTGATATATCCGTTGTTGGATAAATTAATAGATTGATAAAAACTATTAGGCAAAATACGCACGCTCTTTTCCATACAAATGCTACATTTGAATAAGTCTATATTTACTGATAATTTTTAGGTATAAACTAATATACTATCTTAAAAATGACACATTGAGTAATTGCAAAAAGTAACTCAGGTGTTTGAATTATAACAACTTAACGCAAATTCATTTTCTTTTCGTAAAAAATCATGTTGCCCAATTCTCACTCCTTTTTAACCAGAAACTAATATTCGCTATATTTTCAATATGTTTTTAATTCCTACCAAACTAACAAATAAAAACTTATTCGCAACTTTCTGTTTTTGCATGTTTTTGGGGGAAGGGAAAATAGTTGCATCAAATTCACAATTATTAACTGCGAAAAAAAGTGATGTTTCTGTTACAAAAACGCAGCATTTTTTAGCATAATTGAGATGGTAAACAAACAAAATGATCACTCAACTAAAAGTTGGGAAAAATCAATAATTGTAGCACGACATGGTTTTTTTTATCTCAATGCCGAACTCAATATTTAGATAAATGAGTATAATGTTGAAAAAGATAATTATAGCCCGGAGAGTAATTAGTTGTGTAGAAACTTTCTCGGTGGTTCATTAGCCCTATTATCGACATAATGCAGTTTCACAATAGGGAAACAATGATACTTTGAAGGTATTATAATATTACATATCAGCTGAAAAGCGGTAAGTAATGAAATTTTCATTATATAAGGACATTTAAAACGTGCAGAAATATTTAAAATCAAAAGAGATTAAATTTATGTATTCAATTAATTTGTAAATAGTATTTTCTTTAAACTCTAGTTCTACAAGGATGATTTTAGCCAAAATATTTTATCGTGATAAGAAGGTTTCTTTTGACAAATGTATTTTATTACCATACTTAAGATTATTCCATATTTAAGAAGCGAATGCATCTCAAATATTGGTCGGATTCAAGATGGTGGCAAATAATGAGATATGTCAATTTCTATAGTTTCTAAATCAACAAATTTATTTTCAATGTTTAAAATCTGATATGTAGAGTCAGTTGGCGTAAATATGACGACATATTGATTTCAAACAGTAATTTTTATAAAAAAAATCTTTTAAACGTATTTTAATTTAAATTCCACATAGCATATTTCAATTTAGCAAATTTAGCATTATTAACTAAACATATTTTATTGAAATTGTTTCCAGCATGATTTATACATTTATTTTGTTTTAAAAACCTTTAAATGGGTGTTAAAATTTCATTGTGGTTATAATTACACAAACTGATTTGATTATAATTCCATGAGCGTCTACAAATGTACTTCTGATTTACAAAACTTTTTTCATCGAAATTTATTTTTCATAGTTATAGCGTAGCAGTTTTCTCATATTTTCTCTTAATAAAAAATAACGATTGTTTTCTTTAATTGCTTCATTATTTATTTTAGTCCTTAAAAAATTCAAAATTTTCCTCTTTGTTACAATTGGTTATGCACTTATTTTCACGGCTCCAAGGTGACACAAAATCGAGCTGAATCTGTAAAACTTTTTTGAAGACGAAAATCAGTCATTTCCACTTCTTTTTTTATTGATAGAAAATTTCTTCCAAGCCATAAAAATGACTTAGCATGTTTTACAAGAAATTGCTGAAAAAATGGACATTGCATTTCCAGAAACAGGAGATTCCCTCATTTACTATGATGTAGTTCAGGTAACCATTTTAAGGCCAAATCAATCAGTCTTCAAACATATTTAATGATAACTACTCGTGCACATTCCACCTCGTACACATTCCATCCTTACAATTGTTACGAAATCAAAAGTTTTGGCTGCGATAATATGTATTTGATATAGGATAAGTTACATAACTTTTAATATTGAACGTGAAACTCGAAATAAAGGTACAGTAACCTTAAGACAAGCTCTGTCTCATGAAGAATTGTTAACACATTGATAGAATTTTTTTTAGAAATTTAAAGTTCCAAGTACAACTATTTTCTCTACTTGGTTAGTTAGCAACGAAAAACATCAAAACAATAATTGACAGCAATTTACAAAAACATGGTAGAAATGGATTGAAAAATATTATTATCCGCTTTGTAGATATGGATGTGTTAATTTCAGCCATTGCATACTTAATTTGAATTTCAGATAAGATCCTGAAACGGTTTGTTTTGAATTTGAAACAAAATATATACATTTATTCCTGTTTATTGCAAAAGCTGCAGCAACTGGCAATGCTTTACAATTGACAGCAATTGTGTTTCTACGGGAAAGTCATGAAATTCAATCTTGGAAAACTCCCTCAAACTTACATTTTGATAACCTGTCACATTAAATGTTTACAAAAAAAAGTGTTCTACTTTCTAGTGATAAAATAAACTGGTTGACTATTATCTGTTTTCCTACTTAAATTATCATCTTACATGTTTCACAATAATTATTTTATTCCATAATTCATTAAGATTTCATTGTAAAGCATATATTAAATCAAATTCATTGTACTTTCTACAAATATGTTATAACTTAATATATTTTACAAGACAATCTATCTAATTCTCAGACAATAAAAGGATATGTTCTTAGTAGAAACAATAAATAGCGTCTTTGATATAATACTCAATAAAACAAAAAGCATTAATCAAGAAACACATTGTTTGACAACAAAAGAACTCATATGCTTGGTACATAAAATTTCTATTAGAGAGTTCACCTTTTATCCGTAAATATTGCAGAGATAAATCCATCAAAATTCCATTATATATTCTTCTGCACTGATGTAAAGGAAAATCCTTCTAATAAGTAAAATTAATGTTCCTTCCCTTTTCGATTAAGTTTCCTTGAAACTCTATGCATATTTTGAAGGAATATTCTCAAAGTTTCCATAAATGGGTTCTCAAGTCAATTTTCTACTCAGTGCTTTCTATCTATATTTTATGCAAAAATTCATAAAAACTTGTCAAAATGGGTTGTTTATTCCCTGCTATAATATAAAAGAAATAATTACCTAGGATTGTTATGCATATTTCGGTAAAAGCCCATAAATTGATATGAAAATTAGATTTTCCACACAAAAAAAGCAATTAGCATTATAAATGCAAGAGTTTTAAAGGTTTTTCATTAACTTTTAAGGTAATTTTACTTTGAAAAGAATTTTGGTTTTCAAACATAAGTTTTCGATATTTTATGCAAATGCACAATTTTTGAATGAATAAAATATTTTCTTTACAAGCACACAGAATGTGAGTACATTAGTGAAGTAAAAGCAGAACTAAGTTTTTTAGAAGTCTAAGTCCTCTTGTCTTAACTAAGTTTCCGAGAAATCATTTACATTGTGTTTTATTTGAGAACAAGCGTTGGCTCCGCTAATTGCATTCATACTGTTGTATTATTTTATCATAGAGTATAACAGTGTGTTTTTTTAACAGTGCAGTTTATTTAATTATTTTAGGAAAACCTGCATAGCAAAGTGTTTCCGTCCCTGACAATTTATTTCTCATACTCAATTAAATTATTTGTTTAACACAACTGAACCCCAAATTTATTGATGATATTTTTGTTGAAAAATTCTAAACTAAAATTACGACATCTTATAAATCCTCAATTACCATCACGCTCCTTGTAAATTGCATACAGACCATAGGCGCCATTACATGATACATGTAGATAGCACTGTTTCCGGTACACTGCACAGCTCTAAAAAATCTAGATAATCGTAACTTGTCAGCCAGTAAAACTAGTAAGAAATAAACTGCTTACGTGCAAAGTGAATTAACTTACAAGCAGCTTCAGTATGCTTAATTACTAGATAAGTTTAGGTTGAACGCTTTTGGATGTCTATTTTTAACCTCAAGGAGATTTAACACAGCCACATTAAGCCTCGTCTTTCGGAAAAATGGTCAAGTGACGCGATCGACATCTGATATGGCACCCAACTGGACTTCGAGTGATCGAGTAGCATCGTGTGCTGCGCCGTTGGAACTTTGGACTTCACATATTTAACGAGCACGTCTGTCCCAGCGTACTTGATGTGAAACCAGTAATTAATCAGGTTTTTTTGGCCAAAAATATTTGTATATAGGATGTGGTCGGTTAAGAACTCAGGACACTCTACATAGGAGGCCGAAGCTCTGGCGACTGGGCTACAGAGCTCATTTGTTACAATTATTTATATTTATTTTTGTTTGATAATAATCTCGTCTACATACATGTAATCTGTTTTAGCAGCTCGTACGTTTCAATCGACACCAAGCTTTTTTTAAATGCCGTTAAAGTGGAACAATGGCACTCAAGAAAGGACCAGTTAGATTCAAAGTAATATAATTCTGACTGGCCCCTCTAGTGTTACTTCATTTTGCTTCTAAGCAACCAAACTCGTGCTCGCTCTATGCGCACAATCATTTATTCCGTTTTTGGAACGTCACGCATTGTCGCTATTTTCAAGGTGCACGCATTCGATCATTTATGAGTTATGAATTTCTGCTGCTGAACGAAAAAAACACGCGAAATACTAATTGTTAAAAAAAAACCTAAGAAAGTAAAGAGAGAATGTTGTTTTGAAAGTAATGGGAATGTTTCGTTTTGTATGAAAAAACATTAACGAAAAACATTTTATTTATAATTGAATTTCTTAATTGAATTTTATCATGTTTATAAAATGGCCTTCAAATTATTTATAATTATTATAAAAACACTTTAAATAACATCAATTTTTTATACTTATTTTAAAAAACTTTGAATTGAAAAATTAACTTGAAATTATAATTGCATGTATAATATTAGGTTAATTTAGTTAAATGATTCATACATATTTAGTTAGATTCGTTATTCTTAAAGAAAAATTAAAATGTATCTTCCAAAATGAACTCTACTGTTGTTATAATCATCTTTAAGTGTCACATTTTTTTTAAAATCTGAAAAAATGGTGAAAAGAAATAGCCACCTAGTTCTTGAATTACAGATCTTCATTAGAAACAGAAACCGATGTTAAGATACCGCCAGTATATATTTCTTGAATTCCCTGGCTTGCAATTTGAAGCTATTTCTATTGTTGTCAATCTAAAGAAACTATCATCTCCCCCGAGGTATAAATTCGTTTCTTTTACTTGCATTTGGCGAATATAGACTGAATAACAGTGTATCAAAAATGTTGCGTATTAAGGGATAAGCACATCTTTTATCAGTTTCATGAAATGGTATTTAAAATACAGAACAATAGGTTAAAAAAATAACTAATAATTCTTTAGTGTTGATTTTTTTATTATCAGGATGAAGAAAAATAATTAAAATGCTAATTCAGAGCATCTTTAAAAATTTCTTGAATAAAAAAGCAACTGTTTTATTTTTTAGGCTCAAAAAGTTATAGAAAAGAATTTTTTTTAATTTTTCTTAAAAGCCTTTCATATACCTTTTTAAAAATTAATGCATTTAATACACATTTCCTTAGCATTTTATTTTTCTATCAAAAGAAATCATGAAAAACAACAGTCACACACTGCTTCAGAACGAACCGGAGAACTTCATTAGCAGCCAAAGCCCCAAAGTCATCAAGTTCTTTTCGGTCAATTCCCTTGAATGCAATTTGAAGCTATATATTGGTAGCTAAGCCAATAAAACGATCTTCCATGGTCTCAGAACGGCAGTTCGATTTACTTGATTGCGAACAAATCTACGAATCTCCAAACTAAAAAAAAAATAGGAAGAAATAAATAGATAATTTCTAAATATCTGGTTATAACTTTTTTATAATTCTAATTCCTGAACCTATGTTAGCAAAACATAAAAGAGATTCTTAATGCTTCGATACATGCTTCGTAACCTTTACTCTTTGTTTGAACCAAAAACATGTAGTTTTGTTGCGATGAATGTTTAAAGCCTGGTTAATATCAGCAATCATTATAAATGTCGAAGGGAGTACAAATACTAATTTTTTTTAATTATGGAATTAGTAGTTGTATTGGAAAAAAATACGGTAGTCAATGCGAATAGAAAATAAAAAAATTAACATGGGTAAATCAAGTAGAAATTTGGGGAATAAGCGTTTGAATAGTTGCCATTTCATTTGCCAGGTTAGGCATACCCGACGTTAGTCATTTCGAGTGTATTTTTTCAAGGGCTTATACTTTGTCTCCATTTATAGTTTGGCAAAGCTAAGTATATGAATTAGTAAGTTTACAATCATAGCCCAACGGTTTTTTTCCACCTTTCTCTGGATGAATTACAGACGAATTTCAAAGAATGCTGAGGCAACTTGTAACTCGTTAGCAACAAGACACACTTACACGCTTTGTGAGACACAATAAAGATTCGTTCACTGTTATTTATTTATCTGAAAAATCTTCGTACCCAACTCATAATTATATAATCTACACCTAATGATGACGTATACTAATGAGATCTTTGATAATTCAGGAAAGTAGATCATATAAAAATAAACCCTATCATCGTCAATCATATGAACACAGAATTGGTTATATTTCTAACCTTCTAAATATATAATCTTTTTAAGAAATACAGTAATGCACGTTTTGAGAAATTTTGCGCCAATTTAAAAAAAAAAATGAAACATTTCATCTTCCTCCGTATAGAACGAAGTATCATGATTATTTGGATGGTTAAAAAGGGAACCATTTGCAAGTTGGTGTGATTCCATAGTATTAATACTTTATGCCTATCACTAAGGATATTTGTACGTCATTTGATATTTCACTTATTCTTTGAAAGAAGAATGGCTGTAAATACGTATATTGAGCATGAACTTAATGGCCTCCAACATTTAATTTGCTTAAAATTCATCGATTTTTAGTTACTGTTATATAAAACTAACTTAAAGAAATAGTTTTAATTCATCCATTCCATTACACAAATTGAAAATTCAGCGAAGTAGCTTACGTGTAAAAGAATAGAATTTGCGAATTGTGGCGCTTTTATCAGAAACAGAGGCGGTATTGTGTTGCCAAAGTTGTTTAACCAAGTATAATCATCTTGCATGGGACTTTGAGGTTAATTTTCGAATTAAATTTTGTGACCCTTAAATAACACTAATAGTGAAAGCAATTAGTGTGATAAAGTAATGTTGCTACTTAAAATAAAAGTATTGTTGCTCAATTAGTTTGATTTAATATTTCGTATGTTTAAATGCGTTTTAATAAAAATACTTTGGTAAGAGCTATTTTTGCATATTTTTATCTTTTATTTAGTCAATGAGAAGTATTTAAAACATCAGAAGGTATTCAAAATTATATTTAAATGATATAGTATATATTTATGGCACTCGTATTTCATTCATAGCCAGAAAAAGAAATAACTAACCTTTGGTCTACACGTGCTTCTGCATAATTCCGACTTTAAGATGCCACACATGATCTTTTTTTGCTTGAAAGTTGACTAGATTTTTTATTATACGTATAGAATAAATAAAAAATAAATAAAAAATCATTCATGATAATACACGTATCAGTAGAATTCTTTCAGAACAAAGCTAATTCAACTTCATGCATTTTCTTTTCATATGCATTTTAAAAATATATCAACGTTTCAATCCAACCGAAAAAATCTATTTACAAACATAGAAAACTCAATCTTATAAAGAGTAAGAATACTATTTCTATGATTGAAACACCCTAAGGAATAACTCCAAATCTATCTTCTTACTGTACCACTTCAAACAGAAAAGTTCGCCTACATTCGTCTTTTGCATGATGTTTTGAAAAAGCCGCCCTACTCCAGAAACGCAGCAACTAAACCAAGCATTCAAAACATATTCTATTTCCTCAAAAAGTTTCCTTTTTTTTCTCATGAAATGCCACGAGGCAAACAAGACGCCGGAAAGTGATGAAATGTATGCAAAAACTCGCTCATGGGATACCAAAGAGATAAGACAAAATTGATGTTTGGCGCGAAAAATAGACGAAGACGTCCAAAACTCGCCAAATTCAAGGGGTAAGCCCAAACGAATTTCAATGAGATTCCTATGGTAAAACGTTGTAGTTAGTCTTTGAGATGTGGCTATTGTAATTCAAAATACAATTTGGCAGTTGAGTATTAGTAGGCGATCTCAATTATTATACAGACAAAACTAAAAAATATATAATTATTTTGAAGTACACAAGCTTGTAAAACATTACATAGCGTGGTTGATGACAAAGAAAATCGCCAAAAACGTTACAAAAAGTCTATGGGGTCTTTAAATGTAAATAAAGATTAGCATTACCATAATACTTGTTGAAGCTTTATTTATCCAAAATTTTGCATAAAGAACTTTAAATTCCTACTAAGTGGATGATGTTGTCATGGTGATGCTGAGGTGGTGTTGCCACTTATTTACATAGGTTGCATAATATAATTATTTACTACTTGGGCCTACAATTGAAAGATCAATGACTTCACTTGGTAAAGCAGCATTTGCTTGCAGTAGTACCTACACGGCATCTCACTTTCCTCTCAACTCCAAAAGGGACACAGAGACACGGAGCTTAAAAGCAGAAAAAAGAAGCTTCAATGCATACTTTCGAGGTTTCCCGGGCCACGTCCCAAACTGAATAGACTTTGATGCATTGTTATCGACGTTTCCAAACAAATTTATCACAAGTCGACAGTTTTCAATAGATTGGGTATTTCTTATGCCTCCCTGTTTTTATTTTCTAAATCCTGCTCTGTTGAATGTGTAGCTGTGAGTTTAGATTTTATTGGCAGATTTTGTGAGAGTTGTAGGAGATATTTTCAAGTACGTCACGTCTAAATAAGGCTTGGTATTTTCCAGAGAGACGTAAATATTTCCACGAAGCATTTTGGGAAGAATAACATATGTATGCCTTTGTTTACAGCAAAATGAAAAACATAAGATTTATCCCTTCAAATTACGATCATATTTCAAAAATAAGCATATAATTCATTAATGAAGAATTAAGGGAGCTGTTTATACTTTGAATTAGTATAAAAAAAGTTTAAACCCATGTAAAAAAAAAATTAAAAAAACCCTACAAAATTAATAATTAAAGTTACAAAACGTTTTCGTTGCCTATTTCCGATCTCCTAGAGCATATTTAGCACAGGTGCGTACACTTCATAATTTTTAAATGGAGTCAATTGACGTGGTCAACATCTGAGCCGGCATCTATTAAAATCTTTGAGCTACATAGTAGGCAATGCACTTGCAAAACTTTGTAATACAGGCCTTCTGTGGCCTAGTAGTTAATGAGCCAGCCTTATTAATTCATACGACAATTATGTTTGATCTAAGTCAATAAAAAGTGCTTGATAAAAGACCTAACCTTTTTTAACTCATTTGCACCCTCTAAGGTTGAACTACACGTAGGGATTACCTGAACGCGTATACCATCTTTTGAAAAAAGATAAAGCTAATAGATAAAGAAACATCTATTGGAAGTCACGTAATTAAACTCAGGTTTTCGTTTAAAAAATACCAAGTTCAAGAATAATCGTGTAGTGCTGTATGTGTACATATATTTTGGTTCCAGATTTGTATACTAAAATTGTAATTGAAACAGCTTTTACCACGAAGCCATAAATGATTAAATTAAAATAAACAGGCCAGCAAAAGACTCATGATGAAAATCCTCAATGATTTTTTACCAAATTTTTTTTCTAGTTTTTTATGTAGAATATTTTAGTTGGTCTATTTTTTTCATTTTCTATAATTGCTAATATTTTCTAATACATACTTGTCTATGTTTTTTTCCTTACATTTATCATTGTTATCCTAATACGCGTCTTACTAAAATTGTTTTAACTAGTCACAATCTATTTATTTTTGGATTTTTTAAGCAAAAACTTTAATATTAAACCCATCAATGTATTACTAAGCGTACTTATGGTCCACGGTCAGCTAAATACCATTATCAAAACACAATCATCAAAGCATGCCCAGATCCATTTTCAATAACACCGATCAAATAATACAGCGGGAAAAACAAGAGAGTAATAATAATAAAATGATACAGAAGAGAAACTAGAGCAGTCCAATTTTTAGAAGTGGTTCGAACGAAAATATCAAATCTTTTTTTTTATTTCGTTTCCAATGCCTAAGGGGCATGTTTGCCCGATTCCTGTAGTAGATTCCTGTATTGTGGATACCGTAGTAGCTTTTCGGCGAATTTCGATTAGATTGCTTAGTTCTGAGGAAATAAAGAAAATCTCATGTGAGTTTTTGGTGAGCTTTGCCGCAATTGAGGTATCTACGTACGATTAATTACTGTCATATTGAAAAAAGTAATCAAGAGTTAGAAATAGTCTCGTTTTGTAAATTTAAATTTTGTGGAGTTTTCAATGAAAATGTTAATTTAAAATTTAAAAGGTATGTTGTTTGGTTACATATCAAAACAATGATTTTCTAATTATGTTCATCTAATTTTGCCTGGTGTTTTAAAATTGTATGAAATCACAATGAAAATACTTTGATGATTTCAATATCCATGTATCCGTTATTTTCTCAGTTACATCCATAGATTCGAAATGTCTGTAACGTTTGTGTTTCTAATTTTGTTCAGTTTATTATTTCACGTTGCATTAATTTGTTTGTGAAATTTACTCAAAAATTGAAAACTTAAAAAGAGCTTTATATACCAGGCGCTTCCCAGTTGTACCTTTAATTAGTGTGATCTGTATATTATATAAACTTTCATTTTATGCGAATTTAATCACTGATTGTCACCTCGCTGATTGTTAGCATCCCATAAGGATATTATAATCATATAATCAATCATTCTAAATTAATCATTTATTTGATAAGGAAATTGGTTGGATGTCCGATTGGATCTGGACCCTTCGAGGAGTTTGGTAGTTTCCCCGTATACCCTAGTGGAAATTTATAATTTCATAAACAGAGAATTTCCTTTTACTGAATATAATTGACTATTGGAAACGCTGTTAAACAGTTTCCATGCAACTTCAAAACCGCAAGCACTGCCACAATCATGAACCGGGACAAACTTCCAGCGTCTCCTTAAAAATAATGTTGAAAATATTGGCGTCCTCATTCTCTGATAGATACTCTTCATGAAGTACAAACTACCTCTCTTGCATAAATATCCCTTCATTATCTTCATTTCTAAAAATTTAAATTAAATTAAATTCAAAAATATAATTGTAATTGAGAAAATGAATAAATAAATAATGATGTTCACAGCCTTGATCCACGCTGAACGAATACTACATAAACCAAGTTTTACCTTTCCTCAAATTTCGAAAAAAAATTTCTAGAATGATGCCTTCAGTACGAAAGGAATAATCTCCTAAAATGTTATACCTGTAACTACATATATTTGGATTTACAATGAATGATACGTGAGTGAGTTGAGATTTCTCTCGTTATATAGATACCTAAACTTTTAAACAAGACATTATTAAAATCGATTAAAACAATAACGGTCTATTTCTCTAAACGATATCCAAATGTCTTTATTTATGACATTCCACACTCATCATACTTTGAATACGAATGTTTATCGTCAAATATTTTCCATCGATACATTTTCCCTCAAAATGATCTTCTCTGAATTATCAAAAACGCTAAAAAAAACACAAAAACAAAAGTAGGCGGCAGCTTTTAACGACCTAAGAGAATTGCCCACATTTACGATTTTAATACCAGGAGCTCGTAACAAACTCAGTTATCTCTTTTTAGGGCAATAAAAGAAGATTTTATATCCATCTAATCAGCTGATTTTATTGTTTCGCCCGGCAAGTGTTTATTTTTTTTAACCGCAAACTCAGAACTCCTTATCGCTAAAAAAATATTAGTCTAAAAGGGTTACCCCGAATAGAGATACGGAATAATAGTAAATGTTCGTGCCAAGCCATTAAATTTGCTTTACATAGAACAAGAGGGCTTCAGGTTAGTAAAATGTAACTTGCTCCGCAAATTGTATTATGAATCATAAATCTTCTAAATACAGTAAAATCGATAACTTAATTAGTTCTTATAAAACTGAAGCTAGAATAAACTCGATAATAGGAAAACTCGTCCCTATCTTTTCTTAATCAATTCATATATTTCAAAGTAATTTACGCACCCTTCAAACACTAGATTTTAGTTACTAAAAAGTATATTTTTTCCAATGATGTTTTTAAACATTTTAATACTTGTATTTTAATGTAATCACTTAAAATATAATATATATGGTGGAAATTAACTTGACAGACACGACAGTGATTGCGCCCTCTAGAAGGGAGAGTGTAGGCTTTATAGATCATTACCCAGCTCGCCAGAAGAGACAGTCACAAGAGACACACAAAGAAGGACGACACAAACACATAGACAAATAACAACATTTATTGACGATCACAAACATCCATGCCTGACCGGGATTCGAACCCGACCCCAGCAGTTCCAAAGGCCAGCGTGCTAATGATTGAGCCACCGGGGCGGCACATTATAAGCTACACTAACATATTCTTTTTCTAAGGACAATGGCTAAAGCTGTCTTAAAAAATTTGCTGCTTGAATGAATAATTAACTTTTTTTAGTCCTTAAGTTTTGAGGAGGAGGATTAGGAATACAGTTTATCTATGTTTATTATTAACTTTCAATACAAATTTTAATAGTTAATTGAATTATTTTCTAAAGCATATAAATTGTTTTTACTAAATTAGTTTAATCTCAGTTTCCCTTTTTAACCATTGGGTGCGCTCATTGTTAACCTACACGAATGATCGTGCGTATCTTTCAGATAATCATTAAAATATATTGTTGCTAGCAATAAATCTTAAAAATTCGAAATAGTAGAAAAATTCATCGTGTTTCATCTATAAAATAAATGCAGTTGTGAATAATAGTGAAAAAATTACTTGATTCTGCAAATACAAGTATAAAATAAACCTTTTTATAATTCAAATAAGTACTTAAGAGATGTAAAAATATGCTTAAATGAGTCGTACATATTAATTCATTTGAATTTGCATTTCAACAGATATGTGAACTGCAAACATTAATTTAACAATTCTAGCTTGAAATGTCATGAAATAAACGGTTAAAAAAGATTGTTACAAAATAGCACCCGATAATTTACCAATTTTGTTGTAAAACCATAACTTTGATACACCGAAAATGTGGTAAATAAACTATCCAATTAATAGAGTAAGCTAAAAAGTTCCAGGTTTCCCATGTAATATTGGAAAAACTATTAAATGAGTATATTTAAAAGTCAAATATAAGAATAGATAAAATTCTTTAATATAGGGGAGAGTGTTGTACCTTGGGACGCTTGTACCTTGGAACACTGCCAATTTCTAAGAATCTATTGGCAATATTCATACATTGTTTATTTCTAATAGTAGCCTTAACCAACAGACATAATCATAATAAAATTTAGCACTAGCATCATTGAATTGATGAATTGGTGACAAAAAATAGTATTTCATTACCCCAAAGTAAATATTTTTCTCATTCTAATATAATTTTTTACCTTTGTACTTTTACAAAAAGTCAACTGCATTTTATTTTCTTCATAAAAGAGAAGATTTTAAAATATTTTGGTTATGAGAAAATAATGCATTTAGATTGGCCACTATCTTGCTTTTATTTAAACCATGTAGTGTGTTGTACCTTGGGACAGTAAAGCATATTGTATCATCATATAATGTTAAATAATTTGGACTTGCAATTCTGCTGTATAATTTAAATTATTCTTGAATTATGAAGTTTTATTTGTGTATTTACTTGAAAAAACAATAAAGTTTTGTTTCCTGACACAAATTAGCTCAAGTGTATGACTATTGACTGAATTATAAGGTGTGTCCCAAGGTACAACATCATGTTGTACCTAGGGACAGTTTATCCTCTCTACTTTAAATGAGCGGCAATTTTTTAATTTCAAGCTGCCAGAATTAAAAAAAAATATTTTATAGAGGAATATATTGGTGTGTTGAAATTCTGCTTTAAAAATTTTCTTTTGACTAAAATTATCGAAGAAAAAAATAAAAATGTAAAAATTGTCCCAAGGTACAACACTCTCCCCTACATAAAATGTTCATATTTTCTCAATTCAACCAAATTGATTATTAGAATAAATCAAATACTATATGCCCGATGGTTAAGTTTCAGTGGATCCCGTTTGAAAGACAATTAAAGAGCTTAGTGGAAGAACGTGCTAAGTGACACAAAAATGTTAAAACGAGAAAATAAGCTTTAAGGTTTTTCGTTTGCGCTTAGATCTGTTGAAAACTGCACTTAGAAAAGACAAAAAAAAAAATACTTTACTTAAAGTTTATGAAAGTGGGGAGTTTCGGTATGTTTAAAAAAAGAATAATGTGTTCATTGACGTTAAAATGTCAATTTTTCACAAACTGTCACTTAGCACGTTCTTCCACCAAGCTCTTCAATTTATATATTTATTTTTTTACTTTTCTTATAATAACCTGATATTTCAAACACCTTTTCAGCATCTTTTCCTTCCTCTTTTTTTAAGCTTTTAAAATAATAATTCCCTTTTTTTATGAATATTGTATATTTTATATCGTCTTCCACAAGTTAAGTAACAAAAAAATATTTAAGTTGCTGAAGCATTCATTATTCATATTTTTTAAGAAACTTTTTATGTTATTTTCTGTTAAGGGGTTTTGAGCCATAAGCACTTTATTTTGGATATTGCGGAAGATAAAAAATTAAATGTGATGTTAATTTTCAGACGTTTTGATTATATAATTATTTTTTCTGCTGTATTTTCTCTGTCCAATTTACAATAAAAACTAAGTACCATGTTTATACGCATTACAAAGTTAATGAAAGCATTAAGCCCTTAAATATTTTTTTATTCTCTTTTGTAAATTATGCAGTATTTAATACACTGCATTAAAATTATTTGGATTTACAAACATGTTAATTTAACTGGGCAGAAAAATGTATTTGTTTTACTTTATTATTTGACTTACAGTAGTAGGGGAGAGAAGGGGAATGGCGCCACCTTAAGGGACATTGAATTTTCATGAAGAATTGTGTTGCAATTAATGTAAATTGTAATGGGCATAGCATACTACAGTTCATAACCTATCTTGTAGTGATTTTTTAAAATTTAAATCTTTAATAGAAACTGAATAAAATTGTATTTTTCTAAAACTCGCACAGTAGCGGGATTACCCCGGTATCTGGGGTAATGCCGCCACACCACTGGGGTTATTCCGCCACATCAATAAACAAAGCAAACAATCTATAAATTATAGAAAATTACATTATAAAGCAATACATATAGAACTAAAATAGGTTTAATTAACTTTGGAATGGGAAATTGCACAGGGTACAGCTCTTTTATTAACTTTCTATGTGTGCAACTAACTATGCAGGCTTTTTTTAAAGTTTCGTTGGTCTATGACCAGTTCAGTTATTCTTTTTCGGATACGTGGCATCTCTAAAGAAAACTAATAGGTTGTAGGGCAAATATATGAAATTTCTATTTTAGCGGTTATGCCGCCATCCTTTTGCATGTGGCGGCATAACCCCAGAGTGATGTGGCGGCATTACCCCAGTCGAAATGGCATAGACGGCTTGTTTAAAGATTGGTAATTAGCCTAGCGTCCAAACTAACGACATGATAAAATAGCCAAATAATTACTCTTTTAAATGATATATAACTGATTTATCTAACTTAGAGATAGCAGTCACTTATAGCTTAATTTCAGAAGGCTCAAGATTAAATGAAAATGACTAAAAACCGTATTTTTTAAATAACTTTACACCAACTCACCGCACAGCCATTAACGTCTATACAACAAATTACTTTATTTCCTGCTACAGGTCAGCGCTCACAGCCCCCCTCCCACACACACCACTGGCGAGATACAAGGGGTGGCGGCATTACCCGAGGTGGCGGGATTCCCCTGCTCTCCCCTATTTATTTAGAAATTCGTTATTTGAATACAATTCATTTTAAGTATTAAAAATTGTAAACTTAACTTTTTTTGAGTTTAATTCCAATATAATGTCATATTCAAAATTGTGAAACCTTAAAATCATTTATTTACTCCATTCCCTATCATTTTAATAACTTTTATAGATAAAACATTTTTTGTAATATTTTCAATTTATGGATCGTATATGAGCCATTTATTAACAGTAATGTGTAGAGATTGTGCAGAACTGCACTTCTTTTTAAACTTTGCTCTTTTTAGTGATTTCATTCTTTAATTTTTTTTAATATATTTTTAAGCACCCTTGAGGTGAGAAAATAGTTTAATGCACAGAAAAATACTTTAAGATTAAGGAAGAATAATTTATATAATTTCTAGAGAAGATTAAAATGAGAAATTCTCTGTTTACAAAATTTGCCATTTTCATGATAATCATTCAGTAAACATGGCATTCAAACTGTGATATCCTATTTAATAACTTCAAAACTACTCCTGCACATTTATATATAGATGATTTTAAGCATTTATATATATATGATAGTCATTCTTTAAACATTCTTCTGTATAAATAATTTGATGTAATTATTTCCTCTTTTTTAAATTTTTATGGTTTTTCTTTCTTGAGACTACTTATCGGTCACCTGACTGTGGCTCTAAAATACGAATCCCGTCGCCAATAGCCCTCGTGTAGCTCTAGTGCGACGATAATTCAAAACCTAACCTAACTTTGAGACTACTGATTCAACACCCATCTAAAGTAATTAATTACATTTTAAATTAACAAGAAAAGCCTTATAACATTGAAATCAATGTGAGTCAAACACTTTAATACCCCAATTTGTAAATCGTAGTGCAAACCACCCCTAAAACTTGGAATGAACATAAACTCCGAACGGAAAGGTATGTGGACTGCATTCTTTGGTTGCCTCTTTCTTTGTCTGATTTTCCCGAATTCGCCTCCTGATGAACTAAAAAAATAGAAAAAGGAAGTTTACGAGGTGATTCCTTAAAGCGACCTTTTTCTAGGATCTTCTAGAAATATATCATAAGTTATTTTCGAATAATAACTCTTTACAGCATCTATCTTCCTTCGTCGAGAGTATATTAGGAAGCAGCAACAAACGAAGAAATTAAATTGTGGGCTCGCTTTATTTCACTTGCATACACTTCTTCTAATTGTGCAAAAAGTTGCATATGTATATAATTAATTTTGTAATCTGTACAATTTGTACCATAAAATAATGGCAATATCCTTATTTAAAATAGTATTATTAAATTTAGACAACGAAATGTAATCAATCTTCAGGTACATGCAGAATAAGAGGAATAATAGATCAAGGTCCTTACAGAAAAAGTAATGTGTGGAGACATGATTACGTGTACGCATTATTATCTAAAAAAAAATCTTACTTTTTGAAATATTTTTTCATACAATCTGAAACCACTAAATGCAAACGCATTCGTTTTTATAAATATTTATTTTACTGGTTTTATATAAATTTTGATTAGTATATGAATTCATACGTTGAGAATTTCACACTTTGGGGGGATGAAATATAATTTAAGAGTTTGAGTTGTCATCACTCATTGAATGTAATAACATCTGTCTTAGTGAATAGTGTAAGTTCTGAGTACAGCCTTGGCTTGAATATTCAAAAATAAAAATAAACAAAAACTTCACACGAAAAAAAAAACAGTTTTATCAAATAATAAAATAGTTATTTTGGTCATTGTAAAGAACAGGTAAAATACTACAGAATACTATTTTCCACATTCACAGAATCTATCTTCAGAACCAGTTCAGAATTCGCAATTCATAGAAAAATAAGGGACGGAGTAAAGAAATTTTCCAACTGAATTTGAAAACAGAGTAAACGGAGCCAAGAAAAGACTATGGGGAGAGCTAGATGTAAAATGCACCACACGATCTTACTACTAGCTATAGAAAAAAAAAGAATTGCAAATTTTAGTTTCTATTCATAAGGTTCTGCGCTGAATAGTAATTTGAGGTTTTCTCCAAATGAGATGTCAGCATATTTTCTATGGTATTTTTTATTATGATTTTTTATAGAACTTTTAAACTTTAGCGTTGTAGTTTTATGTAAAACTGTGCTGTGTAAGTTTTTTGTGTAGCACTTAAAACATACCTCATGTCTACATCAATAACTGGGTATAATAGAGCTTTGAACAAAATATTAAATAAAAATTATTTAACACATATTTTATATACATTAGCTTTAGCTCTGAGGAATAAGCAAAAGAATTGCAGACTGAAGAGAACTTTTTTTTCATTGCATCACATTAAAATTTTAATTTTAACTACAAAATATAATGTCACTAATTGTTTTAATTATATTCAGAGAGATATGAGTATAAATGACTCCTCCGAAATTCAAATGTTGAAATTTACTAAAATTATTAAATTTAGAATTTTTAAAGATTATATGAGTTTCTAGAAAAGATGATAATCAGGTGACGAGTTTATACGTCTGTATCACTTGGAGGGCAACTTAGACTTCCTTGGAGGCTTGCTCAGCTTTGCACACTTGTACGCAGAATAATTAATCGAACTTCTATAATACAATGATCGATCTTAATTTACTAGTTTTTATTAAGTAGATAAGTAATGAAAACTGACAAATCAGATAATTATTCCAATTCAACTAAAATCATATGCATGGTAACTTATTTATATTTTTCACGATCTCCAAAAAGCCAATAAGCCGATCGATTTAGACCATAACTTTTTAAAAAAAAAACCTATCATTTGCTTCCTTTTTTAAAAAAAAAAGGAAACAAATTATAACTATCAAACCCCTACTAAATATAAAAATCGGATGGAAATTATATATTTTTATAAAGTTTAAAATTTTGTAAAATTGTCATATTAAGAAAACATCCATCAAGTAACTTGGACAGTTTAGTTATATAGTTTGAAGTTTTGCCAATTCTCAAAAATGCTAAAGTGAAATATGTCGTGACGAAACAGTTATGAGGATATATTAAGGTGCATGATATATGAAGATACAAAAAGAAAACTTAAAACTCTTCTAACTATTCGCCAGAAACCATATTTCACTAGATTGATTGCTTTTATAGAAAAGAAAAATGCTTACCTCTTTACAATTTCATGGCTCGAGGTTCTATGCATAGCCAAATGACCACAAACTTAATATTCCTTTATACCTTATTGTTCCCAGCATTTTCTCTACTACGAATAAACTTGCTAAACGACTTATCACTATATTTTCCTCCATCTTAACAAGCAACTACATATAGTTGATAGTTAATAACCCATAGCCTATTCACTCAACATTTAAAAAAACACTTGAGACAAACCACATAATGGTTTCTTTCTATGTTAAGTCCCTTTTTACCAATTTTCCAATTGTACTTGTATTTGCTAAGAACTTATTCAATATAGCTTTATTGAACGACGTTATTCAATTAATCTGACTAAAATGTGCCTCCATTCTGTCTGAGGGAAGAAGTTTTATATACAAAAAGATGATTTCGCCATGGGTATCCTTCTCGATGCTTAACAGTATTTACATTCAATGGTTTTTAAGTAAACTTTTACCTATATTTAACTCTCTGTTTTAGATACATTATGACCCTAACACCCGATTCACAGATGAAATTAAAGAAAATAAAACATAATCAACCTTAGATCTTCCAATTAAACAATAAAATAACATGTTCTAATCTAGTGTTCCTCATAAGCCATTTTTCTGTATCTTTACAACGCTATTCAAGATCTTGCTATAATTATGAACAAACAAATGGCAGAATTTAACTATTTTACCAACAGTGCATTGGATATTTATTGTACTGATGAATATTTAGAATGCAAGCTTCCATATCAAACCCATTACTAGGAACAAAAGCTATAGTTCTAACATTTTAACACGATAACTAAAATACAAGAATACTAAAAAAAATTCTCTCTGTCGAAGTAATTTTCTCTTACATCAACAAATTAGAGTTTTCGCAACTGAACGACTTTATTAATATTTCTTGTAACTGGTTCATTTACCACTTATTTTTAACACCCACGCACTCTCACCCTTTTACTCAAACTTCATAAATCATATTTTGTCTACCATAACAAAAGTAGTTTATACAGATTTGCCAATTCTCCTTTTCATAACACAAAAGAAAAGACAACTTAATTTCAGTGTTAAAGAAATGGGACCAACGAAGAGGAATAACAAAAAATTCTTAAGTCACACTATAAAGCATATTAGCAACAGAATAATTTAGGTCTACCCCCATCTTTTTTTAACACCCACGCATTAACCTCCCTTAACTGAAACCCCAAAAATCATTTTTCTCCTACCATCCTTCCTGATTTCGTGGTAAGCCAGATTTTTTGTATTATTCCGGTGAAGCAGGATTTGCGTCCCGCGCAGACACTTCAATTTTTACATAATAAAACTATTCGCACTAAGAAACAAAGTTGTTTTTTATGTATCTTCAAATTAAAAATATTTTTTGAAAAATTTTAACAAGAATATGTGATGTTTCTGGTGGCCATGCTTAAGAAAAATTGTAATGGGGTTTCAAATAGTGTTTGACAGTGACTTTTATTAAGGATTTTGGTTTCTGGTGTTGGGTTGCACGATTTTAAGCTACTTTGGGTTGTAAACAAATTTTCTTTAAGCGTGTTTACATGAGCCATCGAATCCATGGAATGAAGAGAAAACTCCGTAATTTTTCCCTCTTTGGGATTTTATACCAAGCAGAACCGGAATTGCAGGGTTCATTGTAGGGTTTCGCAAACCTTCCAATCAAGTGAGGTTTGACATTTCATTCCATGGATTAGGCCACAGAAGCGGAATTTGGATTAGAAAATCTGTTAGACCATTTTTCCACAAATGGAGGGTTTCTTAATTCCATGGATTCAATGGCTCATGTAAACGCCCTTTTGCTTCGTTACCGATTTGAGGTTAGAGGGGCGTCGTTATAAAAAGCTAACATAGCCTTTTGATTTTGTGGCGATCAACATGTTCTCACTAAATATGTCACCAAGCTCAGTAAAAAAAATGCACCAAATGAGTGAAATGTGTTTTTTGCATCCTATACTTACGAGTTTGACTTGAAATAACATTATTTTCGAATAATGATTCAATTATCTTAACTTGGATTAAGTGGAAAGTAACAGAAGCGTTGCCTAATATGAAGACAAAATGGTAAATAATTACTTGAATACATTTTGAGCCTTATTTTAACCTTGGCGAAGAACGAGTATTATATTGCCGGTAAGCTTATGTAGCCAAATAAAAAGTAATTTAAAAGCATAAATTTATAATACTTAATATTTAGAATGAATATGAGTTATTTACAATAATTCCCAAACGCAGAAAGATCAATTTTAAAAAATATTTTTTTAAATTATTAGGTTAAACATTTATATTAAATCTCAAGCACAGAAAAAAGTGCACTTTTAATATATTTCAATTTGCTCAACTTACTTCTAAAAAAAAATTCTATCTCTTCTACTTAAAAAATGTAAAACCTATGTGTATGTCTTTTTATAAATACAGTACCTTTGAAGAATGTAGCATTAGAAGTATATAACATAGTAACATAGTGTATTTTAATGGCAAGTTACTTGCATTTTTATGTTAAATAAATGCACTCATCATTTTACTCCAATGTTTTCTTACAAACTCAAAACTTGTTTCGATTTTTTTTTCAAAGTTTTATCTCAATTCTACCAGTACACCTCAACTATTTTATTTACCATTACTTTCAATCAAACTAGCTAAACCATACCAAAAATAGTTTATAACATTTCCCGAAACTTCACCAATTCGATGTGTCGTTACTGCTCCAGACCTGCGGCAATTAGGCTCGGCAAGTGATTTATCTGAAATCGATATTCATTACCATCCTATATTAAGGAAAAATCATTAAGTCGTGGTTATTAGGGTCGTGGAGTCGGCAACCTGATCTCTTGAGCCTAAATAACCCTCATATCACCAACTTGAAAGTATCTAATATTGCAGAAAAGTTTCGATTCTGTGCTGTAGTTATACTGATTATAAATATTTTTCGTGTTTTGACGATGGCAGAAGCTCGGATTTTAAGTTTAATGAAACTTCCAGGGAGTGTATTTCTTTGAGAAACTGTAATAAAATACTGCAACAATTTTAAATGCAAAGAGAGTTAACATGTATGTGCTTGATTAAAAAAAATTCTTAATGAATTCATGCTATCGATATTATGGCGTAAAAAATTAATTATATTACAACATTAAGGAATGAAAGGACTATCGAAAAGGTAATTAACAATGTCCAGGAAAAACTGTAAGTTTTACTTGGTTTTTCATTTTTTATAACATAATTTAGCATAATTTTGAAAGAAACTCAAAAAGTAATAGTTATTAAGTCTTTAAGAATAACACCAATAAAGTTGATTAATAATTTATTTTCTGGAGGCTTAATTAAACATTTAAACAATATTTAATATAAAAAGCTAAGTCCATGTAATGATACGAGCCAAGGTTTTTTAAGTATTTTAGCAGAAGGGGGAGAATTGCTATAACGGATTCAGTTTCAGTTAATTAGATTTTGTTTTTGCTCCCAGTTGTTAGTAATTAATTACAAAAGAAAGAATAAGAATATGCATCAAAAATAAGAATTAAATGGGTGAATTTTTTACAAATCTATGTAAAAATTGAAAATGGAAAAAAATACAGGCATTAATTACAGTTGCTAAAAAATGTAATTGTAATATCACAGAAAAACTTAATATCTGTAGTGTAAATGGATACTTACCAGCATATGCCATAAGCACTTTTTCACTTCCAAATTAAGTTTTCCACATAAAATACGCTCTCCAAACTAATTCAATATTATTAAACTTTTTCGATATTTGTTAATAAAATAATTTGAAAATATGAACTATATCATTAGGCAAAAAAAGAATCATACAATTGAAAAATGAATTTATTGAAAAGTGAAAAATAAAATAAAAAGGGAAAAATTACATAAAAAGTGAAAAACAAAAAAAAAGAGAGAGGAGAGCAATTTCCAGTCCAATATTTCTTTTTTAAATCTGTTTTATTAATGTAAGAAAAACTTCATGAAGAGCATTAGATCCAAGGAAAAAACGTTAACAATTTCTGAGTTGACGAACTATCATTACAATACCTTAGCCTATGTATTCGATGCAAGTTAATTACTATATGCCCTGAACTTGAGACGATAACGCGTTTATCGTCACAAGAGTCCTAATCAAACCAAGCATTCGTATCTAATGAACAAACACGTAGACCTAAACAACATACTCCTTCCCTGATTAACTACTTAACACGCCCAACCAATTCTCATCGACCCGACACATATTTGACTACGGAATCTGCAGTTCGCAGCAGCTATAGTGGACAGGAACGGAAATTGATACACTGCATGACATGTCGGCTCGTTTAGTCTTGTCACACGTTTTCAATTACATGCGAGGGGAGGAATGAACGCAGTGGACATGTTTTAGTAAAACATGCCGGAATCTGTCAGGGGCTGATTGTGTCATAGAGAAAGGAATGACAACTGGATCGGGAACGGGGCGGGGTAATATTAATACTTGACAAATTCTTAAGATGAATTTTGACTGATTTGTATTTTTGGTTTGGTAACATAAGGCGTGTGTATTATGGATTGTATTCTTTATGGTACATCAAGTATCTTTTTAGTCCTGTCACAAATTTGTTCAATGATGGTGGAACTGGGCACAGAGGAGTTCAAAGTAGTTAAGGCGTGAGAATAAAGAATTTTATTCTTTATGGTTCATCTTGTCTTTTTTAATGTTGTCACGCTTTTTTTTTTAATGACAAACGGGCAGTGACTGGACACTGCGGGCATGTTTTAGTAAAAAATGCTGGAATCTGTCAGGAGCTGATTGTGTCAAAGAGAAGAGAGTGACAACTGGATAGGGAATGGGGCGGGGTAATATTAATACTTGAAAAATTCTTAAGATGAATTTTGACTGATTTGGATTTTTGGTTTGGTAGTATATAAGGCGTGTGTATTATGGATTTTATTCTTTATGGTACATCAAGTATCTGTTTAGTATTTTCACAAATTTGTTCAATGATAGAGAGACTGATCACAGCTGAGTTTTAAGTATAAGGCGTGAGAATAAAGGATTTTATTCTTTATGGTTCATCTTGTGTAGTCTTGTCATCTTAAATATTGTTACACCTTTTTAAATGACTAACGGGCAGAGACTGGACACGGTGAACGTGTTTTAGTAAAAAAAACCGGAATCTGTCATTGGCGTTTGTCAAGAGAGTGACAGCTGAGTCGGGAATGGAGCAGGGTTTTTGATTAATACTTGGCTAATTTTTAAGATGAATTTTTATTGACAGATTTCAAGTAGTTAAGGCGTGATAGTAAAGAATTTTCTTCTTTATGGTTCATTTAGAATAGTCCTGTCTATTTTGTCTGGTAACAAGTTTTAAATGAAAAAGGAAGAGGGCACAGAGGATATGTTTTAGTTAAGCATACTGGAATCTGGCAATCCGGCTGATTGTTTCATAGAGATGAGAGTTACAACTTTATCAGGAATAGGGCAGGTTATTTAATATTAATGGTCTAATTCTTAAGATGGATTTTGACTGACTTGATTGGTTTTTTAGCAGTTAAGGCGAGGAAATTGTAATTTTATTTTTTGTGCACCATCTAATGCTGCTCTGTCCCCTTTTAGTCTTGTCACACTTTTTCAATAACAAATAAAAGGGGCTTTAGATAAATACGCCAGAATCTGTCAAGCGTTGATTGCTTCATCGAAAGGCAAATCGCAACTAAATAGAATCGGGAAGGGTTATACGTTAATATTCAGCTAATTCTTAAGATGAAGATGTATTTTAATGGATAAAGATTTTGAAAAATAGTATTTTAATGAAACTTACGGGCACAACTCCTATTGGAATTCACTTGGTGGACTTAAAGCACTATTAAATATTCCAATGTAAGAGAATGACAATGAACACACTGAACATGTTTTAATTTAAAATGCCACACAGGCACAGGTGCTTCGAAGTTATGAAAAATCGTATACTATAAGCTATTTATTGGTACACCTTAAGTAGATTTGAAAATCGCCCCTAAAAACGGAACAGATTTTCTAACTCTAAATAATTACATTTAATCTCATTCATCATTTTCTGTCAAAAACTAGTGTTCCTTTTGTGATAAATAATGGAACTATTTCGTAGTTAAAAGCACAAGAATTTCACTGATTTTAGGTGTTTTTAAACTAAAGATGATAAAAATAACAATAATAATTAATGTATGAGTAAAATGGTGGAAACCCTTTAAATCTAGCCCGGTCACCCCAACCAAAAGTTTAGCAATAAGAAATAGTAGTATAAATGATAGTTCTTATCATATAGTTCCATATCAATTTAAATCTTCTTCATAATGACTAAGTACCTTGAATAATTTCTAAATTCTTGA
Organism: Hylyphantes graminicola; assembly: GCA_023701765.1. Classification (NCBI taxonomy): domain Eukaryota; kingdom Metazoa; phylum Arthropoda; class Arachnida; order Araneae; family Linyphiidae; genus Hylyphantes; species Hylyphantes graminicola. The sequence continues at coordinate 29,729,138 of CM043117.1, read as the reverse complement.
AAAAAGATACTACTTTATCACTAGCTAAATTTAAAAAAAAACGGAATTCACATTAAATTATTATTTAAAAATTCACTAAAATAAAAACCAATTTACATCATCCTTCTTATTTCCTCTTCTAACTAAAAGTATCGCATTCACTCACTAATTCATAATTGCATTTAAAATGGTTTGAAAATAAAAAAAGACAACAACATGCGCTTAAACATCATTCAAAACCACTTAATAATACAAAAATTGAAAACCACTACACCAGAAAAAAAATTAATAACCCCAAACTACAACGCAAAAAACACCCCCTCAAACCTTAATTATGTCGGGAACGGAATAACACTCTAATTAAAACGCATTAAATAATTTAGCTTCCACAACATCCAATTAAAGCCTCAGCCCGTACAGAAACAGAGCAAAAAACAACTGGGCAAAAAAGCTGGAACATGTTATTACAATTATTCGACGTACCAAAAAGAATTAGAACAGAAAAAAGAAGGAACAAATTCCAACGTTCCAGAAGAAAGTAAGTCCCTTTATGATCAAAGCGAGCATGTTCCTTTTATTTCCTGGGCAGGGTTAACCTTGCTTCACGACTTCTAGAAAGGGAAAGGAGGTTAACTGTCCCTGAGTTATTTTGCCAAAGTTGTCTGCATTTTGTTCAATGTGAGTATTTCATTTACTATTGACCATAAATTTTAAAGCACTCATCGACAATATTTATCGTTCTCAATTTTATGAGAGATGTATATGTATCATGGTTAAACTTTATTTTAATTTTCTAAATGTTATTTTTCTTAAGTCCCGTTTAAATGATTTAATTTGTTGCTTCTACCATCTTGACACTTCTCATTTAATTTATGGGTTTTGTTAAATAGGTTATAGGTTTTTAAAGTATACCTTCCACTTCTATAACTAACTTTTAACGTATACATATTTTATAAAATAGGCTATAACCTAAACAAGTTATCTTTTGATAAATAAAATACGGTGTTACTGGGGTTAAAATAATTAACTAAATGCTAAATATTCGGTGAAAAAACGTTAAATATCTACAGTTATTATTTTTTTCTCAAATATCTTTTCTAAAATAGTTATTATTTTTAAACCATTGCACTCAAGATCAAGTTACAACCATTTCTAACTATCTGATCAAGACTTATAAGCGGCTCACTGAGCAAGCACACAAGTCGGAATATATATGTAAAAATACCCCCCCCCCCCCCCACTATCTGATCAGCGTGTTAAGCAGAAAAGAGTGATTAGACTTGGGATATTGGGTTACCTCAAAGTAAGTGAACAATGCTAGGGATTCAGTAAATGATTAAATGGTCCCAAAATCGCGCTTCTTCCAATGCATTGGCTGAAAAGCGAGGAGGGGGGCATTTATTATTATGCGAATATGGGGACAGCACTGTCTTTTATTCGCATTAACGTAATGGAAATATTTCAGGGTGGGGAGTGATTTAAGGTTCTTAGTGCCTAATAGGATTAATTTTAGAGAAATGGAGTCTTGTTCTAGAGTAAAAGGCGTTGAGTTAAAAAATGATTAAGAGTTGGGGGTGAAAGAGTTGTCGTTTAGGTTTAATTACAAGTTTCTCCTGTTTTAAAGGAAATTTTAATGTACTTATGAGATTTTTTTTTTTTTTTTGGTTTGAGAAAAAACTAATGGATGACTTTTGTTAATACGTAAGTACTCTTTATATTTTACTCTAATACTCTTTATATTTTACATATCTGCAGATATGTAAAATATAAAGATTAGCGTGTATTTATCCATTACACAGCCAATATGTGTTAGAAATGTTTTTAGTTTCATTTCGTTTGTTCTTCATAACTTATTTGTCAAATGTAAAGCTCTTTATGAAATTCCAAATACAATTATACATAATTCAAAAATAAAAAATCAAATTTATAAAATTCTGCAATAATATTTATATTTTTTAAATTCTACTGATGATAACAATTTAGATGTAGTTGTATTAACCTTTATGCGCCAACTTTCCACTTGTGGAACATATTATATCACCTCCTTTATAGCCTGGAATAATTTTAGATTTGAAAAATTAAGTTACGAATAATTAAAAAAGGCGAATTTTAAAAAATCGTTGTAAATTTTTTTAGGATTATGGCATTGACGCTGTTTAAGGCAACTTTTCTAGTTAAACTCTTAACATTTTAGTCTCATAACCTTAACCCTTTAACCTCACAAGCTAGGAGAATTTTTCATCCCCGAAATACGAGTTTTTCTAGGCAGGAAAAAAGCGAAATGGAATCGTCCTGTACCAAAAAATACCCAAGTGATTTTTTCGGCTGTTAGTCATCCTACGGAATCGGACCTTTTTGACTTTGTGAATAAATAACATTCTAAGTTAATTGCATGAAACAAATTTTTCATAAGGGGAGGTCTTCATATTAAAAATGTTAACAACTTTGAAATTTCCAATGGTAACACCCATATTTGATTATTTAGAAATGTTAAGCATCCTCGAAAACCCCTAAATCTAAGTTTTTGTTACATTTGGATGAATATTTAACGAGTTATTCAATCGAATCACTTGATGTCGTATGGGGGACCATCTCAATGTGTTGGTTTAATGATGTTTATCTTCCTTTCCAAGGCCGTATTTGTTTATCAAGTTCATATATAATCTTATACACAGTCCCCAGAACTGCAATTAAAAAGTATTTTGTGATTTACTCAGAAAAAAATGGATAAAATAAATTAAAAATTGGGATTTCGCTTAAACTTCTTGTCTTAAGGGGGTCTGGCACCTCAAAATCATTGAAAAAATTTAAAAAAAAATTAGTGGCTTAAAATACTATATCAACCTTTATTAATAATGTCACAAAGTTTTAAGATGATTGGAAAAATATTTTTGACATTAAAGGCAATTTTATTTTACCCTTTCTTTAGTGAAACTGCCCAGATCGGCCGAACGACTAAGGATCCGATAATGTTATTCCAATCAAATATTACGAGGAAGCAAAAATCCTTCGTAAGGAAATGAGTTAACAATAAAAACTTTAAATTGGTTTTTCTCGGTTTTACAATTTTTGAATCATGTGAATGTTTGGGGGCACATAACTAAAAATTTTATTCATTTAAATACTTGAATTTTTTTATGTGTAATTCACAAGTATATTTAAACATTTTAACGCAGGGAATAGTCTGTAAAGTTTTTACTTTTTTTTTTAAAAAATCTTTTAGGTTAAAAATATTGACATTCTTCAACGATATTTAAAAAAAAATCATATTTAATCTAGTTTTTAGTTTTTCAAAATAATCTTGTGTTAAAATACTTAAAAATGTCTATAGATGAAACTGTGAAAATTTGAAATGGATATATTAATTAGTTAATTCTTGAGATGCCCCCAAAGTTGGACAATTTAACATGGGCTTCTATGGAGGTGCCAGACCCCCTTAAATATATTTCTGTAAAAATATTAAGGGGCTTCTATTCATAATTTTTTTAAAAATTGAAATATTAATTATGTTAAAATACAAAAATTGTTTCAAATACCCCAATAGTGTGCGCATTTTGTTTGGGTTATTATAATTACTATTCAGTAAAAAATTCGTTTCAATATCTTAATAATTTATAGATTGGGATAGTTTTTTTGTGTGCAACTCATTTAACATTACGGCACTTAAACTTTGCACGTGTCTAACTCCTCTAATAATGCTTAAAAACTAACAAAATTTGGCATTTCGTATTAACATAGGTCATAGATTTGAAATATGGAATCAAAAATGGGTGTTACTATTGGAAATTTTAAAGTTCATAACATTTTTAATATGAAGACGGCCCCTGATGCAAATTTTGTGTCATGCAATTAACTCAGAATGTTATTTTTATACAAAGTCAAAAAGGTCCGATTATATAGGATGACTAACGACCGAAATGATCACTAGCGGATACTTTTTTTTTCCACAGCACGCTCAATTTTTAACATACCCAACACCCCTATTTGTGAAACGAAACGGCCGAAAACGGCCTTCCCGATGTTTGCTGGTAGAGCCGTCCTGGGCCGGTTTCGAGGTTAAAGGGTTAAATCAGCGCCATCTGAAAGGGCCTTTAAAGGTAAAAATATGCAAATGAAGTAGTAATACGTTATAATTTTTTTTTCAAACCAAATATTTTTAAAAATTCGCTTTTGTTAAAAAGTAGTTTTATTAAATAATAGAAACAATGGATTTACTTGGTCAAAATTAACATTATTTAATGATTTAAAGTAACAATACATCCTCAAATGTTTTTTAAGAATAATTTAATAAAAAGATTCTTAGAACACGTTATAATTGTAAAGCTCATGAGTTAAGAAATTATTCCTGATGGACGAAAACCATATTCTAAGGACTGATTTTAATACATTGAATATTTAAAAATGAATTTTTAACAATATTTCAAGATACAATTGCTATCAGATCTAGGTACATTGCCAGTTTTGTACCTAGATTTAAGTTTCACTTTTTTCCAAGTCCAACATTTCTCCATATTTATTATTTTCACTATATTTAATAAAATAGAAAGAGAGTGATCTAATAATATCTTATAGAAATATATTTAACCAACCCAATTATTAACTCTATTCAGTGGTATATTGATGCGGATTTGAAAAAAATTCGACCTTACGTGCACACATCGCCCTTTACAAAATGAATATTAGTTTACAATATGAATTTTCTCCCTTTACAATATAAATATTAGTAATATAATTAAGGTAGGCGAATACCCAAAATTCTAAAATTTTTACTATTACTTTAATCTTTTCCAAATTTGGCATAGTAATTTCAAATATAATGAGCATTACTTTTTAGGCAATTTTTTTTATTTAAATATAATTGATTTATTTTAAAAGGTGTTTTTCACCTAAAAAAAGGGGTTTGCGCCAACACTTCTAGCACAAAAAGTTTTACATTAATTTACCTGAAATTTTTTACAGATGCTATTTCAATATACATCTGTGCCATGAACCTCTAACATCTGGTGTAAATATAGTAGTTTTTTTTTTTAAATGTCAAAGTGTAAGTTCATCGAAAAAAAAAAAATACTTGGTTGGTCACTGTTTGCACGATGGCTTCGGAAACCCATTGCCCTTACGGCACCATCTGCGCATGCTCAGCATCTGCCTGAAATCCAGCTCTCACGGAAAAACACTGCGCGCGCGCAGACGGATACTGAAAGGGAAAGATAGTTTGTCACGTTGGCTTTTTATCGCCCAAAGTTTATAAGGATTTGGGAATTAAAATTAACATGTTGATTGCAGAGACATAACATAGAGTGGACTGCGCATTCATAGTAAAGCAGCTTAGGGATGGAAAACCAAAACCGGTTTTCAAAAAACCGGTGGTCCCGGTTTTGATTGAAAACCGGTTTTTTTTGTATGAGGCCCTACGATACTGAGAACCGGTTTTTTAAGGAAAAACTGATGGAAAATGGAAAACCAATTTTTTCTAAAAAACCGCTGTCCCTTGCAGATTAGCATTATGTCCTAAACATCATAAATCGCCAAGAGGGGAAAGGTTGCTACATATGGCAACTTAACGCTACCGTTTCGTTACGAACTATTCCAAATTGTCGCAAGACCTGAATATCAGCTAGCAAATCGAAGTGGAGACAACCATCAATATCCATGTCACGTGGGTTTCTACCAATCACGGCAGCTTGAATTTTTTTTAAATGTTTTTGCAGACGATTTTTTGAGCATTGTTGGAATTTTTCTCTTTTGGCTTAAATAATAAATATTTAATTACATTCTTTTAATCTCTGAGCATGTTAACAATCGTGAATGGTGTACTCTTAATTCAGTAACGTTTTGTGCAAGATGCCAAAATGCTTGTGAATTCCTAATTGTAAAGAGGGGTATAAAAAAGGATCAGTCACACTTTCATGGGTAAAATTTATTTAGTTCTGCATACATTTAGTAATTGTGTGTTCGTCATAAACTATAATTTCTATCGAGGGAATTTATTCTAAAAGCTCTTTTATACTGAAGAATCATATTCATGATTAAATCAACGTTGTTAGAACTCTAATTATAATAAATATTTTGGGCCAAGTCAATTAAATTAATGGTCTGAACATTGACAGCTTAGAAGTAGAATATTTTTTTTACAATGTGGTCAAAACGAAACCTGTTTTTGCAATCGTAGTTTTTGAGTTATTTATATTTAAAAAGTAGAGCATTTGTTGAATTTGGAATATGTTGATGTGTTTTAGAAAGTTGATTTATTCCAGGTGAAATAAAGGAAGAAGCAATATTTCAAAAAAAAATATATATATTTGATTTTTTTTAAATAAAGGAAGAAGCAATATATATATATATATATATATATATATATATATATATATATATATATATATATATATATATATATATATATATATATATATTTGATTTTTTAAAAATAAAATCGGACCGTTAGAACGAAAGTTATAGAGACGGCAGAAAATATTCACCATGTCAATACCAACTTATATTACAGCAACACTCTACATAAACCTACTAATGTTCTTTTAAATTAATTTTTAATAAAGAGTCCACATTCAATTGTTCAAGTAATCTTAAATAGACGCACAAAATCAAAGAAATAATCTTAAGAGGATCTTAAAATACTAGCGATTCATCCTTGCTCCTTTCCAAGCTTCTTTATCATAACATTAGATTGTCGGCCTCTGTGTTCAGGTCGTTGTGGAAAAACTCGCCAAATGGTAAACTCGCCATAGATGAGAGCCAAACGCGACACAGTCATGTGACTGTGTAAGTTAGATGTTTAGGACACTTTAGGTTTGCCAATGCGCAGTCCACTCTATGTTATGTCTCTGGTTGATTGAGATGAAATCGATCCTCGTTGCCGGTGTTATTTTCTGTTTTTATTTACTTTACCCTATGAGCACACATAAGCACTTTAATTAGAAAGAGGCGCTAATAAATGATTAAAAATAAAAAGTAATTAAATCTAAGTAAAATAATATTTAAGGTAGGCCAGTACCTAAATTTCTTGAAAAAATCGGTTTCGGGGTTTGGGGCTATTTTCATTGCCCCAAATGTTTTTGGTAGAAAACAGAATTTACTTGTCTTATGTATTTACTAATCTGCAAGACTTTTAGTCAAGGGTTATCTATATCCTTCCGGTTGCAGGGGAGCCCAGTCGGTTAGGCACTCGCCTAGCATGGTCCCAGCTAGGTCCAGGTCGAGGCAGGTCATCGCAAAAATTACTGCCGACCTATAAGCGGCCCGTGCAGCCAAAAATGTCCGATGATTACCCCGTGTAAGGGAGTGCACGATAAATATCCTTCAAAGTCCTAACGCTGAATACGATGTCGCCTTTAATGGTTGCGTTGGGTGCCTATTCAGGCGTCGACTCGTCACTTGACTGTGGTTTTGAGATACGACGCCCATCGCCAATAGCCCTCGTGTAGCTCTAGTGCTACGATAATTCAAACCTAACCTATATTCTTCATAAACGGAAGCAAATCAGAGGCATAATTTAGTTTTAGTTTCAGTCGGATTTTTAAAAAGAAACTTAGTATGGTTTAAAGTAAGCCATTTATTTTAATAAACATACAGGGTGGTTGCAAAATAACGCTAGCTATTCGGAGTTGTCTGTAGCTTGAATGAATAATCCAACTGCATCAAAAATTGAGAAACTTACTAATCAAAAGGGGGGTGGGGGGAATCATAAAAAAAAGATAGAATCCTAAAAAATAATCATAATAAACAAACTCGTATCTTGACCAGGGTTCTAAATTACGAGGCATCGTCAATTATGGCCAATTACGGCCAACACAGCTAATTATGCCTCGTAATTTAGAACTCTGGTCAAGGGACGAGGGGTTTTTTTTCGAAAAAGAATGGAATCATAAAAAAGAAACTCTTTTCTTGACAAAGGTTCCAAATTACGAGGCACAGACAATTATGGCTAATTACGACCAACACATCCAATTATGCCTCGTAATTTAGAACCCTGGTCAAGAGACGAGTTGTTTTTTTATGATTCCATTATTTTTCCCCCTTCTTGATTAGTAAGTATCTCAAAGTTTTTTACATTTGGAATATTCATTACAGCTACTGACCACTCTGAATAGCGATCGTTATTTTATAACCACCCTGTATAATTTAAAATGTATTATGGATCTGGAAATTGCTTTTTTAACTGATAACCATAATTTCTAAAGCCATGCTAAATGGTGACTGGTGTACGTTAAATACGTCGTGGTCACTAAGTCCTCCAAGTTACCATACCAAATCAATACCTGTGACAAGTCAATTCTGGGGATCCTCTAGTTGGCCTCTGTCTCTAAAAATAAGATGGATCCATTTATGTGTGTGTGTTATATCTCTCTTACTTGACGAAGGTTTATAAGCGGGTCTGTTTATGTGAAGTCTTACATCAATTGATCCCATAATAAAATAGGCTTAGAATTTGACTGTTATAATCCAATAATTCTATTATAATCCATGAACGCACGCGGTCGGCGAGGGTAAACTCTTGCTATTCAATAAAAACCCAAACCTTCACTACAACCCTAACTAACAACTTGGCGATATTTCACTTGGCTGCTCACAAAAACATTTCGCTATCAAGTCGAGATCTGCGCATGCGCAGATTTCCGGCACTGTCGTTAGATTAGTCACATTGTATTTGTTTCAAGTTAATTCATAAAATTTGTCGTAAAACATATTCTTGTGATTTGTTTGTAACTCTAGAGGGTCATTGCACGGATCAGTTCAAAACGAAGAATTTAACACATAATTCATGTTTATCGGAGGAAAATTCAATGTGGTAGGCTTGTTGGCGTGAACCTCTTTTTTTAGTTGAAAAACACCGTTTAAAATAAATAAATTATATCTAAATTTTAAAAAATGCCTAAATAGCATTATTCATTATATTTGAAATCACCATGCCAAATTTGGAAAAGATTAAGGTAATAGTAAAAATTTTAGAATTTGGTGGAATTTTGGGTATTCGCCTACCTTAAATCTCATCTTCTTCTAACTATTTTTAAAAGTTAATTTAAGATTTAACGTTAATATTTATTTAATAATATTTAATTTAATAGGATATTGTGACTTAATTTGATTTTGATTTATAATTGACATCTTATTCTTGATATAATTTAAAAAACGTGAATGTACCTGGGGTGTTAATTAAGTTTGGAGTTTTAGTTTCTTAATCACACATAAAATATTTTCCTACATCGTTCAAACAAAATTACTTAAGTATTAATATAAATAAACAAAAGTTTTTTATTCAAATAAAATAAAACTTAACTAAATATTTTTCATACATTACTTCAAATTTAATGAACGACATTGAACAATAAAACTTAAGTGAATACTGCAATACTTAACATTAAAATCTTTTAGACCACAAAAGGATTAAGATTTTTTAATAAAAAGTAATGAACCCATTCATCTCAAGTAGGTAACTCCAGACTATTAAACAGAATTTACCGCTCCCATTTTTAAAAAGAAGGAAACCCCAAGCAAATATTGTTTCCACTTGAGATGAAAACGTCACGCTTTAAATGTTGCAATTTATCATCGAAACAATTCTCAAGAGAGAAATTTAATTATTTCATCCCCGCGCTTTCAGTGTAAAGTGGACTTGAAGAATTCCTTGAAGAAGAAACCGTTTTATGGGCTCTGCTTCGGATCAAACGCTTGGCCTGCTTTTCGGTTAACCACGTACTGTTTTGTGTTGAGGAAAAGAGGTTATGTTGTTGCTTTTTGTTTTGGGTTTAAAAGGGGAATCTTTTAGTCTTTAAATTCGCTTAGGAAATAGCTCGGAGTGCGTGCTTTTAGCATTGGATGCCAAAGATCGATACCTTTATCCGATACTTTTACTTTAGCTAGAAAGGATTTTTAAAATGTGTTTTTTAACACAATTTAATACTTAAAAAAATGGAACTCTTTTTATTAAAACAACTTTGCAGAAAAACGTGTTTTTAACTTTATTTTGGGTACATAAATTTTAAAATGTTAAAAAAAAATCACAGACTACTTTAAGCAAAACAAAAACAAACAAAATATTGTAATATTGTGTGCATAATATTATTGTAGAGCAAATGAAGAGCTTCCTCGTTCAAAAACGACGTTTTATCATATTTTAAAATTGTACTTGTTTTATCATTTAGCTTAAGAAAAAGATGGAGATTAGTGTTTATTGTATCGGATGCTTAATAATTGGATGGATAATTTCTTTGATGGAAATTTTAAGAAAATGTATATCGATGAAAGTAGAAATCAAGTGAGCCGCGGTAGCTCAGTCGTGTGAAGCGTCGTGCTCGCATCGGAAGGGTTGTGGGTTCTGTCCTCGGCGGCGCTCGCAATTTTGATGGTGGCTGGGTCGGCGCTTGTACTCGGCTAAAGATCGCCGTGTTGACTAATGGTGGCTGTAGCACGTTAAATATGTCGTGGTCACAAAGTCATCCATGTTCCCATACCAAATAAATACCTCTGGGGGTGCCAGATCAGGGGGTTATCGGCCTTTGATCTGGATCAAAATTCCGATATGTGAGTGAGAATGGATGTGTGAAAGGGACCTTCCTGTTAAACGGATGTGTCAGGCTGACGGGCAACAGTCGGACTTCCTCCCTTGTGGCGCTCAATAAAAACGGAAGCCGCCCTCTTCGCCTTAAATCGGATAGTCCTCTACTCCGGGCTCGGTAACCGAGTGGCATTAGAAACAACAAACAACAGAAATCAAGTTTAACGATGAAACAACAATAAAGTTTTACATTTAGAGTATGAAGATTTCAATATATATTTAACTATTTATGTATGTCCTTAATACAAAAAAATGAATATTCATATTTCAATTTTTCAGTTATTATAATACCATGTTGTTCATCCTAGTATGAAAACACTATTTACAAAAAAATAAAAATATAAGTCAAACCATTTTTAAAAATAAACTTTCCTACTTACTTACAAACAAGCTCACACAATATATATTACATCACATCTTCTTCTATCTATTTTAAAAGTCAATTTAAGAGTTAATGTTCATAAATTTTCTTTTATAATAAAACTCAAAATAAAAATCCAAACACTGTCTTTTAGATAAATTATCCATAAACTTATTTTAAATATTACACAAACTATATGCAAATACTTTTGATTTAAAAACTTCCAAAACTTTAACAATAAAAATCGAGTTTAGTTTGACGCAGATTCTAAATTAAAGTGGATTTTGAAAGCTCCTAACGGGATCAAAGAAATTTATTTTTTAAGCTTCGATAAGTTGACAAATAAATCCCCTTCTTTCAATAAATCATTTTCGATTTAATTTTTTCTGTTTAGTATGAAATGATTTAAAATAGTTTATAAATTTTTTGTAATATTTTTCTAACAACAACATTTTGCATTTTCGTGTTTTAATATTAAAACTTTTTTGCATCATATCATTATTTACAGTTCTATAATAGTTTATACTTAAGCAACATATTACAAATCATAAAACTATTTTAAGTTAACTGACGCATGTAACTGTTCTTGTTTTAAAAAATGATATACCTATGAACCAAAATAATTTTTTGTGGTCACACATTTATTAATTTTCATTAATCTAAACTTTACACCAACACGGTATCAATCTACGATCATCATATATTTTAAGTTCAATTTCACGTTATTTTATAATAGGCTTAAGGTAACTTTTTATTAATGTAAGGGACATCGATATTAATTACAATTTCGTTAGACAATGTTCGTATTATTTCGTTGAATAAGTAAAATGAATTTTTTTGTTCATAAATACAGAAATACAAGTCATTTATATTATTAAGGAAAGTCAAAGAATGTAACTTAACACGAACTCAAAGGTAGCACAGAAACAATCATGTTAACCAAATTTCATCTTAACCGTCTGGCTTTGTTGTGGTCACACTTTTTATTAAATTTAATTAATCTAAACTTTATACCAACATGGTATCATTCTACGATCTTCTTGTATTATAAGCTCAAATACAAAATATTTTAAAATAGCCTTAAGGTAACTTTTTATTAAGGTAACTTAAGGTAACTTTTTATTAATGTAACACTTCGATATTAATTGCATTTTCGTTAGACAATGTTTGTATCATTTCGTTAAATAAGTAAAATTATTTTTTTTTTGCTCATAAATTCAGAAATACAGGTCAAGTCAGAAAATACAACCTAATGTTCAGTTTTAAAAAACAGCACAATTACTTTGTTTAAAAGTCAACTGAAGTGCAAAGTATCTTTATTCGTGAGTTTGAAATGTCCATAACAGAACTAAAACCCATCTTCCCCGTTTTATTTATTATTTATTTGACTTTTTTTTAACAGTATGTACACTATATGTGTTGTTTGCTTTGAATGAAGGGAAACAGTGGGTTGCTTCATTGTATGTATGCTTCTTCGATTTTACTTTTCCTTCTATTGTGTCGAATCAGAATTTCCGAGATAAAGTCGTTCAAATTCAAATAGTTAAAAGGAAGATAATGTTTTTATGGAACTCTCCCTGTCATTCATGATAAATGTGTTCCATTCCCGAGCAAGACATTTTCGAAAGAAACTTTTTTTATCTCTTATTCTGTCATTTTGTCAAGCATTGTATTTTAAAGTATTAAAGTTTACACAGAATTCGAAAATATAAAAAAGTATTTAACTGGGTAAATGACAACTAAACTACACAAAACTCTATACATTTGTGTTTCAAATACTATGTGGATGTAGGAATAGAAAACTAGCAGAATGTCAATTTATTGCAATTTTATTTTCCTTTAAAACATCTTTCGAATAGTTAAGGGAAGGGGATATTTTTATAGAAACTGTCTGTCATTAATGATAAATGTGGTACATTCTTAAGATAAACACTTAGGGACAATCTCTTTTTAAAAAATTATCTTATCCTGACATTTTGTAAAGAAGTGCATTATAAGTACTGAAGATTACCAAAAAATCGAAAAAAATATATATAAACCTTTTTAATTACCTCAATGATAAGGAAACTGCATAAAACACAATAAAAACCTGTTTAATTTTCCAGACTAATAAAAAGCTAGATAAATAACTATGAATTTTTTATTATTTATTATATACCATATGTTAAAGAAGGCAAAAACTATTTGCTTTTGCATTTTATTGCTTAAGATGAAAATATCATTTCATAATAAAGCTTATTATTTATTAATAACTAGAATTTTTTCGACAAATATTAAAAATCATTATAAATCTACAGTTCAGAAAATAAAACAGATCATAGTTTTTTTTTTAATTAAGTTTGTGAAAAATTTCAAAATATCTTCTAATGATTAGATTTTCCTAATCATATGAAAATCAAGTGTTGAGTTTATTCGTAAATCAATTACCTTTCTCTTTTCAATATCAAGTTAAATTGTAGCCAACTTCAGCATGTATTTTATGTTAAATCCAATTTGTAAATATTTATTTTATGTATAAGTTTTGTTGGTATGTATAAGACAATTTTAATAAAAATACTGCAGGAGTTATCAACCACACCAGTCCATAATCATTTTTATAACAATTTATACTTACCTGCAAATAGTACCTGCACTTCATCGGATTACACGTCAAGAAAATAACTGTAGAAATAACTCTGTCCTATGCAATTACACCCAAAACAACTTATGGAAGTCCGAAATCGTCATGGTGATATTTTACGTCACATGCTATTTGCTCAAACTTACGGTTGGTTTAACGATGTAGTAACCCCCCATCCCACCTCTTAAGAACTAAAGTGTTTGATAGTGAAATAAAGTAAAATATATTGAGAATTTTTCTAAACACACGTCTAAAAATATTATAAAACCGTACACAATGCTATTTATTTTGCAGAAAACCTGCTGGGAATGATTCAAGAATTGATGTTAGTACATAGTTCTGTTGTGGAAGAAAATTAATGAAAAATATTAGTTAAATTAGAATTTAAAGTAGCCTCATTTATGTACCCTCGTTATTTCATCCTTTAATTTAATAGATAACAATTTGATGGAAGAGTAAATTTGTTTTCTCTACTTGACAAAAAAATATAAACCGAAAATATAATGTATTTAAATTTTATTTCTGTAACAGATGATTATACATAACTGATCCACCATTATTTTTTTATTAATAAAATTATAATACTTATATTGTTTTTAATTATGGGTACTGCTGGAAAATCTGACAGTCGATCAGGTGACATGTTTATGCGTCTATTTTTCTCATAAAGTTAGAATCTCTTATTAACAATTTATAGATAACTGAAAATATAAACAATTACAAAATATGTCATATAGATTTATCCGCAAAAAAATCTTAACAAGTTACAAACGTCCTGCAACAGATTGCACAACAAAATAATATAGAAACTTCGCTGTAGACTCAGCCATAAGAAATCTTGCCAAGCACATTATCTGGATACAAATTTGTCGCGGTGATACTTTCTGCCACGCTATTTGCCCTGACTGACGGTCGGTTGAACTGCGCCGTAACACGTCCTTAAGAAATAGCTTATTCAGTGAAGTGCAAACATTTCGCGAAATTCCCGCAGGGTTTACGAATCGACATAAGACTTTTTTTACGAGAAAACACCACAAGGATATAAGTGTGGAGAGGTCATTTTTTTCTATCAAAGTTTGGACTTTTGAGTCTGTAGATGTTAAAGTGATAAGAGTTTGTTATTTTTAGATATTTGTGGGGAGTAAGCAATAACTAAGTATTCTTAACGTAAGGAAATAAAACTTTTTCTGTTAGGGTAGACTTGATGTTTATCATTACTTTTATTATGATTTATTTATATGTGAGAATCGCATTTTTCATGAAATATTTCAGGGTACGAAATGTCATCATTGCTGAAAATTGGTTGGAGTGCAATATAAACTCATATAAATTGCTTTGTTAAACAAAAAAATTTACATCAAATGTAAATTTTTAATTAAAATACAAAACAAAAACATACTGCACAATAGAAGGAGGGAATTGTCTTCAAAAATACGATTTTTGGATGCAGTTGCTACTTTTTTACATTTTAGAATAGAAAAGTGATTTGATTGTTGAAGCGCTTATTAATCGATAGAATGTAACATTTCCATTTAAACTAATGTTTTAGATCACCTAGTTAATGACTTTCCGTTGCTCACACTGGCAGAATTAAAAAATTAGGTGCTTGAGACGTAATGCATTCAATGCGGATCTAAAACCCTTTACTTGGAGTAAAAAATTTTTATAATCCAAACTTAATGCATGTCAATATGGCTTAACAACACGCAGACGTCCTGTGTTTCTGATTTTTTTAAAAACTAAGACCTTATTACTTCAAGCCAAATTTTGAATTATTTTTTAAATTGGTGCCTGAAATAAAACGTTAACTTCAAACACTACCTCTTTGAAATGAACTCCAATGCAATTCCTTAGTTGATACAAGGATATTTTTCCAGTTCCTTTCTTCCAGGAAGTTACTTCTGTCCTTCAGTTTGTGGAGAAAGAATGGCGTTTAGAAGCGAAAACCTCCTCCGTAAATTGAAAGAACCCGGAGGCGATGGGGCAGATTGAAGTGTATTTTCAGGGTAAAACGAATGTCGAGTGTTATTTTTTTAACTTTCGAACTCATAATTGAATAAAACGGGAAAGGTGATACAGAAGTTTTTGTAACAAAAAATGAATTCTTTCGAACTCAAGATTCGAAGCAAAAAAAATATTTTTGATAGGCTATGTCCGCACAACGACAATAAAAATGACAGGAAATTGCCCGCACATGGAAACGTATATTCAATTTGTACCATTCGAGGTAAGAGCGCGCGCATGCCAGACCAAATTGTATATGCATTTCCATGCGCGCGCAATTTCTTGTCATTTTTATTGTCGTAGTGTGGACATAGCCATAGAAATATGTATAAAGTTTATCCAGCCAAATTTATTTAAATGTTATATGATATCACGTAAGGTTTGATAATTTTAAATACTTTTAATTGTTTGAAGCAAATAGAGTTTAAGTATCTTGTAAAAGTACAAGGATTAAAAAACTATGTTGAATTTAATTCCTTAAAAAAAGTTCTATTATTAATCAATTGCAATCAAATGCAAAGTATTTTATTATTTTTAAAACTTAATAGAACTATTATTCAAAATGATTGTGAGTATAAAGTACAGATTGAGTTTGAATGGACTTATTTATACTCAGTTTTTAGTTTGAAAACTTAGAAAAATAATTTCTAATAAGTGGTCAATTTGTGAAGGTAATAAATAAGAGTATGTCTGGTCTGACACCCAACGATACTTCGAGAGATGTCGTATGCCAACGCTGTTAGTTTTTGGACTTCACACATTTAATGATAATGCCTCAGTGGCATCCCCATGATATTTTTCAACTATTTTCTAGTACATATCTGATTTAAAGGATGACTGGTAGAGTGGCAGACAATAGTTCACCCTTTAGAAAAGAGTCTATCTCGTGTCCAACAGGATAATCACGCAGACACGGAGTGCCCTTTTTAGGAAGTAAGCTACGGTTTCAGAAGGGGAAAAATTGTTTGTTTAAACACATAAAACCCGGTTTTTAAGACAAATGCATTGAAAAATGAAGTATCGCAAAGAACATTTCATGAAATAAAATATTGTAGAAAATAATATTTCGTTCAAAACCGCAACACACTTATTATCAATTATTTCAACTACCATATTGAAATTAACTGCACTTAACGAGTTAAAAGTAGTTTTGTTTGAAACTGCGTATGTCTGATATCGCAATTCAAAATATTTTGTAGCATAATTTGAAACAATATGGTTCGTTAAAAAAATGTTAAAAAATATATTCGCACAGATTTAAAAAAAATACAATCAAATTGCTAGGTTCTTAGTCTTTATCTGGAATAATTTTTTGACATTCACTCTGGTAAAATACCAACTTGACATTAACTAATAGACCAAACACTCCTTGAAACTTTTAGACGACAAATTGTAAAAAAGTTACAATACATCCCTGCTGTGTTCATAGCTCACAAACCATTCAAAAATGCAATTTAGACCACCCCAGCAATTCCACTAGCAATTTACATTTTTCAATCGATCTCAAAACCAAAGTACAAAACATTTTACGAAAACAATAAAGCATCCCGAGCGGAAGAACGGCCCCCCACAATTGCTTTTTTACTCCAAGCAATCCCACAAATTTCCTCGCCATGCAAAACACGCAGAGCAACATAAAGCACACAGGTAGTTTAGGGAAGAACAACGAAATATGTCTGCCATATATCAACACTTGTCACCACGTGGAGAGATTTATCATCCTAAGTCCGTTTATTTACTCTGTTCGCTGTCGCATAATTCTGTATGGATACACGTAAATATTTAATCATGTCGCGCATTTAAGAGAGTTTTTGTGGATGTAAACTAGCCATGGACTGCAAAATAAACAATGGGAAGTTGTTTGAAGAACGTATTTTGACGTATATAGTTGAATAAGAACGTTTTTTGTGTGTGAAAGAAAGATACATTTATTTGTTCTTAAATTTAAAGGGGAGAAGTCCCGTTTTCTATCATGGTAAATTTAAACTTATTGTACTTCCTTTTTGTTGTTAAGTTTATGTATATTTTATTTCGAGCACACAATATTAAACCAATTGTATTTATACAAGAACGAGAATAATAGAAGAAGAAATTTGCTAATTTAACATATTTTTAAATTTTTTGCTTCTGTTGTACGTTAAGGAGTAGTGTATTTGTAGTCTTGTAACAGTTAATATAGAATTAACATATATAATTTGGTATATGTGTGTATATAATGGATTACTTTTTTATTAAAACTTATTTCTTGTTTGAATATTTTATTTTCTTGAAACACTTTCAGTTACAGATACTCAACAAATGTTGAAATTTTCTGTTTTAAAGAAATAAAATATCTAAAACAAAATAAAATAAAAGTTTTTAAGTACTAAAAAATATTTTAAGAGTTTTTCTGTTACGCAATACTCATTAATCAATTTTACATAGTTTAAATAGAGGTAATTTAGTGGGTATTTAAAAAAAATATATCTAAAGAAGGTCCCACTTCATATTACTGATGAACCCATTTAGGAATTTTATAAGTTATAAGAGAGTATATATTTTATAATTTTTGTAATATATTTAAGCACTTATATTTATTTTTATTTAAATATAAATAAATTGAAGTTGAATTTACTTAAAAACAGTTTATGAGATAAAGTCATTTCTAAATTATAGTAGTATTTATTAATTTATAATATTTGAACATAAAATAGTTTATGCAAAATTAGTGTTTGGTTTCTTGCTGATACATTGTTCAAAATGACAATTCTGCAACATACATTAATCTCTAATAAATTGAATTTAAGAAATTTATTTTTTGTTTCTTTAAACTAAGTAACGTAGTTTAAAAATATGACTAGAAAATCAACATATCCCAGAAGGGTTTTACTCTTCAGAATGCTTAGCTTTCAAGTTCTCAAAATTTTTGAAATGAAATGCGGAACATGAAAATTCAATTGCGAAGTTAAATAAAATGAAAAAGTTGAATAAATTTAATTATGCATAGTTCGTTGTAAATACAAAGTTCTTTTTCCGAATGTATTGCCAAAGCGGTATTAAAAAATAGTAAGTAAATGGAAGAACAAAACAATAACTTTACCAATTAAATTATTTTCATTTTAATCATTATAATTGAAGTACTTTTTGTAACTTATTTAATTATAACATTATATTTTTGAGATGAAAGTTTTATTTGAAAGCAAATCTTGTAAATAGTTGGTTAAAGAATCATCACTGGACTTGCTTTTTGATAAAACAAAAAAAGAAATTGCTAAATTAATTAAATAATCTATAATAATAAAAGAAAGAGTCTGCCTGTGTGTATGTATGTCTGTGGATCGCAAAACACCTACTTAGAATGCTCTAAAAAATTCGAAATTTTTAATATAGATTCCTTTTAATACCTACGTGTGCACCTGAGGCTTAGTTTTTTCATATTTGTTCTATTTTTAGAGAAAATTCGAAATAACTGGAAAAAAATACACCACTTTCGCTCAAATCCGATAGCTTTTTTTCTTTCGCGTTGTCATTGGCTTAAGAAATTAAATTAAGCTCAAAATAATTCAAATTTGAAATGTTTATTTTATTCTTTTGCCATTATATTTAGAAACTACCTTATTTATTTAAAAAATAATTTATTCAAGGATATCGCGGTAGGTCTGTTTATGATTATTTAATGTCTTCATTTTTTCGCCAAATGCATTGCCAAACTTGCTAAAATGTTACCTAAAAAAGCGCCAGATGGGTAAAAATTATTTTTTTTAAATAATTAATCTGGTTGGTTTCTCCAAGATCATCGTGATTGACCTGAAAATGTCAGGGTTTGTAGCTATATCTATATTTTCTCGCCAAATTATTACCAAAAATGTGCCACTGACCTAAGAGTTTTTTTTTTTTTTGGGTTTTTTTTTTCTGGCTGTTACCAAGTCATCGTGTTCTAGAGCTGTACCAAACTATCAAAGACTGTTGAATCTTCATTTTTGCGCCAAATATGTTATCAGAATGACGGAAGGAGTGCAAACATTTTGTATCCTCAAGTTCTTCTACATTAATGTTCGAATCTGACAAACCACTGGTTTTGCTAAATTTCAGGTAGTCAATCTTATTGAAGCAGAGAACAACTTTTCAATATTCTTTACGACGCCCATTTTCCATTAAGTTAACGGGTTCCCAGCAAGGCGGGACCATACTGCTAGTTGTTAATAAATAATTTTCTGTTTAGTTTAAATTATATTTTGAATTAAAGCATTCAGAAATTGTATACCTCAAAGACTTGTTTAAATTTGTAACTGAAAAAATCTATATCATTCTACTCTAATAGGTTTTTATGTTTTAAAAAACTTTCCTATAAAACTCTAAATAAGTTTTGTACAAATAAAATTAATGCATTTTTAAAAAATAATTTTTTTCCAATCGATCCTAAAAATATTTTTTAAAACTGAATCATGTATAAATTGGTTAAAACGAAAAATATGTGTAATATTTATGAATAAAAAAAACATTATTTCGATTAAAGCACTAAAGAAATGAATGAAGCACTCTACCCAAAGCAATGTATAACAAAGTATATAGGAAACAAACTTTTGAAAACTAAATATTCCAAAAAAATTACAAAAAGTAACAATAAAAGAAACTTGCCTAAATCAACATAATCAGCAGACGATATTTACAATTTAAATTCTGCAATTGTCTGATGAGTTTTTTTTTTTTTTTTACTAGAATTGAGATGCAGAGAAGACTTATAAAGCCTTTTCTACCATTCATGATTTCTTTCTTCTATACACTGGATTGGTTTGGAAGACATTTAACTCTCATTTAGGTAAATTTATTACAAATCTGGTTGAAGAAACAGAACTGAAATGAGATATTACTTTGAAGGAAAATTTAATGTTTTGAGAATTTCTTATATTTTATTAGTTTTGCTAGGAAATTTAAGTACTTTAATTTCACAGTGCAAGACGGAAGTTTACTACCATTATAAATAGATTTCGATTTCCTGACTTCTGCCTTCTTTTATCTTATTAGATATATTTACCACTATCAAAAATTAAATATAATGTGGGTCGTTTTACTGTTTTTTAGTAGAATTTCTTTTTTACAATTGTTTGCATTTGCTATGAGGCTTTTTTTAGAAAAACTTTTTTGTTCAACAATAAGTTATGAGATTTGAAACAGTGATGTTAACACATAAAAATAGAGAAACCTATGTGTATTCAGCAATAAGTATTCAGCAATTCTTTCACTCGCATATCTACTTTAATGCCTACCAACTGATTCAGTTTATTTACAACTTCGGTTACCATCAAACAAGAGGCTAGAAATAGTCAGCTTTGCAGTGATATATTATTATATATTTCACTAAAAGCTATATCAATTCAATATATGCAATTCTCACACACAGATATACTAATGAAATACTAATTATACAAATATCTGGAAAAACTTTGGATTTGTTAGAGCCTAATTTTAAGATAATTTTTGGATCAAATTGTTTGTTACACCTTTGCTAAGCCAAACATCCGAACGGTGTTGATTCCTGAAACGGGATTTGTCAGTGACAGGAACTGAATGGGATTTTCCGTTTCTTCAGAACCAAAGAAGATGGATATTTTTATCATACGGAAATAGGACATGTTTGTTATTCTTATTTTAAAAAAGCTAAGATTGGAATAAGATTCTAGTTTTTAAAGGGGATTTCGAGATGCAATAGCATAATGAAAGTTTAAGCCTTTCTTAAGTAAAAAAAACTTCGAAATAAAGTTATTCATGAAATCTGAATTACAGTTCAAGTATACAGTGGTGAAGAACTTGTCTTTTTGCAAATTTTTAGATTTTTAAATTCAATTTAAGTAAGGTTGAAAAGAACTAAGTACTTATTTCAACTATTTGAAAATGTAAGAAAAATAGTTTTTATTATGTATTAGTAATTCCCATAAAATAGAATTAAATCTACAATAATAAAAGAAAGAGTCTGTCTGTGTGTATGTATGTCTGTGGATCGCAAAACACCTACTTAGAATGCTCTAAAAAATTCGAAATTTTTAATATAGATTCCTTTTAATACCTACGTGTGCACCTGAGGCTTAGTTTTTTCATATTTGTTCTATTTTTAGAGAAAATTCGAAATAACTGGAAAAAAATACACCACTTTCGCTCAAATCCGATAGCTTTTTTTTCTTTCGCGTTGTCATTGGATTAAGAAATTAAATTAAGCTCAAAATAATTCAAATTTGAAATGTTTATTTTATTCTTTTGCCATTATATTTAGAAACTACATTATTTATTTAAAAAATAATTTATTCAAGGATATCGCGGTAGGTCTGTTTATGATTATTTAATGTCTTCATTTTTTCGCCAAATGCATTGCCAAACTTGCTAAAATGTTACCTAAAAAAGCGCCAGATGGGTAAAATTTATTTTGTTTAAATAATTAATCTGGTTGGTTTCTCCACGATCATCGTGATTGACCTGAAAATGTCAGGGTTTGTAGCTATATCTATATTTTCTCGCCAAATTATTACCAAAAATGTGCCACTGACCTAAGAGTTTTTTTGGGGGGTTTTTTTTCTGGCTGTTACCAAGTCATCGTGTTCTAGAGCTGTACCAAACTATCAAAGACTGTTGAATCTTCATTTTTGCGCCAAATATGTTATCAGAATGACGGAAGGAGTGCAAACATTTTGTATCCTCAAGTTCTTCTACATTAATGTTCGAATCTGACAAACCACTGGTTTTGCTAAATTTCAGGTAGTCAATCTTATTGAAGCAGAGAACAACTTTTCAATATTCTTTACGACACCCATTTTCCATTAAGTTAACGGGTTCCCAGCAAGGCGGGACCATACTGCTAGTCACAAATAATTAATCATTAATTCCAACGTGATAGTTTCATTTTAAACTTATTTTTTCATAATTTTATCTACGTTATTGAGTTTTAAAAATATATATTTCAAAGTACTAATACTTGTCAAAATAAAAATGATAATTTTGAATGCTCAATATATAAGAGATTCTAGAATTTCACCATTTTTCTACTGAAAACATTATAATTAGATAATGAAGACCAAAAAATTATTCCCTTTAAGTACCAACTTTTTAAAACTTTAGCAAAACTCTTTAGTTTTCTTTTTAAGAAGAACACATGTCTTTGAGTCATTTACTTACGTAATTAGCTTAATTTGAAAAACGAAATTACTAACTCTTTTTTTCTGGCATGCTAGTAATTTTCAATTAGATTATCTTAAATTATTGAAAATGTCTACATAATCTTCTGAATATTAATTAATTGAAGTAAAATTTAATTGCAAAACAACCACAAAAATCATATTTAAAAGCTTTTTTTAAAAAATCGTGAAAAATATTTTTGAGTGAAAACTAATTATAATACTTACGTTAGTTCCTCACTCTTAATAACGTGACGATCGTAAGCTAAAATGGAATTAAAATGTTGTTATTTTTTCTTAAAATGTTAAGTTGATATTTGGATAAAACATTTCTTAAAGAAATACGAGGTAAAATTTTTCTTTATTGTAAAATTCGATTATTTTTATAATTTAATCAATTTTACAATATTTACATAATTGGTGTACAATGAATTCATTATTTATTATCCATATAATTAAAAGGAACAAAAGAAATTTATTTTAAAATCTCTAAAAGAAAAAAATGAAGTTCCACTTGTATTTGGTAGTATAATAATACATGATTTAACATTTTACGTAAAAGTCTTACACAATACCAAAAAAAATAAGAACCGCAAAACCACGCCTATAAAAAAAACAAGTTACAACAAACATTTACAAGCAACTAATACACAATTAACAGGAAGATCCGTAACGAAGAATGAGCATAGGAACAGCAAACCACACCCTGCATGTAGTCCAGTGCAAGATATACATGTTAAAAGAATTGGTTAATAACAATTGCATCATGTCACTATCATCATGCTATATCAGTATGGTCGATCTAAACAAATACATTATAAAAGTTAAATAAGAAAATGTTATAATCCGTAAAAGCAAAAAAAAATCAAATATACTAACACAAAACCATGTTATGGGGAACTCCATTATATTAGAAATTGTTGTACTTAATTACTTTCTTGCATTATTTATCTATTTTTATTGCCAAATTAAATTCTACAATAATGATTGTAATACCCATTATTGTACATCTACTTTAAAAAACATTTGTTTTACGATGTATATAAATGCAGCTATTCACAAAATTACGAGGTAATCTATGAAGCATTCTCTACGTTCTACTTCGACAAAATATCATGCCAACTAAATTAGTTAATTATTATTACCATTTCACTTTCATATATAGACTAGAAACTCTCATCTTTGTTAAATAAAGTGGACAAAACAATGAAAGAAAGATATCTAATAAAACACCAATCATAATACAAAAAAATAATGTTTTAATACTGCTAAAAGGTTATGTAAATGTGCAAGAAATGACACAAATTTATACGAATTCAGTTATATAAGTATTTTCAGTTACATACACAGCTAATTCAGCCACATACTATCTAATTCAGCTATATTAACAAATTCAGTTGTAGTAGTATAGCAACACTTCGTACTTCACAGTACCACACATATTTGTGTGTACTCGCATTCTAAATAAAGAACAATTACAATACCTATAAAATACTCATTACACAAAAAACGCAGCTGCCTCCAGAACATTTCTTTTACAAGCTACAGAACTTCGAACATTAACTCAAAATGAGAAAACCAACATCCATTAAACACCGTCCCCACCTGGTACCAGATAATAAATGAAGTAATGAATATTAATTTAATCTAAAACCCTGAGATAAAAGACAATAATCTTCGGTAAATGAAGTAGAAAAAGATAATTATTCGACAAGAAAATAAAAGTAATAAAGTAAGTCGATAAGAAATAAAGTAAATTTGATAATAATAATGTTGAAAATAATGTTGAAATAAATGTTGATGAAATGAATGAAAATAATGTTGAATAAAATAATGTTGAAAAGTGCCACACATTTGTGCAAATTTATTTACATTAGTATATCCTGTTATATATAGCAAATTCAGCTATATTAGTATTTTCAGCTATATGTTATCAAATTTAGTTAAAATTGCATTTTTAGTTAAAATAGCATTTTCAGTTATATATTAGCAAATTCAGTTACAATACCATTTTCAGTTATATATTAGCAAATTCAGCTATATTGGTATGTTCAGCTATATATTATCAAATTTAGTTAAAATTGCATTTTTAGTTAAAATAGCATTTTCAGTTATATATTAGCAAATTCAGTTATATATTAGCAAATTCAGTTACATTAGTATAAGGACAACTTCGTATTTCACCTTGTTTAAACATGCTGGCATTATAAATAAACAACATTCACGATGACTATAAAATCCTAATGACACAAAAAATACAACTGCCAATAAAACATTTGTTCAACAAGCTACAGAAATTCGAACACTAACTAAAAATGAGAAAACCAACCCCTATTAAACACAGTCCCCACCTGGTACTAGATAATAAATGAGGTAATGAATATTAATTCAATCTCCAGCCCTGAGATAAAAGAAAATAATCTTCGGTAAATAAAGTAGAAAAAGAAAATTATTCAGTAAGAAAAATAATAATAAGTAATTTTGCAAATGATATTGCAAAGTGCCACAAATTTATGCAAACTTACTTGCTTTAGTATATTCAGTTATATATTAGCAGATTCAGTAATTAGTATAATGAGACCTCGTATTTCACCTTGTTTAAATATACTCGTATTATATATAAACAGCAATTACAATGCTTATAAAATCCTTATGACGCAAAAAAATACAGCCGCCCCTAAAACATTTGTTCAACAAGCTGCAGAAATTCGAACACTAACTCAAAATGAGAAAACCAACCCCTATTAAACACAGTCTCCTCCTGGTACTAGATAATAAATGAGGTAATGAATATTAATTCAATCTCCAGCCCTGAGATAAAAGAAAATAATCTTCGGTAAATGAAGTAGAAAAAGATAATTATTCGACAAGAAAATAAAAGTAATAAAGTAAGTCGATAAGAAATAAAGTAAATTTGATAATAATAATGTTGAAAATAATGTTGAAATAAATGTTGATGAAATGAATGAAAATAATGTTGAATAAAATAATGTTGAAAAGTGCCACACATTTGTGCAAATTTATTTACATTAGTATATCCTGTTATATATAGCAAATTCAGCTATATTAGTATTTTCAGCTATATGTTATCAAATTTAGTTAAAATTGCATTTTTAGTTAAAATAGCATTTTCAGTTATATATTAGCAAATTCAGTTACAATACCATTTTCAGTTATATATTAGCAAATTCAGCTATATTGGTATGTTCAGCTATATATTATCAAATTTAGTTAAAATTGCATTTTTAGTTAAAATAGCATTTTCAGTTATATATTAGCAAATTCAGTTATATATTAGCAAATTCAGTTACATTAGTATAAGGACAACTTCGTATTTCACCTTGTTTAAACATGCTGGCATTATAAATAAACAACATTCACGATGACTATAAAATCCTAATGACACAAAAAATACAACTGCCAATAAAACATTTGTTCAACAAGCTACAGAAATTCGAACACTAACTAAAAATGAGAAAACCAACCCCTATTAAACACAGTCCCCACCTGGTACTAGATAATAAATGAGGTAATGAATATTAATTCAATCTCCAGCCCTGAGATAAAAGAAAATAATCTTCGGTAAATAAAGTAGAAAAAGAAAATTATTCAGTAAGAAAAATAATAATAAGTAATTTTGCAAATGATATTGCAAAGTGCCACAAATTTATGCAAACTTACTTGCTTTAGTATATTCAGTTATATATTAGCAGATTCAGTAATTAGTATAATGAGACCTCGTATTTCACCTTGTTTAAATATACTCGTATTATATATAAACAGCAATTACAATGCTTATAAAATCCTTATGACGCAAAAAAATACAGCCGCCCCTAAAACATTTGTTCAACAAGCTGCAGAAATTCGAACACTAACTCAAAATGAGAAAACCAACCCCTATTAAACACAGTCTCCTCCTGGTACTAGATAATAAATGAGGTAACGAATATTAATTCAATCTCCAGCCCTGAGATAAAAGAAAATAATCTTCGGTAAATAAAGTAGAACAAGAAAATTATTCAGTAAGAAAAATAATAATAAGTAATTTTGCAAATGATATTGCAAAGTGCCACAAATTTATGCAAACTTACTTGCTTTAGTATATTCAGTTATATATTAGCAAACTCAGCTTTATTAGTATTTTCTGTTATAAATTATCAAATTAATTTACAATAGCATTTTCAGTTATATATTAGCAGATTCAGTAATTAGTATAATGACACCTCGTATTTCACCTTGTTCAAATATACTCGTATTATATATAAACAGCAATTACAATGCTTATAAAATCCTTATGACGCAAAAAAATACAGCCGCCCCTAAAACATTTGTTCAACAAGCTGCAGAAATTCGAACACTAACTCAAAATGAGAAAACCAACCCCTATTAAACACAGTCTCCTCCTGGTACTAGATAATAAATGAGGTAATGAATATTAATTCAATCTCCAGCCCTGAGATAAAAGAAAATAATCTTCGGTAAATAAAGTAGAAAAAGAAAATTATTCTGTAAGAAAAGAAGAGTAAGTAAATTTGCAGGTGATATTGCTGAGTGCCGCAAATTTATGCAAATTTAGTTGCATTAGTATATTCAGTTATACACTAGCAAATTCAGCTACATTAGTATGTTCATCTATATTATCAAATTTAGTTAAAATGGCATTTTCAGTTATATGTTAGAAAATTCAGTTATATTAGTATAATGACACCTCGTATTTCACCTTGTTTAAGTATGCTGGCATTATACATAAACAACAATTACAATGACTATAAAATCCTCATGACACAAAAAATACAGCTGCATCTAAAACATTTGTTCAACCAGCTTCAGAAATTCGAACACTAACTCAAAATGAGAAAACCAACCCCTATTAAACACAGTCCCCACCTGGTACTAGATAATAAATGAGGTAATGAATATTAATCGCGCCATGTCACTTCAATCTCCAGCCCCTGAGACAAAAGACAATAATCTTCGGTAAATGAAGTAGAAAAAGAAAAATATTTGGTAAGAAAAAAACTTCTGAGACAAAGTCCGGAATAATAGAGCTTTCGCCTAACGGAAGAAAAACAATAGGGGAACGCTTGGTCATTTTCTCATCACGGTCTATTTTGATAATACTTTTGTTTTCCAGTCTTTTACACGGACTGGATAAATAAAGTATAAATGGGAGGGGTGTATTTGGTATTAAAGTTTGGCTTTTGATATGGGAATTTAAGGAATTTTGGATGTGATTTCGTTAACTTTAATTCGAAAATACTGCGTTATAAGTAACTTGATTCAGAAGTATATTCATTTTTTAAATGCTTGGAATTATATAGTGAATATATATTTTTAGTATTTTATTGAGTTATTTATTTAGTTTTTGTAGTAAATTATTATATGCCTACACTATAAATGATGTTATCGGTTAAAATGCTGTATAAACTCTGCATACTTACGATATGTACTAATACATAAAAATGCTTGAAAATTGTTAATTAATTAATTAAAGAATATTTAAACGACTGCGGTTATAAGAATCTTGAAAATTAATGGTTCAAAGTCCAAACTAAATTTCAATGAAATAATTTCATTAAAATTATTAATTAAATTTTAACTATTCCCATATGAAACTATCCAATGTTTTCTGTTATTGGATTACCTTAAGATCGAACTTAAAACTTAGAAAAATTAGTATTTTACCGAAAAGACAGATTTTACATAATATTATCTAAAGTACAGATTTTACCAACAGTTAATTTTCAACTGACGATGCCGCTACCATACAAACTCATAAAAATCATATTATATTATTACTCATAGAAATTATATTAATTCAACTATAAGCCATTGTTTAGTTGAATATTCTGTCATAAGAATTAATATTAAAAGCTTAAATATTTATTTAAAAGTCAAACTATTTTTTATTAGGAAAAACACAGACAAAAGTTTATGTCTGGAATTCTAGATGGTTTCAAATGAGTTTCTATAAAATCACATTATTGAAGCACCATAAATACCCCCAGCTAATAAATATTGAGCAAAACTTGCACAATTCACACCAATAACGAAAATAAGACATCAAAATGACTATAAATAATGAAGAAATCTTATAAAAACGACAAATCTAACAAGCACAAAATCCATTTTTGAAACGACTACGAATGTTTGAATAATGAACTAGAATGAGCCATTTACTTTGATGTTTTTGCTGTTATTTCTGTAGCATTAGACGGATGATTATTTTATAAAAATACGGCTTCCTGAAATCAATTATTTACATCGCATGACAAGGAAACTGTAAGCTGACAATTTGACTGTCATAAAAAAGACAAGTAACGTCTGGATATGTTTCAATCGGAAAGAAATATCGAGTTTTGTAAATCAATTTTTACATCACAGATAAATAATAAAGGATAGAGAAGTCATTAATTATACGTTACATGTTTATTACACTTCGTGTGGATTATTTAAGGATAATTTTAAAGAAGTTAAGATCCATCAAGTAAATTAAAGAAGTTAATAATATATTTAAAATTTATCAATAATTTTATTTTGCACTAAGACCTGTAAGTATGGATTAAAAAAAGAAACGTTTGATATTTGCCAGAAAAATATCACATTTTAAGAAAAAGGTTTTTAGCTACTTTAATTTCATTTATCTAAATATTCTGAAACTTTTTCTATAAATATAACACATCTAAGAAGAACTATCGATGTTTATTTTAACGAATACATTATTAAGATAAAATTTTAAGATATATACTGATACGAACTTTTTAATACAATGTGTTACATTTTAACACTCAATGAGTACTTAAATTATTTTCTTAATACTTCTTATAAATGTTTCTTTCTATGACGATGATAAGAGTTCATTTAATTTTGAAGTAAGCGAACCCATAAAGTGCGCATATCTGAATTATGTGTGAGTGGTGAAGGTGATGTAAATGATAATGCTTACTGGCGATAATAAGATGATGAATAATCCATAATAGCGTGTGAGTACACCATCCCAACGTTATGAATGCTAATGACAATTGGGTGTCCACCTTGTATTAAAACATTAATTATTGAAATGAGGCAAACCCAAATGCATTTTCTCTATAATTAACTCTTCTTTAAACGAAAACACATTTTTTTTTTCATTTTAATAGTGCAATCTATTTTGAAAAGTAATTGCTAATTATCGCTTCGGTTTTTAATAGTTTACTCTACGGGTGTTTACTTCAAATGAACGTATAATAATTACTTTAAGAATGAGTTCTTTTAAAGAGTATTTGGTAATTAACATTTGTTTTTTATTAATATTTTACAGTTGCGTAATTATAATAAACAGGCGATATGTTTATTAAAATCTTTAATTTTCTTCAGAAAAAATAGCAGCAAAAAATTCTGAATATTACGCGAAAACAGCGAAGAAAACATAAGATTTAATTACCAGCTTCCGCTCTCCAAATTAATTGATGGATTGCGTCTCCGATAATGAGAATTCTATCATCATATCCCGCGGTAAAACAAATAACCTAAATCATCCCAATTATTATTTTAAAATTTCACCGACAACACACAACGTAATTAGTTATTGATAGCCCACCAGTTTCAATCAGGGACCCTCATTCAGTTTGAACTGCAAGTCACTTTACCCAGTAGCGGGCGATGGAATTTATAATAAAGTGTGAACAAGGAACTTTAATTAGGTCTGTTTGTAAAGGGATGTTCCCTACTTTGCAGCCCTTTCTCTCGTTATTGGAAGGTAGCCAGATAAGTTTGACAAAATCGTAACAGTTAATATACAAAAAAGATAAAACTCAATTTAATATCGATACAATATTACAACTCATCGAATAAAAAAGTTTAGTTGCAAAACTTAGATTCCCCAAAACATAAAGATGATATAGTGTCAGTACTCATTGGTTACTTTTGAATTTTGATGATCGTAAAATTGACTTGATTAAACCCTTTAGAGGATGGACGGGTGGGTTTTGGGCTAGGGAGCTCAGTCTGTTAGGCACTCAACTATCATGCGAAAGGTTCTAGGTTCGGGTCAAGACATTGGCAAAATAACTGCCGACCTATAAACGGCCCGTACAGCCAAAAATGTCCGACGAATAATACCCCGTGTAAGGGAGTGCAAGTTAAATATGCTTCAAAGTCCTAACGCTGCGATGTCCCCCTTAAGGTTGCGTTGGGTGCCTATTCAGGTGTCAGCTCGTCACTTGACTGTGGTTCTAAAATACGATGCCCGTCGCCAATAACCCTCATGTAGCTCTAGTGCTACGATAATTCAAACCTAGCTTAACGGGTGGGTTTATATTAATTATAATAGAGTGAGAGCCCAGGGCCCCCAGACCTAAGTCATTTTGGCAAGGATGAAATTTACGTGATTAGGTTCGGTTTTCATTTACTTTTTGCGTATGCATACCAGTTAGAGTGGACCTACGGCCAATTTAGAGGTATCGGGTACAAAAAGTAGGTAAAATATAAGTTAACCTAAGTCATTTTGGAAAGGCTGATTTTTACATATGTTTTATAAAATAATGTTAAAAGTGCATAATAAATTTCCCAGACACTTTCCGTGGGCCGATATTTCTCCCAGACGCTGTAAACGTCTTCATCAAGCTCAGACTTTGTCAATCACATCTAGCGGCGTAAGATGGCGCTACAACCGTTCTCGGACCTCAAGGAAGAGAAGTTAAGCAAAAAAGAACTATGTGTCTATTTTAGATATGGTTGGTTGATTGACTTATATTCCGGTTTGTGTGCTTGATCATTGGAGATAAGTCAATCAACCAACCATATCTCCAATAGACACATAGTTCTTTTTTGCTTAACTTCCCTTCCTTGAGGTCCGAGAACGGTTGAAGCGCCATCTTACGCCGCTAGATGTGATTGACAAAGTCTGAGCTTGATGAAGACGTTTAAAGCGTCTGGGAGAAGTATCGGCCCACGGAAAGTGTCTGGGAAATTTATTATGCACTTTTAACATTATTTTCTAAAACATATGTAAAAATCAGCCTTTCCAAAATGACTTAGGTTAACTTATATTTTACCTACTTTTTGTACCCGATACCTCTAAATTGGCCGTAGGTCCACTCTAACTGGTATGCATACACAAAAAGTAAATGAAAACCGAACCTAATCACGTACATTTCATCCTTGCCAAAATGACTTAGGTCTGGGGGCCCTGGGCTCTCGGTCTATAATTTGAAGAATGTTTTCAACAAGACATTTCAGTTGAGGAATTTGATATAGGTGTTTAGTCCCATACAGCAAATTTAGTTCTTAAATACCAATTTTATGCAAAGTATTGCTTTGTCATGTAAGTGTTTAATTCACTATGTATGAGAATCAACTGAACAGCAGGAAAAAAAATCAAGGAGAAATCTGTTTATGTAGTTTTTATTTGTACGTTTAAAAATGCACAAAATACTGTGCAGAGAGCGACTTTATTTTTTTACACTAAGGGTTATGCTAATGAAGTAGAGAAGCATTGAAAATTATTAGTATTAAAAATAAAAAATATAAATGTAAATATAAAAAAATTCTTTGCATTTTCGATTTATTGTTATAATGGAGAAACGTTGATATTTTTATACATCTAACATATGGACTAATATCGAGTTATGAATTAATTTTAAATTTATTCAAGAAGGCAAAATTGCGAAATAACAATAAAAACTGTGTGTATAGAACCTATTCTCAACTCATGATTTAAAAACAAGATACAAATTTAGGTTTGTTGGGAGCTAGTTTAAGGGAGGAAGAACTAAAGCTGCAAATCTCCGAGGCGAACATCTCTTACGTTATAGCTCCATAGACTAGAAATTGGCAATTAGAAATGTTACAAAATACCCAAACTCAGCGATAGCTAGAAATTGTTATTCAGCTAACGTTCAAACCAAACGCAGCGCAAATGGCACTTGCCCTATTTTCAAACCAAGAGTTTGAGGCGTTACTGGGGGAAATATAAAAAAGTGAGGATAAGTAAAGCAAACAGAAATCCGTAAAAATAAGTTTTCGAAGAATGGGGAGCTGAGACAAGGGGAAAAAACTGCTGAGTCGATGGGGAAAGCTGAGATATTTCAAAAGATAATCACCGACGCTAATCCCCATAGAAAAGGGAATTCTTCGCTTTGGTATTTAATATTTTTAAATTGCTGTTTTTGCTGGAGGTATTTTAGAACGACGAAAAATTACGACATCATTTTAATTAGTGGATTCGTTATTGGGTGCTTAAATATTGTATAGAACTTGTGTCTTCATTGTGAAAATTGGTTTTTTAATTAATAAATTAATTATTTAAGTGTTAGTGATTTGGTAAACAAGGGGAAACATAATTACTTAATTCTATGAAAATATTCTTGCATGCGGATAAATATTTGCACAAAATAAAACCAAGCAACGCATTTGGCATAAAAATATGAAAGCTTGTACTTACTTTCAATTTTCAATTATTCATTCAAAGTGAATAACTTAATATTTTATTAAATTTAATGAAATCGAAAGCAATAAATTATTTAGTTGACATTTAAACATATGCTTAAAAATAAAACCAATTATCCTGCAGAATACTAGCCATTATTAATTTGTAACAAAATTAGGGATAGTAAACAAGATGTTTTATGCTATAAAAATAAATATTTTAAAGCAATTGTTATTTAAAATGAGTCAGTGCGCCGTCGTTTCTTGGTCAGTTAAGATGTTTATTCATTAATGATGCTTACCTAAGGCTACGGGATACGATACCCTATACGGTGACACGTTGATTGCCAGCTCAGGTGACTGCCTTGTCAATTGAATGTGGCTTCCAAGTGCGATGTACGTTGCCAACAGTACATCCCACGTGTACTGTTGTATCTAATGAGTATAAATCGTGTATGATCGTGTAGGATCGTGTAGGATCGTGTAAATCTAATGAGACGTTAAATCAACCTAAACCGTGCACAT
Source organism: Hylyphantes graminicola (assembly GCA_023701765.1). NCBI lineage: Eukaryota > Metazoa > Arthropoda > Arachnida > Araneae > Linyphiidae > Hylyphantes > Hylyphantes graminicola. The sequence goes on along the minus strand of CM043117.1, from coordinate 29,695,530 downwards.
ATCAGTTCGAATTTTGAAAAATAAAGAAGGTTGTATAACAGTTGCTATTTATATAATCCTCAGTAACCACTAAACACTCATTCCAAAACTTGGTAATTAAAATCTTCTGGAACAAACTTCTAAAAGACATGCCATTGCTTAATATTAGTACAAAGCGTTGAAAAGCCCTGGCATATTTAAGAGAAACTTTAGGCTTGGCTGAATCAGCTGCTCAGAGGGATTATTAATTCCTTTTACAGCTATGAGTTGGAGTAAGTTTATTAAATGGTATGTTATTACTTACCTAACTTTGCATTCGAATAAACTGAGAAAGTTTGCGTTTGATTGAGAAGAGTTATTTTTGGTTGAATAACAACTATAATTAAATAAGATAAATTGTAGAGATTTTTAATGCGTATATTTCACTCATAATTATATACTGATTTGAAAGCATTCATTATTTTGTTCGTTGGTGATTGTGTGTAATTAATGTTTATGTTAAAGTATGCATTTAAAATAAGAACAAATGCTCCAAGTAAAGATAAAGTTTGACAGAAATATGAATTGTTTGATGGAATTTAGTTTGAAAAATCAATGTTAGGTTACGTTTGAAATACCGTTGCACTAGAGCTACACGAGGGTTATTGGCGACGTGCGTCGTAGTTTAGAACCACAATCAAGTGACGAACTGACACCTGAAAATCACTGAAACAATGTTTTATAAGGGAAATTTAACCCTTTTCCAACACATTCGAAACTGTGTTTTCTTTGTGAAATATCGAGAACATTTATTATATAGATGAATTATTGCACTTTTTGTCTCATTGGATCTTATAATTTTTATATTTTTTTTCCTGTGGTATAGCTACATTAACCTATTATTTTAGCATTCTAGTGCTCCATTGAATTACTTCTGAATACATCGTGAATAAAGTCCAATTTATTACCAGCATTCTTTAACATAAAACAAATTTATATCGTGGTCGCTTTAAGAGTTATTAGGGTAATTTGCTTTCATGAGAAACACTTGCTGTAAAATGATTGGTAGATAACAGTTATAACATTATGATATGATAGTTTTTTTTTAAGGAGAACTTTAAAACAAAACGCTAAATACCTTCATTTTTTTATGTTTATCTGAATTGCTTTGAATATTTAACTTAAAATTATTTGAAATATTAGATTTTTTAACATATATTTAGTCCGACGACATTGCAGCTATAAGTCTCCTTAATCCTCCTCCTAGTATCTCCTTAAGTATGAAACTTAAGGTAGCATTTTTTTTATAAGTTGTCGAAAGAAAACCACAATAAATTGCATTTGTAGAAATTTGTGACTTATTTTTTCAATTTAAAAGGGTTGTTATAAGGTTTTCAATCGTTAAATCATTATAATAATTATAAATATAGTAAACTTTGTCTTACATGTTTAATATTTATTTATCTTTTAACATTACGTTTAAAAAAAATTTTGAATGCCCAGATAGCTAAAATATAATTAATCATTTATAAAATCTTCCCTTTGATCGACCCAAAAAGCCCAAACAAACGTCAAACTAGTTTCTGCTTCCTAATTTTTATTTAATATTAACTCATAACTGTTTAGGGAGCATATTCTAGACATTTTGTATTCCTTCTCAAATATTCCATCCAGCAATTAATTCAACACATTCTATTAACTACACACTATGCAATCCGCCATCAGTCAACAGTTTGTTTGCTTTTGAGCTAAAGCGCCGCCTCCTGGAATCAGATTCGTGCCGATTTAATTACTTAATTTTCCTAAGTACAATTTAATCCTGGAAATGCAGATACTACTCCGGAGTTCGCCATTCTCCGATGCTTCCCGGGTCTCCTAATCACTTTACCATACGCATTCTTGGATCGAAAGACACCTCAAAGATTTCACTAAATGCCGTTGACTGGCACAGGGTGTAATGGAAATTCCTCAAGCTAGTGACTCTATCGATGTTCTTGGATTTTTAAAAAATGGCTAACTTGGAGTTAAAATTCTTAATTAATTGTTCATGGGAGATAAAGTTTCTGATTGACTTTTAACATTCCAAAATTCCGTAAGATTTTACATGCATAATTGCGAAAAGTTGAGATAAGTAATGGATTATCGAAATTTGTAAAATGTTTTACTTCTCCATTGCATTAATATATATGTATTAAAATGACTTTGTTAACTCCTTTTCACAGATTTGTGAGCGTCTAATTTTTGTATATATAGTAGTTTCTTAAAACAATTCTGGCGTTAAAATTTGTATTATTGACTAGCAAATTTATACCCGTACTTCGCACGGATTAAAAAAATATCAAATCGATCCAAGTACGCGTATCATATAACCTGCTATAAGATCATAAATTTAAGTTATTCTTCCCGCTCGTTTTCAAGTATGAAATCCCGTTTCATTGCTTTAAAATTCCAAAATCAAAAATACGGTGTAAAATGCCTTCATAAATGTCATCACAATTCCCTCATAAATACATAAAATCGTTTAACTCTTTTGGCACGTTTTGGGAAATAATTTGGCGAAAAATAGATATAGCTACAAACACTCATTATACAGCTCTAACACAATGACCTTAGCACAACCAACCAGCTTATAAATAATTTTTAAAAAAACATTTTGCGCATTTGGCGAGTTTTAATAAATTATTTGGTGAAATTAGCAACATATTTGGCGAAAAAATAAAAAAATAAAACCCTGATATGCAGCTCTAGTGCGATGGCCTTAATTAACCATCATAGTTCAGTAAAAACTTAACAAACATTTTGCCCATTTGGCGAGATTGGCAGCGTATTTGGCGAAAAAATAAAGACAAAATCCATGCAGCTCTAGTACGATGGCCTTTATTAACCATCATAGTTCAGTAATAGCTTAACAAACATTTTGCCCATTTGGCGAGTTTTAATAAATATTTGGCAAAATTGGCAGTGTATTTGGCGAAAAAATAAAAAAAAATAAAACCCTGATATGCAGCTCTAGTGCGATGGCCTTTATTCATCATCATAGTTCAGTAAAAACTTAACAAAAATTTTGCCCATTTGGCGAGATTGGCAACGTATTTGGCGAAAAAATAAAGACAAAATCCATGCAGCTCTAGTACGATGGCCTTTATTAACCATCATAGTTCAGTAATAGCTTAACAAACATTTTGCCCATTTGGCGAGTTTTAATAAATAATTTGGCGAGATTGGCAATATATTTGACGAAACAATAAAGACATAACACCCTTTTATGCAGCTCTAGTGCGATGGCCTTTATTAACAATCATAGTTCAGTAATAGCTAAACAAACATTTTGCTCATTTGGCGAGTTTTAATTAATGAATGGGCGAGATTGGCAACGTATTTGGCGAAAAAATAAAGACATAAAACCCAAATATGCAGCTCGTGCGATGGCCTTTATTAACCATCATTGTGTTCAGTAATAGCTTAACAGACAGTTTCCCCATTTGGCGAGTTTTAATTATAATTTGGCGGGATTGGCAACGTATTTGGCGAGAAAATAAAGACCTAATATGCAGCTCTAGAACTTATAGGTTAACTACACATTTATACATTTATTGCCTGAATATGCATATTTGTAATCAACAGAACCATCATTGAAGAAATTATCAACTAACCACAATAAATAAATGAATGAAGATTTGTCGGAAATACGTCACTTAAAACATATCAATTATTTTCAAATCATGAATTTAGTTTCTGAAAGTTATGGCAACACAATAAAATAAACATTTTCAATTTTATTTATTTTCGTTGAAAGTTTTTTTTTCAGCAGATGGCATCAGGAAAGAAAAAAAAAATGATCGGATTTGAGCTAAAGTGGTGCTGTAGTTTTTCCAGAAAATTCTAATTTTCTCAAAAAATAGAACATTTTGAGCTCTGAAAGTTCTTATTTTGTAACTCAAGTATGAACTACACATTTGTGCCAAGTTACGAGTCAAACAAATGTCTAGTTTGTGAGTTTCGGAGAGACATACATACACACAAAACTTCATTTTTATTATTATAGATACTAACCCAATTTAAATGTTTAAAAAAGTTTCGAAAGCTTAATTTCTTCAATGTTCTACTGGTTGCTGTTTATTTCAACTTGTATTTTTTTCTCTTAAATTGTTATGTTTTTAATCTTTTTGTGAATGCATTCTTAATGAAATATGAAAGGATCCGATGATCAAAAAAACATCAATTAACTTTATTTTAATTTAATCAATTAAAGATTCCGTATCCCAATTGAGGGACTACACATTTGTATGTTTTACTCTTTTACAATTCGCTCTTTGTGGAAAATGTTTTCTTTTACTATAAAACTACAAGCATTCTTTTATGTCCATTTATACCTTTTTTGAAACGTAAAAGAAATAAAATAAAGATGGGAAGAAGTTAGACCGAACCTCACGAAGTTTGATAAACTGGTTTGGAAGCGTTGTATAAAAAATCCATCAATTAAATTTCAAAAACAAGCGTTATGCGTTTTAAAAGTGTCACGTTGATGACTTCTTTTATTTAACCAGTAGTTGTTTGTTAAGGGGGTTCAGTATGTTGTATATCGGTAATGTTAAATTGGCCAATTACAATGTACCTTTTCACAATAACTACTGTTCAGATCATCTTGAAATTTTCTGTGTGTGTTGTACCAACCTTATATATTAATCTGAGGTTAAAAGTTTTTTGTAAATAAGTGTTAGATTTTTTTTAAATAAAATAAGTTTTAAAGTACCCAAAAAATCATGAAATTTTTCACTTTTTTGCCCCATAAAAATTTTTTCACTTTAGTTTTATTAAAATTTTTAACCTCAGATTAATCTGTAATATGTATTACATCACATAAAAAAAGTTTGTGAGAAAACATAGCATAGTTTTTGAGAAAAAGTACATCAAAGTTCAAAAAATCAAGTTCTGAGAAAAACGCGTTTAAAGTTTTTATTGTTAACCCATTTAATTACGAAGCCATGACATTAAAATGGCTTTTAATGTCAAAAATAGTTTTCCAATCGTCTTGATACTTTGTGACATTATTAATAAAGGTTGTAATAGTATTTTAAGCCAATAATTTTTGTTTTGATTTACGGGCTGGGGAGCCCAGTCGGTTAAGCACTCGCTTAGCATGCGGAAGGTCCCAGGTTCGGGTCCGGGCATCGCCAAAATAGCTGCCGACCTATAAACGGCCCGTACAGCCAAAAATGTCCGACGAATAATACCCCGTGTAAGGGAGTGCAAGTTAAATATCCTTCAAAGTCCTAACGCTGCGTATGATGTCGTCCTTAACGGTTGCGTTGGGTGCCTATTCAGGTGTTGGCTCGTCACCTGACTGTGGTTCTAAAATACGACGCCCGTCGCCAATAGCCCTCGTGTAGCTCTAGTGCGACGATAATTCAAAACCAAACCAAAACCAAATTTGTTTTGATTTTTTCACAGATTTTAGGGTATTGAACCCCCTTAAAGGGTAACAAGTCAAAGGATCTAGTTTTTTTTAAAATATATTTCAGAATTTCTCAACAATATTTAGTAGGAATCGGGATAGTATTAGAGGAGAAAAGTCTGAGTCAACTAGTAGCTTGCATATTTGTGTTTAACTATGCGATTTGATTTAGGAAGTTACACTTTTGAAAAAAAAGTATGTGGGACAAATTTATAATTATGTGCCAGCATTATTTGTCAAAACATTGAAAAGTTAATCTGACCAAAAGTAGTAGTAGATAAATAGTATTGTTATGATTTGCTGTTCGGAGTTGGGCTGCTTGACCGGCTTACTTATAGAGTGAGAGCCCAGGGCCCCCAGACCTAAGTCATTTTGGCAAGGATGAAATTTACGTGATTAGGTTCGGTTTTCATTTACTTTTTGCGTATGCATACCAGTTAGAGTGGACCTACGGCCAATTTAGAGGTATCGGGTACAAAAAGTAGGTAAAATATAAGTTAACCTAAGTCATTTTGGAAAGGCTGATTTTTACATATGTTTTATAAAATAATGTTAAAAGTGCATAATAAATTTCCCAGACACTTTCCGTGGGCCGATATTTCTCCCAGACGCTGTAAACGTCTTCATCAAGCTCAGACTTTGTCAATCACATCTAGCGGCGTAAGATGGCGCTACAACCGTTCTCGGACCTCAAGGAAGAGAAGTTAAGCAAAAAAGAACTATGTGTCTATTTTAGATATGGTTGGTTGATTGACTTATATTCCGGTTTGTGTGCTTGATCATTGGAGATAAGTCAATCAACCAACCATATCTCCAATAGACACATAGTTCTTTTTTGCTTAACTTCCCTTCCTTGAGGTCCGAGAACGGTTGAAGCGCCATCTTACGCCGCTAGATGTGATTGACAAAGTCTGAGCTTGATGAAGACGTTTAAAGCGTCTGGGAGAAATATCGGCCCACGGAAAGTGTCTGGGAAATTTATTATGCACTTTTAACATTATTTTCTAAAACATATGTAAAAATCAGCCTTTCCAAAATGACTTAGGTTAACTTATATTTTACCTACTTTTTGTACCCGATACCTCTAAATTGGCCGTAGGTCCACTCTAACTGGTATGCATACACAAAAAGTAAATGAAAACCGAACCTAATCACGTACATTTCATCCTTGCCAAAATGACTTAGGTCTGGGGGCCCTGGGCTCTCGGTCTATTAAGATAAAAGGCCGGGGACGCTATCACTAACGACACGTTTGCCGACGTGTTTGGACTATTCTTAAAAACAGAAAGAAGCTTAAACGAGCACGACCGGCTAAACATTTCGGGTCCCGAACAAGTTTCGATAACAGTTTAATTTTCTTATTCACTACTTCAGAAATTCCGAACAGGACGAATTGAGCGACGTCACGGATTTTTTGCTGGCCTTATAAGTTAAGTAGGCCATGGCTTCACTCCTCGAGAACAAAGACTTATTGATTTATTAAATTACACCTTACCTATTTTGAAATAGTCATCTGAAAAAAATGATGCACTCTAAAAATGAATGCTGAAAAAAGACGAAATTTTCCTTAATTTTGACGATTCCGTTACTGGCAAATGCTCCGAGTTTTCGTTTCCTCATAGTGAGGACATTTGAATCGTCATTTTTATGAGGATTTGAATGTCGTCTAATCTAAAGAAATATTGCGTCATTTTTTAGCATGTGAGTACAACAATGAGATTCAGTTTCCTCAAAATCAAGATACAGAATCGTCAAATCACGATCGTAAAAGTAAGGATTCGCGTTTACTCAAAAGTCACGTGATAGTTAGACGAAGCAATCCTCAAAATTAACGAAATGAGGCTTGGGGATTCATGAATCGTCAAAAATGAAAGTGTTATTTCTGAGAGTGTGTTTTTGGTCCAATGCCCATGTATATATTTTTTTAAAAAAATAAAGCAATATGCATTTACAACTCTGTCAACCAACAAGTCGATTCGGGTCGGTTTTCTAGAACTATGAAGTTCCCGAATTCAAAAAGAATCATTGGGATTTGATGGTTCAATGATATAAAACTCCAGGCGAAATTGAGAAATTGAAGGATGCAGTATCCAGTTTTTTTCTGGAACTTTTTAGAGAGATCTGTTACGCACATCAATGACCCAGCTAGGTATAGATATTCTCTGGAACATCGAATCATTTTAAAAGAATTGATGGTGCTTGTGTCCCTTTTTCTCTCGTAACGTTGTGTTTTATTGCTTTACAAAGCTCTTCCTAAACTCGTAAATATGACAGTTATGCATGGAAGAAAATTTTTATTGCTTCCGATTCCATATAGGATATCGTTAAATTTTATACTAACGTTTTGTTTTTTAGAATACCTGTATCAGGTAGTAACTGTCGTTTTAAAATTTTACGACAAAGTTGACGAATAAATTGGATCTTTTGTTTTTAATTTGTAAGAATATCATGATTATTTTTTATATTTCTGGGGACAATTCGGATATCTTTTTAAGATTTAACTTTTAATATTTGTTTTAAATCTTTTAAAAAAGACGATTATTTCATGGATAGGAGCTATTTTGTTAAACTGAAGCTTGTGACGAAACTCTTACAAAAATAAAATTACTATTAGAACCTATGAACTGTCTTGCAATCTGTTTTGCTTAAGGTAATTTTTTGTTTTTGTTTTTTGTAACAAATCTGACTAATACTGTTAAGATAAAATAATGGCCAAATATTAAACAAGACAAAAACAATAGGTAGCAGATGAAAAAATATTGACAAAAATTCTTCGTTTATCAACCTTTTCAAAGATCATCTTGGTCAGAGTTGTTAATGATGCAGATTAAAAATAGTTAGCTTTTTTTAAACTGAAAGATTGAAAAAAACTTAGTTCTGTAACGATGTTCTTATCGTAATAATGCAAGTCGAAAAAAAATTATGTATGTTATAAGATAGATTATTTTTTTTAAATAATTATGACAAAGTGAAAAGTGTTTTACTGCGGAAAGTAAAACCGAGAATATAAAATTTGTAAGAATTATATCATAATAATTTAAATTCTGTATTATAATTTAAAATATTTAATAAACTAATAAGTATTTTCCTCATAATCTTAGCATTTTATCATATTCTATTTAAGTTCGTGCAACTAATTCTAATCCATGCCAGCTTGTATTTTATTCTCCACTTGATATCAAGAAAAAATACGTTATTTATAGTTAGTTAGTAGAGGGCGGATGAGCTGCCAGCCTTTACTTTCAAATTCGGCATGGTTTTACGAAAAAAAAGCTTTTCCTAGCCACAACGTTTATATCTTGAATATCATTCCAAAGTTTTTAAATTTTATCTACTTATGCTCGAAATTCAAATCCCAAAAGCGGTTCTATGAACAAGCACACAAGCTGGAATATATATGTATCATACCATACCATATCAAATCCCAAGTGTATGAAAAAGGTTACGCAGAAAACTAATCAGCAATAGCTCAGCAATTAACACATTTCGAAGCCAATTTGTAAAAAAAAATGCAGCACATCAACTGAAATTTATAAAAAAAAAATTATATTTAAGTCGAATTTCTTGTTTCTTAACAACCACTTTTGTTTGAGTTCCATTTTAATAAGTTCGCAGAGAACTAAAACATACTATTTTTTATAGTTGTGAAACTTACAAACAATACTCTAGAATTTATTGCAATCAATACAGACAGACGGGGAAAATATATTAAGGCAGGTATCTGATGTATTTTTCGAACGAAGCAGATCTTGTAATTCTATGGTTAAAAGAGTAGGCTCAAAAGTAGGGAGAGGCATACGGACGGATCATGAATAGAAACACGTAAGAACAGCCAGATAATCAAAGAATTTAAAATATAGTAGTAAGACGTCGTACCTTTGAAACAAAAACAAAATAATTTTAATGGGATGGGTAGAACCAAAATCCAAATAGATGCCTGTGTGTCTGTGATGACACATCTCTCAAACACAAAATACATGAAAGGCAGGCGGAGTTAAAACGGAAATTAGAAGAAAATTTACAGGCAGACAGAAATCTCCGCTATGTCAATAAAATTATAAGTTAAAAATGAGGCTGTAAATTTGCTGACATTTTCTTAACTGTGATTCTAGAACCATTTCTGTTAAAGTAATTCTCAATATCTTATGTTTAAATACGGTAATGCAAATATGTTCTAAAGTATGATGTATAAAGTAAGATGATTCTCAAGAGATCAGCAAGTTAGATTTTTTCTATGATTAGTCTATCTTTTGAACAAGAAAAACTTTCTTGAACTTTTTACAAATCGCACAACTAATGTAAACTAGAAATTTAAATCGAATGTTTCGCATTGAAAAAAAATATTACTCAAGATTTAGTTGAATATTCAATTTTTAAGCAAGCAAAATTGCACATTCATGCATTAGGTTATTTTATTTTTTTATAAGCTAAATCCCCCAAAGATCATATTATATTTTTCTAAAATTCTAAAAAGTGTGTCAGGATTCAAGTTAAAACCTTTCCAAATCTCAGAGATTTCTTTAATGCGCTTATATTTTTGGGGAAACACGTTGGGTGCAAAAAATAGATAGGAGAGATTGTTTTTATTTTACAGAAAAATCTTAAAAAGTACTTTTTTCTGAAAACTGGCAACTTTGCAGCCATGAATCGTAAAGGCTTAAGATCACAGCTCTAAGACCCAATATAGTATCTTCTGAACAACAAAAAATGTCGGATATTTGTGATCAGATTTCTCCTTTGGAGACGTAAAGCAGCATTAACACACTAAAGTACGCTCCAAGGATTTAGAAAGCTCAGCGTCAATCAAGTTAGAACGTAAACAATCTAGAAAAATGTAAACAGTTAACTTACCCTTAATAGGAAAAGATAAAAAATATATATAACAAATCCAGATTGAGCTGTTTGTTTCATTGATATAGTTTTGAAAATTATAACCATAAAAGACAGTGAAATGGAATATAACCATTAGGGGGCCAGAATGGGTTAAGCCAGATTGAGGAAATTTTTGATAACTGTTTGCCCTTGATAATTATTAGTCAGCATTTACTGTACCAAAGCAATTAATGAATGTTAAAGTATTTATGATACATAAACTTTTGAAATTTTAAGAAATGTGTTTTATAATCATTTTTCAGCCTTTTTAAACCTAAAATAGAAGTGAACGTCGATTTTTTAAAAAAAAAAATGAGAAGCCAACAGCAATTTCCTTGTTGAAATCGTTAAAAAAATATTTTTCAGTAAATTAATCAACATTATAAATTCGGAAATTAAGATAGAAAAAAAAATATGCAGATTTAACAAAAAATACAGAACCAGCAGTAACTTTCCTTGAAATATAGTTAGTAGCCAACTGTTTACAAAACAGGTACGGGATGTATAAAACAGGTACAGTAGCGAAAATATTTTTTTGAAAATCAGCTCCTCTATATCCACGTTACATTCCAGGAAAATTATTACTACATAACATTACATTTTCCTTTAAAAAACACATCTTGAGTTTTTGATATTTTTTAAGGTGGTATAGGACACAAAATCTTCAAAAAAATCAAGAAAAATATTATTATCAAAAAAAATAACACAAATATTTTAGAATAATTTAAAACAAAAATTTTATTTATATCTGCAGTAGAACGTGAGATGTGTAGTTTTTTGTGTCATGACATCCTGTGATTGCCAACCACGTTTATAATCTTTGCTTCCTCATAATATTAGATAGGAATAACGTTATCGAATCCATAGTTGTTCGGTCGGTTTGGAGCGCTTCAGTAAGGAAAGGGATAAACTTCAAATCTGTTTTTCTCCTTGATCGTGTTTTCGATGATTTTTTGACTTTAAATTGATATAACTCAAAATCTACTGCCCATATAAAGTCAAAATTTTCCACTCATATTTTTCAAACATATGTCTTTAATTTTTTTTTTAGGGATTAGTTGTAAATAGTTTATTTTTTTATTTATTAATTTTTATAAAAAAAGTGAACCTGTGAAATTATTGAAAAAAACTTCAATATTTTAAAAAAAACTATGGCAAATAAGAAAAATCGGTAAAGACAGTTTGTTAAATACATTTTTCTGTTTCTAAAAATGCTAAATATTTGTTTGCCAATAAATAAGTTTTTGACTTATAACAAAAATAAGAAACATCCCTTTTGGACACATTTTATTTTTAAAAAAAATAAATAATGATAATTTAAAACCTTTGACTGTCTAAAAGTGTAAGTATATTTAGTATACATTTATGGAAAAAAATATATTTATATCTGCAATATTAAAAAAAAGTTAAAAGTTTCCCATACCCCCTTAATCCATTTTGTAACAGTTATTTATGAATATAGAATATGCTATATTGCAATGGGCATTGGAATCTAATTCTTAAACCTAGCCAGGCACCAACTTCACACAATATTTATCCAATCACACCAAATACAACAATCAATCCAATAATATCTCGCCTCCTAACTATCACAAAAGGTTGCTAAGCTACCCTGAGTTATTCCACTCACTTACGAATGATGCATACCACCACACTTCGCCGAGATTGGAATTGACTTTATTAAAATTCCTTGCGGATTTGACTTTCGATAGGGGTTTGTTGTTGTGTGCGGGTTAGTTTGACTTTCAAAACTGTGGACAACTTTTGAATGATAAGATGATTGTTGTGGATTGCGTGCTGGAAAGTTTGGACTACTTTATGAGGCGGAGTTGTATGTTTTGGTGACACTAAATGTGATTAATGGCGATGATTTAAGGCTGTCGAGTTTGAACGTTTAAGGCTACTTAAATATTGAAAGAGGCTCATGAATAAGGTAAATAATTTAGTCGTTTTGAAAGCAAATAGAAGGTCGAAAAATTGATTAAAATATTATAACCTCTTATGGTATGGTATTGTACATATATATTCCAGTTTATATGCTTGTTCAGCAAACCGCTTATAAGCTTTCGTCAAGTGAGACAGACACAGAAAGAATATTAACAGTCACAAAGAAATGAATATCACATAGACAAATAACAACATTTATTGACGGTCACATACATCCATGCCTGACTCCAAAGCCAGTAGCTTTAAAGGCTGGAGTCCTAACGATTGCTCCACCGGGGCGGCATTCTAATCTCTTTGTGTTTGATAATTTAAATAATATTAAAGAAGAAAAGATTTATTCTTGATTTATATTATATCATAAAAATTAGTTCAGTAAGGAAAAATATTAAAGTTACTTAAAAATTAATTGAAAAAAAAAACGAAGCTTATGAATATCAGAAACAATTTAGCCGTTTTAAAAGTAATACATAAACAATGTGTCGTCAAATTGATAAAAATACATAATTATCATGTTTTGTAGTTAAAAGTTATTTTCAACAAGCATCGATTGATTCTTGATTTCAATTCTATCATACAAATACATTAAAAAAAGTTAAAGAAGGCATTCGTTTTATTTTTCAAACGAATGTTTTTAAATAGTGCTAGTGAGATACCTATAATCACATGCTAAACAAGGATTTTCATGTATTCTTTTATCTTACCATTTCAATGCTTAGAGCTTAAAATAAATTGTGTAGTTACAGAAATCCAAAGCAAAACGTCTTTTTAAAAGAATGTCAGGTCTCAGGAGGAATTCAGGAAGCTAAGTAGATTGTTTAAGTTATGCCGATAAAATTTTTCCATACAAAATATCCTCTGCAATTTTCTACAATGTTTTATATTTGCATGCACATGCAGTTTTATATAAAAGTATATTTTAGGATTTAGAATATTTATAATAAGAAGAAGAACAAGCCTTAGTTTTGTAAAAGTAACTATTTTCAACTATGCTGTATTTAATCATGCATTTTATAAACGCTAATTTTTGTTTACTTTCTTTTCAGGTAAGCTATTCTACTGCTTTGAAAATTCGTTTAATACAAAAGGTACATTTTTATATACATACTCTTTTACAAAAAACAATCTGTTTTAAGCAAATTCCGCTAAATTATACAATTCATAACTTTATATTTCGTAATTTTGAGCAAATTAATTTAGCGCTTTGGAAATACTACAAATGTACAAGGTATTTTTTGCACTTTCGGATTACAAACTTTAATATTATTAACCTTATTTAACATTTTTACAAACTTAAAGTATTCTTGAGTGTCTTAAATTAGTACTTTTAACTTAGTCAAATGTTAATGAAATTAGAAAATGCAAAAAATATCATTCACTCTTCAAAGTTACTAATTAAAATAAATGAATTTTTCAAAAAAGTTGTTCATGAAACTATACCTGCTTAATGCATTTTATAATTTAATTTTAAGCAGTTACGAGTATACAAAGGCAATTGCTTTCATGTGAATATATAACGAAGTTTTTTTTTATTTTTTAAAAGCATTAGAGTTCGTTTTTGATACTTTAGTTTTGTTTTTCTATTACATAATAAAAGTTTACATCATCCCTATAAAATTATTTTAAATTTTGAGGAGCGTAAATTCCTACGCATATTTCAAGATTCTTACTTTATTTGATATCTAAAAATATGAGCTTTAAACTTAACTTGGGATTATTATTTAAAAAAAAAGCCTTGAAAATTATCATGAAATTAATTAAGTGCTTTAGTAATTTAACATTTTTTAACATTTTTTTTTAAACATTTTTTTTTAAACATTTTTTTTTACTTAACGAAAACAAATCGTAGTATTTCCTTTGAAAGTGTTAAGTAACTAAAAAGATATTTAATAATATTTAACTAGTAAGAATTTGCAATTTAATTATAATTTAGAAATGTGGAGCATACACATGTGTGGTGGTATTACGTACTTTCGAATAAAACAAAAATAAATTTTATTAAAATTGAGTTTAATCTAAGGGTAGAAAAAGTTTTTGAGAACTTGCGTATTAATGTGAAATACGCAATTAGTGAAATAAAAACATTTCTCTAAAATAATGTTATTTAATTAAATGTATTTTTTGTTCTAAGAAATAGCTAAGAACAGATAAAACCTCAAGTTAAATAACTCAGTTGAATTTCATTAAAACAATTCCAAAATACTTAAAACTCAATTTAAAATACGTAAAGGTGTTTATTTAGTCCTTTAAGTATTGTGTAAAATAAGGGAGGTAGGAGTGTTAAGTAAAATATTGTAATTGTCGCAGAACTTTTTTCAGTTTTTTTTTTTTTTTTTTTTTTTTTTTGCAGTTGACCTCAGAACTTATTCAAACATAATATTTGTCTTACTTGAAATACAATTCACGTAATAATTTTAGTAAAAAAATATGAAACAAACTAAGGTATCTAAAATTGAAAATCAATATCTTATTTAAACTTAGTTTTAGAGTTTAACCTCAAAATTCTCTGAGAACTAAAATGAAATTCTCTATATAAACATTTCGGAACCATATGAATTTCTTATGCAATTTAATTCGTAAAAGAACACAATTATTTTTGATATTAAAATGGACATAAGTAAATGTTCTGCGAAACTATCATTACTTAACTAATCATGATTTTTATTAGAAACTTTTGCTTAATGACATTGCAATTCCACTTTTTATTTAAACTAAATTTAACTGGTAAACCCCAAAACTCAGAGGAAAATAAAATACATATTTACAACAAAAACTATTTAGAAACCACAATTGCAGTCTTTTCCCACAAACTTTAAAAGCTCCAACCTTACCAACCCTGCATTCTCCATCGACCCCAAACATCCAACCTATGATTAACGTTTTCCATTACAAAACAGAAAGGAGGATTTAAAAAGAACTTTCCACCAACTCCAATGCAATCTAAAGATATTTTGTGCATCGTAATCTCCAAGCCCATTGCCCTAAGCCCGATTGATTGTAGTAGCTTTATTCGAATGCAGTTCCATATAAATTTGATATTTTTATATAAATCACTCCATTTTAGATAAGGATTCGGATAGCGATCTATATTTTTATTTTTCGGTATCAACATCGCTCCAATAGCGATTAAGCCTAATGGTTTCCTTATAGTGGCAATTTTTCTTCATTATTTACCCTAAGCGTTAGGTTCGTGTGATTCGTTATTATTCATACTTATGATGTTATGATTTTCTTCATACCATGGTAAGATGTCTGGAAATTTGCAGGCCTGGGAATTGGTAGGTCTGGGTTTTCTTGGCTTTCATGTAAGAAAACAGACGATATAATTCATTAAATAAACCAAAATCTTTAATATATCTGCGTCCCAGACGCTATTTAATACGACTTTACGCCAGACGCTATTTAATACGACTTTACGCGACTGAATATTTTTATTCAAATGCTTATAACTTTTAAATTTATAGTATCTTACATCCCATGTGAGTTGATTAATCTTCAGTATAGTTCATAGCAGATAAGACAAATTCAATTTAAAAACAAATTGCTTATCATTTTCAATTTTTTTATAAAGATGTTCGATGTTTATAGTACATTTCGATTAAGTAGAAAAAAAGCAATACAAATTTATGTTTTTACACTCTTAAAACAAACACTCCTAACTTAACTCAGTCTGAGTGGATTTCACTCCTCCAGACTGGAAAATGCACTTCTCCTTTTGGAGTGGATCCTTTGTGTGTTAAACCTCCGACATGATCACTCCAAACGAGTGATTTTAAATCAGTCTGAGTAAATATGCATGCCTTTAGGGTGTCGAAAATGCACTTCTCCAACTGGAGTGGATTCCACTCTTTTGTTTTAAGAGTGTAGAACTCCTCAGGCATCAAACACTAAGATATAAAAAAGAACCTAAGCTCTAAATATGAGCGCCTCCCCTAAAAACCTCCTAAAGCATTTACATAAGCACATACATCGATCCCACTACCGAGGTTGGTCAAATATCATTCTAGCAATGAAAAGCATCATATAATTTAAAACAGGTTACACATTATTTAGTAGCAGTATGTGTAGAATAACTATTCCGGCAATTTGTTTTCATTTAAAAAATTTTTTAACACAAGTGAAAAGGTAATTTTGCATGGACTTGGGCTCATATTGCACTTATTTTATGTATTAGTTTTTGTATTAAATACTTGTACTAAAATGTATTAGTTTTTTTAATAACCAATGAAACTTTATTCCAATATTTTTGTGTACGTTGTCAGAGTCATTTTTTGGTTTTTTTCATTTTACTTGAATTAATTTTATTTCATAATTGTAATGATACTTTTTTAATAATTTTAATACACATTATAATTATGAACTATAGTTTAAAATAATAATTTTATTGTTTTTAATCTCAGAATTCTAATATGATTTTATAATCTGAGAATTCTAATATGATTCTTATATTATTATTGTCAATAGTATATGTCCTGTATTGGTACCTTTTATTAACATATTGGGATAGAATTTTTCGCAAAGTTCCCATGGGATCCCCCATAAAGTTTTTCAATTAAATTTTTTACCGAAAATAAATGGTTAAAAGAACGAAAATCTGAGGATTGGTGCTTTGAATATTTTAGAAAAAAGTCCCTGCAGAATAACTAATGTTTTCTTAAAGAATTAATTCTGAAGAAGTTAATTAAATATGTACAAACCATGGTATTCATTTATTTTGACCATGTTCATTACACAATTTTGAATAAAACTGATAAGAAACCATTTAGAAATTTATAGGGATTATTTTAAAACGGTACGAGTCATACATACTAAAAAATATGAAATTTAATCTAACAACGTCGGTATGATATTGGAGATTTAGTGAGATTTTGTACTTATTATGGGTTCCATCTTCAACCTTCAGCCATCTGAAATTATTTTGCGGCCTCTTTTCAAAGTACTATAATTAAAAAAAAGTCTAACACTTTAAGAAACTAAATGTCTGAAATGAAACATTATTTTTTTTCTGTAAATTATTATACATAATTACAAAATAAGAATTCCTTTCTTGAAAAAACACATAAATTAGCAGTTATCGCAATTATAAAAAAAATAGTGAGTTGGAAGGAATTTTTAAATCGGGAAACATTTACCTTTTCAGCAAGAATTCATTATAATAATTTTACTCATAGATTAATTATTAATGGGAACAGCTAATATATTTTTTACTAAAAAAGTTCTCTAAAATGAATAAAATCATATATTTAACGCAGTCAGAAGAAGTCAAATAATTACGAATACATAATCTACACCATTAAACCACATGAATTCTACGATAACAGAAATACAAAGAAATTTAACTTACATAAATGAAGATTTGTGTATCGCCACATCCACCCCAAATACAATACCCATCGACAGCGTAAGCTTATAAAACTGGATATTGTTTTTCTTCCCTCACCAGTTGCTGGAGGGAGGATGATTCGGTTTATTAATGCAGGAACGTGGAAGGGAAGGATTATTACCGGTGGCCCGAGGTACTTAATGAAGGAGATTCGGTGTGATTTATGAGCCTATTTCCCAATCAGAAGTTAGGGGTCAGTCACATATGTTATCGTAAAAGGCAAAACCGTTCAAGGTTATGGTAGATGGTTGGTTGGTTGAAGACATATATTTTCAGGCTTGTGTGCTTGGTCGCAGGGAACCGCTTATAAACCATCGTCAAGTAGAACAACACAAAACACACAAATACAGATGCTGTCATCTGTCGCCACCTCCACAATTTAGACATGTCCCTGAAGGAGTGGGACATTTTTTCCATGGACCTGTACCCGTGAGAAACTGCGAATGTCCGCCCACAAGACCTTCGGACCCATCAGATTTAACGAGCACGTACTCCGCATATACCTGACAAACACAAACATCCATGACTCAACGGGATTTGATTTCTGGATTCAGCAGCTCCAAAGGCTAACATCTTAACCACTGCGCCGTTGGATCGGCAGGGTACGATAGATAGTTTGACTTTGGCCTTGTAAGTGGAGGAGCCCGGATGGCCGAGTAGTTAAAATGGCTGCCTTCGCTGACAGTCTGCGCACTGTACCGGGTGCGGGTTCGATTCCCGCCTTTGCCCAGGGTGTAATTTCTCTCCCTGTGACAGTAAAAATTCTTTATGTGTCTGCCTTACTTGACGAAGGTTTATAAGCGGGTCTCTGACCAAGCACAAGCCTGAAAATATATGTGTACCAACCAGCCTTGTAAGTGGAGATGAGTAGCATAAAAACATGGTTGTTATGTCTGCAGAAATAATGAACTGATTTGTTATTTTACTTATTTAAATAAAATAGTTGTAAAAGTGCAATGTTAGCTTTTATTTTTAACAGATTCAAACTACGAAACGGTAAAACATTAATTTATGGTTATTTGAGTGAGACATTTGCATAAGGCCAAGAACCAGTGAAATTTCTAGATTTTTTTTCTGTGATCATTGAAATTTTAGTCAAACTTTGTACGAGTTGATGACTATAGATTTAAATTTTACACGATCTAGAGTACTTAATAATTTTTTTAATGAATTTTACAAACTTATTGTGTGACTACGAAATTTAATAAAAACATTTACCTAACTTATAGCACATATTTTAATTTTAAATGCGATGAATAACTATTATATACAATAGACTTAAAAGTCGCAGTGCTTGGAGATCTTGCCCCCCACCAAGAAAGTCATAAGTCATAACTATTATAAAAACAACAATTATTAGATGCACAGTTGTTAATCGAGAAATAATTGTAGTTTACATTATGCATTTCATATATTTTTTAAAATTAAAAATACCCTTGAGGCTTCACATATATTAATTAATATATTATATATATTAATTAATATAATTATAGCAATTGCATTTAAAAAAAAATAACATGTTATTTAATATGGTAATCAGTATGAATTGTTTCGTATTGAATTACATTACTATCCTTTATAATTTGTCTATTCTTTGGAAAACTGTTGCCAATTGTCTACTTGAATAGCAATTCCGATTTCCAAAATTCCGCTTTATTTTATTTGTTTGATTTCATTAGATTCCCACGTACTAAGACAATTTATAAAAGTCTTTATTTAATAAATAAATCAGTTTTGTTTAAAGATTTAACAATTATAATTATTATTCAAACACATGTATGTTTAGATCCCACTATTTAAACGGTACAATTTTAAAAGAGGACTCAAAATTTTCATCCCAAAACTGAGAATTTCTAATTTTCGAAAAATGATATATATTTAAAAATTGCATTTAAATTTTAAAGCTTAATGACTGAATAATATCGATTAATGACTGAAATTTGAACTTCTAAAATCTGCTAAATTTTTGTTGAAATCATATAGTTGTTGCAATGCCTTTTTCAGATAATAATATTAATTCAAATTTATTTTAATAGACCCGATGCAATACAGTTTTAACACAAAAAAAAAATGATAATATTATTACTATTTGAATAATATTGTGTTAAATTTTTTTTAAAAAAATGAGTAGTTAAGACAAACAAGACTACAGAGCTCCTAATTACATTTTTCTAACCATTGCATTACAAATTGACAATTAAAATATATTTATTAACATTCAAATATTGAAAGATATCCAAAGGGAATTTGAAGTTTTAAAAAATAATGGAAATTATCCTGAACAACAACAGCCTTAAACTAACATATTCATAATGATTAATTGAATTCTAAAACTTACACAATAAACCGCACTTTTAAATTCCTTTCAAGACTGTCTTTCATTATAAATTGAATTCCCAGTGATCAAATTTGCACAATCGATAGTTTATTTATCCTTGAAATTAGAAATTAAAGTTCAACTAATGCCCCAGACGTAAATATATTAAAAGTTAGAAAAGTAATTATAACTTTTGAACAAATTTATGAAAATAAATGAAACTTTAAATTCATCTCTTGTAAAGATATGGCGTTTATGATTTTCTTTCAGTTTTGAGGTTATTTGATATCGTAAAAGATTAAATAATTAAATTTGCATTTTGTGTTTGGATTTCGTGATTGGAATAAAATTTACTGTTTAAGAGAAAAGTCAAACAAATGATTATATTGGATGCATTATATGTTAAACAAATTTAATTTGAGAGCCGAGATAATTGCAGTAAGAATATAAATATTTAACTTTCAATCATTTTAGTTACGTAACTTTGACTATCAAATATTGTGTATAGGTAACTACAGAAAGTTAACACTTGTAGAAACAGAAAAAAATCCTTTAAAATGACGCTGGAATGCTGTGGCATTATTTGTTTTAAGTTACAGCATACGCAACCTATCGAAAAGTTGTTTACTCCACTTGCCTTACAACTCTTAACGAGGCCTGTGGTCAGTGTCTTGATCTACGGATCGGAAGGTCCCGCGATCGAGTCCTGGTCGCTGAAAACCCACCAAGTATATGCGGAGTACGTGCTCGTTAAATCTGTTGGATCCGAAAGTCCTGTGGGCAGTCATTGCGCAGTTTCCCACATGTACAGGTTCCTGGAGACTATTTCCTTCCCCTTCAGGGACATGTCTAAATTGAGGAGGTGGCGCGTGATAGATAGCAGCATCTGTCACGTATGTGTGTGTGTGTGTTGTGACTGTCTTACAATGTGTTTCTAGGTTTATAAGCAGCTCTCTGAGCAAGCACACAAGCCTGAAAATATATGTATACCAACCAACCAACTCTTAACGCGTGTACAACTCTTCGTTCCTTTATATCATATGGGGTTTAAATGCTGTGTCAAGAAAAAATTACAATGAACCTTCGACTAATTACTGAGAACACATAGAAAAAGTTTGCAACTACAACTCTACACTAATAGAAGTATATAGTTTTTTACAAATTTTTCTTTTGAACTCACCGGGGGAAATTTTGTACATTAAATTAAGTCGAAAATTAATCTTGGTTATAAATAAGAAGCTAAGAATAATTTGGCAACTGATAACTGATAAAACTTATATTTCCTCAACATCAATATGAAAAGAAGGCAATAAGAGGGCCGGGAGGGTTGATACATATATATTCCGACTTTTGTCCTTGATCAGGGACCCATTTATAAACTTTCGTCAAGTAAGACAGACACAGAAATAATTTTTACTGTCACAGAGAGAGAAAATACACCCAGGGCAAAGACGGGAATCAAACCCCTACCCGGTACAGTGTATGATTGTTAGCGGAGCCGGCTATATTAACCACTCGGCCATCCGGGCCCCAGGTAATAAGACGAATTGTACAAATCTAATACAGTCATATTGAATAGAACCAGGTTAACCAACTGGTAAAATTTGTTGAGACAATAATCCATCTCAGTTTTGGATTCTTAAATGAAATAAGAGTACTTTTTACACTGTTAAAAAAATATGGCTTGGCTTCACCATAAAAAAACGTCCCAGAAGTTGCAACAGCTGAGTTGTAAAATGTTGCACCAGATTTTCTATATTCGCTTGAAACTTTACGTGTGCATAGAGATTTATAAAATAATACGAAATGAATGTAAAACATATTTAACGAGACCAAAAATAAAATACAAAAAACTAAATATCCAAATTCAACTATAAATCACCAACACTAAGATTAAATATGCAAATCCAACGTTTCTATTACGTTTTCAACAAAGGGAAGTTCTCAAAATATCACTAATTCGGTATTTCCCCAGTCTCTGTCTAAGATTCTCTGGATATTGGAAAAAATAGGACGACATAAGTTTAAAATTATTAACAAACATTGGTTCTGCAGAATATTTAATTTTATATCTCCATCCTCTAGAATAGAAAGTGTCTTTGTATTCACTCGAAAAACTGATTCCTTCCCATAACGGAAATATTACAGGTAATTTTGACAACATTTTCCTTTCGGAAATATATCTGTACTATAACATATTAATTACCTAAACAAATGCTTTACAATTCCACATTCAATAACGCGACTATTCCATGTCAATTCAATCACTATATCCCACATATTTTTTTTTAAATATTATATTTCTGAAGGAGATCTGTGAATCTTCGACCCCAACAAACAGACACCCTTCAACTGCGACTACACAAAGATGAAAAATTGTGAGCACAGCTCCCAACAACTAATCAAACAACAACAAAAAGCGCCAAAGCATGAAGCAAATGAGAACAATTGTCCACATATGATTGGTGTCCCCCGTAGGGATCTTCAGAAAAAAATCTTTGGCCGTTTATGAAAAGGTCTCTTTGTGAGAAGCAATAACACCAATCAACCGAAGAAGACATGAAAAGACCATTGTCATCAGGATCGCAGCTGCTGGATCTGGATTTTTCCAGTTTTTCCTGGACACCCAAGGCTAGGTGTCTTGAAATCAGTTTTGTGTAGAACTGTTTACTTCCTAGTGGGCGAGGGGTGATGGTGTTATAGCAATATATTAATGGTAGCATATTTTTAAGGGGTGAATTGTTAGGTGATGCTTTTTAAACCTTACTTTATTGGAAAATGGCAAATGCTTATATATCTTACTGGGTATCGGTAATTTCCATAATAGTACTATAATAATGTTTTAAATTACTTGCCTTCAAAAAAATCTTTATTAGAGAAAATTAAGTTAGTGACTTTTACTATTAATCATATTTCGATTTTTTAAACATTTCCTGAAAATTATTAATGCAGGCGTAAATTTAGCAAAAGTAAAATGCTTTAAAAATGATTAAGTGTTTTTTACACATAAATTCCCAGTTATATTTTGTGCACAATTGAGCATAATTAACCAACAATTCAAATTAAAAAAATAGGACAGTATCTTTGTAGAATGATATTTGAAGAAAACACAATTTATTTTCAAAACACACAAAATCAAGCAACGTGATGACTATACGTCATATGTCAAGTCGTTATCAAAAATACAAATTTAACAAAATATATATATTTAGACAATTACAACAAAGATTATGCCTCATAGGCCGGAATCGAATTATACAGCAACAATCTTATATCAAAACAGTATTGTGTATTTACAAGTATGCATTTAAATTTTAAACAGCCATATATCAAGAAAAAATTAATTATGTTTTTAATATAAACGAGATAAATATCTCATCTAAATATATTATGACTTAAAAAAAACTTCTGCCTTTAAGCAGACATTTATCAAAGCCATTTTTGTAAGCTACTGAAACTCATTTTTAGACAGATGATAAACTGCATCATCGATGCAAAATCGCATAATTTTGTAGTTTATCTTCAAGTCGAAAATCTTCACAATCTTTTCCACAAATACAAATACATCAAAGACCATGGTCCTTTTGTCGAATTGTCAATGGCAGCAGTTATTTATGGTCCTTATAAGCAAAGCAGAAGCAATTCCTCTGTGAGTAAGGAAGAAAAGTCGAAATGTATGGCAACATTAATCTGAATCGTAGAAGGGTTCTCCCGAAAGAATAGCCTCAAGAAAGGAATATCTTGTATCATTATTATAAAGCTCAGGTTATAAGACTTCTGTGGGGAAAAAAGATCTGAAAAAATTACTCTGGTTACCGTTCGAAGATATGCAGGTTAGGCAAAGTTTTAACTGAAAGAAGCTCAGCTATTACTAAAACTGATTAAATAATGGGATTGAGAAATTTCGGATATGAGAATTTAGCAAGTTAATAGTCATTATTGAATTTAAGTATGCTTCCATACCAAAAAATTATTGATTTCTATTTTTAAAAATCTGTTAATGCATTGAAGACAAAAATTATCTTTAAAATCCCGATTTCTAGGTTTTTAAGTAACTTTAGACAATATACTAAAACTTGGCGCAACAGCCCATTACTGGGCCAAGGCCTGCCGTGCCCATTTCAGCTTTCGTGACCTGGGCTCTAGGGTGCTATGCATATGTCCCGGTCAGGTGGTCAGCCTCACATGGAACTCCCCAGAGTTTAGTTCCCAAACATGTTTGGTACCCATTTTATTGAACCACTCAAGAGATGAAAGGGTGGGTTAACCTCGCCCAATCCGGGATGTGATACCAGGACCTGTGGCGTGGCAATGTGAAGCACTACTACTAAGCCACTGTGCCTCAGACAATATACTAGTTCTATTCAAAACTTAATGGAGTTACGCTTGTGATAAGTGATGAAAAAGCATAATGGAATATGTGTGCTTTTGGATTATGGTATGTACTTCTTCAAAAGTCGTTCTTTTAACTATTTATCTTAACTCATTTTTGTATGCAACCATTTTGCAAAAGAAAAATATGGATTGATTAACTATATATACAAGTCTTACAAAGAAAAACCAATTTGTCATATACCCTAGAGTATTAGCGACATACGCAGACTGAATAATGTAATTCTTTCAAGATCCCGTACTTTCTACACATAACTATATAAAGTTATTTCCCAAGAGCATGTATAATAAGTAACCTTGATAAAAATAAAACATACTTTTGAGATAAATGTGAATTAAAACCTAATCAAACCAAATCAGCTACTTTTTTGGCACAATGCCTGTATAGGCATTGGCATACTTCCAGAGGAATTAGTCGCTAAGCCTGTGCCTCACTTGTGTTCAGGCAATAGGTGCTGTCACGCCATTTGGCACGATATATAGACAGAAATAAATAAAAATTTCGTAGCCTTACGTGGATAAAAGAAACAAGGTAAAAAAGTGATGATTTTTATTAGTTTTTACTCCTTGTTTTGGAGTTTGGCGTTCGTAAACGAAGATAAAGCTTTAGCGGTCTGAATCAATTTATGTCATATTCTGTTATAATTAAAGATAAGTGAGGAAATGTGAAACATGAAGAAAGCAGATAAAATAAACCTTTAAAAAATCATTTATTTTGACATTGCCTTTTGCTGTTCCAGATTAATTTAAATTAACGAAACTTTTTTAATTAATTGAACGAAATTAATGCTTAGATTTTCCAAAATATTTTCTTCTTTTTTTTTGTGAAAAAACTTTCATTAAATTGCTTGTCAGTTATTTTAAAGCAATGAAGTATTAAAAGTTTATAAGATAATTTTTTCTAATTAAGTTCTATAAGGTTTTACGAAAAAAATTATATTAAAAATGTATAATGTACTATATCTTATACTACAATACGAGGAATTGGTGCCAAGTCGAAAATCGCCACAGAATTAATAAACTCCGGTAAACTTGGGGGTCTGGGGTTTTTGGCCACGACGAATCGATTGGCACAGGTTTTGAAGCTCTACGGTCAAGCAGTTCGGAGTTACAGATAGGATATTTTCAAACTTCATTAGTTCGCCATAATGGCTACTTTCCTGATGCCATCTGCTAAAGCTATATAAGCCTCTGCTTAAGCTATAAATGTTTAGTTAAGATTTTAATTTTTCAAATTTAAATAAATTCAACCTTGCTTTAAACTTTATTGAGCTTTACAGAAATGGTAACATGAATATTTTTTTAGTTCCAATCAACAGACGATTTTAGTTCTATTCTGTTCATTGGCGATTTTTGGCGATCTTGAAAATTTAACGTATGGTTGCTATACCTATCGAGTTGAATGAAGTATGAAATGGAATGTTTACCACATTTCGACATTTTCGTTGCTTTTCAACGAAACGCCAATTATCAATTACATTTCATTTCCTATGACTTTTAAAACTTTACCTTTGTATAGAATAGTTCCCTTTCCAAACTCTAACTTTGTTTACAATTGTGCACTTTAACTAATGTGACCAGACTAATGTTTTGTAAAAGTCCCGCAATGTCCCGAAAAACGAGGAAATTGTAAATAAAATAGACTTTTTTTATGAATAATCGTTGTAAAACTCTATGACGTCTTTAGAAATTGTAAAATGAAGTTAAAGTCATCAACAAATTGGTGGAGTATGGTTTCTGTTTGCCTGGTACCACTGCTGCTGTTGAACGCGCCTTCCTTATCTTTCTTATACCAAGTGTGTAATTGTGTGAAGGGACTATTATGTGCACAAAAAAATACTTAAAAAATACACCGGAGGGGGGGGGGGGGGGTGATGGAGTGTCCCACTTTTTGATTTTGAAAATCTGGTCACATTAACTTTAACTGGTTATCTTTTCACCAATGGTTTCACAAATTTTCTTATGGTATGTATTGTTTTGATAAATCACAATTGAAAATTTAAATCTTCGAGTTAGCTTCGATACCTGTTTTCTCCGAGCAGAGCTCGGTCACCCGCTGGTTAATAGAAAAGTGACAGAAAAACGTATAACATTTATTTACATTGATATTTTTTACTTTGTTTTGTTTTTTACACGGATACATTATTTATATTTTAGTAATCCCTTCAAAAAACTTCGTAAAAGTGAACAAACGCCAACCTAAAAAAACCAACCTCTATGCATTTATTTTATAACAAAAAACAAGTCATTATGAAAGTTGTAGCTAAAAAAGCCATGATATAAAATGAATGCCTATCTCTTATTTAAAACTTCCTGGTCATAATTAATAGTATAATTTAAATTTCGCTGCCATAAAAAAACTGTTTGAGGTTGGTGCCCATCTTAACCACCCTATACCTTTATATAAATGTATACCTATATCTTTATATATCAATATCTATACCTTTATGTAAATGTATTGAGATCATATAGTTGTTAAAAAAAATTAACAGTATCCTTCGTTATTTTGATTTAGTAATTCAAGTTCATTTGCGTGATTTAGTTTTTTATGGGGATTCAGATGGGCACCAACCCCAAACAGTTTTTTTTATGGCAGCGAAACTTAAATTATACTATTAATTATGACCAGGAAGTTTTAAATAAGAGATTGGCATTCATTTTATATCACGGCTTTTTTAGCTACAACTTTCATTATGACTTAGTTTTTTGTTATAAAATAAATGCATAGTTTTTTTTTTTTTTTTTTTTTTTTAGGTTGGCGTTTGTTTACTTTTACGAAGTTTTTTGAAGGGATATCAGTAGTTTTTTTAAATAATAAAACATACAGGCACTATATGACTACAAAATTGACGACAAGATTTCAATGTTTATCGAGAGTTACATAATTTTCGAGAAAAAAAAATATTATTTCTTACTCCTCATAGAGAAAGCAAAGTGTTTAAAAAGTTTGAATGTTAATATGAACTGAATCTGGCCACCAAATATGAATGTTTGCATTTATTCCATTATTATTCATTCCATTATCGTTGTTGACATATTTTCTTTGTTCTAGAATTTCCATTTTGTTCTAGAATATCCATTTTTTATTTAAAATAATCTACAAAACCTCTCCACTGTATTTTTTTATTGTTTCACGATGTTTAGTTTGTCTTGTAGAAAATAAAATCAATTTTGCTGTTAACATAACGAAATGTTTTCTGTATATATACATAACTGCCGTTTAGCCCTTGGCGTCATTTTGAGATTGGCGGGAGGAACGACCGTTCCGTCTGATTATAACTAAAGATCAATTATAACTAAAATAATAGCACAACTAACCATACATAATAAATTCAAATAATGTAAATTATTGCTGGAATTAAATAATAAAAAGGAATTACGAAAAATAATACAACCAATTAAACTTATCAAAAAATACACCTCTTCGCCCTACATAATTATAGCAAACACCAATCACCAACAGCCCTTAATACTATTTCTTTATATTCACTCTCTCTTAACAAAGTTACTCGACTAATTGCTTAAACGAAAGAAGATTTTAGGATTTATATTAATGAGTTTTGAGAATGTTTACGATAATCTTTTTACTTGCTGGATTTAATAGGTTTACATGTACTATTATCATGGTAGAAAGTATTCTCAAAGGTGGGGTATTGAAATTTTTCGCCATAGTTTACTTACTATTGGAATTATAATAGCTAGGTCGTTAATGGCCGTTTGTTGTTCACCTTTCCGTTTTCGCTCGAGATCGTGTTTTTAAAAGATAAGAAATTATTTTAATTAGGGGTTTGAGTGACATTATGTTTAAAAGGTGTGGCGTCTTAAGTTAATGTTTCTCTTGAGAATTTGATTCATTTGATTTACTGAGAAACGCTTGTTGATTAAGATTTGTTCTAGGTAAAATAATTGCTAGTTCCTGGTAATAACGATTTTCGAAGATTGAGTAAGTAATATTGAATATGAGTAATTTTTTTTATTTTATAGCTTTTTGTAACATTCAAATATTATTTCCATGACACATAATAAAAAAAATGTTCCTAAGCATGAGTATGCAGACATGCGTTTGAGTCGTTGCATGCATTGTAAAACAAAGTGGAAAAACGTGTTTAAAATAACTAATGTGCGTTAGCTAGAATGGTTATATTCATAATCTATCTAAACATGATCTACATTTATAATACTGAAAATATGTTCATTCATAATTCAGCTTAATACCGTTTTTGATAAATGATACAATTTTGGCAATTACGGGTCTCCTTAAAATGACTTACTTGAAATTGGTTTATTGGGTACAAAGAGTTAATTAATCGTACAGCATTTTCTATAATAAATTAAGCAAAAGACATCGCATAATATATTCCAGCAAACACTGAAGTAAAAATAAATTATGCATGTATATCTATATATAAGGGTTTTTTGTAAGAAATAGGAAAGTAAAAATAAGCGTAAAACGCAGACAGCTATCGTGAAAGACTTTTCAGATTAAATAAGCTTACAAAACAAGATTAAGTCTGACATTATGAAAGATGGAGAATAGCTTGAGAAAATCCTAGAATTAATCTGCTCATGGTTGCTACAGTAACGTTAACATATTGCAGGCATTTATGGTGTCACAGGGTGATATGTGGACAGTGCTTTCTAAGTTACTTGAAGTTTATAGAACTGGGTATAATAATCCATTTAAATTTGTAATAAAAGGTTTTCGAAGAAGCTTACTTGTTTTTTATCAAACTCACTTCTTGCTAACACAAATTTGTAAATTACACATCTAACAAAGCTTTAATTTTTTCAAGAAATAAAAACTTTGAATTGTTATTTAAGCTATTGTGAAAAGGCTTTAGTGTTCATCCAAACAGTCATTAAAATTGCAAATTATGATCGTGAATACAATTTACGTGCCCAAACCAACCTTCATCTCTTAGTAATGATTAACTACTATGGTATTACGAAATAGTAAGCATGAATGATCGTGAAAAAGACTATAACGATGAACTAATCTTAGCAAGGTATTTTCATCAAAATTTTGCTAATGTTATTAATATTATTTTGCATATAA
This sequence comes from Hylyphantes graminicola, assembly GCA_023701765.1. Taxonomy (NCBI): domain Eukaryota; kingdom Metazoa; phylum Arthropoda; class Arachnida; order Araneae; family Linyphiidae; genus Hylyphantes; species Hylyphantes graminicola. The sequence continues at coordinate 29,666,153 of CM043117.1, read as the reverse complement.
AGTATTCACCTCTGGCATATTTAGAAGTTGCATTGATGTAAAATCGATTTTGTTTCATCAAACATTAAACAATTATACATATCATAATCTTTAACTTTTAATCATTCTCAGGATATTTAAGTAAAAGGTGATAAAATCTATTACTTTAAACCAAGGTATTACTTCACATAACACATTTTCGTCCTAAAAATATAACTTCAATAATACTAGAAGACAAAAATGTCTCATTAGGTCTCGATGCAAGATTCTTTATGCTACTCTTTAGAAATTACAACTTCATGTCTGCATTATTCACTAAGGGTATTATTTAACTGAAAAACTATAAACCAAATATTTTTAACAAAGTTATTATTATTTCACGTAACACATCTTCGTCTTAAGAACTTAACTGAAATAGTACTACAAGATAAAAATGTCCCATTAGGTCTCGATGCAAGATTCTTCATGCCACTCATTACAAATGACAATTTCCTGTAGGAATTATTAACTACGGGTATTATTTAACTGAAAAACTATAAACCAAATATTTTAACCAAGTTACTTTTTCACATAACACATTACACATAACACATTTTCTTTCCAAAAATATAAGTTAACTAATATGACGCCGGAAAAATATCCCATTAGGTCCCCGCTGCAAGATTTATTACGCTACACATTACAAATGACAACTTCCTGTCGACATTATAATGCGAAGTCGAAACAATTTCTCTGCAGTCCACTGCACAAAAGCATTACATTGCCTTGCAGTCAACTCGAACACCTTAGTCGGAAGCAACAGACAGTTGTCTAACCACATTTGGTAAAGGGTGAGGATGAATTCAAGGGAACAGTTGTTTTAAGTTCATGCTGACGGAGTTGTTCAAGAGAAATATTCTCTGTAAAGAGTTTTTTTAATGAATACTTAGGAATGTTTTGATGTTGGCTGTTAAAACTTGAGATTCTGTTGGAATGAGTAAAGTAGAAAAAGAGAATTCTTAAAATGCTTTTGGATTGAATTTTTCTAAATTACTTCATCTCGCTGGATACTCCTATCATAATCAGTGATTTCGAGTCCCTTTATATTATGTATGTGTGAATACAAGCACATATAATTTTTCTAATTAGGGACACTTTTATAATTGTCATTAGGATAAATGACTGTCCTACTTTTAAAATTGTATCGAGATCACTGTGGTTTAATTAAGGTCATGATTGCAATCAATTGTCATCTTAAATCAATTGTCATCTTGCATCTACGTTACTTACAGGTTTCCACCCTCACGAATAAATCAATAATAAAGTATCATATTATTTCGTTTTTCCCACTTTAAATTGTCGACGCCTTTCCCTCTTATTTAATTCAAATCAGACAATTTTGGGAGTTCTTCCTGGTTCTGAAGTTTCCTTTGAGAAACTGGTAAACCCCAAGACCGTCATGATCTCACCAAATTCTCAACTCTCCGACAACAAACGATGTGTCGGAGTGTCCTCTTCGAAGAACCAGGGAACCGACAACTATTCCACTACCAATCATAGAACGCGATGCCTCGCAGCAACGTTCCAAAATGCTTCAAAGAGGCGAGATCATGAATTGGAATTTTAGAATAATCTTGTCGAACAGAATCCGGGTGACGGGGTGTCAAGACGTGTTTTGTAATTAGTTGGCATTCTTGGAATGGTTGGCTGAAGCGAGGGACGGCGTGTTTTACAAAGATGTCTTCGGAGAGTTCATTTGTTAATTAACATCGTGCCATTTGTTAAACGTATTTTATTGAAGAAGTTGCGGGGTATGTAAAAACATTGGCTTGTTTTGTGAAGTTCAGTTTAGAAAATTAACGTAGTTATTGAACAAAACATTATACAGTATTAAAGAATTACATGGGATGTAACCTGGATGAAAAAATGCAATGCCTCAACAAAATAAACTAAATATTTATAAAGTAAGTAAGTGTGTTGGTTATGGAATTTAAGTATTAATTTCAATTGAGTAGTTTTTGTGATTAAACAGTTCCATAAACGCTCGCGCGGGAAATTTAATTAAATTTGAAAAGTTCATATTCCTTCAATAAATTGCAGGTTGATTAAGAATTAAATAAATATATGGTAAGAATAAGTATCAATTAGGAATTAACTAGTATGTAGTTTAGTGGGAAAATACATGGTCAAATGTTTTTGATTTTTAGCATTTGTATTTTTAGTAAATGCAAAAAAGATACAGATATAAGCAGTGATAGATTTATAACGTTGAAATTATCTACTTTAATTGCATTTCATTGTGATTTTTATCAAGAATAACATTGAAACAAATTTAAATAGCGCATAAAAATGCACTGAAATTTGAAATTGTTATTTCTTACAATAACCAATTTAGAGAAATCTAACACATTAACTCAACTGTCCACTTAAGCACTAAGAAAATGTTGTTGATAGATTAGATTTTACTTTGTACTGCACTATACTTAAACCATTACTTACTATAAACCAGTACCAACTAAATTTATTAAGTAAATTTAAATTTCCGAAACAGGGATACGTTTTTTTTTCTTTTTGGCTTCTTCTTTTTAAATTAAGTGCTTCATCCCAGTTTAATAAACTACGTAATTAAAAACAACATAAGAAAATGACCAAAAAAAGTAACTTCAAAATAAACTATTGGGTTTAAAAAAAGCTATTTCTCTTGGTGAATATTCTTGTAAGGGAAAGCAGTTTTTTTAGGGTTTCAACAACATAAAAGACTCCTTTCGGTACTTTTCTTAGCATAAAAAGCTACGTAAATGGGCTTACAAGTTTCTTCAATTTAGTTAAGAATGCATTAAGGGCTACGTACGGAGGTTTTCTAAAACTCCTCTCTCAATTACGGGAAGGGCTAATAGTACAAGGGATTTTACAAAATAACTATGGTGAAGCTTAAAGTGACTTTTAAAAAGTGCATTGGTGTTTTGTTTTTTGTTTGTTTTTGACGTAAATAGTTCGTAATAAAATTTTGCACTTTTATGTAAAATAATTATTAATTTTCATACAAATTAATATATTTTTCTATTAACAGAAACCATTCGAAATTAAATATGTATTTCATATTCTAATAATTTTGCATTTCTATAGTAAAATAAATAGCTGTTTATACTAATGAAAAAGTGCAAAACTATTCTACAAATGTACCAAAATAACATTTCAAATGTACTAAAAGCTGATCTATTTTGTTTATATGATTCCACTTATACATAGTTTCTAATCTTTTGAATAGACAACCTTAAATTTTTCTAATGTAAATTTTTGAATGTTTATCAAGACCACTTACATCTACCACAGTTATAACAATCAATAATTATTTTCTTTAAAGATGCATTGATCATACTTTAACGCACTGAAATGACTCTGGAAATCAATAGTTTTGACCACAAAAACTTTTAAGACCAAAGAAAAATTTCCTTCATTTAAGATAATTGAAAAATTCCCCTGAGGTTCCAAAGACCGAAGGGGACTTCGGATTGAGACACGTCTTCTAACTGTTCCCCATCCCCTGCATCTAAATTGGGAATTTATCCGGTAGAGTTCCTTTGAAGCTTTCGGACCAGCTCTAAGCCACAAAATAGCACGTAATTGTGTTTGAAAGAAATTATTGTACACTGTAAAATGTTATGTTAATTTTGCAGAAAAACACCATATATTTACAAAAAAAATCCTATTATTTTCTTTTAAAATTTAACAAAAATAAACTGTTTTAAGTAAAAATGGTTTTTCTGTTATTTTTGCGTAAAATGAATTAAATTGCAACCAGAGAGGCGTGTTAACTGGATGTGGAATCTCTGCGTATCGAACTAGGTTAGTTGGGAGAGCGTTATATAGTAGATCTAAAGGCCCTTGGTTCGAATCCGAGGTAGAGAAGCTGCATTAATCCTTGACAGGACTATTTCACTTTTTGTGACTGGAAGGAGGGAAAATTTCGTGTTTTCATCATAATTTGTTGTTTGTTAAAATACATATTTTATATCAATATTACAAATTATTTGGATAAAATATACAGATAGCTATGCAAATTTTGAAGTATTTTTCTGGCAACCAACTGACATTTTTTTTAAAGAACAACATACTTCTTGTTGAAGTGTATATTTCATTTAAATATAAATTTATAACTTACCGAAAAGGGTGATGTTAGCCAAATATTGATTTTTTTAAGGAAAAACGTCTGTAGTTTAGGTTTTCCATCGTATTTTACAGTGAAAAAATAAAGAATCTGTTAACTGAATTCCAATTGTTAGACTGATATACATTTAAGATTCGCTCTCCTAATTCCAAATGTTTGCACATTTGTTACCCTATAAGCCTTTTATATACGATACGTCGCTTTTCCGCACAAGTGATGACTGTGTGACAACAAGTGAAACTGGTAACTGGAACTAAAAGTATGTAGACCCAACACTAATCACAACGTATTGTCCTCGATAAGTTCTAACACTATCCGTAATTGAAGAAAAATATTTGTTGCATCAGCAGTATAAACATAAAGTAATAAATGTTAAAGAATCGTTAGGTACAGTACATTAATATTATTTAAAGTGCTTTGTGTAAAAACTCATGAATTTTTACTATAGAAAAATGCAAATTCTATGTTACAGCTCAATTTAACAAAAAATAAATTTGAATAATTTTCATGTGAAAGTCATTAATCTTACTAAACTATCCCTATTTTATTAAAAAAATTATCTCTAAATTCTTTAAAAAAAATTCGTATGATAGAATAAGAAAAAGTGGATTCCAATGTTACACAAAGATAAGAGCATCATATATGATAGTTTTTTTTATGCTTTGAAACGTGAACCTTATGCCATTTTAACTAAATGAGATAAACATCACTTTTCTACAGTAGTGAATATTTCTCTTTCTATTCCATCTGAAGATATTCATCAGCTACCCCAATTTATATCTAATAAAAAATTAAACTTTTTAACCTTTTTAATTTTATGTAACAGTTACATTGATTTTATGTTAACATTGACATTAAATTTTTAAATTTTGCATATTAGTGATTATTAAAAGCACGATAACTGGATTAAATTGATTGTTAGATAATGAGTTTTGTATTTGAAAGCATTATTTCTAAAGGTTTTAGAAGTAAAGATTTTTTTTTCAGACATGAAGCTTTAATAAATAAAAAATCACGTGTATTATAGTTTACATTCAATGAAGTAACCAAATGAAATTTAGAAAGATATGAAATATTGATTGAAATAATATTGTATCTTAAAAGGTAAGGGAAAGTAACTGCACACTGTAAAAACTGAATTTACTCCAACAGTGTTTAAGCAGAAAAGATGGGTGCATCCAATAACTGCCAGTGAAGCAAACGGTACCACACAATAAATTTTGTACCACAAGTAAATTAACAACACATAATTACGTAAGAACTTTCACCACCATGAGTTGCTATTAAGAAATTAGAGAAATTTCTTACAGTGTATGTTTAATTATATAAAGAACAATTGTTCATTGAACATTTTTTGTAAAACCATATATTTGAGTATTCTTCAGTTTTCTCAAAAGATTGAGCATTGTGTACTCCCTAACCAGAAGTACTATTGATACTTCAATATTCCAAAGTCAATGACCTTTCCTTAATCCTCTTAATACATACACCAACAGAAAATCACCATAGTATTTACTACCTTTTAGTCTAATCTAACGCATCTCACAAAAAACTACCAAAAAACTTCTCCTGTTAAGATAATCGAAAATCTCCCTTGAGGGCATAGGAAGATGTGCGAAGTGCGACACATCCTCTTGCGCCTCCCCATCCTTCGGGGGGATTGATCCCGCACCATCCCTCCTCCCGGGACGACGATCAGGAAATTCTCATTTCCTCTTCGATTACAGCCTACATCCCCATCTCTCCCGTCCGCACTCTCCATTGCAGAAGAGATGAATGCGCGTGTTTCGGTATATCGAGATAGATTCCGAGTAATCCGCAAAGGAGAGAAGGGGAATCTTTCTTTTTAGTATTCGCGTGCTATTCTCTACTGTCATCATTTAGATTGTTCTTTATATGTCTTTCTTATTCTTCGTCAACTTTAATCGAATAAACAAAATAACTGTGATAAATGTTGAAGGTAGTTTTAATAGGGTTGAACTTAAGAGTTTGTATTTTTACTTGGTGAAATATTGCTTTCGGTAAAGTACTGTGTAATATAAAAATATTTTTTTGACTTGGTTTTACGTTAAACGCATGAATTGAACAATAACTTTGAGTTAATTTGCACAAGGCTTTATACACTCAAAAATTATCAAATGCTCTACAAATCTCTCTACAAATTCTCATTTCCTCTTCGATTACGGCCTACATCCCCATCTCTCCCGTCCGCACTCTCCATTGCAGAAGAGATGAATGCGCGTGTTTCGGTATATCGAGATAGATTCCGAGTAATCCGCAAAGGAGAGAAGGGGAATCTTTCTTTTTAGTATTCGCGTGCTATTCTCTACTATCATCATTTAGATTTTTCTTTATATGTCTTTCTTCGTATGCAGCGACCTTAATCGAATAAGCAAAATAACTGTGATAAATGTCGAAGGTAGTTTTAATAGGATTGAACTTAAGAGTTTGTATTCTCACTTGGTAAAATACTGCATTTGGTAAAATACTGTCTAATATAAGGAAATATATTTTCGACTTGGTTTTACGCTAAAAGAATTAATTGGGATAAAACTAGAATTATGAGTTCATTTGCACAAGGCATTATACACTGTAAGCAAAACTAGTATCTTTACCGTGGAATTTAGAGCGGCTGAGCTATATTTTTAATATTTGAGTACTATGTTCCTTGAATATATATAAACCTTTTCCTGAAACCTTTCCCTTTAAAAGATATGCAACTTTCCTTAAAACAAATTGAAACAACTCCACAAAAAGCAAGCAATTTTACTGGAAATTTCAAAATAAATCCATTTTTTTGCAAAAAAAAATTTGCAATATGGCCAGTATTCTTTTTACTACTTTTTCAACTACTAATGCGATTTGATGCAGTATCGGTCGGATTTGACTCATTTATTAAACTCTTCATACCTGCGTATCAAGCGACGCTGATTGTTTATTGACAATGATGCATTACATAGAATTGTCCAAAAAAAATATGTTAAAGGATTTTACTTTTGTTTCTGAAGTAAACCGATAAATCTAAAAACGCGACGTAAGCTTAAAAAGCTAGAATAGTTTACGATATATAAGAGTAAACAGTTGCAAAATGTTTTACAGTGTAAACTTTTACATTAAAAAAATCACTTTTCGTTTTGTCATAATGTATTTTTAGGAATACCCCAGATAGAACTTATTCGCGCTTACAGTTTCTATCTCTTTATTATAATGATTCTTATTTTTTCCTTCCAAGATAACTTTGTTTTTACCTTTCTTATAAAAGACTACATAAAATACTATACAAAAGCATTACTGATGAATGTGTTAACAAATTTTGATGGTTAAATAAATAACATAAATTATAGTAATAAATCGGATTTTACTTTTGTTTCCGTGGTAAACCGAAAATATCCAAAAAGGCTACGTCAGCTTAAAAGGCCATATAAGTTTGCGATACATATGATTTAAGTTACAAAATGTTTTACAGTGTACACTTTTATATTAAAAAATCCCTTTTCGTTTTGTCATAATGTATTTTTAGGAATACCCCAGATATAACTTATTCGCGCTTACAGTTTCTATCTCTTTATTAAAATGATTCTTATTTTTTCCTTCCACGATAACTTTTTTTACCTTTCTTATAAAATACTACATAAAGTACTATACAAAAGCATTACTGATGAATCAGGTAAAAGGTTTATAGGTGATATAAATACATAAATGCCACTTAAATGAGTAAAAGGTAATAGTTGGTCAACACCACAATATACTAATATGTATATGTTGTAAAAATATGTGTTAACTTCCCACAAAGTTAAGATGCCAAAATAAAAAAATTTATCTAGAGTATACTCCAGTTATCTTATTAAGATCAGACACATTATATATGTCTTGAATTTATGGACATGAAGAAAATCTACCTCACGAGACGTGCCTTTGTATATATGTGTATTGCTACGTGTCTTGCATTTTATGCCCTTCGTGGTGAAATAAGTAATAAAACTTTTCCATACAACATTATGTTTTAACATAAAATTGTTACATAGTGAAGAACATAAAATACATCTGTTACTTCAATATGACGAAATTCGATGTTGATTTTTTTTGTTCAAAGCACTTTAATCTATACTCACAATTCCTATATACCTCAACAATAGTTAACTATTTTTCTGACATTCTTAAAGTATATTAACTTAACTAGAAATAAATAAGGAATAAAACATATTAGTATAGCAAAAACACAATAAACTTTTTTGATATATTAACAAAAGCTAAATGCATCATATCCACCAATATCCCTATCTACAGAGTGTCTCAAGACAACAGAAAAATCTATAAATACATATGGTTTGGTTCATCGGGAAATATCCCACGTATTCCCCATTCCGTAAGGATTGGTTTCTTCTGAGTTCGTGCCTGTCCACTGTCTCAGACATTTATTTTGTTTCTTTTACTTTTTTTCGAAATTCTATAACAAAATTTGGATACAAGACAGAATATTCCATTGGCACATAAAGGTTTAATGTTATGAATCGAAAATGCCTTTTAAGAAAGTTCCGGTACTGAATATCTATAAAATAATGCGATGAACTCTTTATATTAGTAGCTTCATACATCCGTCATTGCACTGTTGTACTCTTAAATATACCCTTAAATGGCTAGGGAAGAGTTCAGGCTAGCGGGTTGCAGGGCTAATTGGGGCAAAGGGCCTAAAGCTTTGAATAATAGACTGTTTTACAAATATTTCTACAATACAACACATAGATTTAGAAAGTAGCAGATCTGCCCCTAGGGAGAACGGTGAAGCCACTTGTGAACCAGTATCCCATAATGCAGTTCGCAAGTCCTAGCACCCTTTTAACATCTGTCGTATGAGTTTTTAAGTTAACGAACGTCCATGTTATGAGATGGTAAAAAGAGAAAAATTCTTGTATTTTTGAAGAAATTATTGAAGAATTGTCCCATTAGCCCTACTCTATCTCCCCTATAATCAGTCCCGTTAATGTTTGATGATTTGTCTTACGCAATGAAATCTGACAATCGGATAAGCGTTCTTTTTCAACAAAACTTGATAAATATATAAAGCTTACTTAAAGGTTTTTTTTTTTTTAAATCGCAAAAAAATTTCCCAATAACAAATCCGATCCCCACCATAAATTAAATTATTGCTACATCCAAAAAGTGAAGCAACTGCCAACTAGCAAACTTGCTACAAAACACCTTAAAAATATATCTTAATATAATTTGAAATTTTGAAAAATTCTCACATTAAAAAAACATCCATTACGTAACTTCAAGAGTTAGCTGTCTAGTTTTATATTTTTCCAATGCTCTGAAACATATAAGCGAAATATGTCATTACGAAATTCCCTTATACAGTCCTGCACAAAAGTTTAGACACAGAAGCAATTCTTGAAAAAAGCGTCAATGTTACTATTTTTCAGTAGATTTTTTTTAAATATATATTCTTTAGAAAGCATGAAAAATAATAGGGTAAAAAATTTTGACAAAAAATATAAATGAATTTGACTTCCATCAACAAATTAAAAATTTCCATACTTTCCTTGCCACAAAAGTATAGACACATATTTCCGTTTTATGCAAATTCTATACAGGAAGTGATTGCGGGAGGGGTTTTAAGTTGCTTTAAAAGGTTGAAGGTAATTTTCAATGCTTAGAACCATTCTGAAGTCAACTGAATTTTAGTATGAAGAGATTTTAAGGATATGGACATTCAAATTCAGAGGTAAATCTGTTTCGGATATTTCTACTAAATTTAAGCGTTCGAAACGAGGTATTTATAGAGTGTCAGCACGTGGCGATCAACATCCACCAAAATCGCGGTCTGGAAGACCTCCAATCACCAGAAAACGAGAGGACGGACAAATAAGAAAATTGGCTTCAGACAAAAATTGCTCTTCAAATCAAATTAAAATCCCAATTGTGGCTTAATTTTTACCAAAAACTATCAGGAGGTGAATCAATGAATCTGGTTACTTGATAAAATCCAAATTTATAGCGAACCTAATTTGCTATTTTATCATAAAGATGCAAGACTGCAATGGTTGCGTTGCGTGCCTATTCAGGTGTCGGCTCGTCACTTGACTCTGGTTCTAAAATACGACGCCCGTCACCAATAGCCCTCGTGTAGCTCTAGTGCGCCGATAATTCAATCATAACCTAACCAAGACTGCAATGGATAGCTGTAAGACATGTGTTGTTGAGTCCATTGCAGTCTTGCATCTTTATGATGAGATAGCAAGCTAGGATGCGCTATAAGTTTGGATTTTATCAAGAAATCAGATTCATTGATTCACCTCCTGATAGTGTTTGGTAAAAATTAAGCCACAATTAGGATTTTAATTTGATTTGACGATCAATGTTTGTCTGAAGCCAATTTTCTTATTTGTCTGTTTTCTCGTTTTCTGGTGATTGGAGGTCTTCCAGACCGCGATTTTGGTGGATGTTGATCGCCACGTGCTGACACTCTATAAATACCTCGTTTCGAACGCTTAAATTTAGTAGAAATATCCGAAACAGATTTACCTCTGAATTTGAATGTCCATATCCTTAAAATCTCTTCATACTAAAATTTAGTTGACTTTAGAATGGTTCTAAGCATTGAAAATTACCTTCAACCTCTTAAAGCAACTTAAAACCCCTCCCTCAATCACTTCCTGTATAGAATTTGCATAAAACGGAAACTTGTGTCTATACTTTTGTGGCAAGGAAAGTATGGACATTTTTAATTTGTTGATGGAAATCAAATTTATTTATATTTTTTGTCAAAAAATTTTACCCTATTATTTTTCATGCTGTCTAAAGATTATATATTAAAAAAAAACTACTGAAAAATAGTAACATTGACGATTTTTTCGTGAATTGCGTCTGTGTCTAAATTTTTGTGCAGGACTGTAAGAGTATGAATGGCAGTTCCAGGAAGAAATCGTGTTTTAAGCAAAACTAAAACTTCCAACCAATTCCCACTTACTTTAATAGCGTTATAAATTAAACAGGCGTCAGATAAATGTTGCTAAATTTCACATATACTTTTATTTTCTCATATATTTCAAAAATGTGTTAACACAATCAAATTTAAACTAAAATTTACTCTTATAGACTAAATGATTAATGTACTAAATTGAAATCTTGTCAGTTTACTTCACGTGTTTTTGCTGAATATCAATTTGTTATCTCGTAGTCGGAATAGAAATATATTTTTTAAATGTTTGGCTACACAATATTTAGTATATGAGACTAAATTAAATCAAATCTTTTGAATTAAAATAAGCAGAAACTTTAAATGCAGTGGAAAAACTTATACGTTCTTTTGTGCGCATATTGACACATTTTCAATATTTCTACATTTTATTTTGCACACGGTGATAGATTTCAGACTGACATGCAGATAATTGCACAGTCATACATTGTTAGTGAAAATACAATTATCAGCCAGTTATTGACAGTTATTAATTCAATAAAGTAACCTCTATTAGATCTGATTTTGAAATTAAATTGAGATTATAACAGTTTTTCTCTAAATCATAATTCAGATCATAATGTGAAAAGAACATTGGAATTGCAAATACTATATAATAAAAAATACTTTCTTTAAAAAAAATAGGAACAATGTGAGTAATTCAATATAGCATTCCTAATATAAACATACAATCAATACAATCAATGTATTTTTTCCTCATGTGACCGAAAAAGGTCAATATTTTGGAGGTGAAATGCAATGCCAAAGGGTGAAAACAAACGCTTTAAAGCTGCACTAAATCCCAATCACGTTTTTGGGACCACGTTTACTTAGAATGTGAAAGAGGAACTTTACCAGTTGTTTGCTAAACTTCCATTACAATAGATTGTGCCTTGTGCATTTTCCAACCAGATTGAATATTTTATTCTATTCTACAAACCTGTCTCTCTCTATACACATATCCAAACGAAATTTGTACGCGAGCTCTTAGACAGAGATCTATAATTTATACTGGATTAACTGCTCATCATTAAGAAAGCTAGATTTCCAGAGACAGTTATTTGACGTCATCTCCAACTTTGGCACAGATTTTTGGCTCTTTATAATGATTTATTGAAGCTCCTTTAAAAGTTTATCGTTATCATCCAGCGATAAAGATTTGAACCTATCGCCAAACGAGGTTTTTTTTTTGTTACAGCGCAGAGCTCTGTCATTTTGATAGAGCACAGTAGCCATACTTTTTGGGATCAGTATGGTCTGGAAGCATACCTTTCATTATATATTATAGATCATTGGTATTACAAAGCATACTCGGGTCCTAACAAATTGTTTGCTTACCTTTAATTATGCCAGAATGGTACTAGAGAACCATAAGGTTGAATATGGCATAAGGTTTGAGCTTAATTAATAAATTGCCATTTCGATTAAGCCGCGCAGAAAACCTCGAGAACATTACTGTAACGTTTAATATGAAATTGATATTATTATTGCTTTGCTTATCCAATTGCTGCAGCAATATAAATTTACATTTGCTGGAATCGGCGACTATGTCAAAAACGCAAATCAATAACTGTCAATATTTAAAGTAGTAAGTTACAAACTTCTTCACAATATTTTATTTCCTCCAAGTTACATGTCCAAACCGAAAATCATTCAATACTTCCAATGTGCAGGGACAACACTGGATCGGGACAAAAACACAATTTTAAAGCGTCACCAAATCCCAGTCACGTTCTCGGGACCATGTTTACTTGGATTGTAAGAGGAGGCCATTACTATTTACTTAGCGAGTTTTCATCGCGACAGATTGAGCGGTGTGTATTCCCAAAGTGGATCAACTCCAGCACTCGCCCCTTTCAAGCCAGCTTTTGCAGATAGATCCGCATGAGATTTGTACGTGAGCCTTAAGAAGCATGCCAATAGCGTGATACATTGTTTGCGTTTTTCTGTTCAAAAAAGTATAAAATAGCGGAGCATTGCTTTTTTTATGATGGCAAGGCATAAGTGAATTTTCACATTATTTTCTAGGTGGTGTTTTTAGAAGCAGTGCTTTTAGGTAGCGCAGCAAACCAATTTTCTATGAATTCTATGGGGTTTTTTTTTGTTAAAACTTTGCGATTACTTATTATAGCAATCTTCCATAAAATAAGAGTTGCAATTTTCTGAGTGCATTTCTGGACAGAGAATGTATATATTTGATTTAAACGTATAAATTATCCTATATTTTACACTTAAATACACAGGACTACATTTCCAAAGTACCTTGGGTGCCAATTAATAAGAATACTTTTCCCTCGAAGTTTATTAAAATATCTATAATTTTTATCCATTTAAATATTTACTATATTTAAGCATATACCATCTGAAATAATTAAACTTCTACTTTGCTCAATAAGATAATGGAATGTGAAATTCATTAACTTGATAACTCTATCTATAGTAAATCTTTAGATTCCAAACTTTATTAATCTTCAAGGAGACATCAATTCATGCAGTACCGTTGAAAATAATTAAATCCTTATAAAATGTCAAAATTGTCTAACCTAATTAAAATGTTTTACTATAGTCTACTAATAAATTTAGAACCTATGAAGCATACCAGAGTTTTCGACGTCGAAGTTCATTAAAGTATTTTGTTATATTTAAACTCGGCCATCAACGAAATTAGCTTTTGAAGCAGATGTATATAACGAGTTAAACTTGCCTTCAAATCTTTTCTAACATTGATTATATCTTAAGGGGACACGGTACCACTTTTAAAAAAATCATTAATTTTGACATAATCACTATAAAATTAGTGTTTTATTATCTGTATTTAAAGCAATATGCGACAAAAAAAATCTTTTATTTTTTTACGTTATTTAAAAAAATTAATTTTTTAAGTCTTTTTTTAAATACAAATATTTTAAATCATTTTTTCTCATGTATTTAAATCTAGTAGTTTCATAAAAAATATTTATCGAGAAAATCCCAAATTATTTCAGCATATTTGAAAAAGTTCGACTTTAGTATTTTTTTATAAAAAAGTATTACTTTTAAAAACAATTTTAATGCTAATTTTTGATGTTAACATGTTTGACAGACTGCACACAAAATTTCTTAGACTTCTATTAATATTTTTTAAAAAAAAGCCTTACCTTTTGAAAAACTTGTCATCAAGAAAAAATAACACCATGAAAAACATATTTAAAGTTTTTATTCGTTTCCATTTTTATCCTAAATTTCCGCATAAAAAGTGTAATAACTATTTTCAAAATAAAGCTGCTCGTTTAAAACATGGTAGACTTATTTAGAAGATTAAAAAATTTAATTTCAGCAAATAAAAAAAAATCGCAATTTTTGCCATTTTTGAGGTACTGTATCCCCTTAAAATTGAGCTTAATAACCATCTTTTAGGGATTTTATTTTATAACTGAGTGGCTTTGAAATACAATCTCTTTAAAAATTAAGAGTCATAAGAGCTTAAAGGTATCACTTTACTCTCTTTACTTTGGGTTTCAGTGCATGAATTTTATGAATGGTTTCCTGGAAAAATCCTATATCATAAAAAAAAGGGTTTTCTGAAATGCCTTAAGATTAAATAAAAACCTCCGAATTTAAACTGCCACGATATAAAATTAATTAAATCGCATCTCATAAAAAAGAACAATCTCTTATATCTTAAAAAATAAATTACTCTTAAAAATTGAACGGAAGAACCTTACTTCATTTTCTGAACCAATAAAACATCAGAACTCAAAGTTAAATAATTCGAATCCCCGAAACCATCTTCCTTTCTAAATCAAAGCCCCTTTATCATACTCCAATTCACACTACACAGGTAATACATTTTCAGAATTGGAGGGCCCCTCAGAAGTATCAATGCGAATAAAAGATTAAAGAAGATCTTTCGTCAGATCTCTACAAATTGCTGGCGTATCCGTAGCTAAAATCGATCGAAATAGACGTCTCAAGGGACCGAAGATGCTGAGAGTAAAGACAGTTTTAGATCCTATCTATCTATAGATGTCCTTTCTTGAGATGTGATAGAAGTAATGGCCTGTTCCTTTGGATGGTTCTTATTGAAGCCGCAATTGAATTGTGTTAAGATGTCACTATTGGGAATAATTATTCGGAGTTTTAGGTTGACCATTGATGGATTCGTTAGGAGATTTAACGAATTGGGTGCTTCTGAGACAAAAGTGTTTCACTTCAGTCTGTGACTTAGTGAAAAATAAAAATAAATTATATCAAAAAATTGAAAAAATATATATTTCAGAAAAATATGCAACATTTCGTTATAACTTTTTAATAGGAATTTTTCTACTACTACTTTTTATTAAAAAAATAAAAAAAACGGGCATTAGGAACATGGAAAGTTGAACAGTAGTAAAAAAACAAGGTTGCGTTGGGTGCCTATTCAGGTGTTGGCTCGTCACCTGACTGGGGTTCTAAAATACGACGCCAGTCGCCAATAGCCCTCGTGTAGCTCTAGTGCGACGATAATTCAAACCAAACCAAGAAAAACAAACGCTTTCATTTCTGTACACTTTATAAATTAGGGTTTGGTAAAACCACAAGAACATATTTTGAAGAAAGCAAAAGATGTTATCTTTGACAAAATGAAACTAGCTATAAATTGTAATAAAATACATTTTAAGTGATAGACATTAGTGGCAGACAAAGAATTGTTCTTATTTTTACAGACGTTGTAAAGCTCAAGCTAAAGCTCTTTGCAAGCACTTGTATTTTGAGGTCAAAAATATAAACCAAACTACTGTTGTCAAGATTCTAGATGACTTACAATGATAAATGAAACGCAAAACGCAATTTAAACCTGTCACGTTATACAAGAAGAAAGTACTTTCCCGGAGCTAGGAGTTAAGACCTCTGACTCAGAAAAATTAATTCAAATTGTTTTTTGTTTTACAAAAATGTTTGTTCATTTTATTAATTAAATTATAAATATTTAGTTTGGAAGGCAAAAGAAGAAAAAATTGATTGCATTTAAAACTGTTCCAAATCAGAGTATGGGGGGGGGGGAGAGAAATGAACAGGTGCGACATTTCGAATGTTTAAAATTACAATAAAGTAAAGCTTTATTTATTTCCATGAAAATTATTTGTAAAAATTATGGAAATACACTGGGAAAATATTCTACCAAAAGAACACCAAGAAGTCACGAATATAGCGTATTTAACTTATAGCGACATAAATTATTTTATTATTGGACAATTACCCATACATACCTTTATTTAAGTTAAAATGTATTAACTTTTAACAATAGTAAAATAATAATTCTCGAATTCAAAATTTTTTATTTCTATTACCATAATTTTAGTTCAGCTATTTTAAGATTTCTACAAATATATACAATCTAAGCTTGATTTTACTGTAATAATGGTTCTCAGTAGCTGCAACGGCTGTGTGGTGAAAAGTTCCCCATATTAACGGTATTCGATTGAACCATTTTTCAGATTTTGGAAATGCTTCTTACAGACTACGACAGTAAAAACAAAAACTGACAACAAATGCGTGTGCATGCTTATACCAATTTGTACAGGAATGCGAGCGCATGATTATACAATTTGTACAGGCATGCGCGCGCATGCCTGTACAAATTGTATGTGCATTCGCGCGAATCTGTTGTCAGTTTTTGTTTTTATTGTCGTTGTCTGGTCATAGCAAAACAAAATACTGAGAAAAGGTTCATCTGAATACCAAAAACATAGTGAATCATTTCAGCTGTTGCAGCTACTACAGTGGTGGAAATTGATTTATGAACTGACAGTTTTTTAACAGTATTTCTTTATTAAATGCATTTTTATCGATTTAAATTTTATATACTATACAGGCTTTGCATTATAAATTATACACGTAAATAAAATTTTATATAAATTCGTAAACAATTTATTTTGTTGATATTTTAGTTTTAGCATAGGGAAATTGATTTATGAACTTTTACATTCAATCTCAATTAATAATTGCTAAAACTATTTTTTGTCTCGAATGCTTCCTTGATTTTGTTTTTCATAGACAACACAAAACTTTAGGTCAAATTTTGGTCAAGGAATTTGCAGTTTTTAATGATTAAGTCCTTCTATTCCATAACTGATGCGCACTTCATTAAAACCATACTCCATTTTAGTCAATTATTCGAAACCAATTGATCTCAGACATTATTCTTGGGGTTTAAGTCATGGCTATTGGCAGGATGATCTAAATGAACAACACATAGTTCATTTAACCAGTCTTCCATTTCGTTTAAAATGTGGATACTTGCATTATCATGCATAAAAATCTAATCAAAAGCATAGTTTTGCCATGCAAAAAGGAATTAAAGAATTTTCTAGAACTAATCTGCAATGAAGTGATGTTTGTCAGCCCTTCAGAAACATAACCTTGTTTCTTCAATCATAAGATATCGGGGCCCAAACCATCAAACTTCTACCACTAACATTTCTGCTGAAGACAGATCTTGGTTATTTCCGAAGATCCTTTCAATAACATTTTAAACCATCACGTCCATCCAAATTGATCTTTTTTTCATCAGCAAATGTCACTTTTTCATATTTCTCTCCCTCCACTCCCACCCAATCCATTTTCATGTAGTTACGACTATATTTTAATAGCCTGTTCTTATGGTGAAGAGTAAGCTTAGGACCAGCCTTCATTTTGGAACATTTCAAGTTCGACAACGATATCAATACTTGTCCTACTCTTCTGGGAGTTACAAGAAGTGATAGTTCATAACAAATTCGACCTGTAATGCACAAATGCTGACACAAATGGTAACTTTTTGGGATACAAGTCCAATAATCTTGCTTTTGTCCCTCGTTCCACGTGGGTTACATCTTTTTTAATGATGGTTTTTGCCGAAGTCAGAATGATTCTTCAAATATTTATGAATTATATTTATTGATCTTTTAATTAATATGCTAATTTCTCTCACAGATTTGCTACAATATTATATAAGGGTTATTTTTTGCCTTTTTGGCTTCAGGCAGTCCCGCAAGCTTTCCTACTTAGTAAAATGGGAATAAAGCAGATAAATTTCAGCAAATTTGGCCTTAATCTTATTTATAAACACTGATAGTAAGCTCCCCTGAAGTTTAAATGAAGAACTAGTTAAAATATTTGGTAGCTGGGATCAAAATAAAAATGAGTTCATAAATCAATTTCCATCATTTGACATGCTTGAAAATTAAAATTAGAGATATTTTTATTTAATATCATTTTTTGAAAAAAATTATGTGTGAAATTCCTTTATTGTGCTCTGAATATATAACACACAAAATTTGAATTGTTAGCACTTAATACAAAGCGATATCTGGTGAAAAGAATGTTAGTTCATAAATCAATTTCCACCACTGTATAAAGCAATTTTTTGCCGAAACTAAGCGCCAAATGTTTAACAGTGTATTATCTCATAAACAAGCTTTCATCCCTCAAAACCAAACTAAACCACCAATCAACTATCACCTTAAAGTAACATTAAACATCAAAGGCAAACAAAGTCCTTTTCCGCCGTCCGTCCGTAGTCAGTGAAGCATCCTCCGTGTTTGTTCCGTTGACAGACTCCCCGTGTTGATACGTCCCGGAATCAATACTGACAGACAGCCCAGCCACATCACGATTTTGTTTCAGGGAAGGGATCATGTCTGGGAATTGGAGCCTTAATAATTTATCATTCATACGTGATGCTTGGCGTAATGGGGTTATGATGGGATTGTTAAATTGATTCGACCTTCACGATGAAATGACTCTGAAGTTATTCAAGAAAGATATTGGGCTTGATATAAAGAAAGTTTAGTCCAAAAGTGGAATCTGTAAGTTTGTTGCATAGCAAAACTTTTCTGTAAAATTACGGCATATTTCGTCCATTGTGTCGTTATTTTTTTTGCATAGCAAATTGATACTTTCACATGAACAATATAATCCAATAGAATTTAAACTCAGAAAATGCTTACATTTAAACACTACCAGTGAAGCAAACGTTTTAAACGTTTAATAAATTTTACATCAGATGTAAATTTAAAGCACAGGGTTATGCAGCACGTTTACCATCATGCTGTGATGGTAAATCATCGGGATAGTTTACAGTGTAAATTTGACATATTGAAGGCCATATTTTGTTTAGTTGTTATGAAATAACAGGAAATTATAAGTATAAACAGAGATAATGCCCTTTTTTTTCTACATTCATAATGGTATATTGTTTAGGAAGTAAAAGTTTGTAGTTTATAATTTAACTGCAACTATTAAACTTGAGATATCGGCTTTGTAGAACAAAAATATTGTAACTGTTGGGCCACAATTTATAACAATAACACTAGAACCCCGGAATTTCTTTTTAAAAAACTTAAAAACTTATATAAATAGTATTCTTAAAAAACTTGAAAACTTAATTGAAGTAGTATTCTTAAAAAACTTAAAAACTCAAATAAAATAGTATTCATATACATTGCATGGAGAAACTACATAAGATACTCGGAAATTAAAATTTATACCACTACTAGGAAATTGATAACTAAAAGTGATTGTTTTATAGTAACAGAATTGATGATGCCATATTTTCCACCCGTTTTTCTTCTTAATATTATTCACTACCATTTAAAAACTATATAAATAATAAAAAAATACTTTTACCGAAATACTGTCATTATTATTACTCATTTAAATCTGGTGCATAAAAAATAAAATCTGTTAAGAAAAATATAACAGACATTTATTCACTGAAAAAAGTTATAGTCTACATAGAAAATTTAAACGGAATTCCTTTTGTCTGAAAAATTATAAGTTTCATACGTATCTTAATAATAATATTTACTAAGATAACCCAACAGCTAAATTGATACGAATAACTAATGAGAACGCTTACAATCGTGAATGTCTAGCTTTATCATTAAATCCAAGTTATCTGCATCTAAGTAATTACATCATATTAAATTAATTTATATTCCTTTCGCAATTTTATTAAATGTGTCTAACATTTATCTATAATATAAATGTCAGACACTTGAAATGTAATATTAAAAACAAAGTTGGTTTTAAGGTATTGCAATTTGATTTAAAAAAATATTTTAACTAACCAATTCTTACACGTTTTTCAAACAAAATGTACTTTTCCGAACAAAGTATGTTCTGCTTTACAAATCCATAAAATTCATTATATCCCAAACTTAACCTTTCACTGTAACTATAAATCAATCTTTTTTCATTATAGCCTTCATTCTTTTTTACTTCACTATTTTTTAAAAATATCTTTAGATCAATACGTAAAAAACCCATGATTGATGGCCGATAAGAGCTTTATAGAAAACCACTATCAAAACTATTTGCAATAAGTAAATTATTACTTGTATTACTAATCGACACTTTACCATTACCAAAGACTTGAGAAAACCTAATACTCTTCAGTTTCCATTAAAACCCTATCTTGCAGAGCAACAACAGAAGGATAAAAGTTGTCAAATATTTCTATATTGATTTATAGGTGATCAATACGGTATTTAAAAGAATTCCGGATCCTTGTCAAATGTTCGAACAAGACAAATGATTGGCTGTCTAAAAGAGATTACAGTACTCCAACCAATGCAATGAAGTTAAAACCACAGTGTCTTGTAACAAAAGATTTGAAAGCCTTAAAAATCCCTTAATCTTGTTAAACAATGTCTCTTTGAGATTTTAAGGAGTTCCTGTTCTACCCTTTTACTTACTTAAAGTTTGATCACATTAGACATGAGTGATACTTTGTTATGCATCTAAAGATATATTATTTTAGTATATAGGCCAGAACTATCATACTAGTTTCATTTGTAAGCTATTTTTCTTGTAAGAGATAAATACAAATATTTGTGAAATATATAAGCATTAAAAAGTATTAAGTAAATAAATTAAACAAGTTCATAATTCCATATTGTCAGTCCAATACCAAAATTCCATGAATTTGCTGAAACACAGAGATTGTACTCTGAAATCTTTTAAGGCAAACGTTAAAAAAAATACGCCAATCTCTAGAATGTGCACATTCGTAGTTTTGCCTATAGTCCGATGATAGCACATGATCGCTTAAAAAATTTTATTAATGTAAACTTTAAAATATAAAACTGTTTGCTTTGTTTTACGCTTTAAAATATCTCAAAGTGAGCTTTTTATGTTTGTATTTTTACAAGTAATTTAATTAATCCCAATTTACTAATCTATAATAATAAAAGAAAGAGTCTGTCTGTGTGTCTGTCTGTCTGTGTGTATGTCTGTGGATCACAAAAGACCTACTTAGACTGCTCTAAAAAAATTCGAAATTTTTAATATAGATTCCTTTTAATACCAACGTGTGCACCTGAGGCTTAGTTTTTTCATATTTGATTGTGATTTTTTAGTTAATATAATTAGTTTCGAAAATACGTCATCCACGTGGGTTTGCGCGACCATAACAGGGCTTGAAAATACATAGACCGGGCCGAAACGGGGGCTTGACGCCATCCTCTATTAGTTTGATTGATTGAGTTTGGTTGAGATATGCGCTCGCCCTAAGGCTGCTTCATCCTCTATTATTGTTTGCGTTTTAAGTCCGCATGCACCAACACGGATTGAATTTAGTTTAGATATTGAGTGTATTTTCACAGATAAGCATGCCTCTAAAAGGAAGCAATGCAAAGTTAACGGGTTCCCAGTAAGGCGGGACCATACTGCTAGTATTTAATAAAACTAACACACATGAGTTTGTGACTACATTTTTTTAACATTTTATCATTGAACATCATATGAAAACTCTATTAAAAATAAGCATGTATTACGTAAAAAAGTAATTACATTCAAAATTCCAGACTTAAAAATTTAATTTTTAATAGATTGGTATTATTTACGTGGAATTACCTTAAATAAAGGCTTATAAGCGGGTCTCTCAATCACACAAGCCGGAATTTATATGTTCCTACCCTACCCTACCATACCTACCTTAAATAACTATAAAATGCATACCTTATAAACTGAAATATTTTAATCATTACTAACGCAAATGATGCAATATTGTTCCACTATTTACTAATTTGGTCAAAATACAACAATATTTTAATCAAATAATCTTTCATTTAAATATTTATAAAGAAAAGTATTAAATATTTTATTGTGCAAAGTAGTTGCTTTGAATGTCGAAACTTTAAAAGCTAAATGCATTATCTTTTAATCACCCTAATAGAAACCACTTAGACTTAATCTCTATATGTACCCCATTTCCTCTCTTAAATTTTACATATAATTCACAAATAATGTAATACAATGAATGTTGCATTTAAATAGCATATCTTTCAAATGATACGTAAATGTTAATGTTATAATCTTCAAATTTTTAAAAAGGAATAATTTATTTACTTTTCATAAAGTAATAAACATATCCAGGGGACATAGTTTATTAAAATATATCAATAGTCTTTTAGTTTAGTTTGAATTATCGTAGCACTAGAGCTACACGAGGGCTACCTGCGATAGGCGTCGTATTTAAGAACCGCAGTTAACCAATTGTCTCTTAAAACATTATTATCAGTACGTTGCTGAAGCGTATGAAGTATGAAGTTTACGATAAGTACGTTAGGAACGTATGAAGTTTATGATATATAAAAAGAATTCTAGAAAAATGAGCTAGTTTTTACATTTTAAGTAAATACAAATTAATTTTGTACTTTATATAAAAATTGATTTTGAAATTAATTTGAAACTGGACTTGACAATTTTTAGTAACTAACATTACTTTGATTATAAAAGCACAAGTTAAGTCGAAAACTGCTTTTATACCTTTTAGACATACATTGTTTTATCTACTAAGTAATATAAAATAAATTTTGCAATTACGAGAAAAGTGATTTTAATTGAATTTTCGCAAAAGCAAAATATATGATTTGTTTAATTAATAATGAGTCCAATTTCATTTAAATTTAATATGTATACATAATTACACTGCTCAAAACAATTAGGGGAGCACTTTTTAATTCCAACTTTAACTTCACTCCCAACTTTTTAATTTTTATCCTATAAATCTGAAATTTGTTAAATAGGTTCACTATGCATTCGAAATGAAATAGTAAAAAACAGGAGAAAAAATCTTAAGTTTTTAATACTTAAATTTAAAGGGGGGAAATGGAATAATAACTTTTTAATAAATTATAACAATAATTTTTTCAAAACTTTTTTTGTTAAAAATAGCTTAAATATATTTTTAAACATCTAAAAAATGCAAGCATGAAAAATTTAGGTTCAATTTATTTTCTGAAACTGTTTTAAAGTGAAATTTATTTTACCATATTTTTCATATTTTCATTAATATTAAAAAAATGTTAAATTCTTCAAAATACGTTATTCTTCCATATAATGATGTATCTAACGATACATAAGTTGCGAATTTAACTTAGTCAGAAAAAAATCACAAGCTGATGATTCCCAATGGAATCATTGGGAACGAAAGGGATTAAAACATGTGCTCCCCTAATTGTTTTGAGCAGTGTATTACTTCTAGGAAATCAGTTCTAGTTTATAGGCATGTTTTTAACAATAATATAAATATTCAATATTTTCTACTTAAATAGTCTACAATTAATAACCTTTGAAACTTTATGTCACATTGCCTTAAACACCATCAACCTATTTTCTCGGGACTTGAAGACAACTCCAATTTTTCAATATTCAACAACCTTCCGAATATTTTTTGCGAAAGCAATATCGAGAACAATTTCTGAAAGGCACAGACAGACATTGGCATCTCCGAAGTTTACGTGACAGCATTCCAGACATTGAATGCTTTAAAACTATTGAAATGCAAATCGAAAGATGCCATTTCAAAAGCCATTATTGTCTACGTTTAGGAGAAGTGCAGTGTTTTATTTATTCAAGTGCCATGAACATAAGGAATAAAAATTTGAATTAGTTTTATGCTTTGCGAAATAGTTTCATAAATTTTAATTACTCTAAGGGCTTCTTTCAGTGATCTATTTAAATTCTTATCAACAGACTAGTCCTAGCGATATAAATTTAAGACTGTGTACTCGGTAAATAGAGATAAAATACTATTATGTTTAAGTGATACATGCAGTCAAATTAAATGTTTTTGTTAGAGAAAACATTACTTTAAATGTGTTTGCAAGAGAATATATTGGTTTTTAATGCACGCTCATATCTAAAAGTATTTTTATATATAATTGTTTTTTGCATTTAAAAAATGTAATTTTCTTCTGATGACTCGTAACGCGAACTACAACGCATATTAGTGTGCATAAATAGCGTCTCGATTGCGATTTCGAGGTACCCAATGGGACCAAAGTAAACACCTGGTTGAAAAATGAAGTAAACCACGCAAAGTAAAACACCTGGGGCCACCCTGATCGTCTTAAATTACCAATAAAAACATTCCCGTTAAGGAAGAATTTACCTATATTAGCAAACTTTTTTTTTAAAAAAACTAACTTTTATATAGAATACTTAAAACAAAACAAAAGCATTTTTAAAAAATTAATATGCTCTTCTTATGGATAATATGCTCATAAAATCTAAATTTATATTCTTGTTGTTGTTGTATTTCGGGGGGAAAATCCATTCGTATTCCATTTTCCATTTCGAAATCCATTGGGGTTTCCCCGCACAATGTCAGTCGCTGGCTTTAATTTAATGTTTAAAATAATAAGAAGAATGACAAACTCTACTTTGAACACCAGGCCGCCATTTTTATTACAATCCAAGATGATATTCGAAGACAGACAATTTTAATTTACGCTGCTTACAGAAAGACAAGGCGTCCTGCTGCGGAGCAAAGATTTTAACAAAGTTGAAGCGCGTGCATTGATGAAATATGAACAATTATATTAGAAACCTTGCTGTTGACTTATTCCTCTTCGTCTTAGCTGCAGGCTAGACCAAGTCCATGAGCCCAAAAGTATTCAAGAAATCAAAGAATAGAAGAGGACTAGGGTAAACATAATTTCTTTAGACCAAGACAGTGTAAAATGTGTTCCGAAGAAGCCTGTACAGAATTACACTTTGCGCATGATAAATAGGTCTTTTGTCCACGTTCAATAGAGATTGTATTATAAAAGGAGTAAAACGGAAGGATATTCCATAGTTGTTGATTGGTGGTTCTGATCTTGGCGCAAATCTAAAGGAAAGTCAAAAATCTTCTTGAAATTGTGCTATCAGAAGCTCCGTTCTTGGCCAAGAGATCAGCATTTTCAATAAGTTTATCTGTGAAAGCAAACAAAATATTTGACATTTAACAGACTATGTGAATATATTTCATGTCCATTTCAACTCAGAAAGTTGGTTTGAATAAAATATGATAAATAGTATGAGATAGTAGTATGTAAATATGACAGTAGTATGATAAATAGTACCTGAGAAAAGTCATTGTGCACTTTTTTTAGGGTTGCTTTATATGTGGACAACCACTCTTTTTTCATGACTAAGTGTAGAAAAAATTTAATACTGGATACCAACTTGATAAAATAGCTGCACATATACGGCATTTATACAGTTGAAATTGGTTTTTATGTGTTGGGATAAAAATTGAATTCCTTGAAATTATATCAAGAAAAAATTTGGAAAGCTTTACACGTGCTCAAAAAATAGACGAAATAACCCCTAAAAACACCCATAAATTATGTTTAAATAATTTTTTGCAATATGATGGTGGCACGAAATATATTTCATTTAATATCTTAGATGTGCAAAAGGTATTGTTTGCTGCTAAATATAAATAAAGGTTTTATAAGCATATAAACCACAAGAAAGGATATATTTTAGTGTTTGTATTTCCTAAAAATATTTTAGCTAAATATTCGTTCTTTTAAAAAACAGCAGTTTGAAAAATATTTCTTTAAAGGGACCAATCTTACTATAGATTTTTAAGATTAAGGTGCTCCAAAACGAGTTTCTATTTTGGTTCAATTCTGTGTTCCATGTAATTGCAAATAAAATGTTATTTTTGCGCTGAAATATGTATGACCGGACTTGTTACATGCCTTCAAAAGGAAAATATAAAATATGTAACAAATTAGTTTGTAAGAAATGTTAAAAATCATAAATAAATTTATGCAAAGATAATAAAGACATGAACGTAAAATACGAAAGAGAATGTTTTAAAATGTCGAATAAATATTGCAATTTATAATATTTATACTACGCTTAAAAAATTTCGAAATGCCAGCAAAGTATACACTATTTTAAGATAAATATTTCAGCTTATTTTAAGATAAATATTTCAGCTTATTTTAAGATAAATGTTTCAGCTTATTTTAAGATTTCTTGTGATAAATTTGTTGTATAAAATTAGAATGAAATGGAAAACAAAAATTCAAAAAATGCCATTGAGAAAAGCTATTGGTAATTCCTCAATACCCAAACAAAATGTATATCAAATTTAAAATTCTAACTTGTTTTTTTATGAACCTATGCCTTCATTAATACCATTTGATAGAAACGAATTTCTTTCACAGAATTTTATACAAACAAATACCGAATCCCAAAAGACCTGTCCCAAAAACTTTTCACCAGTTTACGAATCATGCTATTCATGTTTGAAACGCCTCTATAAACTTTTGGAATATCAATCCTAGATCTAAAAGTCATATGAGTGAGTATATATACACAAAAAGAAGAGGTAATGTTACCGAAAACAAATGTGGAAATGTCCATTTTCTTTCAAAAGAAACATAAAATAGCTGTCGTAAAGATATTGCAATGTGATAGTAGCTAGTAAAATTGGTAAATTTCATACTAAGTTTTGTGGACTTTTTGGGCTAGTGACTTTATAATAAAAAAACTAGATCATGTGTATACATATTATTAGATAATGATGTAAAGATGATATAATAAACTGTTAAAATTTTCGTGATTGGATTCACCACAATGATGGTAATTAGTAGCTGCAAGGGCTGCTTGGTGAAATGCTTCACCAAATGTTTGGCATTTAGTTAAACCATTTATCATGTTTCCGTTTCCAATACTAGAAAAATGGTTCGAATAAATACCGAAAATATGGTGAAACATTTCACAAGCAGCCCTTGCAGCTACTTATATTTCACCATATTTTCGGTATTTATTCTAACCATTTTTCTAGTATTGGACGAAATTTTTAACAGTGTACTTAAATCTAGTAATACAAAATCCGATTTAATACGCGCACTTTTTTTTTCGAAATATAAATTGTGGTAATTATAGCTTTCAATACAATAATAGGCATGAATGCATATGACTACTTAGGAACACAAAAAAAAAATAACTAACATTACGGCCCCCTTCAGATTAATCGATTAATTTGATAACGGCAGTAATCAAATTAATCGATTTTTTTACGCACATTCAGGTCATGTATTTTTAGAAAACAAGCATATGCTTGTTATCTTTTGTGTAACTTCATAACTAATCTTATTAACGTCAACAAAAATATTTTCGAAAGTAAAATTATCAACAATAAAGCAATTATTTTAATTATAATAAATCTGGGATAGATACATTGAAAGTAATGGCATTTTAGTGAAAATTTTAACTTCGAGTATTTTAATTAACATCTTGGAAATGCCAACCACACCCGGGAAAATACGTGTTATTGCTTTGAAGTTCTGACGTAAAACGAGGAGTGCAAATAAATAGTTAAAAGAGCTTTGCAATATACTGGAAGTACTACTATTGTAAAAGTTATCTTTTTTAGAATACTTTTTTCCTGGAACTGAATTCATGACGTTTTAAACGTTAAATTCAGTACTCACCTATAATGAACTGCAAAACCAAAATATGTTATTTCATCAGTGAGTATAGAAGAATCTTATGAACATATTTTTCATCTGATGAACATACATTTTATTTGCAATTGTACACAACAAAACTTGATATAAGTAGTCCATAGAAACTATTACATTTAAATTAATTTTTTATTTAACCAATTGCGTTATTTTATTTTTGACATCATTTCAACTAACAACGTACCCCCTTTTTTATGCATTCACCTCAAATCAAATACCTCACCCATTTTTCAATACTCCAAAAAAACCTTAAGCCCCTCCTTAATAAATCCCCAAATCCACACAATCTCTCCATCCCTGGTCCTATGCAAAACACCCTCTTACGATCCCAAGCTTATCTCACGAAACGCGATTTTAATCCAGCATCTCCCATAATTTCTCACTCCCTTTCTCCCGGTCTTATCTTTCTTCTTTCTTGTCACGATCTTCCTCTGAAGAACAACGGATTTCGGTCACGTATGGCGCCGCAAACAGGGGAGTGCCTGGAGGCCCTTAGAACAGGGGAGATACTTCTGGACTATTCACTTGCATCGAACTCTGCTTGATAGTTAGGGATGGAATGATTGGGTTGTTTTGGAAATATATTTGTCGGGTGGTGTTGTTTCTGTGTAAAAAGGGTTTTTTTTCCTCCAACTTTGCTGCTTTATTAGAGACTATACCTTGTCAAGCCAGTATGCAAGCTTCGAAAGAATTTTCCTCCCTATCCCCTCACGCGGTTTTCGTCGAAACTCCGTAAGCTTTTTTTTTTCAAACCCTACTTGGTTACTCTTAACTGTTTTGATTGTTAACCTCAATCGCGCTAGGTTTATAAAAGCGATGTTCTCCACGTTTCCTAGAGAACCCAGCGTATGGATGGGGTAAGAAGGTTTTTTCGAAGCTTACATTCTGGCTAGACATGGTATAGGACTTTTGAAGACTCACCATATTCCCCAGAACGTAAGAGACATTTTTTGTGGCACTATCTAGGCGACTCTTGCTACCAACATTGACGCTCAGATTATAATTTATATGAGCTCTCTGTGGTTTTTAAAGTATACCGAGATTTATATTTACCGAGAGAACCCTAGCCAAACGGGTACTCAAGGTATCTTCTACGTGTTACATAATCATATGGTATGCGTGTCGACAATTTACCCATCCAGAAAATCTGACGACTTAACTCGAACCCTTAAACTTGGATCGATGTAAAAATGTGTCGTGTAACGTTACTCTATAAAACTGGTAGCAGCCAAGCTGACTCCAGCATTTTCAAGTTTGGTATATCATTGCACATAATTCATGAAGTACATTTTAAAATATGAAGTACAACACCATATAAATAACTTGATTAGATAACGCACGGCGTCCTAACGGAAAAACACGGAAATTTCTAAAAATTTAAACCCTTGTCTAAATCAGCACACGTGTTTAATAACTGTATATTATTACCATTAATCTAGTAATGGTTTTCACACACTACGCTTAAAACTGTCCCAAAAGCTCAACTGCTTCAAAGTATATCCAGCCCATCAACGTCAAATGAACAAATAGGAGTTGTCGCCTAAACCAAAAGCTATTTTAAACTTTAATGAAGATAAATTTGAGGTTTTCACTATCGAACCAGTTTAGTCCACTTACTTCAAAACTTAATTTACACACATTTAAGAAGCTAAATTATTACAGTTACGCTACTTATCTTATTTCTACAACTTTGAAAATAATATATGTTCAAGTGTTTAGCCTAAAGGGTTTTTTTTAACTATTGTCTATTCTGTAACAAAGTTGAATTTTTAATTTATAGCCAAAAGTGGATACACTGCAGAATACCATCACAGTGTGATGGTAAAAGTACGGCCACACCCTGAGCTGTAAATTTACATATGATGTAAAATTTATTGTGTGATACCCAGCGAAATCATTTGCTTCACTAGCAGTGATTGGATGAACCCATATTCTATGTTTAACGCTATTTTAGTAAGTGGTATATGAGGCTGACTCGCCAGCACAACGGTCATTAAGCTAGTCTTTGGATCTACGGGGTTCGGGTTCGAATCCCGGTAAGGCATGGATGATTGTGTTTGTCAATAAATGTATATATTTGTCATTGTGTTTGGTCGTCCGTTCTATGTGTCTCGTGAGTTTGTGTCACCTCTGGCGAGTAGTGTAACGGGCTATAAATCATATGCTCCTCCCTTCTAGAGGGCACATTCCAAGTTAAGTTGGGGCTGGGGAGCCCAGTCGGTTAGGCACTCGCCTAACATGCGAAAGATCCCAGGTTCGGGTCCGGGCATCGCCAAAATGACTGCCGACCTATAAACGGCCCGTGCAGCCAAAAATGTCCGACGAATAATACCCCGTGTAAGGGAGTGCACGTTAAATATCTTTCAAAGTCGTAACGATGCGTACGATGTCGCCCTTAACGGTTGCGTTGGGTGCCTCTTCAGGAGTCGGCTCGTCACTTGACTGTGGTTCTAAAATACGACGCCCGTCGCCAATAGCCCTCGTGTAGTTCTAGCGCGACAATAATTCAAACCTAAACAAGTTAAGTTAAGTGGTTCCTGCAGCTCTATACGTCGGGAAAACGTAAATCTGCTGTAAAACAAATATTACAGCACTGCATTGCAAAGAGTAACCACCAAATGCCTTTCACACACACCCTCAACTACAGCCCTTCAGAGCAACGCTACAAAATAAACCAAACCTGTTTTCAAAATCTAAAACAACAAATGAAAAAGACCATGACATTTCTTTGACGTTTCTCCCAATATCCTCCACGGTAAAGGGTCTTTTACGAAGAAAAAAAATACTATAAAACAGAAGCAAAGTCTGGTCAATTTCTCTAAATCGATTGAGCTGAAAGTTTTATCTCCTTAAAGAATCCTTCGCAGGTAAACGGTCGTAAATTGTTGAGGGGGTGAGACTGAACAGATCTTTAACTGCCTTAAAAGTATTGTCTAATGGGAGATCATAAACAATTCAAGATTTTTATCAATTGTTTATGTTTCAGAGAAAGACGTGTTGCGGTCAAACTGCGAACATTAGTTAATTTATTTACTTTTCACGTGTTTCTACGGATATTTTTTAAAAATGACTAAAAGTCATTAACACACCGCCCAGTTTATTCACATATTTTTTTTAACTTTGCAAGTACTTAATGTACAAATGAATCTTATAAGCTGAGAACTTTAAAACTAACACATAAATATCGTCAGTCGAAAAAAATGTAAAAATAACATTCAAAACGTTTATTTGATTTTTTTTCATAACTTAAATAGTTTAATTAAACAATTACATTTTCAAGATAATTTAGTATGTTCATTCATTTTCCCATAATTTACACTTTTCTCGAAAAATAGTACATTAATTAAAATGCAAACAAGTATCCGACAGTTTTTTTAATAATAATGCGGAGTTATTTACTTTTTGAACTCATGAACAGGCATTCATCTCAACAATTTTATTTAAATATAATGAAAGTTTAGTGGAAAATCAAATAATATTATAAATACTCAATGTATAAATGTATATTTTATTTGTTTCGGCAAATTCAAACTTAAGCTTGACATCATTTTTTTCGAGATATTTTTTTTAACCAAAAGCATTTACATAAGTCAGCTTATGAATAAGTCTTTTTGAAACGAAAATTATCGATTCCAGAGAGCAAAAAAAATCTTCCAAGAATCAATATCCTTCTCGTATTATTCTTCTACACCAAAATCATATATGGATCAGAAATAAAACAAAGTACGGATCCACGCGCTCGGGGAAAACATTTTTATTACTTTTACTAGAGACGCCGATACAGAAATGTATACATAGAAAAAGAAAATGCATCAGAGAAAACTATGTCACCCTCTCTAGCGCATAAACTAATATTTCTTTACCGAAGAGAGTCACATTTTAGAGTATTTTTGCAAGGTTTAATAAAAAAAATATGTCAACATCCATCATCATTGTGAGTTTTTTTACTCTTTTTTTATGAAAAACAAAACATGGCTCACATAAAGTATCAATATCTTTCTAAATAATAGAATCGATATTTTTTGATGTAATAAGTTAGGCCTGTGTGTTCAATGAACAGTGAATTTAACTGCTCTTTGTTTGAAAACCTTCATATTTTTACCAAAATAATTTTTTCCTCAAAACTTGTTTGGA
The DNA here is from genome assembly GCA_023701765.1 of Hylyphantes graminicola. Lineage (NCBI taxonomy): Eukaryota > Metazoa > Arthropoda > Arachnida > Araneae > Linyphiidae > Hylyphantes > Hylyphantes graminicola. The sequence goes on along the minus strand of CM043117.1, from coordinate 29,634,175 downwards.
ATAAGTTGTAGGTATAAATATGGTTTGAAAATTACTTTTAAATATTAATCTTAGTTGTAATCTTGTATCTGGACAGTAAAACATTAACAAATAGTTTGTTAAATCACTATTTTTACGAAAACTTTATTTTTTTATTTGATTTTTTGTTGAAATATGTTTTTCATAATTTTTAAATATGCTTAAAACAGTTTAAATATAAATACACATAATTTTTGTCTAGTTCTAGTGGATAAATTTAAAACAAAAATTATGTTTCAGGGAGCACTAAAAAGTTTCAAGTAATCAAACACATTTTTCATAAATGATTAAAAAATTTCTTCTTTTAAATATTATCATATGTCTTTTAAATATTATCCTTAGTATAAATTACACTATGTCTGCTTATTACTTGAGGTTTTATTCAGATAAGATAGCCATGTTACTAACTATATTTAGTGAAGTGATTATGTGAGAAAATGTTATCGCTTACATATTTCATAACAATATCTTCCATAAAGTATGCTTAAGAGCCTTGCGTAAACTGTGATACGTGATGTCATTATATATTAATTTAAGTCTAAGCATATTCTTACCGTATAATGTGAGAATTTCTGTTTCCCAACACTAAAATTTATGGTAACTACAATTTCTTAAATAACATTTTGCTCGTGCTTTTCATATTTTTTCACAAAGTATTATTTGCGTAGTATTTGCACTCACTTTTAAAAAATCTGAAAATTCTCAGCACAAAGTGTGGTCTTTTTTTTACATTACAGTGTTGGTTTCATAGGTTTATACAGTATATTGATGTTTCCCATACGCACAAAGTCACAGGAACAATTTGGTTGGTTGGTTGACATATATTTTCTGGCTTGTGTGCTTGGTCAGAGACCCGATTATAAACCTTCGAAAAGCAAGACAGACACAGCACAGACAGACATACGCGACAGATGCTGCCATCTATCGCTGGCTATCTCCACAATTTAGAAATGTCCCTGAGGGGAGGGAAATAGTGTCCAGGGACCTGTACCCGTGGGAAACTGCGCAATGACCGCCCACACAGGACTTTCGAACCAGACAGATGTAACGAGCACCCACTCAGCATATACTCGACAAACACAAACATCCATGCCTCAACGGGATTTGAACCCGGACCCACAAGCTACAAAGGCTAACACCTTAACCATTGTGCCACCGGGTCGGCAGGAACAACTTACTCCTTAGCATTTAAATCCAAAAGCACTCAATCACTGCCAGTAGAGAATGCATTTATAATTTTCGCCAATACCACACAGCAAGTTATACTTCATATGTAAATTCACCTCACAAGTGAGGGCAGCGCTTTTACCCCATCACAAGGTTATGTTAAATTAGACGCTTTTGTTTTACAGTGCTGTTAAAACATACATTTTAATTTTTAGTACTGCTTCTTTTAGAACTTTTATTATTTTCCAGTTTAAGGCCAATGAAAAGAAAATCTAAAAATCAGGAGAAGTTCTCAAATTAGAGTAAACCTCAACTAACAATGAAATCACCTTAATCCTCGAAAATCCCTTTGCCATTACAGTTTTAAACTGCTGTTTGGACCCAACTAGAGTCCCAATTAATGAACTCACCGATTGCATCGTTAAAACTACATACAAAATTCCTGCAAAGGCCAAATATCCTGAAGCGGCATTCAAGCATTGGGAGGGTCTTAGGCATAGAGCCATTCGTCGCTTAATGACAAACATATGCGGCCTCGAAATATGTGTGCTGCGCGAGGCACGTAGACTGCAAATAATATGTGCTTGTGTAATTATGTATGTAAATGAATAGCTATGCAGTGTGCCGTAAACACGGGAAACTTTGCCCCAAAAGTGTGATTTTAGCATTAGTTATGTTATGTTATAAAAATCCATAAAATATAAGATTAACAGACGTACAATATGGATTAATATTTAATGAAATATCTTTAATAAACTGGTTTTCAATTTGAATCAGAAATTAACTGCGTTATTTTACTAGTAAAATATTCCTCAACTACAGAGTTAGATTATTTGGTGCTTATGATCTCAAGACAAATATAGGGGCTGGGGAGCCCAGTCGGTTAAGCAATCGCTTAGCATGCGGAAGGTCCCAGGTTCGGGTCCGGGCATCGCCAAAAATAGCTGCCGACCTATAAACGGCCCGTGCAGCCAAAAATGTTCGACGAATAATACCCCGTGTAAGGGAGTGCACGTTAAATATACTTCAAAGTCCTAACGCTGCGTACGATGTCGCCCTTAACGGTTGCGTTGGGTGCCTATTCAGGTGTTGGCTCGTCACCTGACTGTGGTTCTAAAATACGACGCCCGTCGCCAATAGCCCTCGTGTAGCTCTAGTGCGACGATAATCCAAACTAACTAACAAGACAAATATATTTTTAAAGGATTAATCGATTCAGTTCTTTATTTTGTTAAACTAACTATTTTGTTAGTGAGTATGATTATTTAGTTTTTTTTTACTAAAGAAACTTAAGCACCTTTAAAACATATAAAAATTACTAAGTTAACTGTAGATTTGAAGCTTTAATCCTTAACAACTTTTTTATTTGATTTAGCTTGTTTTGTATAATACAATAAAATACAAATTTAAAGCAAAATAGGAAAATATTTAAAAATAAAAGCAGTTTTAGTGTCTAAAAACAATAAGTAAAGTTTAATGACCCTCTAAAATATTCTCAGACAAAGAAAATAAATGACTTAATCAATAATAAAAGAAAAATGACATAGTTTAAAAAAAAGTCATTCAACAGTCACAAAGAAAATAAATGACTCAATCAATAATAAAAGAAAAAATCATATAGTTTTCAAAAAAACAGTCATTCTAAAATAATTAATCGTCTTAGACGTCAGTTTTAAATTAAAACAGCAAAATATATAAGCAAAAGCACACGCATTCATATTGCATGTCCAAATAATTAAAATTATTTTTGTTTCTTTTATTTATTTTAAACCTTATTTATTTTATCATAATTGTGTTTCCTCACATGTTTGGAGAAAATTCTTGTTTTAAAATTTAATTACACACTTGTTCTGAAGATTATCATAGCAAATTAATAATCCTAGTTTGAAATTTAAAAGGACTTTAATTTAATATTTCAAGTCAATAAATATTCTAATTTTCTTAACCTTATTATTTTTGTATGTCTTACATATTTCGAAAAAGTTTTCATCGAGCACTTTTATTTTAAAAAAAAGTATTGGAAATATTTATTTTTTAGTCTCATCTGTGCAACAGTTTCAGTTATAGACAATATATGCAGTACACATGTGTTTAGCATTACTTTAAATCACGATTACATACACTTAATAAAAGTTGTGAGGAACATAACGATAATTGCAATATATAAATGAAGTGTTATATTTAGAAACAAAGAAAATGAATTGTTGAAATAGCACTTTTCAAAACTTCAAATTGAAATATATTTCTTTGAGAAACAAATGTAAAACAGAAGTAAATTAAAATTGACACTTTACCGAATTTCATCGATAGATATTTAAGCAATACCTATTAAGTGAAACATCACATAGGTAAACTAAACTTATGCCGTATGAATCAATACCCCTTGAGCGGATATGACATATCTCCACCGCCACACTCATTCTAATATGACTTTAAAAACTACAATAATAAACACGTGATAATTGGTTACGTTACGCTTGCTGGTTATTATTACACTGTAAAAAATAAATCCAGGCCTTCTTAAATGCCTCCTTATTTCTAAAAAGTAACTTTGGAACTCAAAATCTCGATATGATGTCCCATTTATTTAGATTTCTTTAAGGTTTTTCTTATCCAATCACAAAGCTCTTGAACGAACCAAGGGTTACACAATCCAGTGTGTGGCAGCTTACACCTACACAGAAAACTAAACGCCCACAAAATAGAAGAAAGCTTGTACAAGATAGTTTCTTTCGCTGAGGGAAAAAAAATCTACAAAGCACATATAAAAATACCTAGCTCCATTTTATCTTTCTAGAAGCTCAGGATTTAAGAGATTAAAAGATAATATATACCACCTACGATGTCAAAGAACAAACAGCGTTTTATATTGATCTAGGTAGAGGAGGATATTCGTCTCACCTGCTACAAATCACAATCCGATTTGCGCCAAAAGCCCATTGATTCTACAGAGTATGAGCACAAAATGCCAGTGATACGGATTTTCGCACTTTTTTAGATCTATCATCTTCCTAAAAGGCGGACTGGAATAAGTCTAAGAGAGATAGATTTTAGCTAACCCTGTTGAGAATTAGAGCAATCACATTGCTTTTTAAATCAAGTTTAATGCCAATATGTTAAAAGACTAATACGATTTTCCTAAACCATTTCTCAGTAATCAGCAGTGCCTAGTATTTCGGAGAGTAATTGTAGTTTTATTTTATGTTGAACCTAACCTTTAAGGGGAGAAATGTCAGCAGTAGATGGGTCTATAAGACCAAAGTCTTCTCTCCATGTTAATCCAATGGGTTAAATATCGATGCCATAAAAGGGCTCTATAATTCTGCTTTTTAAAATTGGCTTGTATATTTCATTGTAAAATTATTCAAAAGTGGTATTATAAAGCACTGTACGTCATCTACATTTCTCGTATAAAGAATATTCAAAATAACCGGATTAATTTGGTTCAAAAAACTATTTTTTAATTGGATTACCACAGTCACTTTGGCTTAGAGTCTCGTGGAAATTTGGTCTCATTTGCCTTTAATATTAAAACTTTAGATTAGTAAAGCGGTTAAGTACTCGCTGATGAAGCATATGGGTTAAGAGAGAAGACTTACAGAACGGGCTATCGCTGCTGCTGCCCTTTAACTTACTGTCTCAGAAATTTATAAAATACCATCCTCTGAACGCTGAATTGTCACAGATGGCCCTTACTTCCTCTGTTGATTAGTTTTTTTATTCATAAAAATGAACCAATTAAGAGAGTCGTAATTTCGACAATAAAATTCAAAGCTCCTGACACTCGTGATTAATAAAATGACCGTAAGAAATAATTCAACAAAAACACTTGCTGCATAAAAACTTATTCCAAGTACTGATTTTGAAGCTAAAACAATATATTTATTTCAGTTAGGGGGTTGGTTTCTTACTACTTTGGTATGAGAAACCAACCCTGTGTGTATGACTGGGAGTGCGCCCGCTAGAAGGAAAGTGCATTTAGCCGAAGGGAAGAGCATAGGAGAAGGGAAGAGCATAGGCTTACAGCCAGTTACTACGCTCGCCAGAAGAGACAGTCATAAGAGACACACAAAGAAGGGCGACACAAACACATAGACAAATAACAATATTTATTGACAAATACAAACACCCATGCCTTACCGGGATTCGAGCCCGAACCCAGCAGCTCCAACGGCTACTACTTTGGTGAGTTATATTAGGATCGATTACTTGAGCCATCGATTACATGGAATGCCAAACCCTCCATTAAGGGGAAAAGTGGTCGCAGGATTTCTAACCCAAATGATAGTCTGTGGCAGAATCCCTGGAATTGAACATCAAACCCTCCTTCATTGGAGGGTTTGCGATTCCCCCCCCCCCTTAACCCTGCAATTCCGGTTCTGCCTGAGAGAAAATCCCCAAGAGGGAAAAATTGCGGAGTTTACTCTTCATTCCATGGATGCCATGTCTCATGTAAACGCACCCTATTGAGAAATTAATATGTTCCAGTTACACCAGTCTGACTCTGACGTTTGAGAAATAATCAAAAGAAAGAACTCACAGAATAGAAGTAGATTCCTATTTCACTGCGAAATAAAAGTGTTTCCCAACTGCCCTTTTCCTGGGTCTTATTACTTTTGAAATGTATAACCCTGAAAGGGTAGAATAAAGGACAAGCGATGGTAAAATTTAAAATAAAAGTCAAATGTATTAAAGACAATTTCGAGAAACGGTAAAATAACGCTCTGCAAATGAGTGCAAAGTAAGAGTTAAAATTTCCAACACACCCTCTTGTTAAAATATTCAGATGAAAAATAGAAACCACGGGTAGTAGAATTTCAAATATTTACCAGGAATAGCTTAGAAGCTCTACGGATTCTACATAAAACATGAAATACTAAGCAATAAAAGTTTTCATATTTTATGAGGTAAAAAAAAGAATTCAGACACCTAAGATAAACAGCTCTTTTTTTTTTTTTTGTCTTGAAGCCCCGCTTGTTAGAATTCGTATGCTTTCCAATTCAACAAAATAGAGATTTTTTTTAATATAAAACCTTTTTTTTTTTTTTTTGTCTTGAAACCCCGCTTGTTAGAATTCGTATGCTTTTCAATTCAACAAAATAGAGATTTTTTAAATATAAAAACCTTTAAAGCTGCCTTATATGTACAATAGATATAAAAAAAATCATTAGGTCTTTTTTTTTTAAGTTTATTTCTCCAGAGACGAGGTTGTTCGCTGTTCTGTTCTAACTCACTGTGGCATGAGGCATTAATAAATCTTTGCCATAGTAGAAGAAATTTTTTTCTGAATAAAATATTTAAAATGTCCATGTGACTTATTCTCTTTCATATTAACGTTATCTATAGTGGCACAACTAGGAAAATAAAAATGAAAAATATTTTATTAATTATTATTAATTATAATTATTAATTATATATTATTAATTATTAATTATAGTTTTTAAATAGTTGGGAAGTGGCTTGTTTCAGATGACGTATTTCTTTCTAGCTTTCAATTCTTTTTCTTTCTTCGGCCGGTGCTCCGATTGGTTCTCTTTTCCAACGTGACATTAATTCACCAATCGAGGATCGAGAAATATTTTATTTCAGTTATTTTCAATATTTTCTGTTGCACTCAAGAAACATGCTCATTTCATATTCGGCAGGTTCTCTGAAAAGTCTAATGCAAAACATATGCAAAGAAAATTTGAAACAGAATAGATAATTTTTTATCGAATTACGAATTGCGCAGATTTTTGTTTTTGATTAAGTTACGGACGCAAATACTACATCCATTTATTCACACTTATAAATCTAAATATAAGACTACGGTAAAAAAAAATGCTAGTACGGTTGTTGTAGGGTAAGGTAGGTACGTATATATTCCGGCTTGTGTGCTTGGTCAGAGACCCGTTTATGAGCCTCCCGTCAAGTAAAACAGACACAGAAAAAGTTTTAACTGTCAAAGAGAAAGGAAGTACACCCAGGGTGAAAGCGGTAATCGAACCCGCACCCGTTGCAGCGCGCAGACTGCTGGTCTGTGATCCTAACCACTCAGCCATCCGTGCCCCACTACAATTGTTAGATGGTTGATTTTGATGCCAAAGCGTTTCGGTTTGCATCGCTCTGCATCTAGTAATGGTAATGGTAATGTAATCGTTTCCGGCTGCCTATTTCTAGCCTCCTTTTGGAGCTTTAACACAGCCAATAACGCCTCGTAATTTAGAACCATGGTCAAGTGACGAAATCGACACCTGAGTGGGCACCGAACGGAACATGTCCACAGATTTAACGAGCACGTCTGTTCCAGTGTACTCAGGCCCATCCATCACGAGTTGGAATATCTACTCTTTCTAGTTCAGAGATCCGATTTATAGGATGACTGGCAGTAGGTGGTATTCGAACCTGAGAGGGTTGAATCCTGAGGCTGATGTCTTAACCACTAGGCCACGGACGGGCCGCATCGTCTAGTTTTCAGTACTCTACTGCGAATTCAAGAATGCTTGAATGACAGCAAAGTAACGCGACTCAAAGGTAAAACAATGCTGCCCGCGTCTTATTTCTCGGATCTAGAATTATTAGCTTAAGTATTTTAGGACACCAAACATCCTCGCAAATTTGAATTAAATTAAGTTTAAAAAAACTTTAAAAGGAAACTAACAAAACTCTTCTTTTCCAAAATAATAGTATAAAGAGATAACAGAAAATGACGAAAATTAAAAATTAAGGATTGTTTCAAGCAACAATGAACTTTCTTTGAACTTTCATGTTTCATTTTAACTACTTTTAATATATGTTTAATGTTGAAAAAATTAGTGTATTGTCTTCTTCTTTGCTGTGTTTTTTAACACTTTTCCCCACAGGTATTAATTGCTGTAATTGCTTAAATATTAAATAATATAAAAACACTGTTTAATAAAAATGTTCAGCTATTATTATTTTTATTTTTGAAATTAGGTTCAACGTCACTAGCCATCAAAATGCTATTGTTTGTGCATAATGCTTTGCAATACTATTGCAATCTATGACTACATCTTTTTTTAATATTTGTTCAATAAAAAAAATGTTTTTTTTATATAAGGGGTCTTATTTAAAAGTCATTAGATTTTTTTACGGAAAATAACATCAGACGCTCCGCAACATTTTTTTCCAATTTAAAGGAGATATAAACATAATCATTTCACACAAGATTTCAACCCTTTTAAAATTAATTATCATGAAAGTTAATTTACTTATTTATTATTATTTTATTATTTCAAAGAAAATTTTAAATTTCAAAGAACTATTTTATTATGTAAAAGAAACTTATAACTTTTTTTCAAAAATAAGTAAGTTATTTTTAAAAAAAAACTAATTTCGGAACTTTCCTAGATAAATTAAAATATGAGGGTTTAATTTTTTTAAAGAAAGTGGTCATTTCCATAGAATCAATGAGTACATTTTTAAATAATTAAATCAGTGAATGTATTTAGTTAAAATTCGTACAATTTAGGCATTTTACACAAGGTATAAAATAAGGTCAGGTAATTCTTCCAATTTTCTTGTTTTTTTTCTAATTAGTGGTTATTTCATAACCCGTAATAAGAAAAAAAACAAGAAAAATTGGAAGAATTACCTGACCTTTTATTTAATTATCAATTTTAAAAATTTCAAAATTGCCATAGTTTATCGACGGCAGCATTTTAAAGCTGTATTTTATGATTTTATGTCTAACTGATATTTTCCCTTTAAATTTGTGTCACCATGTTATTTTATAAATATTCAACATACCTGTTTAAAAAAACTGTTCAAACTGTAAATCAATACTGTAACAAATAAAAATATTTCATAACTAATGCAGATTTTAGTTTGCTGTCATTATAGGCAAAAACTTAACTTTAATCTAATTTAAAACACACAGAGATAAAAACTATTTCCATTACCTCAAAATCAGAATATTGATGTAAACCTTGATATCTTCCTAAATGCCGAGTATCAGAGAGAGATCATTAAAAATCAATTCTGCGATCATGATTCGCTGCACCTCCCGATTCAATCATAGCCCCAGGTAATTTATCAGGTCGGCGATCCCGGTTTTACACGCTGCAACGAACATTATGTGATCAGTTTGGGTGATTGAATTCGATCATTTTTTTGTAATCAGGTAAATGGTTTTGGGGGCCGACAGTTTAACGGTATTTTTCTGATTGATTTTTTACGGAAGGAAATGAAATCGTTGATTTACATATATCATCTGAGAATTACTTATCGTAATTTATGAATGTTGCTTCTAGTGTTGCTGAACTATATGATTGATATCATACTAATACAATGGTAGAATTTTCTCAGCACTAGAATGAAGTAATATGTTGCCTATTTTTACTGTATAACATAGAGTCTCCACATACCTGAAAATATGTCATTTTTATAATTTGTATGACGTTGATAAAGCCTAAAGCAATATAATCTTGCATCGAAGTATACAATTTTCCTTTTAATGATATTGATGAATGCTTAGAAAATTTAACTTCAGTGAAACAGAAGTAAAAAAATCATTTTTGATTTAACAAAAGAAGATAATATTTCCTTAGAAATTTCAATTTAACCTATATTTTGAAATGCATTGGTGACATTCCCCTTTACTTATGCTTATAATCAGTAAGCATCTTAAGTACATGTTAACAAGTTAATGAATCAAAGATGTAGTCACCCTTCGTCATACCGAGCTTTCCGAGAAACAAACAATAATGTCCGATGTAACCAAATGCGCGATAGAATTATTGACTTGAAAAATGAAATACTTGTGATGTATAAATGAAATTTCCAAAGGTTTGAGTTTAAGCACAGTATCGAAAAATAAGTGCATTTATTTTTAATAATACAATTAACAATATAAAAAAAACTCGCATCATTTCCTTTAATATGGCACATTATTGCATAGGTTAATTCTGATTTATTTCCTTTTATTTTAGATTTAAATATTTATTTAAAGTAAGCTGTTTGGGTTTTTCAACAAAAGCAAATTTAACAAAAAATATCAATGTATAAAAATCTGAAGTAAGAAAATTGATTTTGGTAAAATAAAATATTATGGAAAATAACGAGAAAAAGATTTCGGCATTGCGATACTTCCAAATCGCGATCTAACAAGGCGCGATATAGCGAAGGAGTACTGATTTTTATGACCCACATTCTTTTACTTACATGCTGAGCACTAGAATCTTAGTATTTTCCTAAAAATAACGTAGACGGTCGCACTACGTTATAGAAAATTTTATGGAAGAGAAATTTTATAGAAACTGTAAGCGTGATGAAATCACTCGGGTATAAATTCGACTTTCTTGCAATATTTGATTCTTGAAATACCATGGCTATTGAATGATTGCGTAAATTATTTTCCAATGGTAATTTTACAATGAAAAATACAGTATCTTTGTAGTATAATAAAAAAAATAGTATCTAGCAAGACGATAATGTATGTTTACAGATCAATGTATGTTATGGTATTGTATGGTATGGTACATATTATGCCTGCGTGCTTGTTCAGAGAACCGCTTATAAGCTTTCGTCAAGTGGGACAGACACAGAAAGAATTTTTACAGTCACAAAGAAATGAATAACACATAGACGAATAACAAAATTTATTGACGGTCACAAACATCCGTGCCTGACTGGGATTCGAACCCCACCCCAGCAGCTTCAAAGTCTAGAGTCCTACCGATTGTGCCACCGGGGCGGCAGAGATCAATGTGTTTTCTTACAGACACGATTCAAACTTTTTTTTTTTTTTTTGATATATTGGGTGAGTACATATTGCAATTAATTTTGATAAAAAAAATTTGTTTAATTGATCTACACACATTAAAAATTACCTGTATACAATAAAGCTACTGTTTTATATAGGTGTAACTATTATTACCAATGTCTTTTGCTTTTAAAGAGAACTACATTAACTACTGTGAATCTAACGTTAAGAAAAATGATCCGGTATTTCCGGAAATGCTTTGAACATCCAGTTCCGGAATCTTCATTGCCTTTTGAGATTAATGAAGCATCATCAAAGAAAATCTAGGTCACTTGGCCATTCGATGCTTTGGCTTTTCTTTCAAAGGAATAGTCACTAATTTCTTTCGGGAGTACATTAAACGCTCCAAGTTGCTGTGATTAGGGTCAAACTTCTGATTAAAAGCTAAAGTCATTCATGTGTGTAATTTCCGGATTTTTTTTTTTATTTTGCATTTAAGTGTAACTAATCTTACGAAATGAAACACTGCTTTTTTTAATATTTTTCTGTAATTGTACATATTTAGGAATATCCATTCTAACAAAGTAGATATTTTGCAGGGAGGAAAACGAATGAAAGCAAATATTTATTATTGAAAACGAAAGCAAAAGCTGAAAATTTTTCACAGGAAAAATATTTTATTCTACCATAAGGGTTCTGCAAACCCACGTGTTTTTTACACTCGCTGGATATATGTATGGTATGGTATGGTTACATATATATCCCAGTGCTTGTTCAGAGAACCGCTTATAAGCTTTCGTCAAGTGGGACAGATACAGAAAGAATTTTTACAGTCACAAAGAAAGGAATAACACATAGACAAATAACAACATTTATTTACAGTCACAAGCATCCATGTCTAACCGGGATTCGATCCCGACCCCAGCAGCTGCAAAGGCCAGCGTCCTAACGATTGCGCCACCGGGGCGGCTGGATATATGTATTTTACCTTAAGTCGGGATTGGTCCTACCGAACAACTCCGTCGCCCGAAACTTGCGGCTAACTATGAATGACAAAATAAATGAAATTGGCATGTATCAGGTGACTTAATTTCCTCCAGCTCTCATTCCTGCGTTTCTTTCGACTAGTACTATGTTTCCACTTGAAATTTTTTTTTACCAAACGAGGATCGAGAAAAAATTTCTTTTCATTCAGAATTTCTGTATTCTTTATTCTACTCCTTTCCATTTAAAAAAAGCTATTTCTAATAAAATATTCAGTACTTTTCAGTAAAACATGAAAATTCTCTTTTTTTTTTAGTTTAATGTTATTTCGTCAAAGTTTAGTGTAATTTCAGCAACGCAAAATAAAAATGATTGTCTTTGATAGTAAATATATTTTTGAGCAGTTCATATGATTTTTTTAATGAACCATTTCAAAATCCTAAAGTTTAATCATGGTAACTTGGGAATAAATTTCTTATTTTGCCAAGTACGACGCAAATGAAAGTCTTCTTTAAAAGTCTAAGAGCTACAAAAAAATCCATGCCTATAACATTTCATTTTTATCATTATAGAATAAAAACTAATTTAAATTTTGAAAAGGAAATTAGAAACCAACTTCCTATATTCAACACAAAATCAGATTCTCCTATAAAAATCATTCATCGTCTTACTATAAAATCGTACATATAAAAATAACCATTTTTTTAATACAGAGAGATTACGTTAACGTTATAAGATATTTGGGCCTTTAAAAACAAAATCTAAAAAGTAGGATATAGATGGAGAAATTTCCATACAACAAAAAAAATAAAATATGAACGTTTCCTACAACATTTATAAGTTGACTATCAAGTTTCTTAGAAGTGATAAAGTTGAAAAACTACACTTTTATGCATTTTCGTCGTCGTTTCGGAAACATCAGCTGGGGCTTAGAAAAGGCTGTAAAATTGAATTAAATAAATTCTGGTGAAGGGTTTTTAATATTTGTAATGGGGATATGATATTTTTTTAATGAGATTTGGTTTAAATTATTTTCTTTGAAGGAATTTCAACATTGGCAATTTTAGTTCTTTTCTGTGTTTTAATATTTAATTAAGTTCTTGCTCGCCTTTACTTTCCGTAAATGACAATTACTTTATTTTGTAACTATTTCCTTCAAAATCTTACTAATTAATTCATATATCATATTTTTTCTATTCCGAAATTTTGAATATTAATTTATTTCAAATTCACTCAATCTTTCTTCTCTTAATTCTCTTAAGGGGGTCTATAAAATAAAAAGCAAGCATGTCCCAGTGAGGTTGACCACCTAATTGATCCATATGCTTATCACCCCAAAGTCTTTGGTGATTAGAGCTGAAATGGGCACATCAAGCCTCGGCTCACAATGAGCTGTCTCTCAACTAAATACAGTTTTATTTATTTTAAATATTTTTTATGCTTTTTGTAGAGTTTCTAAATAGTGAACTTTCAATTCATAAGTATTGAAATTTAGTAATGTCTCCTTCATATTTTTCCATAGTATTCCCCAATTAATAAGTACTTTATTAACCTTTTGCGACCTGACGTCTCCATTTGGAGATATTTTTTGAAACCTTCCCACAAACAATTAGTTCCTGAATTTACCTGGTCCGATAGAAAAAGATCCAAACATCAGTTTTTAGCCTTTGATTAAAGGTATCAGTCATTTATTTCTATAAAAAATGAAGTTGACTGAGGTTCAATACGATATTAGAGTTCTTAAAAAAATTTATTTAAGCTTTTTCAAAATTTTCAAATAGTTTTTTTATTTCTTAGTTTTAAAGGCATTTTGCATTAACACTTTATTTTAACATTATTTTTATCTACAAATAAGTTATACAGCCTATTTTTGCATTTATAGCAAAAAAATGTGTATTTTTAGAGCTTAAGGTGTGTTTCTCAGTAAATATTAAACATAGCTCTTAAAATAAATACTTTGCAAAACACACTTTTTAGCAAAAATTTGTATGAAAAGTATGTTTGGATTAAGAATATACGTGAAGGATTTTGCTCGGGTCGTCAGAGTTTAAACTTTTATCTTCAAAAAATCATCCAATTGTATGGCATTTACAAGTTTTATTCATAAGCGAAATCATTTAAATATTTTAAAGTAATGGTTGAATTTTGTTAAAAAAGCAGTAAAACAATTTATCAAGAAAATCTATTTGTTCTACTATGTTTTCGAATGGAATACTAAATGGACAGATCAAGTAACATCAATCCCAATGTTTTTGGTGAAATCAATGCTTTACTCTTTAATATATGTATGCATTATTCAAACATGTATTTGGATCTATGTCGAAAGTTACAAAATTGAAAATCTATGTATTTCACGAAACTTAAGCTCTTTCCATTAAATAAAAGGTTTTATTAAAATAAAATATTGAAATAAAGCATATTCAAAAGCAGTACAATTGTTTATATTTCGTAAATCTATGGCTATTCTCTCTTTATGTATATTTTACATCTTTTACGAAACGACGTCTTTGACGAAATTTATCTCAGTCTGAACCACTAAACGTAAAGATATTAGAAAAGCGTCAAAATCCTCCAAATAGAACGGGAAAGCTCTTCCGACTTCAAAAGTTTCTACGTTCTTTCGTTCAAAATTTCCGAATTTTTAAAGTCAATCTCATAGACTTTACATGAAAGCAAATGTTTTTAGACATCATTTTTTGTGAAAAAAAAAGGAATTTAATTATAAGCACGTGGGTTGAATTGGCAATATTTGAATTTAAATCTATTAACTATTAAACTTACAGCTGCAATATTTTTGGAAACAGAAATTTTCTATAGAAAAAGTGAAAGAAATATTCGGATTTCTCTAAAAAGCAATTACCGTAAACTAAACTACTACTAAATTACTACTAAAAAGCAAACCGTGTTTTTTGTATATAAATCGGTTGCGAATAACTTTTTACTAAAATAAAATCTCTAAAATATTAATATATTGTCACTTGAACCTGTAGCTTTAGTAAAATTACTGCCGATTCCAAACATGGACGCCTTTAGGTCATCATTGGAAGAACAGCAAATAAATCTTCATGCTCACAAATGTGTAAAATAATTGTTTAATGGGATTTTATTTAACAAATTCACACTAAATTAAGGTTTACATCAGCGCATTGCTGCACTTTGAAACTCTTAGAAAAACCACGACCAACAACCTATCCCTTCTATAGTGTATGTTTTGAAGATATTTATTCTGCCCACCTCTCCTTAATACTTTAAGATTTATTTTGATCCCACTTTTTCTATAGTCCCTTCAAATAGTTGCTATTCTATAAACCCTGTATAGTCGTTCCATAAGTAGCCACCAATCCCCAAAAAGGGCATGCGTCTCCATAATAGGGAAAGTTGATTCCTTGTATGGAGACATGTACAGAATATTTTTAACTTAAACCAAACTCATTACAAGATCACTAATTTTAATAATGATAGCCAAAAGAATCTGGTCAAACATTTTAGTCCTGTGACGTACACAATGAGCCGAAAAAAATAATTTCCATTAAGTGGTTTCGCCTTTCTTACCACTTTAACTGGACCTATCCACCTAGCATACAATTTATTAGTTGAGTCGGGTACTAACACAAGCACTTGATCTCCTGGTGCAAATTCTCGATGTTTCCTTCTACTATTATAATATTTGGCGTAATTACTTTGCTGCACTTCACTTGTTAATTTGGCATTTCGTGTTGCTACTTCTAACTTCTCTCTTAGTTCTTGCAAATAGTTTTCCACTGAACCTTTCATATTCAGAGGTAATAGTACTTCCCCCGTCCAAACTGATTTCAGTATAGACAATGGACCCTTTGGTTCTCTTTCATACATCAGCAGAAAAGGTGGTACGCCTGTAGTTGCATTTGGAACTTCTCTATAAGCCCACAATAAAAAAGGAATGTGCCTGTACCAACCTCTACCCTCTTCTCTAATAATATGGTGCAACATATTTTTCAAAGTTTGGTTCCATCTCTCAATTAAACCATTTCCTTCTGGATGATACGGTGTTGTAAATCGTGGACAAGCTCCTAAAATCTTCAGAAATTCTTGCGTCAAACTAGCTGTAAAATTTGTTGCATTGTCCATCACGATTACTTCTGGTACTCCTGTCCTACTGAATATTTCAAGCAATGCTTCACATGTACTTTTAGCCGTTAGAGATTTCAATGGGACAGCTTCTGGCCATCTTGAATGTTGATCCATCAAACACAGAATGTACTTATGTCCTTGTGACGATACCGGATCTATGGGGCCAATTAGATCTACGTTCACCACTTGAAATGGTAGTTCAGGACGAGGCACAGGTGTTATCGGGATCTTGTCAACAGAGCGAATAACCTTTCTGCACTGACACCCATGACAAGAACTACAATATGCTTTAATCTCCTTGATCATTCCAGGCCAATAAAACGTAAACTTGATTCTTTGAATCGTTTTATGGGCTCCTAGATGTGCTTCGAATACTGACTCATGAGCAATCTCCAATATTTTGTTTCTTCTGCTTTCAGGAATCACTAACTGCCTTATTCTACTTCCATACATATTCTCTTCATGGTAAAGGATATTTTCTTCTACAATATACCCTCCTTTATTTTGCTTGGCCAATTTCCATGCCTCCTGAAGAGTAGTGCACGTTTGTTGTTGTTTCCTGAAACTCTCTGGTTTGCTCCCGTCGTCCTTAGCGTCATTTTCTCTTATTGCTGGCTTATATTCTTCTGTTTCAGTATTCACATTATCATTCAACTTTTCCTTTTGAGTACCCGATCGTAATTTCATAGTAGCTGTGAAGCTAGGACTATAGATTCTCTCCTGCTCCAATAAGGCCTCATAAGTTTCCATGTCCAACAATATGTCAGCATTCAACCCATCCACAGTTGCCACAACCGTTTTAATTACCGGTGTAATATACGAACTTGTCACTAAACCAATTTCTACCTCTTTTAGTTCAGCTTTCAAACAATCACCAAACGCAGGCTGTAACATTATATGTCCTTTGTAGTCAACTTCTTTCCGTACTACACTGCTTTTAAACACGCTAATCTGCGCACCAGAATCTACAACTGCCTCATATTCTACTCCACCATATGAAATTTTAACTATTTTCAGATCAGACATTTTCGGTTGAACTGCATTCCCGTTCTTATTCTCCAGTACAACTTCACTGTTGCATTTAGCAATGACCACTTTGCCTTCGATCTCCTTTACTTCAACTACTTTGACTCCAGAGACATTGACTTCTGCAACCTTTACTTCAGAAACTTTAGCTTCAGGATTTTCTCTTTCTTCTTTATTCTTATCTCTGCAAAACCTTGCTAAGTGCCCTGATCTTCCACAATTAAAACATGTCACTTGCTTTTGGAAAGAATTTCTCTTATCAAATCCTCCACGGTTGTTATGCTCATGTCTATTTCCTTCATAAGATGAATTATTTCTGTTATTGGACGTGTTAGGTTTTCCCTGATAGTCATTCCTGTATGGTTGAAATGAATTCTATTTATTGGGCTGGTTATATTGTCTCACATTTTCATATTCATCTAATTTCTCAGAAAGAGCATCAACTGTAATAATTTTACCCCATTCATCTATAAAATGTTGCTGCATATCTCTTGATACTTGTTCCTTCATCTGCTCTGTAATGACCAGTTGTTTTAGACTTTCAAAATCATTGACTTTTAGTCCCATAATCCACTCATTAAAATAATTCGCCAACTCAAATCCAAAATCTCGCCAAGTGTTTTCCGATGACTTACAGTGTCTTTTAAACTTTATTTTAAACGCTTCCGGGCTCAATTTAAATCTCTTTAACAACATATTCTTCACATGATCATATTCATTGGCTTTTTCCTCAGGCTCCCTGGCAATCAAATTCGCCATTTCTAACGGCAATGGTCCAACAAGATTTGTCACCCAATCTTGTTCTTTAATCTGCACTCTTCTTGCTTGTCTTTCAAATAATATAAGGAAAAAGCTAATGTCACCTTCTTTAGGATCAAATTTACGCATTAATTTTTGCAATCCAACTTGAGCTTGTTCTAGCATTCCTCCATTTTGAGAGATCATTTCTCTTCCATCCCCACTTCTGGACATCGATGCTTCAATCTTCAACTTTTCTAATTCAAACTCATTTTCTTGGCGCTTCAGTTCCATTTCCTTACTCAATTTTTCCAATAAAAACTCGTTTTCTTGGCGTTTAATTTCTTCTTGGCGCTTAATCTCTTCTTGGCGCTTAATTTCTTCTTGGCGCTTAATCTCTTCTTGGCGCTTAATCTCTTCTTGGCGCTTAATCTCTTCTTGGCGCTTAATCTCTTCTTGGTGCTTAATTTCTTCTTGGCGCTTAATCTCTTCTTGGCGCTTAATTTCCTCTTGGCGCTTAATCTGCTCTTCTTCCTCTCTCTCACTAACTATTCTTTCTAATACGTCCTTCACAAATCCTTCCTCATACTCGGCACTCTTCAAAATAATATTTCTTAATTCAACCACTTTCATATCCTTCGTCACATTTTCGCCTAATTCTTCCGCCAAACACTTCAAATCTACTTTCTTTGCTTTTGCTAAAAACGACATTTCTTATTCACAACTCTTCAAAATAACTTCTTTTAAACTCAAAAACTTAAAACAACTTCCAAATTATTCAAAATAACCTCGTTAACTAAACTTCCTGAACTAAATAACTTCTTTAAATACAGTTTGAATAGAAATTCCAAAATGATTAACTCACAATCAAGCCGTTGGATACACTCTCAATCATCACGGTTCTTCAAAATAATTCGAAATCCATTGGGGTTTCCCCGCACATTATGTAGTGACCGAATGACTGGGTTCAACAAACCTTCAAACAACAAATTTCTTTTCTTAACTACTTTATTTCGAACAACAAACTTTACCTTTAAAAGGCACAAATTCCATCAAACTAAGCGTTTTCCATTTTCTACTACAACCAGACTGCTACCATCGCACACAAGCTTATATACACTCGTCTGCACGTACTTAATTAATTATCAATTATTTATTTATCTGAGCGTGACCCTTACAGTGTCCATATTAAATACAGAGAGAGTAAATTGTTATTATAGGTAAATTGTTATTATAATTGGGTTTTTTTAACAGCTCAGTGGCTGAGAGGTTTAACGTGCCGCCTCGTAAGCCCAAGATCGTGGGTTCGAGCCCCGGCTGAGTCGTCGGAATTTCTGGATTTGAAAATCTTGTGCACGTATGTCCCATGATTATGTGGCATTTAAAAGATACCTGAAAGGCCCATTTGGTTTGGGTTCTCCTGTCAAAATTAATCTCGACATACTTTAACATCCACAGAGACCTCAGATTCAATGTAACCTATGCGTCAAAATTGGTAGCGAGAGCCGCTCACAATAGATGGTGCCACAAAAAATGGCTCACAGTTCTGGGGAATATGCCGTGTCTGCAAAGGCTTGACCGCCAATATTGCAGCCCCAATGGAGGAAAAAATTTATTATAATTTAAATGTAAATATATATTTTTTGCTTTAGTATACGGACATAAACATAAGTAAATTTAACAAAAAAAGAATTCTATAAAAATTAAAAATCAAATTCTTTAACAGAAACATAAGGAAAAAATATATTTTAATCTTAACATTAGTCATATTGATCCATCTAACGTTTTCATGAATATTTTTTTTCTTACAATCATCTAATGCATTTTCCGGGTTTGTTTTTATTCAGACACTGGTAAGAATCGCTATTAATTTTCTACATTGCGTAAAAATAAAAGTTAAAAAAAATAAATAAAAGTAAATAAAAGTTTTTATCAAACACTACATCACATGCATTAAAGTTTGTTGGTTGTTTGTGTTGTTGATTTGTTAAATTGTTTTTTAGGGTAAATTTTGCACTTAAGGTAATTTTAAAGATATAGAATACATAAAAAATATTATAACGAAATTGTTTATGAATGAAAATACTTAAAAAATTTTACTTCTGTTATTAAACCTTGCCTCTATAAATTGATGGTTTAATCAATTTACCATATTAAGTATGCAAACAATTTGTTTTGAAGTGCATTTAAACCAGAATGCGCCCTAAAAAGTATAGAATAAAGAAGATTCATATATAAAAAACAAGTTTGATGTATTTTAACATGGTTTAATAACAGGGTATGGTAGGGTATGTACATAGATATTCCGGTTTTTGTGCTTGATCAGAGAACCGCTTATAAGCCTTCGTCAAGTAAGACAGACACGGAAAGAATTTTTACTGTCACATAGAAAGGAAAGTACATTCAGGGCGAAGGCGGGAATTGAACCCGCACCCATTACAACGCGCAGGCTGGTACGACGCGCCCATTACAACGCGCAACGTATTGGTCTGCTATCCAAACCACTCGGCCATCATGGCCCCGGTTTAATAACAAGCAAAATATTGTGATAGAAAAGTGTAAGGTGGCATACAAATTTTGTGTAAAGTGTAAGGTGGCATACAAATTTTGTGTAAAGTGTAAGGTGGCATCATATTTATTGAATAATATATCAGCAAAAGTTAAAAATAAATGAGTCTATGTGCATATAAATTGGCTTTCGAAATTTTTAATAACCTAATATTCAATTTTCTGAACCAAATAAACTATTAATAGATAAGTGACCGTATTCTAAATTGGTACCACCATCATATCGGGTTAATTTGGACCTATTATGCTTTTATATGAATGTCCACTGAACAAAATTTAAAAAAATGGGTTCTCCAATGCAAAATAGTGCTTTTATTATATGCAATATGAAATTTCACCATAACAATAAAATCTAATTTAGTTAATATTACTTAGTATGGATTATTTTGTCTATATAAAGAATATAGTACTATTCATATAGTATAATTATATCTTTATTTTTTAACATACTGGTACTTTAGTCTCAAATATATAAAAGAAAAACTTTACTTATTACATTTTTACCTAGTAATTATGTTGGTTTCGTATAACAGTTTTAGGAAAACAAATTGAAAAATAAAATAAAATTATGCAATATGCATAAATTACGACTCATAAAAAAACGATCTTAAGTTACTTACTTAATTTTTTCCTACTACTTTAATTAAAATAAAAGCTTAATATAAACAGTCTATAACTTTAAAACAAGAAAAGCTTAAATAAGCTAAGCATAACATACTGCATAAAAATAGTTAAATAAAAACAATTGAAACTCCAAATCAATTAATTTTGGCATAGTAAATAAAGCTCAATGTTGTAAAACACAATAAAAATCGAAATAAAAACCTAGTTTAAAAAAATCTTTAGACATTTTCTAATTTACCGTGTTAAAAACAAAGAAAAGAAGAAAAGCACCAGCAATAAAAAAACATGCTACTAATTCCACAAAGCTTTCAAGACTGATTAAGTATTAAATCCATAAAAAACACGAAACACAGACATGTGATACGCCTTGAAAAAAAGATAACATTTACGAAGAATGATTAATGTAAAGAGAAATTAATGGACCCTAAAACGGTTGAGGATAATATGTCGGAACAACGACTTTCTACTTAAACTGAACCTTAAAAAAGTGAATTTATCACAAAAAACGAACGAAAAGCCAATTCGAAATATCGACTTTGAAATCAGCGAACCTCTCAGAACCTGTGCCAAATAAATGTGTATTCATCCCTAAAAGTCAATCCATAATGCTTAGTGGAAGTAAATAAGTCAAATCGAAATACAGTTAACTGATTAAATGTATGTTTTTTTTATCTCATTTCCAAAAACTCGGCGCGTTTCTTTTTTGAAGTTAAGTCCCGAAGACAGATGGATACCGTGCAATCAGGGTTTGTCCTGGTTTATTATCCCTTTAAATCTCTTAAAATAATTGGTAAAAAACTTTCTCATTATTTGTGTAGAATCAAGGAAATGCAATGCTCATATTTTATTTAATTTTAAACCTCCTAGAGACTTTGAACGTGGATGATTTTTTGAATTCAGGATATAGGGTTTGATTGCTTTCTAGAATATTCTTATTTGTACGAGAATTTTTATCAAATAAAATTTTTTATTTAAAGTTTCTCAAAACAAACTGCTTCATGTTGAAGAATATGTGATTTAAAAAATAATTGACTTGGTAGCAAATTTGTATATTGAATTGGATTAGAAAATAAGAATGTTAAAACAATTTAAATTTTTGAAACAAGGAACTATTTTTAAAATCTGCTTTATATTTTAACGATCATTCAAGACGGGTTTGGACGGGGTTCTTATTAGGAATGGAAGTAATAGTTTCAAATAGTGTTGGAAGATTTTATCTACAAACCAACTATAATGAATTTTTTCGTTGTAGGCCTGGCATATGAAAGCAGAAAATTTACTTCCGAAGAGTAGGTTGTAAAATATTTGATTTCCATTAAAACTGAAAAAGACATTACAGCAGCAAGATATATTTTTAATGGAGTTACGTACAGATATAAATGAGTTCATATTTAAGATATTACCAAAACCACGTTTCTTCTTCACTTGCTCTATTGTTACAATCGTAACAAACCCGCATTTTACGCTAGCTCATGAATTATTAAGACGAATTCCAAAAAAGACCAACACAATTGACTGTTAAAACTTAATTATTTTGTAAATCTATTTTTTCAATACAATTAATTATACATCAATAAAATTATAACCAAATACTTAAACATTAAGCATAAGAACATAGCATTTAGTACAAAAACCACTTTCTTATTAAAATTTAAAGCATATTAATTTATATTCTTGTTTATACATATAATTGTATGGACTCATTAATATATATTTGAATGGACATTTTATTGTCATAAATAAAAAAACCTTTAAAAGCAAAATTTCCTATTAAAATGGTAGCTTATTTTTACTTAGTAGCGTTTCAGTAGCAAAAATATAGGCTAAAAAAGCTTAAGTGAATAATAAAACGTTCTAAAAATGTACACTTTTGAATTGTTGTTAAATTTATACTACTTACTCATTAAAAACTTTTAGCCCCATTAAAGCATAATTTTACTGAGGTGAAGTTTCTAAAAAAGAAAAAACAAGAATTTCTAATAAGTAATTCAAATGCCCTAGTGACCCAAATTACATTATTTTATTGAAATTTCCGAACGTGTGAAATGCGTAGATCCCTAGACAGTTCCTGAAACATTTTGTCCGGGATTGAAACTCCACATGCAAATTTTCAAGCTATTTCTTTTATATAAAATACGCACAAACACTCCATTCTATTCGAAGCTCTTCCTTTTTGTTTGCCCTGTTCAGTCTGAAAAATCCTTTTATGTGACTTCGACCCCCTACTGTTATTAAAGTAAACAAAACTTCACCTAAGTACATCTGACTCTTTGTTGCCTTTAAATGCAAAGCGTTTTATACTTTAAAAAAAAGAGCCCATTTACTGCCATTAAATTCGTTCGTCTTTCTAGACGATCAAAATGAAACATTAAAGTAAGGAATGAAACTGAATAATGAAACTGAATAATGAAACGAAAATTTTATATTTTCTATCATTAACGGGCACTTAATTAAACACTTCTTGGTAAGAGAGAATTCTCTGACTGAATTATTTTTGTGAATAAATTTCCTTTAAGACTTCTGAGGGTTTATCGCTGCATTCTTTCAGATGTTTCAGCTTTTTTTTTTCTTTTTGAAAGTTTGGTTTGTTAAGTGTCATTAAGATAGTTTCTATCTTCCAAAAATGAAGTACCTACTTTATTTATGGTCTAAATCTTGACTATCTTATTTCGAGATAGTGAAGATTTTTAAATATATAAACTTAAAACGAGGGTAAATGTTAAAACGTGCTTTAGTTTTTGTTCCATATGACACTAATTCCTTTTTCTTAACATAACGTATTCAGATTTTTTTTCGTTCTTCAGTACGAAAGTTTTTACGAATTTTTTTTGTGCATATGAATGCATGATCATCACATTGACGACATTTAAAAAAATGGAAAAGTACTGGCTTATTGGAAGTAAAGGGGTTGCACCTTAATTTATTTACATTCAGTAATAAGACACAAGTTTGAGGCTATGCATAGGGATCATACAGGGTTAGTCAAAATGGATAGGACAATAAGAAAACTATTTTTAGACGAATGTATGCTTATTGTAACAACTACAGCTACGTATGGACAGAAAAAATATCACTGCTCGCTTATTTCCTATTTATTTTGACTAACCCTGTTTTTCAATTTACCTGTTTTATAGGTTCAGTAGGTTCATGTACGGAAATAACTAGGGAAAATTTTGCGTATTCTATCAAACTGGCGTTGAATAGTTAGTAAAAAAAATACAAAATGGGGCATATCTTCATATAAAGTTTAAATATTATTAATTGTTATAAATTTAGCAATAAATTGTTAACGCGATATAGAATTAAGATATTTTTGAAAACGATTGAAAATCTATGCAGAATTGTAAATAACTAATTTTTTGTTCACTCACATTTTTAATTAAACTCTTCTAATTTAACACGACTTACATATTTGAAAAAATTCATAATTACACATCTTAATTAGATGGAAGAAAAGTAATTAAGAAACTCGGTGTTATATTTTTAATTAATTTTAATGTTTAATGAGTTCGCACTTCACTTTTTTTGACATGACGAGTACAAGAAAAAACGGATTTGTTTACAACCGAAAGTTTTTGAAAAATATTTTAAAAAAACATTTTAAAAATGAAAGAAATGTATAGCAGAATATCAAACTAATTCATTCAAAGTTTCTTTTCTTTTTAATTTTCGACACTTTTTTTTTTATTTATTTATGCAAAGTCGCTTTACCAGCTCCAGTTATAGGGTCGCGCCAATCAGATAGAGACATTGAGATTGATTTTCTTTGCAAATACTATTGGTAAAAAAAATACTATTTACAAAAAAATTTTATAAGGAAATGTATTATAATACTTATAACAGCTTCAAAATTCTACCATTCTTAAGCTTAAATCTTCAGCCTATTATATTAAATCAATTAACATTCAAACAAACGTAAAATGTATTTTTTAAAGAAATTCTGCCGTAACAATTGTTTAACAGCAACATTAAATATAATCCTTAAAACGTAAAGCATTCTGAATTCTAGTTCTTAAAAAATATTATAGGAAAGCAAAACTTCAATATCAATAATATAGAATCAAACATCACCCATAATACCACCAATAAAAACTTTCAATTTTCAAACCAAACTCTTCAGTTTTTAACGATTTTAAGCAGAAAATATTTTATATTGCACTCGAAATATCTTTCCCAAAAAACAAAGAAAACTCTATATTAATCTCCGACAATTCCCTTGTAGTTTCTTTTTCCTTCAAAAACTCGATAAACTTCAAGACTTTGATAGAAAAAAAATAACCCTCAAAAGAAAAGAATAAGAATATTACTTTTCGGACACTTTAAAAAGGAACCTCTAATTAAATATCCTCCACTATGGGCAATTTTCAACTAAAATTAATTTACAAAATGGCCTGTAAAAATGAACTCAAAAGGCACCTGTTCCTATCAACGGCGGCACCCCAACTAACCAAAAGTTACTTTAGTATCCATGGTTACCCTTACTTAATTAGGTCTTTCCCACTCGAACCATCGCCGGAGTTTTTACGTCACTAAATTAAAACTCACTATGAAACTAATTTAGAAGCGTTAGGACTCCGTCTCTTCCTAACTTATTGTAAACAAATCCCCCATGTCAGGGTAGTTGTGACATAGTTGGATAAAATTGTATTGTTTCAGTGAATGGTGACTATAATTTTATACAGATCAATATTTTTACTGTTTAGATTCATAATGGCAACCTGAAAATTCTTACGGATACACATATAAAAGGGTGAATTTTATGTATATATTTATGGAGAAATTAAAGCAATGAAAATGTTAATAATCCATTAATATTTTCGCCAATACCAGTGAAACAACTAGAACAGCACTCTGCAACACATGATTGTGTATGAAGGGTCGGGTTAAATCTCACATTCTCCACAGCGTAATTACGATAACACTCATTGATTCATTGGCGATTGTAGTAAATTTCCACTGGGCTCAGTCGACATACCTTAATTATACTTTGGAGAATTGTAAGATTTAAAACTAGACTCTTCATATATATTAGACACAGTATAACTAGCAGATATTTGTTCAATCAAATCTATTATTGTTCATTACCTTGAGCAAAATGTTTAACTGAACATTTGCATTTAGGGCAGTTGAGTTGTTGGACTCGGCGTTTAAAATCATCTCCAAATTACTATCCTTTTAAAAAGTTTAAATGAAATTCTAGGGCTAATTTAACAATATGCGTAACAATATATATTCCTTCCACGCATTCATAGCACCCTGGGTCATATAGGTCTAAGTCATTGGAAGACTAGCTGAAAAGGAAATAAAAATAATAAATTCTATTTAAATAAATAGTAGTAAACTAATTAATTATCTAAATATTTTTTCTGAACTTTTTCAGATTCTTTTAATAGAGACAGACTAGTCACACTTTTTGATATCATGTAGTAAACTGAGAGCAGTCCATACAGTATCTAATACAGATCGTTGCATCGGACTCAAAACCATATGCTCAAACTAACAGCCGAAGTAAAACAAAAAAAACTTCCGATTCGTAATCCAAAACACTTACAATCTTATGAAACCATAAACGTAGGCATAGAAGATTGATTTTGGGCCTTTGAAGAGGAAACTTAAAGAATCGGTAGCGAAAGAGGGTCAGAAAGTCATCGGTGGGACTTTTGGCGTTTCATTAATGAATCTTGAGACTTTGGGTAATTTAAGTTTGTAGCGCATAGTAAGGTAAAAGTGAAGTAGGATGTTGTACTCCTTTATGAGTGTTTAATTAGTTAGACTTTGGTTTCTGTTGTTAACTTCAAATAAGGACAATTCATTTTACTTCGATTACACTGAAAGTAAAAAAAAAAGATTAGTGATTAAATTACGCATTTTAACTAACGGTAAATTTTAGTTTGCATTTACGATTGGTTCATTAAAACCCAGACATACCAAAGAGTTACTTCATCAGCTGATCTGGGTCAAAGACAAAATAATATCTAAGTATATTCAGAGCGTTCTGGATTAAAAGTAATCAAAATAACTATAAAACTCCATTGGTTTTAATTTATTTAATTTAGATGCTAATATTTCCCAACCAAAACCCACTAAAGACTGTTTTTACCATATTGTCAAAGAATATTTAAAAAAAAATTCATATGTTTTACGGGTGACCCTTAAGGAAAAAAAAGCACATTTCTATATTAATGTTTAAAGATGAAGATTTAATTTAGGTTATACTATTATAAAAGCACATCTTTTTAAAGAATAATCTTTAAAAAACATTTATATTTGTTATTTTAATTTGTCTTTTTTAGTATTTTTTCCAATTTTTTTTATCAATAGTTATCCTCTTTCAATTTTCAATATTTTATAAGTTAATTTTTTTAAACTATGTCCATCTATATTTTAAAGAACAACGAACATATTTTTTCATATTTGCATACAAAGTTTTTTGTATTAGTTTTCCTTGACTACATTTTTCTAAAAATATATTCAGTTTGTAAGTTTCTATTAAGGAAAAATACGATTTAACAAAAAATATCCTTAGATTTATAAGGCATATATTTAAGATTTAGAAAATATCTCCCTGCTCTTGATAATTTTTTTCCTAAGGCCTTAGCATTTCGAGCATACCCGAAATTGCAAAAACTCGATTCGGTTAAAAAATTATCCAGAGCAAAAACTTTCATTAGAATGACGGATGTGTACATAAAAGTTGAAATACATAAATTCGGAGCTCTAGTATTTTTTCAATAAGCATAGCACTTCGTTCATGATGAAATAAAAATAATTAATTTTGTATACTGGTTCCCCTTTGCGAGACAAAATGTATGTTATTGCCTTTTTTGCTATGAACGTGTATTAACTTTTTTTAATGATAAAATCAACTAATTTTCACTTTCTGCAAAATAAATTAATTAAACACTTTTAGAAATGAGCGCTTAATATAAATAACTCCTTATCTTTAAAATATGACTGAACGAAAAAGAAACTACTTTTTTTTTAGTTGCATAAATCCAATTGCAGAAAACTGGAAGTTTTCTTCAAATATACAATACACGCATTGATTATGAAAACCAATAATGAACAAAATAAATGGTTTTAACTCTCTACAGTTATCATTTATCATGAAATAGCCTAGCAGAAAAGTAAATTTTGCATTGTCTCAATTTATCTTACATTTGTTTTAATGTTCTTCGTATTTCCTTAAGCGAATTGTTTATTTAGCAATTCATTATCATTAACATTTATTTCCCTACACTTGAATAAATAACATCGCAATAACTTCAACATATGTGGGTTTAAAAAAATTGTAGTTATGGATTACGCATATTTTAAAGGTAAATATGAGTCTTCTTTAACAATAATGATATGTTATTATTAAACAAAATGTTTCTTTGAAAATATACTGGAGATATTTAAATTTTCGTGAAATATCACCCAAACATGAAGATTTATTACAATAATTTCTCTCGACAACTAATTTCGAATCATTATTTTGGAAATGATTATAATTATTTTAACATTATTTTGGTAATTTATCTGACGATTCTGATCAGAAAAGTTTAACTAAATTCATATTTTAGCATAAGCAGATTTTAGAACTCTTGAGGAAGATACCTTTCAAAACACACACAAATAATAATCTTAATTTAATCTATTACATAACAAACCTAGTATTCGTGCTTATTTAGTAAACTGAAAATACTTTCAATCTATCTTAGTTAGAATAAGATTTAAACATAAATAATAAGGGAAACAATACAATTTCTTTTCAAATCTTGACGTGTCGTGTTTTTTAATACTAACATTTTTTTACTGATGGAAAACTGAAATATATAGTAATAAACACCTATTTGATTCCTAACATATTTTCACAAACCAATTTTGTAGTTTCTAAAATTGAATTAATATTTGAATGTTTCTAGGCATTAGTCCTCATACAAATTTTAAGAAATAACATTCAAGAAGTAGCAATCCAAAAAATAAAAGCGAAGAAATGATAATCCCTTATGATTTAAAATCTTTATACGTCTTCGAAATTCTTGTAAATGTATAACTACATAGTACAAAACTTAAATTCTAAAACAAATGATCATGATTTATCAATGTTTTATCTTTTGCTAGTAATTTGAGTTCTAATACATCTATCCATGACTAGTTATATCCGTTAAAATAATTCTTAATAAAGCTAAAGTCTTTTTTAAAAACATATTTAACGATTTATTAAGCATTTTTTTTCCAATTTCTTAACTGAACATCTTGATAACTAAAAAAAATAAAAACTGTGGATTGAGGTAGCTTTTATTCAAAATTAAGATTTTTTTCTTATTTAAACTTTCAAATCAAACTTACAAAAACAGTAATGTAAAAAATGAGCTAAAATGCACTCTACTGCATTTAAATAAAAAAATCAGAAGTCACTAATATAATATGTAATGCATTATCGGAGCAATTCTCAATTGCGCATGCAATTTTAAATTATTATACATCTAAATCTGGTTTTAATAACGTAACATTTATAGCGTAAGCTTTTACCTTATTCTAACATATTGTGGTGAGGTCATTGAATCACCACCTAATTTTATGGCTTGTGAACTTTTGTGGGAGCCCCGTTAGGAACCATAAATTCTGCTGTTTAACGATTGTACCGTTAGTTCAATAGATTGTAAGACCACGAACCGATTCAATAATTTTCCTTCAGACGGTTACAAAAACTAGAGCTCTACGAAGTGCTCTAATGGTTTGGCTTTCACAATTCTTTCATGTTGGTTTGTTAATTCTTATAAAATATTGCCATTAGAATCTTATTATACTTCGTGATAAGTGCATAGGCACATTTAGAAAATAAATAGTTAGCTGTTAGTTAATTCGTATCACTATAGAATAGATCATTTCCAAATTAACAGTCTGCAGCAAAAAAATTTCGTTCTCCTTTCCATTAAAATTAAAAACCCTTTTGTGGGTTTGATGCTGAGTAATTTGTTGAAACAATATATTTTTATTAAAAATTGTTTTTCTTAAATAATTCTATTTAATAGTTCATATTTCTAATTAAACTTGCATGCTGATAAATATAACCAAATATTATCACTAACACTGATACATGTATTATTTTCATTGCATCCTATTTCATATCATATAT
Source organism: Hylyphantes graminicola (assembly GCA_023701765.1). Taxonomy (NCBI): domain Eukaryota; kingdom Metazoa; phylum Arthropoda; class Arachnida; order Araneae; family Linyphiidae; genus Hylyphantes; species Hylyphantes graminicola. Next base: position 29,604,113 of record CM043117.1, on the reverse strand, counting down.
TTTAAAGCCTTAGTTATTTAGAATGAAGTTAATCTTTTATTAATTCGGGTACATCCCAATCCCTTTGGATTAAAAGAAACCGAAATTCCCCCACTTTAAGTCTTAAAAACTTTGCAAAAACCCTCTAGAGCACATAGAAAGTATCTCTGGTACAGTATAGTTGGTCGCTTTCTTCTTTCTCGGGTAGAAATAATGGACCTCCAGGCTTTGGTTTCCTTGAACATGCCTCCAATATACTTTCCGAGTGAAAGAAAAAATTCGCTATTTCCTTCCCTTTCTTTCTAAGAAGCTTTGAAGAAGCTTACTATTTTTGTTTTTAAATGAAGGGCTTACTTTAATAGTGGTCCAAGTTGAATCTTTATTTTGCTGAAATACAGGGTCCTAAAGTGCTATGATCAACAGACATCAATGTTATGGAGTAGCTTTATTGATATCCTTGATGGCCCTAAAAGCAATCTATATTTTTTTTACCGCAACAACGGTTATGCGTAATAAAAATACGAAAATGTAAAATAAATTTCTGTTTTTGAAATGAAGTTTAGACCACTATTGAAACTAGCCTTTAAAAATATTCTACTGTCTTTGTTTCGAAAGAAAGTTTGGGCAAAATGATCTTTCTTTCCTATATCCTCAAAGAATACGGGATTTAAGTTGGAAGATGGAAATTATTTGAGGGTTAAAAGGTTTTATTTATGTTCCAGTTAAATGTTTCTTCAAAAATTTTGATTTCTAAAATGGGAAAAGTAATTCATGAATAAACTAAAAAGGAAAGCTTTATGGATTTTGATAGAAGCCCCAAAAATGTTCTCATTTTCATGTTTTTCACTGATACGATAATCTTTTGACTGTTAAGGTTTTCGTTTTTTATTTTTGTTAAAAAGTTATAACAATTGACATAGAATACTAAAAATCATTTCTGTTAAACAAAACTCTTTTATGATGCACTTTCTTTATTCTCACTTGACATAAAACAAACGGATAACCCTATACCAAAACCGACCTTAAGTTTGCAGCAGAGAAATGTACTACGTGGAGGAATTTGCGTAAACAACGCGGCTGGCGCCGAAGCTTCGCCTGCTCCGATTGGTTGATAATTTGACCCTGATATTCGTGCGCCCTGTTACGTCAAAATCGAAGGAAAAAATAATTAAAATAACACTCTAACTGAAGCTAAACTAATAAAAATAATAAATTTATGTCTTGAAATACCAAATAAATTTGTTTATTGAATGTTAAATACCTTTTTGTATTCGATTCTCGCCCTCAAAAATGAGAACTATTTACCCTTTTTCTCGTAGAACATTTGTATACTGCAAACTTAAGGTCGGGAGAGGTATAGTTTGAGTTAATATTTGTATTGTTATTTTGCCCTTACTTTTATTTAAAACTAATCTCTAACCCTAAAATATCAACGAAACTATTTTAAGCCCAGATCCTTCTGTGATGAGCACATGGTCCAGACTATCTGCCCGTGTCAAATCATCACTTCTAAGCTTAACGATTAAGGTTATTAAAAAAAAGGCCTTTTTTTATGTAAAAGAAAAGAAAGCAATCGGCATTAACTAGCTTGTTTGAGAAAAGTCAAGATCTTAATTACTTCCTATGTGTATTACATTTATTTATAGTAATTGTCAAATACACGCATTTCAAAGTAATAACTAGTATAACTATACTCACTGTCTGTATTGTAGCAAATGGACCAGGCGGCCTACCCTTGTCAAGCCATCACTTTTACACTAAACTCTTAAGGTTATTAAAATACAATGTTTCTGTGATCTAAAAGAAGTTTAGAAGTCTGCTAAGTCTTAACTAATTAGTTTTAGAAGGAGTTCAGAGTTTAATTGATCTTATGTAATACTTTTATTTAAAGCTCGGCTCAGTGGCTGTGAGATGTTACGTACCCTCCTCAAGGGCCCAAGGTTGAGGTCCCAAACCACAGCTGATATGTCAAAATTTCAAAACAGGAGAATTATTGACATGCATGCCATATGATTATGTGAATTTAAAAGGTTGTTTGAGTATGTATGCGGACTGGGTTCTCTCGGAAAAACTGTATCCCGGCATGCTCCCCTTTAACATCCACAGAGAGGATTCATTGTAACCTGAGATTCAAAATTTGTATCGAAAGCCTAGATGGTGTCATAAGAAATGGCTCTCAGTTCGGGGGAATATGCCAAGTCTTCAAAAGGCTTGATCCGTCAAACAAAAGCAATCTCGTTAAAAAAAATGTTTGAAGTTAATGCCAATATATATCCACATATTTACACGAAAAACCCAAGTATATGTGTTTTCTTTCTGAGATGCAGCTCATGTTTCAGACGGATCTGCCCATGTCAAGTCAACATTTCTAAACTAAAATCTTACTGTTATTCAAAAATATATCTGTGATACAAAAAAAAGCAGTTTGGCTTAACTAGTCACTTTTAACTAAGGTTATGTTTGAATTATCGTCGCACTAGAGCTAAACGAGGGCTATTGGCAAAGGGCGTCGTATATTAGAACCACAGTCAAGTGACGAGCCGACACCTGAATGGGCATAACGGAACCAGTTACTTTTAATTCTTCTTCATATGTTGTTGTCGTCGTGTCCTAGGATATCACATGACAACACAGGACGTGACGTATCACAAGACAAACATCCATGAAGCATACCAATCTGGATTCAAACCCGGTACCCACTGGTTGGGATTCAGACGCGCTATCCACTATGCTGAGTGGGCGGCATTCCCTCTATAGATATAATACTTTAATTTGAATTAATGTCTAATGTACATATTTCAACCTAAAGACCCGGTGTAACCATTTTTTCCTTTCTGTGTTGCAGCACATGGTCCAGACGGGTCTGCCCATGTCGTTCCAGCACCAGTACGGGGGCCAGCAGCAACAGAACGGCGTGGACCACTCATCGCTCCAGCAGCAGATGATGAACGAGGCGAGTTGCAACAAGGACAACTCCGCTTCCTTTAATGTGCCCGTCGTTACCAGCAACGGGGTGGAGCAGCAAACGGTACGCAGATCTAAAATTGTATAATAGTTTGGTTGAATAGTTGTGATAATTAGGTGCCTGGCGATTTTTGGGTAAGGTGAAAACTTCACGTAGTATCCTTCCCTTTTTTTTCCTTGATTTGGGTTTGTCAGATGTGAGGCACCTCTGCTTTGGGTTGAATTTTGTACCAAATCCCAGTCCCAAAAGTTTTCTAGCTCCATTCGTTCGGGTTTCCTACTTTAGTAAAAAGTCTGTCAGACCCTTGCTAGAGTTATGGTGTGGCTCTTTATTTCGGAATACTTAGTCGAGTGTGGGCAAGAGCATCTCATTTAAATATAATACGATGGGCCAATCGTAGTTACGACGTTTCCCGCATGGACCCTTCAATTGCTTAAAAGATGGTTGCTGTATTCAACTCAAATTATATTTTTCTGATTCGTCGTATCTGAATTTACATTCTTCCATCCATTACTACGACATGTTTTCCACAATTTTTATATTATGTAAAACTAATTTTGAGAATGTATGCGTCGAGATAAATTGGATTTTGGCACATACATTTTTATTGAGTTATCCAGCAGTGCAAATTTGCATTGAGTTATCCAGCGGTGCCAATTTGCATTGAGTAAACTAGCAGTGCAATTTTGCACTAAATTAGAAATAGTGCGTATTGTTTAAAATTCATTGAGTAAGCAGTAAGGTGTATGAACTGAAAGGGGGTGAATAAAAATATTTTTCTCGTGCTGTTTCATTTTTATTTTATTTGAAGAAAAATTATTTTTCTAAATGAATCTTATAATATCAAACATATTCTTACATGATATTTCAACTGCCCTGCAACAACGTTTTGGCCGAAAACTGGACTATGATAGACCGGAAAAAGGTATTGTTTTATTTATCCATTGATATTCCTATTTCAGTTGGTATTTTTATCACTGATACCTTAGACAGTTATCACAGACAGGAAGAAAATATAACTGTTATTCAAATTAACCACATTCACAAATTAAGCTGCATTTTAAGTTATTGTATGCAATCAATAAATGATACGTTCATTTTAAAATACCCTCTCTTAAAGGTTACAAACATTCTTTTAACATACAAACGTGGAAAGTCTTCCAAGAAAAGGCTTAATCTAACTATTTAAGCCAGAGTCATTTATAACCATAACCGTTAGTCAACGTTAACTGCGTACAAAGCACATTTAACTTTATGCATCTACTTAACAAGGTGATAAGGTTTAATTTATAGTTCAATTATTCCTCATTGAGTTTTCACATAACAAACTGTTGGAATTTCCTTCAAGGACATCGATATACTCACGGTTTAACATTGAATTCAAGTTAATTTTAAAAGAAAACTTTTGTTCGACTGTAATTGTGAAGAATACACGAACAATATTAAACTTGTTCAATTAGAAATATCTAAAAAAATTATTTTATTCGTAATGCACACAACATTTTTAAATGTCTTCTCCATGAAAGTAGCTGATAGATAAAAAGAAAATAATCTTAAATTAAACGAGTGTATTGGTTGCCAAGGTGCTCCAACTGATCCAAGATATTCAATAAACGATTAAAACTTAAACAACACAAAAAATACATTAAAACGAGACGCAAGGTGGCACAAACAACGAACTGCAAATTGTTTGGTTTTAAAGAAGAGAAAACTTATCCAATTATTTGCAAACATGACAGTATACACTAGGATATAATTTTTAAAAAATAACAATTACAAATTTTCAAAGTATAAAAAAATTTGTTTGGGCATGATTTCAATTTAAGGAGATTTGAATTTTTAAATAATAATCTGGTAATATTTTTTAATATAAAATAATATATTTTATACTAAAACTTTCACTTGAGACAACCCGACAGTCAAAAATTAATTATCCGATCACACTTTTTTACATGGAAAAAAGCTTGCCATTTTTATCACAAGCGATAAAACCCATCTGCAATATCTTGATTTCATCGAAATTCAATTCTTGAGGGACTCATTAGAAACTTCTGCGAATCCATAAGTACCAGTAGAATTATGATTATCCAAGAACACGTCAATGTAATACCAAAACTCTAGCTTCAAATTCAACCCATTATATCTGATGAAATTATATCTTATTCTGATTATTAGCAATATTTTTTCTGTTTCAAAAGGTAGGATATCCATTGAAGCAGATGTGAAATGATCATTGGCTTAAATTACCCGTGATTGATTATTTCAGACGATTAACGAAGCATAGAAATATCAGATAAAAAAATTAAGAGAATAAATGACTTTGTGATTTATTGTGAAACTAGTCGTTGTACTTATTTTTTTATATAAAATATTATATTTATTTCGGAATATTTTGTGAGATAAAAAAAATGTTTTGTATTTTCAAATTAATACCGGCCCAAAATTATCGTTTAAAAACTCTTCATCAATGTTTGAGCTAATATATTTGTTTTAATTTCAGTTTGATGATAGTCTAATACAAATTTATCACTTAAATACTTCTGTTTAGATATCGTTGTAAAAATGATTTCTCTTTTGAGACTTCCATTTAAATTTTTTAATGGTAAATGATTCTAATAATTATGTTAGTAATGGTTTTTATTAGCAACAAAGTTGTTTAAAAATTCATGGAAATCAAAAAGCAATTGTATTAATAAATTTATAAGAATTATTTTCATATTCGACTTTAATAGTCCTATTAATAAATAGAGCAAATTATAGTCCGTATAAAAATTATCCTTGTAAAGAACTTGGATAGCGTAAAATAAAGCAAGCTCTAGTGCACTGACTATATTCGATGTTGCTACAAGGTAATAGTAAGTATATCTTATGCTATGTCCACACTACGACAATAAAAATGACAAGAAATTGCGCGCGCATGGAAATGCATATACAATTTGGTCACGCATTTGCACGCAACTACCCCGAATGGTACATATTGTATATGCTTTTCCGTGCGTGCGCAATTTATTGTATTTTTTATTGTCGTAGTGTGGACATAGCATTACCAAAATTCTAAACTGCGAAAATGAATACCATTGTTATGTATGGCAATTTTCCCTTTGGCTACAGATTTATTTTTCCATATTTAAATGCCAGATTTTTTAACTTTGTCGTTTCCTACATATAATATTATATGTTTAAAAAAACTATCTAAAATACAAATTGGTCGCAATATAAAGTTTAATATTATAAGTTTATTGAAATTAAGGAGGTTTTTGGTAAACAAGTTTGAAGGCAATTTTGAAGGATTCTAATATTTTTAAAGGGAAAACAATTAAAAGCTAGGAACTTTTCCAAAACTCTTTAGTGGTAAAGAATTGCATTGTTTCAAGGTGTTGGTATGAAATGCTTCATCACAATGTTTTCATTTTCTATACAACGTCTAAAGCTTTATAGATATCATTAAAAATCCGATTAATTAATTAACACACTGTTAATAGAATCTGTTCGAAAACAAAATACATATGCTTTTTATGCACGGCAAACAGGTACTGTAATTAAATTCTAGCATTCGATAACTAAAAAAATGAATCAAGAAACTTTTTTACAGTTTTTGTAGCTTTTCAAAAAAATCTTTTTTCCTTTTTCAGCTGAAAGCAAGGTAAATGTACTTCTTTTAATATATACAGTGGTAAAATAAATATGATATAAAAAATCTTTCGAAAAAGTACTTGAAGGATACAAATCAGCTTTTCTTAAAAAAATAAAACATGTAAAGAATTTTTTAAAAGTCATATTTAATTTGAAATTTATACGTCCAATAAAAAAGTATTTGAAATTATATTAAAAAATATTTATATTGAAAAGCAAAGCAAACGTTACATTCACATTTTTCAAATGGAGAATAAAAAATGTTTGCTTAATAACATTTCTCATTAATAATATTGCACAGAAAAACTATCAACTACTTCTCACATACATTTTTAAAATCTAAGTAAATAAATGTAGCAGGGCGACACTTTGTAATTTGAACAGATCCCTGTTTCTCACTACTCGAAAGACAAAAATTAGCACAAAATAATTTCACGCCTCCACATAAAAACTCTGGAATCCGGGCGTGATAAAAAAGAGCAAACATACATGAATAATTAACTGAATTAAAGAGAAAAAGAAGTGTCAACAGTTTCTGCTTTCCATTGACACCGAATCCAAATTAGAGTTTCACATATCGATGATTTGATTTGAAAAAACTGTAATTGAGCCTTTGATAAAATACTCATCGATTATATGTTATTGTAAAAGTGATAAGTAAAGATATTCTCAACCCTAACCAATGTTATTGTTTCTTTAAAAAAAATACGGCATATTTCTACAAATGAACAAAACAAATTATGTTAACCATAGTTAGAGTAAGCCGTCAGAATTGCAAGTGATAATCTGTACAAATAACCGAAAAAATAAATAAATTCTTAGAAATCATTTGTGTGTTACCTGTTTTTGTATTTTTTTATGTTTAACAGGTAATATAAATAATATATCTTTATTACTTTTACTATAATATTGAAGATAATAAGATTTAAGTCTTGCCTGGTTAAACATTTTGATGATTTAAGGCTAAATGTTGCTCTACAACACTCGCTGATGAAAACTACTTTAACCTCTTTAGTTAGAAATTCAAATTAAAATTTATATCACGAGTTTTGTAATGTAATTAAGTCCAATATGAAGAATACCTTTCTAAAGGTGTTAGTTGTACTAAGCAGGGGTATTTTCCCAACTTTTTCTTTAACTTAAATCAATATTAAAAGCTTATGAAATAGTCGTAACTACACGATAATAGTTTCCAACGTAGCTATTTCTTACATCCTGACTAGCAATACAATGCTGCAGCATTTAATTTTAAATCAATGGAAATTAGCGTCTTTACCGAACAGGCAATTTCACAGAAGAAAATACGGTAGTCATGAGTGAGGGAAATATAAGATTTAAAAATGTGTACGTTAATGGACATTACTTATAGATCAATTTTGCATTTTATTTTGCTTTAAGTCATTCCTTTACATCTTTGTCAAAGTACATCTTAATATACTATATCTTGTTTTACATAAAGATTGCCTTTGTTTTACGTCAAGTTCAATTGGGATTAAGTTCACAGCGCGACAAGTTAAAAAAAATGTGTTTGTTTAAGAGAAATTGCCTACGTGAAATTCTTTCTATGTTCTATTTTTTTATAATTTGCAGCTCCAGTATCGTTTGATAATTTCTTTTCTAAAAAAAATCGATTTAATGTTCTGGAATGTGTAGTTAGGGATTTGTTTTATAATTTGTCAATGATCTTAAAAATATTTTTTAAATTGCTACAAGTTTTTAGATACTTTTATTGGAATAACCATGAAAATGCATTCTTATTGCTTTTATAAATTCAGGGGAGATTTAATGCATGTTTGGAATTAACCACGTTTTTTCAAAAAACTGTTTTTACTTTTTTTTTTTAAATTAGTAATGTCTGCTTTGTTTGCAATGTATTTTCCCTTGAAAGTGTTAAAAAGCAATATATATGTAAGCAAAAAAGAAGAAAACGTGAGAAAACAGGGAATGGTGGGTTTATCCCTTATACTTTTTGCACAACTAATTTGTGTATATAAACATTAACGTAGCTCTTTAAAGCCAATTTAGCTGTAAATATGAATCGAAAATGAACATTTTTCAGGCTACACTAAAATTACTATACTAAATCAGGCTATACTAAAATTTTAGTGCAAGATTGCATTGAAGTCCTAGAACTTTTTAGATTCTACCGCTATTTGAAGCGTGGATTTACCAATTGGCGGTAAAACCATAATTTTGATGCACCACAGAAAAGGAAAATCAACCCCCATATAGTGGTAGCAACTAAGAGAAGTTTCAGTATTCCGGTGCAATCTGGCACTAACATTTTAAGCTGTGTAGTATATTTTCACACCTTGGTATAAATTTTCCAACCTTTTGGTTATTTACCTTCTAAGGGTCAACGATCTTTTAGACTTGGTCTGACTCCATCAGACAGCTGGATCATTGGCCACAGCACAACAACGAAAGTCGCCAATCGAGAAGACCGCACCCTATATCACATGTCTACACTACTAGTTGGATCCACAATGGAAAATTGGTTGCCATTGCCTCCAAGAAGGTTGTACTTTTGCAAGGTTCCGTCTGACACAGAAAACCATTAAAGAAGAGTCTTGTGAAATCAACGCAAATAGAAACCTTACGAAAATTATCACCCGCTTCAGAACTTGTCATTATCGATTCATGAAAATCCTGGGAGATGGCAACATAACCACCGTCTTTGCGGTAACTGTGACTATGTCCCCCTTACACACACACAACTAGACATATTTTTGACTGTCCCGCCGTTTTCAGATCTTTGGCCCAAATTGGGGAATCCCCCCCCCCCTTCTACACTCTTAAAACAAACACTCCTAATTTAACTCAGTCTGAGTGGATTTCACTCCTCCAGACTGGAAAAGGCACTTCTCCTTTTGGAGTGGATCCTTTGTGTGTTAAACCACCGACAGGATCACTCCAAACTAGTGATTTTAACTCAGTCTGAGAAAATATGCATGCCTTTACGGTGTCGAAAATGCACTTCTCCAACTGGAGTGGATTTCACTCTTTTGTTTTAAGAGTGTAGCATCAATCTGTACTCATTTCTGCATCAAAGATATGACCGGCTGTTAGGTTAGGTTGCACTCCCAGAAATAACAATTTCATTTTTGACGATTCATGAATCCTCAAGCCTCATTTCGTTAATTTTGAGGATTGTTATTCGTTAAACTATCACGTGACTTTTGAGTAAACGCGAATCCTCACTTTTACGATCTTGATCTGACGATTCTGTATCTTGATTTTGAGGAAACTGAATCTCATTGTTGTACTCACATGCTCAAACATGACGAAATATTTCTTTAGATTACACGACATTCAAATCCTCATAAAAATTACGATTTAAATTTCCTCACTTTGAGGAAAGGAAAACTCGGAGCATTTGTCAGTAACGGAATCGTCAAAATTAAGGAAAATTTCGTCGTTTTTCAGCATTCATTTTTGAGAGTGTAGGTTTGAATTATCGTCGTACTAGAGCTACACGAGGGCTATTGGTGACGGGCGTCGTATTTTATAACCACAGTCAGGTGATGAGCCAACACCTGAATAGGCACTCAACGCAACCGTTAAGAGCGACATCGTACGCAGCGTATATGGCCGGCTTTGTTTTTACCACACTAATGGACATCTACAGCTCTTCCCGATGGACACGACACCAACATCTAATAGTTCTTGTGTTACTTTTGCAGCAAACCGACCTGGAGAGCGAGGCAGGTGTGAACGGCGGGGGTCCGGCAACGCAGAGTGCGACGGCCGACTCCACGAAGCTCAACCAGCCGAAGAGGCTCCACGTGAGCAACATCCCGTTCAGGTTCAGAGATCCCGATCTCCGGCAGTTGTTTGGGGTGAGAGACACAACTACAGTAAAACTCATATTAAGTTTGCAGTATAGAAATGTTCTACGAGAAAAGGTGTAAATAGCTCTCACTTTCGAGTGCGAGAATCGAATTAACCCTTTCAGTCCCAAAAATTTACTACACTACAGAAACATCTGATATTCACAAAATAAGCATATTTTAGGTCAAATATACGAATTCCACAAGAAAAAAAAATTCATTAAAATTTTTTATATGGTTTTTGAAACAATGCCAAAATTTTTTAACTGTGGAAAACAACAAAATAAATATATATATATATCACCTAAAAACACTTCGAGTTATATATTTTAAGGTATCTGACCATATTATTAAAAAAAATTTAGTAATTATTTTAACCGAAATAGTTTAAATTGTGTTTTAAATATGTGGAACTGAAGTGAACTGATCACAAATCAGGAGAAACGCTTGTTGACTATTTTCTAAATAAAAAAAATAATAGTTCTGACTTCTATTGAAATTAATGTAAAATATTGTCTGATAGAACAAAGTGTGAAGAATCGAATTATGTGCGTTTGGATGTCATAACGGGACATAAAAATTTTGAAAAAAATATTGAAAGTGATGATGCCAAATGGCATCACTGGGACTGAAAGGGTTAAAAAAGGTATTTCACATTCAATAAACCAATTTATTCCTTACTTCAAGACATATTTTTAGAGACAATAATTTCAAGAGATTTGTTATTTTTATTAGTTTTTGCTTCATTTAGAATGAAATATTAATTATTTTTTCCTTCGATTTTGACTTAACAGAGAGCACGAATATCAGGGTGAACGTTCACAAAGGAGCAACCAATCAGAGCAAGCAAAATTTCGGCATTAAACCATGTTGTTTACGCCGTTTCCTCAGCCTAGAACATTTCAATGCTGCAAACTTAAGGTGTGTTTTGGCATATAGATCTATCGAAACTTGTATTGAACGTTGTTAAAACCTTTGGGGCAAGATTGCACAAGAATACTGGAACTTTCTAGTTACCACCATTATTTGGAGCGTTGATTCACCACTTTTGGGGTCGATCAAAATTAAGGTTTTACCACAGAATTGGTAAATTCACCCTTCAAATAGTGGTGGCAGCTAAAAAGTTCCAGAATCCCAGTACAATCTTGCGCCAAAATTTTTTAACAGCGAAAAAGGAAGAATGTGCTAAGTGACATTATTGAAAAACATTGAGATTTTTGTGTTAATGAACATAATACCAACTTTTTATATCTAACGATAACAAGTTTCCCCTTTTCCATACATTTTAAGTTTAGTATATTTTTCATGCCTTACAAGTACCGTTTCAACAAATATGAGCGCAAATGAAAGCTTTAAAACTCATTCTCTTGTTTTCACCTTTTTTGTCACTCGCTCGTCCACTAAGCTCTTCAACTATGACATTACAGGAAGAAATTAGCGTGTCGACAAAAAGACGGTTCCATGGGAGAATCGTCTGACATTTGCATTGAATTTCATAGTCTAAAAATAAAATAATAAGCTTGTTGTTGCTCTACTATTTGCCCATTAATCGGCTGTTAGTTAATGGGAGCAGTAGACGGGTTTCCATACATGGGCGAAAAAATAGTAGACATCACTATAGCGGATTTTTGTTCCTTCAACTAACATCAGTTGAGCTGATGTCAGTTTCTTCAACTACCATTAGTTGAGCAGTTTTTTTTCCTTCAACTAACATCAGTTAAGCTGATGTCAGTACAATTCAACTAACATCGTTGCAAGTGACAAACATTCTATGCTATATGGGGAGCAGACAAAAGTTGCTTGAACTGATGCCACCTTAAGTGACATAAATTAAATATGATATTTGGAAAGGACATCAGTTGCTTGAACAGCTGAAATTCCAAATATCGCATGGATTGGATGTCACTTCATGTGATATCAGTTCAAGCAACTGATGTAACTTCAAGTGGACATCCCTTACATGTGATATTTGGAACGGACATTAACAGACTTGAACTCATATACTTAAAGTTACATCAATATTATGTGTTATTAAAAATGGACATACGTTCGTTTGAATGACATCAATGTTAGTAATATCCACTGGTATATAAAATATCCAATCAATAAATTTCAATTTGCAATGCTTAATTCAGTCATATTCATCAAATAAAAACTGTCTGTAAAAAGATTCAATGCAGCCGGTGTAATTTGACGAAAAAGATTATATTTTATAATAGATTAACATCGAGAGAAAACTTCGGTTTGGACACCTGTCTGCCGCTCCGGTTCTCCACTAAACTTGATCAAAATCTAAACTTAAAAATAAAAGACTTTGAATACGAAATCTAGACATTTTGAATATTTTATTATCTGTTTTATTTAACAGATACTACATTTTACGCATACAGTGTTTCGATATAAAGTACTTATTATAATTAGCTTTAAAACTTAAACAAGGTTTTGAAATTTAACCAAATCTTTATCTGTCTACATTTATTCATATTTGTGTGATATTTCTAAACCCTGGTGGTTATGGTTAAAGAGAATTTAAAGAAACAACTATCTATACATACATTTCATAATGCTTTTTTAAATTATGGACTAAAAAATGAATTATTCAAAATTATTAAAGCCATCCGTACACTGTGAAAAAAAATCTGTAACCATTACAAGAAAAAAATTTTGTAAAAAACTTTTCCTAGAAAATTTCTAGTAAATAATTACTAAAAATAGTAAAATCGAACTCCGGTCTTCCGCGTGACAGGTGGAGGTACTGACCACTATACTACAGAGGAATAGCAGACGGCCGAAACCCGGGATCGAACCAGGAACCTTGAGAAGTTCAGTCTAACGCTCTCCCAACTGTACTATTTTGGCACACAGATTGTCAGGAAATGATAAGTGAAATTCATTTGAAACAATCAATTGGTCTCGAATCACGATCGAAGACCACGATTGGTTTGAAACAATTGCAAATACTAGAATTTTTTTTGTAACTGCAGAAATGAAGATTTCTGTTCAGAATTACAAAAACTTTTTTTGTAAAATCGGTTATTTCTGTAACAATACTAAAAACATTTCTGTATGTTTACAGTATTTTTTTCTCAGTGTAGCCAGAATCTTCTTCAAAATTTATAGGTATAAAAGAATTATAAGTAGTGTTTCTTTGATTGAAAATAATTTATAATATTCTAAAAAAATAGCTTAAAAAGTTTTGATTCATACAAAAACTTGGAATTTTGAAATATTTATACGAACAACAACAAAAAAAATACTTCAATGTAGGGTAGACTAAGCAGTGAATGAACGCTTAAGAACAATTACTTTTAAGAAAATTCATACATTTTAAGAAAATATAGCTTGTTGGTTTACGACAATGTGGACACATCTGTCATCATATATAAATTCTACAAAAAAAGGAGGTGACACTTTATATTGCATTGCTTTGGGTCTTTTGGGGGTCCAAATAAAAAGTGGTACAAAAGCCAAGTGAATGAACAGTACTTTTACCAGTGAATGAACGCAAAAATGTCCAGTCAATAAACATGTTGGATTTTAATTAATAACCAGGACAACCAATCAGATGTCATATAGATTCCTTCGAGATGAGAGGAAGTCAGTGCTGCCAATCCATCCAGTGAAATGATTTTTAATCCTTATTTTTTTAAATATATTTACAAACTGTTCATTCACTGGAGCCTGTTCATTCCACTGATCAGTCTACCCTAAATTCAATCTTTAGAATCCGGAAGTAAAACCCGTCAAAGCACTGTCGTTTTTTTTTCAGCCAAAAATATTGGCTTTGAATAATTAGATATTTTATAATTAGTTTAATTTTTCCCAAATTAAAGTTTTGTGCAGCCTCTTAACTCATTAGCTAAATAAATGATATTTTTGAAAAACAAAACATTATCCATAAATAAGCTTAAAATTTGATTTTGTTAAGTTTACAGTTTGGCAAAATTTCTTACCCTCAAAGGATTAAGATTTAAATGACTAATGTGAAAAATATTCAAAGCTACAAAAATGTCGAGTAAAAATTGGGCACCTAAACTGATACCAAGAAGAGAACGACCGGTCTTTAGACAAATTATACGGGCAATTAGACAAATTATAGGGCCACCTCATGAAAATATTGTATCCACAACAATCCAATAAAAAGCCTAGATATTAATTAGGCCTTATTATCAATTAAGCTTAACTGCAAAAGTAATTGGATAATTTTATTTATCGTAATTTTCCTCTTTTATTTTTCAGCAATATGGACCCATATTAGATGTAGAAATAATTTTTAATGAACGTGGTTCAAAGGTAAGTTTAAAAAATTCATTTTCAGCCTTTAATTACGAAATTAATTATAGATAAATTTATTTGGTTGAAATTTATTAATTAAAAATATTAACATTTATATCACTAATTAAAAATAAAGTAGCCAGAAGTAATTAATTTAAATCTATAGAATTTTTATTTTCGACAAAATGTCTATCAGTTTGTAATTTATTTTTATAACTAACACAATTTAAGAAGCTGGCTGAAATACTAATTATTTAAATTTGGCTATTTATTTGTTGGTGTGGCAGATTAAACAAATTATTTGGTATTTAAAAAAAATATCAAAACAGTTATTATTTTTAAAATATCTTATTACAGTTACTATTGGGTAACTGCACCAAAGTGAATTTTAATGAAAAGGAAATATTGGGCACAAAAATATATGAAGAATAAATCAAATAGTTCTATAAATACAAAATGCCGCTGCCATTATGTATTTCCTTTACCATACAATTAATTTTATTAGTTAAGCGTTAACGCCAACCAAAAAATAAATAATAGGGAAAAACTATAAAACAATTTTTAACTGTTTAAAATTTTTTTAACTTAAATATCATAATCTAATAATGGCACTTATTTGAAGCATTCATATTTCTTTATTTAACTAGAATATATAATTTACAAAAAGTTAATGTCATTAAAAGTTTAATTGAATAATATTTTTTAAAAATTTGATTATATAAAAATGTATTTTTAATCATATAAATATGCTGATAACTTTAGTAATTATATTTAAACTTTTATTCTTCTATTTATTCTAAAAACACATTTGCCCTTTTTCATTTGGGTAGAATTATTATGAAATTTAATTACCAAAACACTTTTTAATATTATTTCTTAAATAAATATTTTATTCTTCCTTGAAAGATAGCTTTGAAGGCTTGAAAAAACAAGTGCTCTAACTATTAAAATTCAAACAGCATACTATCACAACTTTTATATTATATTAATATAATAATTTTAAAAAGTGTTTTGCATTGCTGATTAAATTCAAGAGACTTTACATAAACTGAATTTCATAACATTTTCTTTTGATTTTATTAGTCAAAAAGAAAATAAATGCATAAAAATGAGATTTGAATAACGTGATGCAGTCTTCTTAAAGAACTCTCATTTACCAGTTTATTATTTCAATTTAAATAACAGCACACAAAAACAATCATATCATTTTTCTCTATTCAGTTTTTTCTTAAAGTGGAAAATTATATAAATATAAGTATTATATTTCTACTACTTGTACAAAGTTGTCTACATTTGAGTTTTAAAAACATTACTATAAAAAAGTCTTAAGTTACTAGCAGCATAATATTTTGTTGTTACTTTTGATTATTAAATTAACAAGAAAATTATTTAACTATCATTAATATATCTTATTTTGTTCAAGTCTATTCTGTCTTAACGAAATAATGTTAACTATTTTATTTGTTATGATTTTTTATTTCTGCCTTAGGATATACTTATAATTACAGTAAATGGCCTGATATAAGGTCTTAGTAAAATTTAACCAATTTTCTGATGTTAATTTTTGTTGCCTCGTAATTTTTATATTTCATCATAAAATAAGGAGGATTGACTCGTGTTATTTAGAGATTCAATTACGGGCTAGAACCTGACCCACAGCAAACACATTGATAAAAAAAATCTTATTTCAAATCATTTTGTAAACTTTTATATTCAGCTTATATAAAGTCTCTTGGAGTTTTTATGCTTACTTTGAATTTGAATGCGAATGTATGAATAGCTGGGCACTCTTATTAGAACATGTTTTTTGCCTGTTATGGTTTTGGTAAATCTTCTCATTTCATTTCTTTACACTCCACTTACTTAACATTAGACGCATGAGACTCTGCATGACTTACTTTCTGTATTCCTAATTTCTATAATCACGAGATTTTATATTATTTCATCATTATCAGTTAAACTTATCTTTTTCACCAATGCCAGTTTAAACTGAAAATGATCGAAAAAAGCATTATAATTAACTTATAAAATAGAATAAAAATATATAGTACAGAAATAATTGTCTGACAATATATTAAATAGCTTTTAGATTTATTATTTCTCTCAAATTATATTTAGAATTTCTTTATATGTATTTCGGAAACATAAATAATAATTCTTTTCCTCGGTCTTTATTAAATTCCATACGTTATATGCTATTTGCTGTTTGCGATAATTTTTCAGAATCGACTGGCATTAAATATTTTGTACGAGAGTACTTAAATGATAAAAAAGAAACCCTCTTAATTTACCCTGAATCCACCTTAGTTATTTTGAGTGCTTTCCGAAAAAAAAATGATTTTTTAGAAAACAAACTGAAATAATCTAAATTTATAAATTTTCGTTTGAAAAATAATACTTAGTATCAAAAGTGGTTTTATTACTGCCAAATCGGAATTCTCTGAACATATACGTAATTATTCGATTATATTTTAAACCGAAGACCTTTGACATTAGTTGAATAATCCAGAAGTAATGATATTGTTATGTGCATCATTTTTATTTCATTGGTAATATCATAAATAAATAATCATTTCATTAAAAACGGTAAATAATATGCTTCACATAGAATAACTTGTGAAAACTTTTTATTGACATTCTAAATTATTGTAACATAATTATCCGAATTCTTTTATCATTTCTAAAATAATAATTTTTATTGTTAACAATGGCGGAAGAGAGACCGGGGATAGATTTCATGATTTTTCTTTTTGGTTGAATATTTTTAGATGTTATATGTTTTGCTCGCAACGGGATATCTCTCATTGGCTTCTTTACACTATTGACTACAATTGAGCGATTTATTAATTTTTTCACCAAAAAAATATAGTTTTCGACAGCAAATGTTTAATTCCCAGCTTGTTGAGCATCGAAACGTGGCTAATACACGAGGCACATTTTCCCAAGTTTTACTTCGAGGCAATGTTGGAATTCGCGCCTGGTTAAAGGCTTGAAAACTGTCCCTTTTGCAATATTTGGACTTTATTAGTTCGTTGACAAGTTGATATTTAAGTTACTTTGAAATCAATTGCATATCTATGTAGAGAGAAATGAACCACATTTTACTACACGCAACTATAAAAACAGTTTAATAATAGTACGTCAAATTTAAATTTAATATGAACAGGAAAATTTACATTACGTTAAAAGTCTAACGACAAACCAAGTTAGTATGTCAACTTCATCTGAACAAAAATTTCTGAATGCGGTTCAAGATATGTTAATTTATTAATCAAGTCATCAGTTGGCTATTGGCTCACACTCATTTCCAATCTAGGGCCAGGTGAAAGACTTACCCCATGGGGAAACTAGCCCCAGTTACCCTTTCAGAAAGATATATGCTAAATATTTCAATTTCCAATACATCTGCTAAGTGCAATTTATTAACAAATCAAAACACCAATTTAGATAAACTTAAATAATATTATTTTCTAAGCACTCAGGTTTCTTTTTATATTTAGTTACTTCCAAAAAAACCTCCCACCCCATATTTTATTTTTTACGTTAAAATGATCAGGCATATCTAGGTAAAAGCAAGGCCCAAAAAAACAAGTTTATTTAACCATAAAGCACCAACAGTCACGAAAAATTATCAAACTTTCTCAGACGACTGTCGAAAACAGAGCAGAAAATTTATAATTATGTTCAAACTAATGGAAATAATTTGCCGATGTCCCATTAATGATATAGGGAGAGAGCGTTGAAAAATCTCCGAAGCGGAAGTGATTTCTCCGAATTTGGCGAAGTAAAATTACTTTCCCAGACTCGATTTTCTTATTCGAAAAAATAATTTGGCCGGAGTTTCCGAGAAAAGAACTCGTTATACATTTCGATCAGGAGAAGTTTTATTTGATCTGAGGTAATAGGAAAATTGACTTTGATGTTGCATCAGCCATCGGTTATTACTCGTATGACCGTAAAATATTTGTATTGATGACTTGAAAGTGATTATATCGTGAAAAAGATTTGTCTTTCAATGAATCGAAAGACAAACAAGAACCCACCTTACTATTAAAAATGTCGTTAAATTTAATTGGAGGGTGTCAAGTACTGTAAGTAATTGGTTTTGAAGACGCTTTACGAGTAGGGTTTAAATTTAATAACGGTACTAAAATTAAATAACCGTAATATTAAATTATTGGGTGCACTTAAAGTTTAAAATAGTATGTTTTAAGAATATATATGCAACATTTTAATAAATTAGTTTAAAATGATACTAAAGAAGAGCTGATGTTTTTAGTATCGATTCATAGGAGTATCAATGTCATGGGAGTAAAGCTCTCAAAGTAATTGCTTTCAGGATATTACTTACTATTCTGTATCGCTTTTAAAGATCCAAAATGGTTATACCGTATTTTAACTTATTGTTGAAAGTACTGAAATCAGTAATATGGATATATAGGCCTTTTATTAATGCTTTATTTGTATTGCTCATGAACGTATTTAAAAACAACACCCTTACGCAGGTTCAGATAATTTCCGTTTCTTTAAGAGAGTTATTGTTATTGTCAAGCAGAGCAAATTCTGTTTAAAATACGGAAACGTTACGTTTACGGAAACGAATGAATAGGTACATGGATATGCAAACGTTTTTGCCAAGTAAAATGCAAACGAAATGAAAATTGATAAATGGCTTAGCTTCAGGAGCAATCCGAACCCACAACCTTAAAGTAACAAGTGTCGTGCCAACTCAGTCACCGAATTTTTCAACAGCTTGAATCTATATGAAGCAATCCTGTTATTAACATATCTCCTAAATTTCGTAATTGAGATCAAATTTTTAAAAAAAATGGCTATAAACCGAAAAGCAAGCGAAAAGGTTTTAAACCGTTATCAATACGGTATTTGAAACAGGGGCGGGTTTCTTCTACACTGCTGGCATAAATCCGAAATTTCACCTCGCATGTATCATGCCTTATTTCTGTCTTACTTCTCCCGATAAAATGCCTGATCACTTTAACAAACAACAAGCACTGTGCCATATAACAGACTAGAAAATGAGATTACGCATGATCGAGTAGTTGTATGAATGGAGATTGAATGGATGGTTGAAACTCGATGATTTTCATGAAATTTCCAAAACTGATGCAGATATTTTTCTCTTAGTGGTACATGTTCTTCCGCAGGAAATGCACGGATTTTAATGCATGTTTTTCTCTTGTCTTTTGTCTTTTCATGCATGCAGGGGTTCGGTTTTGTTACATTCGCAAATAGCCTCGATGCTGATAGAGCACGTGACCACTTGAACGGCACGGTGGTAGAGGGACGAAAGATCGAGGTGCATGAATTTTTATATCTCGAAGGCTATGTCCACACTCCAACAATCAAAACAAAAACTGACAACAAATGCGCGCGCATCCGCATACAATTGTACAGGCATGAGCACGCACCTACCTCTATGCGCGCATGCCTGTACAAATTGTATGTGGATGCACGCATGTGTTGTCAGTTTTTGTTTTGATTGTCGTAGTGTGGACATAGCATTAAAAAAACTTCTTTGTTATATGAATTTGTGATAATGGCACTTTCACATGTTTTACCATTGAATTTTCGAGCTGCTTCACTGTGTAGCTGAAAAAGTTTAGGTATGGCGTCGAAGAAATGTCTATCCATGCATAATGAGTTATGGGAAAGTATCTTTTCGAATCAGCCGACGTAATTTCGTCAACTATGAAAACTGTACTACACTTGTAAATTAAATTTGTAAAAAATTTTAATATGTAGATTATTAAATTATATCCAATAATTTTGTCTTAGAATTAAGTTCCGAATGACTAGGTGGGGAAATAATTTTTTATTAATAAAATTCGGCTTTATATGTTCAAAATTCACCTATATTATAACAGCATTAGAGTTCGAATACATACATTTTAAAAGTTTAAATATTAATTTACGACAACAAATGTTAGTATTTTAATGCAAATCCAAGAAAATCTCAACGTTAAAAATAATATATGAAAACAATTTGTTTAAATTAGAACCATCGATAACATTAACCCTTTATTTCTGAAAAATTTATTTGTGCATCGTAAAAATTTATGCAATAATACTCCATAAAACAGTAAACAGCTTCATTTTTTTTCTCCACTTTAACGCTACATCCCAAAAAGATATTACTCCTATTTCTGGTGTAATGTTAAATAAAATCAGAAAAAACTTAATACTACTCATAGCTTCAAGGAATATCATCCCTATAAATATGTTTACAGTGCCACGAAACAAAACGAAATATAGCCTTTAAAAAATTTAAAGTTTCATGTTTAAAAATTTTAACTTATAAAAAACAGGGTTATTTTTAATAATTGATCAGTTTTTATTGTTTTTGAATAAAAATATGATTTTAAATTGTATTAAGAGCGTAGGCTGAATAATATTTTTAAAAACAAGTGCGTAATCACTTAATCTCTTCGTAGACTGATTAAAAGTTTCGAAAAATCTAGAAATTGTACGGTTATCTATAGAGAAAAAATAACACGGTTAATTAAGTTTCACAGTAAAAAGTTGTTTTGATACCACACAAGTTTTTTAATTTAATCGTACATGACAAAGTGGATTTAAACTAACTTAAACTAAAATATAATCTTTTCTAAATTTTATTGTTTTTAAACATTCGAAAATTCGTATCTTGAAAGATTTTAATTGCTTTTGTTTAAACCTATGGAATTCCTATTAGCTTAATTTAAAAAATTACAGTTGCTTTGAACTGTGTTCAATAATTTTTGCAAAAAATTCACGCATAGTACTAATTAATTGAGTACATTTTTAAGGAAGCTTTTTACGTCTTAATATTAATTTAATAAATGTTGTTAATTTTTTTAACGGCACAATATAATCCTCTGCGAATTAAAACATAAGTATATAGTTATAAGTTATAAATGGAGTGAATTCGTCGGAAGCTGGAATTCAAAAATCTGTAACGTATAACACTTTCTAAGAAATTATACATTGAGCTACGTTAAAAATAAAAAAAAATGTGCATACCTGCTAGTTCAAAGAACTAAGAAAATTCAACCATAATTATAAAATCAATATAATTCTTGTTTTATGACATATATACGTCATTTGTGATGTGACAAACTATTTTTCCAATATCTATTACAAAAACGGCTGCTTCGAAAAGACAAAACTGTTAGAAAATTAAATATTCTATAAAAAGCAATTAAGGTTATTTTTTATGTAAACTTTATGCATTTTTATGACAAATGCAGAATATTTTTTGTAAACAATAAAACAAAACTATAATTTTTAATCGATGTTGAAATCAATTTTCAGCAAAATGAATACAGTGCATCTCAAAAGTTAATGGACAAACTATTTATTTTTTATTTTAAAAGCTAACTAAAAGAGTTTGAAACACGTAATGAATTATGCATTAAACTTTGTAAATAATGCAAACAATAATATACCCAAACAACTTTCGTCTGTCATAGATTTACAATTAAAAATTAAAGCAAAAATTTATCTTCCAAAATTTATCGAACCCTTATTTATTTGGACATTTCAAACTTTTTTCATTAATATTAAACCAGTGATATTTGTATAATTCTAATGATTTTGGGCTTACTAGCATAGTGAGAATAGCTAAAACTTTGAGATTTGTCGTAATTTTCGATAAATCCAGAAACTTTCTTGCCGGCGGCCATCTATTCAGTATGGATTTTGAAACAGAAACTGTTATTTATCTTAAAAGTTAACCGCACAGACAGTTTCTGAGTTGGAACTTTTATCAAGATCTCTGTCTTGCACTTGAGGCTTATTTCTTTTGTCACCCACTGAGGTATTTTGTTCAAATATATTGTCAAATTTTGACAACAGTTAGTAAATACAAATCCTGCTGCTTCCAATTTTTCACTTACAATGTCCTCAATTTTTACAAGAAGCCTTCAAACGACCGATATGAAAAATATCCTTTTTTCGAAAAATGCAATTTACGAGGAACCTTTATAATCAATCTTAAATGGGGAAAGACAGATTCACTTAAATCTTAGACCTTCAAAGGTTTCATCTTTCAAGTAAATTAATATTTTTCAAATTTTAATAAAATATCAGCAGCATTTTTTTCATTATTATTTTTTAAATCTTAAATATATGACATCTGAAAATCGGAGTGCATTATTGTTTTTCTTACTTACATAGATACAGAATTTATTTCGTCTATCACACTTGTTTAGTTAACTCTTGAATTTGAAAAGTTAAAAGTTTTTCTACAAACTGTGGGATGCACTGTAATTTGTTTCAAAAATACTTTTTTTGCTTTTTCTCGCTAAATTTTAAGCTTAACCTCTTAACGCTTAAACCAAATTTAGGATGTGCATTTTTTGTCTTCAAGTTATAATTTCTGCATATCTAAGCCAAATCAATATTTGAATAAAAAGTGTTAAGCAATTATTAGCAATAAATTACTGTGCAGTTTTGACAAATGCAAACTGCTACCAGAAGGATGTGCGCAATGTACTACGTTTTTTAAAATTTTATAAAGTAATAAATTGTTGTTCAATTTAAAAAAAAAGATGTTTATGAGCTCTTTTAACTGAACCACAGTAATTCGGCAAAATTCTGACATGGGCGTTAAGAGGTTAAAAAAAGTTTCCACTAATGCATCGAATGTAATATGTTCTTGTTGGTAGCTTGAATGTATATATAATTGGCCTTTTTTATCACTGTATTGCTTTTAGTTAACGGAATGTATTGGTAGCTAGTCTGCTGTTGATGGCAAATTTCACTGCCTGAAGTTACTATAGACTTGATAAGTAGCACGTTGTTATGCAATAGGATTGACATTTCTTTTGCTAATTTCTACTTGTAATTGCAGCATCTAGCAATACAGAATCATGAATAGGCTACTAAAAATTATTTAAAATTACAACGATAGCAGTTATATTCAAATACAATTGCAGCAAGCAAACATAACAATTTCTAAGCAAACATAACAATTCAAAAACAAATTTTACATTTCTGTACTATGAACACAACAAACATAATACAAACGAAATTTACTTTGAATATTAATGGAGAAAAGTAAAAAAAAATACTTTATTTTAATGTACTGCCAGTTAATAATAAATATCAAATTACAATTAATAATTAATATATTAATTTAAGTAAATCACTTTTAATTTATTAAAATCAACAAGCATTCGAACGTTTGATTAAATAATTTTTAGTGTTTAAATATAATTCAAAGATATCTAATGCCTTAGTTTTTAATTTTTAATTTATGTGAATGTATTGGTTTTTGATGGGGGTTGAAAGCATTTCCCCAGGTATGGGAATCGTTATAGCAGCAAAATAATTTTTGATTTAATTTTGGATGTTTTAAAATGCCACAAAACGTTCTTCCGATGGTGATACTGTATTTAAACTTTTCAATTAATAACCAAATAACAGGCTAAAAGTTTAATTGGTGCCTAGCAATTACAAGTTTTAAAAACTTTTTACAGACTCTAACCAGTTTTAAAGGATTTTATTAAAATAAAAATATTAATTTATTTCAATTCAATATTTTTTTTAATTATAAATACCCTTACGGAAATATAGTACAGGAGAGATAGCATAATTTGATACTTTATAACATTCTTGACTACTTCTTTGCCTGGTAGCATTTAATGTTTGAGAAGATGATGGACAAATCCAACAAAAAAAAATCCTTGCCTTCTTCACATACTTTTTTTTTATATATCGAAACCTTTTGGACGAAAAGTCCTTAAAAGAATAGCCACAAATTATTTTTTTCAATAAGATGTGTCAGTAGCCAGCAGCTTTTCTTCAAATGTTTGCTACGTTCATCAGCACCAAGTCGAGCTCAAACTTTTCAGCTAGAGCCAATCCTATTTAGGAACATTAACAAATGTCAAGGGGCAATGAATTGCATCGTGAAATGTATCAAAAATATTCGGGATAATTCAATTTCGAAACAAAAACATTTTTAGCAGCTTGCGTTAAAATAATAAGTTACTGTTCAAATAAATGCATTAAAGTATCATAAATAAGTTATCCCTTTCACATAACAATCATTCTAATTATTGTTTTTTGAAAACAAAAACGTAATGGAGAATTTATTCTAGAAACAAATAAAGACGAGTTTCTTTTTTTCTTCTGTAAACAGAGAAATTTAAAATGTTTTTTTTTTCTGCAGAATTGATGCGAACCTTTATTCAACTCATCTAGGGTTTTGCATTTTTAAATATATTGAAACAAGCTTTTTCTTTTCGTGAAATAAGTTATTTAGATAATTGATATATCTGAGAGTTTTTTATTAGACACATTCCAAAGTAAGCCTCCAAATAAAAATATTTTTAATTAATTGCCTCACCTTTTCAATTAATTAGTTTTTTTATTACTGAAACATTTTTTTAAGAATTTTAGGAACTCGAACGTCAAATGAATTCAAAGAAAATTGTTTAAAGAATTTTCAAAAGGCGAGGATTATAAACTTATTTTTTCAGTTAATCAATTTTAATTTAAAAACACTAAGCAAGCACCAGTTCGATTTTAAAACAAAAATATTCATTCATATTTAGACAACTAATTAAAAGTAATCAATGACAAATGACAAGTGCCAGTGATTGCGCCCTCTAGGAGGGAGAGTGTAGGCTTTATAGCCCATTACCCAGCTCGCAAGAAGAGACAGTCGCAAGAGACACACAAAGAAGGACGACACTAACACATAAACAAATAAAAACATTTATTGACAAGCACAAACATCCATGCCTTTGGATTCGAACCCGAGCCCAGCAGCTCCAAAGGCTAGTACACTAACCACTGCGCCAGAGGGCCGGCATTAAAACTAATCAACTTAACAATCAAACAAATTTTACAAATTAACATTTTAACTGAAAAGTATTGTGTTCGATAAGGAACGATGAAATACCAAATTGGATTTCAAAACTTCTGGCATTAAAAATAGCCATAGATTGTATTGCTAGATGCCTATGTGTGTTGTACAGCGGAAGAAAAGAGTGTCATTGTGTGTTATCATTGGTGCCTTTTTTCATCTCTCAGAGCATTCAGAGATAAATACAATGCTGCCACGAGGCGGCACCAGGTAAGATGCTTGAAAGCCAAACCCAGATTATAATCTTGAACTTCGATAAGCAGCATTTTGCACAGCCAATTTCACTTATGAGGGATGGTCAGTATCCCCTTATACCCCTTTACAACTTCTTCAGATGGAGCTGATTTATGTTTTTCATGGCTAAATGTTAAAGTTTTGATAGAAAAAAGTTGTCTTAACCCTCTAATGCATACTGTTGCCATATGGCAACAGGCAACAAAATCCACTTTATTCTATCAAAGTAGAGCTCTTTCTCGACAAATCTGTGCTTTTTTTCATTTATTATATTTTATTTTGAAGTTTTAGTTACTAATAACCCTCATAGAGAGTAGTAAAAGTGTATTCAAAATTAAAGATTGCAGGTATTACCTATTGAAAAATTACGTCTTTGGCAGCATTCAAAGTATAATAATATTAGTTCTTAATGCAAATAAATTGTTTTGAAAAATAATTATAGATCAAGAGAGTTATTTTAAAACATATTTAGTGGTTTTCTAATCCCTCTTATCAAAATTGGAATTTTTTAGTTGGTTTTTGCCATATGGCACAAATTTAAGAAAAGAAATCATTGAAATTCCATTGCAGTTAATTTTTTTTCAGTATTTTTCTCATAATGTATGAGTATTAAAGATGCAATATTTTTTTTTGGGGGGGCAGAAAAAAAATTCATGCATTACAGGGTTAAACGGTATCAATGACGGCAGCTCCTTAAATACAATGTCATTTTTTTTTTTCAAATAAACGCCTGATACTTGTCAGCTGTTTCTCTTTCGGTATTTTTTAAAAGCTTGGACATTCTTGGTTTATAATTGAATAATTGTGTATTTCAGGTCGTAAAGATATCTAATCCATAAATCTTTAATTTTTTTTTAATTCTAATTTCTGCATGTGTATTGGTTTTTTATGTTAACAGTTTTTCCCCGGGTACGGGAATCGTCATAGCAGCAAAGTAAAACAAATGTAACAAAAAATTATCATCTTGTTATTTAATTTTGGGTGTTTTAAAATGCCACAAAATGTTCTTCAGGTGGTGATACTGTTTTTAAACTTTTCAATTAATAATCAAATAACAGGCTAAAAGTTTAATTTCATGTTTGATTTATTTCGATGTTTTAGCGATTCTTATCCCTAGTAAAAAAAATTGGGGTAACATATCAAAGCAATATTTTTGCAGAATTTAAGTTTTCAAAATTAATGCATTAGGTCTAAGGGACTGGCCATCTCTTTTATAAACTTAACATTCAATTTTTGATCATTCAAGTATTTTAGTTATGGAGGAATTTCATTTGAGGAAAGGTCAATTTTTGTGACATTTTCTAATCGGTATCTGCAGAGTTCTTTACTAAAGGCAAGAATTTAATGCTTTAAAAATCATAGAACAACGTTTTTATAATTGTGTATCAAAAGTGGCGCGAAAAATGATTTTTTCATATTTTGTAAACGCATAAAAGTTAACTCATAACTCACTTTTATTAATCTTTTATAAGTTATTTTCTAAACGTTATCTGTTACGTTTCCCTTTTTTTTTTTTTTGGCTTTTTGCCACTGACAAAAGCATTCTGAAAACTTTAGCATTGTCAAAGGGACTAAAAGAATATACATTTTGCATAAAATAAAAATATTATTATTTTAAGATATTATATTCAAATCTAGAAAAAAAATTTAAACAAACAAATGCATAAAAATATAATTTAATTGGGTTATTTTTAAAATTTAATATGCATAATTTTTTACTCATTCAAAATATCTTCCACAAATAAACAGTGCAAATATTTCAATTTAAATTTTAAAAAGGATTGATAAATAGAAATTCATGTTTAGTACGAGCGTCAAAGAGAAGCGTCTTTTCTTCTTCACCCAAGACGTCAAAAAAGGGGATAATGTATATGTAATGTATGTTTGATAAATGATAGATGATATATAAATTCACGAATTTAAGGGGGAATGGGGGTGCAGGACCGGGGGTCTCCAAACTCAAGTGCCTCAATGTTAATCCAATGGGGAAAAATTATTTTCTTTGCCACATTTCTCCGGCTGTATTGAATATTTTTGCAAGCGGACTTTTTTAGGTGATAAATGTAGCTGACTTACAGGTCTCTATATTCCCACTTTTTGAAATTATTACGAATATTTTTTTAATATTCAATAAATTATTTTACACAAAATATTCGAAGCAATTTCAAAAAGTGGGAAGATAGAGACCTGTAAGTCAGCTACATTTATCACCTAAAAAAATCCGCTTGTAAAAATATTCAATACAGCCGGAGAAATGTGGCAAAGAAAATAATTTTTTCCCATTGGATTAACATTGAGGCACTTGAGTTTGGAGACCCCCGGTCCTGCACGCCCATTCCCCCTTAATACTAACAACTTTATATATTTTACATGAAAAAAATTATATTAATAGTATCTTCAAATGAAAATTAATAATTCACTTTATACTAAAATACATATAATGTACTCTGCTATAACGCAATCGTTTTCGTGAACATACTTATAAATAATAAATAATTCGAATTATTGATTTTTTTAAATTCAAATGAAAAAATTCACTTTGTACCACCTATATAAATATTTTCCTCCATAAAAATTTTTAAGCATGCAACTAATAAAACCAACCATACATCTAAACATGTTCTCACTGAAATGGAGTGCAAACATGCTGCTTATCGTCTCGTCTTTTTGATAAAAAGGATATGTGTGCATCGGCTAAATTAAATTAAATATACTCTGCTGAAACTCCTTCGTTTTTCGTTAACATGTTTTGAAAAAATGAATCCTTAGAATTAATGTTATTTTATAAATATTTTCGATATGCGTTTATTGAAAACTAATCCTTTTAATAGCATAAAGTTATATTGCTTTGTATTTATAAAAATGAAACAAATTATAAAGAAGCAGCTAAAAAAATTCATTAATTTTGATAGATGCTTCTGAATATAAATTATGTATATTTTTTAATTCCAGGACCAGTTACAAATACAATTTTAGAATTTTTTCATGTATGTTAGAAAGGAAATGTAATGTAACGCAAAGTTTTAAATATACACATCCTTAATGTAATTTTAATTAAATAAGTCTGCAATTTGGACATTCCATTTTTAATTTAGTTTAATTAATATTAAATAATTAAACAAGTATATTTGTATGAAAATATTTCTAATCTTGAATACTTTTTTTTATTTGTTTGGCTACAATTCATCAAAAATTTTGATTATTAATTCAAGTATATATATGGTAAATTTTAAACAAATATGAAAAATTTGGAAAATAAGCTAACAATAGTTAAAAAATAGTAATTAAAAATCCATACAAATTGTATTTTTGTGTTTGTATTGTGTGTATTTCGGAATTTTTTTGTCTTCCAATAGCACGTTTAAAAACTTTATAATGTATGTTGGAAAACTAAGCGTTTATTAAAAGGTTTACGTAAAATGTCAAACAAAAAAATAACGATATTTATAATTTTTAAACGCTATCATATTTATGTTTTCAAATGATAAATTCCTAGATAGAACTATAAAATGCATCCATAACATACATGAAAAAAATTAACCATTAATAATAAATGCTATGGGATTATATTTAAATTTTTGTTGTAAAAGGCTATAAAATGAAAGCTACCAGTCAAAATTATTATATTTTGTCCTATGAAATATGAAATCCTAAGCAATTTCAATCGTATTGATTAGAGAAAAACAAATTAACAATAAAATAATCGAGAAATGTGTAGAAAAGAAGTTATAGCATAAAATTAAGACAAAAGTATTTTCAAATGTTGAAAGTAGAGAAGTAATAGCCATGTAAGGACTTCAAAATAAAATATTATCCGGTATTTTTAACTTAATTTCTTTGCAAATATTGAATTATTCTTGCCCAATTAAAAGCAATTTTGTCTAGATAGTTTTGTGTCAAGGTTTTTGCGCGTGTGAACAATATTTTGCATTTTGCAGCCTTTTAATGAAGTAACATTTCTTAAATTCTCAAAATGTATTAGTGATTGCACAAACATCACGTTAATGATGAATAATGAATATTCACTTACATGCTTTTACTCACTCATTTTCTATGTGTAGGTAAACAATGCAACTGCAAGAGTTCAGACGAAGAAACTACCTGCGATTACAACAAATGGTAAGACGAAAACGACAATTGATGAAAGTGAGTATACAATAAGTTTATTTATTTATAACATAAACTAAGCATAACATGTAAATCTTAATAAGAAATGAACTTTGTGCTTTATGAACTTATAAATTTATATTAAGCATTAAAGGAATCTCTATATAAATTAATGTACCGTAAAATATAAATAATTAAATATGAATCAAAGTGTTATCTGAACTCTTTTTAAAAATTGTCTCCTGTACAAAGTTATCCCATCCAAGAACGGTCGTTTATTTATTCAAGCACTGAAATATAAAAAAGTTATATATTATACAAAAGCTCTGTTTTATTCTTAATACTATGTTACAAAGATCAAAAACTATATTTTCTTAGGCTAATTTATTGTATATATCATACAAGTAATATAAAAAGGAGTATTTTAAATTTAAAGATTACATTTTACACACTATACAACCTCTTTTTTCTTCTTAATAAAATTGTATGAATAACGAAAAATCTATTACTTCTAGTTTACAGTTAATATAAACTTATCAACTCATTTTCAGTTTTTTAATATACTAGCAATCTGTTAACTGTTTAATTGGCTCTTTTTGGTCTCGCCATATATCCTCATATCTCTATTTAAAAAAAATATTTTTTCAAAACAAAAAGCCCTTTGCAACTATATTTTCTTGAATCTAAATGAATAATTATGCGAATACATTAAAGTGATGTTTCCCAAATAATAATTTTATCATTATCCCCAGTGGCAGCTCTTAGAGGTGTGGCTCTGCAGAGAGGACGGGCAAGGGGTGCGTTCGCCACCGCCTTTGCCCGTCACCCCTCCCCTTTAACAGCTGCGACAGCATTACACGGATACACGCCGTACGTATATACCTTTGTACTTTTTCAATAATATAATTATTTTAAATTGTTTTGTGCTATTTATTGTTCACTTTTTGTGATTAATGAGATATTTAAAAGTTAATTATTGATTGGAGACGCTGTTTTGGAATTGTGTAAAATTTAAATGACCGGAATTTTGTGCTTATTGAAATTTTTGGTTTCATTATAAATAATAAAAGCGTAAGTTTCTCATTACGTCTTTAATTTTTCACAATAGCTAAATAATGGATAAACTAAACTAAGCTCCTCGGCGCAACAGCTCATTACTGGGCCAAGGCCGGCCATGCCCATTTCAGCTTTCCTGACCTGGGGCTCTGGGTTGCAAGACAAGTGTTCCAGTAAAGTGGTCAGCCTCACGCGGTACCCCCAGTGTTTAGTTCCCAAGATGCTTGGTACCCATTTTATCGACCCACTCAAGGAATGAAAGAATGGGTCATCCTCGCCCAATCCGGGATTTGATCCTTGGAACTGTGGCGTGGCAATGCGAAGAACTACCACTTAGCCACTGGGTCTCTCTATATACTGTATAGATGTTCCATTCTTCAGTTATTCCATCAGAAGCCTAAAAACTTTATATGACTAAATTAAAAACTATATTGGTTTAATTCAAACAGGCTCATGCTACATCGTGGAGTCTACCAGGATCCATTCCTTGCTTATGCAGGAGCTGAACGCTATCAACTTCCGGTAAGCAAATACTCTCTGCTTTGTTTCACCTTCAGAGGTAAAAATGACATAGAGATTCTAGGCGTAAAAAATAAGTGAAAAGGTCTGAAAGTGGCCAAATTGTCAAATAAAAAAGCATCTTAAGCTGATTTCTATACAAAACGCCTTATGTTCTTTAAAAAATCAATAATCAAAATTCAAAATTCAAAATATGATAATTTCTGCAGATGTATAATATCTGAACTTAAACGAAGTTTCCCATTGCACGAAAGATTACTAAAATTAGACAAGTGTCTGTTTGGCGTATAAAACTATTCTGGAAGCGATCACAATGGCTTCGCTTGGCGAGACGGTTTCGCATATGATTTTAACCAAGTAGAATATCTATTTTATTCTTACCTAAACAGCTAGACCTGATTTTTTATTATTCCAAAAGAGCAGGAAGCAAGAGCATTTTGGGATCGTTACTTGTAACTCACGGACAATTATTTATTCATTTTATGGAAGCAAAGTCGCTGAAAGTAAATTAGCTCACTTGCTGTGCTGCTGCTTTCGATTTCATAACTATAGTTCAGCTGCAGAGTGGTTTAACTTTATTTTCTATCTTTACACGAGATGATAAAAACTACTAATGAAATCCG
The DNA here is from genome assembly GCA_023701765.1 of Hylyphantes graminicola. Lineage (NCBI taxonomy): Eukaryota > Metazoa > Arthropoda > Arachnida > Araneae > Linyphiidae > Hylyphantes > Hylyphantes graminicola. The sequence continues at coordinate 29,572,019 of CM043117.1, read as the reverse complement.
TATTAGTGTAGATTGGCTAAAACCTTTAGTCGTGTTATATTTGAAGAGTCTAGTCGCGTAAATCTTGCCTTATTGGCGACTTCGTTAATTGAATTTACAATTGTAAAAAGTCGCAAATGAATGGCCCGGATCCTATATCTTGGGGAACGTTAGTTTTGCAATTAGACCCTTCAAATATTTATTCTACTTCAAACAACCGAAAAATGTCATTTTCATAATTAATCCTACTCCTCCGAAGTACTGTAAAGTGTGTAACACAATTTGATAATTAATGTGAGTCTAAAAACTATTTTGTCAATTTTTTCAATATAGAATTTCGTACCAACGGTTTTTTATAGAAAAATATAACATCCCGTTGAGAAGATAGCTAAGTACTGTTGCGAATATCTTACCAATAATGATAGTGCTTTTCAAGTTTCTTTCTGTTTCGACGAAGCTGGAAAAAGGACCTCCAAAGATTCAAGACAGATCACGTAGAATCTTCGACATAATCATTTTATGAATAGCTTATTTTTTACATAATGTAACCAAGAAATTTTGTGTGTGAACCAAGAAAAAAGTGTTTAAGTTACGTTATTTTCCGTGAAAAAGCTGGTGCCCGTTTTATCCAGTTTGATGTTCTGAAGCCTCATACATTATCACTCTGAGATTGTGTGTGATTGGGGTTTACTCTTGGGTATCAACCTTGTCACTTTACCTTAGTATAAACTAACTAAACGTGAATTGCTGTGTTAAAGCTCTGTAAAAGAGCTAGAAATAAGTAGCCAAAAACTTAACTATAACGAATTGACTTACTTCAGTGAGTCTCTGAAATGTAGAAATAAAAATAAATTATATTCTCAAACTTTCTGAACTTTTGCCAGAATTGAAAATTACAATGTTTAAATGAAAAATAACAAATGCTAGTTATAATAAAACGAAAAAGATAACAATTTATGTACTTCTCTTATTAGAACCGTGTATCTGAGTTAGGAAGAATTGAAGCTTAATGTTCATATCATTAAAAAGCTTTGATGGTTTTCCAACGCTCATTTGCTTAGTTGTAATGGCTTTTTCTCCCATCAATGACAGAAGTTTGGCACCATTAATTCCCTTAATTTACCAAGAGAATTTTTGTTACTTTAGCGAGAAAACCAAAGAATATTATCTAAAAATAATGAACAAAAAGTAATTAATTCAAAATGTTCTACTGAGTATAATAACTTAAGTTACAAAGTCCTGTATTTATGGGGTCTGGGGAACCCAGTCGGTTAGGCACTAGCCTAGCGTGCCAAAGGTACCAGGTTCGGGTTCGGGCATCGAAAAAATAACTGCCGACCGACGTGCAGCCAAAAAGGTCCGACGACGTCCCCGTGTAAACTAGTGCACGTTAAATATCCTTCTAAGTACTAAGGCTGCGTACGATGTCGCCCTTAACGGTTGCATTAGGTGCCTATTCAGGCGTTGGCTCGTCACTTGACCGTGGTTCTAAAATACGACTCCCGTCACCGATAGCCCTCTTGTACCTCTAGTGCGACGATAATTCAGACCTAACCTAACCTGTATTTATGTTAAAAAGACTGAAGGTACACTCTTAAAACAAACGAGTGAAAGTCTCCAGTATGAGAAGTGCATTTTCAACACTGGAAAGGAGTGAATATTAAATCAGACTGAGTTAAAATCACTCGTTTGGGTGATCCTGTCGGAGGTTTAACACACAAAGGATCTACTCCAAGAGGAGAAGTGAATTTTCCAGACTGGAGGAGTGAAAATCCCTCAGACTGAGTTGAAATCGCTCTTTCGTAATTAAGAGTGTAAACACAAAATTTATTCAATTAATGAGTTTTGTTAAATAAATTTTACCTAACATTTGCTTCAATTGAAAAAATAATTTTGTAGAAGTTAAATATTTTATAGAAGTTTCTGATCCCACAAAAGCCAAGTTTAACCACTCTCGAAAGAAATCCTTCGTAGACATTCTATATGCAAACATATTTTTCGAATAACTTATACTTAAATGTACGTTTTGCTAGGAGTTTTGAAAAAAACATCGTTTAACATTTGATGAGAGACCCGTCAATTTAAAGGATTCTGAGGTTTTAAAAGGTAAAAATACAATTTTTTTTCTGTGATGTGAATAGACAAACAATTTCTATTTGTTTCTTGCAATTAATAGGCTATTCTGAAATTTATTTGCTTTTTATGCTTTATAAAGTTATCATTGAAAGATAGAAAAAAAACCTTCAAAATTTGTTTGACTTTCTTGCTATGTCATTTTTAATGCAATTAATTAATTAGCTGCAATGGTAATTTCTACATTTTTGGAAGGTTTGAACATTCTAGTCCATAAAGGCAAAGTTAGATTTTAGAAAAATTGTAGAATGAAGTGAAAATTGTTTTGAGTGAATGAGATAAGAGAGATTGATTGAAGAGTGAAGAGATTAAGACCAATAATAGATATTTAAACTCATTCTGGGATCTAAAAAGAAAATTTAAAAGTAAGGTTGGATCAGTAAAACAGTACTTATTACTTAACCAGAACAACCTACCATTATTATTTATTTATACTTATTATTAATAAGTACGTATCATCATTTAAAAATGCCAATATAAAGCATTGTTTCGAATCACGCGAGGCCTATGTGTAAGACTAATGGGTTGACACATTAAAGCTTACTCCGAACTCTAATACATGAATGTACTTTGAACTTAATTCTCAACAATGATTCATCTCTAATGTATGTACATTATTATTACTAAAATCTGGTTTAAATCTACTGTACGAGTATAGGAATTATTCCTCTGCAAAAGCAATTAGAATTTGTTACATCAAATTTTCGCGGTTCGGTCTATAACTTTTAATAAAGAATAAGTAATTGTGTCTTAATGTAAAAATTGTTTTGGTACACTTAATATATTTTGGAATGTTTTCTTGAAGCCTAAATGCAGTTTATATAGCTTATTTAATTAACTAAACGTCAAATTTAAACAGTCGAACGAACTTATATGAAGCTTTTGAATAGACTTTTCAAAGCATGAGACTTAAGTCTTGGTGTTGTGTGTATTGTTCAATATCTCTAACTCCAAATAGTTCATAAAATGCATAAAAAATTATTTCCTCCAAGATGTAATCGCAGATAATGGTTTGACTATATAAAACTGAGAATTGAGATGTAACGGCTAGATTTTTATTTTATTTATGATTTCATACAGTTAACTTTCGCCAAATCACGTGGATTATCTGACCAGAATGAGTACAATATTAAATAATCTAGTCAAGAACATTTTGACTGAAATACGATATTCCAACTAGAAGATCTTAAAAATATCCAATTTGAACATTTTAAAAAAATAATTTAGATATTCGGTGAATTACGATTTTTTGAAATCCAAATGAAATTTAGCTTACCTAATCAAGATACCAAAAACCAAAAGGGGGATAAAATATAACCCCATTTGGCAACCATGATATATTAATTTATTTCAAGGACTAATTAACTCATTTGGAATTGAAAACACTTTAATTTCCTAACTTTTTCGTACCGTATGATTCAACTATTGTTTTATTAACTGTTCAATTAGTTGATTAGCCTCTTGCAGTCAAATTTTTTTTCTCTATCTCATATCGAGCATCTTAATTGTATTTTTAGAGAATTAATCAAAAATTTCACCCCTCATACTCACTCTGTTACTTATTTGATTCTGATAAATACTTGCAGTGAGGTGGAGATTCAAAATGTAGAATTATAATTTATAAGATCAAATATTTGAATTTGGAATTTGTACCGTCAAATTACTCGGTCTACAACGTTTAATGAATAAATGTAATTTTGTTCTCATGCATAAATTGTTTTATTACGTTTAAAATCTTTGTGAATGTTTTTTTTTTTTGAAGTATAAATAAAGTTTATATAACTGATTTAACTAATTTAACTAACTACTACAAGTCAAATTTATACAGTAGAACTTATTTAGAGCTTTTTAATGGACCTAACAAAGCGTGAAACTTTTAAACCTTGGTTGCGTGTTTTGTTCAGTGTTTATCATTTATCTAACTCTAACTAGCATATACTAGTTAGAGTTAGATCATATCTTGACATTTCATTACGACGGACTTGTAAATTATCATTGTTAGGCCATGTAAACTTGCAAACAGAGAAGATTTAGTCAGGAAAGGGTTGAAAGGCGCTTTGTTTAACTGAATTCATACCGCATTGCTATTCTCATAGTGTTTGCTAATTTCATCGAGTTAAAGTCATATCAATCTTAAGAAACGCATGAGGAATGTAAGATTAGATGAATCTTAACTCAAATTCAACAGTATACTGTCGTAATATAGTGTTAAGTTGATCTTCATTTGTTATGTTAAAAGTCACCAGTGAACAAACCGTCCAATATATCAGTGATGTGAAAAATGTGTATGTTAAAATACAGCATATTTGCAGTATATTCACAGCGCTTTCTGCTGTATTTAATAGCAGTTGCTGTGTAAACACAATTCATAGCACTATATTGCAGTTTCTCAGGTTGCGCACATGGGGGCTACGAGACCTGCCATGTCCTTGAATTACGTTGAATTATCGTCACGCTAAAGCTACACGAGGTCTATTGGCGACTATAGTCGTAATTTAGAACCTAGTCAAATAACGAGCCTGCACTTGAACAGGCACGCAACGCATTTTCTAAGGGCGACCTCGTAAGAAGTGTCAGGTCTTTGAAACATATTTAACGAGCACTACCCGAGGCGTTATTTTAGGCAGGCAGTTATTTTGGCAAGGTCTGGACGTGAACCTTGGACCTTTCGCAAGCAATTCACAAGATTTAACAGACTAAGCTTCCCAGCCCCACATTGTAACTTAAAATGTTAGTTACAGTTCTTTTCTTGAATGGACCATAATAAGTTACAGTTCTTTTCTTGAATGGACCATAATAAGTTACAGTTCTTTTCTTGAATGGACCATAATAAGCTACAGTTCTTTTTTTTTAATGGACCATAATAAGTTACAGTTCTTTTCTTGAATGGACCATAATAAGTTACAGTTCTTTTCTTGAATGGACCATAATAAGTTACAGTTCTTTTCTTGAATGGACCATAAATAGTTACAGTTATTTTCTTGAATGGACCATAATAAGTTACAGTTCTTTTCTTGAATGGACCATAATAAATTGCAGTTCTTTTCTTGAATGGACCACAATAAGTTACAGTTCTTTTCTTGAATGGACCATAATAATAATGAACTTTCTATTCCAGGCGACATATGCGGCCAGTGCTGCTTACACTGCAGCCGCAGCCAGAAATTACGCAGCAGTTGCTGCGGCCGCTCAACCTGTAGCTTCATACGCAGCCGTTGCAGGGTAAGGATTTCCACCACAGCCACCATATCTTCATTTCTGTTGCCTCTTCTAGCACCGCATGTTTGCATTAGATATCTCACAATAGCCATATCCTTTTTAGCGTGGCTTCTGCACTTTTCTGAATGCAACTTTTTTTTACTAATGTTATTTATTTCTAGTGACTTTTTATATTTGATTTTGCATTTTAGACATCTTGTTTGTACTTTCATTTTGCTGTGTACATAGTATCACCTATATATCTTTACTTTATTGATGTTGTATATGCATGGCATAAACTTATTTGTTTTTAGGATACTGTAGGCCAGTGGTTCCCAACAGGTGGTCCGCGGACCCCCAGGGGTCCGCGAGCTATGCTGGAGGGGTCCGCAGGATGCTATTAGAATAAAGAAAAATATATTAAATATATTTCGTATGATAACAGAATTTTTCTTCGACACCTCTTGCCAAAAGCAGAGTCTAGCCCAAAACTATCACTCAAAATTTTCTCACTAACTTCTCTTGACTTTACTCAATTGCGTACTTAGCTCATGTGTTTGAACACTTTAATGTGTCGAACTTGAGTTTACAAGGAAAAAATGTAGGCATATTCAAAGTTGAGTATAAGATTAGTGCTATGGTCAAAGTGTCAGATCTAGGTGACAAGGATAGAAAACAAGTCACTAAGTCACTAACTAACTTTTCTACTTAAAAACAATTCTTGGAATCATCAGAGGAGAATTTGCCTGACCAGATCAAGATCAATGTAGCCGAGCCACCACTTTTAGAAAGTATTTTCCTGAACATTACCCTGAGGACAGATGGATTCGAAATCTGTTTAGGTGTAAAGAAATACACAAAATTCAAGGAATCACTGCAGAAGAGCAAGATCTACTTGTCGATCTGTCCAGCTGAGGAACGATGAAAAATATTTTCATCGGTGATGAAATTAGACTTCTGGGTATCAGCACGCAAGGTCTACAAGAAACTTGTATGTAAGGCAATGAAAAAGATCCTTCCATTTGCAACTACATAAAGGTGTGAGAGTTGCATTTTCATCCATGTTTCATGAAAAACAAATATGAGAATCAGCCCGACATGGGGTTGTAATTCAGAGTGAAAGTTTCAAGTTTGGAACCTAATATTTCAGAAATAATGGGCCCAAAAGACAGATTTAACTTATACCATTAAAAACTGAAAATTAAAACTAACTATATACTGAGGGTTCTCTGTTGTAACTGTAAAAAACGTATAAAATACGGGCATAAGTATAATAAACGGAAAATAAAGACTCTTCATTTGGCTCTCACTTTTTAATTTTAAGATTAGGAATTAATGGGGGTCCTTGTCACGATAACGTCTTGATCAGGGGTCCGCGAGAAAATTTTGTTGGGAACCCCTGCTGTAGGCTATTGGTTTCGAAGCATTTTACGTGCATTAGTATTCGTAGCTTTTAGAAGAAGTTAAACATTATGTTCATTTTGTTCAATGTACAAATGTAAATTGGTAACACTCAAGGTACATGGCTTATATATACAGTACAATAATAATAATGAAAAATGTGTATATTAAACAATATAGAGTGTGAAAACAAACTTATTTTTTATTTTCGCAAGGATTGCAAGTAGCTGCACATCTGTCTTTAGACAGTTTAATTTCAGCTTAAAAAATTAGCAAAACGTCATAAAGTCTACAGATTCAATTAGCTAAATTTTTCTACAAGATCTGTTGTTGCTTAAAGTAAAACCTTCAGATTTTGAGCATCATTTTCTGCAAAACCAAATAAATACCTGAAATTCCAAATTTATTTCAGTTTGATTCAGTTGCTTTCTAAAAAAATGACTTACCCGTTAAAAGTTCCGTTAAGGTTGTCATTTTTTATTTTACATGACATTTAACTAAATTTTTGACATTAATATTATAATATTGAATAAATAAATATATATAATAAATGCTTGGATTTTAAACTGCTTAGATATTTCAGATAAGGTTATAATTATTTTCCCTTTCAATTCTTTCTACAGAAAACTAATTTTTGCCCTTTTCAAACACAGTGGTTGCCATTTATAATTAATCGAAGTCTTACGAGCATCGGAACAAATTAGTTATTTCTAACGTACTAAAAAGTCATAACACTCCCCGCTAACCAGATAAATTAATAAAGTAATATAAAGGCTTGAATAATTTGATGTAATATAAGACTTATATTTATAATTTATCATTGTAAAGTATTTAACTTTTTGTTGTGTAACTTTTTGTAAATTTTTAACTGCTGTAGATTAAAGAGATTCTACAGATGCGTTTACATGTAAGATATAAAAAGATACAATACTAGAGTAAGAATTTGGTTGAAGAAGCCGAAAATCGAGAAGTATTTTTCTCTCCGATTATGCTAAGTACCGAGGTAGTAATCTAGATCCCTAGGAGGATAGCACAAGGTTATTCCCTTTCAAACCCTATTAACCCCAAAAATTCCCCAAAGGGGGGAAATTATATGTCATAACGCGATAGCGGCCTGTGTGTGAATCCTTCTTTTATAAACTTCTGTGCTTTTGAAGGAGAAAACAGTTTCGATAAACTCAGAAATTCGTATTCTATTTCATAGTCATTCGTACTCCATAGTCATTTCGTTTGAAAAACGTTATTTATGAGTTAAAAAATCGAAGCTTAAAGAAACAAATTTCAGTAGTTAATTTATTTTTATATTAATGTACGACAGTTGTGCAGTCGAAAGCAGAGCATGACCCTTGCTTTTAAAATAGTTCTTCATTGTTTCTTATTCCTAGATCTCCATCATTGTATTACAGCTATGGGAGGGAATATGCTGACCCATACCTAGGCCATAGCATAGGCCCAGTAGCTGGATACGGGGTAAGTTATCAATAACAAAGTCAATTGCAAAATAATTATTTTAGCAGCATCGTTAACATAGAAGTAAAAATCAATATGGGTTGCGAATAATCTGTGATAAGCTATGGTTAAAGATTTATTTAATTGTAAAGAAGTAGTTTGAAAGATAACTAATTAAACTCCGTTAAAGTAAACATTTAGGATAAAGCTTAGACATAAATTATATACTTTTTTAATTGAAGCTTAATGTATTCAATAGAAACCTGACTATTAACCAAATAGTAGTCAATAAGTTACTCTCATTTAATTCTTCGTTTTAACAAGCAAAGTTATTTTTTTAAAAATGTACTTTTTTTACTCCCAATAAAAATTTTAATTTCTTATATATTTGCCAAAAAACTAGCATTCTTTATTAATTTACTTTATATTTCATCAGTCATATGAAATAAAATTGTTTAGTGCGGATATTAAATTTTTATTTTAAAAATTTATGTTTTTTACTCGATAATAATTCAATTAAATAATAAATAATCTTTGTCATTAAAATACTAAAATATATTGCCCTAATATTTTGTTGAAATTAATATTGAATTATTTTTTAATAGTTATATGTTACTTTTATGCAACATTCTACTGCATGTCAACGTGTTTTTTTATACAAAAGTAAACGCATCAGTATTCATCACTTTTCACAAGATAAATAATTATGTTCTCAATAAGAAAGAGTAACAATATCCAATGGAGTGAAATGAAACGATAAAGAAGAAGTCTATGGAGAAATCTCACGGTCAATTTCTTCGAAAATTAAACTCTATAAACTTAATTTTTATTTTCTAGAATCGATGTTTCCTTCCTTTCAAAATCGACCTGGAGTTGTAGGCCTCCGTATAATAATCTCTCATATGAAAAGCTAGAGATATCCTAAGCAAACCTATTATTGGACATTGTTACTTTTACTAAGGCATAGATCTCTGGCTAAACTACAAAACTACACATCTAACTACTAAGAATTGTGAAGATATGCTGTTTCTAAGAATTAGATCTCCATTACTCTTGCTTCGCCACAGTTGCAATTGATGTGACAGTTAATTACTTATAAAAAGGCTTTTACTCTAGTTAGATTATATAATTTTAAAACAACCTGGAACTAATTTGTATAACTATTTTAAACCAACCAGGAACATAAGGTTCCGTATCAATTCCAAGAACTGGTTAAGCAAAAAGTTTTTCTTTCTTATCATTATTACCAGATGTGTGGTTTTGAAGTTTATCCCAGTTGTTGTTTCAGTGAAAAAGGATTACTTGCATGGTTTCTTGTGGCATGATGCGTACACGTAGAACTTCAATTAAACTTCAGCACTAAACAATATAAATCATTCGGAAATATTACAATGTGTTTTATAGAACTTGTTAAGTCAGAACTTTTGCATGCTGATAGTGTTTGTTGATGTGGTTAATATTACATACATTATAATTCTTTTAGTACGTGTATCGCACATTGAAATTTCAAATGTGCTTGTTTATGAATATGTATATTTGATTGATTTTTCTTTAGAAAGTAATTTATTTAAATTGTTAACATGCATATTGTTAGTAGTAAATGTTATTGTAAAGTAAGTGTAAAATTAGAATTTTTTGCATTTTGAAAATTTTTGATGGAATATGTACTTTTATAAAATCAATGAAATTACTACATGAATATATACACAAGTAATTACTTATTGAATTATAATTAATTATGCAATTATATTAATGCAATTAGTAATGCAATTATTATTAATAATCTGAAACAGTATCTAAGTATAATGTATATATATAGAACATAAAACATAGACTCTTTTTTGGAATATATTTTTTGTCATATAATTTTACTAATAAAAAAATTGTTTAGTTCGAAAAACGTCCGTTTAAACTACTTTTTAAAAAAAAAACGTTATTATACACTTTGAGACATGATAAGGGACACTTTGGGACATAAAACATAGACTCTTTTTTGGAATATATTTTTTGTCATATAATTTTACTAATAAAAAAATTGTTTAGTTCGAAAAACGTCCGTTTAAACTACTTTTTCAAAAAAAAACGTTATTATACACTTTGGGACATGATAAGGGACACTTTGGGACATAAAACATAGACTCTTTTTTGGAATATATTTTTTGTCATATAATTTTACTAATAAAAAAATTGTTTAGTTCGAAAAACGTCCGTTTAAACTACTTTTTCAAAAAAAAACGTTATTATACACTTTGAGACATGATAAGGGACACTTTGGGACATAAAACAGACTCTTTTTTGGAATATATTTTTTGTCATATAATTTTACTAATAAAAAAATTGTTTAGTTCGAAAAACGTCCGTTTAAACTACTTTTTAAAAAAAAACGTTATTATACTTTTTGAGACATGATAAGGGACACTTTGGGACATAAAACATAGACTCTTTTTTGGAACATATTTTTTGTCATATAATTTTACTAATAAAAAAATTGTTTAGTTCGAAAAACGTCCGTTTAAACTGCTTTTTCAAAAAAAAAACGTTATTATACACTTTGGGACATGATAAGGGGATAGATTTGTAACGCAGTGTCCATATTAATGATGACAAGTAAAGAGTTGCTTAAAATGTATCTATCTTTTTAATTCTCATCTATACACGATTTTATCCTTTAATATTTTCAAAATATTCATATTAGACTAATTTAAAATATTCAAACAACTATTCTTTGCAATTGCTTTAAAAAAAGTTCAAATTTTTTTGAAGTAATTGGAAATTAGAAACTAAGAAAAAGTTTTATCTTTAAACATTTCAAAACACTTTTACTGATTTAGTTCCATAAATAACTTCTCATATGCTCTCAAAAATTTAAAATAAGTTTTAAGCTTGTCGATAAATAGAAAAGGTTTCAAATATTTTTCAAAGTAGTTGCAATATGAGCTTTGATTTCATTTGATGATATCTAATATCGCAGTTTTTGAAAAAGAAGAATTATTATTACTGTTTAAGAAAACAAATAAAAATTTCAATGATAAAAATATGCCTATTATAATGTTATTATTATTTATAATAGGTATATACTGTTATTAAATTGGCGAACGTATTTAAACTAAAATTGACTGCATAATTTAAAATCTTAGTTTGTCTTGATAATCAAAAATACCAAATAAAATATTTATATTCAGTGTTTCGAAATATCTACACAAATACTTTTTTATTTTCAAACTTATATTCATTGGAATTCAAACTAAAATATGCTGCAATATCTCATTTTACTCTATATAATTAAACTTAAAAGTAATTTTCATACTTCGATTACCCGTTTCTACCTATTCGATAATTATCAGAACTCTAGATCGGTGCCATCCTAACAGAACAATACAAACACACGGCAAAACATCTATCCCAAAGGCCTTGGAAATCGTTAAGACGCTTAGATTTTAAATTGAGAACGAATTAATCTTTTAAATAAGATCTTCACATGGTACTTAGACCTGTATTGGCAATTTTTCCAAAATTGTAAATGGTTGAATTTGGATTTTTCATCAAGTCTAAATAGAATACAGGAAGTTCTGTTTAAAATTGCAGAAAATTTGACAAATTATATATCTTAACAATGCGAAATTGGATCGAAGTGTTTTCAAGACAACTGTGTTTGTTTAGAGGAAGTAAATGAATCAATAAAGCAATAAAGCAATGGACAAGGTTAAAACTAGTTTATATATAAGTCAGACAGAAGCCCTGAGAAAGGATACATTCTTAGTCACACTTTAATTTTTAACTTGAGTTAAAATTAATATATTGCACAGACAATATATAACAATTTAAGACTAATATTCGATTGAAAATGTTTGTATATATGTACTCATTTTCCCATGAATAAAATTTGTTTAAAATCTTAGATATTTTTAATGCAATTCTACTTCTAATAAGTCTCTCATAATCACTTTTTTGAAAGATCAACTTTAACTGAAGGTCTAAAGCTATGACTTTAGTTGTAGCTTTGTAAAATCATTTCCCATAATGAATCATATCAAATATACAATGAATTAATTTTAATCTTGGTTTGGAATCTGATTCATTGCAGGTACTCGGTATCCCAAAATCGATGATAAATCAATTTCTTTTACTATCTTAATATACTATTTAAACCCTCTGGCACGCTTTCCTAAAGTTTCAAAACAATTGGAAAATATTTTTTACATTATGAACCCTTTTATTTAAACTTTTCATTTGTATGCTCAGCTCACATTTAATTCTTTAAATTTATTTTACTCAGTTAATAATATTTGGAAACATGACCGTACATAACATGTTTAAAACCCAAATAAATTATTATAGCAATTTAGCAATAATCTAAATATAGCTTATTAAGAATGATTCATTACTGCTACAAAAAACACCGACCATTTTTTAACTTTGACAAAATTTAAATTTGAAGTACAAGAAAGATTTTCAAATATTAGTCGAAACTGAAATAAAATCATATTTAAAATACTTCATTTTTATGCAATGAAATTGTAAGCATTGTAAAAATATTGATGATGATCCAAATTTCAAGAAAAACATGTTTAGTACTAGTGCCCCTAATTATTGCCTGTCAGATTGATTTTTAGTGACTAAACAATTCACTAATTTTCTCCAATGCCTTACTTTATCCTCTCAGATACAAATTATTTTTTCACTAACCATTTTATCCCTGACAGGGAACATTACAGTATCTATTTCCGGATAATTAAGTTATAAAGTATGGGCATAAAAAATTGCATAATGTAACTGTTTTGATCCTTTTGATCCCCTTTACACCAATTAATAAATAAGAAGCTAATCATCCCTATTTAAATGCAAATACATTTTGATTGCTTAGTCCTCTTAATTATTGCCTATCGGGTTTTTTAGTAACTAAGCAATTCTCTAATTTTCCTCCATGTATTTCCTTACTTTCTCCCATCTGTTACAAATTAATTTTCACTTGCCATTTTATCCCTGACAATGAACATGTCTGTCCCAGGCTGCCGTGTACAGAAGTGGTTACAGCCGATTCGCACCGTACTAGCAGCTGACATCAGACTTCCCCTGGATACTCGGTGTTCCAGCAGCATGACATAGTACAGCAGCCGCCAACGACAGCTGCATATCCGACCTTCACCAAGAAAGACGGCTTCAACGCAGACTTTTACGGTCTGTAGAAGTGGCTCAAGAGGAAGATTGGAAATATATATTGAGTGTAACCTCTTTTTTTCCTTTCTGGGATTGACATTTTGATTTTTTGAGGTCTCAATTTTGGGATCTTGATACTTCTTGAGATGTTTGTTTTTTGGCGATGTCTCTGGAGAAATCTTTTGAGGTTTTACAGTGAGCTCTTTTTTCTGAATTTTTTTCTTTTTATATCTTACTTTAAAGATCTTCTACTTCGGTGCATTGTCCTTTCACAGTGGATGTATGGTTTTCAGAATTATAATACAGTGCAACTTTTGGGAACAAATGTAGCATATTAAACCCTTTTGAAGTGATATTTGATATGCACTCTTAAAAAAGAGTGAAATCCACTCCAGTTGTAGAAGTGCATTTTCGACACTGGAAAGGAGTGAATATTAACTCAGACTGAGTTAAAATCACTCGTTTGGAGTGATCCTGTTGGCGGTTTAACACACAAAGGATCCACTCCTTTCGGAGAAGTGCATTTTCAAGACTGGAGGAGTGAAAATTACTCAGATTGAGTTAAATTCGCTCGTTTGTTTTAAGAGTGTATGTTACAATTAAAATAAAAATTTAAATGATAAAAGGGAACTATGAAACGTTATAAATATTTTCTAAAAGAACATGAAATTCGCATAGCTGCGTCATTCAAATATGTACTAGGCTGGTTAATTTTACTGTTTATCGTAAACCAAATATGATAACTACTACGAATTGAAATTCTTGCAATGAAAATTCTGAAATTCAGCTGCCCACGGTTTTAACATTTTGAATGTAACATATGCATTTATCATTTTGGCTTTTAATAGATAAATATCATGCAAAAATTCCTGAAATAATCGAAAATGTTGTATGAAATCGGAGCAATATGTAAATACGTTTAGTAGCCGCTTTGTCTAGATTGATAATCATCTTATTATTCTAAGCAAAGATAATTTAAAAGAAATTTCATACAACACTGAAAAACACTGGGCTATGCTACATACATTCTCCAAATTATAATTCTAAAACGTTCTAAAATTGGTTCTCATAATTTGAATGACGGACAAAAATGTGTGCACAAGGTATTTGACGTGCGGTACTTGAAGCTTTAATTGCATATATAACAAACATATCAAAGCAGAGAAAGACCAAACAATTTTCCGCACATTTAAATGTTATATTTGGCATATCTTCTTATATTAATTGGCATATCAAGCTACAGTTGCCATATCTACTTATATTGATTGGTATATCAAGCTAAAGTTGCCATATCTACTTATTACAAACCAGTCTCTCTTTTTTTGTCAAAGCCTTTTTAATTTTTTTAATAGTATAAGAAGCAATTTTTGGTAATTACTGAAACGTTAGCCATCCATGCCAGCGTCGAAAGTTAATGCATTGGTATGGTTATCAATGCGCATTATTGTTGTAAGGTTAACATTATTAATTTCAGTTAGATTTTACCCATTAACGACGATTTCGTGAATCCCATTAACGACGATTTCGTGAATCCCATTAACGACGATTTCGTGAATCCCATTAACGACGATTTCGTGAATCCCATTAACGACGATTTCGTGAATCCCATTAACGCTTTTATCGAATAAACACCTTAACTTTAAGTTTTTTAAATTCGATTTTTTGTGTAACATAATTCGTCTTGGATAAATTGTGCTAGAATATATTAATTTTAGCTAGAAAAACTTAATCAGAAAGCTTCGTCTAGACAATTTACTTGCTAATTATCATTAATTTGTTAGCATCAATTAAGTCAATGCCTAGTTTCTATAATTTGAACTGAATGAATATGATTATTGACAAAGCCAAAGAATCTATTGTTTACCGTTGTTGTTAATTTAATGGAACCTCTACTGAGTCACGAATCCAATAGTTGACAAAAATATCTATGTACCAATGTTTTGCTAATATCCTCGTTGATGGTTTAAAGCTAAAACTCTATGAAATAAATGTCTTTCGATTAAAATTCATGTAAGAAACTATATCTATCGATGTTCAGAGTTTACTTTTTAGTTATTTACTTCACTAAACCGTTTCATATTATTGAAACTTTTATTAATATTGTTCTTTCCATTACAAAGTTCAAGTGGAACTCCAGTTATCCGAATCAATTCCAGTCAAACGGTCACTATTTAAAAGTAAAAATTCCGATAGTTGGATTTTTTGGACAGCCAATAACGTAAATGCACTTTTAAACGATGGGTCATTATCCCAATAGCATCGACACTGCGAATGTACAGTCCTTGCCAACCTAACTTGGGTAAAATCAACGAGGGAAAAGGCAGAGAGAAAAGCGCAATTGGTCTGTTAGTTTGAACTCTTGTAAGGTAATATTTACGTACAAAATTATCTGAATACAATTTAACAGAAATACACTTTTCATTCTGATAAAATTGCCACATTTTCTCAAATAATATTCAAATCTGTTGGACCTTAATCGAAATTAATGTTTTAAACAAGTTTTCTGGATGGATTCACAAATAATTTATGAAACTCTTTACTTCCGCGAATGATCTTCTCCACAGTATCATTCTATTCACCCAGCTTAGGTTGGCAAGGAGTGTAGGGATGTATGAAATAAAGCAGCGCAAGGATTTGAATAATTGGGGTTCGGATACTTGGAGTTTTACTGTATTTGTTAATATTACTAAATTTTGTCGTGTGTCACATTTGTCTATGTGGGTCTTACAGCATCTGTTTATGAATGTTTGTCCTACGAATGAGACAATATCATTTTATGCTCAATATATATTCTATTTCGATTTATATATCGTGTTGTTATATGATAATAATACGTCGAAATCTAAAAAAAATAATTTCATATAATGCATCTTTAAAATGCTATTTCTTGTTAATGTTCCCCTGGTGGGGCGATATAATATTTTTATTTCATCGGAATTATAAAGTAAACAAGTAGCTCTAGGTGTATTTTATGGTGCAGTACCATTTGTAAATAATATTTATATGAACTATAATTTCTTCTCGGTTTTACAAAAAAAAACTTTTATTTTATATAAGGATAAATGTATGCATATATCTGATACATGAACCGCATACATAGAGGATGTTAAAATCTAGTATGAATATAAAAAATAGAAAAATTAGAAGTATAGTATGTTTTAGGTATGCATATTTATAGACATATGTTTTGAATAGGCTAATGAAAATAAATTAAATTAATAATTTAATAACACTTATGAGATATTAAGAATTTTTTTACAAATAACATTGAAACTTATATTTTAATTATTTTCTTGTAACTATTTTATACCAATTATTTATGTATGAAGTAAAAGAGAATATTCAAAATTATTGCAAATAAAATATTGTCTGCTAATGTGTAAAAATTATACTTGGACAATAATAGCCTGTAAACAAATTTTATCTGTCAGATTCATGTTAAAATATAATATAAATATATTTACCTTCATCAAATGAGGGATAGGTAAATTTTTTAGGAAGAAACATTATTTAATGACGTATGTTACAACGTTACTTTTACATTCTGAACTGATTATCTTAAAATATTAAATTGATTAATTGCTCCTTAATTTATTTACCTTACCTTGAAACAAAAAAAGTTCAGTTAAATTAAGTTTTTTTTTTTTTTTTCATTTTATCAAGTGTAGTACACATTCTTCTAAACCATAGAAATAAAAGCATAGATAATAATCGTTGATTCTAAAAACAAACTATACTATTTAGAACTTAATTTTTTCAGCAAAAAGCGTCTATTTGAAAATTAAAAATAAAAGGTGGTGAAAGCATTTTTTAATTAATACGGATTACTAAAGTAGATGTTATAAAGATATATCACTACATATCAATAATTGTGAAACAAACCGACACTCACATATTAATATTTAACGAATAAAACTTTCTTGAATCGAAAGAAACATTAATTTTCCTGTTATTGAAGTTTACAATCAAAGTGTGAGTATCAATAAATTTTTACATTAAAAAATCAAATTACTTAAAATTCACAAATATTTAAACACTTTTAGTGTTGAATATTGTATTTAATAAATGCAACTGTTCCGAAACCAATATAATTGTTGGAAAATATTTTAAATATTTTTATCAAAATACACGGATTTAAAATTACATCATACAATACATTATAAGTTTATTTCGAAGTTTGGCAAAGTTTAAATATTATATTACGAAATTAGTTAAATCTTAAGTTTCCTAAGAAATATTTATAGAATTACATTTATGGGTTGATTTAAATGAATTTTATAGCACAATAGAGTACACATCGGAGTTATAAATTATCAAAATTTTAAAAAAAAATTAGAAACCATTTGCTGTAAAAAAAAGTGTACGAATCAACTAATATACATCACTATTTTAGAGAAACAAATATTTTATTTGACACATTCTTTTATTTAGTTTTAATCAGAAATTTAATTTAGTGAATTATATGAAGTATAAAAATTGCATATCCGTTGCAAAGTTTAAAAAATTGAACTAGTATGCCATAGGAAATAAATCATAACTCAATTATACTTTCGCAATGGAAATCTTAAGAACATTTTTATTTTTAAGAATGACTATTTTTAATGTCATTACTAAATTATATCAAAAAGAATTTCCATAATAATTCATGCAACTGTTAGAACAAATTATGGAATATTAAATTGCTATTTTTTAAACCCCGTTTTCAAACTTAACAAAAACGGTAAGAAATAATAATTAAATTCAATGATGAAATAGTTTCATAATACTTATTAATTTTTGGCATATATATAGACGTTTAGGTAGTTGATTCGGGTAAAAAATAATTTAATTTTCTCGTGTGAGGATGCTTAAACTGTTCATATTCCCCTAAACAGTTGCAAAAATTAGAAAAATAAACTTCAAAATATCCATTCCGTATTCAATTCTGAAATAGTTTTAAGTGTTTTTTTTTTATTTTTCCATATACATAAATGTTAAGATACTTAATTTATTCACAAAATGTTAATTAATTTCATTTTCTCGTGTGAGGAAAAACAATTAATTTACCTTTTCGGCTCATTAGAACACAAAGAAATATTTCTATTTTTAGTTAAGGGTTATTTCAACAAAAAAAAAGACTTCCTTATCATTTCTTTATCTGATTAACTCCAACAAAATCCCGAATCGGCACAAAGAGTAGTTTGTAAAAAAGATATTACTTGCCGATATTAAAAGGAAATATCATTAGTGATAAATTAATTAGCATTCGTTTTGTACACCCTGAAATAAAAATAAAAAGCGCTCTACTTATTCGATTTTAGATAAAATAAGTCGAATTAATATTTTGCTAAAATTTTGAAGATAATTTTTACAAAGACTTCATTTTAAAGTTTCCTTCAATTAGAATGAAAAAAAAATGTACATTTTTAATTAATTTTAAAAATTCTTAAATTTTACTATAGCAAGATTGAGATATTTCTTTATATAAAAAAAAATAATATTCACCTGTACACCCCTTTCAAAAAATTATGAATAAAAAATATTTACTTTAGAATTTATTGCTTCAATTATAAAAAACACAAATCATGCCAATAAATATTTTGATTTTTTTTATTTTTAAAATTTGCATCACAGTTTCGATAGCATTAATTTTTATATTTTCTAACTGATTTTACCCATATTACTGAGCGTTCTTACTAAGCAATCAACTTGAGTTTTACCATTACAAATAAAGACAATTCTCAGTTAAGGTTCTTAGACAAAACTAATCATTACATGGCTCCAACGATATCATACAATGAATATTTTTATTTCAGTTGTATTTAAATAACCAGTTATTATTTACGATCACTTGATTACTTAACATCAAATATTAATTACAGGTTTTACTGTCTATTTTTTTACACTCAAAACCTATTTACATATCGTTGTATGGGTGCAATTTGGTTTCTTTGACAAATCTAAATGATTTAGACGTTATATACGATATTTTAAGATTCAAAAGTTTATATTAAATGCAGAATTAATAACAAAAATCAAAAGTTACAAAACAAACTCATTAACAAGTAAGTTCTGCATATATAATAGTGTTGGATTCAAAACATCAGCTGCTTCTAAAAAATGCTCTGATATATTATTGAACTTATGAAAAACTGAAAAGAAAAATAGATTACATAAAAATACTTAGAAAATTATTATTATGAATGTGTTTAATTGTTTACAAGAATAAAATCTACACATTACTAAAAATATATTTTAAATAAAATATATTGAATGAAAAAAAAATTGATCTTTTATCAAAAGCAAAATAATCGAATATTGAACTTTTGACTCAAAAGTCGGATTTTTTAATGATATGTGAATTTTGTTACACGTATTATGTGATTAGATTATTTGTTATTTATTATTTTTATATAAATCATTGAATTTAACTGTACTTTCATAATTTCAACCCAATTCATATCAAATGTTGTATTTATTCGTAATATAAATGTGTTTTTTCTTATTTGTAAATAAAGAAATTTCGTATGTCTGTTAGTCTACTTCATTTCGGGAAGATGGAGATATGGTATGGTATGGTACAGCTTGTGTGCTTGTAAAGAAAACCGCCTATAAGCTTTCGTCAAGTGGGACAGTCACAGAAAGAGCTTTTACAAGCACAAGAGACACACAAAGAAAGGACAACACAAACACATAGACAAATAACAACATTTATTGACGGTCACAAACATCCATGCCTGACCGGGATTCGAACCCGGCCCCAGTAGCTCCAAAGGCTAGCATCCTAACGATTGCGCCACCGGGGCGGCCAGGAAGATGAAGGAATGAGTGAACCCAAGACCAAACACAAGACTCGTATACGAACCCCGGTGTACAGCATTGTAGTCGGATATGGTAAACCGTCGGATATACTAATCATCACACCAACTTATCCCCGCGTACACTAAAAAAAAATTGTGAAAACAGAGTAATTCTAATAGTTTTTATAACCATTTTAGGAAACTAAAACAGTTTCCTTGAAGTTTCTTTATTAACTTGCTTAGCTGTACGGAAAATATTTGTTAGGCACGAATATTTTCCGTTTTGTTTTAATATGGAAAATTTTGTTAGCTGATTTTTTCCGTAGCATTACAAATATTTTCTGGCAACTTTGTTGCCAGAAATTATCTGTAATATAACAGAAATTTTTGCAGTGTTTTACTTAATGGATGTTCAGAAAGTCATCATGTTTTTTTAGCCTACTTTTCTTATTTTTTAATTAGAAGAATTATAAAAAATGAAAAAGTAGGTATTGACATGCGGTCGATGTCCGTCCGTCCGTCCGTCTGTCCGTCTGTCCTTCCGTCCGTACCCCCCTTCCAAAATCAGTTCTAGCAATCCGATCTTAAAAATTCTTTTTTTATTAGAAAGGTATAACCTCAGACACCCAACTTTCATACTTTTTGTCCTTTCTGTCTGTACGATAGGACGAACATAAATCTACTATTTGACGGCGAATTTCCCATTGAATTAGCATTGAATTTCGAGTTATTTAAATCGCTGAATTCAACTACAAATGCTACGGACATGTGAGATGCGTCAAAAAATTTAGCGCATCGAAATTAGAATACATTGAAAATTTCAGAAAAGAATTCGAATTCGAAGTACTTCAATTATTTAAAAAACATCAAAATTTAATGCTCATTTAAAAAGCATAGGAAGCCATTTTAATTAGAATTAAAACACTATTGTCATCGCAATAATTGATTGAGAAACTTTCATTCTTTTAGACAATAAATTAAAATAAATTTATTTTTGAGACATCGATCAATTTAAGATGACGTCAAATATATATTTCACTACGAGATCTTTGTATGTTGATATAAATTGTTTTCATTCTATTTAAAAGCGAAGAATATTACATATTTATTCTTTGAAATACAAATATTTGCAAACGATTTAAGTTATAATTATTTAATTTTCAAAATAAAATAAATGAAACTAGCCTAATTTAGCAAGTAAATGTTTATTGAGGATTAGTTTTAGCTTCCACATTACGTTTATAACGTAAACAAGTTGGTTTGTTACAGAACCTGTCACTAAAACCGCTTCCACACCATATTTATGCCCACAGGAAACACACTTATTATACACATCCGAAAGAAATTCGCCTAACAGAGACTTCTAATTTAGAATTGTAAACGCCAAAATTAACTATTTTCATTAATATACTTTGTCAAATTAAAAATTACTCATTATTGTTTGCTAAATTTGTTTGGAATTCGTGAAATAATGATGCAAATTTTTAATAAATATAATTCTTTTAGTCGCCGGAATTTTATTTACAGTTTGAAAAATATATAATTAGTAAAAATGATACTTTAAAAATAAAAGAGAAACTTTGCATATATATTTTTTGCAAAATTAGAATTCTCTATACATCTTTCTTCATACATATATAATGAACCATCAAAAGAAGTCTATTGTGATATTTCAACAATCCAAACCGAATTATATCACAAAAATAAATTTTCTTTCAGAGGTTTTATTTTTATTTTAAATAAAGTTTCTCGTACGTTTGACGAAATGGCAACAGTGAAAATATTGAGTGAAAATGGAATTTGCATGTTATTTCAATGTAGATTAAATTTTTAGTTATTTAAATTTTAAATATACTTATAATTTAAATTTTTTAATGAAATTTGGGATGTAACCTAGCCCGATTTTTTGCTTTAAAATGACGTATTCCAATTGTTTGTGCGACTTTTGGTTCGTTCATTGAATGAAAATGGAATTTGCATGTTATTTCAATGCAGATTAAAATTTTAGTCATTTAAATTTTAAATATACTTCTAATTTAAATTTTTAATGAAATTTGGGATGTAACCTAGATCGATTTTTTGCTTTAAAATGACGTATCCCAATTGTTTATGCGACTTTTGGTTCGCTCTGTGACAGTGGGTGACGGACAGACGGACGGACGGACTGAACGATTATAAAACCTTCCACTTTTTACGTTATAAACGTAATGTGGAAGCTAAAAGTGGAAGGTTTTATAATCGTTCAGTCCGTCTGTCCGTCACCCACTTTCACAGAGCGAACCAAAAGTCGCACAAACAATTGGGATACGTCATTTTAAAGCAAAACATCGGGCTAGGTTACATCCCAAATTTCATTAAAAAATTTAAATTAGAAGTATATTTAAAATTTAAATAACTAAAATTTTAATCTGCATTGAAATAACATGCAAATTCCATTTTCATTCAATGAGCGAACCAAAAGTAGCACAAACAATTGGAATACGTCATTTTAAAGCAAAAAATCGGGCTAGGTTACATCCCAAATTTCATTAAAAAATTTAAATTATAAGTATATTTAAAATTTAAATAACTAAAAATTTAATCTACATTGAAATAACATGCAAATTCCATTTTCACTCAATATTTTCACTGTTGCCATTTCGTCAAACGTACGAGAAACTTTATTTAAAATAAAAATAAAACCTTCGAAAGAAAATTTATTTATGTGACATAATTTGGTTTGGATTGTTGAAATATTACAATAGACTTCTTTTGGTGGTTTATTATATATGTATGAAGAAAGATGTATAAAGAATTCTAATTTTGCATAAAATATATGCAAAGTTTCTCTTTTATTTTTAAGGCATCATTTTTACTAATTATATATCTTTCGAACTGTAAATTAAATTCCGGCGACTAAAAGAATTATATATATTAAAAATTTGCATCATTATTCCACGAATTCCAAACAAATTTAGCAAACGATAATGAGTAGTTTTTAATTTGACAAAGTATATTAATGAAAATAGTTAATTTTGGCGTTTACAATTCTAAATTAGAAGTCTCTGTTAGGCGAATTTCTTTCTGAGGTGTATAATAAGTGTGTTTCCTGTGAGCATAAATATGGTGTGGAAGCGGTTTTAGTGACAGGTTCTGTAACAAACCAACTTGTTTTGGTTTTTGTTCTACGAAAAATTAAATCTTTATTTATAACTGCAAATAAAGCTGTGTTTAGTGAAAGATGCTGTGTTTAGTTAGATGCTGCGTTTAGTGAAATTTATTTTACATTTAATGTGGAAAAACGGTTGTTGATGTCACTTAATGTTACGAACCTAGTTTTTTTCAAGATAAGAATTTTAGTAAGTATTTAAGTAACAGGAAAGTAGGCTTTTTAAGTTCTTTAAGACCTTTTTGTTTATATTTAATTACTAAATTGCATTTCAGGGTAGTACTTTTCTTGTATTCATATTCTAAATTTCACTAAAAAAATTCGATTGAACTTATTTGTAAATGAACCTTTAATTTTAATCCTGTAGGTGATAATTTTTATTTCTTCAATAAAAAACAAGCTTTCATTTCTTCTTAATAGTTTACCCTATGATAATTTATTCATATCATCATGGCTTTATTCGTTTGAAAACTTCTGATAAAATATAACTTTTATAAAATGAAATTTCAATTTTTTATTTTGACGCGAAAATAAACAAGTCGTGCACATGAACCCCGTAAAATTATGCTAAAAAACAACGTGAAGAAATTGAAAATCCTTTAATGACAATTGATTATTCCATGAATTAACATTTTAATGAAAGTTTTTCACATTACATATCTAAAGCTTTTTTTTGTCTGTGGAAACTTTACATGTTCGGAAATATTTCCAAACAAAGAGAGAAAAACTGTTTTCTTTCATTAGATTCCTTGCAAATGAAATTTTGAAAAACAAACTATTTGTGTCTGTCCGATTTCAATTTCTTTACTTCAATGAAATACCCTTAATTTGAAAAAACTTTTTTCTTTCTTTATTCTTTTTTTTATATATGTTGAATCCGGAATTGTATATTTTAAGATAAAATATTCTTTTGTCGCATGTTTTGCGAGTGATGATTAATCATGAGGATTTTTTTATCCATAAAGAGATTAAAAATTCAGCACAAATTTATCAGAAAAATCATCCATTAGGGTATGTGTACCTTCGTTGAAAAAAATACCAATGTCCTATATTTAGAAATTGTTCAGTTTTATTGTGGAATATGTGCATTTAGAACATTTTATTTTAACTCGTGGGATCTGGCCACTGTTCTTCAAACTCTTTTTCAAATGTCATGAAAATCTTTATAAAGTTTTTTTAGTTATATTTTCTAATGTGAAGCATTTTGGGAAATTAGTTTTATTGAATAAAAACAATTGTTATAAGCAAAATTATACCGATTAAATTGTTATTCTGGATACTGCTAATTTTTTTTTTTTTTTTTTTTTTTTTTGCTAACGTATAAACTTGTTTTCGCTACAGGAGATTCAAATTTAAATTTTTAACTAAAGTTTTTAATTAATATTTAGTTTCTTTTGTAGATTATTATAACTCATCCGTACTCCATACTTCTAGAACTCCCTCTAACATCAAATTTTAAAATTTAATAAAATGATAAAATTTATAAATTTTTAATATTATGTATGTTTCTGTAAAACTTTATAGTCAGATGACCTGGTTTTTACGCGTCTATATAAGTTAAATAAATGGTTAATCTACAATTGGAATCAGTAATGTTATGCACTTTACCAAAGCTGTTTAGAAAATATAATCTATTTTAGATGCTTTGTAAAGTTTTAAATGTTTTCCCATTCAAGAAGATACCACTGAAAACAGAACAGTATACCAGGAGGTTCAAATTTGGAAACATAAGGTATTTTTCCACTGCAGTGCATTACACGCTGCGAGGGTCTACCGTGAACAATTACTGTAGCCTTTATTTGTAACGTTACAAAGCTATGAACTAGTCGTTAGTTGTAATACAATTTTGTGCGACATTTAATGTTTAGACTAGGGGGCAAAACCCCCTGCTCGCTACGGCTCGCCAACCAACGAGAATTCTCGGGGTTGTTTGCTCCGGGAGATGTTTGCTCCGCAAACAAGCATGCAAGACTAAGATATTTTAGTTAAAAATGTCCCGACCAGCGGAGAGAATGCTCAAGACGAAAAAGGGAAGATGCATCGGCTTCAGCTGTTTTTACGACGCGTGGCCGGAAACTCAAGATTGATGACAACAGTTGAAAAATAAGCTAGTTTCCGTTGGACTGCTCCAGTGCATCATGTAGCTCTAGCGCTAAGCAACGATCTCTACCAAAGCCACGGGACGCAACCTTAAGCAGCCCCGGCACAAAACCAGCACACCGCCACACTTACTTTCAGCGTTTCTGATTGGCTGAAGCCGCGTAAGTCACGTGGCTTTCAAGCGTCCGACAATTAAAATTTTTTATTATATAGAGACATTTTTATAAAGTAATTGGATATAATTTTGGGGTACATTTAGTCAATCATAGAGGTAGCGTAATTTGTTAAGCAAGATTAGATATACGAGTAATATAGGCACGGTATTGTTGGATTTCAATCAATCATAAGTTTAATTCTAAATCGTCAAAAACAGTTTGATAACAGTGTTGGTAACTTGGAAACCTGTAAATGAGGTCAATGCGTAAACACCTATATTGCCCTCATCCACGCAAACATTGTACTTATGTGTACAATTGTACATGCCATACTAACTTTACGAGTTTCTGTTTGATATGCAGTGACATAATATCAGGCAGAAGCCATTGTACAGTTAATAGTAGGAATCCGAATATGACTAAAGCCGTAATGGGGAGGCATGCAATATCATGGCATATATAATGCTATACTATATCCGTTTTACATGGAATTTAGCCACCCTGGTGGAGCAATCGTTAGGACTCTAGCCTTTGGTGCTGTGGGATCGTGTTCAAATCCCGGTCAGGCATGGATGTTTGTGACCGTCAATAAATGTTGTTATTTGTCTATGTGTTATTTCTTTCTTTGTGACTGTTAATATTCTTTCTATGTCTGTCCCACTTGACGAAAGCTTATAAGCGGTTCTCCGAACAAGCACACAAGCTGGAATATATATGTACAGTCGGCGACAAAAAAAAGTAAACAGACCTCGCCGTTGAGACACCGTTTGCCGGAGGCACAATTGTGATATGTCATTTTAACGGAAATAACGCCATGAGTTGATTGGTCAACACAAAAATTTCGTAAGGGGTCGTCTTCATATTGAAATTAATACCAACTTCAAAATTTCCAATGGCAACACCCAATTTTTTTTACATAGAAATGTTTAAAATCATCAAAATACCCCAAATATCAATTTTCGTTGCCAGATTCCTTATAGTTGCTGAGTTATGGTTACAGAAAATTTATGGATCATAATGTTAAAGGAGATGTTCAAACTTTTGATCATATCTCCATTAATAATATACGTAGCCAGACAAAAAATTTTTGTGTGTTACTTAATAACTTTCCAAACAAAGTTAAAATAGTTTAATATTATTTAAGAAATAGTTAATATTTTTAAAAAAATTATTCATAATTTTTTCGAAAAATTATGAATATAAACCCATTAATATTTTTACAGAAATGGATTCAGGGTCAAAAGTTAATGAAAAGTACCGAATTTCGTAATTCTACTAGCATAACATTTTGAGTTATGATGATAATAAGCTTATATTTTGAAATAGGGGACCGTATAAAAGTGGAGAAACGACAACAATCAAGACTGGAACTATCGTTTGGTGATTAAAAATAACTGATAAGTTTTTTTCTTTTCTTCAAATTAAATTAATAATCAATTTTTCCATGGATTTGAAAGTCTTGAAAAATAAGTTTTGAATTTAATTTCAGGTTATTTGTGCATCAAGTGTGTTTTATAAGTGTTGTAACGTAAAATAATAGGTGAAGTATCGAGTATTAACTGGAAATTAAACTCGCGAAAAAAATGTTCTATTTTACATAAAATTTTATTTTTAAAAACGATAACCAAAAAATATATATTTATAATCTATGATAGAAAAGTAATTAAATGACTAATTTATGACTTAAGTAAGAAAGCGAACTCTCAGTACTATTTATTCTATATACGTTCTTATTATAGGGCTTTTTCCAAATAACGTTGTTAGGTTATGCAAAGTATAAAAAAATGTAATTGAATGCATTTGATGCAAAATATAAAATAAATACAGTTATATCGCAAGAGTATAATATATTATTTATGAATTAACTAATAAATTTCTCGATGCAACATCCCGTTAATATGCCTGCCATGCCCATTGCAGCTTTCTTGACCAAATGCTCTGGGGAGACGGACATATATTCGCGGTAAGGTGGCCAGCCTCACGGGGAACCCCCAGTGCTTAGATCCCAAGCATGCTTGGTCGTTCGGGACTCGATCCCCGGAACTGTGGCGTGACAATGCGAAGCGCTACCACTATTTATTACCACTATGAATTAACCACTATGAATTATGCTAGCACTATGAACAAGGATCAAATATATTTCATCAGCAAAATATTTTAATAATAAACAAAACCAAGATTATAACTACTTTTTACTTCCTGCAACGTTGTTCTCAGGGCGCAAATTGTCGCCAAATTAATCTTTAGATTCTAATGTTTTTTGGCATTAAAATTTTATTTGTATTCAAAAATACTTTCTTGCTAGAAGATAAGATTTTTAGAACAAAATTCAGAGTGTAAACTATTCGATGAAAAATCTCCAATCATTTAATTAATTTGTTACGCTAATTATTATTGGTTTTGCATACACATTTTCGCAATTAATTTCAACTTAAAATTAAATTAGAGGACAATACAGATAAAGTTGTCGAATTGAGTAAAATTGAATCAAGTACTGAACAGATTGCGGTTATATTATTGCTGCATCATGCAAAGTTCCTTTCCCAAAAAGTTTATGTGTCTTAGATTTAAAACAAAAAAGTTTTTAATTTAATAAATGTTAATAAAATAAAACAATATCTAATAATTGTAGGGAACTCTTTACTTCCTTTCTTTGATTGGGAAAAAACCAAATGATATATTATTATCGAATTCTAAATAAAATCTTCTACACTATATAAGGGCATTATTTTATAATTACTGACGGACTACATTACTGATTACTACTGATTACTACATTACTGATACCTCGCTTTCCAAATAATAAAAATAAATAATAAATATTTGAAAATCTGAAGGTTGGAATGAAATATCTAACTAGCCTATAAACTGAAGGGAAGGAAAAGAAAAGAAATTTTTCATTTAGCGGGGGTGGGGGGGGGGCTATCTACATATAGGAATGTTAAACGAGAACAAAACCTGCAAAGGCACCCTCCGTGTCACCACAACACAACCCACCACACCAGGAAAATGCTAACTTTTCAATTTTTCCTACTGGAAAAAAATGGTTAACATGCAAATTATTTTATTATTGTAATATTACAATAAAAATTTAGACTTTTTAATTTTGTAACAACATTAAATATTTAAAACCAGCAAATAATTATCCGTACTTCACCGTTAATGGATAAGCAACAAAACTATTTGAAAAAATTTAATCAAGAATCTTTTATAACGTGTAACTCAACTCCCGACATACGAAAATCCTATTCATAAACTATTTGAAACGTCATTAAAATTATCCACATAATCCTAGTCTAAACAATTGGAACACAGCTAACAACAAATTTTACGAATAACTAATTAATATTTCACTAATTTTTTATTGGCGATAATCTCGCCGGTTTTTCAAGCAAAGAATGAGAGACTTTGGGGATATTTGCTACATATTTGGCTAGAAAATCTAGTTACAAGGAGGGGCTGCGGAGCCCAGTCGGTTAGACACTCGCTTAGCATGCGAAAGGTCTCAGGTTCGGGCCCGGGCAACGACAAAATAACTGCCGACCTATAACCGGTCCGTGCAGCCAAAAATGTCCGACGAATAATACCCCGTGTAGAGGGAGTGCACGTTAAATACCCTTCAAAGTCGTACGATGCGTACGATGTCGCCCTTAACGGTTGGGTTGGGTTCCTATTCTGGTGTCGACTCGTAACTTGACTGGGGTTCTAAAATACGACGCCCGTCTCCAATAGCCCTCGTGTAGCTCTAGTGCGACGATAATTCAAAGCTTAACTTAACCCAGTTACAAGGATCGGTAGTTTCCATATTTGACCGATAAATCTATTCGTGAAAAACGCTAAAAACACAAAGATTGCTACGAACAGCCTATCATTTAGCTGCATAGAATAATGATTTTTGCCGCAAAAAAAAAGATTTCTTTGGGTTCCCGCTCATATATCGGCCTCGTCCTTTTACCGTGGCTAAAAATTATTTGGCCAGCCTCCAAGAGCCTTTTGTAGCCTTAACTGCTAAGTTCTTTCAATTTTTTCAAACCAAACTGAAAATCAAGTATATCAGTCCCGCTCAGGTGTCGACCTCGTCAGTTGACCAGGGTTCTAAATTCCTAGGGGTACTTGGCAGCATCAAGCAAATAAAGGAGGCTCGAAATAGACAGCCGGAAATTATTAAAATAACTTACCTAAATTACCTCAATTACCCTCAATTCTCATTTTACTAACATACAATCCAAATCCCAAAAGAAAAAATATTTTGTTAAAAACTACACTTGAACGCGGTTATTATCAAAAAGTAACCACAGTTCAACTCCTTATACAGCTCTATAAATACCTAACTTTATCATCACACACACAAATCTTCTACAATATTTATTCAAAAATCTTGAATATTAATCCATATTTCTTCGCCAACAGCGCCGTCTTGGCAAAATGAGTTAAGGCGTCATGCCACGGATTATACCTTTTAGGATTCTGTTCTCGCCTTAGTCGTCCTATAAACGAATCATGCTGGACCAAAAATGCTCCACGAAATAGCATACTGGACCAATTGTTTCAGGTTCAATACGTCGTGGTTCAAAGTCCTGTTGGATCCAACGTAAGAAGTCAAGTTGCTTTGAGTGCCAGCTCAGATGTTGGCGTCACTTGACCACTGTTTAAATTGCATATAGGACTGATTCAACCAAATCTTCTCCATAAAACAACAAATAAATAAAATCAATATATTCACAAAAGTAAAAAAAATGGTTTATTCCTTGGTAGTTGCCTAAAATATCTTAGCCCGTAACCAATATACTTTATGAAGCTCTAGTGGGATGTTAATCTACTCATCTTGCAATCAAACCCTCATCCTAAACACAAAAAGTCACATAAAGGAAAGAATGAGGCAAAATTCCATATTAGGGAAATGCGGACCTATAAATAATACATGCATATATGGAGATGCCCCCCGTTTTTTGTCAAACACGTTTACTTGTATAACTCCTAAAATATAAGGAATCTGGCAATGAAAATTGATATTTGGGGTATTTTGACGATTCTGAACATTTCTATATAAAAAAAATTGGGTGTTGCCATTGGAAATTTTGAAGTTGGTATTAATCTCAATATGAAGACGACCCCTTACGAAATTTTTGTGTTGACCAATCAACTCAGAACGTTATTTCCTTGAAAATTACCTATCGCAATTATGCCTCCGACAAACGGTGTCTCATCGGCGAGGTCTGTTTACTTTTTTTTGTCGCCGACTGTACCATACCATAACATGGAATTCAAGATGATATGAGGGGCCTCAAACAGTACAAACGACATCATATGATTATATAAAAAAACATATAATGCAAAGGTTTTGGTATTACAACAACATTAAGTGGACACGTTTATTTACTGGCATTTTTAGGGTTATCACATAAACCTCACTTTTTTTCACTTTTTTTTTTAAATAGTAAACTTGCCATTTTTTTTATTATGTCCTTAGTTTTGGACTTAAATTATAGTCCCTCATTTTCAACAATATAAAGAATATTTTTAAAAATAGCCAAGTTAAAATAACTATTTATATTTTTCCTACACCTTAAAAACAAACTTGAGGGTTTCCACATTAGCACATATACACCTCAGCATTACATTTTATATTTTTAAAAAATATATATACTTTATGAGCAATGAATAGCTTTTGAAAAGAATCAAAAAGATAATGGAATTTTTTTATATTAGATATAATGGTTTTCTTAGCTACTTCTCATTCACAAATTTAAGCTGATGTTGAATTACATAAAAAAATATCAAAATTGATTTTGGGATTGCCGCAATTGATTTAACATTTTGATGCCAATATTTCAAGTACAAGATGGGAAAAAAAACTTGAAGTGTTATATTCATATGCATGCTAAAAATATATTCCGATAGTATTTAAAAGAAAATAGAATGCTATTTTCCGAAAGAAAATTCTTTTTTGATTTATACATATTTTGGTTAAATAAAAAAAATAAGATTTTTTTTAATAAATTACTTTTTTGAATTCATCGGTATATAAAAACATAAATTATCAGAATAGCATTTATGGAGGCAGAAACATTGATATAACAGCAAAAAATACGAAAATTATTGAAGAGTGAAATTGAAAAGGTATTCCAGATTTTTTAGAACATCAAGGAAATTTATAAGATTGGATAATGCAAGAAATGTGTAGGCTCTAAAGAATGGTGAAACTTTTTGATAGGTAAAACTTGGTTTGATTTATGTAGAGTAATGTCTAAAACAGAAACGATTTCTAACCTAAAAAAAAATAGTTGCACAATAAATCATGCTTGGGAAATATTTTCATTTTTGATTCTTCTCAAGAAATTTATTTCTAATTTATAGCTAGGAATAATTTTCCTTGTTATTTAAGAGGAACATAAAGAATTGTATTTTCTTTTTCTTTGGTAAAAGGTGCAATAAAGTTAATCAAAATAAATTTAAGTAAGAAGTGTTTAGAAAAATAAAAAGTCGAATATAAAAATGTATTTCGCATTGAGTTCAATTGTTAAATTTTTGATATTGTGTGCTTCAAAATGGGAATTAAGAACTATTCCTAATGTGACCAAAACTCACTCATAACTAAATCCCAAAGCTAAGTATAAAAAATTCCTTTAAACATATAAGGTGTTGTATTTAGATGTCCTGGGTCATTCTCTGTAAAAAGGACAAATCGATGTCACGGATTCTTTGCTCTTTATTTTCAAATTATCTATGCATGTTTGTGATTGATTAGTTTAAAGTGGCCCACAACCTAACTTCTCCCACTAAAAAATATCAATTATTTGCAGTTTACTTGCATAACATTTCGTTTAAATACCCGATTTGTCACTCCCTCACACTGTCCCTGCATGCGTTTTCAACTTTTAACATCATAAAAAAATGCTGTTACAAATAAATAATCCGTTTTGGTGGAACAATTTATGGTTAACTAGCTGTTATACCCGACGTTGCACGGGTAGAGGTGAAAAAATAATTTAATAGTAATTTAACTATTTTTTTCTTTCATTAGAGTTACATAAGATATCAAAATTACCCAGTAATTTTTTCCATTTAATTACCCATCTTGGATATAGTAATGATTAACATTAATTTCTCAAAAATACCTTTGATAAGAAGCTCAAATTAAAGAGAATACATATTTAAGTAAAAAAAT
This sequence comes from Hylyphantes graminicola, assembly GCA_023701765.1. NCBI lineage: Eukaryota > Metazoa > Arthropoda > Arachnida > Araneae > Linyphiidae > Hylyphantes > Hylyphantes graminicola. Next base: position 29,539,352 of record CM043117.1, on the reverse strand, counting down.
AATCAGTAAGAATTAAAAATAAGCTACTCCAGAAAACAGCAAACGATTTGCATTTTTTTATAAGTTTATTTGCTTTTTAATAAGCTGATGTTGCTGATACCGTTCGTTATTAAAGTACTCCCGCTAAAAAATCCCGCAACTTATATTACATTAAAAATTCAAAATTTAAAAAATGCTATAAAATTAACAGATAATGTCATGGTAATTTCCCGAATAAAAACATTTTAGCTCATTTGGCGTGTTTGAAAAATTTGGCAGGAAAATATATAGCTACCACTACAGATATTCAGCTCTGGTGCAAAGACCATCGCACAATCAACCAGCTATTTAAAAAAAATTGCTGTTTTGCACGTTCTTTGTAATAATTTGGCGAGTTTGGCAAAGTAATTGGCGAAAAAAGGAAGACATGAAACCCTAATACGCATCTGTAGTGCAACGGTCTTCAAAAAATAACATAGTTCAGTAAAAGCTTAACTATGCTTTTAAAAAATTCATAATTAAAATCATATATACACAATAAAATAATAGAATGGAGACTGGAAGGATTACGTAACTTGAAACATATCCAACTATTTTTTCAAATTATTAATTTTGTTTCTGAAGGCAATGAACAAATATTAAATAAATTAAACATTTTCAATTTCAATTGTTTTCTTTAAAGTTTTATTTAAATATTTCTTTTGATGGCATCACGAAAGAGAAAAAATGATCGGATTTGAGCGAAAGTGGTGTATTTTTTCCCTTAAAACGTTCGAAAACGATAGAAGGAATAGTCCGATTCGAAAAATTCTTAGCCTATGTTTGTTCTGGAGATGAGATAAATTTTTGTGCCAAATTTCGTGACAATCTGTTGCGTGGTTCTTAAGTTTTTGCGTCCTATACAAACAGACAAACAGAAGTCGCCTTTTATGTATATAGATTAATTTCTGTAGTTTCCAAAAATGTACATGGTTTTTCTACTATCAATAGTTTTCTGCAATTTAATGAACATGTAATGACCCTGGATTATAGAGTCACTCGTTCATCACTTATTTGAAGTCCAATTAAAAACTTACTAAATCTAAATTAAATTGATATATTATTCTTAAAGATTTAAGGGGTCACATTAGTCTTAAAAATGTGCAAAGAAAGTACTACAAAGTAGAGTTTGATCTTTCATGTAATTTTTTAACTACTCAATATATAAGTATAATTTTTTTTTACATGTAATTCTACAAGATTTATTTTATTTAAAACAAATTTTAAAATTTATGAAACTTTAGCCAAAACTAAAATAAATGATATTAAACATAAAGCTATTTGAACACAGCAAATTTTGAGGTCAAAATTGAAAAAATGACCAAGAATATGACTTTAATTAGAAATTATTTTAAGAACTTTTTTCTAAAAAAATTAATAAAAATTTTAAAATTTTGATTTTAAATTTTTTTAAAAATAATTTCTAATTAAAATTGAGCTGAAAATTTAGGTATAAGTCCTTGTTTGTACATATTTGTACAATATAAAGTCATTTTCTTGGTCATTTTTTCAATTTTGACTTCAAAATTTGCCGCGCAAGCCTAATCACAATGTGTTCAAAAAGCTTTATGTTTAATATCATTTATTTTAGTTTCGGTTAAAGTTTCATAAATTTTAAAATTTGTTTTATATTAAACAAATCTTGTAGAATTACATGTAAAAAAATTATACTTATATATTGAGTAGTTAAAAAATTACATGAAAGATCAAACTCTACTTTGTAGTACCTTCTTTGCACATTTTTAAGACTCCTGTGACCCCTTAAGGCTAATATATCAACCATCATGACTGGTAAAATTGTTATGGTAGTATGTAGTGGGGTTCGTGATTTTTTTTAACTTGAAATATTTAATAGAAACTGAATAAAAATGTTTCTTTTTTCGAAAAGCTTGCGGGGAGTGGCGGTATTACCCCGGTACGTGGGGTTATGCCACACCACCAAACACATAAGAAATAATCTATGAATAATTCAAAAGTATGTAATAAAGCACAACATATAGCATTAAAATAGGCTTAATGATTAAATGAAGATATTAATTAAGATTAACAAAAATTACACTGGTAGTAAATGGCTATTACTTACCATAGTCATACTATTCTTAACTAAGTAACACGTGTATAATAAATTTCTATTTGTTGGTCTATAACATATTATTCTAATAAAAATTGTGTTGGCCTAGTAAATGGCTATTAAGTCTGTGTAGTTATAATTTGAGCAAAAATCTGAAAGAAAAGGACGGTGGCATAACCCCAGAGTGATGTGGCGGCATAACCCCTGCAAGACAAAATGGCGTAGAAGGCTTGCTTAGCGTCCAAACTAACAATGTGATAGCATTGCCAAATTATTGCTATTTCCAATTATATGAAACTAATGTATCTAACTTAGGGGCAACAGTCACTCATCTCTTAGTTTCAGAAGACTCAAAATTAGATGAAACTAACTAAAAATGTATTTTTATAACGTTACACCAACACACCACATGGCCATAAGCCTCTCTACTACTTATTACCATGTTTCCTGCTACAAGTCAGTGATTACGGACCCCCTCTACACACACCGCTGGCGAGATACCGGGGATGGCGGCATTACCCAGGGTGGCGCGATTACCCCGGTCTTCCCTATGTGGCTTTGGGTTAAATTACGTATTGGCGAATTAACACTTTATGTTAAGACATAAAAAATACGTAATTGATATAGAATACTTGGGCATAGAAAGTTTTAGGAATATTTTTAAGGCATATTCGCACATCAGCAAAATTAAGAAAGTTCTTAGCCATATTAAATATTTATGTTTTCAAGTAGAAATAGTTTTATTTTTAAATACTTGATAACATGATAAATCCGATTAAGAAAGTCAAATGATTTAGTAGCATAATATAAATGAAGTATAGACACATCTTAATTGAAGAGTACAGGAGAAGAACAGCTTTATTTCATAAAAGGCCTTCCTTAATAGCCTCTTTGGGGATGATAGCGAGAAATCGCCCTGATGTAAAGAAACCGGTTACTCACTTTGTTTATCTTTCGCGGCAACCCTGATTCACGCCAGAGATCAGTGGATGCGAGTCACACGTTTATACCGCGAATGAAGAACCGAAAAAAAAACCGGTTTCCGGTCGTCTTTCTCATGCTAGGCGAGTGCCTAACTGACTGGGCTCTCCAGCCCTGCACGAGTATCAGAAACATCACAATTTGAAAAATAAATAATGACACAAAGAAAAAAAATCAGTTTGGACGTTCTCATATTTAATATGCATCATACAGCAAAATAAAATATTCCTTAGCACAACTTTGAAGGTTAATATTACTGCACTTCTTAGTAACTCAGTCGCTCTAAAAAAAGAGCATATAATAATTTTTATAAATTAACATATTTAAGCAACAATCTTTGTTTATTTACAAATACACATCTGCTTTCTTTACTACACAGAGTAAAAGAATTACTTTCAGTTTAATGCTTTCTTAAGTACACACAATACCACCAGGGATAATAAAAGTATAAAGATCTGATTCTTATATAGGCAGGGAAAATCTACTCACACAAATAACATATTTACAGACGTTCTTTTTAACAAGTGTAAAAAACAACCTAAACAAAATCTTAAACTTATAATTTAAGATTTGAAAAGAGGTACGATTAGGATTTTTGAAATTAACAGATAATTAAATTCCTCACACAATTAGGAACATGAAATCAGATGTAATTAGCAATTTAACAGACCACATTAGGAAAACAGCCAAACATATCAAAAAATATTTCAATTATGCATGGCCCTTTTACGGAGAACAGGAGTTTTAGACTACTACAAATAAATTTTTAAGATAGTTTTATTTAAAAATTTCACAAATTTAGGAATTCAAAGTTGATTTTGCATAGACTCTTCCAAGGTAACTTTTTTTTGCAATGAGAATTAACATTCTTTTAAAATTATGATTTAGAAACTATTTCATGGAGGAAAGAAATTACAAAATATGTAATAAACATATGTGATTATATTTATGATGATAAATATCTGAAAGACTATTTTTTAAAATAAATGTAGTTATTGAATGGAAAAATTATGAAGTTGCCTATAACTCCTGTTCCAAGTTAGACTTTTGTAAACCAGGAACAAAGCATTAATAATTCTAAATAAAAGTATATACATTATATTATATAAATCTAATATTAATAATAAAAATCGAGATTTTTTTGTTTCACTAAATTTATCAAATAAAGAAAACTGTTAAAATAAGTTTCGCTTTCCAAAAACAATTTAATAGATAAATCCTGACAAACAATTTCAATGTAAGGTATTAAAACATTTTTTTATGAAAAAATTTATAAAACTTTTTTATTATGGTTCCACCAACTACAAAAACAAATCTTATTTTCCCTACTGCAAAGTAACTTTTCTTTAGGGACATGGTGATGTCATATTTAATACAATACAGTAATCAATCTCATTCACAGATTATTTAAGAATCAATGTACAATATTGATAATTTTAATTTCAGTTAAACAAAATCATTGATTAAACATAAAATATAAAATAAAAAGTCTATTAAGGTTGAAAGGAATCGTTTATAAATTATAAATTAATTTTTTTAACAAGTATAATATTTTTTAAATAATTTATCACCTTATTTAATTTTCCAGAATTAAAGTTATTTTAGCAACAGCAAACTTTTTTGAAACATGGTAGAGATACTTTACAGAATTTGTAAGCATTAAGAGATTAGTTGCAAAACTCGCATTCTCTAAAGTATAACTAATATATTGGGTCTGGCCTTTTTATTAGAGAATTTGTCGAAAGGAATTAACAATTGTCAAAAGTCATCATTGAACATTCCCAACCTTGTATCTTAGTAGTAGAAGTACTTAGTAGTATCTTTGGAGAATCTTAGTAGTATCTTGTGAGTTTTGCAACTACATTCTTCATATAAAACTATGATATTGACACGATATTTTAATACACTTTTAAAACCTTTGTTATACCAGATTTAACATGGAACCTTAAGATTACGCATAACTTACCGAAAAGTGTAGTTTCTAATACCCATTTAGTTATCATTGCAGAAGTATTACCTTTTAATGACCATGTAATATGATTCAGATATTGTACCAAATATAAAACCACATCATCCCCAAAGCTTATTGGATATTTAAGCAGAAAACACACATTATAAAACATATTAAAAAGGGTACTTAATAGAAGCTCTCACTTATTTCTATTACATTCGCATAACTTAGCATTCACGTGAATCGCTTATCTTTTAAATTCCCTAAATAGACCAAAGATGCATCACAACCTATGACAATTCAATAAACTACGACAAGTATTACAGTCACAAAGAACACTATAATGGACATGCCTTGAAATGAAACAATGCTTTATTCCCATATATTGGTAACATTGTACTATTGACCCTTTTCATTGTAGTTCAAATTCTGATATAAAATGTTATTCGAAACTTTTAATTTTATTAATAATTAGCTGTACAGAATTTTGCTTATAATTCATTCAAGTTTAATGATAAAAAGTATAAAACTGTGTTTTTAAGTGTTAGTGTCTGTTTTTAACAAAATTGGTACAATTATATTAACAATTTGTCATAGTACTTTAATACAATCATCGCATAAAGAGTTGATTTTTATACAGAATATCCAAGGCCTAATTGTTGAGGTGTTCGCTTTTTTAACTAAAATTTCAAACATTTTTTTTTTATAATATTGCATTAAAACTTAAAAATATAATAATACAGAACTAAATAGTTAGGTTCTCCATTTGATAAAAGAAATTTAACAATATATATCATTATTCGAATCTGTTCTATGCTTGTACAATGAAGTCTCAATTTTAATTTGAGCACAGAGTATGTAACTATTACTGAAGCAATAGAATTGTTGCGTGAATGTGGCCCTATAGGTTTAACTCTATAGTGCAGCATTTCACATTCATTCTAAGTTAACACCAAAATATCACTGTTTGGACACTTTTAATTTTTAAATAATTCTATGTCTCAGTTTTAAGTATTAATAGTTACATCCACAACAAAAAGTAGAATTCTAAAAAATAAATTGCAAAACATTTATGTTTAATCAAAGTAATAAAATGTACCTTAAAAAATGACAGATATTTATAAGTGCAAGTTTTATCAAACAAAATTAAATTCTACTTACATTAAATTTCAATAGAAATATTTTGTACATAAGTAAATATAATCCAATTATTAAACTACAAAACTGATGTTTTTGAAATGAAATAAAACAAATAAAATATTTTCTATTATATTTACAAAAGCATTAAAAATAAAAATTTAAATAAGGAACATAATAAACTAAATTAAAAATTCAACAAACTTAAAATAAGAAATAGTATAAAAATCTTATTTTTAATAAACATAACAAAACAATGAACCAGGGGTGACACTAACTAAAAAACAAATCAATAGAGTAATATTTAACTTACACAACCTACGAAAAGCATAAATTTGGATATTATATAAATTTACTAATAACTTAAAAATAAAACTGTGTTGAGCATTCTTTTTATGTTACTTTATATCAAATCATATAAATCATCTATATTATTGACTAGCAAAGATTTTAAGAAAGGGAAATAGTTATTAGTATAAAACATATATCAAACAACAAGTGAGAAGATCACTTGAATTCAGAGATCAACTGTCATATCTAATGGCATAAAACAAAATTCATTGAATTTTACAAACAAAAATACTAACAATTAATTTTAAAATACTAAGTTATTAATAAAAAAATCAAAGTGAATGAAGAAGACTAAAAAACTAACGATGTAATAAGCCTTTTCCTTCATTAGGTTCGACCAAAAGCAAAATGCAAAACATTCACATTATCCAAATAAAAATCATAAGATTTTGCTTTAAATCGTTACTTTTTATTATGTCCAACAAAAATATAAAAATTAGTAATTTTGCTTTAAAAAAAAAGTAATAAAATATACATAAACAGTTTGAACAGATAAAAGTATCACCCCTGCATCTACATGTAACCCTCCTAACACAACAAGACTTTAATCACAAATATGAACTCCGCGAATTGCGCGTTCAATGACTCAGATCCACACTCCTGTGCCCGGCATCAGTAAATTTACAGTAAACAACTACAGGGTTCGTACTGATTTCATGTCACACAAAATGAAGACTACCAAGGAATAAAATAGAAGTGGTATGTAAAATACTATCACTTAAAACAAAATGATTAAAGACTTTAATTTTACAAGTACAAAAAATTTTAAATACCACAAGGTATTTGGAACATAGTAAGGGAAATGAAAAAAATGCACTACTGTTTATCCGCCGAAATCTCCAAAACCATTAAAAGGTGAAGGCCCATGGCTAAAGAGTTAACAAATAGCAAAAAAAATTGAAAAAGACCAAAATAAGAATTAATCATTAAAAAACAAGAATCTTAACATTGATAATTTTGGTTAATTAGACAAAAACACTCAATTCCTTGATCTCAAAAACTGATTATTTTCAATTAAAATACTCAGTGATTAATATAAAAAAAACTAAACAGTAAATTCACATAATCATTTAGCTAATATTAATTTTAACAAGAAAAACATATTCATACAAATAAATACCAAAACAAATACAGTTCAAAGATCCTATGAAACACATTTCCTAGAGAGCACTCTTTAGTAAGGGGAAAGAGATATGACAAATTGGCAGCCGATTCTGATTGGGCGTAAAACCATCCAAAACATCATCTATCATTTTAGCTTTAAGCCCTCGTGAAGTTTGTATAGAAAGAAAATTGACCTTTTAAATCATCAAAAATCTATGAATACCAGGAAACCACTAGAAAATCTTAAATTATATACTTTGTTTCTAGAACATGTCAAGAACATAACTAAACCCTTACTTTTTTTTATGGGAAAATGGGAGCTAAACAAAAGACAAATGTTTTTTTTTATCTTAGATTACTTTTCACAAGAATTTTTTTTTATTTTTAGTTACTTTTTTTATAAGATTTTTAACTCTTTGGCGTGTTTAACTTCATTGAATACTATCAGGTGTTCAACTAGGTGTAAAACCACGCCATGAACTAATTCTGGCCATGAACTTTGAAGGATCGATAAATAGCCAAGTCAGACATATTTTCCTAATGGACAATGAATGGTTTCGTTTACTGGATGGTTTGGGGATGCTTTGCCATACATCAGTCTACCTTAATAAAGAGTTCTCTAAATCTCCCTAACTTTTAACCCATGAGCAGCACGAACCCTGACACGGAACTAGACAAAACGACAGAGAGATAGAGAGAGAGTTATGGCTGTTCCATGGCCTCCCAGGGGGCGACCACACTGGCTGGGGTGGGCACCGGTGATCTAGTGGGCACCTCCAGGGAGACGTGGTCCGAGGTCGACTCCCGGTCGGACCCACTGGGGGACAGACGCGGGACCTGGAGAGTGTGGGGATTGTCCTCCGGTACGTTGTCACGCGAACCAGACGGGGAAGACAACCTGCAAGGGAGATTAATTTATTATAGGTGGGAAAAAGTTTAGTTAGGTTTGAATTATCGTCGCACTATAGCTACACGAGGGCTATTGGCGACGGGCGACGTATTTTAGAGCCACAGTCAAGTGACGAGCCAACACCTGAACCCAACGCAACCATTAAGGGCGACATCTTACGCAGCGTTAGGACTCTGAAGGATATTTAACATGCACTCCCTTAACTGGGTATTATTCGTCGGACATTTTGGCTGCACGGGCCGTTTATAGGTCGGCAGTTATTTTGGCGATACCTGAGCCCGAACCTGGGAGCTTTTGCATGCTAGACGAGTACCTAACCGACTGGGCTCCCCAGCCCCTGGTGGGTAAAAGAATACAGTCTGTATGATTACAAAACAAGCCTGCTTCACAAAATCCGATTATTCGTTTTCTAAAGAACAGTATGAGGGACAATCATTTCATTTTCCTTTCACAATACTTAGATTTGGAAACCAGTTATAACTAAACTATCAACAGAGCCTCAAACAAGAGAGAGGATTTAGAGCATCTCTCTTGTTTGAGGCTCTGTTGATACAGACTGTACTGAGCAGCGACGCTCATGTCGTTTCCTGGAAAACCACAAGAGGGGGGTAGGAGAAGCAAGTTTGTGTTGTAATTGTAAGGACTATATATTAGAGCAAGGTTTTAACAGTCGCCTAACTAACTTTTAAGTTGTTTTAACAGTCTATCATTAAAATTACAAGGAGCTGAAACTGTTAGAATTGGAAATTTGCAACTAATGGCTCTTATAAAACATAACTATGCAAGTGTTAATTTGAAAGCTAGCAGGATTACTGCACTCTATTTTAAAAATATTCAATTAGTAAAAGGAACCAGTTTAATTTATTGTATGATATTTGAAAGAGGAGTTTTTGAAATGCTATAGCAAAAGTTAGGGAATAAGTGTTACTTTTTAATTGGTTTGTTAATGTGACAACCAACCAAGGGATATATAACCCCTTAAAGCTCATTCCTATTAAAATGTAGTGGAAATGGTATTTTGAACAATGCTACCATTAATAAATCAAATTATGCACCCCAAAACAATGCAATTTGAAAATAATCCAATTGTTGAGGTGAGATGCTTGCTGAATAATTCATGTGGATATTTGACTTAAATGCTAGCTCACATAAATTAATAAGTTTTGCTTAAGATAAAAACTCAAATCAGTATTTTGTCAAATTTGGACAGGGAAATTTTGTTTCTCATCTACTTTTAGAGCAAATTTAGCTCTGTTAATCATTGCAGATTCACAACAAATTTTTATTTTAAAAAAGCAATACTAAACTAATTTTAGCTTAATACCAATACAACCAATAATACAAAGAGTTGGCATGTTTCATATCTTGTGACAATGGAAATGTGGATGGAAAATAAATTTAGTATCAAATTGTTCTTCTTTTCAATTGGCGCTCTGGGATCACCTGACACTGCAATCTCTATCTAAAATATTAATTCATTAACCGAAGATGAGAAAAATCGGAAATAAATTATTTTTATTCCATTCGATGGAGTTAAATCATCTTTGCTCTAGATCTAAATGAAGGCTATCGGTATTTTCTTTCTGTAATTCTGTTAGGTGGCATAGAAGCATCCTAAAAGAAAGAGCACATCTCGGTTAGCCGAGCTGGGCAGTTGCCAGAGAGGCTGCACTGAGCCGGAGAGACTGGGTTTCAATGTTTGCTGCCTCATGCGCTTATGAGACATGAAGAGTTTTAAGCAAGCAATTCTGTTATCACAAGAAACATTAAACAAACGTTCAAGATGTTAAATATCAGGGTGGTTACAAAATCATAGAAAAAAAGTTTCCTGATATTTCCATGATTTCCCTGATACTTTCCCGAAAAATTCCCTGACTTTGCAATTACCTAGAAAACATGCAATACATACAATTCAATGCAGTACAGAAAAATTAATCCAGTTATTGCGGGAATTAAGACTTTCCAGATTATGGGTTAGCCTACATAACTTTTCTCCATTTCCGAAAATCTTAAAAAGTTTAGAGGAATCATGTGATCAGAAAATCATTTTATAACATGATTGGTGAAAGAGATTGATCCTTCAGGCAAATCGGATCAACCAGAATATATATATTGTTTTTATCAAGTGTTCGTTAGTAGTGATCACAAGAACCTAAAACTGCTGTTTAAGTAATCCAAAATGGAAAAAAATTCCCTGATATTTTGCAAAATGTGAACAATTAAATGAGAATTCCCTGATATTTCCAGAATTAAGAAGTTCCCAGAGAATTTCCAGGTTCTGTTACCACCCTGAATAAGTCTATTCTCTACGTGGTGCGTGTGTTACCTGCTGGAGGCGAGGTTGTTCTCTCCGGGAATGCCAAGGTCGTGGAGGTCGGAGGTGGAGTGCGAATGCCTACTCGACATGGAGCCCGGCTCCTCCTCCAGGCTGTGGCTCATGTGGCTCAGGTCCACAGAGCTGCCGGACAGGTGGCTCGGGTTCTTGCTGCGCTTCCCCACCGCGCTCACCATACGCTTCTTCATGCCCGCACCAAAGTTGAAGAACCTGCATGTCATGAAATTAATGCATAACAAGTCAATGTGGGTTAGATAGCCTTAATGTTCTCTGTCCAGCCAGGTGACAATAAGGCCATCATATCAAACATATTCCTAAACTTAAAGGAAAATTTGTTTATATTTATTAACAGTAGGATTGTCTATTTGTATGCCACCACCGCACTCACAATCTGTTTCTTCATGTCCCCTCCCCAAAGCTGAAGAACCTGCACATAATAAGTATAATGTATTGCACAAGAAATCATTGTGATTGAGATGGTCTTACTGTACCCCCAGCACAAATTTTTCTCAATGTATAACACATTTAATAAGATATATAAGATAATATAAGATATATTCATATCTTATATATCTTACATATAACCATAGAATTTTAGCATTATAGCCAAAGAGTTAATTAAAAATTGTTGCTGTAAGCAAAATATTACAATAATTAAGGTATATAGGCGACCAAACACTTATACTTTTATATACGGGTTGTCAATGTAAACAAAGTTGTTTTAACTGAGTATTTGACTGCATTTCTTACCTTAACTACACATTTAGTATGTTATGAAAGTGTCCCCAAAAAAAAGAATTATATTATTATTTAGTATGATTGTATACTTATTTTCAATCAATATTCAATATACTAAACTCCACCACAGATTAAGTTTGCAGTTGCGCGCACAGCCGGGGAGGAATCGTCGTAAGTAAATAAATCTGAATATCCAGTCAGAGCAGGCAACAAAATTTCCCCTGCTCTGATTGGCTACCCCTTTGAGATACTCTGATATTCGTGCGCCTTGTTAAGTCAAAATTGAAAGAAAAAATAATTAATATTACACTCTAACTGAAAAAAAACTAATAAAACTATTACAAATATGTCTTGAAACAACAAATAAAAGTGGTTTGAGTGTGAAATACCTTTTTTTTAATACAATTCTCACACTCAAAAAAGAGAACTATTTACCCTTTTTCTCGTAGAACATTTCAATACTGCTTACTTAATCTGTGGTGGAGTATAAGCCGTACCCCATAACACTTACTTTTTCTTCTGGGCGGGATGAAGAGCATTGAGGAGCAAGTCCCTGTAGTGCGGCGACTTGAGAAACCTTGGGTATGTGTCCTTCTCCATAAGCGAGTAAACATGCAACAGAGCTGCATCAAACGTGTACCGAGACGGCGTCTTCATGGCTTCCTGGACGCACTGAATAGTGCTGCTGTCTAGATTTACTTCACAGGTAGCATTAGATGAAAGAAATTCACTGAAAACACAACATTTGATTAAATTTAATCGCAAAATAAATAATACAAATTATTTTCTTTTTCTCAGAAGGGATTTTTTTAAAAACAATTATTTGATTATGTTTGTTTCTATATTGAACTGTGTTGAATCTCTATATTGAATTAAGTAACATTTTCATAAAATTTAAATTTAAAAAGGTGATTCAGACACTGAAAACAAACTTGCATTTTGGATAGTTTCATTGTTTATCGAATACTACAATGTTTTTTAAAATATCTGCATCACATTTAATTTAATATTTATTATTAGCTAATTCTAATAGATACCAAATGAAAAAGAATTGAACCAATGTTCTATGACATTGGTTTATAACTTCAGAAGATAGGAAATGATGTCACTTTTCATCTCAAACTAAATTTACTGTTACATAACACCCAGGTTACAAAGTTTGATAGGCTATGATAAAAACAAAGATTTAATATGTTAATGTAAATTTACAAATCTAGAGAACAAATAGGGCTGAGGGCAAACTGATATTTTACAAAGTTACAACAATTTATTAAACAGTAGAATACAAATTTTCTTTTGAATATTTTTACTTATGCAACATTGTCATTCAATGTGTTTTAGTTTTCATAAAAATAGTAAGAATCATTACAACAAACAAAAGAAAATTAAAGACATAAATTGGTAAATAGCTTAGCACTTATCAATAAAATGCATATAAAGACATTTTATCTTTGATTGCCAAATAAAACTCATTGATTAATAAATACCAAGTTTGCTTGTAGTAAATTGAGGTACCATCATTGAACTAAGCATTAGACATACACACTTAATACTTTGGAACCAAAGTTTGCTGTGCACCTAATAAACCTGAACAAAAATTAACATCACATAATATTCAGAACCCAAATTTTTTATCCATGAAATTAAAATCCTTCTATTGCAAATATTAAATAAATATTTATTTCAAATGAATCAATTATCAAGTCCCTACTTGTATATATCATGGACCTTCTTTTCAATGTCAGACTTTCCACCTCTTCTCAGAGATTGGACAGCTTTCCAAAACATGATATTCTCCACGCTATACTCTGACCTCAAATAGCGCTCAAATTCTTTCACTCCTGTGGCATCGTTCAGCAAGTCTTCTAAGGAAACAGCCCATAACTTTACACGCTGCTCTGTTGGTACTTCCACCCTAAAAATGATTTTGTTGAGTGTATTTTTTTAACACACTAAGTCATGAATACTATGGTACACATTTACTGCAGTGGGCAGGTAAACTGCAGTAACTTCCATTATGACTTGGACCATTGTTACAAGCACTCAATTACTCTAACAATTACGAAAACATACTGATTTTTTTTATTTCAGATCAAAATTGGTAAAATTCATTGTTGTGATTACTGCAGTTTACTTGCCCCCTGCAGTTTACCCTAACTTATTCAACTTTGAAAAGCAATTTTATTTGTACTTAGTTAATTAAAGATAAACTAAAAAAATCATTTAATTTTAGATTTCTGAAACTGAATCTCAACATATTTTATAGAACTCAACACTTAATGTTGCATATTATTATATTATACATATTTTAATAGACTATATAGTATTTTCATTCTTATTTTATTTATTGATATACATTATTTTCTATTATATCATAAAAATATCATTTTCATATAATGCTGCACACCCCTCCACTTCATCTCTTTGAAAATGAAGAAAATACTATGGAAGTTTTTGTTTTGTGTATATTTGTGATTTTAACATAGCTAAACACGATCTACCTTCCATATTTTAAACAATAACTATTTCTTAAACAAGAAATGTCACACATCAATTCATTTATTCGTATAACAGTTAGTTGAGGTAAAAATATAGTTTCAATTATGCATACCAAACTACACTGTTAAATATTTTGGCGCAAGATTGTACCAGAATCCTAGAACTTTCTAGCTGCCACCACTATTTTTAGCGTTGATTCACCACTTTTGCTGCGCATCAAAGTTGAGGTACAATCTTGAGGTACAAAGCTATGGTTTCACCAATTAATTGGTACATTCATGCTCCAAATAGTGGTGGCAGCTCGAAAGTTCCAGGATTCCGGTGCAATCTTGCGCCGAAATTTTTAACAGTGTACTACAATGTTAAAAAAAAAAAGACTTCAATGTTTTACAGTGTGTTTATCAATGTGATTGATACTAGTAGTTAAATTTAGAACTGAAAAATAATGAAGCAGATATTTTTTTTGTCTAAATTGTGAAGTGATTCATCCTGCGGCGACTAAACACATTTGTACACCTTTACAAAAAAAATTACATAAAACTGCTATCAATATGTTTGTTATAAGAACAAAGTTATACATAAATCATATTTTTACCTTAGTATTGAAACTAATAACTGGTTACAACTAAATAGCACAAGTTAAGTAACACACAATAATAGTTTTAAAAAATGGCACTGCACTAAAAAAAAAGTATATATGAAATAGAATAACATCTATTTCAGGGAGAGCATACTATTTGTGTAGCTAGTTTTAAAAAGGAGATATGACGTCCAGATGTTCATTTAATTCATATAGAATAACATCTATTTCAGGGAGAGCATACTATTTGTGTAGCTAGTTTTAAAAAGGAGATATGACGTCCAGATGTTCATTTAATCTATAATAATAAAAGAAAGAGTCTGTGTGTCTGTCTGTGTGTATGTCTGTGGATCGCAAAAAACCTACTTAGACTGTTCTAAAAAATTCGAAATTTTTAATATAGGTTCCTTTTAATACCTACGTGTGCACCTGAGGCTTAGTTTTTTCATATTTGATTGTGATTTTTAATTAATATAATTATTTTCAAAAAACGTCATCCACGTTTAATTGCGGGACCATAACAGGGCTTGAAAATACATGGACCGGGCCGAAACAGGGACTTGACGCCATCCTCTATTAGTTTGATTGATTTAGTTTGGTTGAGATATGCGCTCGCCCTAAGGCTGCTTCATCCTCTATTAGTGTTTGCTTTTTTAAGTGTGCATGCGCCAACACGAATTTAATTTTGTTTTGATTTTGAGTGTATTTTCACAAGTAAGCATGCCTCTAAACTTAAGCAATGCGAAGTTAACGGGTTCCCAGTAAGGCGGGACCATCTGCTAGTTCATATTAAATATTCAAAAGAGTCAAACATAAGCCATTATGGCTGTTAGGGCCAAGAAAAGCTGCCAAAGCACACAGAACCTCACATCTTGAGGTCTTATTAGAATGTAACTATTTTTAATGGTTATGAAAAGAGTGGATCAGAATTTAAAGCAGTCTGCTGTGTCTGCAGTTTTTCTGGGAAATAATGCATCAACGCCTATTTAAACGTGGAAATTGTTTTATGGATCGAAAAGACATTAACTGAGAGTTATTTAGAAACAATGGCTAATATTATAACTTTATAGAGATTTGTACGATATATATCGCATATATAATTATTGAGCTTTTTTTTTTCCACTTAAAGTCTAGGTGTCCCATGTAGTTCTTTAATTGCAAACCACATGCCCATCAATGTATTTTTATACGATTGTGTGAATAATAACTTTTTACATTAGATGCAGGGCCAAATTAAATTTCACATGCATCTAAACATGCCACTTCTTTATTGTCTTTTCTTGTGAAGTACATATTTCTTACTACATAATTTATGTGTAGCATCATTTTAAACAATAAACTTAAACTATAAAATACTGAAA
This sequence comes from Hylyphantes graminicola, assembly GCA_023701765.1. NCBI lineage: Eukaryota > Metazoa > Arthropoda > Arachnida > Araneae > Linyphiidae > Hylyphantes > Hylyphantes graminicola. The sequence goes on along the minus strand of CM043117.1, from coordinate 29,523,316 downwards.
TACATAACTGCAACTTATAAAATACTTCATAATAACACATTACTTTTTTCAACAATTTGAACAAAGTTATAATAAATAGTTTTAAAATAAGTGATACAATTTCAAGGGTATATTGTCTTACTCCCTATTGTTGAGTGTCCATAATGTAGTGTCCTCAGTTATCCAAGGATTAGAAGGCAAAACACCGACAACAAAGGAATCGAATTCGATGTACTCTTGACAGTGATTCAAAAGACTAAAGAAATTAAACATGCAATCAAGTTATAAAGTCAAATAACAAAATCAAAGGTAAGGGTTAAAAAATTGTGAAACACTTTTTGTTATAGGCTCAAATTAATTAACAAACAATCTAAAAATTAATTCAAATTCGGCAAGTCGAAAAAGATTGCACTATGTTAACAGATAACAGAAAAAGTAGACATTTTCTATTTCTAACAGATAGTTTTCAAGCCTTTTTGTATGACATAGTAGCAAGTTGTTGACCTTAGTATGAGATTTTGTTTCTGCATAAATTGAAAAGTTAAAAGATGTACTTTCCTACAAAATATTCAAAACGAAAGTTACATAATTCAAGTTTTTATAGGATATTTAGATTGTATATTTTGTTGAATATAAGAAGGAGAACTGGTTCAGTAACTTTTGTTTTAGGCTGAAAATTATTCAAGAACTTTGACATAAAATAAGATATATTTGGTAAGAGGGATTTTTTATTTCCAAAGAAGGTTAATTTTCAATATAAAAATGACATTAGTTGGCATCAGCATATTGATTGATGAAGTGTGAAACTTTGTAGTTAATAAATAATTATTTTTTTAAAAAAGAACTAATGTAAGCTTCATTAAAAGTAACATTAAATGAAAAGTTACAAAATATAATATTTAAGAGATTAAATGTGAATGTTTATTAAAACATTTCATGGAATTAAAACATTTAATGATAAATTTATATAAATTAAATCAAGTACATGAAATGAATTTAAGACACTTAAAAAACATAATTACATATTTATTAAATATAAACTCATTTTACCTTTCAATAACTTGTGAAGTTTTAACCCATGGTCTGTTTAAACTTTGTATTAATAATGCCCTCTAAAAATAGAAGCATTACATAACATGAGTAAACTTTTATTAAAAATTTGAACTTATTTTATGGGAAAAAAATAAACTGCCTTACTTCACGCTTTAGACTTTCTATTGTTCTCTTTTTAACTTTTTTACTACTTGCTACTGGTGTCTTTTCGAGGCAATTAATAGCACCGGGCTGAAATAAAAAAAAGATTAATTTCTACCACTAAACGAAAAGTTCCTAATCGGCTAAACATTTTTAAATATTACACAACTAATTTTAAACAAGACATAAATTGTTATTGAAATTGTTGATATTATTTAATATTAATTTTACACAATTACAAAAAGTTATAAAATAATAACTCAATATGTCACCAAAAGAGTTGGGGATATCAATAAAACTAGAAGTTTGCTTACAGTTTTAAGAGAAAGGCAATAGCCTCCTGGCTATTCAATTTGCTGAATACGGCTTAGTTAAACTATTTTTGATCTTTTGCTTATTTTAGATAATGTTCATCAACCACTAAAATATTTATTCATGGAAAAAGGCAATTGTAAAAAAATATATATTTAAGTAGAGATTATGATATGAAAATATTTTTTACATTTTGATAATACTACTTGCAGTTTAAAAAAATATTTCTTTAAAAGTATCTTTCTATTACTTAAAAAAAGAAAAAGTTTTAATGAAACAAAGGATCGCAGAACTTCTCAATTTTTTAAAACTCATTGTAAACATACCGGAGGTCTGTGGACACGCCAATAAGATTTTTCTTGGCTGTCTAGAACTAATTTATCACTCTTTTTCTTATCCTTGGATGTGCTAAAAAAAGAAATCATTAAACATAAATTAATACATTATAATTATTTCTTAACAGACACTTTCAGTTCCTCTTGAGATTACTTATATTCAATTATACTACAATCTGTAAATTAGATACATAGTAGTTTTTACAGTTTTTGTCTGATGTGTGTGTGTGTGTTTAGCATAGTTCAAAAATGTACAGGCAATTTAGTAATCTGTAAAGATGTACAAAATTTATCCAACAAATGTATCAATTGTTAAGGAGTCCTCAAATGTTCAGTATTACAGAAGGCTTTTTTTATGTAAGTGTGAATATGTACCATGATTTCTATACAGGACAAAACGTATTTATATAGAGGAGACAATTGTAAAAATTAATGTCTCCAGTAAAACAAGTAAGCTTTACTATCATAGCAACACCTGTTATTAGGTTTGTTTGTTTTTTAAGTCTTTTATACACACATATGCGTTAGCTCCCAAGAAATTCATTTTAAAATATTAAATAACTAAGCAACATACTTCACTTGTTCTTCAGCTTGCAGTGTAATGAAGTCCCACTTGTGCAATAGCAGTTTTTTTAGCCGAGCCAAGGCCTCCTGTAAATTAGTTCAAAGTTACAAAAAAGGAATACTGTAAATTCAGTTAAACTCATGAGCATTTAATTTCAGAAAGACTGCTACTATTGTGAATATATAAGCTTCTGTAACTTCTTTCTCTCTAACTAACAATAAAATGTCCTAAACAATTACCTCCTTCTTAACAACTATTCCTTAAATACCAAAAAGCTAGTTCTTGAATAATAAAACTGTAGTGCAACTATCAGAATGCAGGTAATTTGCTAACAACTTTTATACTAGCTAGATTTGAAGCATTCAAAGTTATCATGTTTGTGGCTTCAACATCCTTAAATATGAGCACAACCCAGAAAAAATAGATTTGTTGTGATATTTGCAGTTCAAAAAGTATTTTATATCTAAAAATTCATGCTTTGAGAGGCACACACAACAATCCTTTCTTGTGTGATAATCAGATATATTGGTTTTTAGAAAAAAAAGATAGCCCTTTTTTTTTGTGGAACACTATTCTCAGCATCAAGTCGACTAATGCCTTACTTAATTCAGAGTCGATATGAAAGAACATAATACCCTTAACTTCATAACTACAGAAAAAAATTAAGAAAAGAATCTTCCTGTTAGTTATTGTAATTTCAGGTTAAATTTATTTGAATTATCAACTCGCTAGAGTTACAGGAGGACTATTGGCATCATAATTTAGAACTACAATCGACAAGCCAATGCACAAGTAGACATCCGATGTAACCGTTAAGGGTGACATGGAATACAGCGTTGGAACTTTGGAGCACATTTAACCACTTTCTCTACACTGGGTATTGTTCATCAGACATTTTCGGCTGCAAGGGCCGTTTATAGGTTGGACAGTTAGTTTGGCGATACTGTAATTTCAGACAATTTGTGAAAGGCCTTTTCAAAAAGTCAGTCTTGACAGAAGACATTTTTTCAACATTACAAGCTGTTGGACGCTGCTTGGTAATTTGGATGACAAAGAGTTTTGGACACTGATTCCATTCAAAATGAAAAGCACTTTTTAAAAAATAATACAAATTTCTAAACAACATTATCAATTTTTGAATTTTTGGTGGTTATGTTCAAATCAAATTCATGAAATTTTCAGCTTGACAAATTGCTGATATCTTAATTTTTGAAGAAACAAATAAGTATAAATACACAAAAAATTATTTTCTATAAAGCCGCACTCATTACAGATTTTCAAAGATACTTACTTGTTCATAATCTTCTAAACTATGTTTTTGTTTGTTCTTCATAGATCTTTTTAGGAGATAGATAGCTAAAACATAACACATTTATTAAAGTTAGAAGCATAAAGTTAACAAAATACAACAACATTATTGACCCCCAATTTAACAATGAATCATTGGTCATCTGCAGGCCAAAAACGATCCAATTGAAATATGGCTTATTATTAAAAAAAATTAACTGTAAAATAAGACTATAGCCAAAGATATCATTTTTAACTAACTAAAGCTGCGATGTTACATAGAACATAGGTGCTTACAAGCACTGGAGAAACATTTGTTGCTGTTCAAATTTTATGCACATTCAGTTCAAATTTCATGTCAAGGGGCAACCTGGCTTATCCCAAGAGTACCAGGTTTCCGAGGATGAGAGTGACAATTTCTCTGGAAGGGGTTCATTTGTGCCAAGTTTTGTCAGTGAGTAGGCGATCTCATTCCCCTATTCCTATAGGCCAACGTAACGTGGAATGGAATCCCCTGCAAATAAATATCTCACTTCACATAAAGTTTACTGAGAAGTTGTAAGATTGCTGTTCCAGCCCTGCACTCAAATATTGGATAGAGCTTCTACTATCAGTTAGGATCCAAAGGGGGTCTAACAGTGAATCCTCTTCAATTTCGTTCAGTCCTGCCTCAATAGCAAGGAGCTCCAATCGGAAAACAGAAAAAGAATCTGAGTTTCTCATTTTAATGTTGGTATCCCCATTAGTTCTCTAGATAAAAGCTCTACTTCCAGTACGACTCTGATAGTCCCTGCTACCATCTGTATAAACACCAGGGTTCTTCTCTTGGATAGTGTTTATTATTTCGAGAGCTAGTTGTTTTAGCAATTCAGGAACGTCAGAAGTTTTATTTGGGCCTAATGCCAAATCCGGTCTAAAATGTACTCATAGAACACCACAAGAAAGGTCAATGCAAGTCTTGCTTGCAAGGGAGTGCTGCACGAAATCTTGATAGACTGTATTCAGGGAGATTGCTCGTGAAAAGGGGCTATCTCTTCTTGGTCTTTGAAAAACTAACAGCCCCTTTTTGGGTTTATATCATTTCAAGTGGTTAGTCTCTCCAAATTATTAGGGTTTTTTTATACATTCTCTGAATGCTATTAAATTTATACTATATTACATACTGTAATATGTGGTGTAGTGGCTCTTTCTTTGCTATAAACCATTTAAGACTAAACTTATTAAAAAAAAATTAATAAAATATATAACTCAGCTTTTTTTTTCATAAAATAGAAAAGCTGTGATTTATACTAAAGTTTTACATTCAGAAACAAAAATCATTTTAAAAAATTGTGGAGCAATAACATTGTTTTCAAAATATAGTTGAAGAGGCAAGAGGAATTTTTAAAAATCATATTTTCTACCCTAATTGATACCTAAATTTTAATTATTCTGAAATATTTAAAATACTTTAAATAAATGTCTTACCATAATCTGTGTTATCAGGCGCATGGTGGGATGGCCAGAAATAAGGAGCCTACATCAGAAAAAAAAACTAAGTCAGAAACAAGAATAAACAAACTACATAAAACGTCAAGTGTAAAGATTTATTTAAATAACAAAGAGTCGTTTATGTTTTGAATTATTATAATAAGACAAGTACAAGAAAAAATTAACTAATACATCTTTGTAATTATAGGATAAATATAGAAAATGTGTAAGTTTTTAAATCTAAATACAAGTTATTTCCAAGTTTTCTTGATTATGCTTTAAAATATATAGTTGGGGAATATGTATTTTACACACAGCAGTGAAAAATTCAATAAGGATGATTTTTAAAAAAAAAAAACGGTTCAGCAATTTCAGATTATGTAACACAAACTATTATTGAACCAAATTTGACTTTAAGTTAAAAGCATAAACCCTAATGCAAAGTGTTAATATTATTGAAAAATAGACATATCATGAAAACCTATATAGACAATTATATTATGTGTGAAATCATTTCATATCTTACAACCACTTCCTTAACAGAATGCTCTGCAAAGTATTTTGTCAGCTCTAATCAGACTTAAAATGTCCACAAGTAAGTATACACAAAGTTTTTGGTCTACAATTGACATGTAATGTGTCATACAGTAGACCTACTACTACTTTAGCGGCCAACCAGGGTTTTTATACGATATGGGCTAGCAATTAAAAGGTCTACTTGATTATGTTTCCCTTCAAAGTTAATAAGAGCACCAACAGTTTTCTTTATTTATTGTTCATCCACTAACTAATGCCTTAAAATTGACAATAACTATTAGTTAAAATTATATCCAAGTAAACAAACTCAGAAGCATAGATGATCATCCCAAATACCCTGTATGGATGTCTTTGAACATTTAGCACACATGAGTAGAAGACAAAAAAAAACAAGTAGGTTTGTTACAGAATCTGTCACTTAACCAGCTTCCACACAATACTTATGCTTACAGGAAACACTATTTATACACCTCAGAAAGAAATTCGCCTAACAGAGACTTCTAATTCAAAATTTGTAATGCCAAAATTAAGTATTTTCATTAATCTTCTTTAACAAATTAAAAATTACTCATTATCGTTTGCTAAATTTGTTTAAAACTCTTAGAATAATGATGCAATTTTTTAATAAATATCTTTCAGTCGCCACAATTTAATTTACAGTTCAAAACATATATAATTAGAAAAATTGATACTTTAAAAATAAAAGTGAAACTTTCCATATTTTTTATGCAAAATTAAAATTCTGTATACATCTTTCTTCATACATATATAATGAACCATCAAACGAAATCTATTGTGACAATACAAAAATCCAAACTGAATTATATCACATAATTAAATAAATTCTTTCAAAAGTTTTATTTTAAATAAAGTTTCTGGTACATTTGACGAAATGGCAACAGTGAAAATATTAAAAGAAAATGGAATTTGCATGTCATTTCAATGTGGAATTTTTTTTTAAGTTATTTAAATTTTAAATATACTTCTAACTTAAATTTTTTAAAGAAATTCGAGATGTAACCAAGCCTGATTTTTTGCTTTAAAATGATGTATCCCGCTTGTTTGTGCGACGTTTGGTTCGTTCTATGAAAGTGGGTGACTGACAGACAGAACAATTATAAAACCTTCCACTTTTTACGTTTTAAAGGTATTGTGGAAGCTAACAATTGGTGGTGCACTTTCTGAAGACGAAGAGATTATCAATCATTCTAAAATGTCTTACTTGAAAGCGATAAAGAGATCCATCGTCCTTTATGGCTAGAGACCTAGTATCGCCCACTGGGAAAAAGTAACCGTGTTGGCAAAGTAGGTTGGCTAAATGAACTGCTTCTGCCAAAGGACAAGAAGGAACTTTAAAGATGTTAATATACTTTTAGAGTATAGGTTCTACAACTTTTTTATGTATAATGCTTTTTCCATTAACCCAAACTAATTGCTACACAAAAAAATGTTTGCAGTAAAAAATATATGGCTTAAAAATAGGGACTTTTCGGTATTGGAAATTTGGAATCCATTTCTATAACTAGGAACATGAATACCAGTTAATCAAGACCGCATGCGAGTTGATTAACGTATGAAAACATTTGAATATTGGAGCACAGCCACATTTAAGTGTCATAGTGCTTTTGCTTAAAGGTGTTTTGTGTATGTGTGCGAGATTTTACAATAGATGGAGGCAACTGAATAATTAGTACTCATCAACTGTTCTTGGCTCCATATTATGAGGCTTTCAATTTAGCCAGACCAATAAAATTTAGGACTATTCGACGGCTTTCAATTAAATTGGCTTGATAGTTCGGTGCAGAGAGAAAGCATTTTACATTTATGATACAGTTAAGTTTCAAACAGAATTTTAATTTCATGTAAATTTAAAAGAAAAATTTTTGAAATATTTGTTATTATACATTTACTTATTGCAATGAGTATGTGATACACATTAAAAATATCTTTACCTAAAGTAAAACAAAGTTAATTCACATAATTACACTTTAATAATTTAACAGTTAGACGATTCATTAAATAATTTTTCGTTAGCAATTCTTTTTATTTTAAAGTCAGTAACATTTTAAAAAGACAGTCGAATTTTACAAGATAAATTATTTCAATTACAACATGTTTGATCCTACTGAAAGTTTTCTACAGGTAGCACAGATATCAAAAGTTTTGAGCTAACATGTTACATAAGTATTCTTAAAATTTTGAAACGACTGATGAATAATGAAGGTTTTAAATATCAATTTTATATGATTAACTTACCCATTTCTTCAATATTTAGTTTGTCCATTAGCCATTCCACGAGATCATATGCTAATTAAAAAAGAAAAATAATTGTCAATTTAATGCAATACATAATAATAGATAATATATTAGCAAACAAAGGTTAAACTAAAGAACCGTGGCCGGATTTGGCTGCTTTTTGAAAATTTCACCAATTTGAAATTATAACAAACCCCGGCACTTGCTGAGATGGTTGCCATCTCAAAATGACCAAAAATACTACCTAATTTCAAAATGGCCAACTTACAACCCCTCAACAGAAAAATTCATTAAATTGCAGACCAGATTTATAAAAGAAGAGGGGCATTAAAATGCCTAAGAATTGATTTTAAAAAAAGGAAATAAATATTTCAAATCATTAAGCATATAATTAATAAAATATTTGTATAAGAAAATTCAGAATAATTTAAATGAATTTTAGATTTAAATAGATTAACAATTTTGAAATTTTCAATGCAATTGCTAATTTCGCCAAAGGTTACCATAATATTAATTTTTTGGGGTTACCAGATTCAGCCTAAAATTGGCGGCAACGATTCTTTAGTTTAACCCAAACATTTATTTCGAATATAAATATAAAGGTTCATAAAGAAAAGAAAGATAGGCAAATAGTCCAAATTACTTATTAGCAGCCATGTCTCAACTTAGCGATTAATTTCAATAATAATTATGCAACATTTAAGTTAACAAAAAATCCCATTGATTTGCAAGTGAAAAAGTCGAACTTAATATGAGATAATCATACATTAAGGTTTGAAAGACAAAATCATTTTAAGAAAAACTATTATTAGTTACTTATATGCTTACAATTACATTTCACTGGTAATATTGCAGTTGTAATTTTAAAAAAATTAGCATAGTTTTGTTAAGTAGTCATCTAATTTTGGAAACAATACAAGGTAGAAAGACACTTTTAACATACAAACATAACGACCAACAAACAGGGCCCTCACACAGCTCTTTTGTTTTATAATCTAAATTGCCATCTAAATTAAACAACTCTCCTACATATTCATTTAATAATGAATAAGATAATTATTTATACAATATCGCAAACAAAGTTATAAAAGATCAAATTTAAAGTACATAGCGTTTTACTTACTAGTTTAGAATAACAAATTGATTATTTTATAACAAAATGGCAAAGTATTGTGGTAGTTATGGCCCATAGTACGTCTTATAAAATGCAATTGTTATAACCCACCACAAACCATAAAAAAAATACTAAAATTTTAAAAAAATGAAATTTATTTTATTCAAACTGCATACTTGAAAAAACTTTTACAGCAGACAGTTTTAAGTTTTACGCTGTCCTAGGCTTATCACAAAACGTTCTGTGGTAGGGTAGACGAACGACTCGGGTTTACATGAGCCATCGAATCCACAGATTGAACAGCAAACTCAGCAATTTTTCCTTTTTGGGGATTTTCTCCCAGACGGAACCGGAATTGCAGGGTTCATTGCGGGGTTTCGCAAAACCTCAAATGAGAAGGGCTTGATGTTAAAAATCCTGCTGTTTGGGTTAGAAATCTTGCTGTTTGGGTTAGAAATCCTGCTTGAACTCTTTTTCCCTTATTTTGGAATTCCATGGATTCGATAGCTCATGTAAACGCACCTTTATTGAGCTGCCATCAGCAGCCATGGCTCACTACACGGAGCACGGATACTGAGAAGGAAGTACACCCAAGGCAAAGGCGGGAGTCGAACCCGTACCCGTTACACCGCGCGAACTGCAATTGTTATGGCCAGCTATCCAAACCACTCGGCCATCGGGCACCACATGCAACCCTTATGTATCCGTTTTGGTCCATGGTGTTGTTGCCAGGTTTAGTCTGCACCCTTCTATGGAACTCTTTGGCTTATCATGGCGCGTGTTCGGTCTTCTGAAGGAAAATAGAGCAATTCTGAAAGAACACGTTTTTCTAACAACTTACTTATGTCGGTCTGGCCTATTATTTACACAAATAGTCAACAGTTAAACCATAGAATGCTAAAGAAGTAGGAGTTTTTTTCCTTGAAGTACTGGGCCTACAATAGTACGGTTGTTACAATGCAGTCTAATAATACGAAACCCCCAGAAAAATTCTGAATACCGATAATAATCTTTATTTAACCATTATCTATAAATTTTCTACCGAAATTCTGATTAATAAAATAAGTCCAGATTTTGATTTATAGGAACCGTTTATTTTGCTTTTCAGATGCTTTTCTTTCTTGATGTGTTATCCAAAGCTTTAGTCAAAATTGATTCACCAATCGCGCATGGCTCGAAAAAAAATTTAATTTCATACATCATTTCTGTTAGTATTAACGCATAACTGATTTACCTAATCATAACGACTAGAATCATTGATACAATGGGACACAGTACCTCAAAAATTGCAAAAATAGCTAATTTGTTTTTATTTGCTAAAATTAAAGTTTAGAACCTTCTAAATAAGTCCACCAAGTTTTAAAAGTGTATCTATATTTTAAAAAAAAGTTATTCTATTTTTTATGCGGAAAGGTATGATAAAAATGCATACAAATGAAAACTTTAAATGCGTTTTTCTTTATGTTTATATTTCCTTGATGACAAGTTCTTTAAAACGCTAAGGCTTTTTAAATTACTTATAAAAATCTAAGGAATTTTGTATACAGTCTGTCAAATATGTTAATATTAAGAATTGGCATTAAAATTGTTTTAAAAAACAATACTTTATTTATAAAAAATTATTTAAGTTGAAAATTGTCAAATATGCTAAAATAATTAGGATTTTTTACACAAATATTTTTTATAAAACAATTACTGAGGATAAATCAAATTTGAATGCCAATTGTTATGTAAAACAGTTTAAAGTACACGAGGAAAAGAAATTGGGTTAAAATATTTGAATTTAAAAAAGCCTTAGCGTTTTTTAAAAGTTCAAATTTTTTTAAATTTTTTTTTAAATAACTCAAATAATTTTGAAAAAAATTCTTCACATATTGTTTTAAGATATAAATTGAACTGATAAAACATAAATTTTATAGTGAATATGTCAAAATTAAACATTTTTTTGAAAGTGGTACCGTGTCCCCTTAACGGAGCAGAAAATTATAATTTTAAAATACCAGGAAATGTTCCTATCGTATTAAAGAAATACTTTTTTTACTGGAAAATATGAAAAAAATCACAATCGTTTTTTTTTATACATATCTTAATATTTTGATACAAATGCCTACCATGTCCAAAAGCATCTTGGAATTCAATATAAAGCGAAAACTAAAGTTTTGATTTTTCAAGACGAAAGAAAAATATCTATAAAAAGAAAATATATCAGTGCAAAAGACTAGCCAACTGAACCTGGATACTGTCTTTAGGTCTTTTAACTCTTCGAAGCCAAAGAAAGGCTGTAGCGTTGCCATAGAAACATAAATGCTAGGTCATCGACCATCTTAACTCGGACCATTTGACTACATTCTGTTCTACAGTTCATCTTTTCTCTACAACGTTTTAGACTAAAAGGAATAATAAAAAAAAACAGCAGCTATTTTTTTTTTAAATTTTCGTTACATGATTCCCTTTGAAGTTATGTTATATTATCGGTTAAATGGCAAAACCACGAATGTGCAAATTTTATTGATTAGCTGTTTTAGGGGGAAAATCGTAGGCTTGGCTTAACAGTATCAGTTTTTCATCTGTCTTTTTGGACATTCGTGGTTTTGTCATTTGATGTACATGAAATGAATCGATTTTGTCAATAACAAGTTCTAATTTTATCGAAATTATTATCAACAAGAAAATACATATGTGGTTCAAGAGTTGCAATAAAATTCAATCCACGTACCAAGGAATGCTGAGGGAATGGTAGTGAGAAACATCTTTTGTCTGCGTAGTGGGACTCCCGTTTCAGGATTTTGCATGTCACACACCAACTGCTCCATCTAAAAACAAGCAAAACCCTTTAAGTTTTCTCTAAGTTATTAAAATGTATAACTTAAATTAAGTTATTTCAAGATATTATGAAGAAAATCACATCCCAAAATTTGCCAAATATTTCAAGAATTACTGGTTGAATTTGAAAGGCGATTCTTATTTTAGCCATAGATTTATTTAAATAAAATAAATTATGTCAAAAGAGTTCTGGGTGGATATACAAAATATATCAAAATTAAATTAAAATAATTCCAGCGTCCTTGGAAGAACTACCCCGTGTTTCCAACTTACATTTCTCAACTTCACAAAAAAATTATTGTGCCATAAATGTGCCACAGAGATTAATTCCTTCGTATTATAATATGACATGACTGTCTATTTATATAATCAACTATCACTGAATAATTCATAGGTATTTTTTATACGCTAATATACATATATGAACAATGAATGAACGTAAGAAAAATCATAGTTCTTCATTGGTTGGCCTTTTTTTATAGTTTTGTAATTCCTAACTCTGTAATTACTGTCAACTCATAGAATGTTGTTATTAAACAGAAAGGACAAGTACAAAACCAAAAATAGAAGATATTTAATATTCCAATATAAATTTACCAAACATGTGATAATGACATAACTATTCTCTTAATTGAGAACAGTAATTGCAAAAAGAGGCATAACTTTAAAATTACGCAAAATCTAACGTTTTAAGAAAATCTTCAAAATGCTTTAAAATACACAGGTTTGTTTATCTTTTTATTTGCAGTAAAAAGATATTCAACTAAAATTTTCAGCTTATTTCACCAAATTAAATTATTTTATGGTGTTAACAGAAATTTTCTTAAATTTTGTTTAAAAAAATGAAACCATACAGTAATTAAAAATGTGCTATATCTTTTAATGGAATAAGTACTCGTCACAGCGTTTATATAAATTATATTTGGAAACTTATTTCGAAATATTGTGAGTTATGCGATTAAGCTTATAAAAAGATTTTTTCAATGCATATCCGAAATATTTCAAATTCATTTCAAATATGTAATATCTAATACTTACAGGAGGGAGACAATAATCATTACATTTATAATGATGACGCCATAAATGTTTGGTCATTTTAATTGTCCATATATTTTAATTTTATAATATCTAGCTATAATAACGATAATTTTTTATTTCCTCCTCGGTTACACAGCTAGAAATTAAAGTTAATATGATATGAAAAATGTCTCTTTTTTAGGGAAAAAATTAATTTTTTCATGAATTAAATTTTATTTTATTCGCCAAATGATGTGATAAGTCGCCAACTCAGAAATGTATTTCCCGTCAAATATAATTATTGACCGGAGATGAAGAATCGAACTACTTATAATTGCACAAGGGTAAAAATATATTCAATCGATGTTATTTTTTTAACTTTAGACAATAATATGAATACATAATACGTATTTTGCTTGATTTACTACACTTATAATTGTAAATTTTTTTGCAAAGTTACTTGTTTTCAACGTCAATTACATCACGGTTCCTTGAATAACTCTGTAACCCGGGTAATACTACCCTAAAAAAAGGCTTTGTTTATTCTAAAAAAACCCCCTTTCTTAAACAAAGTACAAAAAGCTCTTCACCGCGCCATCTGCTATACCACGGAACTTTAGTTCCACATTGTTGTTTATTTCTTGAGTTCTGACGTTCCAAATCACTTTTCGACAGTTGAAACGCAACGCGGAAACGAGCGGAAAAAACAGCCCATCCCCCAATTCCTTTACGACTTCGGAAAAAGTTAGAACGTTCGAAAGTTAGAACGTTTTCCCCGGTCGATATTCGAGTGCTTGTGCCTTTTTCTTCCACTTTAAAAAAGAAACTATGATTCGAAGCTGATGGTAAAGGTTCTGTGTTTTACCTTTATCGATTTCTTTGTACAATATTTATTGAGTGGGGTTTGTTTCTTGTGTGTGGATAAAGAAAAGGCGAGTTTTGAAGAAGTTCCGAGAATTGGGAAAGTTTAGGTACCCTTGTGCTTTTTAAATGTGAATTTTTTATAGAGGGGATTTGGAATATATTTTAAAGTACGATTGCATTTATTTAAAATAAGTGGGATTATTGAGATAACCTATCTCTACTATATTTTAAATAATTAGCAAAAAAAATCTTTGTAATACAAAAGTAAAATATGTATAATTAAATTTTGGAGATGTTACTGTGTCATTTATATAGTTTTGAAGAAAAATTTGAAACCGAAAACAATAATAAGAGTAAATGAATTTTTGTTTTCCATGTATCATAGTTACTCCAATTTTATTTTAACTCTCAGTTCTGAAAAACATTTAAATTTTCTATTTTAAAATACACAACAATGAAATGTATATTGACATAATTAACAGAATCAGAATACGAATACACATTAAATACAAACTAATCTCCTTTTATTTAAAAACTTCAACCTAAACCTACGACAAACTAGATTATTCTGGGAGTGTTCATTGTTGTTAAACTTAGTTAAACCTATTACAATGAAAAATGATCTTAATGAGTTACAGTCATTTGTAGGGATAAACTATTACCTTTCATTGATTGAATTTAACTACACGTAATTTCTTAAAAAGTTGCAAATCTACAATGTTTTTAAATGAATTCACAAATGAGCTTAAAATATATTTAAAAACAATTATCTACATCAAAGAAATATCTGTAATAAGTTAAATGGATTTAGAAATGTGTGGTAAAAGTAAATATTTGCTAAAATTGTTCGATCATTAGTTTGAATGGTTTAGAAAAGTTAATGGAAACTAAATAAAAACCATTGATAAAATCATTTCTAATAATAAAAAAAAATTATTCAAGTAAGAAGTATATTTAAGGACTAAATTTATGCGTTTTAATAAAGGTTTATTTATTTTAAAAAGTATGTTTGCAATAATTTCATCAATATATTTTTTTTAATTTAAAGTTTACCGACAATAAATTTACATCTATTAAGATTTGTACTAGCATAATATTTTTTTAATAACTTTCAAAGGAAATTTTTTTTCAAGTTTTATTCACAAAAGATTACAAACCTGACACAAGATAAGCTGCATACATATTATCTTTACATTTTTATCTTCTCAAAGTTCACGTAAGATAACAATTGATCAAAATCTAAGTAAAATAACTTGTTTTAAGCTAGCCTTGGCAATGTCACTTAAGAGACGTAATCTTTCTTCCTTGTTGAAAAACACCAGAGAGTCATAACTCTTCTGTCCGTAATTTAGTTAATGTATTTCAAATACGGACACAATTTTCATTTAAAATGAGTAATTATTGTATAAAAATATGACAAATTAAAAAGTTCAGAAATTAATTAATTTTTTTTTGCCTAACTAATTCCTATAAATTGTGCAAGAAAGTTAATGAACAAGAAAATTTTCTGATCGTTTCTTGTCAGTAAATGTTTCACAATTACCTATTTAATTTTATAATTGTAATTTTAATTCCTTAGTAAACACTTGCATATCAAACTCGTTGCACAAATTTTGATTTGAAGGATCTAATTGCAACAAGCCTAGTCACTTCAACTGTTAAAAATAAAGAATGTAAAAACTCATTTTGTTCAGAAATACAAAATGATATTTAAAGGAATGGAAATGAATATTTAAATTCTTATTAATTTTTACATGTTGAATTTAATAAAACGCAATATCGCTTAAAACAATGCTACATTATAATAAAAGGTTTAAGTGATATGAAATGGACATTCAGGGGACATAAAAATACAAACATATCAACCTTTGTATATAATCAGCAAAAATAAATATATAAATGATTAATTATGTATTCTTTAGCCATATCACTTGTAAATGTTATGGTTATATTTTATATTCCATTGTCTGGAGAAAGTACTCGGATTCGCAATAAAATTCACATAGTTATTGTGTTCTAAGTGTCTGAAAGCTCATCAAAACTACATAAATACACATGAAAATTCGTTTAAGGTTACTGAGAAGATTTGAGTATAATGTGATAAGACACACATATGTATAAAAAGTTGCTTATACAAATTAAGTCCTTGCTAAAATTTTCATGTGGATAAATCTCTGTTTTATGAACAATGATAAACTAACACAGCTTTCCACGGTATTTCTATATTGTTTAAAACTTGATTAAGTTATAACCATTTTATATTTTTTTTTCAAATATTTATTAGAAAAAGAAAAGCTAGCTGTATTTCTTCAACTTAATTTTGAAGAAAACTATGCAAATAGTTATATATTGAATTCTATTATTAAAAATTTGTCAGTAAAAAATATTTACAGGTCTTATTTTATTAATTCAACTATGCTTACACAAATACTAAAAATTTTCTGCAATGCATATTCCAAGAAAACAATTAAATACATCAACTTATTCCAATCATTTCAATATTCCCTCATGATATTATACAAATTTAATTTTTTTAAATCTTTTATTTCTTACCTTTTATTTCAACTGTAATAAATCAATTGATATTTTATTGTGGTTCAATTCTCTCTTGTACAATACTTTTTACATTAAACTCTACTTTAAAAAAAAACCTATATTTGGGAAAATTCAACTTATATTCAACTGAAGGATGATTTTTTGAAAAATTAAATATCATTAAAATTATTGCAAATTGAGGTGCTGTGTTACTTGCGTTTCATCTTACAGTTCCAAGGGAAAATACTGTGATTTATCTTACAGTGGTCTCAAATTTTAATAAGCCAAAACTAGACATTTTATGAAAAAAGATAATCTATTGATAAACGATAGAGTAGTACAGAAAAAGAGAAATATATGCACACTTAAAAATTAAAAGCCTATTTTCGTATCAAATAATGCTTTTGTTTAATATACGTGTGGATTTCTGTTTAGCATCTACCAAAATCGGAGGAAGTAGAAATGCGCTTATACTCTTAATACGTCCTTCCGTGGTTAAAAAAAAGTGTAGAGGAAGTGTTTTTCGTAATTAATTTTCCGGAGAAGCATTGCAGCGGTATAAAAATGCTCTTTAAAAAATGTCACATCGAACCACTTTAGAAAATTTTTTAATCCAACATGGAAATTTTAATTAAAAAATGGAAATATTGAGAACTCTTGATGGCGTAAAGCTAGTAAATTTGAATCTTTTTTCACTTAGGTAGGGAAATGTTTTACTTGACAAATTATAATTTAACTAATGTTATTGAAAAAAAATCTTTGAAGCTTCAATATATATTGTTTATAAAGTATTTTGTAATAAAAATTGCTGACAACATTATTTTCTGTATAAATGGATTGTTAAGACTATATAAATAACGATAGCTAAATTTTAATTGTTTGGGTTGAATAAAGTAGAATACATTTTATTAAATACAAAAAAAAAAAACTTTTGAGGGTGTACAGATTCCCATAATATAATCTTTAAATATATCGAAAAAACACAGTAATAGAAATTTTAAAAATTGAAGAAAGGGCGTTTTAAGGTTCTGATTGGCTAAGTAGTTTTTCAGTTAAAATGTTTAGAAAAAATTCTGAAGTACTACTTCTACCTGCCTATATGTATTAACTTAAGGTATTAAAACTTATACATTATTTTTACTATATTTTTGAATATAATTTTTTTATAATTCTTATTTTTTAACAATTTACACTGGCGAAAAATGTCCATTATACCAATGCAACACACACCTATAAAACAGTGTAATTAAAAGTTTTAAAATTGATGAAAGGGCATTTTAAGGTTTTGATTGGCTAAGTATTTTTTCCAATTAAAATGTTTAGAAAAAAATCCTGAAGTATCACTTCTACCTGTCCATCTTTATTAACTTAAGATATTAATACTCTTTAAATAATATTTATTACTGTATTTTTTAATATAATTTTTAATAATTCCTATTTTTAACAATATACACTGGCGAAGTGTGGCCGTTTTACTTATGCAGTCTCATGAAGTTCATCAATACAAATTCTTCAAAAAGTGAGATATTCTAAAAAGTGAGAGGTTCCAAGACCAAAAATAAAGAAAGCATCCGTAAAATGTGAAAGTAAAAGAGGTTGAACTTGAGAAACTAGATCAAATTCTGGAAGATCTCTATGTACTTGCGAGTCCATCCTTTCAGCACAAGTTTCATGCAATCTTGATTTAGTAGTGGTGTAATGGTAAATCCAATACAGGTAGCTCCTAAATGCTTTTTTTTCCAACGAAAATCTCTTCCTAACTGATGGACCAGCCAATATTCAAAACTGTAATGGCTTCGCTTCGGGATAAATGTCTCAAAGCCGTAGATCAAATATAACACTTTTTTCGTAGATATTTACAGTATAGACGTGTGGTGTAGCAGATTTAAAGTACCAATTGTTCCAATCCTTCTAAGAAGCAAAACATTAAAGTCATCATCTCTTGCAGCCTTCTTGGGAAAGTTTCCTCATCCACCGAACAGTTATGAAGTATTTTACACTTTATTTACTTAATTTCGATTCATTAAAAGAAAATTTCGGACATACATGTTATGCCCTTTTTAGAGAATATACAAAAACACTAGATGAGAAACATCTAAATGAAATCGATGCATTAAAAGCAACATATTAACTCAAGAGGCCAAAAAGATCAAACTTATTTTATTTCAAAACTGCATTTGCGAATATTATTGCTACAGTTGACAGAAGTATCACCGAAAATATCAATATTATATCACAGAAACTATCAATATTATATCACAGAAAATATCAATATTATTTGAAGAAAAATATCACCGATTACGTAACTCCACGACGTTCAGGAATTAGCCATGACGCGACCTTAAAATTTTTTTTAAAGTGGAATGAAATTTTGGAAACACAGCCATTTTAAAAATTTACGTAAAATAGTTTATAAATGAAGGATGCAAGTCACACTTGTAACTTAATTTAATATAAAATGTTGAAGAAGCTTCAAAAGATAATTTTCATCCAAAGACTGTGTTTCATTGGTCTGCAGGAAGGAAAATGTCTAAAAAGAAAGTCCCTTTATGCAATAAACAAAAATATTGAAAATTTGAACTTCTAAAACTTTGGAAAAGTATAAAAAATATTCCACTAATCAAATAAAAGTATCGATATAGTTACGAAATGCTGAATTTATTTGAAACACAAAAAGGACAATTTCAGAAACGCAACGAATATTTTACAGAAAAGTTCGTTAATTTAAATAAAAGGATATAAGCATGTTTTTTGCTTTATTTGTGTGTTTTAGTAAATTTATTCCTTCTCAGAAAGGAAAAATAAAAAGCTGCATTACGAAAACAGAGCGTATGATCTAAATCAAGAATATATTTAAAATGTAAAAAAAAATGCTATCCTGAGCACTGTAGGTTTATTTGTAGTGAAAACGTCTATTTAAACGTTATTTATTACAAACATAAAAATTTCAATCTGTCATCAATCATTAAAGTTTGGGCTGTTTTCATAAAAGCATTGTACTTATGCAAAAAAAATTAGTAGTAAATGTTAGAAATGTCATTATTCTCATCAGTAAATGCAAATAAACATTGTAATTTTTTAACTAATGCAACCTTACTTTGATTAAAGTTACCAAAGCCCTTATTAGTCTCAGGAAAAATAGAGGAAACATCGTATGGGCTGTGCCTTCCCATGTTATTCAATGGATCGTATAAGCAAGTGAAAACAATTTAACTTAATATTCAGTAATTTTAAGAAAATAAGGGAAAAAAGGGAAATTTGCTAGCAGAAAAATAATATTTTACAATCCGTTTATTTATATGGAGTTATTATTTTGCTATAAACAAATGTTTTACATTTTATAAATTATGTGACAAGGTCGCAATAATCAAAAGCAGAAAAATGCAAAAGTTTTGTAATGCAAGTAGTCTCTAGTTTAGTATTATTTAGATGTTAATCAAAATAATGTATATCATTCAATATCAATATCATTCTAATTGAAAATAATATAACTAATAATTCAAAAAATTAAATTACCAAATCCATAATTTAAAGAATATTTTATTCTGGAAATAAACTTTACATATTCTTCCGATGGTGTTTTTAGCTATGAGTAAATTTTTGGGGGAGAAAATAGCAGGAATAAAAATGGAATTCTAATTTTAGTTGAATAGAGTTTTCAATTTCGCATATTTCATTTAAGAATTTCAGACACAAAATTGGATTTAAAGCTTCTAAGTTAAAAATTAACATCGCAGATAGAATCAATAGTTGACGTATTAACCTTATCTATAAAATTGGAAATTCAAACGTTGTAATTTAGGAATGAACAAACAGAAGTATAGTTGCTAAAACTAGATATAGTTTGGTTAAAACGTTATTTATTTAAATGCTCTAGTTTAGTTGATTCATTTTTTTTTAATTAAAATCTTTCAAACTGCGTATTCAACACTTATGCATCGGTCCAAATGAATTTCTTTATAATTATTCAATCGGGTTGTACTCAATAATAATATTGGTTGCAAATTTAAATAGGTTTAATAAGGAATTATTAAACTAGGGTTTAAAAATGAATTTATAAAGTGGTTTTATAATGATTAAATTACTGAATTTGCTTTACAATTAACTATTGAATTGATTTTATATCGAACTGTTGAAGTGGTTTTGTAAAGTATTATTCTACTGGTTTCAATTCAAAACAAAGTATTTTTACAGCACGCGTTGATTAATTTAGTGAATACATGCACAGTTCACATAATCGAAATATCAGTTCTAAAATAGCTTGGATGTTTTACAGACAAAACACTTTCAGACACCCAGAAAAATGGTAGCATTACTTATTTAATTATTAAATAAAAAGATTAGCCTAAATAATTTTTTGGTATTTACCTTCAATAGCGCATCCATATTAACCAACAATATTCCCTCACAAATGCCACAATACGAAGTGGTTCCGTAATGGGCTCAGAGAATTTGCACAGCTGTTTTCGAGATGGAGTGGGGAATACCAGTATTTCCAAGTTTTTCAATAACTGCCCATTTATTTGGATATGATGCGATGATGCGTCTCGTAAGATTTAATACCTTATACTTTGTTCCTTAGTAACTCGACTAGAAATGTTCATTTAAATTGTTTAATTTTCTTGGCTGAGATGGAGGAACAATTACGTTAGGAATAGGGTCCATTTTATAAATAGAAATGGAGAAGGCGAAATTGGATGCATCAAGACTGTTGCAATTATGTGCGGTCTTTGATATTTATTATCTTAGCTCAAGGTTTTCTAAAGAAAAAATAAATGAAAATTCGGATAGCTATTTTATTATTGACTGTGTTGTATTAAAGAAAGACTTCTATTTACAAAATATGAATAAAAAAAGCATAAAAATATATAATCATTTTTTTTTTCGTAACAAGAAGGTTTTTTTTAAGTATAAAAAAATTGATATTAATTTCTTTAAATTTAAGTGTATTTCTTAAAACTACTCTAAAAACTACACAATCTAATAGAAAAATTATTTTAAAATTTTATTTTATTATTAAATGTTATGCATTTTACATGAAAATAATAATAAATAATAATTAGTATAAACCAATTAACATATAAGATTTTACGTATTGATTCTTAAGTTTCCGAAAATTTTATCGTTTCTTACAGCGACAAATATTTCTTTGAAAAAAAACAAGTACTACTTTATGGGCGTTTTGGTAAGGAAAAAAACCTACGCATTCATCGATAATTTACAAAAATTGGTTTTTAAGCGCGAGATCTTTTGATTGATTCCGAACTTACTTTTCCAACATGAATAAATCAATACTTCTTTTTTTACTGTATCCCAATCCTTAATGACGTCACTGAGCAGCAGTTCATATCGCGTCTTAAAAGTGCTGATCCAACGAAAAGGAAACGAATTGGAATAATGAGGGAGGGTTGACATCGAAAATTCTACAGAAAGTGCGTGCTCTGGGGGAAATATGACTTTGTTTCTCCGTCTACATCGCTTAAAGTAATATTTTTGCTGAAAAAGCAATTTTCAGCTAAAGGTTTCAAGGTAAGCTGAAACTTCTAGGAGAATAGTCTTTTGCAAAAAATATATAAATTTATAATTATTTACATAATATCCCTTGTGTGTGTCTTAAAGTCGGCATATTAATTCAAATTTCTGCAAATAAATATCCACACTTTTGTTTAAATTAACAATAGTTGACATATTAGCCCTAGCTTTAAAATTGGAACTTTAAACGTTGTAATTTGGTAATGAACAAACAGAAGTATAGTTGCTAAAACTAGTTATAGTTTGGTTATAACGTTATTTATTTAAATACTCTAGTTTAGTTGATTAATTTTTTTTAATTGTAATCGTTCAAAATGCGTATTCAACACTTATTTATCGGTTCAAATAAATTTCTTTATAATTATTCAAACAGGTTGTACTCAATATTTTGTTTAAATTTAAAACTCTTTCACGTAAAATCACGATATTTTTTGTGTACCTGAAATTGTGCGGAATACTCATAAAAGTGATCGAAAAATGTCATGCATGGTTCCTAAACTATTTGGTTTAATCAAAGACTACTAAAAAAGGACCATCAATTTAGGGTAAGATAAGGTAGTGAACTGAATTAAATTTAGACAAATAAAAAACTTTTTACTCTAATGTTGACGTTATTGATTAAGCCTCAAATAAAAGAGCAATTAAAAAATGCAATTATAAATTAGAAAACTCTAGAGCTTAGCTATAGGCTATATCAACACTACGACAATAAAAACTGACAAGAACTGCGCCGCATGCCTGTACAAATTGTATATGCATTTCCATGCGCGCATTTCTTGTCAGTTTTTATTGTCGAAGTATGGACATTGCATTACAAATATGTAAAACACTTGGCTTTTCAATTAGTATTTATTGCAATTGCGAGGAATAAAGGGAAAAGTATGGACTAAAAAATACGTAAGTCATGTCTTACTCCAATTTTCATTATAATTTTGTAAAATTCCAATATTTTTCAATGAGCATCAGTAGATATGAAATATTCCATTACAACTCAGAGTAAGAGCTTTCGAATAATGTCTTGCATTTTCATTTTCATTATGATTTTTTAATGCTTTATAAATGGGATAACTACTTTTGTCTTCTCTCCTAATCATTTGTGGAATACGATGAAGACTATGATATAATTTTTAAGTTAGGCAATGTAAAATATTTGGAGGAACTTATTTTCTTCTGAATAGTATTATTTCCTCACCGTGCTTCGTTTTTGGGTACAGTTATGATGTAATGGCAGTTCTGTTCAATGGTGACTTTTGATATACTTGATAGGGTTTCTACACTCCTTGCCAACCTTAGTTGGGTAAATAGAAATATGCCATGGAGAAGACCCTTCAGCGGATGTAAAGAGTTCCATATATTATTTGTGAATAATCCATTCAAAAAACATGTTTAAAACATTAATTTAGTTTAAGGTCTAACAAATTTCAATATTATTTGAGAAAATTTGGCAATTTTATAGGAATGAAAAGTGTGTTTTGGTTAAATTGTATTCAGATCATTTTGTATTTAAATATTACCGAACAAGAGTTTCCACTTAACGGACCAACTGCGCTTTTCCCTCTTCCTTTTTACTCTTTGTTTTTACCCAAGTTAGGGTGCCACGGAGTGTATTTCTATCGAGTTGTATGAAATATCGAGTGGGATGTTCCCTACCTTTGGGCATTTTCGCTCCTCAGCAACGAATCGCTAATCGTGACATCGATACCAGTCATATTGCATCATAGCTGTTCTAATTTTTGCACACTATTGAATATACTAACAGGTAATATGTCGTCTCTTAAGTTCCCACATTTGCTATCTAAATTTGCAAAACGGTAGAATTGTACTGAACGGTAACCCTTGGCGAACTTTCCAAAATCGCGCCAAAAGTCGGCCGAAAACCCAACCGATATGATAGGATAGGTTAGAAAAGGTTTGAATTATCGTCGCATTAGAACTACACGATGGAGAGCTGAAAAACGTGTTTATTTAACACCGACGTGTTTTTATTTAACACCGACTCTTCGGACTTTCTTGTTACATATCTCAGCATTACATTATGTAGACCGATATTATGTAACAAGAAGGTCCGAACAGCCGGTGTTAAATAAACACGTTTTTCGGTTCTCCATCGTGTAGCTCTAATGCGACGATAATTTAAACATATCCTATCATTTCGGTTGGGTTATCGGCCGACTTTTGGCGCGATTTTGGAAAGTTCGCCAAGGGTTATCTTTCAGTAAATTTCTACTGTTTTGCAAAGTTAGATAGCACATGTGGGAACTTAAGTGACGATGTACGTTTTCAGCGCAGACGATTTAAAATACCTTTAAGAAAACGAGTTCCCGGGAACAGTTTCTTGCGTCTTCCATGATGTTGAGTCCAATGGTCATCTTTATAGGACTCGCCACAAGAAAGTATTCATACGCCGACTGTCAAAGGGACTAGTGATGGTATTCCCTTCGGCTCTCAGTTTCTCATTATTTTTGTCTTTTAAGTACTGGTGACGTGGACGGTGACTTAGGAATAGTCATGGCCCGGTGTGATAGGATCTCTGATTTCAATTTAAAACTGGGTAGTCTGCATGGTTATTATAACGAGATACGTTAGTCCCTCAAGTTCGGACAATCAAGATTTTCTGGAATGTAGCAATGGGTTTTGTTGACTGATAACCACACCTGAAAAGAAGAATTGTAGCAAATTAAATACAAAATATTTGTAGCAAATTAAATAACAAACATAAATAAACAAACATAAATATTTGTAGTAACTAAATAACAAACATAAATATTTGTAGTAATTAAAAACAAACATAAATATTTGTAGTAATTAAAAACAAACGTAAATATTTGTAGTAATTAAATAGCAAACATAAATATTTGTAGTAATTAAATAACAAACATAAATATTTGTAGTAATTAAATAACAAACATAAATATTTGTAGCAAATTAAATAACAAACATAAATAAACAAACATAAATATTTGTAGTAATTAAATAACAAACATAAATATTTGTAGTAATTAAAAAACAAACATAAATATTTGTAGTAATTAAAAAACAAACGTAAATATTTGTAGTAATTAAATAGCAAACATACATATTTGTAGTAATTAAATAACAAACATAAATATTTGTAGTAATTAAATAATTTGTAAACTCAGTCAACTATCTTATTCTGTTGGGAAAAGAAGATAAATGTAAATTATGTAAATAGTTGCTGTTCCTCTATAGGGTGATGGATTTATAAGTATACTGTTAAACCCGTAATGAAGTATATGTGTTATATTATGTTTTTACTTATACCTCAGTTTATTCCAAAAACAAATCCGACATATTCATTATTTAAAGACAAATACAATTTACTGAAGAAAAAGTTTTATATTTCTAGGGATAACTAAAAAAATGCTTCTCTTTAAAATTAGGAAAAATATGATACCTAGACCTTTCCATTACAGAAGAAAATATTTTTTTAATATATATTTTATTTAAATTCAAAAGTTATTTTATTTTGGTATAAATATGCAACAAAGATATAGGAATGATTTAATATTAAAACCAAGTGCTTTATATTTCACATGATTATGATTTGATCTTGCCAAATAAAATCTTATAGTAAATGGAATGATAAATATACTTATTTTTATTTTTTTAAAGTTCACCAAAATGCGTCGTTTGAAAAAAAGAGTGTTTTACATATTAAAGTTATTTTGGTATGTACAAAATAATGTAAACAACTTAACAAAAGCAACACATTAAGGGGGAAAATAAAAAAGTTCAATGCTTAACTCACAGTAATTTACTACTACGAACTATTAGCTCTATGAATTTTTGGAGTTATAACAATTATTTTGCGCATAACCTTTTTTAAGATTTATTGACGATGATGTCTACAAAATTACACAACGCTTAGTGTTCAAAGTTCTAATTACTACCTTGTGAATTTTAAAAAATGTTTTTACCTGTTTTTTTTTTTCAGTATATAAAAAACTAAAAGAATATGAGCATTGGAGGATCACGTTAAATTTTGTTTGATTCTTTTCGATTCCTTAGATAAGACATTTTTCTAAGAAAAGTACACTCTTAAAACAAACACTCCTAATTTAACTCAGTCTGAGTGGATTTCACTCCTCCAGACTGGAAAATGCACTTCTCCTTTTGGAGTGGATCCTTTGTGTGTTAAACCTCTGATAGGATCACTCCAAACGAGTGATTTTAACTCAGTCTGAGAAAATATGCATGCCTTTATGGTGTCGAAAATGCACTTCTCCAACTGGAGTGGATTTCACTCTTTTGTTTTAAGAGTGTAATAGAGAAATATTTTACATGATCTTAGGAAATGCATAAACTAGCAACTCGAAAGTGAACGAAACAAAAAAAAAGAAATTGAACGATTTGAAAGGTGGTCGTAAATAACATCTGTTTCATAATAAGGACATGGAAATTGGCATATTTAGTAAAAAAAAGTTTACATAAAAGAAAAAATGTCAATCCTTAACGAACTATGGGTGGAGTTCTAAGGCAGTGAAATCGAGCCCCGTAGTAAAGAAGCTTGCGTGCGAGCCATTTTCAACGCATTACGTCGATATTGTTTGATTAAATTGGGCGTGTGACATATTTGGTATGCGTGCAAATGCAGGTTTAACGTATTTTTGCGTGTGTAAGGGTGTAGTCAAATTGGTGTTTGTCACCGAAACATTTTAACGAGGACGTAAATTGAATGATGTGGCATGGATGTAAATTAATAAGTGAAACTTTCCGAATTGGGATATGTGTTTAATTTTTTAAAGTACGTATTGGATTAAAGGAGGAAAGAAAAATATGTACCGAAACAAATTCAATAGCTTTCAAATTGCTTCTTTTATTTAAAAATAAAAATATGAAAAAAATTACAAAGGTTATTGGTTAGAGTGATATTTAATTCATCAAATCTATAAAGACCCTAAAAAAATATTAAATTCAAGCATTTTCGAACTAAAATTCAAATGTGTTCAAACTAAAATTCAAATTTGTTCAAACTAAAATTCAATTTGTTCAAATTAAAATTCAAATTTGTTCAAACTAAAATTCAAATTTGTTCAAACTAAAATTCAAATCTGTTCAAACTAAAATTCAAATTGTTCAAACTAAAATTCAATTTTGTTCAAACTAAAATTCAAATTAGTTCAAACTAAAATTCAAATTTGTTCAAACTAAAATTCAAGCAAGTTCAAACTTAATAATATACTAAATAGTTCATATAGGTTTGAAATAATTAAAAAGTTTATTTAATAAGCAAAATGCTATTAGGAAACAAAATAGTAAATAGTATAAAACAAGGTAGCAATACATATGCAAAATAAACTTAAGCTAATCCATCTCAATTAACGAAGCCACAGAAAATAATTATTGTTCCTATCCCTTTTATTCACTGATTTTTGTGGTTTAGACCAAAAAAGCAAAATGAGTGTTTGTTGAACCCCAGAGGTTTCTATGGTAACCGTTCAGAAGAATCATATATTTTTTTTTATCTTTCTTTTGCTTGATTACTTGTGCTTTCTGTTCGTATGGGAGGTTTCATGTTCAATAAGCTAAATTGCTAGTCCATCAATTAAGGATAGTTCGTCTATGCTTAACAATGCGATACGTAGTAAATCAAAGAAAAAAGTGGTATTTACACCCCTGAGGTATGGATAACACTGTTTTGGCGACATTGTAATAAAAAGGTTGTTGGCGGGATTGAAGATTTTTTGTATTATAAGTAATCTTTTATGTTACTTAGCAACTTTAGGTTTTATTCGTTTGATTTTGTAGACAAACATATTTTCAGCAATTTATGACAAGTTTTTATTTAAATATCATCTTTGATATTTGTTTAACCTTTAAGTGCATGTTCTTTTTTACTAAAAAACATATTTAAAGGGAAAAATATTTTTTAAATAACCTCTTTAAATTGTAACTTAAATATTTAAAAATTTTAAATACTGTCACCGTCATAGACTTATGTTGATGATGATGTATTAAGTTTAAGAAAATGTTATCATTTCAATTGTATAGAACATAAAATAAGTCTTTAAGTCTATAACTTTTTATTCTAAAACATTAATCTAGCTTCCAATAGATGACATATTGCTAAAGCTGCCGAACTACAACAATAGTTTAATATCATGAAAGTGAATAGGTTACCACAAATGGAAACAGTTTATACTAGAGGTATGTACTTACTACTAAAAAAATAATTGGTAATAAATAACTCGCTCTCGCTCTTAAAATTCTGAATTGGTAACTCTTAAAATTCTGAATGGACAAATTTATACCACAAATGGGTTAGTACAAAACAAATATTATAAAAGTACTTTTAAATAACCAAATTGACACAATTTTAAAAAAATGCAGATAGGTCCTTCGCCTATACAAACAAGAAATTTCGAATAATCTAAAATTCACAGTACCGACATAAAGAAACTAAAACTTTATCTGGAAACTGTTACATCACGATAAAAACAATATTAGTAACATTATATGACAATCTATTCTAAGTGCAATAATAAAGCCATTTATTTAATCATGCATGACTGTAGAATTATTTCCTTATGTTATCACCTGTGAGCATTTATCTTTTTTATTTTTTGTCCTTTTATGACGAGTCAATCTTTTTTATTCAAAGTTTATTTTATCGGAGAATTTCCAGTACAGAGAATGAAAATACTGATAGACGCTTCAACATTAACAGACAAATTTGTTGTTAGTTAAAATTATATACATCATTGCTCTTAATAAAACATTAACCTAAATATTTTGTCTTGATTGCTAAAATGACAAATAATTGAAAAAATAATTTATAATCTACTATATCTCCTTATAAGTTATTAATAAGAAAAGAAACGTAAAGCAATCGTAATGGAATAATTTAACAAAATTTTATTAATAATAAAAAGCACGATAAATGGATCATAAAATTGCCAAAGAAAATGCTATTTAAAATGATTTTTCCCAAATGATTTTTCCCAATGAAGTTCCCAAAGTTCTTTTAATGAGGTATAAATAAACAACAAAGACATTTTTACAATTTTATATTTACAAACTAGTGCACTAATTTAATACAGTTACCTTTGATATTGGCAAAAAAAAATATTATAATAAATAGAATGATAAATATACTCATGGTTATTTTTTTTTAAGTTAACCAAAATTCACAAAGCAATCGGGTTTTTTTTATTTTAATTCAAATTATAAATTATAATTTGTCTTTTATTATATTATTTAAATAATTATAATTATTTTTTGTTGACATATTTTGGCTAATTTGATGTTGCAAAACATCCATAAATACATACACTTCACCATACAATTGTATGCTAATTCGCTAATTTAATAAGGTTATAATTTAATCAGTTTCCTATTAGTTGTAATTAACATTCGGTTATTTTCGTGAGTCAATTCCAATATTTTTTTTACATTTGTTTCAGATTGTACTAAGTGAATGTATTGCAACCATATTTTTTACATTTATTGATATCGTAGATTATATACAAAATTAATTTATTTCCAACATCAGTATTTAAAGCGTGGCTATTGTTTTCCATCAAAACAATTAGTTTGATTGTAATCCTTTCAAACAAAAGGAGTCTTCCGCGTTACAATTGAACTCTTGGATAGTTGCCATGTTTGGTAATAAAAGACTTCTCTTCACAGTTTGTTAGAAAGAATATAATATTCTTATTACGTGACACTTAGTATTTAAGACAAAAACTTTTCTGTCATTTTTTTTTCTATTCCTTAGTACTATTTAACAATAGCACTTCCCGAATAAAACATTGAAAAACAAGATTCATTTTAAAAGGATAATTTTGCATTTATGAGTTCAATGATTTGTAAGCTAACATCGAGATTAGTTTGACACGATAAAATTTTGCATATGTCTTGTGTATTATACTTATATTTGAAAAAGAAGTAATCGAAAAAGTTGATTATAATAAAATTTAAAGAATATGAAATTCAATGACATGCGCCATTTAGCCCTTTGTACAAAAACAGAATGTTTTGATGGCCAAGTTATTTATTTCATCTTTTGGGTTTTTGCAAAGCAAGTAACTTTTGAAAAAAATTTGATATTGACAGATAAGAGAAATAAAAAAAATCCATTTCGCAAATTTTTTAATGCTTGGAGATTATCGGATTTGTAACTTCCAATTAATCGAACCCTTTCATCAATTTCACTCATCTTACTCTTACTGATAAACAAGAATGCTCTTTTAAAACCTTGACTCAAAAGCCACCATACGTTCCCCCAAAAAGCCAACCGATCTTAACCTTTCATTCTACTGCAGTTCCCTGTAACCGTTAACCTTCAATGGACGAAACGAAAACCGTCTGAAGAGAAACCCCCATTCTCTTTAAGAACACCCCGTCGCGAGCAGCACAGAACAACAAAAAGAAGAACAGGATTCGAACTCGCCTGGGATCAGTGGAGGCAGGGTAGATTCCTTCTATTTTCACATTCGAACAGAATTCCACGACGCAGAACGTTCTACGGCAGAAGACCTTCGAAAAGAGTTCCAGAGTTCGGATCGTCTGACGTTCCCAGCATCAACACAACAGAGGGGTGCTGCGCGGTGATCTTCTGCGCACAACGTAGTGAAAGGAGATAAAGATTTTGGATGGAGGGAGAGAGGCGAGAGAAGAGGAGTGTTTTTTATGCAGCCCCTTTATGGCCGCTTGTGATTTTTTGCGGTATTCTGTTTGGTGATTTATGGGGCTTGATAGAATAAAAAAAAATTTTGTGTGTGCTCTAATAAAAACGGTGCGCTATTGTTGGATGCTTTGAAACGTAGTAAAAGAAGCATGCAAAATCGGAAATTTAAAAGAGAACAAAAATATTCTTGCATCATTTTTATTAATATTATTAAGTTTTCCTAATTTTAAAACGCAAACAAAATTTGCTTTATTTGTTACTGCCTTTATTTTATTATTATATATATTTCAGCAAATAATAGCAAAATAAATTTTATTTTCAAAATCAATGGGTATGCTTCACGTTCTGAGTGGCCTCACATTTCGACAGCAATAGAAATAATGTCACAATTGGTGCACTGTGTCCACGTGACATCTTATTTAAGTAGTAGTCGCAGTTTACTATGCCATTCTACCAATCACAAAAAAACATCAATGAAATGCTGGACTTGGAACAAAAATGATCTACGTCACTTGGAACATGTGAATTACTATTTAAACACTTCGCCCTTAAAACAAAAGAGTGAAATCCACTCCCGTAGGAGAAGTGCATTTGCGACACTGGAAAGTAGTGAATATCAACTCAGACTGAGTTAAAATCACTCGTTTGAACTGATCCTTTCGGAGGTTTAACAAACAAAAGATCCACTCCTATAGGGGAAGTGCATTTTCGACACTGGAGGAGTGTATTTTTTTCAGACTGAGTTAAAATCGCTCTTTTGTTTAAGAGTGTATCAGAGTAATTCTATTATAAAAGCAATAAATAATATTTTATTAAGTTTTTCAATAGTATCGTTATCAATTTTATATAGAATATTGAACTTTTATCTCCATACAAACTTTTAACATATAATTTACTTCAAAACATTGAAAAATAATACAGCATTCGTAATGAAATTAAAGTGTTTAGGTTGTAATTTTATGGATATTTTCAAATAGATTAAACCTTCTTATTCAATTTCTATTACCATGAACAGTGTCATAGACCAGGCCTAAATTATAATTTCAAAATCAACAAGCTTTTAAGGCGTCAAACTTAAGATCAAAATAAACGAAATTAACTTTTATAATAGTAACTTCCACTGGACTAGCAACTCCCCACGGAATTATGCAGACCATATGTTTTAATATGCACGTCTTCACATTACATTATTTTTTACAAAGTTGCTCAAAATCACCATGATAAAACAGTTACTGGTTTCGAGCCCTTTCGTTGACTTTCCACAAAAACGTAATATTTAGATAACTGTTTATAATGAAAGGCGTGCGTTTTTAAGGATCGCACAAATACTTAAAATATTATAAGGTAATTAATAGCTTAAAACTGAATACAATTTTTATAAAATACTTTCATATGAAAATTGTAATGTGTTCGTGTTTTACAGTTGTTATAAAAACAACTATTAATGAATAGATATTTATCCGTGGACTGTTTTCATTTCAAAGAAAAAAATTACAATTTAAAATTCTAGTAAAACAGATAAAAGAAATTGTTAATTGAAATGTGGAAAAGTTACAAGCTGACAAGTTAAACATCAAAAACGTTGGTCTTTTTAGGAGAACAGACCAAACATATCACCTGAGAAAATTGTATTACTTGTTTAGCAGCCCAAATTTCCACTAAATCTACCAGTATTTATTCTAAGGCAACAAGTGAGAAATTACTCCCAAATATAATTAATTAGCAGTTTTTGTTTCATTCAGCAGCTTATCATTTTCTAAAAAACAGTTCAAAAATTTCTCTTCGTTTTAATTTCTCAAACACATACAATAATTCATCTATGAGTTATTTGGTTTACAGATAATTCATATTAACACTTCTTCTTTTAGTGTAACAATTCACTCATAGCATAAATCATACATACGGAAATACATTTTAGAAATAACGAAAAACTCAAATAACTAACGAAAAACTATAATATTTTTTTGGACACTGTTTCTATAACAAATTGAACTTATTATATTGTTATGAGATAATTTGTAAGTTAAAATGCTACAATTAAAAATGTGTAATTTATTCCAAGAATACATTCATAGCATGTTTTAAAATATAATTATATAGCAAGTATTGCAAAATATCATCATAATTAAACTTTGTAGTTTCTGTAAAACTGTTTTCCTTACAAATACACTCCACTAGTACGCAAAGTTCGATGCAGGGGTAAAAAGTGCGCTAATTTTTTAGCTTCCACACGACGCTTATGTCGTAAAAAGGTGAATGTATTATAAGCGTTCAGTCCGTCTATCTGAAAGTCACCCACTTTCACAGAACGAACTACAAGTCTCACGTCTAGTGGGATACGTAATATTGAAGAAAAACTAAAGTACAGCTATAACCAGAATTTTATTAACAAGTTATCTTTAAATATTTCCTAATTTTTCTAAAGTATATGCAATTTGCTACTCTAAATATACTTTATAATTGAATTACTTATTGTATACATGTAATATATTAGTGTATTAGTACATTATTATTTTTTATATGTTACTTTTTTTTAAAGTACAGTTGTTCAAGTTTAAAATATTCCTGCCGGTTAACATGGAATTCAGTATACACGAAAGTTTGCGTTTAGTCCCAAATGCTGCATTAAGCTATTTTGTTTCTAAGGTTTATATATCATATCGTGTGTATAAGCTGTTTTAGTTGACAACAGTTACTATTTAAACTTATCTATCTTAAACCTTCGCTGTAAAGTGAACTTTCCCTATCACAAAACTAATATAGTGCTATTAACTTGCGATACGACTCGTTTCATATAAGTTAAATTTCAAATATGTATAATTAATGTTATAATAATGTATAATGATATAATAATGTATAAGGAAGAATTCCAAATTTTTGAAGGAAAAAAACCTTGAAAGTAAAATAACTAGCCACTAACTATTATTACATTTGCACAATCGTGCGGTTTCTGTAAAACGGTTTTCCTTACAATTGTACTTCACTTGCATGCAAGCTGTTTTGCAGGGGTAAAAATTAAGATCGTTTATTATGTAAAGAGCCTAAACCCTTCATTAAGTGTATTTTCATCGAATATATGTATTTCCTAAACTCAGAACTATTATAAATTATATAAAGCGTTTTAGATAAGTGAAAATAAAAATTGAAGATCACTTAAAAACGAATAAATACTCTGACTATACTAACTTATACAAATAAAATGTCTAATATAGAAGTATTTATTTTATAAATTTTAAACTAAACCTTCAAATACATTTGTTCATTTTAACTTAACACATTTATTTGTATTTAGGTTACAAAAACGATTTTTTTTTAAAGTTAAAACACATTTATAATAACTAGAACTACTTTGTGAATTATTTATTGATTTTGAACATTTTTATAATATTAAAGCTCTGGTTTTGTGAAAGTAAATACTTATGCTATGAATAATAATAGCAGTAGAAAACATTTTTTAAAAAAACCTCTTTGATTTACAAAAAAATTTCGACCCCAAAGCAAATCCAGCAGCAAATCAATAATTTGATAGCAAAAATGTGAATTTGATAGCAAAAATGTGAGCTACAGTTCGTGGTGACATCTAGTGAAAAGAAGTTCACTATTTCTAATCGGTTGTAACATATTTTTAAATACTCATAATAAAATATCACAACTAATCTTAGTTTTAAGCAAATGCACTTGAAAAAAATTCTATAATTTAATTTTAAAAAGAGTCAATTTGTTCATAGAAAACACAAAAAATGTCATATGTTTCATAAATCTCGTAAAATTGTGATAATTTGTTTTGCGTGATTAGATTTTTAAATAAATTTGTTTATTTTTATTAAATTCCCTCTCATTAATAACCGTTACAATCGTTTAAAATAAATTAAAAAACCTATGCCTTTTACAATGGGGTTGTTTCACGGAGGATCTAGTAATTAATAGCTGTGCGGTCATCTTGTTTCCCTTCCTCTCGAATTCCTTTTATTTTGGTTGGTCGGAAGAGATAATCAGGTTTGTGTGCTGACCAAGCACACTAATCTGAATATAGGTTACCAACAAAATAAAAACCTAACAAAAGTAATTAAACAAAACAAAATTAATTCGAGAGAAAGGAAAACAAAACAGTGGAACTATTGCCAGATCCTACGTGAAACAACCCTATCGTAAAATATATCGAATTATCAATATACGAAACTATTTCTGGGTTCTCTTAAAGCACAATACAGTTCACAAGAAAAATTCTTTATTTCAGCAAATGACACTCTGTCATTTACAAGTTGACCGTTGCAACATTTTAGAACACCGTCATTTTCTCCCAAAAACACATGAGAGCTACACTCACGCTCTTCGGCTGTTGCCATTAATGAAACTAAAAAAAAAATATGTTATATACAATATCTGTACAAAAGTCGTAACAATATGCAATTTTATTCATCCGTTATCATTATATTATTTATTATATTTTCATCGTTCGATTTAAAAAGTTGGCTTACAAAATGCAACTTGTAATCTTTCAAAGAAACAAAAGAAAAGTAACAAGTTAGTAACAAACAGATTTTTTAGTAAATGTAATTTACAGCAGCTCTTATACACTTAAAATTTCAACATATAAAATGTAAATCTTTATTTTCTTACGATTGGGGATTTGTGCATTAATCAAGTATTGTTCAATTTTAATTAACCTATTTTATATTCAATGTAAAAATATTACTCTGCTTTAAGGTAGGCGAATACAAAAAATTCCCAAAATTATGAAATTTTTACTATTACTTTAATCTTTTCTAAATTTGGCATAGTGATTTCAAATATAATGAATAATACTATTTAGGCATTTTTTTTTAAATTTAAATATAATTTATTTTTTAACGGTGTTTTTATACTAAAAAAAGAGGTTTACGCTAACAAGTTTACCATATTGAATTTCCATCCTTTAAACATTAGTTTTGTGTTAAGTTCTTCGTTTTGAACTGATGCATGCTATGACCCTCTAGAGTTACATACAAATTACAAGAAAAGAAGTTATTAAGAAAAATGTTATAAGTTAACCACACAAAAAAAAATTCGATTAACTTACACTTGAACATTTTTTAATACAAAAACTTGTATATTTACACCAGATGTTAGAGGCTTATGGCACAGAAATATATTGAAATAGCATCTGTAAAAAATTTCAGGCAAATTAATGTAAAACTTTTTATACAGATTGATGTCAGAGGGGAGAGGGAATTCCCAGGTTGAGCCAGGGATCTTAAAATGCTTGGGAAGTCAAAAAATGCTTTAATAATTCAGTGATATTATATTTAAAATATAAAAGTTTTCTATCATCATCAAAATTATGTTAAACAAGTATTCTACACATAATTCGAGACTCAAAACATTTATTTTGAAACTGGTTAAACATTAATTTTAATAGTGTTCAAACTATTTTTAACTATTTAAAATAGTAAACTAAATGCATTTATTCCATACAGCTATACAATTAACAAAGAATTCTTTTATTTTTTTTAAACACAAATGCCCTTTACAAGTGTGATAAGTCAAATTGTATTTCAGCATTAGGCTACAATTCATTTTAAATTTTGTTCTAAAACTTTTCAGAGTGCAAAAAGATCGTCATTCATTGTTGCACATATTTCCTTTCTATAGAAAACAATATTAATTGAAATGAAAAAAATCATGTTGGCTTGACTTCAAACTACATTTGAAAAAAATAGTGTTGCTTGTTTGAAAAATATCTATGCTAGAAATTTAATTTTACTTTAATTATATATTAATAATTGAAATGCGTGCAAAAATTATTAAGTCGTTTAATTCATATGTAATTATTTCAGTTTATTTTTTTTTACTTCTGATCAGAAGCAAAAGTTAGATGTTTGTAAATCCAGAGTTTTTCTTAACAGATCAGATGTTTGTAAAAGCTAATTCATTCGGTAAGTCGAAATTAATTAAAATAATCCATTTAAAGCATTGGTTCCCAACCTGGGGGCGATCGCCCCCAAGTGGGCGATTTTTGTTATCAAGGGGGCAATAAATAGTTTGGGGGCGATAGGGGGGCGATGAGTATTCAAAGGGGGGGGGGGGATTAAAATAATATAATGTACTGTAGTACAATAAAACCACTCTACTTTTTTTATTGATCACCTTGACAAGTTAAAATGGCTTGCTAACAAGATTTGACCAAGTTAGAAATTCCTGATTCTATTGTAGATCCATTCTCGTCTCGTTTGAAGCTGTGGGTTGTGGATAACCTTGATAACTCTTAGCAGACGGAGTTAGTAGATCAGAAGTATGACTGTGAGGCGAAAATCATTTTAAGCAAAGATTATGAATTAGCCTGCGTTAAACTTATTTTACAATTATCCACAACTAACTGCGGGAAAAAACCGAACCACTTCTCATTTAGTACCCTTAAACATATTTAGGTGAAAAGGGATTTGGTTCTGTTATTATCCAGCTCCTTCCTAAACAAAGAAATCACTTTTACATTTGCCTCAAATACTTGCACATGAACTTAACAAAAGATAAAATTTAAAAAAAAAAGTTTTCAACATTCAATTTTTTCTTTAATTTTTATTGTCAACTCTCTTAAATTTTTCAAAATCCAGTTTAAAGATCTTAGTAAATTATTTAACCTTTGTTCTTCTGCTACATATAAACATCTTATGTTTTCTATTTTATTTAAGAGTGACCGGATAAAGCTGCTTTGGTTGTTTTAGGTAGTTAGAGTTTAAAATGATAAAATTGCTTTATTAGTTATATTTTAACTTAAATTAGAATTGGAGAAAACATAAAAATTTAAAGGGTGCGATATGTGGCAGTCAACCTAACGAAAGGGGCGATGGTCCAGAAAAGGTTGGGAATCACTGATTTAAAGTATCACAGTATCAATTAAAATTAAGCTTTGCTCTTGTTGAATTTGATTTTCGGAGAGCTGTTCGAAGTGGAGGTTAATGTTGTCAATTTTCTCATTCACACTGAGAATGTATATAGAGGCTAAAAAAGACTTTCTAATAACTTTAAATTCTTCCATGATATTTAAAAAACACTTAGAAAAACTTCATAATTAACATGGTTTTAATCGCTTATATTGTAGTAATATAGCCTTTTTTAAAAGTTAAAAATCAATTGAAAATGTTTCCAGTTTGAAATTTCCAGTCCATATGGTTCAACTTAAACATAACTTCTATGAGTAATTTTCAACACCTTTTCATTGTCTTGTTGTTCATTCAACACTAAAATTTTCATAATTTTCTGGATAAATATAGTCTCTGTGGAAATACAAATATGCAGCTTCATGTAACAACTTCGTAGCTTTATATTCTCTACTATGCTGATAATTTAATCTAAAAGTAAGGAACATTTTAACAAGTGTCAATATTATCAAAATAAAACCCAAAAATCTCAATAAGCAAAAACAATTTTAAAGCTAAATCAGCTTTATATTGGATTCTTGTTTCTTAAGATCAATTATCTCTCGTTGATTGGAATAATGTGTCCCGAATTTTAATTTTAAAAAAGCTGTTAAATCAAATGTAAAGAATTTTTCATAATCCTAATGTAAGTAACATTATATAAATGTACTGCCAATCCATAGGGTTGTGCAAAGGTTGCCATAACCATAAAAATAAGTTATTTATTTTGCAATAGAAAGCCTTTCATGTAACAATACTCAACAAAAATGACAGAGTCTATCAGCAAGTGCTGCCTCCGGTTTTAAGGAGCAACATTCCAGTTAGAGAGTTGTAAATTAACACTAAAACTGAGTAATATTGTGCTACATTCGGTGGCTGAACGGTTAGCGTGCTGGCCTTTGGAGCTGCTGAGGTCGGGTTCGAATCCCGGTCAGGCATGGATATTTGTATTTGTCAATAAATGTTGTTATTTGTCTATGTGTTTGTGTCGTCCTTTCTTTGTGTGTCTCCTGTGACTGTCCCTTCTGGCGAGCTGAGTAATGGGCTATAAAGCCTACACTCTCCCTTCTAGAGGGCGCATTTACTTTCCATTCCATTCCAATATTGTGCTACAACAACGGACTAAACTTTCACCAAAAAATAAAGTGAGGTTATATGAAAGAAGTAATAATAAAGTGGTACTCAAGTTAATTCAAATTTTACAGAGAAACTTAATTGCTTTTTACTATAGTACAATAACATTGTGCATGCAAATGAAATTTCATCGCGATATTCTGCGATTATATTTTTATGTGTTTATTCCCAAGTCAAAGCTAGGAATAAGGACCTGTGTCCTTGCAATCCTTTGATCTCAAGAACATCCCGCTGTCGACCACGCATTACCAGCTTGACAGAAGCTACTTCTTTTTTTCAAAATCCTTTATGTTTCACAACATTTATGATTGCACATGCACTTAGACTCTGAAAAGGTTACACCGGGTCGCACAACGATTTGTAGAAAATTCTAATTTGGAGTATAGTAACTTTGCTCCAAAATTAGTGTAGCTTTACACCGAAAAAACATAATAAAGTTAACACGGAATTTTACAGTGTTCAATTCAAAAATCACCAAATATTGGCAGAAAATTATTTTCTGAAATACAATTTTTTTTAATTGTAGTTCCATCAATTCTGACACTAAATCAGT
Organism: Hylyphantes graminicola; assembly: GCA_023701765.1. Lineage (NCBI taxonomy): Eukaryota > Metazoa > Arthropoda > Arachnida > Araneae > Linyphiidae > Hylyphantes > Hylyphantes graminicola. Next base: position 29,484,263 of record CM043117.1, on the reverse strand, counting down.
GAAGAGTATGTTACAATACTATTATTACAGGACTCAAAATTTGTATGCGTGCCCCTGTAGCATTTTATGAAATATAGAGGTTTAGTATAATAGATTACATTAACTTTCTGTATAATATATTACATTAACTTTCAGTATAATAATTAATTAGTATAATAATTAGTTAGCATTAACTATATAGGAGTTGCAAAAGTAGTTTAACGCTACTCAAACAAAAATAAAAAAACATAAATAAAATTGAAAGGAGATTTGTGTTTACCAATATTTTTGAATTTTAAGCAATTAGCGGCATGTTTTATCTAGTTTAGTGCATAGAGATAAAATCTCTCCATGGAAATCGTTCCTAGTCTCCCCTATATTCACCATTCTCCTCTTTTGGGAGCTAGTACAAATGTGAGAATCACCATTCATGATTTGTGATTATACATAATTTGACGCGTAAGACTTATCTTTGGCATTTGTCTACTTGTCTGAGAAAATGTGTGATGTACATAAAAAAAATGTGGTTCTCATGTTTTCCAATTTTCATTTCATAAACATAGTGAATTAGATCAAATGATATAATAAAATTATTCGAATAAATATAAAGAAAATATCCTGCATTTTACTTTGCAGTATACTAGCGACAATATTTGTTAAGATCAAAAAACTATATCATATTTTTTTCGTATTAAAAGTGTTGGAATTTCTTCACTTAACGAGACAAAAAAAAACAATTTATTTTATATTAATCCATTCTCCTCCAAGTAAATAAATTCTCAAGAATTCAATTCTAAAACCCTCGATACATCTTTCTAAACTGTTTTTGGTTTAAGAAGGATTTGTTTTAACTGGTAATATATCTGTTGTAAACCTATATTCTGTGAAACCGATCTTAGGAGTCAAGTTTTGTCAGAGTTGATCATTTTTCGTGTCGGGAATCATTCTATAGATACAGAATACGTCGTTTAGAACTCACCGCTAATGGTTTGGGATAAAAATATTTTTTAAGAAAAATTTACTCTATATGTTTAGTTTTTAACTTATTAAGGCAGTTCATAGAACCATGCAATTTTCAAAAAAAAATCAATTTTTTTTATTTTAGTTTTGGTGTAAAATAAGTTTCAAGAGATTTAAAACAATACCCTTTGTATGTCATTCATACAACTTTAACTAGTTAAAATTTAATTTAGATATGGATCAGGATATTGGATTTGGATATTTTCATAATGTAAGTTTTCAACTTTAAATCTCATTTTTCTCAGAATGGTGTTTTTTCAGGTTCATGTACCATTTTCTTAAAAAATATTTCATGTATAAACGTAACATTTTGCAGAATATTTTTTTAGGGAGTTTTGCTAACTGAAAAGAGCATTTCTCAAAATTTGAACGACAAAAAATATGGGTAATTTTGTGAACTAAAAATGCTTTTTTTAAGACCTAACACATTACCTTAGATAATTTTTTTTCAAAAAAAATTACTTTATCTATTGATAAAATCTCATTTCAGAGTATTGTTCATATAATGCACAGAATTTTTGTGTGTTGTTTTGTATGTTGGTTCCAAAGAAAAAAAGCCCATGAAAAAGGTCAATTTATCATTAACCGTATACAAGGTACCGGCCTGCCTTAATGCATGATTCAAAAGTATTGCAAATTCAACTTGGGCGTTTACATAAGTTCGAATACTGTATCCTCTACACATTAACGAAAAATAATTTACTTGTCTCAATTTTCTATTATATAAAGTGATGTAAAATATTTGTCTTTCTTTTTGTATATGTTTTGTGAGTTATTTTGTATATGTTATGTGAGAGCAAAAAATCAAACATTTTCGAATATTTTGTTTTAAATAAATCGACAGTATTTAATTAAGGAAATATTAATCAATATACTTCAATGCATGCTAAATATTAATACTCGAAAATTCTGCCGAGAGATTAGAAAGCCAGCACTGTACCACTTGAGCAAGGGGGGATTCAAGCTATGGTATTAATGCGTATAATATATTCGCCCTTAATATGTTTTATGCATTGGTATCAGTGTAACCAGCCACCGAGTAGTTAAAATAAACCTTCTAGTGCAAGAGAAATGAACAAACTAAAGCTTTCGGAACACTGTTACTTTTAAAAAATTGCAAAATATTGTCTGGCTCCTGATTTAAGGATTCAAAGCGAAATATTTATATCCAGCATGAAAATTATCTGCCAATAAGGAGGATTTGTTTCATCGTTCTTTTTAATGCATTCACTGAATTTTGAATAAAGTAATTTAGACTTTTTTATTTCCCCCTTTGCAATGACAATATTGGCTGTCAAACTTGTCAATTAAGAGCTTATAATATAGTACAAAGAAAGTTTTCATGCCTTAAGATTTAACTTCGTCTTATTTAACTTAGATCATAATTAGACGTCCGGCCATTTTTTGCATCTAACCCCGATGTTTCACCTTTAACAATGGTGAATAATTTGAATACATTTCAGTTGAATACAATTGATTAAATGCTCTTAATTATTTAAACCCCTGTTATAACATTGCACGATGGTCCTTCTTTGCTAAGGTACTAACTGATTAGAACAAAGTGGAAATTTTTGTACAAAATAACAACAAACCATCCAAAAACTTTGAAGGAAGTACATCATGCTTCAAAGCAATCATTTCTGACATTCTAAAGACATTCAATAATCCCAAAGTTTTTCCGTGTCACGTTTCCGCCTGCAATAATAAATGTTTCCCGAAACATATTATATTTTCGAAGCATGTTTTGCTAGCTGAATGTTTTTAGACGTCGTACAGGGTACCGACTATATGAAAGGATCGACCAATCCAACACACTGCGCGCGCATTGCCGTGAAAACAGCCTTACAGAAATCAGATAAGACTTGGCGCGATACCGATGTTTCCATCGCCAAACTCAAACAATGAACAATGCCAAGTTTTGTCATTATATTGGGATAGTAATAAAATGTGGTCATGCAGCATTTTGCTTCAATCATGGGTTACTGTACAAAAAGTTTTAGGTTTTATTTATTTATTTTTCAGTATTAAAATGAATTTAAAATTTCTTAATAATTAATTTTTGAGATTTTATGTATTTTTAACTAAATATATGTCTGAGAAATTCTAAAAGGAATAATTTCTATCAAAATTATATTCAGTAATATAGTGGAAACATTTCAATGAAGTTTAAGTGGTCGACTTTAAGTTTATCTAAATAAACAAAAAATATAAGACAAATGAAGCCAAGGTGATGAACAATTTATGCAAGACAAACTCAGTTACATGAAAAACTAATTTTAAAAACTTAAATTTAGTGATTATATTATATAGTTAATGGTGTTGACAAATTGTCTTTAATATGTTAATAACGAGCCTGTAGATATAATTTGAAAAATTGCCTTCACAAACAAATTCCATTTGATTTCGACGTACTGATGAAATGGAATCCACCCAACCCTTTCACAGTGAGAGAAATTTAAAGAGCAGAAATAAGATCATTAATTTCATTTTGTTGTTCAAAATTGCAGTACATTAAATTGCAGTTAAATGGGCTTCAATTGCTATATATATATTCTTTTTTTTATGTTTTGTTATTTTTCTATTTGGTTTTTCGTAGACTTATTAAACTAATGCGTAACATTTGTAACAGTTTATGGTGTGGAAATGAATGACAGGCTCGCGAACGATTAAAGCGATTAATATATTATCTCATTTTGCGTTATAAAAGTATGAATAATAAAATATAAAAAATAGGTCAAATGACAGTCTTATAATACTTCAGGATTTAAAAAAAAACATCATCATAGAAAAATTGATATGTCCTGTTGCCATTTTGAATCAATTTAAATTGTTGTATTGCCTTTTACAAAAATATATGTTAATCACCCACTACAATAAAAGGCAACCGCTTCCTTAACCTTTTTATTTGTCGTACAAAAATATATTTTTTTAAAAGTACTTTACTCGTATGAATTTTTTTGGGGGGGGGGGATTTATGCATACATATGCTTTTAGAACTTTCCTTATTACAACCTACTAAACAAGAAGTTCTTAAAGAACTAAAATAGCATGCTTTTCTGTTACTTAAATACTTACTAAATTTCTCACCGGGAAACAACTAGGTTCGTAACAGTAAGTGTCATCTACAACCATTTCTACAAAAAAAAAATTCACAATAGGAATAAATTTTACTAAACACAGCATCCAGTTATTTAATTTAAAGTTCCGGAATAAATTATTTTCGTTAATTTCCTATCGCAAAGTAAATAAATATTACTTATTGTCTGCACGATTTATTTGCATTTGTAATTAATATTTAATTACTCATAGAACAAAAACCATAAAACTACTCCAAGATACTCGTAAAATAGGCAATGTAAATTAAAACCAATCAGGATTATATACGCAAAAAAAAATATGCTTTGCCACTTACTTAGTAAACAAATAATAAACAATCAAATAATCGCATTCCCAACGTCATTCTAAACTGATTTATAACCAAAATAAATTTAGCTTCAAATAATATTACTTTAAATGAATAAAGTTTCTCATGCCATTGTTGGGTTGGCAACAGCGATTTAAATGACTCGAAATTGAATTTCAATGCTAATCCGATGGGAAATTCGTAGACAAATAGTAGATTTATGTCCGTTCTATCGTACAGACAGACGGACAAAAAGTATGAAAGGTGGGGTTTCTGAGGTCATACTTTTTTAATAAAAAAGAATTTTTAAGATTGGATAGATAGAACCGATTTAAATGACTCGAAATTGAATTTCAATGCTAATCCCAAGGGAAATTCGTTGCAAAATGGCAGATTTATGTCCGTCCTATCCTACAGACAGACAAAAAGTATGAATGATGGGTTTCTGAGGTTAAACCCTTCTATTAAAAAAAAAGAATTTTTAAGATCGGATTGATAGAACTGATTTTGGAAGGGGGGTACGGACAGACGGACGGACATCGACAGCATGTCAGTACCTACTTTTCATTTTTTGATTCTTTCGAATTGAAAAAGATAATGTAGGCTAAACATATATAGAAGTAATCAAATTATGTTTCGACTTTTAAAAAAATATCCTGTGGGGAACTGTATTTTTTTTTAAAATTTATTAAAATATAGAATATAGATACAGATTTTTCTAGCAACTTAACTACCATAAATGAATCGGTGAGTGCAGAAACCACTTCAGTAAAAAAATTCCAAAAACTGGATTTCAATGAAAATAAGCGTAGAAAGGCAAGATGCGTGTTGGGTGCAAAAACTACGTTAGTCTGTTGAGTAGTTCCGTAAATACAGGACGTTTGTTTCGAGTGTTGAGTGCAGAAATAGAGGAGGAGTTATTACGCTTTTCTCCATCCTGAAAAATTTGAAATTTGTGACTGACGTTGTTTCTGCACTCACCGATTCAAATGCCAATTATATAACAGATTTTTTTTTTAAATTTCAGTAATAAACAAGCCAAATAGGCACTGCACTCCGCGCCCCGGCAACCCCGCCCCTCGCCAAACAAACTCCTCTCCGCCGTGCCAGCTCAGACGTATGGTGGCCATCCCCCAGCGCAGTCTCGCGCTCCCGCCCCAGCCCCCCGATGTGACATGGGCGACCCCTCCTGGTGCGGCCTGTGCAGATGCCCCACCACAGTCCTGTGGGCCATGAGTAGCGGCGACGTGAGCTTCACGAAGCGGGCCGCGCAGGAGCTCAGCCGGTGCTTCAACGGGCTGACGGTCCGAGGGGCCAAGGGCGGCCCGGCAGCTTCGTCGGGCCCGTCGGCCGGAAAAGGGGTGGCCCGGTGCTGTCACTACCAGACCAATAAGTGGAGGGAGAGGCTGGACATCGTGCCCCATGCCAGGACATTGACCGAATTGTGGCTGGAGCCGGCTTTCTTGAGCAAGCTCTTCAAGCATGTTAGTCCCAAGGAGAGGTTGATATTGGCTCAGGTAATGGGGACCGTAAATTTGCCTCAAATTTTTTAACATGTGCAAAGTTACTGGGAAACCGATAAACAAATATTTGTATACGATAAGTAGATTACTTTCAGTTTAAATTTTAGTATAACTGGTGGTTTCATCTTTAACCCGCTTTTGAAATCGGGAAATTTCTATCCGTGGTTTTATGTTTCGTAGTAAAACCACAAAATTTAATAGTCAGATACTAATCTTAATTGTTATATAAAAAAGACAAGCACCCTATGTCCAATTATTTTTTTAGAAAGATAGTTTTCTGTACGTTATTGCTGGTGTAACAATAATTATAAACATAAAGTCCCATTTGACCAAAGTAAACAAATAACCGTTGTTAAACCAGTTATTGTTACTACTAGAGAAATAAGTGAAAGGAGGTGTTGAATATCGTGATTCATGCCAGGACATTGACCGAACTGTGGCAGGAGCCGGCTTTCCTGAGCAAGCTCTTCAAGCACGTTAGTCCCAAGGAGAGGTTGATATTGGCTCAGGTAATGAGGGACCGTACATTCGCCTCAATTTTTTTAACGTGTTCAAATTACTGGGAAGCCGATTGACAAATATTTGTATTCGATAAGTATATTACTTATCAATTTAAATCTTACTAAAACCGGTGGTTTCATCTTTTAACCTGTTTTAAAAATCGCAAAATTTCAAGCAACAAAATTTAATATTCAGATACTAACCTTAATTGATTAGTAATAAAGACAAACTCCCTATGTCCAATTAACATTTTAGAAAAATAGTTTTTCGTACATTGTTGTTGTAACTATAATTATAAACATAAATTCCCATTTGACGAATAGTAAACAATATTTTGGTGTTATTTGGAGTTTTATCGTAATAAAGATTGTTGTTTGCGGTGTCGATTGGAAAAGAGGTGCCTCGGTGTTGTTCACTACCAGACCAATAAGTGGAAGGAGAGGCTGGACATCGTGCCCCATGCCCGGACATTGACCGAACTGTGGCTGGAGCCGGCTCTCTTGAGCAAGCTCTTCAAGCACGTTAGTCCCAAGGAGAGGTTGACATTGGCTCAGGTAATGAGGGACCGTAAATTTGCCTCAGTTTTTTTAACTTGTGCAAGTTACTGGGAAACCGATAAACAAATATTTGTATACAATAAGTAGATTACTTTTCAGTTTAAATTTTAGTATAACTGGTGGTTTCATCTTTAACCAGTTTTAGAAATCGGAAAATTTCTAACAACAAAATTTAATATTCAGATACTAACCTTAATTGATTGGAGGACAAACACCCTATGTCCAATTAACATTTTAGAAAAATAGTTTTTTTCGTACATTGTTGTTGTTGTAACTATAACTATAAACATAAATTCCTATTTGACGAATAGTAAACAATATTTTGGTGTTATTTGAAGTTTTATCGCGATAAAGATAATTGTTTGCGATGTCGGTTGGAAAGGGGTGGCGAGGTGTTGTCACAACCAGACCAATAAGTGGAAGGAGAGGCTGGACATCGTGCCCCATGCCAGGACATTGACTGAGTTGTGGCTGGAGCCGGCTTTCTTGAGCAAGCTCTTCAAGCATGTTAGTCCTAAGGAGAGGTTGATATTGGCTCAGGTAATGAGTTACCGTAAATTTGCCTCAATTTTTTTTAACGTGTGCAAGTTACTGGGAAACCGATAAAGATATATGTGTATACGATAAGTATATTACTCTTTCAATTTAAATCATACTATAACTGTAGTTTCATCTTTAACCCTTCAGAAATCAGAAAATTTCCATCGTATGGTTCCACCGGTTTTATGTTTCGTATTAAAACAACAAAATTTAATATTCAGATTATAATCTTAATTGATAGGTAACAATATGCATCCAATTAACATTTTAGAAAGATAGTTTCTGTACGTTGTTGTTGTAACAATAATTATAAACATAAATTCCCATTTGCCCAATGTAAACAATTAAATAACCGTTGTTAAACCAGTTGTTGTCACTACTAGGGAAATAAGTGAAAGGAAATTCTGAATTTCGTGCCTAATGCCAGGACATTGACCGAATTGTGGTTGTAGCTGCTATCTGGTAAAGATCTTCAATCATGTTATTCTCAAGGAGAGGTTGATATTGACTCAGGTAATGAGAGACCACATGTTAAGGGCTTTGTACACATTTGAAATTATTTCAGCCTAGCTGTGAAGGGTGTATTACTGTATAAGTTAATAATCAAATCGTAAACAGTCGTCAAATCGTAATAGACTTAATTTAAGACATGAAACCAAAAAAAGACTAAGTTTCGTTAATAAAATGCTTCCAAAAATATAATACTTAAATTAGTAGATCCCAGTAGATAATTCAAATTCAGTAGATCCAATCTAAAATTACCCAGTCGGGAATTTATCATTTGAAACAGGAATGAATGCATTCACTCCACACCAATTAAATTGGTCGTTATTATCAGAAATATTGAACCGAGACATTGTAAATCTGCCATATGAAAGAATATACTGCTAAATTGTGGTTGAAAACTCCTTGCGCATGTTAATACCGATGAGACGTTGATTTTAACGCAAGTAAAAGAGAATTAAACGCACGTAGTAAAGTACGTAAAAGAGAATTAACCCTTTCAGTCCCAGTGATGTCATTTGACATCATCATGTTTCTGATCATAATTTTAAAAAAATAATAGGGATGATATCTATAGGGATTAATAAAATATATTTTCGAATAGAAAAAAGTTTGAGGAATCGAATGATGTGCTTTTTGATATAATAATTAGCTATAGACGATCAGAAAAAAATTTCTACAATGATGATGTCAAATTGTCATTGGGACTGAAAGGGTTAAAATGGGAAAACATTATTATCAAACCAAAATACATCATAATTAAAAAATTATTTTTAATTAATTAAAATTCAACATTCTAATGAGTTTACTGATTTTTACGTGTTTGAATAATTTGTATCACAAATATCTTAGTTTATATTAACAGTATTTAACTCATAAAACCCTTGTTATTCAATACAAACATAAAACTATCTTAACCTATCAACTTAAGTTAAACTAAATATTTAAACGTATTTTTATCAATTTTTCAGAAATTTATCTTTTAAGCATTTAATGAAAAAGGTAGGTTAGTAAAAAAAAATTTACACAGTTTTATAATTTATTGTTTAATTTAAATTGAAAAAAATTATATTTAAAAAAAAAAAGAAAAAATAACTCTTCACTTTCTGTTTTTAATTTCTTATCTAGATTTTTTTTAAATGCTCGCCTCCAGCCTCCAGTTAAGGTTCATTAATTTGATAAAAAAAATTTGATTTTCAATATTTCAATAGACGTGCATGATTTTTCATATGCATTATACGGTTTCCATTCATCGATTCTTCATTAGTTGATAGCGCCATCTTTAACCAAACGCTGGAGTCATTCAAAAGATTAGCTCCTGTCACAATTTTTTGTTTGCTTTTATTTTACTTCATGCTTTGTTTTGAATAACAGCTTTGAATAGCTCAAAAATGTGTTTGTAAAGATTTTTGTGCAGTAAAATTTATTTCCAAAATAAATCAGACTTCTTTAATTTTTATATTAAAGTTCAAATATGATTTAATATGTATTTTAAAAAAATTATTTATATAAGAAAAATTTAGCTTAAACTTTTTGTTTTAATTTTAGTTTGATGCAGTTTTATAGTTATTATTTTAAAAAGCTACACAAAAATTGAGAAAAATTCCCAATAAATATGATGTTAAATAACTGAAATCATTCATATATATTACAATCTATGACATTTTTGAACAAAATTAAAATTACTGATTTTTAATCACTTGCTGATATTGAAATTAATTAAACTTCACTGTAGAAAGTAGACTGGCGTTAGATTGTTTTGTTTAAGCAAGATCGTGCTTTGTATAAAATTGGGATACGTCAGAACTAGTTGTAAAAAATCTCTCAAATTTAACTACTTTTTTTAACAGTACTAAAGGTTTACCCAACCGATGTGAGTTGAAACTTAACTCTCTAATGCATACTGTTGCCGTTTGGCAACAAGTAACACTTTAACCACTTTATTATTCTATTACATTAGAGCTCCCTCTCGACAAATTTGTGTGGTTTTTTTTTCATCTATTACATTCCATTTCGAAGTTTTAGTTACTAATAATCTTCATAGATCACAGTAGTAAAAGTGTATTCAAAATTAAAGAGTGGGGATATTAAGTGTTGTGAAATTACGTTTTCGGCAGTATTCAAAGTATAATAATCACTAAATACAAATAAATTGTTTTCAAAAATTAATTATAGCTAAAAAGGGTTATTTTGAAATATATTTAGTAGTTTTCCAGTCATTATTTTCAAAATGGAAATTTTGTAGTTGGTTTTTGTCATATGGAAAAAAATTTAAAAATTGAGTTAGTAAGTTTGAGAAAAAACAGTCCAATTGTCAAAGGTAGTCAAATTGTCTAATATCTTTTTAAGAGATTTTTTTTTTGTCAATCACTTAGAACTTTTAAATTCAAACAGTCCTTGATTTGATTCGGTCCTTGAAAATTATTTAACAAAGTATTTAACTAAATGAAATCTTTTTTTACAATATTTAAAGAGAAATCAGAAAATTGTCCTTGTCATAGGAAGCTTACGGAGCAAGCAAGGGAGTGATAAAACAAATTACAGGAATAATCAAGATATAATAAGAATTATTTATTGTGTAAATATATGAAAAGATGATAGTTTTATAGAACATTTCAATTATAATTAATAATTTGAAAGCAATTTTATAAGCTTTAATCTTATTAAATTGTAATTAAGTTTTTAAATAATGTGCGTATTTTTGCATATTTTAAAACATTTTCGCGTATAAAAAAATAAATTCTGTTTTTGAATTTTTTTTAAATTACGCTGGGTAGGAATCTCTTCCATCGTTCCTGTAAGGCATATGTTCAGTATTTTTAGAAAAAAAGTCTCTTAAACTTAATTTAGATGAAACATTTATTTTATATTTTAAAATATTTTTCATAAAATCATATATTTTTAAAATAATTTTCCACCAAAAAACCAACTTAAAGGATTTTATTTGGCTCAAATTTTCTAACACATATATTAAAAAATTTTGACCTTAAACTCTTAGAAAAAATCTAAAAGTGCAATAGAGGGAGCATTTTTATTTTTTCAAAGTTCGTGTACTAAATATAAAGGATAAGAACTTATTTAAAAATAAACATGATCCATTTTTATTGCTATACCGCAGATGAGTTTATTTATTTTGATTGATAAATTCTAAAGTACAAGAATCATCTTCAAACAAAAAACTTCATAAACATTTTAAAATTTACTGAGTTTAAATTACTTTTAAAATATTATTTTTATTGTGTTTTTTGCTTATCCTTTCTTTAAAAAAAATTGCGATTTGCTAAATGATATTATTTACCACACTATTTAATAGTCGTTCGTAATTAAAATAAAAACACCTTTTAACTTAAAATAGTTATAATGAATATTAACCTTGAACATGCATTAAGAACTATTTTTGGTAAAATAATTAAACGTGAAGAGTCAATTTTGTAGCAAACTATTTGGTCCCAAAAACTTTAAATAAAATTTTAGTTTGTCTGTCAAACATTTTTACATTTATATGTATCCTCATTTAATCCTCATTCGTGCGTCATTCATCCTCATACATTGAGGAATAACAATCCTTTCCTCATTCATTCATCCTCATACATTCGAACTATTTTAAGTTAAAAGACGTTTTTGTTTTCATTGATATTTTTTTTAACAATAATGAAGGTAATGTTACATATTTTTTAGAAAAATATTAAATGAGTTAAATGAGTGATAATAAAAAATGTGTGAAGTAGCAATACTTTGGGAACTTTATAGAATATAAATATACCTTAATTTGCCCGTATTTTATTTCAATAAATATTTTTAGAGAAGGGTTTCCTTTGGGAACCAACAGTTAGTAACAGTGACATTCATAGTAAAAATTAACGAAGAATATTAGTTTAATACTGACCGACACTATTACTTCAATTTTTGTTATAGTTTTAGAATTTGCAATGACGCAACACAATTTCCTAGGCACTCAGCCAGTTTTGCAAAAAGTCAGTCGTTTTCTTCAGGGGACCCATTATCTGCATGGAAAACTGACTCGTTTATTTTAAACATTCGGAACGTTTCCATATTTTTGACAAGAGGGTTGACCGAGTGCCAGCTGCATAAATTGATAAGCAATACTCACTTCACTAGTTCGGGAAGATATTGATTTATGCAATTTTTTATGTAACACTCGATAAAAGTTATTAACGACACAGAAAAGTTTAATGATAGAATACACATATATTAAAAAATTTTGACCTTAAACTCTTAGAAAAAATCTAAAAGTGTAATAGAGGGAGCATTGTTATTGTTTCAAAGTTGTAAATAGAGGTTACTTTCTATAAAATATAATAAATAACTTAACCATTTATATCTAACTTAAGAGAATTAAATTTTGTTATAGTTTACTACCAATACCTCATATTCCAGAATTCACAATTACGTCAAATTCCCATGTTTTAATAGTTAACCATTTTGTCTTTGTTTAATTTTCTCTTCTTAAAACTAGGTAACAATTAAGTGCGAAAACCAGAACGTTGCATTATCTACCAAAATGTTTGTGACAAATTACCCTTCAAACAATCCAAAGTTACCTATAATAAGAAAATTTAGATAGAGAGTAAGTGGAGAGTTTTCAGAATAAAAACAATCGTCATCTTTATATATTCTGAGACTGACCTGTCCATGGCAGCTCAGTTGCAAGCTACACTCAAAAAAAAATTGTGTTAACTTTCAATACAAATATTGTGTAGACCAAATATTAATGTATGGTTTGCACAAAAAATGTGTTGAAACTCAGTACGCTTGTGTTCTTCCGAGATGTAGTTCAACATATGCTCTTTAATGTTTAGGTTAAATAGCTATATTAAAACATTTTAGAAAAAATAGTTAGAATTTTTTTGGATATCGTGAGTGGTTATGATATAATCCCTTCTCTCTTAATCGTCAATTGTGTTTTAACAACCTATTGTTTGACTTCTAACTATAATTTATCTATGTCATCAACAAAATATTGAAATGTCGCCATTTTAACACGATAGTTGTGTTCCATTTGTGGCGTTTGAACACAATTTTTTTTGTGAGTGTATTAGGCTACTTAATAAATATTATTTTTCTTCCACCAACAGGTATGCACAGCGTGGCGAGAAGTCCTCTACCAGCCCAAGTTCTGGCGCGGCCTCCAGCCCGTGCTCAACTTCCGAGACCTCAAGTCAAGCGGCCCCGGCGTCCGGCTGGGCATCTACAAGAGCCTCGACCGACGCGCCTTCGACTCGGTGTGCCTCTTCGGGGCCAGCGACGACGACGTCCTAGACCTGACGTCGCAGTGCCCGGCGACCATGTCCAACCGCGTCCGACAGGTGGGCCTCCGGTGTTCGGGCATCACCGACAAGGGCCTCGAGAACATCATGGACGGATTTCCTTCCATAGTCCAGCTGGAACTGTCCGGCTGCAACGAGGTGACGGACGCCGGTCTCTGGAGCAGCCTGACGCCGAAGATCGTGTCCCTGACGCTGGCCGACTGCATCAACGTCGCCGACGAGACGGTCGCGGCCATCACGCAGCTCCTGCCCTCCCTCTACGAACTGAACTTGCAGGCGTACCACGTGACGGACGCCGCCCTGTCGTTCTTCAGCCCGCGACAGACGACGGGCCTGTCGGTCCTGAGGCTGCGGTCGTGCTGGGAACTGACCAACCACGGACTCCTGAACCTGGTGCACTCGCTGCCCAACCTGGTGCAGCTGTCCCTGTCGGGATGCTCCAAGATCTCTGACGACGGGGTGGAGTTGCTGGCTGAAAACCTTGGGCAGCTGCGGTCGCTGGATCTCAGCTGGTGCCCGCGTGTGTCGGACGGGGCACTCGAGTCGATCGCGTGCGACTTGATTCTGCTGGAGGAGCTCACACTAGATAGGTTAGTGGATGGTAGCTGAATTTAGTGTGCCAAAGAAAAACATTAGGGTAGTGTTTTGTCCTCAGTAAATCAATTTCAAAGATTCCATTCTTCCTCTGTCGATTATTGTAAATTTAAGATCTTAACAAAGTATTAGGTAACATATTTTAGTAATGCATGATTTTACGTGTAAATAGATTTTGGGCAGTCTATTAAAAATGAAAAAGGCTTTGTTTTGATACCCATGGACCTACGTACAAAACTCTTTGATCATATACACATTGTCAAAATTTCACAAGGAAAAAAGTTTATTTTAGCATATAATTTTTAGCTTACTATGCATATTTTAGTAGCGTTTAATGAAATATATTTAACTTACTTTTGTAAAATAAAAAGATGAACGGAATAACAAATTTTACTTTTCGCACAAAACCCTTCTTTCATATTTAACTTGCACAGCATTGTTATCAAAAACTTAAAAGTGGCTGAAAGATAATCCATTTCATTTTTTTCCATCGGTGACAACAATTTTACACTTCATCCAATTTGCTTATCTCTCAGAGATCTATGTAGGCGCATCTATCCGTTACTTAATTAGCATAGTTTTACGTTAATGACTTTAATAATACCATAACCTAGCACTGTATTTTTAAGACACATTTACATTCTTATGCAACTACATTTCAAGTAGTAATATCAAATATAGATCTCGACCAAAAAGCAGCTTTTAATCCTTCCTAGCAAAAATCTTATAAAATAACTCAATATTGCGAGATAATAACTTTAATAAAACCATATAAAAGCACATTTGCATCGCTGACAACAATATTGCAAATACTCCACTAAAATATAACTATCTACCCCAAAATTCACTTAGTAAGCTTTTGTGTCACAGATATCTCTTTAATAAAACCATAACCCATCACTGTGTTATTAAGATACCTTTGCACGTTGCCGGGCGCGAACAATATCTCAACTATCCCAGGAAACACTCCCGGATAATGAGCGCGTTGTCATGGCGACCGCATCATTCATTCCGCCCCCGCAAAAGGGAAACCCCGGATAGAAACACGGGATCAGTTGGCATGAGGCCACTTTACCTTGACCTTTGCACATGCACCTTTGCACGACCTCTGGACCGAGGATAAGCAATAATGTATACGGTCATAACGTACAATAAGACCGTTGTCGAGTTGAATTAAATTGGGCTTCTAGTACAGTCAGCCGAGTAAAATTATAGCAAAAACTTTGACTCAATTAAAAGGTTAGGTTAGGTTTGAAATATCGTCGTAATAGAGCTACACGAGGGCTATTGGCGACGGGCGTCGTATTTTAGAACCACAGTCAAGTGACGAGCCGACACCTGAATGGGCACCCAACGCAACCGTTAAGGGCGACATCGTACGGAGCGTTAGGACCTTGAAGGATATTTAAAGTGCACTAACTTACACGAAGTATTATTCGTCGGACATTTTTGGCTGCACGGGCCGTTCATAGGTCGGCAGTTATTTTGGCGATGCCCGGACCCGAACGAACCTGAGAATTTTCGCATGCTAGGCGAGTGCCCAAACCGACTGGACTCCCCAGTCCCCACAATTAAAAATAAACTCGAACTCTTTCAATCTGATACAACGAATTCAACTTTTTGTAACTATAGTAACTATACTTTTCCAAAATCTATCTAGCCCCCGTTGACACTTAGCGTACAATAAAACAAGTATTCACGAATCAATTTAATAGTATGAAATAAAACGGATAATTTAAATTAAGTAATCATCAAATTCCAACACAGTAATGCATTATTGCCAGTCAATAGCAGTACGCATTTATGAAAGACGTTAAAATATTATGCAGATGCGATTAGATGTAGACTTTACGTTTGCCTTTAAAATAAATTTTAAAAACCTGTAAGTTTTTATTTGCTTTAAATGTTCACTTTTGTAGAGAAAATCACATTATTGCCGTCCGATGTTGCATACTTTTTAGAGACATTTGTCTTGTAAAAATGCATTCATTTAAAAAAAAATTAATAAGCTGCTTACGTAAAATCTTAGTATGACAGGAATTTAATTTTTTTTAAATATATTTTCAAGGACATCTGAGTGCCTTTTATTTTTTCTTAAAGTACTTTATCAAAAATTAGCCTAAGTGCTTCTCTGCTTTATTAATAATAACATTATTCCCTAAAGCTTTTCAGTTAAAAAGTAATGAAAAATTTTAACAATAATTTAATTTTCTTTCATACCTATGGCATCAAATTGACTCATGTTTTGCTTTACTTTTTTATTAAAAAAAATAATAATCAAATTGGCATTTTAAGTTTAGTTATTATTTGAAGACATATTTTCGTTCTGTCATATAATCGTCTTTGTAAAAAGAAGAGTTTCCGGACATGGTAGTATTGGACCACTATGTCGTAGTCAATTATTGTAGTTGATGTATATTTTCATTTAATAACATTTTGGTCATTGCCACATACTTTAGAAAATCGGAGTAAAGCTTCATTTACACTTAGTTCATGCTTTTCAAACGCCAGTACTTTTTATGACAATTTAAATTTAAATTTTGAAATAAAAACTTCAATTTTCTATTTTAAAAAATAAGCTTTTTAAAATGAGTTTGTCTTATTATGTCAAGCTAACCGTGGGAAATTAAAGTTAGATAGTATTCAATTACTGAACAATTCGAAAGTATGTCATAAATAAAAGTATACTTTGGTTTATGACATACTTCAGCCATTGAAAAGTGCGAAAGAGTGATTCTCCCAATAGTGTATAATTTTAGTCTGTGGTTAAATGAAAAACAACACTTAATGTTCAACAACAAAAAATTTCCAAACATAGATACATTTGAATGCCCAGAATAATATGCAAAAATGAAAGATGGGGGATATTAGTGACAAAAGGTAATAATTGTTCTTCTGTGAAAATTATAAGTTAGGCTTGGGACAACTACAAAAGTATACTTTGAACTATACTAAAGTATGTTATGCGTGACAAAATCAAAAATAACCATAAATAATGAAAAATTAGTGAGGGCGGTAGTTACGTATATATTATGAAATATATTCTTACCTTTATATCATATAAAGCTTATAATGGCTTTTGAAGTCCAGAGTTAGAAACAAAATGCTGTTGGAAAGATTCAAAATGACTTCCTTTGCTAATTGCAACTGTCGACTTTATTTAAACTAATCACATGACGGGTTCCATGCAGGCGGACAGTTGTAAACAATAAATTGTTTATTTTACAAATTAAATAAATTTCATTTTAAGTGGTAAAATTGGTAAAAAAATGTAACTGCAGTAAAAAAAATCCTGAAGAACAGTGTTTGGTGTGTGGAGGGTTAGGGGGGGGGGTATTATCTTGAATTAATATTTATTTAAATGAAAAAAAAAGTCCAAATAATAAAATACAAATTATATAGCACAGCCAAGTGGCAGAATTTTAAAATACGAAGGAAACTTGCTAACACAAGAACAGTTATTGCTAAAACAATAGTTTTTCTCCTTTAGTTTAAATTTAGATAAACTTTTTAGTTAATTTAAAACACATGCATTACGTCAAAAAATTCGTAATTTCGTTCAAAAATTTATCTTTTTTGAGGTACCTAAAACACAAGTACCCAATCTTGGAGACTAAAATCACCACTGCAAATTCGATAATATAAATATATTTCTTACTAAATTAATTGCGTAATACACCCTTCATTATTTTGATAAAATATCATGCACAGTTATATTCCAAAAATTAATATAGTTTTAATACATTACTAAATTTTATTATCTAATCATTCAATATTTCCTCTCCCATACATTTGTGTACTTTTCATGGCAAAAACGATAGGTATTTCATAAACCGCATTATACCGTGGCTCCTATTCAATGCCTTAATTTCGCGCACCTGAAATGTAAAAAGTATGTGCAATCGATGAAACTCTAGTAATGTGTACGAAACCCAAATTCCAATGCAACGTGACACTGCATTACCTTCATCAAAGTGCCAAGAACAGTTTCCTAGATATCGATTATACAGACTCACTTCTTCACATAGTTTTCTCTCTAACTTATCTACTAGCATTTAGATACAGTAAACTCCCTCTTTACCGGACTTAGTTTAATCGTATCTCTACTTCGCCTGCCAAATTGTGTATCCTCAAAATTTAAAAATAATAGCTAAAAATATATTTTGTTATCAATCCTCCTTCGATATGAATAAAATACAAAAAGTAAATTCAAAACTATGTGGAAAGTTTCTGATATTCTTGGCTTCAACAAACAAAAATTTTAACGGTATGTGAGTGTAATGCTTGAATACATTGAATAAGATAGTGTATTACTACTACCCTTTTAAACCGGCGGTCAGATGGCGCTGATTTAAAATTGTGAAACTTAATTTGGAGTTTTATCGAAAAAAATGCGTTAAACAGCATCAATGTCAACAACTCCTTAAAAACCTAGTCATTTTTTATACAAATAACGAATGATACAAGTCAACTGCTTCGTTATTGATATTTTAGAAGAGCTTGAACATTCTCTTTTATACCCGCACGATCGTGATAGCTCGGTCGAAACCATGAATGTATGAATGAGCAATCAAATTAAGTCCAAACCTTAACAAATTTCACTTCTCCAGTTTTACCGTATTTTAGCTCTTGCTCTTGGTCTCATTAAAGTCTGTTAAGATTGTGCGTACTGTACAGTTAAATGGGTTAAGTGTAAAAGTTAAATGAATAGTTTATCAACTTGAAGATAAATTTTCTTAAGGTACATTTCTAAATGGTTGATTGCAATTATTAGCTTAAGATTGAATTAAATTGTATAAATAAATTCATTGAATTAATGTATTAATTTAAAAATGAAATTAGATTTATTTCAATAACTAAATTAAATTGTGAATTAAATTTCATCATGAATTACGTTAATTACTTGAACAAAATCCTTCATTAAACTTGCCAGTGCTTATTAAAATGTTATTGTGTTGGGGTCCAGGGATAATTAAAATCGGGAAAATTATGTAACAGTTCTTTTTTTCAAACTATAATATACCATTTAAATCAAAATTCTATACTAATTAAATACCAAGTTTTTTATGTCAATCTTTATATTATTATACCCTTATTTTAAAACTAAAACTTTGCAATACTAAGTAATGTTTCTCCGAGAATGAAAAAAAAAAACGTTCATAACACAAAAACTGTTTTTATAAAATGACTTTTTTTTCAAAAACTGAATGTTGAGAACGAAGAAACAATCAAAATTGTTTTTAAACGAGTATTATGTAAAAAATTACAAAAAACAAATTATGTAATTTTTATTAGTGTATTCATATATTATACCACAATTACAAAAAAGCAGTGAACTTTTATGTGCATATTAAAAATTTCTTACATGTAAAACAACATAGTAAGACTATAAGAATTTTCATGAGCGGCATTGCTTGCTCGATAAAAGAAATTTTGACACAATTGTTTTTAAAATAATCTCTTCCTACTATTATTGTGTCAAACATACCTCATATGACACTTATAATGTCATGGAGTTTTGAACAAAACTGATTCTTCATGTTGCTCAATCAATGTTGGCGTCAGGGACGGAGGGTTGGCGCCTCTTTGGCGCCCTCCTTTTTCTCCAAGAAGCGATGCTTGTTTCTATGGTAACGCATCTCTATAAAGGATTGAGTGTTAATTTTGACGTCATCACTCAAGAATTAATGTTATTAACTAAAGCTCAAAGGAAAAGGTCCTCGTGACACAATCCCTCCCTCCATCGGCCTAGCCCTGAGATTAAATTTCGATCAAAATTATTAAACATAAACATTAATTATTATTATATAATATTACTATTATTATATTATTAAAGCAATTATAATTCTGTATGAGCTAAGTTACATATGCCTAAGTTTTTTAATGAACTATAAGAAGCAATTTGCATTAGCAATTAAAAAATATTCAAAATATCTAATATTTTCTTTATTTTTGGCAAAATTAAAATATATTATATATTAATTTCAAAGATTGAAATTTAATATTTTTGTTTTTAAAGATAGTAGGCTCACTGGCTGTATGGTATTTAACGCCCCACAAGCCCAAAATCGGGGCTTTTCTAGCCCCGGCTTAGTTAAGGTAGGTGAGTATCCCAAATTTTAAAATTTTTACTATTACTTTAAACTTTTCCAAATTTGGCATAGTGATTTCAAATATAATGAACAATGCTTTTTGGGCAATTTTTTTTATTTAAATATAATTGATTTATTTTAAACGGTGTTTTTCAACTAAAAATAGGGGTTTACGCTAACACTTTTAGCATAAAAAGTTTTACATTAATTTACCTGAAATTTTTTGCAGATGCTGTTTCAATATATATCTGTGCCATGAACCTCTAACATCTGGTGTAATTATTCAAGTTTTTTTTTTAATGTCCAAGTGAAAGTTAATCGAAAAAAATCTCTTTTTTTTTAGTTAATTTATAACATTTTTCTTAATAACTTCTTTTCTTGTAATTTGTATGTAACTCTAGAGGGTCATTGCATGAATCAGTTCAAAACGAAGAATTCAACACATAACTAATGTTTCTTAGATGAAAATTCAATGTTGTAGGCTTGTTAGCGTAAACCTCGTTTTTTAGTAGAAAAACACCGTTTAAAATAAATAAATTATATTTAAATAAAAAAAACAAATGCCGAAATAGTATTATTCATTATATTTGAAATCACTATGCCAAATTTGGAAAAGATTAAAGTAATAGTAAAAATTTTAGAATTTTTGGGAATTTTGGGTATTCGCCTACCTTAATAGATTTTCAAGATGGGAAAATTGTCGGCCCACCTGTCATATAAATTAGAGCAGTGTAACAGATTAGACGATATGCCGAGTCTGCAAAAGACCTGATTCCGCCGAAAAAAAACAGTGCCGTTGAAAATTTCAAAGATTTTTTTCGAAAGGCGAAAAGAGAAGTTTTTTTAAAATATATATATATATCACATTTAATTATAAAACTTTTATCAAAAACTACATATAAATTTACAAGATTCGTAGGAGTATCAAGAAGAAAAAAAAACTTCTGTTTTTCTTCAATTATTTCTCTAAAGCTTCAATACGAATACTTAATAGTGAAGGAAATCGTAAATATAAGTTACTCTCAACTTAAGGAAAGAATATTATAACTGTACCAAGTAATTAGAATCAATCATACTTATTACCCCCCACCCCTTTATATTCCCAAAATAAATTAGATAAACTGATAAACTGCTAGCATATAATTACCAATTACGCTAGTTTCAGATTATTAGAAAATCCTCTTTGCAACCCTTCTACTATCTTTAATCAAATTACCATAGTTTGCGACTTTCTTCTGAACCGCAAATAGAATTTTGTTTCTTTTTCCGTCAAATTCTTGTCTGCGGCATTCATTCAAACATTTCTACGGCTTGTAGATAAAAACTAACAACGACATACAAAAAAAGATAGAAAACTTAAACCGAATCGGAGTCAAACTAATCGATTTATCGCCGTTTGACGTCACACTGGTGGAATCGATGAATTCTGACGTCATGGGATAGGCTGTGACGTCATTTGCTTCAAGCAAGGTCGTGAAGTTCTACTTTGTGAATGTGTCTCTGACGTCACGACGAAGTTTTATCGTAACATGTGATAGGGTAAGATTGGGGGATGGGGGAGGGGAATGAAAGGATGTACGGAACAAAAATAAAAATACCAGTGAAATATGAGCTTTTCGATTTTAAGAATGAAATCTTCAGGCGCCATTATGGTACATTGAAGAACGAGTTAATTTAGGAGTGCATCTTTAAAAATTGAGAACCAACATTACTCACACTAAAAGATAAATTTAAAAAATAAAAATAACTAATCATAAATGTGTTTTAACTTTTTTTTATTTATTCATAAATTTACCTTAAAATAAAATATATGTCGGGAATAATTTTGCCATATTTGATAACCAAATCCTTGATCATTTACTCTCTATCAAGAGGGATTTCAAAATGCTATTTCATAACAATAACTCAAAAAGAAAAAATCTACTAAATATATTTTTCAAATCTACATTGATTCAAGATGAGATTGCATAATTTAGTGATAAATCAAAAATAAAGATTGAAATATCGATGAATAAATTAAATAATTTTTACCTTGATCGATGATTAAATTTTATATTTTTAATAAAGATTTAAACTCTTGAACGAATGTCTAAATTCACATCGCATTAAAAGCAATTTAGTTTCGTCTTTTTCTTCTTTTTCCCTATAAATTATAATTTTTAGGTAACTTCCAAAAAATTTATATATAGAAATTTAAAAAAATTTATTGATTGTGATATTCCGATTATAAAATTTATCAAGTTAATTTACTTATATCATCTGATGCAAAAGAAACTAATGACTATACAAATAATTTTTGGTTAAAGACTTTATTCCAATAAAAAGAGCAGTTTTACACGCACAAACGGCTAGAGAAGCTATAAGAGCTTTCGGAAGCATCGTTCTTGAATTTTTAAAAGGTTTTTTTTTTTATTTCTAAAACACTTTTACATTAAACCATTACACTTTAACAGTTCGTATTTAATCGCAACATAGGAATAACAGAAAGACTGTAAAGTAATCTACCAAGTACCATTTTTGGGTATTTCAAGTACTATACTAAATATTGTTCAATGCGTGACCATCCCTAGTTCTTAGCTTTTATTCATTTCCGGAAATTTTTCCGCTTAGCCAGTAATTTGCAAGCAGAGAAACACGCAATATGCAGTCGTGCACGGCAGAGAAAATTACGACGCAGGGAAACCGGCAAAACTAAACGAATTTCAAAGTGCTTAATTAGATTAAAGTTCAAAGTGTTGGAAGATATGATTTATAGCTTAGAAAAAAAATCGATCAATGCTATTCATTTTTTATTTATATCTAGTCCTTGGGGGGGGGGGGGGGTATATGTATATGTAAGTAATAAATCTTTAAACTTCCTAACTGCCTGGAAATGGGTAAAAATGTATGTTTTTTCTGCATAAATTTTAAGTTTTATAATTTTTTTTATCTTATATTTGTTTTTGAAAAAATATGTTTAATTTTGAAGATATGATCTAAAAATAATTTTCAAATAAAAAAAAATGTTAATTGAAAAAATTATGTTGATAAAAAAATTTAAAATTAATGTGTATGGCTAGTGAGACTGGTGCATAAAATATGTAAAAAGCAAGGTCAAACGCTCTGAATGTAAAAACAACCTTTATCAAACTCATTTTTAATAAGAGACTACAGTAAAAAAAAATCTTTATTTACAGCTATAACAACAATCGATGTCCTTTCCGTCATATTCCAATACAAAATAAAGCAATATTGCTAAACTATGATTGAATTGCACGTAAAAATTGTCGTACTCAAACCTAAATACGATATTTTACGACATCATTACTCATAGTGATATCGGAACAATGGGAATAAATCCATAAAGCCGAATAATCCTAATATACTCTTTCAAAAATAAAAAGTTGAAGACTAGTTTATGTCTTGGTGTGGAAAAAATGTAATCAACCCTATAATGAGTTTGATCAAATAGAGTAGTTCAGCGTTATTGTTTTGTTTTTTCTTTTGAGCAAGCTAAATGGGTCCCACTGTCACATTTTATTAAGTATCTTTACTCAATTAAAAATATTATATATTTTTTTAATTGTTGATAAAGATATTTTGTTTATGTCAAGAACCTGGAGTTTTAAGATATTTCCTTCTTACAGGAGGGAGGGTAGGGTAGATACATATATATTCGGTCCTGTGTGCTTGATCAGAGATCCGCTTATAAGCTTTCGTCAAGTAAGACAGACACAGAAAGAATTTGTACTCTCACACAGAAATCAAGTAGGGTAGACTAACCAGTGAATGAACGTTTAAGACGTCACGTTCGCCAGTGAATGAACACCAGGATATAATGACCAGGACAACCAATCATATGTCAAATAGCTTCCTACTACATGGGAGGAAGTCGGTGTTGCCAATTCATATCGTGGAATGATTTTCAATACATATTTTTTTAATTATATTTACCAAATGTTCATTCACTGGGGCCTGTTCACTCACTGGTCAGTCTACCCTACACCCTGGGAAAAGGCAGGAATCTAACTCGCACCCGTTACAGCGCGCAGACTGCTAGTGTAATGGTTCAAACCACTCGGCCACCCTGGCCCCTTACAGAAGGGAGAATTAAATATACACAGCAAGCTTGAAGTAAAGTTGAGTTGTTGCAAATTACTGAGGTTTTTGTTAATGATCTTATAGTGTTCTTATTAATGAAGTCAATTTCGAGTTAGTGTTCAAATAATCTATTCTAATATCACCAAGGAAGTTAAAGACAGTGTTTCCTAAGCACTGTAATCGTAGCATCCTTCACGAACAACACGCTGACGCTGATTAGGAAAAATCGTACGCTAAGGCAGTATGTCAATATTTCTGCGACTTGATATGAGTGTGACCATCGGAAAAGGACAGCTATATGTTTACTACTAACTACTTAAAAACCACTCATTTTCAAAATTGTCAGTAACATTTTTATCCAACATACACACACTCCCAAACAACAGCAAAAAACTCCTCCAGAAAAATATCCGATAAAACATTTTCCTTATTTTCCCAATGACGAACTTCTCCTCAAACGATCGTTTTGTGCCGAAAACTTAAAGAAATAACAAATTTCTCTTTCCCTACGTGTTCTTTGAAAAGTACAGAATAAGATTAAAAATGCACTTAAACTCTCGGAATCAGATTCCATTAGGACTAAAAATCCCAAAAACGAAAATCGGAATTTCAAGCAAGAAGCTTATATTTTAGTTGCTGTATGTATTTTAAAAATAGTCATAAATACTTTTTGGTTATAGATAAAGAGTTTTTAATTAAATTAAAAGTCAACACTTTTACATTTCGTAATATGATGGATATAAGGGTGAATGGAGATTCATATTATGCAATTCAATTACCGGATATTTAAAGCTTGGATAATGATATTTGTATCCTTATGTAGTTCTGCTACAAACAAATATTCGATATATTTGTTCTTCTACAAGCAAATAATCTTCGATACTCAAATTTGATGAAGTGTAAACTTGTTTTCACTGAAAGAGTTTAAAATGTACTTTTTTAACTGAAAATTTTAATTCTTTAAATTTATAAAATTATATTTCTGCGAAGCAAAAGTTTATAAATGACTACTCACTAAAATTTTAAAATTTATCAACGTTGTAAAATTAAAATTAAAAATATATATGTGTGTGTGTTGCTGGAAAACTTGAAACTCAGGTGACGGGTAACTTTTATATCCCTCAGAGCGATATAGTGTAAATTTTTTTGTTTGCAGTTTTCATCTAGACTTATTTTATCCATATGTATAAGGTTTTTCATTTATTATGTTTGCGTGAATAAAATTTAATCTCCGTTTGAATGTTCGATAAATATTTAATTATGTAATCACTACTTTTCGATTACTAAACTTTCATATTACTTTCATAATTGTAATTGTTTTGAATAAATTTTACCCTGTATTTTTAGTACAATAAAATTTCTTAACTTCTTACTTTTCATTACATCAGACAAAAAAAATTAATGCCGCAACTAAACATAGCGATTCAGTTATATATGTTAAAATCATAAAAAGGATTATCAAAAAGATAAGACAAATGAACTGAAATTAAGATAGATAAGTTATCTTTTTTAGACTACCAATTTTTTCAAAACGTTTATAGAAAAATTGGGTAAAACGGAATACTATTATAGTTTTTATTTTTCTACAAAATATCAGTTAAAGAAAACAACACATTATATTTTTAGCTACAACATTTATGGAATTACACAAAAAACATACTTTAAACTAATATAAATGACGATGAAGTAGCAAAAAAGCATTTGCTCAAATCTTTCATATACCAATTAAGTATACCTGGATTGAATAAAATGGATAGGGACTACATTGTTATTTTTTAGGTGCAAAAACAACTGGAAAAATATAATTAAATAATAGAAAATAATAAAACAAAATTTCCGCTTGAAATATAAAATATGTTTGAAAGGACAATTGAAGGTTGGATTATCATGTACATTTTGTACTTTAAACTTCGTCTTCTCTCGTCGTCTCTAATAGCAATCGAATTCAATATTTTGTGATTCATATAACTTCCCCAAAATAAAGATCATAAGGAATAAAAAGGAAAAAGGAGAAAAATTACCAGAGGGAATGGGAACGATAAGAAACCCTCTAGTCCTACTTTCAGGAAATATACGTTATTTGGCAAATGATCAAAATACAAGCTTTTGGTGGAAGTCTTCTTATTTTTGGGTTCCCTTTTATATATTTCTTTATTTTTCCCTTTCATTCCTTTTTCCTGCAGGATTCGCGCTGATATCACGAGACTTTTGTTTGTTCCATGTGAGAAGGAAAAACCGTTTGAATTATCTTGCCTGTTCGAAATGGAGTGAAATGCTATTTCTCTCTGTGAATGTTATCATGTTGATATCAAGGGATAAAGTTTTGGTTCAGCTTCTTACACATTTTATATAATTGAAGAGTACACGGGAAGAAGCGATTGATTTATTAGGCGGACGCCCGCAACTGTCTGCTTGGCGGCATAAAACCGGCTTCTCTCTTTGTTCTTCGCTTGGTCCAAGCGTCGGGATCGCCAATCGCCTGAACTTGGTAGCTAGGAACCACAGAGATAGTAGTTAAAGTACTACACTGGCATATCACGTGACCTACAACACTGACTTCATTGCTTGCGCGTCCCGTCGTTAGCATTAGAGGTCACGTGATCTGCCACTATATTACTTTAACTATGATATCTATGGTAGGAACTGGTTTCCTTACACAAGTTTAGGCGATCACTTGCTATCATCGCCAAAGTGGCCTGCTAAGGAAACTTCTCTGAAAAATCAATCGGTTTTTCCCGTGTACTCTTCAATTGTTTAATTGATTTCAAGTTATTCAAACATTTCGGTTATATATCTGAATACATTTTTATTATCTAATTTATGTGTACTGATGAAATCCGCATTTGACTAGAATGCGCCGTACTAAGTTATGTTCTAAACAATACAATAAAAAGCTAAAGGAAATCTGAACAAATGTCAGAAAACGAAGAATACAGGTTCAGCATAAAATAGCATATATAAAATTAACTAATTAATTATTATCTTTTTATATAAGAATAATTAATAAAAAATATCAATTTAAATATTAAACAGTTTTGACAACACAAAAAAATATTTAAACAGTTCGCGATGAAGTATTGTTTCTGTCTTTTATTCGGATCGATAAAATCCTACTGACATCCTATTTTTCTTTTGTTAAAAAAATATTTAATTATTTGTCAAAATTCAAACTTAATTTCAAATAGTTCTCAATTCATGAATAAGATTGGAAAAATGTAATGATTAAGAGGTAATCCAACGTTTAAACAAAATATCGATACCTATATACACATATATTCTGCCCCTCAAAAGATAAACATGTATAAACTTTCAATATTATCAGCCATTAGATAATTTCTTTTTCTATTAGCAATTTTTAATTTATATAATTTTCTTTCTTAAAAGTAATAGGGCTTCGTTTTATTACTAAAAATAAAGAAATACGATAAAAAAAATCGATCCAAACACACAATAAAAAAAATCGATTCAATCTCGGTGTGAACGACCGGACTGGGGGGTAAACTTTTGTTGCCAAACTTCAGCTCACAATCTGAGCAAATTAATTTGGTCCAATGAATTCTAGCCTTGCCCAACTCTGCAATTCAATCTTCAATCAGTGCTTTTCTGAATGAGGTCCACTGACAGCTTCTATCAAAAGACTCGGACAAGAAAAATGCTATTTGGAACCATATCTATAGATTATTTCCTTTTATAAATATTTTCTCTAGCTGGAAATGACCTGATGTTATAACATTGTACATCGTGCCCATTGGTCTTTTTTCTACTTATGAACAAAAGTGATTACTTTCTGGATGATTTTCTATTTAACGTGATGGAAGACATCGTCCACTCTTTTTATGGTTTTGTGCCATCAGTATGTGATTCCTTTGAAAACGTTTTTCTTGATGTATAGAGCTGATGGCTAAGCATTAGTTAGTAAAAACAAAATAAAAATTTGATGTCTGAATGTTTGTAGCTTGGAACAAAAGGACCGGTGTCACATGAAAGACTTGAAAGTGAGGTTAAAAGCTTGAAGTGCTGTTATTTTCCTCCGTTACATATAGAAGAACCCTCAAATTTCAAGGTTTATTTGCTATATGTTGTAACATACGATGGACATGTTTTATCATTGGAAACCTAATGATGCATAATTGTAAAATAAGTAATTTTAATAATTTCCTCGCAACATTTTAACGCTTTGCACACTTTTACATCATGAGTTTCTTCCAAAGTTAGGAGCCAAATTGTATTGAATTCTAAGTTCTTGCATCACTTGGAATTTAACAAAAAGTTCTTAAAGTAGCCTATGTTTCCTGTTATTTAAATACTCGCTGCAATTATTATCGAGAAAAGTCAATATGTAACGTTATCGGTTCCCACAGAACAACTTCATTATATAAGATTTAAGCGCCTTAGAAAAAAAAATCGCTACGAAAAACTTCACTAATTTGATATTTTTCAACATACAGGCAGAACGGGTTCACAGTATCTGAGAAATGCAAATCAAATAATATAGAATGCATATGAATTTAAAAAACTTTTAACTTTAGGTAGACAAAAATATTTAGAATTTTTTGTACCAACTTACCTTTTGCAAAAAAAAAACCTTTAAACACTTATTACTTTTACTTGCAAATTTCTTATAAAATTAAATTGAAGATTTTTCGTCATTAAATATTGCAGTAATCATTGCATCATCTGAAAATCTGTTTTTTTTTTTTTTGTAAATCATCAATTCAAGAGGCAAAAAGTAACAAAAGACTAATTCCGAATTTTCCAGCGTAATCCGGATAACTGAGAATTCTAAATCTTAGCTTATTAGCAGACGAAAAATATGTCCCAAAAAGTTTTAACCAACCAAAAAAATCCACAAACTCAATTTCACCCAAAATGTACCATAAAGAGTTTTGCTCGTCACCCTCAAATA
Source organism: Hylyphantes graminicola (assembly GCA_023701765.1). Classification (NCBI taxonomy): domain Eukaryota; kingdom Metazoa; phylum Arthropoda; class Arachnida; order Araneae; family Linyphiidae; genus Hylyphantes; species Hylyphantes graminicola. The sequence goes on along the minus strand of CM043117.1, from coordinate 29,455,276 downwards.
TTTAATGAAGGGGGAAAAAACACGAAAGAAAATCCTCCTGACATCCCCATAACGATCAGATCTGCACGATCCACCCAACGCCCACATCCCTCTATTAAACCCACCCCTTCCATTCCACTAAGTTCCTATCCCTTGATTACATATCGATTCAAAGTAAAAAAAAAAATGTAAGGGAATGAACAGGGACACAAAAGGGGTCACGGAGAGTATAGATGCCAAACCCAACCAAGGATAAGATGGTCAGAGATAATTATAACCAGGGTTTTAGGATTGCTATATGGTCCTATATTTTGCATATTTCAAAAAGTGTAGGCAATATATTCGTGATTTTCGTTTTAATTCACCTAAGGAGTTTTGAATATTGAACCTTTTTACATAGTTCTGGCTTTCGTTAGCAGTTAGTTTGTGTTTGTCTCTCTTTTACAAAATACAGCTTAGATATTACACGACATTGCAAAAAGAGCTCAAGCAATAACTTAAGTGGTTCTCCATATTTAGTACAAATTTCCGGTGATTAATACATTGTTACATTAACATCTGAAGCACAACACATTGAAATTCTGCGGTCACGAGACGTCATCAGTATGCGAAACATAAAAAAGAATGCATGCTATTCATAATTTCGCATTCATTCACTTACTGCATCACTGAATGTATACCTAATCGCATTCATTCTTTTGTATGTTTATCTAATTACATTTTATTCTTCTATAGTAAGTTTATCTAATCGTATTTCTTTCTTCTTGTATGTTTATCTAATCGCTTTCATTCTTTTTGTATGTTTATCTAATCGCATTTCATTCTTTTTTATGTTTATCTAATCGCATGTCATTCTTTTTTATGTTTATCTAATCGCATCTTATTCTTCTAATAAGTTTATCTAATCATATTTCGTTCTTCTTGCATGTTTATTTAATCGCATTCATTCTTCTTGTATGTTTATTTAATCGCATTCATTCTTCTTGTATATTTATTTAATCGCACTCATTCTTCTTGCATGTGTATCTAATCTATTCCTTTTTCTTGAAAGTTTGTCTACTTACCAGCTCAGAATTTCTTAATTAGCTCGAACTAATTTAATGTCTGTGCTTGCATAATCTAACCCTTTAAATGACGGATAACTAAATAATCCAATTGCAAAAAATATCTAAAGTTTAAAAATAAAAGATAATCTTTGCAAACACTATCGTCAACAAAAAAACGTCATATTTAGAGGTGAAAAATTCCTTCTCTCGGTTGGAATTGTCAAATAAGCCCCCTGAATGAATGAAGAAGTTTCTTGGCTTTTATAAAATCGATCTCCCGGAGAAGAGCCCTCTTCAGCCAGGTAAACGATCTGAACTCACGTGAGCGGACACCTGAAAACACCTGCTATCGATCATGCAATTGCAGAGGAGAGGGGTCTTCCTATACGAGCACAGAATCGGGATCAGGGGAATGATATTGCAGAGAGATGTGGTGTTTGAATATGGAAACTTTTTTTCTGTATGGGTTAATTCCATGTAAATACATACGCAACTGAATTTTAAAAAAAAATCTTTTTTATTCCAGTTGAAATTTTTATATGTGATTTATAAAAGTTTGATTTGTAAAAAAATTTACATAAAAAACTATGATTGTTTTTATCTGGGGCAACACTGAAGTGTCAAAAGGGCTGCTTTTTTTTTTTTAAAGCAGGTTTTTCATCATTTTAAATTCTTGAATTTTAAGTCAAGTTATTATTTTTTATCAAATTTTTTGGTAAAATTATTAATACGAAGTCTTTTGCGTGTCCTGAAAAAGCTTTTTCAGATATTCCTATTGGAAGTTGTGGAACCTTTACTAACTATGATTTTACCATTATGCAATTCTTTACTTACCATGTTCAAAATTATTTAGTAGTGTAAGTCACAAATTGAATATAATGTAAGTCACGCACAAACAATTTTATTATATAATTTTTCTAGGATAGTTCAGAGTTTGTGATTAATTTTTGAAGCTTTAAACCTTATGCTTAAAATAAGTAGTGGTAGAATGTTGATTTACTGCACTATGAAAAAGGAATTAAATTTTTAAATTTTAACCAAAAGTCGTCTTCTTTTCATGTAGTGTCAGTCACATTTTGATTATTTTTTAGTAAAATAAGCACTAGTGGAAAAGCTTCCGTCAAGTTATTTAATAATTCAAACAATTGAAATGAAAAACATACAATTTTTAACTTCACTTTAGTCAGCAGAAATTCCGAATTAAAAAAAAGACCCCATAAGAAATATTTCATTGGTAATGTTTCCTTTTCAACTTGAAGAATGTTGTTCGTTGTTAAAATGATAAACAGCATGAATATCGATCAGCATTAATAACCATTTTCAACTAAATTTACGTGGCAACCGTTTTTTTTTTATTAGCCTCATCGATAATACCCCTTTATCACAAAAAATAATTAACAGAATAAATAATTTAGGTCGGGTTAAAAAAGGAAAGTCATTATGGTAATGACGTATTTTTTAACGCTACTTGACAAAAATGTTTATTTAAAAATAAATAATCATGAATAGTTGTGGTATATCTGAGAGTTTTGAATGTACAACAAATATTGTTCTAATCATGCGTCTCTATTTTGATATTGCTAGATCACACTAATTTCATAAAGTAGTATGCTGTGCACCATATGTTTATGCATCATTTTTATTTAAACCTAAAACTGTTCTTTAAAAAAACGAATATACCATCTAAAAAAATTTTTATTGGACATATCAATCAATACAACAGAAATTCAATGTTTCTAAATTCAATTTTTATATTTCAACATTCAAGTTTTTATTAAATTTTTACATTTCTACATTCAATATACATTGATAAAAAAAATATTTGAATTAATGCTTTTCATAATTTTAAATCTTCATTGTGCGATTTTTTTCTGCATAGAAACTAGAATTTAATATTTTCGATCGGCCAGATTACTTGTCAAATTATTTCAAAAAATTCTTCGTTATTTCTTTGTTTCGTTTATTCTTTGCCACCAAAAAAGTCGCTGATTTATCATATAATTATTAAACTAAAATATCCTCAAAATGTTAAAAAAAAATACACTTTTTTGAAAAGATACACTGGTTTAAAGAGGTTACAAACAGCCATACTAAACATTTTCTTTTATATACAAAAATCATTCAATAAATGAATAATTAGATCAAAGTCAATTAACAAATTAAAAAAAGTTAATCAGTATATTATATGCATAAGTTTCATTAATATAATTTTTTAATTAATTCATTACTTATAGCACTGATTGACATTTCTACATATGTATTATGAAATATTGCATAAAAAGTAAACCTATTGCTATATATGCCTAAATATAGGTATGTGTTACAAATGGCACGTGGTGAAGAGCATTGTTAAATTCGATTTCATGAATGAAAAATATCTTTTTGTTTGCAAAGATTTTAGTTTTAAAGTAGAGTGTAAAAGTAGAGTGTTAACTATAAAGCGTATAAATATTAAAGAAAAGGATACATATGATTGTATATATCAGAACCAATTTAAACGAATAAAATTAGAAAGAAAAATTCTAGTTCATTACAAAAGTCTGGAGTCCAACTACCTAATATACAGATTTAGAATTAAACCCCGTACTTTAAATGATAGCTTCTCTTACATTAAGCTCTTGAGACTTTTCTTTTCCATTTCCAATAAGTGTTTGCGCGCATTCTTAGAAATTTCTTTTCATTAGAAAACTTCTTTCGTGCCTCGAGGGAGAATAGATGGATACTTTCAAATCTTTTTAATTGAAAACAGATACATTTATTTCGAAAAATAAAAACAAACAAAAGTTCTTTTGAAAATGAAATAGCTATTTAAAACTTTTATCGAAAGTTTAAAAAGAACCTCTTATTACCTGGAATAGTTTATAAAAAACGATCCTAAAACTAGGTATGTATGAATAAAGTACTATCAATGCAAATGTGAATTCAATGGAAATTTATTGGCTGTTTTTCTTCTTGTAATCGATTACGATTGTTACGTTATAAATTTAATATTTCATTAAATTCGGGCTATTTTACAAATTTAATTATGAAGGCAATCAAATTTGATTGAAATAAAGGCAACGATGGCTATTTTCTCAATAAACTTTCCTTTTGACCGTCAGTATTGTGATAAAAGAAAATAAGTCAAAATAAAAATTGTTCTTGTTTTGGTGTACATTGTTAAGTTATCGTTAACATTAAAGAAGAAGTTTTTTTTATCTTAATTGGAAACGAGTTACGAAGCTTTTTGTACGTTAGCTATCTCCATACGAAAGCAATTAACTTTGGCATAAATAATGATGATTCTTTATCGGTTATTTTCCCTTCTTTAATTACGAAAGAAATAAAAGTTTTTCTTTGAGCTTTTAACTCAATCCAATGATCAAAATAATTTTATATTTTGAAATTTTAAAAGTAGATTTAAATATTAAATTAGAAATGTTAAAAGAATTTAAACTAAATACAATAGTTAAAAAATAGTTTTGAACATCTCAAAATCAAAATCTCATGAATTGTTGAAAATTATCGGAATTTTTGTTTGTAGGTGCGTCCATATAACAGACGTTGGAATCGGATACCTATCGACCATGAACAATCTATGCGCCTTGTACCTCCGGTGGTGTACTCAGATCAGGGACTATGGAATCAAACATTTGTGCTGCATGAGAAATCTGCAAATTCTTTCCTTAGCAGGTGAGTGCCAAACCATATATGCGTAACAATAAATGTACAAATTCACTCTGTACTCTTTAAAATTCGAGAAGGAAAGTAATTGCAATTTTTTGCATAGAAGAAGCGGAACTCATGGTGAACAAAACTTTAATTGAAACCCCACAAAAAGGCATGGAAACATATAATTCAGAAATCATTATATATTTTAGTTATTATTTGTAACATGAGGGTGCATTTTCAAAATCAAATCCCGGTACATTTTGAAGGGAGAAAAACCCGAAGATCTTGATAATATTCTACCAATGGTGATAAAGGAGGCACGATTGCACATTATTAAAATCTAAAACAATGGGGGCGTAACACTACGTGGCTTTCAATTACCATTCAATAAATCAATACTTTTAAAGATACTATATACCCTACAAGGTAATTTTAATAACTTTAAAATCTAAAAAACAGATAGACGGACCAATGTTCAAAAATAACTCTTTTACAATCAGGGTCTTCCAAAAAGTGTAAAAACACAAAATCTCTCTACCGGATTTTCAACCCCATCGCAATACTATCATTACCTCATGTTTCATATTAATTCATCGAAATTAATAACTGAAAAATTTATTAAATCCCAAATTTTTGGATAATTTTATCAACCAGCTGTATACCTATGCATAAGTGGGAACCTATTGTGACTCCTTTAAACTGCACCTTTTAGCGCTCTGTGCCATCACAATATCACATACTTGTGTAACTGAAACCTCGACAAGAACACACGCCAAATTAACCGCACGTGCTCTTCCCCTTGAAATCTCTTCAACATATCACTCACTAAGAGACGTTTCCGGAACAATCCTGACATTGTCTGGGGTGCGACAACTCATGCTATACCTGAATCAGCTCGGAAATACCGTTGTTTAAATCGCGACGGATAGGCAAGGTGCCAATTTCGTGCCCCTTCTTTAGGTGAGCTAGAACCACCTGAAGAATGCCTGTGCCACCTTGACTTAGTGTTGAGTTTTTTTAAATAAATGTAAGAGTTAAAAGGGAACTGTGTGTTTAGTCACGGTTTCACAACCACGTCGGTGACTTTTTATGCTTCTCCTTCGAAAGAATGTAGAGATTTTGAAACACAGATGAAGAATTTGGTGTGTGAGTGTTTTTAACTGTCGGAAGAAAATAAGCCCCGTAAACGTGACAAATATTAGCATAAATTGAATTGTAAACAGTCCATAAACATTTTATTTTCATTTTACTGAAATTCAAACTATGTGCAATTTAAAACTCATGAGTTGTAAAATTGGCATAATTTTAATTTCCAAATCTTTTTCTATTCACCCACCTTAATAATGTGTACTAGTTTTTTTTAACCTAATGTCAAACCCTTTTTACTTGGTTTTTAATGTTAAATTTTTAAGACATATGCGTCGAAATTTCTAAAAATTATATATTTATAATGTAGCCAGCTTTTGCAATAAGAAATCCTCAAAAACAGTCAAAGTTCAAAGGAATAATTAAGTCAATTAACATTTTCACTCAGATTACTTTTCAAATTTCCACTCATAAGTCACGGCTTCATTGGTTTCTTCTTTATCGAATGAATATCGATCTCACAACACTCGCAGCAAGTACACGGACAAGCCTCCATCAAGTACCCGAATCCTGCACCATCCTCGTCTGCATTGGCTCCAGACGTATGCAGATACTTGGCCAGAACCAAAATCACCAGCTCCATGAACATGGGCAATAAAATCCACAAGGACAAGCTATTTAAAAGTTTTTTGAGACTGTCTGTCATGACATGACTGCAGCCCTTCTGAAAGAAGCCTTTGCCGTTGTCATTCAAGTATCCTGGACGCGAGTTCTGGCTTGCCGCGTCGTGGAGGCACGGTCCTCTGTAGGATGGGTCACAGCATGTGAAGGGAACAGCCCGACCATTGACATCCTTGAGTTCGGGTCGGATGAATTGCTCTGGGTACCAGGAAATCTCTAACCAGTCCCTGAAGAAAAGCGAAAATTACAAATAAAATCTGAAGTCAAAAGACCAAACTGTCATATATAACTAACTCGATGTATCTTTTAACTTATTTTTATCCATTATTATTAATGCGATTTCGGAAACATATTTTTATATACTGTTTTAATCTTGAATGTACTATCATATTGTTTTTCTTTAACAAAATTTGCCTAAAAATTTAGTTTCGTTTATGTCCTTCTGTTCATTGGCGACTTTCGTAGAGCCCGAAATTTAACTTAGGTGTGCTACATCTATCCAGATGTATGAATTATGAAGTGCAATGTTTACCATGTTTTTGCATTTTTGTTGCTTGGCAACGAAACACAAATCTCCAATTCGGGACCGGACATTACATCACAACAGTTCCAAAAATAAAAATATTCTCGAAAAATATATTTTAAGTAAGAATTTAAAGACCTATGTTCCTTAAATTGAAATTCTAACAAATAAATTCAAATACAATACATACTTGTATCCAGAACTCCCGCAACATTTATGAGTAATTTGCATTTGGTCAACTTGTCTTCGTTTATTTGGATCGGACTCATAACTTGCCATAGCATTCAGAAATCCTTTTGGGAAACCTTTCTTCAAAGAGGAAACCGCACTGTTTGCCGAAATACTCACGGCCATCTGAAGAGCAAATGCCACCAGGAGAAAAAACATATACCCCAACATAAAACTCTGAAAACGGCTTCTTGTTCTGTAGTTTCCGGAATCATAACATATTTTAGACCCTATCAAGTGAAAAATGGCCAACGACACTCCAGAGTATATGATGAAGTCCGTGCGTTTTTTGTAGTGAAAGCCAGGCATCATGTCTCTCTGTTGCTCGAACGTCGACTTCAGGTAGATTCCAACACCAATCATAATCAAATTCATCAATAAAATACTAAGATGCAAAAGTAAGAGGGTGATACCGAGACAGTTTCGGCCATGTTCGCCAATTCTAATTGCCAAAACTGCCATAGTAAATGTACACAGAATAAAAACAATGATATGCGTATAAATAAATAAAAAACAATATAAGTGAAATTCAAAGTTTTTTTATTCGCCTCACGTGTATATTTTTAATACAGAAGTCCATTATGCATTTCTAAGAAAAGAGCCATTTATTCATGTCATGCTTATGCGATGAGCAAAATCGTGTAATATTTCTAAATACTTCACATTCATTGTGTTTGCGTAACTATCCGTTGAATGTATGACAGACAATCGATTCATATAAATAATGCTATGAATTCCAGAGAAAACGTTTTATACATTTCGTAATAAAACATAGAATTCTGCCTAACACTTCTAAAACAAACACTTCACCATGTAAAAACAAATTTAAAATTGAGTGAGTTTAAAAATATCTATCGCTAGTAGTGATGTAGTTGATTTGGTTACGTTTATTAGAGCTACGCTGTCAAGTGACGAGTGCCAGTGTACTCGGAGTATTTTTGTTGGATTTTGAATGCTGCATTTTAAGTTGAGTGTATAGGCAACTAGATTTCGATCCGAGATCAACGGAAAGCTATACCAACTGGGCAAATCATGTCCTACCTCCCCCCCCAGTGATGCAGTTAGACATTAACATTTCGGCTTCCTGAAGTTCTCGATAGTCCAAACAGTTAAGAACATATGGGATGATATTTAAAATTACAGTTTGTTCGGTAATATATTTTATATGGCTGTGAAATAAAATGTCCAGATAAAAATAACGTAAAATTCGGCGGGAATAAAACTAGAGGCGATAACTGTCTGTAGAAGGATAGAGAACCTGCAAAGCTTAATGTGTCCGTTTCAGTATAATGGACTTGGGGAAAGGGTGCTACAGCAGATGACTCAGTCAGTTGATCTGACTGACACTGAAACTTCTATAATTTAGTTGACAAGCTAATTTGATCCACATTATATACATTTGGAACATTTTATCCATTCTCAAGGAATGAAAGTCTGTGTGTACTATGCCCAAATGCGGATTACCAGACCAATGTAGCATGCTACCAATTGGTTAGCGGGCTTACGCTAAAGAGCAAAAGAACTGACATAAACATGCGGTCTGCGTATGGAAATAAAGGGTAACGGAAACAACTAAAGTACAGGTGCTGTGGTTGGAAAAGTCTACATAAGACAGCAAAGATCTAGTTATATCGATAACTGCTGCTACAATGTCATATTATCCAAAGTTGAGTCTGAACGTGTCAGTGCATTAGCAATAGAATTCCATATCCGTACATATTTGGAGGTATGGGGTAGGAGGCATGGGGTAGTGTTACTGAATGCAGTGATACTGAAGTTGATGTTGTTACTAAGGTGTAAAAAGTGATTATAAGTACAACTTTTAGCATTAAATGAAAATAAATAGCGGAATAGCTGATATGCATTTATTAAAACTAAATAATGTTACACGCTTCATTTAATTTGATTTATTTTTTAATTTAAAAAGCTTGTAAGCACCTTTTAAATTGTGACACAATAACTGTGAACGCTACAGTTACATAGAATTAGCCAATAGTATTAATTCAACTTTAAAATAACTTCAATTTACCTTCTCTTCTAACTGATAACTTTTCTTCCAGGTTGCTCCTTAATGACAGCCAATGGGCTATCCTCCCTAATACAACTACGTCACCTCCAAGAACTGGAACTAACCAATTGTAGAGGTGCTACAAGGGAACTGATTCTGTACCTGCACCAAAACCTGCCTCATTGCCTCATCGTGGAATGAAATATTTTAGCTGGAGTTTTTCATACACATTCTGCTCATAGATATTAATGAGTTTAATTACATAAAAAAATCCTAGATTACACACATACTATAAAGTCACCAATAAGATTCTCGCCAGAAGAAATGTTTTTAGCTTATTTTATGAAAATCCTAACATGTTTTCTTTATTATCATGCATAAAAAAATTAGAAAAAATATTTAAAGTAAGCACAAAACTGATATTCACCCATCTAAAATTTCGATAAAAATATGTATGATAAATTATATATAAGGTTATCTTCAAAGCTGGCAACTTTATCAAAATTGGCTTAATACTTGGCAACTGTGCTTTTGGTAAACCCAGCCCAGATCAACAATAAAGCAAACTTACATTCATACAAGTATTTTTTTTTAAATTATTGACAATTCTTATCAGTGACAGGAAGCTAGTTAATATACCTTATTTATGAATTTTAATATATAAGCATGAAAAAATTAATGTATGATAAAACCAGTTGAAAGATATTAACCCAGACAATGTTCATCTTCCTGTTACCAATCAGATTTGAGAAAGTATATTACTTTAAACAAAGTCATTTTGTGCAATTTTAATAATATGATAAAGACAAAAATGTATCACTTCTGAAAAGTTTCTAATACCTACGTGCGAGTCTAAACTATACAAATTTAAAACTTGATTACTACATGAACATTTTAATTCAAAGTTTAATTATTTGATACATAATATGAAAAATAATAAGAGTTAATGCTAAAAAGCTAAAGGAAAATTTTCCAGGCACTATTAAACATCTAAAATTAAATGTGAAAAATAAGATTATGCATGTGCTGTCAGTTGTCATAACCTGATAAAGAGTTTTAATAATTGATTATATTTTATGACATTAAAAAGAAAATTAAATATATTTATTAAAAACTTAAAAATATAGAGTAAAAATTATAAAAGTAAAATAAAAATTATTCTGTGTAAGTGCTTATGTGAGGTTTGGAAATTTCTTTCAAAACCTTTGGATCAAAATCCTACATAAGCTAGATAGAAGAGAAATTAAACTTAAAACTTCAAGGCATATACAAGTTAGTTTTTTAGTTTATATGCACATTTCAACCATTGTAATTATAAAAAAAAATTAATTTAAAACATTTATTCGTGTTGCAAAATAGTAAACAATTTTATCAGATATATTTTTAAATAAGAGTTTCTGTAGAAAACATAAAACCCAAATTGTAAATATACATAAAATTAATGAAATTAGAATTTGAAAATAATTATCTAATTATACCAACAATGTACACTCTATGAGTTGATAAAAGTCAAAGTGTGACATGAAACGTACATCAAATAGAATACAGAAATTTAGAATTTAAAATCTATAGCATCCTATTTCTATTTGCTAAATTTTATCTTAGAGAGCTATATTAGATTTTTAAAAACTAAAATATTATGTAGAACAATTATATTAGACTTGACTCAAATTACGAAAAAGTAACATTGATAAATAAATTTATTCTAATTCAGTTGAATATTGACAAACAGACAATATTTTACTATATTGTGTATAATTGTTATAAAATAATGAATATCATAGGTCATGTTTATATGATACAACCATGATATACGTACCATTGCATTAAAACTGGGCAGAAGCATGAAAATATTAACTCAAGTTACTTAGTTATTTTAATGTCTTCCAAGCTTTGCATTTTAGAATGTGTTAATATAGAATTCAAGGAAGAACTATAGATTTTTAAATGCCTTAAAATGTTAGTGATTTTAACATTCATATTTCTCTTTTTTTTATAATTCAAACTTGTTCCTTATCAGGTAACATTCAAATTATTATTATGTATATGAGTGCAGTTTAATTGTTCATTAATTAAATATAAATGATCTTAATTGTATTTTTAAAAATAATATAATTCATGCCACTTTAAGTCCATTACTATGCTAAATAAATCCCTAAAATTTCAAAAATGCAGCACCTACTGTAAAAGCATAAAATGACAGTTTTCTTAATAAGAATACAATTTGAATGATTAGAATTAATGATTTTGTTTTGATAGAAAAAAATAGACTTGCTTTTTATACTGATTTTTGTATGAAAGTGTAAAAATGTGTTTGTCTCAGTGAATAGTTTGGGGGCATCCATTAATCATAAGAGGTGTTCATTCATTGGCAAATATTTTATAATTTTTAACACAAAAGCAGTGTAAAATTGTGAAATAGTGAGCTACATTTAATGTATCCATATACCTTAGAAAACTGAAAAATTGATCAAAATATGCGTTCTGATACTTTTGCATTAAAATATTATCTGATACTTTATCTTTCAAATGGTACAAAAAGATTCCATGTACAGAAAAATAGCATTTAATTTACAGGCAGTCTTTTAAAGCCAATTCTATGGTCATCAGTCTTACAATGAAAACCCTCAACTCAGTTTCTAAAGAAGGAATTTTTTTCATAATATGCTTGTACTCGGAGCAAGATAATTTAAATTAATAATATGTTTCGATTAAAAAAAATTTAAGTGCATTTTAAAGAGTATGAATCGGGGCATGTGGCCATACTTTTTATAAAAATTGTAAAAAATATTAAATTTTTTACATTATTCAAAAAATTAAATTGTTAAAAAAATCATGTATGGTAAAGCAAACTATCATAATTAAATAACTACTTTGCTTAGAGCTTAGAATTTATATGATCACATGCTTGAATATTTGCTGTTTTCTTTTCTGCAAAAATTATGTAAAACAAGTAATTAGGAATTTCACTGTTGCACACAATTTGGCCCATTTAAATTAATTTCTAATTAATTTGCTAATAATCCAAGAAGAAGAGAAAATTGAGTTTCTTGAAATAAGTCCAAAGCATTTACTGTAGAAGAATTAATTTTGAAGAATCTAATGTAGTATTAAGGAAGGTGTTGAGACAAATCTCATGAAATCTACCAAAGGAAATGGTAATGTTAAATAATTGTCAAAACTCCTCACAAAATTAATGGATACCCTCTTCGCAGAATAGTAAAATGTTTTTACAATACTTAGGAAAGCAAATGAAAAAAATAAGCAGTTTTTGTATGTTTTAAAAATCTATTACAAATAATAATTCAATGCTTTTAAAAACTAAAAAGAATGTTATCAATGCATGTTATAGTTTTATGTTGTTATGTTTTTAGTTTTAAATCAAAATTGAGGACTGTGATTGAGGACCTGTGATGTAAAATATGAAGAAATAATGAATCACAAAATAGGGGCAAACTGAGACATTTATTTCATTTTCTTTTACTTTGGGACATAATAGATGTAGTGTTCTATTGTTATTGGATAAGTAATCTACTGTTAAATGTTGTCGGAGCAGTCTATTTTGATGCAGCGATTCCTTGTGATATAGAAAATATTTAAAATGAGTCATTTATTTTAACTTAGACCATTGTACAGCCTGCAAGGATTTAAGGATAATGTTTGTAGCACAATTTGAAACTTCATAGATTGTAAACACCTTTAGTTTCGACACATAAAAATATAAAGTGTGCATGTATTAATTTCAAAAAATTTAATTTTATCTGGAATTTCTATATTTTACTTATCATTTTCTTAATCTTGGGGGAACATGAATAAAATTATTAGTAAAAGTTCTATTTTATAGGATACAGTAATAATACTGTTACAAAAATATATGTCGGTAATAAGTAATTTTGAAAAATATTGTCGGAATTATGAGATCTTGTATAAAATATAATTTTAGGATTAGAACTAAAGCACAGTTACGATTAGTATTTATTGTTTTTTTTTCCTTTATTAACAACAGGTTTAAGAGCAGGGACTAGTATATGTAACAGACATATATATAATGGATAATAAAAAAGTTGCCTTTTTTTAATTAAAAGAATTTCTGAGCTATAATGATGAATGAAAATAACTTAGCAGTCCTATTTTATATGTAAAGATGCAGCGATGGTCGACCTTGTGATTAAATATTTGCTATTCTTTTTCTAATTTTAGCTTCACATTGAATAATAATTAAAATAGAGATTCATTATATAAGTAAGAATTAAAATAAAAACTCTATAAGTCAAGAAAGCATACTTGTATAACTTAGACATTTGAAATTGTACAGCTGGCACTGCAAGATATAATTGAGGCATAATAGAATTTGTTAGCCAATAAGCAATTAGTTGAAACGTGCATTAATTGTTATAATCAATAGTATGACCATTGTCCAAAAATTTCGACATTTAATCAAATAATTGACCTACTCCCCATAAAGTATGAATAAAAAGAGTGCAATGATAAAGTGTGCATAAAATGTAATCATGAATTTGATCAAAAATTTACATTTTTAATTCAAAAGGGATATTAACATGGAATATTAATTTCAACATTAATAAGTTAAATTCCAAGGATAAAGAAAAAACTTGTATATTTATAAATTAATAGTATGGAAAAAATGTGCTATATCATTAGGAAACTTTAGAAAAAAAATTATCTTATTGTATAAATGAAAATATTGTTATATACTTTGAAGGGGGGATCACTAGTAAACAAAAATTTAAACCAAAAATATCACAATTTAAAACAATTTTTTCTGTTAGATGGAAACCCAATTATCGAATGAGACTATTTATGTAACATGTAGATGGTTAATTATTTTCCTATAAAAAATTATAATTACAAACAGGTATAAAGAGCAGGGACTGTAAATGTAACACCATTTGAATTACTAATTGTATGCTTGTATTATTTTCTAATGTATTACATTATAAAAATGATTTTTTTGCCCTTTTGTTGAATTTGAAAACCATGGCTCTGAGCTAAAAAATGATAATTCCCGAGCTTTACATGAAATTCGGAGCAATAATGATGAAAGGAAAATATTTGTCATTTTAATAGTTTCTAAATAACTTATCTAATTTCAATTTGACTTGAGCGTTGTATCAAAACCTATTTATAACTTAGACATCAACACTTGATTATATAATTTTCTCCAACCTAACGAAATCGAGAATAAAAAACATCATTAAGTTTAATATTTTACAAGTCATAAAATGCATAAAATCATTTTATATTATTTAACCTAATTTAGTCTATGAGAACTACAAATGGAATGAAATAGAATACATGAAGCATACAATAATACATTATTTTACACTTTTCTTCGTTGCATCATTGAATTTATGCAATTAATTTAATTATAAGTTGCATTTAAAATATATAATCAAATAATCCAAAAATGATTTTAGGCACCAAAAACCTTTAGGTGAATGCTTGATTAGATAAAATGGTGTTAAATATAATCACAACCAAAAGAAATTATTCAGAAATATTTAATTGATTTTAAAAAAGGGTACCGAAAAAGTACTTGTATTTTGAAAAATTTACAACATTTTTAATGTTTCAAAAGCATGTCTAACATATATTAATTTCCATTAAAAGTAAGATTCTTTAAAAGGAGTAAAATATAATAATAAAAGTAAATTTTCCATTAAACAAATAACTTTGATCACATATATCTTAAAGGTTTAAAATTGTTACCATATGGAAATTTTACTTGATTTATAAAAATCATTAAAAACGAAAAAAAACCCTACTGCAGGCTCTTATTGTATAAATAGAAAATATTGTACATACTTAAGCGAGTCGGTGAGAAGCTCTTATAATTTTACTGCTTAAAGGTCTAATATTGACCCATCAAAGGCAGGGAGCACATTAAAGGTGTGATATTCCAATGCAATATTCTATAAATGTTACTTATGGCACAAAAAAGTTGTAATGTAATGATGTTTAAATAAATGTAAATATGTATTTGAAGATAATTGTGTTATGTTTCATTATATTATTAAAGTAAATAAAAATGTTAATACTTAAGTCTAATATTTAACAAAGCATAAAAGATTACAGACAAAATGACACCTTCAAATAAAGTGAGGATTGTTACCTAACATTTGCTTGCAGTTGGAGTGATAAAAAGTACAATATTAATAAAAATCACTCATACACTCTTTTCTTAGAGGCTGAGCAACAAAACAATAGTATTTTACATGATGCTGCAAGAATATATGAATTAAACAAACTCTTAGGTTGTTTTTTTTTCTTTAGAAACAGCTTCACTATTTTATAGGTATGAAAGGACCAGGATATAAAGTAAATTTTTTTATAAATATACTATTTTTTTAATCGTACAAGTATTCTGGAACAAGTTATAAAGAGTAGCAGTTTTAAAAGAGGCCTCAATCAATTATCCGTTACTCATTTTGGGGTTTCTTTTAAAACTGCATTATATCTTCAGACAAACAAATTTCTTTAAACAAATAAACTTCTTAAGTAGACAAGAAGACTTTTCAAAATTCATGACCCAAAAAAAAAAATTATATTTTTGAAAAAAAAAACCAATATCATGTATTAAACACATATTTAAGTTAATGTAATAAATATACTTCAATCAGTTTATAGGTGTTTCAGAGTTCTATGAGAGAGTAATGGCTTTAAAGTTTAGTTAGTTGTTTTTTAGGTAATAGCAGATTACCCTATTTTAAATTTTACCTTCACAATAATCTGAACTATAAGAAAAATAAAGCATAATGAAGAAACTTACCAAAAAAACGATGCAATTGTAATATAAGAAAAAGTTCAAGAATATATATCACAGAGTATGGCTGGGTAATAATAAAGCACACACTATGCAATACAACACTTAATCAGATTTTAAACAAAACATTTGGTCCAAACTTTGAAATGGTTATCACACACACCTTCCACAGAAGCTTGGATTCAAATTCCTAATAAGACATGTATCTCTGGAGTTGAAGTCAGACATTAGCGAGAACTAGGATTTGCATCTCAAAAGGAAAACATTACAATCCTTCTTGGTTTGTAGACTTCAACAAAGTGTCTGAAAATAAACCGGGTTAAACACAGTAATGATCATGGACGTATCATAACAAAATAGTTCCAAGGTATGTTTTTATAAAACTGACAATACAAAGCTAATTGTGTAGCCCAAGCCATAAGACATTATAATAATGGTGGTTTAACATTAAAGCTGTTATTTCCTCATACAGACCAACAAATTCAACTTTTCAAACAAATGCCTTGTGTTTCTTGCTAGGTTTAAATTTCCTACTATGACTTTCAGATTAAATTGCAAAAGCTGGCAACAGCAAATTACTGAATACTTTCAAATTGAGAAAAAAAATATTCCTCAAGAATATGTTCCCCATTTCTTCAACAATTTCTCGACTAATTTTACTACAATTATAACTCATGTAGCAAGTATGTTGCATTGATATTTGAAAATTATTTCTTCTATGAATAAACTTGTATTTAACATATTTTAACCAGCACATATAGTTAAATGCTATAGGAATGAGTTCTAAATCTAATCTATCACAAATAAATAAATGAATAAAGATATTCAAAATTCCAACAACCTATATAAAGCATACAATTATCAATCGAAATACATTTTTTTTTCAATTTTGAATATCATAAAGCAAGAACACTATTTTTGTATTTACACTCAATGAAGATTGAAGGATAGTACAATATAATGAGAATAGGATTTTATAAAGCAGCATAAATTCTTACAAAGTTTACATAGTCATTGAAATAGGAAAGGCACTGAATCATGTGAAGCTAAACATAAATTTACGAATTCAAGTATTTAATTATAAAAACAGTTTAACTGAAAAATATGTGTATAATTGTGGACAATTAAGTATAATAATTTTAAAATGAAAATTAAACAAGCAAAACAGAAATTAATTGTTACACAATAACATAAAAATAGTAACATATTGCAACACAGTTTTAAAGGGATTATAAAACAAGAAGTATCAAGCAAGTATGAAAATCAATCATAAACATTTTGTATATGTTTTTGTTTTTTATATTATATAGTTTACTAAACAAGTTCATCGCTCGAGAGCAATACGATAGAGTGCAGCACTATTAACCGTAAGTGGATCCTTCTAATTTTAGGGCCAGGGGAAAAGCAGAGGATCCCAGAATTAAGTTAGGTTTGAATTATCGTCGCACTAGAGCTACGGCTTTTGGCGACATATTTTAGAACCACAGTCAAGTGACGAGCCGACACCTGAATAGGCATCCAACACAACTATTAAGGGCAACATTGTAAGCAGGATTAGGACTTTGAAGGATATTTAACGTGCACTTCCCTACACAGGGAGTTATTCGTTGGACATTTTTGGTGCACGGGCCGTTTATAGGTCGGCAGTTAATTTGGCGATGCCTGGACCCAAACCTGGAATCTTTCGCATGCTAAGCGAGTGCCTAACTGACTGGGCAAACCAGGACCGATCCCAGAATTGGTTCGATGAGGTATTGATTTGGTATCGGAACTTTGGTATGGGACTGTACCTGATTTAACATCACCATTAGCTTACATAAGGAGTCTTTCGTGTTATAAAGTTCATTGTTCCTCATTGGCTAGACAGGGGAATTTGCAACCTAAGTGATGTCAGTTCAACATTCTACCAACCAGGCTATCTTGGACCCTTTTATCATGGTATAAGCTAGCGATTCTGAACATGTGTGAGAACCTGAGAGACAGTATCATGGATTATTTGTCTTCTTACAAAAAACGAGATAAAACATTGACTTTGGCGACTAATGTGATAACAACCTTGCAGCCAGAACAAACAAAAATTGTTAATCCAATTTTTTTGCTCACAATTTAACCTTTTTATTGTATGTTTTTCAACACTAAAGCTTCAGTTTTTTCTTATTCAATGATTAGATAATAAGTAAATTTTTGCATACCTTAAAAAGGCAAGACCTGTAAAAAGGCAAGACCTGCATCTTAAGCAGAGTAAAGTGATCAGAAGGGACTCCATACTTTTCTTCGGAAAATTCAACTGCAAAATAACAAACAAGATTACTTTTTATATTCAATAGCTAAAAATGGTAACTATGTATACAAAGACGAGTTTATAATGTATGAAACATAAAACCCATTACAATGAAATATTGAATTTAGATATAAATGGGCACTAACATATTATTACAGTTTGTTTTTTTAAAAAAACTGGTAGTATTTAAATGGCAAAACATTTTAATTTCCTGGGGCCTTTTAGAGATAATATCAACACCTATCTGCTTATAATTTATTTCTTAAAATTTAATGAATTTTTTGGAGGAAGTCAATATGTGTTTTTCAGGAGATAAGCAACAACACAACATGGTCAAAAGCATAAAACATTCTTCTAAATTATTTATAATGTTAAAGTAGAAAAGCAATAAAAATAATTACACTAAGGATTAGAATTAACACAGATCAACAATAACCGTGTAGTATACACAGTTAATCCAAAGGCTATGTTTCGTTGACAACTTCCCAAGACACACTTTAGGAAAGTCAACGAAACATAGCCTTTGGATTAATCCAAAAGCTTTTACTACTTAGCAACAAATCTTAACCAACTGCCCAGAGACAAAATATTCTTGCTGTTATACAACAAAACTTTACAAACCAATCATTGTTCTGCAGAAAGAATTTATAAACCCCCTTACCCAGTTACCCACTCTATTCAAAACATTACCAACGTGATAATGCAAATAAAATATATTATTAAATGATTGTTAAAACTTTTGGTTTTGAAGTCATGGTATTTATAGACTTACGTTTCAAAGCATAAGAAAAAATAAGGTACTGCTAGGGTAAATAGCCGGTCTCGATTTGTGTTACGTTGCCAAGAACAAAAATGTGGTAAACATTCCTTTCCAGTTAGTATATCATACAACTGACTGGTTAGGTACAGCAACACTACACATTTCATTTTAAGCACACCAAAAGTCGCCAGTGATTAGAGCGGCAATTATACCATAGCTGTACCAAAGTTAAAGGAGTATTAGAATTCAAAGGCAGAAAAGTAGAGTTAGAGTTTGGCTTGGTTTAGATATAGAAGCCAAATTCAATCATTTGCTGATCTGTAAGAGCGATGCAGAACTTTCAAAACTTGCAGAAGGGCCTTTAGCTTCAACAATTTTGCACTTTTTAAGCATTTCTGCTATTTTGACCCCATGCAGCACCAAATTGTGTGAAAAGCTGGAGTTGTACCAGGCAAATAATATGTAATTGACCGTTTAGCTATGGCATTAATTCATTTTAAAAAAGATTAATGTTAATTCCTTTTTATAAAACTATTAAATGTTAAAAATCTCGAAAAGTTAATATATTATGGCAAAAATATTAATAGCTTTATTTTACTGTTATCACTTTTCTTGCCTATTAGATCTTTTTGTCACCAGGCCAATCATTGTAATAATCTTCGTCACAATCAAGTTTCTGAAAGTATAGAACAAAAGTATATAAAGATATAAGTACCTAGTTACCTAAAAAGTTAACTAGTCATTTAAATAATTTAAGTTGGAAAATAAAAGTTATTTTCTCAAAACTTAATATAAATGTATTACTTATATAGATTTAAACTAAAGTTATATGCCAATAGACAAATATGAGTAATGCAATCTTAATCCTTAGACGATTTCCATTAATACAAATAAAAATAATTAATTATTATACATTTAGCTAGATTTAAATATAAAAATACTTCTGAAAAACAAATTTCTGCTACTTTGATTACTTATTTGAAACTTTGAAGCTCAAAACGATGTTATTTGTTTTTGTTTACATTTTCAAGTAAAAAGTTCATTCGTTTCATTTCAGTTCTTTTTAAGATTCCGTTAAAATTTATTTAACTAAAGAAAATGTTTTTTGTAAAAGAAATTCAGAAAAAAATAATTTGTAATATCAAAAATTCATTATGATTTTATCAAATTATTTGCTTGCATACGCAGGATTTTCAAATTTTAAAGTAGATTAAAAACCAGTAAGTACTTAATCAGGCATCTCTGAATATATACCAATTCTAACTTAGAACAGTGTGGAAAAGGAAAATGTGTCGAGTTTGGAGATGAAAACTTTTGTTATAATACTTTTTTTTTTTTTTTGCTCATTGATTGCGGCTGCAATTTTGGCGGTCAAGCCTTTGCAGACTTGGCATATTCCCTTAAAGTGAGAGCCATTTTTTGTGGCACAGTCCAGGCGACTCACGCTACCAATTTTGACGCACAGAGATTACAATGAATCGAGGTCTTCGTGGATGTTAAAGCATGCCGAGAGAGCCCAAACCAAACAGTCACCTTAGCCAGCCTTATTGTTATATACTGATTAAAAAGATAAATTGAATTCCTATTACCTTTGAATTTTTTCACAAATTCCCTAGGAATATTCAATTGGCGTCATCTAAAGAATTAAAATTCTAAAATTTCATATTTTAACTTTGCCCAATTTTCACGTTTAACACTTTATTTATTTATTTATTTATTTATTTATTTATTTATTTATTTATTTATTTATTTATTTATTTATTTATTTATTTATTTATTTATTTATTTATTTATTTATTTATTTATTTATTTATTTATTTATTTATTTATTTATTTATTTATTTATTTATTTATTTATTTATTTATTTATTTATTTATTTATTTTCGTAAATATTATAGCACGACTAAGTGTCAATCCTAAATTAATTAGGTTAAGAAGATTATGAAGACGCACGTTATCAGACGGTAATAAAAAAAACTCAAACTACCAATACATATTTTATAGTAAATGACTGTTACTAGACTATATGTCTTAAGGGGGAATGGGCGTGCAGGACCGGGGGTCTCCAAACTCAAGTGCCTCAATGTTAATCCAAAAGGAAAAAATTATTTTCTTTGCCACATTTCTCCGGCTGTATTGAATATTTTTACAAGCGGATTTTTTTATGTGGTAAATGTAGCTGACTTACAGGTCCCGACAATCCCACTTTTTGAAATTAGTACGAATATTTTTTTTTAATATTCAATAAATTATTTTACACAAAATATTCGAAGCAATTTCAAAAAGTGGTAAGATGCAGACCTGTAAGTCAGCTACATTTATCACATGAGAAAATCCGCTTGTAAAATATTCAATATAGCCAGAGAAATGTGGCAAAGAAAATAGTTTTTTCCCCATTGGATTAACATTGAGGCACTTGAGTTTGGAGACCCCTGGTCCTGCGCCCATTCCCCTTTAACACTTGTGCACCTTCTTCCCGCACATCCTTAAAAGATTTATGCAAGACTAGTTGTTATACCCGACGTGCACGGGTAGAGGTAAAAAAAATAATTGAATAGTCAATTTAACTATTTTTTTTTCTTTCATTTGAGTTACATAAGATCTGAAGATTACCCAGCAATTTCCCATTTAATTACCCATCTTGGATATAGTAACGATTAATATTAATTTCAAAAATACCTTTGATAAGAAGCTCAAAATAAAAAGAATACATATTTAAGTAAAAAATAATCAGTAAGAATTAAAAATAAGCTACTCCAGCAAAAAGCAAACGATTTTCATTTTTTTATAGGTAAGTTCACTGTTACCGTTCGTGATAAAGTACAGAATCTCGCTACTTTGTCAAA
The DNA here is from genome assembly GCA_023701765.1 of Hylyphantes graminicola. NCBI lineage: Eukaryota > Metazoa > Arthropoda > Arachnida > Araneae > Linyphiidae > Hylyphantes > Hylyphantes graminicola. The sequence goes on along the minus strand of CM043117.1, from coordinate 29,433,402 downwards.
TGTTTCGCTAAAAAATTTATGTCATTGCATGAAATTTTTTTAACGAAACGAAATGCTTGCTTCCAGATTTTAAAAGATTCATTCTTTTTCAGCTGTAATGCGATCTTTCTCAAGTGTATCCGTTAAAATGCAAAACAACTGTAATTTCATGCCATAGAAAAACATTTGGCTATCTTTCTGTCATAAATTTGAAAAAACAACTCAAATATTTCCCCCTATGTTTATACAACTAGGCCTCAACGTAAAAAGGATGTTCTGCTTAGATATTTATTATAAAAAACATATTTTTAGATGTGCATGCAATAATTATTTTCTATATTATATCAATATGGTTAAAATTTTATAGGCCTACCATAAATCTAAATAATTAACTACAGAAAAATTATTTTTCACACCATATAAAAATTTCTTACAAATTTTAAATCTACATAATTTTACAAATCAGGGATGCATATTTATAGCTTGAAATACTTAATTTTTCAAAGGAAAAAATTTACTTGAATTTTATAAAGGGTTTTCAACAATCTTAATCACATAAGACCTATAGTAGTGTACCTTGGACCAGTCCAAGGTACACCAATTGTATTAGGTTCGAGGTACACCACTTGGATATTAAAAACAAAATAGTTAATCACCATGTTAAGCTTAGACTTAACTTAATTTCAAGCGCACTGTTTTATAGCTAAAACTTTGCTTTATATTGCATAACCATCGTTTCTGAATAAAAACTACATCTTTGAGTATAAAAATACACTAAAGTGGCTGACAAAAATTTACTTTTGAACTGTGAATTTAGTTTTTCGAAACCTCTTTAATAAATTGACCTTTTAAACAAACAGATAGAACTTCACTGAGACCCCTGGTAACAGATACTTTAACTGCATGAGGTGTTGTTTCAATATCTAAGCAAATCGAGCTAAAATCAGCATAGGTTCGAGGTACACATATGTCCAAGGTACACCACTTACCCCTATAATTGACTGTCAAGTGGCGGGTTTATAAGTTTGCAGAAGGTTAAGAACATACTCCACACTTATGCATAAATACCCCTCTATGATTGAATTTATTTTAATATTTAAACATCAAAGTTAAATCAAAGGCCCTCGCCAGATAAGACGGTGAAAAATGCCCCCATTCCAATCGGGCTAATTTTTTTTCTGAAAATACCTCATAGTATGGACAACTTCTCAGCCAAGTTTCAGCTCAAAAATATGACGCATTTTTGAGTAAAAAATTAAAGTTTTTTTTTCTTTTTAAATTGATTATTCCCTGAATATATTTGATAAATCTAAAAAACTACTCATGAGTTTTTAGATATCATTGAGTAGTATTCTCAGAAAAATCCGCTCATAAATCTGATTGAGCGATCATTCTTAAAAATGCAATTTTATTTTTCAAAAAAAAATTTCATGCCAAAATCGTTTGGTCACAACTTAGGATTTTGTCTCTACATATTCCTCTATTATCAATCTATAATATATTTTTTTTTTCAGATTTTTAAAATTATTGGACGATAGTTTAAAAAAATAATTCTTAAAGCCTGATTTTTTTGCTCTAAAATCCATAGATTTAGAAATAGCATGCAAACCGATTGCGCAATCCCGTACAACGCAATGATGCGTGATGAATCCACATTTCGTCGTTTTCGCAATGCATCACGGGATACTGATTCACAAAAATGGTTTTTCCGAAGAGTTACATACAATAAAAACTGCATTTTTAACTTGCTTCTTTTGTGAATATATACCTCATGCCTTACAGAAATTATCAATACGCATGCAGCTATAAAATTATGCTAGCGAAACTTGTAAAAAGTTTTAATTAGTTAATATTGAATATATATCTTTTATTAGTCGAATTATCTCATGGTGCCATCTGGTGGCGTATGGCATGCCATGTGCAAGAGCTTGCGAACTGCCTTATGGGATAATGGTTAACAAATGGCTTCACCTTTCCCCCTAGAGGCAGATCTGCTACTTTCTAAATCCTATGCTAAATTCTTTAGTCCGAAAGAAATTCTCCCAGATTGAATTTCCCCGCCTTTGTTAGGAGTGCCATCTGCCGAGTAAGTAGTGCGAAAAGTCAGGTTTTAAGAATATTTTATTTTTTTAAAACTATCGTCCAATAATTTTAAAAATCTGAAAAAAATATATATTATAGATTGATAATAGAGGAATATGTAGAGACAAAATCCTAAGTTGTGACCAAACGATTTTGGCATGAAATTTTTTTTTGAAAAATAAAAATGCATTTTTAAGAATGATCGCTCGATCAGATTTATGAGCGGATTTTTCTGTAAATACTACTCAATGATATCTAAAAACTCATGAGTAGTTTTTTGGATTTATCAAATATATTCAGGGAATAATCAATTTAAAAAGAAAAAAACTTTAATTTTTTACTCAAAAATGCGTCACATTTTTGAGCTGAAACTTGGCTGAGACGTTGTCCATACTATGAGGTATTTTCAGAAAAAAAATTAGCCCGATTGGAATGGGGGCATTTTTCACCGTCTTATCTGGCGAGGGCCTTTGGAATAAATACGCATTTTCATCAATTAAATACGCATTTTCTAAAAAAAAAAAATTACATATCATAGATATAATTATAAGAAATTTTATGCATTCAAATGTTAATATAATATTTATTACAACAACCAGAAGCAAGAATTTGCTTTTTAAAATTAGACAGACCTTACATATTAATTAAAGGCACTCTTTTGGGTCTCACAAAAATTGAAAAGAATATGATTGAGAAATTCAAACTACCCCATGCATACATAATGTACATATACATACTAAATCCCATCTCAAGAACGCATTTTTTTTGGGGGGGAGGGGGGTCCTCTTATATCATTTGTTACTTCTTAAACTAATTGAGCGTTTTTTATAATTAATGACACACAAGACAATGGGTGTAATTTATTTGTTTTTTAATCTTTCTTTTTTTCGGCAAAATTAGCGCTTTGTTTATTACAAGTACTATCAATGATTTTAAAAAGCTACAAAATAATTCTGACGCTGTCCAAAAAAGCAAATTATTCGCGTTTTACCAAATTTATCAACGATGTTTCATAAGACATCATCACCATGTAATAAAATGTCGAAAAAGATGACTAAGAATTTTTTTTACATTTTTTGCAAATCAAGAAACTAAAGATTTTTTTACTTATCTCATACTAATTTTTTTGTAAGCTGCAAAAACCCTCATAAATTTGACAACCTACTTCTTGACATATCCATCCAAACCATAATTCAAACTAATCCCTTCATAATAAACTAATTTAATTAAATTTTGAATAATAAATGCCCATCACCCGCCATCGCTCGATTGGTGGATCCAAGCAAAGCAATCCAACGAGGCCCAATTTCACTTTGTCAACATTAGACCGTCACCATCCGAAGATAAACTGTCATAGATCATTCATGTGTTTTGCAACACAAAGTGCAATCTCCCTACAGTTTTCCCATCAGAAGCCATCGATTTAGAGGGGGGCTCAGGGCGTGCCTCCAAAAGGACCATTATTTTTCCATGAAGACATGAAGAAAAAATGAATTGTTCTTTGTGTTGGTTTTTAAAGTTTAGAAAAAAATAGACACAGTCCACACACATTAAATTGTATTTGTTTTTCTTTCCAACAGGGCTGCTTTATTAGTGGTAAAGCCTTTACAGGCTCGGCATATTCCCCAGAACTGAGAGCCATTTTTTTTGTGACACCATCAAGGCGATTTTTGCTACCAATTTTGATGCTCAGATTACTATGAATCTGAACCATCTGTGGATAAAAAATTCCCGAAGAGAACCCAAACCAAATGTGTACTCAAGAGTTCGACATACCACCTAATCATATAAAATGTGTGTCCAAGATTTTCCCATCCAAAAAATCTGACGACCCCAGCTGACGCTCGAACCCGCAACCTTGGTCTTATGAGGAGGACACGTAATACCTCACAGCAACTGAGCCAACCGAATTAAATTGTAAAATTATGTTATTTTCTAATGGAGTTTATTAATGCTCTAGACTGGGAATTTTTAATAGTAGCCAGTGGCTACCAGAGTGAAAAAAAATGGTAGCCACATTTGGATTTTTAGTGGCCAGTTTCAAATTTAAGTACGACAAAAAGAATGTGCAATTTTCCACAAAACAAAATTTTTATAAATACATTTTTGATGTGGAAAGATGACAGTAAAAAAAGGATCATACCAAATATGTAAGTTAATGTGATTGGCCATTATTGAAATGAGAAAATTATTTTATGTACACACAGTTCAACTTTTCGGAGAATTCTTGAAGTTGCCCCCGATTGTTCATGAAATTTTCTCATATCGGAATTGTTTCAATAAATAGCTGAGATCTTAATCAGTGGTAAATCAATCACCTGTAAATTGCCGAGATTTAAAAATCAAATTTGCATTTAGATTTTAGTCGCCCTATGTAAATACACGGAGGTCGACTCAGTGACGTTACACAAAACACCGGTCAATGATGAAGGTGGTGAGGGGAAAATTTCACCGATGAGCAACAATTACTGTCATCTAGTCTTTTTTCCCGGCAGAATCAAATCGAAGCGCTTTATTATTATTATTTTAGAAATGCAGCTTCAATATTAATTATTTGTTGAACAAAAATGAAAAATTATGATCGCCACTTTTGGCGACTGGGGCTCAATTTTTAGGTAGCCACTTTCGATGGAATAGTCGCCAGTTGGCGACTGGCGACCACTAATCTAGAGCTTTAGAGTTTATCCGCATGAAACTTCTCAGGTTAACAAAAAAAATTTATACATGGTGGAGTTTTTTCCTGTTTGGATTTAAAAAGAAATGATGTATAAGGGCGTCATTAGTATATATTTTAGAATTTTAAAAAAGAATCAAGCGTACTTAGTTCTTATTTTGATATCAAACTGATTAATTGTTGCCGTTTTTTTTAATTTTAAATTGTTAAAGATAAAATTTATAAGTTGGGCCCATAATTCAGTTGTATAAATTGAGAAAAAAAATGATGATCAAGTAAACTAACTCTGTTTTTTCAAATCGAATAGTTTGCTGATTCACCAAATACTTCTGCAAAATTTCAAAGATTGGAATTGCATCATTTGGGTTATGAATGAAAGTTCATTAATTTCACTTTATAGTTTTAAATATATATTTATTTCGTTAAGAAAAAAAAACAATGGTCAAGAGTACTAAATAGGATTTCTTAATAAGCTAACTGAATTTTATAAAATTTTATTCTGTATTTTTTATCAGCCCTAAAAATTGTGTTGATAAACAGGTTGGCATTCGATGTAAGTTGATTATTTGTTAACTGACTCTTCACCATACTTTTTCTTTTCCGTTTTTAATTTTAATTTAGGGTTTTTAAGTTCGCAATATTGGTCATGTCCTTCCCAAACAATTTTTAGTGCCTTATGCTACTATGCAAGATTTGGTATTTCCATTACGCTTTTATGCACTTTTAATGTAATAAGAAGTAAAAAGTATAGTTTTTAGTTTTAATCGATAAGATGAACATAATTTTTTTTTCATTTTAGAGTGGCTTTTAACCCGTTACTAAACCTAGTAAAATTGTTAGCAGCATCCCATGCCAAAGAGTTCTATAGTAGGGTAGAGGAACGACTCGTATTGAGCTGCCATTGGCAGCCATGGCTCACTACGGAGCCTTAATAGAATGGCAAAAGTGCTAATTAATTTATAATTTTGATACTGAGAAAGGAAGTTCACCCAGGGCAAAGGCGAGAATCAAACCCGCACCCGTTACAGCGCGCGGAACGCTAGCGTTATAGAATGCGATCCAAACCACTAGGCCATCTGGCCCCACATGCCACTCCTATATTGTCTAAGCGTTGGTCCATGGTGCGGTTGGTAAAGGTTCAGTCTCTACCCTACCATAGAACTCTTTGTCCCATACTATGCATTTCTTTGTATATTATATTAGGTTATTTCGCGGAGGATCTGGCAATAGCTCAGCGATCTTGTTTTCCTTTCTCTCGAATTACTTTTGTTTTGGTTGGTTTGTTGGTAGAGATAATCAGGTTTGTGTGCTGACCAAGCACACTATTCTGAATATAGGTCTACAACCAACCAACTTAACTAAAACAAAAGTAATTCGAAAGAAAGGAAAATAAGACAGTGGAGCTATTGCCAGATCCAATTGATCCAACAGAGAGAGATCCAGATCCAACAACCCCATTGCAAGAATTGGTTTTTAAAAAAAAACAGAAATTGGATGTCGCAGTTCTCTAAATACAACAAAAATATCACGTCTTCTCTTTGCAATTTTTCCTATTTTTTTTTACTCGATCTATCTCAACAGTCGTGGGCTCCTGGGTTTCTGGAAAGTGCGTGAAACACCAAGAGCAAACAATGTGGATGAGCGGCCATTACTATGATTGTGATGGATTGGGAGCGGAGAAGGAGAGACATCCTTTCGGTGTTTCGCGAAAGAGAGATATCTCAAGATTGACAGTCCAAGATAGAAATAAAACGGGATAAAATTCTTATTTTATATTGTAAGAATTATAGAATAAATAGTGTTTGTAATCGGTTTCCGAAGGCAAATTTGATTGTTGACCTATACATACTCCATAGGGTGAACGGATCTCTGTTTGTGAGAGCATCTATAGTACACTGCTCAAAACAATTAAGGGAGCGCATGTTTATACCCTTTCATCCCAATGATTTCATTTGGTATCTTCATCTTGCTATTTTTTTTCTCTAAGTTAAGCTCGCACTTATTTCAAATAAGTTTCATAAAATTCTCCATATATTTTCCTATATAGTTATATTTTCTTTTTGCATTGTAAGCCGGAAGAATGATGTCTTTTGAAGAATCAAATGATGTTTGTTTTAATTAAGTGATAATATGAAAACCTGTTAAAATAAAATTCACTCTGAAACAATTTATTTAATTAAATTGACCCTAAATTCTTCATGCTTTAATTTCTAGATGTTTAAAAAATGATTTTAACTATTTTTAACGAAGTTCAATTTCAAAATTTTGAAAAAAATATTGTTGTAATTTATTAAAAGTTACAACCCTAATTTTTTCCTTAAATTTTAGTATAAAAAATAGGAGTTTTTTCCCTGTTTTTTACCATTTCATTTGGATGCATAACTAATCTACTTCACAAATTTTAGATTTTTAGAATAAAAAATAAAAATTGGGGACTAAACGGGTAACAAAAGTACGCTAAGTGATCTCCGTACTAGATTGTTTTTTGCTTATGCAGCGTTTTAGAATTCTTAACGATGCGCTCTACTGATCCAATATTGTGAGAGATTATCTAGATCTAGAGTATGATGTAAGCTATGTAAATCGATTAATTATTTAAACTCCGTTGTACTGCAAGTTAGTTTGCTAGATCTGTGTATGTAAACAGTTGATAGGAGCCGTTTTTTACTAGTTGGACCAGCACAATGTTTAGAAGTTTCAATGCTTAAAATATGGAGCATTTCAAAATATTTAAGCAGAAAATATATAATAAACATATAAGCTTAAATAATGCTATTAAGTAATTCCTATTAGTGGTATTCAAAGATTTACTAAAAACATATTCATAATGATAAAACTGAAATTATAAACTTCAAAAAAAAAAAAAAAAAATTGAGTAAATTTTTATTTCGACACGTAATTGCACATTTATAAATATCAATGTTTTATAAAGTTTTAAATATTTTACCAAGTCATTTAGAAAACTCTAATTACACAAGAAAAATAAGCAATTTACCAAGTATACATGGTTACAAAGCCTTATAAAAAACAATGATATATTTTTTACATCATTGTTATTTGGAGATGTAATATGATGCCCCACCCTGTGATCAACACTTGGCGTGCCCTAGAGTTAGCTGTCGTGTTACCAAAAGAGATGATGGTCTTTCATCTGGTAAAGTGACATGGGGGGATAGGCCCCTGGACTGTCATGACGTGCTGGTAATATTTCAGAGAGAAAGGGGTATAACGATTAAAATGAAAATGGGTTTTCGTTTTTTTTTTTTCATTATTTCTTTGTTGTTTCGGAAGTAAAATTAGAGTTAACATAATGTATACAAAATAAATTGCAAGTTAATCTATCGTGTTTAAAATATATTGCAAGTTGAGTTGTAAAAACCAGTAGAACAGCATTGTACAAAAGTACATTGCCAATTATATTGTGCAACTGGGGGGGGGGGGGGGGGACTTTACTCACTTGTTTCTCTACTCTCCAAACGATAGTAACGTAAATAAAATATTATTTATGAAACTTTTATGAGTCATTATGGAAAGTGCTAATTTACAGATGTGATGAGGCGTTACAGATTTACGACGACGAAATTAAATTATAATATCAATCATCTATTAAGACTTCAAAATACAGCGAAAAACTCATTTAAAATTATCACTTGTTTTCTATAAGAATTTTTTTAAGTTGCAACATTGAGACTTTTAAGAAGTCTACGAGGACAATGCAATGACTTAGTTCTCTTCCGTAAATGACGCTTTCTGCCCGAAACTCATTTTAGAAGCTCGTGTAACCGACCTGACATGTATATTTTACGCCCGGTGAATTTTTGTGAAAATGTTATACACTATTAATAAAATACATTAAATGAAATACAGTAAACTCCCGATTATCCGCGGGTGGATTATCCGCTTTGCGGATTATCCGCGGGTCATAATTCTCCTCCCCCTTTTCCCAGCAAAAATAATAATTTAACAAATCGCAGAAAAATTAAATTTAGTTTTTTTAATACGTGTTGAAAAAATGCATTCCAAGAACAGCGAATTAATCTTAAGAATGACGAACACATTCAAGGAACGACGAATAAATTTAAAAAAAACGAAGAATGCATTAAGAACAACGAACAACATTAAAATAAGGATGATATAGGAAACTTGGTGTGTGCCAAAATGTGTTCGGCCAGGTGCACACACGTGTCGATTTTTGCCGAAAAGCGTCGATTGTAAAATAAACTGTTCGCGATTTCAGTGAACTGCTTTGCGTGATTTTGATTGCAAAATGAGTGAGAAGCGAAAAAAAAGTTTTTTAAAAAAAATCTTCAATTACAAATAAGAATGAGAGACAATCACGAATAACATAAGAATAAGACAAACTTCAATCACAAATAAGAATGAGAAGTTTCATGGCTAATAAATAGAACAAAAAATTGACTGACTTTTTTGTAAAATTGTATAAATCTTCATATTTCATAACTGTTACATATTTTACCTTATTTTTATGAAAGCAAAAGCAATTTTGATGATATTTTCTTTACTTTTGCGGATTATCCGCGAATTCGCTTATCCGCGGATGCCGCGCCACCCAATTCCGCGGATAATCGGGAGTTTACTGTAGTTTCAATTCTAAAGTATATTTGTTTTGACAATATAAAACGACTGAGATATCTTTGCAAATTATGCATCGCTAGTTGTGACACATTACCAGATATACGGTTTGAAATCTTCAAAACCTACCCAGTATGACAAAATAACAAATGACAGTGAGTGCGGCCTCTAGAAGGGTAGAACATAGGCTTTATAACCTGATACCCCGCTCGCCAGAAGAGACAGTCACAAGAGACACACAAAGAGAGGACTACACAAACACATGGACAAATAACAACATTTATTGACAGACACAAACATCCATGCCTTACCGGGATTCGAACCCGAGCCCAGAAGCCCAAAAGTCTAGCACCCTAAATATTGCACAGCCGAGTCGGCCCTTACCAACTAAGAAATTAACAAAAAATAGTTTTTATTAGGATTAAAGAAAAAAATTCGTTACCACGTAAGAAAAATAGCTTAGGTCGCAGTGTTCGGCGAACTTGCCCCCCACCAAAGAAGTCATAAGTCATAAGAAAAATAGCTTATTATGAAACTTTAAAAAAAAATGATATTGAAAAATCGGCCTGGACGCAAAGTTGACTATTTTTCCAAATATTAAACATCATGATGATTTCATGGTCAAAAATTTTATTACTGAATCAAAGTTCTGGTAAGGCATTCATTACTAAATTGAATTGATCCTCAATGTTGATTATCTAACACCAACATCTGCCTTGAAAAACCGCATTTCCAACAAAATCTTATATTCAACAACAACCGAGACAAGGGCCTGGAATTTTTTTCCCCCGCTGCAGTTCTAAAGTACACTGCAAATTATAAAGTGCAAAATTGGCCAGTAAATTTAGAAATAAAACAGTTACAGGCGAATTAAAATGTCAATGTTAAATAGACAAGTTTATTTCTCACGTAAAGCAGAAGAAGCTGAATTGTACCATTGTGGCTCTCCGATGCTAAGGTATATCGTATGCCATGAAGAATTCAATATAGAATATTGTTGAATCGTATGCAGTTGGTTTGGCTGTGACATTTCTTTAGTATTCATATAAATTTAGAATAGAATTGTTTGGCATTGTATTTTTTTGGCACAATATTTTTTTTAAAAAGAAAGAAAATAAGTAGTTTCGTTCCAAGCATTATGTTATTGATTTGAGATTAAAACCTAATTAAAGTATTAAAAGAAACATTTTTTTTTAAATTCAAATAATCTTGATTTATTTAAATAAGTGTATCATAATTGGGAATAAAGCAAAGTAAATAACATTTTGTTGGAGTGTAAGGATTGTATATCAAAATTGGTTTTGCTTATGTAGTATGTATTATAATACTTAAATTTAAAAAAATCAAATTTTCGAATTTTAGTGTTATGGAAATGACTTTTTAAAAATTTCAATTAAAAGAAGAATATGGTTTTAAACGGAAACATCACCCAATAAATTTCATCCATTAAATAATCATTCGACATTACAATAATTTCGCTGAAATACATATGCTGAAATATTCATATTTGACACAAAAAAAACTTTTAATTTGGAAAATAATTTTGTTTTCCACACTTTTAAAACCGATAAAAATTATGATCGTCACATTAAATTTTTTTTATGAAATTTTGAAAGGATTTTTTATTGCATTTAATTTTCGGTGGAATCTTTCAGTATTAATTTCGAATGAGAGGGAAAATTACTTTGAAATAAATTAATGACTTTTGATTGCGATCTTAAAAGTATTCCTAATGAAATATAATTGTTATGTGTTCAATGGCCGCCCTGGTGGCACAATCGTTAGAACGCTGGCCTTTGGAACTGCTGGGGTCGGGTTCGAATCCCGGTCAGGCATGGATGTTTGTGACCGTCAATAAATGTTGTCATTTGTCTATGTGTCATTCCTTTCTTTGTGAGTGTAAAAATTCTTTCTGTGTCTGTCCCACTTGACGAAAGCTTATAAGCGGTTCTCTGAAAAAGCACACAAGCTGGAATATATATGTACCATACCATACCATACCATACCATACCATGTGTTCAATGAAAAAGAGACAGCATTTCAGAAATTACTTATTTTATTTTTTCAACAACAATTTCAATTTTCATGTAAAATCTGTTTTGAAATTTTATAAAGTACAATTCATTTCCGATGAACGAGGTACCCATTATTTAAAGTATTTACATTTTATAGACTAAAAGTTTTACAGCAATTCATATTCAAAATTTTTTCTCAAAAGGTTGATTCCACGAAAATGCGCCATGGACATCATTTTTTAAATTTCAACTTTTTTATTTTAAACAAAATCTGCTCGTCAAAAATTCTTGACACTTTATTTTCTCTTTTTATACCTCAAAATAAACAGTTCGTAAAAAATGCGAAAATTAAATTTAAAATTTGAGTGAAATATACACTGCTCAAAACAATTAGGGGAGCACATGTTTTAAACCCTTTCGTTCCCAATGATTCCATTGGGGATCATCAGCTTGTGATTTTTTCTGACTAAGTTAAATTCGCAACTTATGTATCGTTAGATACATCATTATATGGAAGAATAACGTATTTTGAAGAATTTTATATATTTTTTTAATATTAATGAAAATATGAAAAATACGGTAAAATAAATTTCACTTTAAAACAGTTTTAGAAAGTAAATTGACCCTAAATTTTTCATGCTTGCATTTTTTAGATGTTTAAAAATATATTTCAACTATTTTTAACAAAAAAAGTTTTGAAAAAATTATTGTTATAATTTATTAAAAAGTTATTATTAAATTTCCCCCCTTTAAATTTAAGTATTAAAAACTTAAGATTTTTTCTCCTAATTTTTACTATTTCATTTCGAATGCATAGTGAACCTATTTAACAAATTTCAGATTTATAGGATAAAAATTAAAAAGTTGGGAGTGAAGTTAAAGTTGGAATTAAAAAGTGCTCCCCTAATTGTTTTGAGCAGTGTAGAACATCAAACTTTGTCATGTCCGTCACATTTGTTATTTCCGTCACGCTAATAAATATTTTATAATATTTTACTATTTATAAATTTCTTAATTTTTTTTCTAGTTAGCACATCAGAATCTTATATTGAGTCTAGACTTGAAATGCATATCAGTTAAGAGCAAATGGTAATAATATAAGGTCTCTCAAAATCCGTGTCCAATTAATTTTAAGTATTTTCTTTTGAATGAAAATTTTAGAGTTTTTTATAACCAAGACCTTTATTTGCATCACCCTATGTCGATTTTTTAACAGTCAATTAACATTTAGTACTTTTTAAGAGCCAAGAAAGTTGTCTTATGTCTTGTCTGTCACGAATGGAATTAGCCAAAAGTGTAATAGTTAATGATCATAACAATTGCTCGACAAATTTAACTGATAATTTTTTTTTGCAAAAATAAGCATGTTATAAACACACTGTAACTTTCAAGCAGTGTTGTTTTTCTAAAAAAATATTATAAGGCATTTTTTCGCAGAATAAAATAAATACATGCCTTATCGATAAATATCTCATCTCTACTTTTATATTTTATGTTAAAATATTTAATTTTATAATGAGGTACTTGTTCTTTGATTTTGTAAATTAAATTGCATCTGTCGATTATATTATTATAATTTAAGTTCCAATTTTTATTCTCCCCAAACCAAATAATATTTTTAATTGCTATTTAATATAAATATTTAATTTGATGGTAGAAAATTTCCAATAGAGTTCAAGGAAAAATTATATATTTTTACAATAGGAAACTCACAACAATGCGACATTGGCCTTCGTTTTGATCTTACAGAAGGTTATTCTATTAATAGTTGTGTAATATTATTTGTCGATATTTCTAATTAAAGTTTTCCGACTATTTCCATTTATTCAAGTAAACAATAGAGAATTTCTCAGAATAATTATTTTTAAAGCTATTATTTTATTTCCGAAGTATTTCTTAAAATATCCTAATTTTCCGCATCAATCGAATAGTTTAATTTAAAAATCTATTTGTTTTGTATTCGTAAGATTGGATTAAAAATTTTCGAATGAGTGTAATGTGTGTCAAATAGGTTTCGATTTGACAATTTTATTTTAAAGAGAGAGAGAGATATATATATATAGAGAGAGAGAGAGAGAGACCGTAAAGATATGTTGTAATCAATGTTTTTGCGATAGAAAAAGAAATGTTAACTGTTAAATTTTTAATGGTAACAATCATACTTGAAGAAAAATCGTTGTATATAATACCATGAAATTTAGTGTACAAGTAAATAATTTAAAAAAAAAACAACAACCTTTTTCTGATTATCCTTTTCTATTAAAAATATTTCTGCAATTGATAACTTTTTTTCCCGAAAAGTGATACATTTTAATATTTTCAATCGAAGGTAATATAAACGAAAGTGTTTATACATCATTACTTATTAGTGCTATAGTAATTAATATTTTTCTTCAACGATGTGTTTTTAGCATATTTTTTATTTTAAAAATATACATTTTCACACGTTTTTGTAAAAATACATTTCTGATTTGAATGCTTGATCTATACATCCATCATACGATTTGGATTCATGCTTAAACTATTTATGTTCTATATTTTATATACTTCAGAAGAATACGTATCTGATTTTACTGAATTCAAATAACTTTTTTAAAATATATTTTGAATCAAAATGCTAATAGACCAAACCAATTATTTTTTCTTTTTGTGCTTGTTTATTTATTTAGTTCGTAAAATACCACAAATAGAAAATTTACGTAGAAATAAAAAGCAGTTGAAATTGTTAACTCTTACATTTCATTTGAACATCAGAAAATAGATACAAATACAATTTCCGTCTCAAAAGAAAATTAAGGCATTCGTTATTTATCAAGATTTTTTAATAAATTTTTATTCATTAAACTTTAAAGTAAAAACAGAATAATTAATTAGAAAGATCAGTTTTATATAATTCATAATAATTCCCACCTATCACAGTCATATCATTCAAGCTAAGAAGTTGTGTGTCACTTCGTATAGCATAGAAAAATTCTTTAAAAAATCTATTTTATCGATAAAAAAAATTAAGATAAAGTATTTAATTTGAAAAGACTAAGCTTGATATAAGAAGTAGAATTCTCAATGCAATCAGGAAGCTTAAGTTTTTTCCTTAGGAAATCATCTTAAAAGTGTTTTGCAGTTAGCGTATTACACAGATATAAATTTTGTACGACCTAAAATACCTTTTAAATGAGAAGATAAACAAAAACAAAATAGTTAAAGGAAACGAGAGTTTATCCTTACAACATACTGTAATCCAATAATCTCTGACAATATCTACTCCTTGTCAAATAAACACAACATCGGTTATTGATTTGTCGTGTTCACAAATTTGTTTCAGGGTCGAAAACTAATTACGATTGACACGTTACTTCAAAACACTGTTATATTTATTTTCTTGGGAATATAATTGATAATATTCGTTACGTTATAGTACAGAACATTTTGTAGATCTTTGAAAAGAATTTGTATACAAATTTGCATACCTTCATTTTAATCGTTTAGAAATTCTTGACCTTTGTCTGACCTTTGGATATAGTCCTTAATGACGTCGTCGTATTGGCACACGTTTCGAAGAATGAAATTATCAAAAATACTTAGGAAGATTAAAGATCGACCATGACGCTCTATTTTGGACTAAAGGTCTAAATATCGATTAACAATCAAGCGATAGTGGTCTACAATTTAAAAGTCAATAAATGCAGTTATCTTACAATACGGCAAATATATTTATTTGAAGATGCAACACATCGTTTTATTAATGCACAAATAATAGCCTGTCATAAACATTTGAATTTTAAGAGCAGTTTACAGTGGATATAATTTAAATATAAACTAAAACTATAGTTTTTCCTGTTGAAACAAATAAAATTAGTCAATAGGTTTTAAATTCTAACAAAAGCGCAAACAAAGACATTAAAATTTTAAATATTTCATTAACTTGTTATTTGCTTTAGAAATCAAAGCTAAGTGAAAGTTTTTATTTTTTTAAATTTAAGTCACAGGGTCAAAAATTTCAACAATCAAAGAATGTGTAAATCAGTTATATATTAACAATATGAAGATTAAAAACAACAACACACATATAGTAGTGCTAATAATTATCTTATCTCAAAATCATTAACTAAGCTTAAAAGTTTTAATTAACCTTTAAATACAATTTTACACAAATGAATATTACTTTAGCAAATATAATAATTTTTGTATGCATTAAATACTAAATTTTTTATTCTTTCTGTAATATGAACTGCAAAAGAAATTATTTGTTAAGTTTCATAGAATTCATTAGTCTTTGATTGCAGAAAAGTTCCAGACAAAAACTTATGTTAAATTTGGTTTTATATAATTTCCATTCGTTCATTTTCTGTACACGAGGTAAAAAAAATATAATCAATCGTTATTTCTTTAATGCCGAAAAAGTAAGGCTTCTATTTTGATAAAAAATGGGAGACCCTCTAAATACAGAATTAGTTAAAAGCATAATATTTTTTAAATGATGAGTAATTATAACTGACATCAGTATTTTACAGTTAAGAGACATTTGACTAGTTGAAGGATGAGCGAGTTTCATTGCATTTCCTAGAAATGTAAATGAAAATACGCAGTTTGGGTACTATTCCAGAATTATTAAAAAAACACAATTAATAATTCTACAAACTACGAATATTTTCTGTAATATTTACACTTGAATATGAAATGTTGTTATTACAATTTTAAGAAGAACACCATAGCTAACAATCATGTGTATTTACTTGAAACACTTTTTTAAATTTTATTCAAATTTTCTTATGAGTTTTCGGGAATTACATTGCTCATATTTATAAAGGATATTTGGCCAAACTTTGAATATCATTGGATTTTTTTTTTGCAAACATTGTTTTTGGGAAGGGCAATTTTTGCGAAAAGTATTTAATAATAAAGTATAAGTTGAATGACGTTGCATAAAACTAGAAATAGGAGTACAGCCCAACTTCTAATTTCCCAAATTTCTTGAGTCCATTCTTTTTACTCTGTTTCTGTTGAACCCACTCATTTTAATAATGGAAGAGAAAACTTTTTAAAAAAAAAAAGTTAAATTTATGAAGAAAATTCTACGATCTGTAAATCGGCATTTTTCCTTTCCCTACGAGATAAATGTAAAGAGGTTGGGCTGTAATAACTTTACAACTTTCATTACAAAAAATTCATTTGAATAATGATCCATTAATTGATGTTAATACAATTCAAATTATTAGTTATGGATACTTACTTATTACTTTGTACCATGATTCTTATGATCATATGATCTGTAATATAATCGTAGAAATATTAAAATTTTTGTGTAGTTACGGTTTGAACGTTAATTAAATTTAAGGAAATAAACAGAATTCTTCAGTTTTTGAAGAATAGTTTACACTATCATTACAATTTCTTCGATTGATTTCATTTTCTAAATCAATTATTTATTCGGCACATAACAAATTAAAGGTATCCCTAGAGTAGTAATTTATAAAAGAATGATATAATCTCTCTCTTTAAAATCAGTATGATTATGATAGTGAGCCTCACCTCAAATTTCTTGCTAAATATTACGATAGAAATACCATACTCTAAACTTGCTACCCATTAAGGATAAATAAATAAATAAATGAATAAATGAATAAATAAATAAATAAATAAATAAATAAATAAATAAATAAATAAATAAATAAATAAATAAATAAATAAATAAATAAATAAATAAATAAATAAATAAATAAATAAATAAATAAATAAATAAATAAATAAATAAATAAATAAATAAATAAATAAATAAATAAATAAATAAATAAATAAATAAATAAATAAATAAATAAATAAATAAATAAATAAATAAATAAATAAATAAATAAATAAATAATTTTACTAAGTCGAATCATCTAATGAAATATTTTTACAAAATTTTACTCTTCGGAAATGATAAAGCACCAAATATACAGCGCCAAGCGCCTGCCGGCAACCCTACCCCTGCAAACCTGAGCAGCCAAACAGCTACCTTCGAAAACATACTGAAGTTTGATGGCGCAGTGTGCGCATGACGATCGCTCAATGGCGCTTATTTGTTGTGTTGTAATGTGTGTGGGACCAATTTAAAAAAGGATATTGCAGCCGAACTCGAATAGGATTATATTTACAATCACAATGCCTCGGAAATTATTGGGTGAGCTGATTTATTTATTATCTGTTTGATTTATTTTGTCAGTCAATAATGTCAAATTCGTTTCGAAGAAATATTTTTGATTATTCGGTTTGTTTCTGGATTTAGAACGGCCGTATTTTCGATGGATTAATTTATGTATAGTTTTATTTTTAAAATTGATGACACAGTCATTTTGAAAATTGAAATCGAGATGAAATTTTTGCATTCGATTGTATCTAAAATAACATTTTGTCGGTTGTTAATGAAACCGGCTAATCAGCCAGGTGTTTCGGGCGTGTATGACCTCTATATTTATACTTTTCAGGTAATGTAATCACGTTTCTTCGATAAGTGCTTTCGCTTTCTTTTTCAGCTCTTTCTTTTCTGACATTGGAAAACTTGAGTAACTAATGTTATTATTTCTGTAGAATTCTTTTCTTGAATTTTGTGTTGTCATTTGTTTCCTTCGAAAATTAGTCAACCAAAGCATCAATTTGTTAAAATAGCCTTCAAAGGGCCGGTATATTTTAAACTAAGTTGTTTCCTTCAAATACATTTTGATATTTTGTACCAACTTAAGTCTCTTTCATTTTTAAACGTTTATTTTAATATTGTTGGCAACGTCGTGACAACCAAATGTTTCGGTGGTTTTGGTTTCAGTTTTACACTGAGAAGATTTGATTTTCGATTATTTGTTTGAAAAAGTATAAATTTAGCTTAACAGTGTTGACTGCCGCGTCACTTAAATAACACATTTTTATTATCATTCAGTTAGTCACTAAATAAATTATATTTCGCACTTAATAATTTAAATATTATTTTATCAGAACTTAAATATTATTACTACTCATTTTTTCTGTATCTCATTGTAAATCGGTTTAAAATTCTTTTTGTATGTTGCGCGTACCCCGTTAATCTAATATTTAGGCGAAATAACTGCAATAAAATTTGCCAGGACGTTTAATTATAGTTTGAAAGATGGACCGGACCGTGTCATAGTAACGAGTAAAGCGAGTTGTGTTTTGTGTTGGTAAATTAGCAGATCACCTATAGTATTGTATTTTTTAAAAAAAAAATCATTAACCTATGTAATCAAGGTATATTAACCTAATCAGGTATTAACGTTTGTCTAATTATTTCTTTGTTAAGGTTAAACAACTTGAACGTCAAAATTTTGTTAATTATGTAATGTATTCAAAAAAATACACATTTCGTTTATTTATATTCCTATTGGTAATTTTTTAAAAAAAATAAGAAATTTTAAAATTCACAGTGTTTTAGGGGGCAATATAACTTACAGAGGGACAGGCAACATCTTTCTCAAACGTGTTTACAAAATGTTTAAGTAGTTTTATTATCTTTGTTAAATATTTGATCGTGCCCGCGCTATCTGTAGTGTGAAGTATTTTGAAACCGAACTTTATGTTACAAAGCTAAATACATATGTTTTTCGTATAGTGGGGATTTAACTAATAAATCCCGATTGTTAATTGAAAAAGCATTGCTAACCAAATTATTATTGTCTGGGGCCCGTATTTAATATGTAATATCAATCCAGTAATAAAAATAGATATAAGCAGACTAAAAAAAATCTTTCTTTGTATAAAAATATCTCCATTTTCCCCCAAAACTATTAATGTTCCATAAATTAATATTCTTTCATATCTTTATTACATTAAATAGGGGAAGGTGGGTTACCTCGGACCTATTTTGACTTTTCAATTTTTATTTTCTTAATTGCTTGCAAAAAGTGAATAAAAATATTTTTACCGAATACTTTATGTTGTTATATACAACATATATTTATTTTAACGTGTTATTAAAATGATTTCAACTATTAAAAAAATAAATACAGAAAATTGTAATTAGGACCAAGGTACACCACCGGCGGTGTACCTTGGTCCAACCGGTAGTGTACCTTGGACCAATTATTAATAGGTATAGAGACCCGATTTACAGTCCGAAAACCAATATTTAAAAGCCACATAAAATTCAAAAATACATTTTACAACCTACTCTTATTTCTAGCCAAGATTGTAGTAATTGGTTATGTTAGGTCAATTGGCTCAGTAAGGGGTTTTATTGCCTTAGTTTTTTTAGTGCCCTTTTGGCTTTTTCAGCTGCAATGCAATCTTTCTCGAGTGTATTCGTTAAAATGCAGCATAAAATTAAACTGCTATTTCATGCCATAGAAAAACATTGGCTATCTTTCTGTCTTAAATTTGAAAAAAAAAAACTCAAATATTTCCCCCTATGTTTATTCAACTAGGCCTAAACGTAAAAAGGATGTTCTGCTTAGATATTTATTATAAAAAATATCTTTTTAGATGAGCATGCAATAATTATTTTCTATATTATATCAATATGGTAAAAATTTTATAGGCTTCCATAAATCTAAATAATTAACTACAAAAAAAATTCTTTATCACATCATATCAAAATTTCTTACAAATTTCCATTTTTCTAGATTTTACAAATCAGGGATGCATATTAATAGCTTAAAATACTTAATTTTTCAAAGGAAAGAATTTACTTGAATTTTAAAAAAGGTTTTCAACAATCTGAAGCACATAAGACCTATAGTAGTGTACCTTGGACCAGTCCAAGGTACACCACTTGTATTAGGTTCGAGGTACACCACTTGGATATTAAAAACAAAATAGTTAATCACCAAGTTAAGGTTAGACTTAACTTAATTTCAAGCTCACTGTTTTATAGCTAAAACTTTGCTTTATATTGCATAACCATCGTTTCTGAATAAATACTACATGTTTGAGTATAAAATTACACTAAAGAATCTGACAAAAATTTACTTTTGAACTGTGAATTTAGTTTTTCGAAACCTCTTTAATAAATTGACCTTTTAAACAAACAGATAGAACTTCACTGAGATCCCTGGTAGCAAATACTTTAACTGCATGTGGTGTTGTTTCAATATCTAAGCTAATCGAGCTAGAATCAGCATAGGTTCGAGGTACACATACGTCCAAGGTACACCACTTACCCCTAAGCATAAAAGAACAATTAAATATTTATTTTATTTGCAACAATATGTAATTCAATACAACAAGCACTATTATATTCATTAAATTACATTATCAAAAATATTATAAAGTTTATCAAATTCAATCATGTTATTCATCTTAAAATAAATTCATATTCGAATGAAATGTTGTTGAAATATTTCCATCTCTATTTGAATCACTCCATCCGGATGCAACACTGCTCATTTCCGATGTTTCTGAATTTCCATCGTTAATATAGACAGCGCTTTCCTGTCTATTTTTCATTTATTACCTCTTGCCTAATTGTTATTTATGGACATATTGGAGCTTGTGAATCACTAATTACGTCGAATGGATTAGTCATCGTTATTGCTAATTAGTTGCCCGAATGTTTGCGGATTACTTCGGAATAATTCTGTAACATCCTTATAAATGAATCAGTTACTAATTCTAGAGCTTTTCCGTAAATGTAGTCTGTGTTTATTGATGTAAGTGCTGTGCCAGAAATTTTCTTGGAACTAAGTGCACAGTTACACCATTATCTTAGATATGAGTCCAACTGTTATCAATTTACGATTGTTTTATCTTTCCTGAATAATAGTACTTCGTAACTTTTAATAGTATATAAACAAATTAGAATAAAAAAAAATTTAGTTTACGATAAAGATGTTTCTTATCTTCAAAACGAAGATAGGATAATTTTTAGTTACCCTTTGCACAGCTGATTTTCTTTTGATGAGACAGAAGAGAAATTTTCTAAAATGATTAAAATGTTATCAAAAAATGTAGTTACTTAAATCAATCTGAAGTTAAAACATCCATTTGTTCTTCTAAAATTTTATTATGCAATTTAGGTATTCAAATCAATCTAAAGTTTAAACAATTAATTGTTCTTTTAATCTGCCTTACAATTTATATATTGCCCATCTGAAATCAAAGTTATTGAGTCTCCAAATCTTCTCAATATGCTACTTACGATGTCGCTATAACGTTGTGTTAGGTACCAACTTAAGTGCTCCATTGTCACTTGACCACGGTTACAAATTTTGCGAAGTTAGTCATCAATACTGTCATGGGCAGGTAAACTGTAGTAAACATAACAATTTAATGGACCAATTTTGCCTTGAAATAATCCTTCATTTAGTATACTTTCTTGTAGGTTAAAGTTATTGAGTTCTTACTATAATGGGACTGACCCGGCGGAGCCTCTGGGTTTGTGTTTGTCGAGTATATGCGGAGTACGTGCTCGTTAAATCTGTTGGGTCCGAAAGTCCTGTGGGCGGTCATTGCGCAGTTTTCCACGGGTACAGGTCTCTGGAGACTATTTCCTTACCCTTCAGGGACATGTCTAAATTGTGGAGTTGGCGCGCGATAGATGGTAGCATCTGTCACGTATGTATGTGTGTTGTGTCTTTCTTACTTGACGACGGTTTATAAGCGGGTCTCTTACCAAGCACACAAGCCTGAAAATATATGTCTACCAACCAACTATAATGGTTCAATTCATTTGTCTACATGCTGCAGTTTACTATCCCAAGACAGAATAGCCTTTCTCTAGCTCCAATCTTTTTATGACTTTTATTCAAGCAAACCTCTTCTCAATATAGTTTTTGTTTAAATTGCATCTTTTATCAAACCGCTGCTTCAAATACGCGTGATAAAAAACCGCAATTGATTTTACTACACTCCGTGCCAACCTAACTTGGGTAAAACCAAAGAGTAAAGAGACAGAGGGAAAAACGCGATTGGTCCGTTAGTTGGAAACTCTTGTTAGGTAATATTTATATACAAAATGATCGGAATACAGTAACCAAAATACACTTTTCATTTCAATAAAATCGCCAATTTTTTTTAAATAATATTAAATCTGTTTGACTTTAAATAAAATTAATGTTTTAAACATGTTTTCTGGATGGATTCACAAATTATTTATGGAACTCTTTACATACGCGAAAGGATGTTCTCCATAGTATATTTCTATTTACCCAACTTAGGTTGGCAAGTAGTGTAGTTTTTCTTCAAATTGCATCTTTTATTAAACCGCTACCTCAAACACGCGTGACGAAAAACCGCAATTGATTATGTTAAATTCCAATAACCAATGCAATTTTATTGATGCTTGCTAATCTACTTGCCCCTTCCCTTACCCCCTTTATTGCGTGCACCGCAAAAGGTGTAGTGTGGGTTCAACAGGATGTGCTTCCTTTAACCGATCTAACCGCGGTGTAGTCCATCTCTCATTCTCAATGACATATTGTTATTCAATAAGTAGCATATCGGTGAGGTTAAGCTCTTTGTGTTTAAATTTGAAATGATACCTATCCTTTATATCTGTCTAGCTATGTAGATGGTATTAAGTAATAAAAAACATTAGGAAACGGTTCTTCGATGAAGGATTATAATTTGTAATAAATTTTAATTTATGAAAGGATTTATTGTACCGAAGTATTAAAATTTACAACTTATCTAATTAAAAAAATTAATTAACTCCCCTTCAAAAAAATCCCTTGTTCATTTTGCAAATTAACATGTATGCGAAAGAGCACATTTTGTAAAACAAGAATAAAAAAACATTAAATACTAAAGTTGTTCTCCTAATATAAGATTGTTTCCTATTTTGAAATGTACTCAGAAATCGGTTGAATGTCTTCCGCGAAACTAAATTAAAGAAAAAAACTATAATTTAAAATTCCACTAAATTTTGTTTCCCAATATCTATTTCCGTTTACCTACAAGTTAATCAACTGTTTAATCTTCGATTTCAAAATGAAATCGAACTACAATCATTGCGCAATGTGTTTAGAAGATCAAAATTTTAAATAGCTTTTATTTTACAATTTCAATTAAATATCCGTTGTTTGACAGACTTCCTGTTCCTAAAATTATTTTCTAATCATTTCGTAAAATTACTTTTGGACCTCCACGTCTGTGTAAAAATGTTAGTAAATAAAAAAAAATTATGAGTCCATCCCACCTGTGGTCAATCTGGCGTGAATTTCTAAGAAATATAATATTTAAATTATACGTGTAGCTTCCCAGACTTGAAATCGCCCAGTTTTGTGAAAGAAAAAAAAATGTGTATATAGAAAGCAATTTATTATCAAGTAAAAAATATGTATTTTAATTTTGGAAGTTTTATATGCGACATCACATATTTCAAGGTATTTTTACTACAGATTCAAGTAATTATAGATATTTAAATTCCTTTTAAAAGACAAACACGGAATTGTAAAGAAAAAAAGTGTTGTTGCTGGTATTTTTTCAAAGGAAGCCGAATTGTAAATATTTGTTAGTTCACTTAACCGTGAATCCAGGGGAACTGGTTTTAGTATATCGTAACCTACAAATAGCATTGTGAAAGCAATACAAAAGTTAAAATGCTAAACTAATTTTTTTCTAACATTTAATTGAAACAAATTCCTTAAAGCGTTAAATTGGATTCCTTTCGATGAAACGAATATTTTAATGCATGATATTAATTGAATGTTGTATTTTGGCGTTTTACTTTGATATTTAAAAAAATTATAACTTTATTGTATAATAAATCTCTCATATAACGCAATTACAAGTCCGTATAGGACATCAGTTAAATTCGAAATGAAAATTTTGGCTATAATAAGGGCCAGCAAATAGATATTTAATATCTCCTACATAATAAATAAACAAAATTAATACTTCAGTCCATCTATAAATCTACATTCATACACATATTATTAAAATATCCCATCGGGTTAACATAGCAGAAGCATCGGTCTTTCACATCACAAACCTATTAGTCAGGTCGCCAGGGGGGGGGAACCCTGCACTGAGATGTTAAGTTTTTTTTATTGATGATTCTTATAGATTCGAGGGTGTAGATTACGAATCTGGAAGGTACTTTTTTGGTACCCTTGAGCATTTTTAGTTATTCAAGATGGCGTCTCCGCCATCTTGATTTTTGTTTTTTTAATATTTGACGATCTATCCGGCAAAAATGAATAGTTTTTTTATTAATAGATGCATTAAGTAATAAAGAATCAATATTCCCAAGAAAATTTCAAAAATAAAAAATTCAAGATGGCGGAATCCGCCATATTGGATTTTTTCACTTTTTATACATTTGATCTATATTTAAACCACAAAAATACTTATAGTTTAGGTATATTTTTATATATTTTGTTACTATAGAACAATTATTTGAAAAAAATAAAAAAATCAAGATGGCGCTATCCGCCATATTGGATTTTTTCACCTTTAATATAAGGCTATAGATTTGTCCAAAATTAAAATTTTTTTTTTATTTTAGTTCTATCTTTACTTTGATTTCTATTTTAGTTTCAATGTATAGATTATAAGTTTAGAAGATACTTTTTAGCAAAAATTTAGTATTTTTTAAAATTTTAAGATGGCGTCTTCCGCCATATTGGTTTTTACTCTTCGATTCATTTCTAGCGTTCTTTTTGGCCAAAACCGATAATTCTTTCTTTTCTAGGTGTATTTTGAGATAAAGAATTACTTAAACATTTAAAACAATCGAATTTCAAGATGGCGGCTTCCGCCATCTTGGATTATTCAACCAGTAATAGTACGTGATCCATCGGCCCGAAAATTAAAATTCTTTCTACTGTAGATGTATTTTTTGATAAGGAATGGCTTAAACTACATAAACGTGGAATACAATTGAAAAATTTTGGATTTATTATAATTCAAAATGGCGTCTTTCGCCTAATTTAATTTTTTACTGTTAGTATTAGGCGATGTATTGGCCGAAATTAAAAATTATTTTTATTTCACTTATACATTTTGCCTAAAAATATTTTTTAATAATGCACTTTTACGAAAACAAAACTTAATTTGCCGTTTTTTTGCCATATTGGACAACATAAAAATTAATAAATATTTTGCTATTCACCAATTCAAATTTATTAAAAAAAAATTAACCTTTCTCTTATAAAATACTTCCTCTTTTCTAACAAGATTACTAAACGAACCACAAGGATGCTTACGCATGCATCCTTAAGTACCCCTCACCCTCACATTAGGGGGGTAAAGAAGTTTTCCCCCGAACCCATAAATCCACGTAATGGCTTGGACTTTCTGAGATCTTGTTGAGCGGCAGCATTTCAAGAATATGGGATCAAAGGTCAATAAACATTCAGGAAATTCGGCAAGAAACACAGTATCCAAACACTAGAAGTGGTAACCTATTAGAACATTGCAGGGTAGGACTTAAATAGGAGAGAAAGAAATGAGACACCTACTTTTTCTTAAATGCTTAGAATCGAGACATCCGCACTTTACTGGAACATTACTTCAGATCGAGGTATGATTTTAATTAGTTAAGCTCTGTTTTTTTTTTTTTTTTAAATATTAATATGGAGATACAGCAATGTTTCTTTCAATTTAAATACAAGTGTCTAACAAACACTGAAAAATTGATTGAAGTGCGTAACCAGAGAATTAAAACGATTATTTCATGTAGTAAAATATATGGTGATGGAAAACATACTGAACTTGAGAAATTGGTAGAAAATTAAAACGATAAACTCACCTGCCATAAGTCTTGTGTTTCGATGTACACCGATAAAAATAAAGTAAATGCATTTGAAAAACGCAAGCGAGATACTGAAGACAGCGTTGGGGAACAACCCGTAAAGGTCCTAAGATCTAGTTTACCAGTATTTGACTTTAAGCAACATTGCATTTATTGTGGAACTAACTGTGTTGTAGTAAAGGACAAGAAAAATCCTAACCGTTGGCGACCAGCCTACCTGATTAGAGAAAAACGAATTGATGTTAGGAAAACAATATAGCAACGTATACTGGAAGTTTGTAAACAGCATAACGATAGCTGGTCAGCGAGTGTAAGAGTAAGAGTGGAAGGAGCAGTTAGTGACTTAAATGCTGCCGAAGGAAGATATCACATGGAGTGCCGCAACAAATTTCATCGAGCATCATCAACCGTTTCTAAACAATTAACTGATGAGAACACCGATTATGAGGACAAAGCCTTTTCAGTAGTTGTTGATCTTTTAAAATCAGATGAAACAAGAATATGGAATTCAATAGAACTATTTGAACTATACACAGAAAATGGTGGCTTTTGTTTCAATCGTAAAAAGAATCTATTAGATGCATTGAAAGACAAGTTTCAGACCAATCTTATCATGTTGTCATCACCTGGCTTCCAAGTCATTACGTGGATTTACGTGGATCTCCTATTTAAGTCCCACCCTGCAATTTTCTAATAGGTTACCACTTCTAGTGTTTGGATACTGTGTTTCTTGCCGAATTTCCTGAATGTTTATTGACCTTTGATCCCATATTCTTGAAATGCTGCCGCTCAACAAGATCTCAGAAAGTCCAAGCCATTACGTGGATTTATGGGTTCGGGGGAAAACTTCTTTACCCCCCCTAATGTGAGGGTGAGGGGTAGTTTGCATGCGTAAGCAACCTTGTGGTTCGTTGTGTAATAGTAATCTTGTTAGAAAAGAGGAAGTATTTTATAAGAGAAAGGTTAATTTTGTTTCATAAATTTGAATTGGTGAATTGCAAAATATTTAAATTGCTAAGTCCAATATGGCAAAAAAAAAACCGTCAAATTAAGTTTTGTTTTCGTAAAAGTGCATTATTAAAAAATATTTTTAGGCAAAATGTATAAGTGAAATAAAAATAATTTTTAATTTCGGCCAATACATCGCCTAATACTAACAGTAAAAAATTAAATTAGGCGAAAGACGCCATTTTGAATTATAATAAATCCAAAATTTTTCAATTGTATCCCACGTTTATGTAGTTTAAGCCATTCTTTATCAAAAAATACATCTACAGTAGAAAGAATTTTAATTTTCGGGCCGATGGATACTATTACTGGTGGTGGATGATGGATACTATTACTGGTTGAATAATCCAAGATGGCGGAAGCCGCCATCTTGAAATTCGATTGTTTTAAATGTTTAAGTAATTCTTTATCTCAAAATACACCTAGAAAAGAAAGAATTATCGGTTTTGGCCAAAAAGAACGCTAGAAATGAATCGAAGAGTAAAAACCAATATGGCGGAAGACGCCATCTTAAAATTTTAAAAAATACTAAATTTTTGCTAAAAAGTATCTTCTAAACTTATAATCTATACATTGAAACTAAAATAGAAATCAAAGTAAAGATAGAACTAAAATAAAAATAATTTTTAATTTTGGACAAATCTATAGCCTTATATTAAAGGTGAAAAAATCCAATATGGCGGATAGCGCCATCTTAATTTTTTTATTTTTTTCAAATAATTGTTCTATAGTAACAAAATATATAAAAATATACCTAAACTATAAGTATTTTTGTGGTTTAAATATAGATCAAATGTATAAAAAGTGAAAAAATCCAATATGGCGGATTCCGCCATCTTGAATTTTTTATTTTTGAAATTTTCTTGGGAATATTGATTCTTTATTACTTAATGCATCTATTAATAAAAAAACTATTCATTTTTGCCGGATAGAACGTCAAATATTAAAAAAACAAAAATCAAGATGGCGGAGACGCCATCTTGAATAACTAAAAATGCTCAAGGGTACCAAAAAAGTACCTTCCAGATTCGTAATCTACACCCTCGAATCTATAAGAATCATCAATAAAAAAAACTTAACATCTCAGTGCAAGGTTCGGCCAAAAATCGGGGTTTGGCGACCTGACTATATAGATATTATGGCTGGAATTTGGGCCCACCGCTGGGCCAACTGGAGCTGTCATTAGCGATCTCTGGTGTGGGACTTGGCCATTTTCATGAAAATAAACTAGCATTAGGAGTTCATCTCCAATGTTGTAATGCTTTTCGCTGAGAGGAATCGCATTAGGACTGGGAGTTATGGGTTGGGAGGGCGCTTAATTTTCGTATTTCCAGTTGCTATGTGAGCGAGTATTTTCCGGATTTCCAATGTTTGTTGTATTGTTGTCTCTTAAAAAGCTTGTTTTGTTCGGCTAATATGACGTTTGGGAATGGTGTTTGGCGCCGTGTTTAGTGATTTTAGTGTTTGTAGATTTAAGGAAGATATATTTAAATTTATATTTTGGATTAAAACTAAGTTGCCTTTTCGGTTTAATGTCTTTTTTTTCTCGAGTGTACAGTACTTTGAAAATATATTGCAGAATAGTTTTCTTACACTTAATTTTACTTAAGCAATAATTAAATAAATCGTCCATATTTCTCTTTCCTATTTTTTTAATGTTTTGTTTTGAAGCTAAGCTATTCAAATACACATTTAAATTCTAAAGTATAAAATATTTCTTTTTTAAAATGCAAGGAGAATCATGCATTTAAATAATGCTTTCTTTTTTAGCTAATGCAACTTATTGCAATTTTTTATTTTGTTGCAAAACATGAATAAATGAAATTAAGTATATAAGGGGCATTTAAATTACTACAACTCGACGTTGTGCATTTTTAAACTGTCGCAATTCCTAGAAACATGATACTTAATTAACTTATAGCTTTTAAACTATGTAATCAAATTTATTTGTCGCATTTGATATATTTATCACTCTTGAGACATCTGTATCAAGTATGAAATACGATGAACATAATTAAAATGTTTATCCTATATTTAACTGAGTGATATAAATAATCAGCTAAGGCAATCTGCTTAAAACGTCAGGATCATTCCAATAAAGAACGATTTGCCTTCTTTTCCAAAGCCGGTTGCATCAATCGTAGGAAAGCTAGGTCAGTGGGATTAAATTACGCATTTCAGAAACGACCACAGATTCCCGATACATGGCTCATATTTCTTCATGCATGCCATTTCTTTGTTCGGCCCTCCACATACATACACTTTTCGTAGCTCTGATGCCAGGTGTTAAACAAAGTTAGAACTGAATAATTTTAATTGTGTATGTGTATTGCATATTTTTAGCTCAGTGTCCAACTGCCAATGTCAGGTTCCCCATATGTCCTCTGCTTTTGCTGCATTTTAATCCCAATCATCAGGAGTTGTTTATGTTTTTACTTCTTCAGTTCATAAAATAACTACACTCCTTGCCAACCTAAGTTGGGTAAATAGAAATATGCTGTGGAGAAGATCCTTCCGCGATTGTAAAGAGTTCCATAAATTATTTGTGAATCCATACAGAAAACATGTTTAAAACATGAATTTCGTTTAAGGTCTAACAGATTTGAATGCTATTTGAGAAGATTAGGCAATTTTATCGGAATGAAGAGTGTATTTTGATGAAATTGTATTAAGATTATTTTGTATGTAAATATTACCTTTCAAGAAATGTTAGCAAATAGACTTAATGGATCAATCGCGCTTTTCCCCCTGCCTTTTTACTATTTGTTTTTACCCAAGTTAGGCTGGCACGGAGCATAACTCCAAACTTTAAATTTGTAGTATATATTCGATTTAAATTTTCCTTTTTTTTTTCACTTCTGCTTCTTTTTTTTACATGAGCTTGTTTTCTGTCCCTGTGGGGATCTGTAGGATGCCATTAAAACATTAATAAGCACTAAAATGCAGATAAAGCACGCCTAATGAACGCATTACAAGGTCTGTTCAAGATAACATTTCGAAATGGTGGATAAGAAACCAGGAAATACCTGTCGGTTTGGAGCTTAATCCGTGACACCTTTGCTGTCTCACGCCCTTGTGCATATTGCGGGTCATTGATGTCTCCTGTACAAGGTTCCTCTTATGGAGTTATTGAAAATCTCTTTGGGTGAGGTAGTTGTATTCGGTATATGTTCTATATTTAAACCTTTATTTTCTTTACCTTCACCTTACTTCTGAAATGAAAGTTCCCACACACTTTTAGACTTAACAATTCCTCTAGGCTTGCGGCCTCACCTGTTTTGCATATGATTCAAATTAGTTAATTATATCCAAATTAGTTAATTATTCCATAGTGTGAATTAGTAATTAATGCATTGCAACATTTAGTAAGTGTCCTTAATAGCACGCGGCACTCTTATAACTTAGCATGACATCGCACAGATGTCGCATAAAATTAAAATTCAATACTCTATAATCGTATTAGAATTGGTAAAAGTAAGGATATATGTCACCTTAAAATAATTAATAATTGTAATTATTATTTGAACAGCTCAACTCGTCCTTTGATGAAACAAAACATCTTACAGTTAAAAATAAGAATAGAAAAGTTTTGTAAGCTGTTTATACGGCAACGAATGAATATAGGATGAAATCTGTAGCACAAAGTTTTGTGAAATGTGTGAAGCTCTATCCAAATTGACTTGAAATTGTTTATGTGACAGCAATAAAGATGTAGCCACTTCAGATTAAAAGAATGCTTGTAACACACCCAAACATTTCTTGGGTTCGTGAAAAAATTTTATTAATGTATATATTCTTTTCAAAAGACTGAAGTATTATTTTTTGTTTTCTTTCGCAGAAGAAAACTCATGACTAACTTTTTACTTTGCTTGAAAAAAAAAATCTTCTATCCAGTCACTTCTGTTTTTTGCTGATATATCAATCAAAATCATAAATGCATTGTTTGTATTTTTTAACCTCATTATTCAGCAAAACTGACACCTACGCTGATAACTTTCAATACCAACCGCGCTTCATTAGTTGACCTAAATGTAAGTCTGATTCCAAATGCAAGTCTAATTCATATTGCAAAACACCTTCGTTTTGCGTGACCTTCTCCCACTATATGTTCCTGCTCAACACTGAAACAAGCTGTGTACATGGCCTAAAGCGTGGGTGAAACAACTGAGGTTTTTATGACGTCTTCTTCAGGTAGAGAAGAAGACGTTCTTCTACTTTCGCGTTGTTAGATATTCGGCCTTGTGTGTACTTGGGGTAGTTATTACAGTTTTTATTCTTTTCCAGCTTTTTGTTCGTAGATTTTCGTTGAAAAACCTGAAAAGTTTGTCTAAATTGTTATTGCTTGTGCTTAGCTATGCCAATAAAATAAACCTTAACTTAGCTAGGTGCCGCCTAGACACGAATGTTTTCAATTATTAAACAATTAAATAACTTATTTAATATTTATTTTATTATTTCTAATTTATTTTCTTATAAAACACTTGTGTGAATTGGGGAAAATTAATGTTTGCACTAAAAATATACCCTAACTAATATATTGATAAAAAAATTATATTTTCCAAATCAAAGATGTATGATATTTAAGAATTTTACATTCCATGTAAAGGATTTCCTTTTTGTCTTCAAGGAAAGTTCCTACACTGCAAAGCTTATCTTAAGATAATTTAAACTTTCTTATGTCATGTTTTGCGTAATTTGATGGCTTCGAACAAAAGAAATTATTTTCTATACCTTATTTTTCTATTGTCTAAGTTTCTGCCCTTTTTTTTTTTTAACTCTAAAAAGTATTAAATTATTCATTCTGTATGAAGGTTTTTTGGATTATCTATTTCCATCGATATTCTATATATCGATTGTAGGGCTTCAAAGACAGTTATTTCCAGCCCCGAGGACTTCGGTCAAGAATGTATAATGAAATAAAATGTGTTGTCCACGATACTGATAAGATCCTTGAATTTAAAATATTTATTTTATAAAGTGCATAAAGGGTATTTATTTCGTAAAGGTATTCTGAAAAAAATATCAACAATTGATTTTTATGGGTTTTTTTTTTTTTTTTTTTTGGTATAATACAATTAATAAACGCAAGTTCAGTCCTTTAGAGTTTTAGCTATAGTAATTTTTATTCTTAGACTATAGCTGGGTACCGATAATTACATTATTTCATAAAAGTAATTGTAATTTTGCTTTAAAAAATAGTTTTAATTAAGTTGTTATTGTTTGGCGATGCCATTAATATTAGGCTTATATTCACCTTTTATTGGCGAAAAGCTATAATATTCAAGGGCTTAATTACTTATTTTCATTTTTAGAAAACTTTGCCTTTTCACTTCTTTGTTTTAGAAAATAATGTGTTCCTCTTTTGAAAATGCATTTTATTTATTACTTTACCTTTGTAGGTAATAATATTTATGTTGACTGTACTGTAAAGCTGTAGAAGTTTGAAAGATATATTTTTTCAGATAACTAATAATTACTTTTGAAACATTTAGCCCATTTTGATTAGAAAAATCGAAACTTCTTTTACTTATATATTGCTTTGAATACCATAATTATTGCAATGAAACCATGTTTAGAAATCTGAGTCTTTTATTTTTAAAGATTTGAAAATTTCTAGTTTTTTTAATTTTAGTCATCCGCTTTCTTAAACGTATTTAAAACATTTTTATACGCATAATATATACTTTTCCAGTTATTCCCAACCACAGCTCGACATGCGTGGCTAGTGGGCATTTGTCTGTCATCCAATCTTTTCCAAATGAGTCTTTTAAAAGACGTTTACAACTTTCCACTTTTGCGGAGATAATCGCTCTGTGCGTAGGTATATCTTCCCAACGCAGTGCCTCTTTCTGTGGGTTCTTTTATAAATATTTTTTTCTTTTTCCGTACGCGAGGCCCACCATCTGGGTGCCACGCGCCCCTTTTCGGATACGTTTCGTTTACCTTTTTTATGATTTCTGGTTTTTTAATTTTTTTTATTTAGGTATTTTGTTAGTTTTAGGAAACTGTTAGAGCAGTGTTAATGTTTTTCTACTGTATGATTATTTTTAATTTGTACATTTGTGTGGAATTAACAATTTTTTTTTTCACTTTTTCTACCTAGATAAGAGCGGGAAGCTGATCTCAAAAATCGTTCAAACAGCGTTTTAGCTAATGGTGTTAGGGTCCCGATAATTTCTTTTTTGTAGAAGTATACCTATTGTTTCTCGATAAGGAAGTGTTTGTTCTTAGTGTAAGTTGTTTTTACTCAATTGGCATTAGTTGAAGTTTGAAGTAATAATATTAATAATACTCTGGCAGCAGGCATTAATTCTTTTTAAATATCATTTGGAGTTATTCAATTATTTCGAATCCCTACAACTGTAATTTCTGAATTTAATTAAATCTGAAAGAAAAAATGAGCTTCAAAACCTTACCCCCACACTTCTGCATAGTTCTATTACTACAACTGCACTTGGGTAAAAGTATGGTACTTGGAAATGCAAAATATGCAATAAATTCAGAAGGAACATACTTCCTTTATTAATTCAACAACCAACCATTTCTCTCTGCAGGTCAAGTAAGATCGTTCTGGTATTCCCTTAACATCCCCATTAAGTATTTTCCACCCGTTTCCCATTTCCTTCCAAATGGCAGCGACAGTTGAGTCCGTGGTGTTCGTATTCACCGCACAGATGCAGAAAACTCTATTCACACAATGCTCCCTCTCTCTTACCCCACTTATCAGAAGTGTCCCTGGATGGTGTCGAAGTGCTATTTTGGTTTGTGGGGCGATACATTGGGAGAGATAGGGCCTTGTTAGTTCAAAGGTGGTTTAACCACGGGGTTCAATATTCATCGTAACTTTCACCTTTTTATCCCCCCCCCCTCCTTCCATAACGTTCATGTTCTACCCTGTGATAGATGCAGGCGTAGAAATCATACACCTGGTAGTCTTGTTTTCCTGTAACACATTAGAATTTTTAAATATTTATAAATATTATAATTTTGCTAAATTTTAAATATGTAATCATTTATAACCAGCAACGACAGAAACGTAACCAAAAAATGTTCATGAATTGAACTTTCAATTAATTTTTTTTATTAATTTTCATGCAGTGCTGTTCACACTTTAGCCAATGTGCTCACCCCTCAAATGGTTAATACAGTTAAGTTCTAGTAAAGTCTTTTTTATGCTTTTTTGAAAGTCTAATGTTCTACTAGTTAGCAAAATTAGGTAATTATATAACGGTGATCTTACAAAGAGGTTAAACAGAGTACCCTAAATTTAACTTATTACCGCCCCTTTTATCCTTCTGTACTTTCTTTATTCAATAGGTAAATAAATTAAATTAAATGTGTCAAAATATGTATCAAGTCAACCATTTTGGCATCTTTGACAAAAGGGCTGTAAAAAAAATTTGAAAGATCCTTATTTAACAAGAATTAGATACTGATTTTATAGACGATTTTATCATCATAAAAATTTATAATGATTAACAAAAGTTTTATTATAAAACATAGAAATATTCTGCACATCCTATATTATTGGTTAATAAGTTCTTAAAGAGTCTACCAAGAGATTTTTCTACTCAGGGACCAAATTCGACCCTTATATACCAACAAGTAAAAAACATCTCTACCATCCCACAAATCGATCTGCTGAAGCCCTACCACATCAGGTATTTTCCACCGCATCAAACAGCATCTCCTAATAGACTATCCTTCCCTCACGCTATTGTGGTACCCCCAACAAATTGCTTTCAAAAACTCTCTTTAAGGGCCCAGACCACATGTCGCCCTCTGATGAAGTAGACCTATTCCTGGATCAATAAGTGATGAGTCAGTTAGATAAAAATTCCTCAGCGTGTCTGAAATGGCAGAGGAGCCTCCCTTTGGGGTTACCTGTAACCCGGCGAAGGTGATGTATGACAAGGTTGATGAGTTATTGTGCTGTAATGCCCATCTTTCTAGTTTTTGTTGGGCGAGATATGAAGCTGAGAGGAAATTAGTTTTGTACTCATATTATCTGTATAGCTATCAATATGCACTTGAATGATGATAAAATTAAGGACTCATTTTAAGTTTATAACTAAAACTCTTCAACATAGGGTAGACTGACCAATGAGTGAACAGGCCCCAGTTAATGAATTTTTTTTTAATACAATTAAAAAATAATTATTGAAAATCATTTCACTTTATGGATTTGCAACACTGACTTACTCCCATCTAGTAGGAAGTATCTGATATACTATGATTGGTTGTCCTGGTCATTATTTCCTGGTGTTTATTTATTCACTGGAGAACGCAGCGCCTTAAACTTTCATTCACTTGTTAGTCTACCCTACAACTTATTAAGGTTGGTTGTGAAGATAACAGATGTTGTAAGTTTTTCTACCAATAAATAGTTGATACTTGAAATTCGTGATATTATTCCGTCCATTGGCAATTGGTGTGATGGCTATTCTGTCCATCGTGCACTTTTATATTG
Source organism: Hylyphantes graminicola (assembly GCA_023701765.1). Taxonomy (NCBI): domain Eukaryota; kingdom Metazoa; phylum Arthropoda; class Arachnida; order Araneae; family Linyphiidae; genus Hylyphantes; species Hylyphantes graminicola. The sequence goes on along the minus strand of CM043117.1, from coordinate 29,397,904 downwards.
ATCAAATGATAAAATATTTTTGATTATCGATTTGATCATAAATGCAGAAAAGGATTGGTCTGATCGGACACATTTGCAAATGTAAATAAGATTAAAACTTTAAAAATTAATTATTTCCTGTTCCTATGTGGTTATAATTGTATATGATAGTGATATATAGCTAAGTGATATATAAGAAGAATAATGTCTTATTACTCCATGAAACTCCTTTTCTCCTACTCAATCACTCATTTCTCAACTGTGAATAAAATAAGTAAGTACCTGAAATAAAGGTTTCATTTTTCTGGGTTACATAATTTTATATCGATTACAGAATAAAATATTTTCAATTATCTTTGGGTACTCTTTTTTTTTAAAAAAAGCTACTCAACTTTTGTAGTTACTTTTTTTTTAGTTCTTAAGCATTGATAAGCCACTTCCACATACAGTTTGTGAGATAATACTATTTTTTACGACTTTTATTCCATCAGAGATAACTAAAAATATCTTTGATAGTTTAGAACTGACTTAATGACCTGAATAATTGTTTTTCAGAATGAATTTAGTGTACTGCAGCTTGTCCTAGTATTTTGACCGAAGAAAGTAATTTAAGTATTGATATGAAAAAGGGATTTTTACAATAATGGGGAAAATGTCTTATAATGATAACAGATATGCAGGGAAATATATAATTTGAACTTTTAAGGAGTTTTTTTTATTGAAGAGAGGAATTCGGGTTTGATTTGATGAGAAATTTATTTAAAATTAAATTATTAAAAATAATAATAAACCCTTCTCTTCGTTGTAATCTGCACAATCAGTTCGGCTCAATTTTTTTTATTTGAGACGAAAATGAATCCATTAAAATTTTGTTCCTAAACACTATTATTTAAGAAAGTAAAAAATTAGTTTCAGTATGCTAACTTATAACAAAGCTTTTTTGGCCGTTTAATGTTTCCAAAATATAATTTACTTTTCATCTAATTTCAACAAACGAAAGTATAAGTTACCTTAAAAGTATGATGATGTCTGCAATTGGCATAATATAAACTGGCTTTTCAGGAAGATTTGTTGATTTTCCATCTTCCCACACTTTATAACAATGGTAGGCATACCTCAAAAAATAAAACGAAGGCAGTCAAGTCGAGCTTTTTCTATTGTATTTTCTATAGGTGTGGTATGTTTCAGTATAATAAGCGTGTTTACTTTCCCCAGAAACGTTTTATTTGACCTGAATGTGTATCCACCTCAAAAATATCTCCAGAACTTTTTTTTAAAGTGTCAATGACTTCGTAAGTATTATATGTAGATGAATTTTTAAAGCTATACTTAATGTGCACGATTGCTATCTGTTTTTTTTTTATTTCAGTGGATTCAATAACATTAAATTTCGCTTTTTTGTTAGATATTTTTGCGCAGATGGTAATGTGGATTTGTTCCTTAACTTTTTACTGTGAAAAATCTTTTGATATTTTTTTGTACATTTCTGCGATTCTTTTGTAAGTCAATGCAATGATTCTCTGACTTTATCTATGCTTAGTCATTGCTTTGAGATTTATGCAGGACATGGATGTATGTCCTATTTCCAGACAGTTTGTCAGAAAAGTTAATTGCAAACTTTTTACTACATAAAAAACCACTTTACTATATTAAATATTTTATAGTGCCATTGTGATTTGAAAAAAAAAACTATTTTTAATCGGAATATTGTTTTAAATCGCCATTTTAACATACTTAACATTCATTAAAAAAATCATTCTTTTTTCCTGATACTCTGCTACATCATTTTTACTGTAATTAAAATGCGTATTTTCCTTCCAAATCACCTTGAAATATTATTGAACGTTTATTTGTATGCCTTTAATAATGCAATTTTTTTATGTTTATAATTTATATCCCATATAGATAAAGTCTAATCAAGAACAAGAGAAAGAATTTTTGCATATAACATAGTTCCTTTTCTTACTCAAGTTCCTTTTAGCTTTCACAAGTTCCTTTTATCATCAGTCGCATCTGAATAGCTGCTAAGTGTCAACTAGTGACAGACGAGACTTTTCGCAAAAATAGTGTGCCTTGCATCTGATTGCCTGTGTTTGTTTTAAAACACGTCCTTGGCTTGGTTTGCATCCACTCGGTGCTCCACCGCCTTGATTACAAACTGTACGGCTGTAGATAATAAGACAAGTGCTGTTTATGTCTGACACTCGCTGTCAGATCGTGTGCCACTGAAAAAACTTGATTTTTTTTCATATTTTGTTTATTGATATTTTTTATAGAAAAATAGATATGGAGTTCGCAGCAACCAATTGACTGAAATATTTCTGGTATCTACCTTAAAATTATTGCAAAAATTTACTTGAGTATATGTAAACATCTAAAATTTAAAATTAACTCCGTTATTTTAAAATTAAAGCATTTTTAACCACTTATTTGCATATTGCAATGGATTTTTGTTATAATAGGCTTATTTGTTAAAATAGAAACATCTCTTACATTGTTTCCAAACTAACAAGGCTGGAGCTTGAAAAACAACATTCAATTTAATGACTCAAATTTCTAAAATTTGTAGTATCTATATAGCATAGTATTTCGTTTTCTATCCTTAACCCAAACTCCCTTTCCAGTTACACATTGTGACTTCTTAAACGAAGTCAAATAAATCTCATCTCGTTTAAAATAGTTTATCTCAAATCGGTCCGGCATGTATTCTAAAAAAGCGGTATTTATTCTTTCCTGTTCACGACTGCCGAGTTAAGTCGAGTTAATAATTACCAGCTCATGACGACACATCATTGAATGAACTTCAACAATGGCCATTGGCAGACAATGGTGAGATGGGGGCTTTTTCCGGCGTCATCAGTAGATGAGTTTGTGATTAGGAGTAGTGAAGGTTCGACGTCCTTTAGAGGACTTAATTCTTTTTCAATTTTCATAACGATGTTAAATAACTTAATGGCCGACAGTCTCGCAAAACAGGGGGTTGCACTTAATCAAACTCATCTTCCTCCGAACTCCCTTTTCGAGGAAAACTAGGTATCCTCGGATCCTAGGCATTTGAGGATACTCGAGGAAAATCTCAAAACCTGAAAGATTGGCCTCCCCAGTCCCCCCATCCCATCACTAGTACAGGGGGCACAGACCAAGACTATCTCTAAACCCTCCATTTGTGATAGAATGTCAGGTACGAGGCTGGCGCGTCTTGCCAGTGGCCATTTTAAGTGTCTTGAATTTTCCAACTGTTGTAAGACATCCCCTTTGTCCCAAATGCCACCAGTCCCGTTTGCTTCCTGGACTGCTTGGATCTTTTTTTGGAAGATATTAGCCCTTCTTGTATCCAACTTTTCTTCAAGTAAACGGATTCGCTTATCTAGTTTAATTCCGACAGACCGGTGGAGGATTGGACTCAACCTCTTTTATAACCATTAAATTGTCATGGAATTCTTTCATGGATCTTTAACGATTTGGTATTTATCGGTTGTAATTTAAGATGTATCCAAGTGTCTATTAAACACTGATTGCTAATTAAATGTATGTTTACCTTATAATATAGTATTAAGTGATAAAACTGCAATGAAATACAACATGTTACCTAAACAATAACAGTTATATAAAGATAACAAAGTCACTCACGTCCTTCTATTACCTGTCAAAGGACAAAGGTGAACAATGCCATGGTCAACATGCTCGTGCAGTTTTATGAGGGTATTTGGGTTGCAGTAGGGCATGGATAGAGACAATGACGTTTATTCAATTCGAACGACGTCTGCCGGAAACTTGTGATATAGAACAGAGATATAATCTAGCTCTGGTTTGGTAGTTTGTGTCCTGCTTAAGTGTCTTGAACCATGTCGGTCACTTATAACTTTATTTTCGCTATTTTTTGCGGTACAGATGCAATAACAGAAAAAGTTCTATTAAGTTGATAGGAGAATTTCCTTAAATACCTTTTCACATAAGCTACTTTTGGGAAATGTGGCCCCTTCGGGACATCCTTCTACAGACTTCTTTTGACATTGTCCCTTTTTCTATTATATTTGAAAGAGTTAAAGCATCTGTCTTTGCACGGTTGCTTGGACTTTCTCCGGGAAACTGGGCAAGGAACTATGCGGCCGCAGTTACGCGTTTAGTGTGACAATGAATAATGAATGATCCGTTGGCAAACGATGGTTGTCTGATTTGTCTCGAGTGAGGCACTGTTACTTTCTTGCTATATGCTTCAGTTGCTGCAAAAATTAAGTTGAAATGATAACTGTTAAATTAAGATACTGCTCTAGATCTGAGTGTGGCAGTGTTTCTTTTTCTATCCTACATGTTTCAGTTTTCTGTTTCCCTTTAGTTGAAATGGTTATCGTTAAATTAAGTTATCTCTTTGCTGTGAGTACGACAGTTACTTTCTAGCAATACTTCAGTTAGTTAAATGCATTATCAACATTATGCGGTAAATTAAATTTTTTAAGTCTTTTTTGGTCTGAATGACATTCATTCCGGTTTTCAATCTAAAATAATATTTTGTACAATAAAAAAATTCTAAATTTTCATATTTATTACATTAAATAAATTATTAATAATAATGTATGGCTATCGTTTTTTTGTGTTAAAAAAATCGTTTTTTTTTTTCACCATATCCTTTTTTAAAGCAAAGTGATCAATATTTTTTATCAGTTCATCAGACAACGTTTTATAAAATAGAATAATTTCAATACAAGCGACAATTAACATCTCAAAAGCTATATTCGACAGAGGTACATAATTTTAAAAAAGCTAAGTCACAGTCACTGTTAAAGACTTACATAAACACAAAAAAATTTGTACTTGTAAATACTAAATATGCAACTAGTGGAACGATTAAGAGAAGTACATATTCATATTATGTTTTCTTTGTCGATGTTCATCTTGTTTCAACTTTCTATTGCTATTGCTGAGGCTTTTTCATGTTGTCATTACGAACAATAATCATTGTAAACGAAAGTTGAAAGAATGTAAGAGTTCATTATACTCTAAGACAAATTAACAAGGAGCTGATCATGCGGAAATAAAATAGCTGGGCTATACATTACATAAAGTTTATGTGTAAACTAAATATTTACTAAGGAAAAATCAACTGAAAGATTTTGTGATAATTGCTACCACATATTAAAAATTATATATATATATATATATATATATATATATATATATATATATATATATATATATATATATATATATATATATATATATATATATATATATATATATATATATATATATATATATATGCCTTTGTAGCTCGATATATATTTAACTAATATAATAAACTATTAATATAAAAAAATAATTGCAATTTATTTTATTGAAATTAGTGCGTCTAACCATTACTAGTATTAGGTGTTCAATAGGCAAGTTATTCATCCATGATAGTTTCAAATTTCTAGTTTTATTTGGGTAATAAAAATACACTAAACCGGATATTTTGTCAGCTGTCTTATACTAACTTTCAAAATATCGTTTCCTCTTTTGTGAAATACTGTTTTTCTGCCAAAACTAATGTCCGGTTGCGTTAGTTTATAATCAAGTTGAAGGTTAACTTACAGATATTAGTTTGTGATATCAGTTTCCTTCTTACGTATGTTGAAATGTCTTCGTCAATTATGCGTACGTCAAAGATACTTGTACTTTATACTTCTACGCAACTAACGCAATATTTTATTATAACCACCTGTGTGACCTTTAACAATATCGAATTTTTATATTCCTTTTGTTTGATTAAGCAATGAGCAAAACTCAATTACATTTTCTGATTGTATAAACTCGTTGGTAATAATTAACGCAGACCATCTATTTATTTATATTAAAAGAATTGACACTTCGTCAAATTAGGTATTTAAATAGGGTTTTTTAATTAACGTTGAAGAGCTTGCCCTATTGTACATTTTTACTTCTTGCAGCCCAATAAAGCATAACCTTTTGGTTCAAGTTGTCATTAGTGTATTGAAATATGTACTGATGAGTTAATCTTCTTTCATTAGGGTAAATTTATATGAAACATAATCTTTAATGCACGTTAATAGTATATCTACTTATAGTTTACTTCTTCCATAGTATATCTACTTATAGTATACATATAAATCCCTAACTATGTTAAGTATTTGTATGTATTATCAAAAACTATAAATAAATGTAGTAATACAGTAAAAATTATACATTTTAATACACATATAATATTTTTTATACAATCAATTTAAGTTTTTGTAACTAATGTGTAATAAGAATAAGTTACTTATAACTGATAATATTGGTATAAATGCAGTGCATTTTAAATGGTTGCGAATAGTAACTTCCATAGAACAAAAACATTAGAAAATGAATTTAAACAATAGTTAATTCCTTTGTTCGAGTTTCTCAATAAGTGGAACGGTTGAACTCAATTTTAAACAAGAAGTAAAATCTTAATAATATATTATCTTAAAATTATTTTACTAAAAGGATAATTTTCATCTGTAATATCAATTTTCTGAGAACCATCCTTGAAAAAAATATAATTTATAAGATTTACTGTGCTAGTGAGACGGTTTTAATTTCAGTTTGGAAAATTCGTGGATTTTAAGCAGGTAGTTATCTAGATTATGCTTATTTCTTTGAATAGTTAATTTAAATAAGATTAACATATATTATTTATGTGATATTCACTCATAGCGAACTATTATACGTTAATAGATTTATTTGTAATTTAATAAGATTTAATTTTTTTTTATTATGTTTTGTTTTCACTCAAACGCTATTTATCTAAGATGGGAGATAAAGGTATTAAAGCTCTAATAAATTAATGAACAAAACGTGAAAGTTTGAATCACCTTATAAACGATAAGTAAAAGTAATTTTTTCATAAAATTACAGTTAAACACAAAAAATTTGGTACCTAATTATATTTTTAGTTTTAAATCAATTGCTAATTACGCGAAATATATTTATAGCATAAGTATAGGGGATGTTTCTGGAATCTACAAGTTAATTGAAACTTTTCAATTATTTGACCGTGTTTTGAATGTAAAAAAGTCAGTACACTTGGTTGTCAGTACACTTATGTGTAATGAGTCGTTTAGTACACTTATGATGTAATGAGCATGATTAAGTTATTTTCTGATCTACTATGAATTTTTCTATTACTTTTTTGAAAGATGCTGTGCTATAAGCAATTAGTTCCCTTAACTACATGTTACAGTTTAATTTGAGGTCAGCAAAATAACAATTTGTTACCAATTTGCAGCTAATACATACTAATGGAAGCAGCTTATAATTTTTCTAATTAGCGTCTGTTATTTTTTAAATATCTAAACCATATCATTTTCCGATAGTTGCGTGCGGTGTAACCATTCATACGTAAAAGAAAAAATGTAAATAGGAAAGCATCGAGGCATGACCTTTGCTTTTTGCCCAGGTTTACTTCCTATCCAATTCACCTGTGCAAAAGCCATTGGTCCCAAGATACTCGTTAAGTACCGTTCATTTGCCGTATAAATGGCAACTTCCTAAAAACTGTGCCCATCTCGTTGAAGTTATATCGCTAATGCTGAGCATTAAGTCCGGTATCCAACCGCAAAATGGTTCTCTGATGACTCGTTTCTGTGTGTTGGGAAATCAAAAAATAAACTCAGGACTTAACTTTTGAAATCCAGCATAGAAAGAGAGAGATTTTGAGTAGCTTTATCCGCCTTTTTTTTCGTTGTGTGGTGTATTATTTTCTTGAAGTGATCTTTGGTCCCGGCATTTTTGATGGCTTTTTTTTACATGATGAGTTTTTCGGACAGCGTGTGGGCTGAAATGGTTAGTAATGAAGTGAGCATATCTATGATGAGATTGCTGAGAGCTCTTGTGTCTGGCTGACAGGATCTGATTCAGCAATCCTTTTAAAACAACAGATTGTGTGTGTATGAACAAAGATATAGTTATTTAAAAAGTACTCGAGATCTAAAACTGATTTTAAAAGTATCGCCCGGTCCAATCAAATTGGATGTCACACTCGGGAAACTCAAATACATGCATTTGGGACAATCAGCTTATTTTTTATATTTGTTTTTATTTAAGGGGGGCCGGAGCCCCCATTGACGCCAACGTTAAATTGGTCATTTTTATATACCTTTTTCTCAGAAACTGCTAGTTGGATTAACTTAAAACTTTACAGTTTAAGTTCAAACACTTTTACACATTGTGTCGTACGCTTTTAGAAATAAACATAGTAATTTTTTATTTATGAATTTTCGAAAATTTGTTATCACATTTTCATAAAAAATCAACAAAATTGTTTTTTTTTTTTTAAGTTATCTATATTTATTTAAAAGCATATGATAGAAAGTGTAAAAATACCTAATGTGTATGTGAAAAAAAATCTAAGCAAAATGTACAGTAGTTACACATTTTCATAAAAAATCAACAAAATTTTTTCTTTTAAGTAATAAATATTTCTTTAAAAGCATATGATAGAAAGTGTAAAAATACCTAATGTGTATGTGAAAAAAAATCTAAGCAAAATATACAGTAGTTACCGAGAAAAAAGTACATTTGTACTAAAATATGCATTTTGAGAAAAAGGCGTTCAAAGTTTTTAAAAAAAAAAAATAATTACAAATACTTCAAAGAACATAATGCCTACCAAATTATACCGTTTTGTTGGTAACATTTGAAATATTATTTCCACTCTAAAAATCTCAAAATGTGTTTTTTTTTAAACATTTTCGAGTCTTGAGTAGTTATTACAATTCAATACTCTCTGTTAACTATTTCACTACCAAATACTTATTCATAGAAATAGTTTAGATATATGTATGACCCATATCGACCTTTACTACAGTTTTAACGGAAACCCTCATTATCAGTTTTATAGTTTTTCATTTATGTACTCGTCTTTTACCATAAAAAATAAATATATTTAAAGGAAAAAACCTATAAAAGGAAATAAAAATTAGCATTTTAATATAAAAAAAGAAGTTAAATACGACTCGTGTTTGAAGACTAGCATTTTAATTACTAATTGGCAATAGTAATGCCAACTTGTTTGATTTTGGCTTACTATATTTAAAGTTTAACTCATTTGGAATGAACTCTTTGAATTGCATCCTTTTAATCTTGATTGGATTTTTCCTCTTTGATCATTAATATATTTTTTTAGCTCATCGAAAAAATAGTACACAACTCGAAATTTTTTTATCATAATCCTTTACCATCAAAATTCAATCATCGAACTATTTAACTTATCCGAACTTAAAGCTTTATTTAAATTCAACTTTCGCAAGTATATGTGCCATTACATACTTCTTTTATAAGCTCGAATGAAGAAAAAAATGTAAACAACGCAACCATTTTGGACATCTAGGTCATCCTTAAACCTTTAACCATCTGTTTGACTCCATGTATAGTTTAGCCGTTACGGTCTGTTATTATACCGGTTATTTCGATCATGACAATACATCCGTTGCAGATCAATATCTGCTCAGCATTACAACTCATTAGCTTCATCTTAATGGCTCATTAGCACTGAACAAATTCCATGTGTGAATGTGACGTCAAACACAATGGGCGGGAATGGCCGATGGCGACACGATTTATATCGTAGGAGAAGGGAATGGATCTGATTTTTTTTGGTGTAATATTTATATTATTTTAATATAATAGTTGTTCGATATGAGTGTTCTTTCATTTATAAGAATTGGTGTTTGACGTTTTTGATTTCGTGAAACTTTCTCAGTAAAGCAAATAATAAATTAATTGATGTATTTTTATTAAATTAACTTCTATATGGGAGAAATTTTGAAGTAGGTAACGTAAATGTGTGTATTTTATGTTTTATCCACATAACATTTCAAACTGTAATGCTGGATTATTATTCAGTTTTAAATGCATTGCCAAGAAAACAATTTTACGTTGCGATTATTTGTCTTATTAATCAGAAGTTAACATGTTCTTTTCGTACGTCTGGTTGCCGAATAAATTTTTGAATAAAAAAACATGCGAACGTTAAATGTGAAAAAAATACTAATTATTAAGTAAAACTTATTATATTTTTAAATAAAATTTATTCATGGGTATTTCTTTTTTACGCATATAGGCAAAATTTAAACTTTTACAAACCGCAAAGCGATACATGACTGTAAACACAAATGAAAGAGCACTTTTAGGGAGGCCTTTTCTAAAGATGAAATATAACATAATGTTCATTTCTTTTACATACATGTAAATGTGTATTATATCTGACTAAAATAATTAATCCAAATAGGAAATAATTGATAATAGCTTTTGATTAATCGGGTTTTACTTTTGGTCAAGAACTTTGTTGGATGTTATCTTTGAAAGGGATGGTGTTTGCAAAACTAGTTTAAGACTTCTTACGCATTCAAAGTCACTTATTCTCTTTGTTACGTCTTTTATTAATTGTGTAGTTGATCTTGTTATGTTGTGACAAATGTAACATACACAATCCACTTAATATTTGTGTGGTCAAGAGTGTTTATTGTTTGGAATTGTTGTTTGTAATTTTTTGTTTTGTAATATGTATGTGAATGTAATGTATAATATAAGAGTATATTAGTTGGTGCCTCTGGTGGTAATATAGCCTAAATAAAATGCATACAATACTTTTTGCAATCTAGGTTTGTTAACGGATACTGAAAGTTTTGCAACAGTTTATTTATATATTATGGTTGAATAAAGTTTTAAATGTATTTTAAGCTATAAACTAATCAAAATTAGAGGTGTAGGCGCGCATAATAAGTTTAACGTTATTTGTGTGTTTGAATTTGTTTAAAACTTTTCCCCCAAATCTCTTGAATTTATGGAGCTCGGATTTTTCATCGCACAGCTTCTCTTCGGAAATGACAGATTTAATTAAATCTTATCTACGCTTGATTTAAGTTGTGAGTTGGATATGTATGACGGAAATGCCAATATCAAAACTTCTAAATACCAAATTATATCTTCACAAAGTTAGTTCTTACTTTAAATTTAGAAAAAAAGTCAAATTATATATTTTATGTTGTTCCCGTAACTATCATTATCTTTTCTTTTCATTTGAGATGAGAGGTAGTCAAACGCATTGAAACAAAAGTATCTTATGATTAACTTTGAATAAAAAAGGAAAATTCTATCAAATTCTTAAGTTTTCGACGACATTCATTGCGCATGTTCATCGGTGAAACAACTAATGTGGTTTTGTTGTTATTCACGCATTTTATCCTTGTCTGTCACACGCAGCCTTCGGCAATAAACCGCTATTTTCGTTTGCCACCGCTGCAACTGACATTAATCTATTAAACATCCATTTGTGGATATCATTAACACATTAATTTTTCTTAATTCGGAAAAATTAGAAAAATGTAAAGTAGGTATTGACATGATGAAGATGTTCGTTTATACCTCTTTTCCAAATTCAGTTGTATTCATCTTCTACTGAATTTATTTCTTGTTAGAAAGGTATAAAATTGGAGACCTATCTTTTATGCGTTTTGTCTGTCTGTACGTCCAGAGAGACATCGGTCTGTCGACAGTCTACCTATTTGAATAGAATTGAAATTAGATTTATACCCAACTTTCCTTCTTTTTTTTTACTTGAAAGAATTAAAGAAATAAAAACAACTGGTTTGAAGCCATTCAAATATATTTTTTGTGTGTGTTGTGAATGCACAAACAAGCTATGTAAGTTCTTAATGACTTTTTGTCATTACTTATATTTTTTAATGCGAACTGTTTGATAGATTTACAGCCGAAAAAGTTCAATGGCTACAGGAATCAGGCTTGAAACTTCTTGGTCTTTTTTATACAAACATGGGCCCGGATGGCCGAGTGGTAAGCATCGCAGGCCAGCAGTCTGCGTGCTGTAACGGGCGCGGGTTCGATTCCCGCCTTCGCCCTGGGTGTATTTTCCTCTCTTTGTGACAGTAAAAAATCTTTCTGTGTCTGTCTTACTTGACGAAGACTTATAAGCGGCTCACTGAGCAAGCACACAAGTCGGAATATATATGTAAAATACCTTACCTTACCTTACCTTATACAAACACATGACTAAAATAAATACACGACTTGTCTGCTTCGTTTTTGGTATGTTTGAGAAGCTTGAACAAATGAACATCCCTGTTGATAATAGAAAAATAGTATTAAGAACGATTGTACAATAAAGTTGTGGATGTTAATTCTACGAATGTCTGCGTATATGGACCCAATGATCGAACAATATTCTGATTTTCAAAAACAACTTTCGAATGATCAAAATTTGTAACAACTTTTTCAAATAGAAGCATCGCAATGCCGCGTAAAAAAAGTGTAGATGGAGCGAGAAAAAGAGAGGGAAAGCATGCGAAAAGAGACTATGTCACTTGGTTCTGTACCGCATTCGTGATTCACGTTAACATTCGGCAGGTGTTTCCTGTAAAAGCCGACCCCTTTTTCTTCGAATGTAATTATTTGGCTGATATCATTCAAGGACGTTCAATGTATTGCATTTATTTGGCTAATGATGACTGTCGAAACAACATCGCACTAAATAGTCACACCTTACGAAAGAAAAAACTTTAAAGTACTGTTGTATTCATAATGAGACGAAATCTCGCATCTTCATTCCTGATTTAAACAAAGCTTGCATATCCGCCTTATAATTTATAATGTAATTCTAAGCAGTACATACAACACTTGCACTAACCCTTTCAGTTGGCATCATCATTTTTTTTTCGATTAGAAAAAAGTTTGAAGAATCGAATGATGCGCTTTTGACTATCATATAAATTGCTATAGACGATCAAAAAAATTCTAAAGTGATGATGTTAAATGGAATCATTGGGACTGAAAGGGTTAAAATGATCTTTAGGTAAAAAGAGGACACGTGGCTCATAAATTATCTGCACCAATTTTTATTAAAATTTGTTTGTGAAACTCAAAAAAATTTCCTATAAGCGGATTTTTTACTAATTTTGAAAGTCTTCTCTAAATGCATTCCATTCACAAATCATGTTTTTCATAAAGTTCCAGCTTTCATATGTTTTTATAATTCGCTAAAAAAGTCGCGTTGCGACGCATGTCTTAATTTCTTTTTGACACCCATATATTTTTTACCTGTATTCTTAAAGTCGTCGTACCGTACAATCACAAGGCTGTAATGAAAATAAAGACAAAGGTACGGCCACTTCCCATAAACCATTCCTTAAAAATTTCAAAAGAAATCATTACTCAACCCGAAAACCGTAAAAAAGGTGACAAAATCTGTGTTTTCATTCGAGCGAAATGTTCTGCAAAAGAATACAACAATCGTTTTCTCGGATGCTGTAGACGTAGTTATAACCCTCGATTGTTATTCAACGTATGACAGACGGACCCAGAGTCGTATTACCTTGCAGAGATACATCCAGACGGCTCATAAATGCTGATTGTTTGATGATCCCGATGCATGTGTGGGGCTTTGGCATATGATCGAAGGTTTTTTGTTGCACTTGCAGATGGTTTAGTATGTGACCTTCATATTGAAATTATCATTTGTAATAATATGACATTAGTATTTTTTTAATACTAATAATTTTAATATTTTATATTAGTATAAAAGGGGCCAGTGTCCAATGGAGTCGAAGGCAGGGCTTCCTTATATGTGTGCATACTTAAAGATTCTAGTTGCAATACTCCAATGGCCAAAGTGTAACTAAAATATAGGGTCCGTTCCATCATTGGCTAACGCAAATTAAATTAAACGAAATCGCCAATGAACGGACCAGACCCTACTTTTCTTGCAAAACCTCATAAAAAAGTTTTGAAGCAAAAGGGGAAAATTTTCTATGGACGGGATGACTCCTATTAATCTGTTGCCATGACCTTTCTTGCGTCAACAAAACTAAAACCAAATCATTTAAGTTATTCTATTTAAAAAATGTTCCTTGATTAAAAAGATCCACTCTTAAAAAGCAAACTAATAATTCTTTTTCCAAGTAAATAGAACATCTGACTTACCTACCGGGACACAGAATGGTTAGTTTTGTTGATTGAGTTTTTGACTATAAGATAGTTGCGATTGTTGCTATCAAACTTTTTGGCTTCTTCAAAAAAAGAATATAGTGTTAATAATAATAATAATCCATCAAGTCTTTTTCTCTGCACTATTTTTAAAATGTTTTTTTCTTTAAATTTCAGATTGATACAGTTTTTCAAATAAAAAAAGAGACATAAATGTATCAGCGGCTGGTTAATGTGAAATTAAATTAAATTAGTTCCGCGTTGTGTCTCCAAGGTTGCCCAGATGGCCATTCGAGGAGAAAAATACACCAAACGAGGCGAAAATAAATTGCCTTCTGTGGCGGGAAAGTTTCAAAAAGGTTTCAAACAATAACCCACGACGAGAAACGTTATACTTTTTTGGGGTTGGGGACCCGCTAGAGCTAGTCAAACAGGCTTTTTGATTTGGTTTTGTTTTTCCCGCGCTGTGTGGTTTTGAAGGCAGATGGCCTCGCCCTTCAATTTTTTTTTTTCAAATTCAATTTTCCCAGAAATAGCTGTTTAATTTTTTGCGGTTATTGTGATTCACAGAAGTGGAATAGGGACATGGTCTTACTCGGAGCCAGAAGGGTATAGGTCCTGGATTCTTTTAAGAGATATGCGTCTCAGGGTTTTGGAAGTACCGATTTGTCATCGAAGTTATCGAAGTTGCCATCGAAGTTATCGAAGTTGCCATCGAAAGGATTTTACGTGTTTTGTTGCTGCTATTTTTATCATTTCAGATAAGAAGCGTGAATTTTTTTTAAAAAAAGAAAGTATTTAGATTATTATTTTAATTTTAAAACCTATGAAATAGTATATAGATGCCACTTTATTAAATATTTTACGGATTTCCGGGTACAACTTATCAATTGCCGTATTTTCGAATGAGGTTAGAAATTTGAAAATTCTTTTTTTATTTTATTTTCATAAAAAAATGCAAGAAAATATTTAATTTCAAAAAAAAATTTAGGTTGAATTATCAGATGCAGAATTGTAATTGACGCTCTACCATTGCAATTTTGCCGCAACGCCTGAATACTTTCACCAATATTCGTAAAAATATCCCGATTCTTTTAAAGATAGAAATTTGAAAATGCTAATCTGTTTTCGTTTCTTAATTAGATATTTCGCTTGCTAGAATGATAAGCTTGACATAAAATAGTTTTTAAGGTGAATTAATCAAATGCCAGATATTGTTAGGTGCATATTGCAGCTGGTTATTTCAGATATTGTTAGGTGCAAAGAGATTGCAATTTGCAATATGCCGCATTGCCGGAAATACGTGATTGATATTTTATAATTCTTTTCAAAAGCTAGAAATTCGAATATTATAGTTGATTTCCTTTTAAAATTCATTTCAGTTTTCGAAACGTTGTACTGCAACTTTTTTTTAGTGTCTCAATTTCTTGGATTAGGTACCATAATATTATACATTAGTAGAAATTGAATATTATTTTGCTTTTTTATGTATCTATTTCAGATATTAATTTGGTAAAAGGTTGTAGCGTCGATTGATACACATGATAAATTATTGCAGGATTTTTAAAATTTTCGGGTCGCCAGGTCTCTGTATGTATTTTCCCTACTGTATACTTTTTAAAACACATTGTGGTGACACTACGCATACTTCTTGTGTTTGAAGTTTGTGTAAACATTTAAATGATGAAACTAAAGTTACTCCATTTCATTTACTTTTCAACAAACTAACTGACTTTGCCATTAAACTTAACAAATGTAAACATAAAACTATTTCTATCAATACTGTTTATTGACGTCACAGTCACCTTAAAAATAATTAACTTTTCAGATCAACGAATTATTTGTATTCATATATCAACTGAACAGATTAATACATATGTTTAGAAAAAGAATTTGCTTTTTGGAACATTTTACCTCTTTGAAGTGTACATTGCGAAACGTTTTCTAAAAAACCAGATAGGTACGTAATTCGAAATGTAATAGGCATGTTGGCCATGAGGAAACTGTTAATGTCGTCACGTTACGCCATACTCGATCAGTTGACAAACACAAATAATTGTGTTATATTCTCAAATGTATATGAACTTGTTTAAAAAACTAAGATGAATTATTGCTAAAATTTTGCCAAAAACTCGAAAATGTGTGTTGAGTGGTATTCTTTTATGAAATATTTTTAAAAATTTAGATATTTTTACTTTTTAATGTAACGTATGAGAATCATGCTTACTACCTAAAATTCAAATGAAAAATGCACGGAATTTCTAAATTTCTGGAGAATGGTTAAATCTTCACTTTTAACTATAATCAACAAATTTGTTACAACTTTATCAAACAAAATATGTGTTTACGTAGTGTTAAATTCAACATTTCCGTCATTGTGGTTGGTCTACCTGTTGCCATCCAACTTTCCTAGAAGTGTCTGCTGCATCGGTCAAATGCCCGTATTTCCCGTAAATACGTCAAGAATTTATTCACGGCTCTTTTTATTGACGTTTCTGACGAATTGGCTTGCGTCGTTATACTCTCTAGACGGTAGCTATGACGCCCAGTGCATTTATAGAAACTTGTTCAATACAGCAGGCGTATATGACCAGACGTGTATTAACTGTGAACAAATAGATCGCAATACCCACCTGTAGCGCGTTATTTGAAATGCACCTGGTGTGATTATGTCATTGATAGGTTTAAAATGATGCGTTTATGGAGACGTCTGATGGGACAATGCTTTCGAAGGACGCCATTAAAAAAGTTAACTTATTCAGGGAATATATTATTAAAGCAGATTTTCCTTTTCTATTAGAATTTTTCGTCTGTAGTTCAGTTATAGACATTTTTAGTAACTGTTTATTTTTTCATTGAATTAAATATGAAATGTTTAAAAGATTTTCTAATATTTAATATTTAGAATTTTTCTATATGCTTTTATAGTTTTCCTTTAAAAAAAATTTTCAGTAGTGTTATAAAGTAAAAAGTATAAGTATTGAGCCTGAATTGCCAATATTAATAGAAATACTAATACATAATAACTAGAAAATTCATTCTTTTCGTGTTAACCAATAAAAATAAGAAACGGGACTATATTAGCCGGGGTAAATATTTGTTCCCACTAAAATTTGTACACTGTTAAAAAAAATTCCTTGAATTAACGGAAAAACTACTGGCAGCAAGTTGCCGGGATTTTTCCGTTAATATCAGGATCTTCCGTTTTGGAACTTTTCCGTTATTTTCAGAATTTTTATTTAGCTGTTTCTTTGTTAATTTCATGAATTTCTGATTTGCATTTCTCTCTAAATTCAGAAAATATTTTCTAGTTAATTCCAAGACATTTTTGCTTTTTTCTTGTCAATTTTGTTTCTATATACTACTTAACCATCAATCCTTCTAAATATATCCATTTATATATATATTGTTATAAATATTACCATAGGGAAATTTAACAGGAGAAACAGGGAAATTAAACATGCATTCTGTTTGTTATATAAAACGTAAGCAAATGTCTTCATACTTAAACCTTAAATCTATTCAAAACTAATACAATCTAATCCTTTAATATTTTTAAAACCATATTTGGTATATAATCTGAATAAAAAGGAAATTGTTCACATTTTTGAAATTAAAAAATTACCACTTTTCATATATTTAAAACAATTTTAATATGGTAGAAAAATGTTAATAATTTTTCCAATTTTGATAATTTTTCTGACATATTTTTTATAATGTATATATTTGGTGTTGTTCTGTGGCTACACAAATGGTATTGTACTTTTCAGTAGCATATCCAGGGCAAAATCATGGGTAGGGGATAATGAGTCAGGTGTCTTAGGGGTTGAAGACCCCTTAATAGAGAGACTCTTTAAGACAGTAAAATTTTTAGTCAAAAACAATAAATCATAAAGTGTCTGCATTTGTACTATACATACATAAATTTGTATAGTCTCTGATAGTAAAACAACAACAACAACATGTTTTAGTACATGGGGACGAGAATTATCCCTCCCCCCCTGGATACACCACTGATACAATTTAACAAGATATGAATAACAAAAGAATTACAGAATATAATCAGGTTTTATTTTTCTTTCACAATTGAAAAAGACTGATATGGTTCTCAAATTCTCAACTAATTTAAAAATGTATGCAGGAACTACAGATTTAGTTTTCTTCTTTTTCCAAACTTTTGACCCTCTTTGGAGATTTATGATAAACAAGCACCTAAAAAAAAATATATTAATATATATAAATCCAATTTTAAATGAATAGATCTAATGTATAGAAGCAGCTGTTAATCAGGCGTAAACCAGGCAAATTCTTCTTAAGTCCTTCTAAAATTAAACAATTTGCCAATTTCAGGCTTTTTTTTTTCGAGCAAGTTTTCCATAGTATGACCGCAATAATTTAATATCAGAGTTAAAAACGCTTTTTCTTTTTTTGTGAAGAGGTGGAGGGGGCAGACAAAGAGGAATCTTACAGTACCTTTAATTAATTGATTTATCCATATATCTCAATACAGTTTTGAGAATACACTGAAAATATTTTTTTAATAGTAGAAACAAAACAGAAGTGTTCTTTAATAATGTATATCATTACTAAAAATGCAATTTTATAATAGTATTTAGTATAAAATAAAAACTTTAATGCAATTTAATAGTATTTTAGTAATAAAATACAATTTTATAATTAGTATTCTAGTAAAAGCTAATAACTATTGCTTTTGAATATCACCGACATGAAGTTATAGACGGTGAGCCGAAAATGAGATATCACTTAGCAGTTATATCTAAATAAACACTAAAATAGCGTTTTGCGGACACTTGCAATTCCTAAATTTTGAATGTGTTGGAAAGTTTGCATTTAATCGGAAATTGTATGTGCTGTCTTTTCAAAACAAAGATCATTGGCAATAGTGTATGTAACTTCTGAATCGAATCAAAATATGTGATTTGCATATATCCGTAATCACTAATTGATTCATTAAAATCAAAAAAAGTTTATTATTTTATAAAGAAAAAGTTTGCGTTATGTATACTCTTGCATAGTTCTTAAAATAAACCATGCTTATAGCGATAGCGTAACCGTGCTTTTCAATCGAGGTTAGGTTTTGAATTATCGTCGCACTAAAGCTTCAGGAGGGCTATAGCTTTTCAATCGAATTTAAACGTTATAATTTCAAGTCATTTCATTATTTTTTTAATAATGTGCACTTGTTTGTTTGTGAACTTTGTTTATTTCATATATTTGACAGCTTTTTTAAACATTTAAATCAAATTGACTTAGTTGCGCGTGTTGGTAAACAAACGAAATTATTAATTTCTGGAGTCACCTCACGGTCAATTATAGGACTATAGATATTACAGAAACAAATAAGAAAGAGACAATAACTGGATTCTATAGATAGAAAAGGAAGATAGAAAATATAAACATTAAAAAAATCTTATTGTATTAAACGAAATGAACATACCTGTATATTTATCTTTCTTGCTTGCTTCAGATGTTGTCAAAACAAAACAACAAACAAAAAACAAGGTGGCTGAGTCGGTCGGCCGATGTGTCGAGGCTAAAAGCTGTTGAGTGCGAGGTTATATGGAGAATTTACGTTCATACGGGTCTTAAGTGAAATTCTGCAATCAGAATTACGGTGTTTTTCCGTTTTCACTTGTCAAGCGTTTAAGGAAAACGGAAACAAGCTGTGTATTTCAGACAAACCGTCTGTTTGTGAAAGAAACGCAATCTTTCCGTAAATTCCCGAAAATAATCACAGAAATATGTACGTAAAATTCAGGTTTTTTTTAACAGTGTAGAGTGCCACACTTCCTACGAATTTTTATACAAATAATGGTTATTTATATACTTTCATTAAACGTCCATCACCAATTTCTTTCCTTAGCACAATTTTTTTTATTTCTAATAATCGTAAGAAAGCTGTTTTTTCCCTCAATTTTTTTGAAATACAAGTTTTTTTATTTTTTATTTTGTGCACTTACATTTTGTTTGGTTCAGATTTTGGTGCAGTGAAATATTGGGTCTCTTAAGCATCAATTTTCTTAAGCTTTGTTAGTAAACTAGATTTTTTTCACATTTTTTTCCTAAAATCTTGAGAAATTTCGGTAGATCCTTGTTTTTCGAAAAAATAAAAAATCTTGCAAATCAAGACTTGTGAAATTTCCGGCTTTTAAAATCTTAAGGACTGAAACTTTATCATCTGTTACACTCAAAATTATTAAAATGTGTTTTATCTTTTTTACACTAAGTTCTGTAAATGAGCTGGCATTGCAAAAGTGTACCAATAAACAATCAAAACTATTACTTAACAGTATTTTGATATGAAAAATTACATCCTAAGTATTGTCCGAGTTTAGTTAGCTAAATGAGCTGTCTCATTCTTGATATCGTGATCGCTTTTCATATGAGTCAGCAACTTCCCTTTCCATAATTTATTAAAATTTTGCTAAGAGTAATTCCTTCATCACGCATCATTACGATGAGTTGATATGTGGAAATAAGTGATTCAGTCTAATTAATGAACATGGGTTGCATATAAATCGCTTGACCTCTCATGAAATCTCATATCATTAACAACTAATCAATTTACACTTACAAGGTTCCGTTATTAATTAAATTCAGTTGATTTTGAGGCTTTATGTTTCATTTCAGATGTAATGCTTTTCATAAAATACTATTATATTAATTCTTAAGTACATGTGGATTAGAATTTGGTTTAAGTTAAAATATTAATTATTCAATGAAACTCAATGAAATCGAGTATGTGGTATTTTATCTTGAAATGTTCTTTTTCCCCGAAAGAATTTTGCTTTTACAAAATCGGTAAAACATTTGGACATAACTATGAGGAAAATTATTTTATAATGGGAGTATGGGACTATGAAATAAAATAACAGCTAAATATTTCATGTCGTGTGTGTATGTCAAGGAAAAAAAGAACATTTACGGGGATTTTTGACTTTCATTTTTAAGTGATTTCTTTCTCTCTCTCTTCTTCTTCTTTTTTTTTTTTTTTTTGTCTTTATCTTTTTTAAAAAAATCATGGGATACTTTTGTGATTCTTAAAAAATATGTATATATTTGGGTAAAAAAATTTAAAATGTAAGAATTTTACAGCTTTTTAAAGTGTTGTATTAATACGTAATACGTAGGGAAATTTCATTTCAACTCAACTGGTTTTCTTAAATCATGTTTTAGGAACTGTTTTCGTGGCTCCATCTATGGAATATAAGGAAAATTTACTGTTTTACGTGAAGTTTAAAAATTATCGGAAGTAAAATTATATAATATGTGGATTTCAAAATTTTAACGTAATAAATTCTTCATGTTTTTACCTAATTACAAATTATCGCATCCAATTCATATATATTCAAAAATTTAATTTTTTTTATTTACTAGAAGTACCAAGAAAAATAATAATAACACAGATTTATACTTTTATTACATTTCTAATTTTTATACTTTTTATGCTTAAATCATGTTAGCTCCAATTTAAATTTCAGTTTACGATATCTATAAAAAAGAATTCCTACAAAAGTAATTACTACTTTTCCATAGATACATTTTAAATACATAATGATTTAACTCAATTTATGTTTTTAAAAATCTTGTTTGTGGTGTTTTTCACTTACTACTGCTTCCAATTACACATTTTATGAAGACATACCCATATGATAAGCGGAAGTAGTATTGATATGATGGTTCAAGTAGCCCACTGAAGATTGAAATTTCACAATCACAAAGAATATTTTATAAAAACATTAAGAATTTATTTTACAAACGAATTCTTATAAACCTAAAAGGAATATTTCAATCAAATTTTTTTTTTGTCATTTTCCACCTTAAAAGTACACTATCTCCTCTCTTATTACCCTGATAACTAGATACCCACGGTTTTCTGTTAGTTGTTTTCTCCTCTTTACACATATATCTCTATTCACACTAACTCCACCGAAACCCAACAGATGGCACCACGCTCTACAACCCACATTTGACGGTCACTGAACCTCCCCTGTACTTATGCACGTGCTGCCCGATTCCGGAGTGTGGCAGAGAAGCCATCGCGCAGGGCGAGTTATTGCACGCTATTGCCACCCTCCCGGATATTTTCTCTGCACCCCCTTTCTAAAATCGTTCAAAATGGCCGCGGGAATTTGTGTTTGCGGGATCTGGCAACGGGGGCGTGACGGAAATTTGTGAACACATTTCACTCCCCCCCTCCCCCTTCTCTTTCTGCTCAACTTGCACCCCGGCGGTCAGGGTAAGTTTTGGGTTCCCTGTTAAATTTAGGGTTGTGGTTGGTTTAATGGTGCAATCGTGCCGGTCTCGGAGCATGTGTTTTAGTAAAGGCTTAAATATAAATGTGATGAATGTTTGTATAATTTTCAAAACTTATAATTGAAAAATATTTATATTTGTTGGGATACTAAAGTCGTTTCTGTATTTTATCATTTTTCTTTCAATTTTCTTAATTTTATTATTTGAATAATAAAATCGGTTTGAATGTAATTTACCGTAAATTTTATGCATTCCTTTTATTTCCGTATAATGAATTGTTATACAGTGTGCAATTCATTTTAATTTTTAAATTAAGAAAATTGCAAGATGAGCACAAATAGTGGAGTCAAATACTCTTGTGGTTAAATTTATCACACATCCAATGTAATTCTCCGTTTTTTCATCTTAACTGTCTTTTTGCCTCAAAATTATTTGTTTTAAATGTAACAAAAATATGTCCTTTCTTTTGAGTAAGTTATTTGGTATACCTATAGCATTATTAAAATATGAGGATAATCCAAAACGTAACTGTTATCACTTATTTTATAAAACAACCAGGGAGTAAATTCTCTTGTGGAGCTGTGCTAATTCATAGTGAAAGAATATAATAAATTCCTTGACTTAAGATTGAAAGGGGAGGAGAGCGTTTTGAAAGATTTCATTACAGAGGGAAAAAAGTTTTTATTTTTAACTCGATTTGTTTTTAAGAGGGTATGGGACACAAAATTTAAAAAAAAAATCAAAAAATTATTATTATCTTGAAAGATAACACATTTATTTTGAAATAATTTTTATGTTTAACAAAAATTTTATGTTTTCAAATTTTTTTAATTTTATTTAAAAATGTTTTTAACAAAACATATTTTTTTCAATTACAAATTATGTTACTTACCTCCACAAAAAAAATTAGTAAAATTACTTTAAAATTAAAAATTTTAGAATGTTGTGTCCCGCACCCCCTCAAAACAAATAATAATAAATAACCGATTATTTCGCACTTTGATTTTATAAATTTTATTATCTTATAAATTATTCAAATTATTATAATATTTTACACTCTAGATGTTTTTCTGACAATGTAAATGATACTATCACTCACAAAATATAGTTGGATTTCTATATTTCAGTTCCAATTCCATTTTAAAATCCGAAAAAAATTACCCAAATTTTTTTTTTAATCTTCACCCTATATTTATACTAACCCCCACCAAAACCTTAAGGGGTCATAGGAGTCTTTAAAATGTGCAAAAGAAGGTACTACAAAGCATAGTTTGATCTTTCATGTAACTTTTTAACTACTCAATATATAAGTATATTTTTTTGATATGTAATTCTACAAGATTTATTTATTATAAAACAAATTTTAAAATTTATGTAACTTGAGCCAAAACTAAAAAACTAAGTTACATAAATTTTAAAATCTATTTTATAATAAATAAATCTTGAAGAATTACATATAAAAAAATTATACTTGTATATTGAGTAGTTAAAAAGTTATATGAAAGATCAAACTATGTTTTGTAGTACCTTCTTTGCACATTTTTAGGACTCCTATGACCCCTTAATAAATGTCAAGCGTTCGCTCTCCCACACCACATAATAAATGCCCATATTTTCCTACTCGAGCGTGATCGATTCTCGCCCCCTTAAACTACCGCTAATGCGCGCTTTTCAAGTCATTAACGCGGCTTCACTCACGATTTACGATTGATTAATTCGCGACCCTTTTTAATGGCGAGTCTTGTCAATAGCACTTTAAGTGTCATTTCCGGGATACTTTTTGGGTTTTTGCGGTTGAATGGTTAGTATTTGATGGATGTGTCAGTGGGGAGATGTCTAAATATTGATGCTGGTATGTAATTATATTGATAGTTTTATGGTGTCTATGTTATATTTTCTTCTTCTTAGGAATCGATAAAGACGTTATGGTATTTTAGTTTGTTTACCTTGTATTAAACTCGATGTTTACGTTTTTTGGTTCCTTTTGCGGGATTGAGATAGCCATTTAATAAATGTTATTCTTGCTTTGAACTCATTTCAATGTTTACACAACAGGCGATTGGAAATTAGGAATCATAAGTATAAATAAACTGGAAAAATACTCTACAGATTGGGTTCTTTAACTCTTAATAAAGCAACCGAGTAGAAAACAGAAACTCCCCTACCGCAAAAGTACTTTCAAGGGCACAACTGGTCTCGAAGTATTTCAGAATTTTTTCGATAAGTTTAGATAAGTTTTTCCAATAACGAACATTTTAAAGTTGTTTGTAAATTCAATATCGACAGATAACGATGCCACGCATTAATTCTAATGATGTATTTCTCTAATCTTTGCTTTTGAATTTTCTATTTTTTTTATTAACTCATTAATTCATATTTATGTTATATAATTGTCTACGCTCTCTATTCATTTTTTTACGAATACAAAATCCACCAGATAACGATGCAACGCATGAATTGCAGAGTCTAGTTCCTATCTTATTCATAAGTACTGACGAGGGTTTCGTACGAGGTATATACTTTTAACATTTTATTTAAATTTCATTTGCTTACTTTTGTTGTTGTTTTTATTTTTTTCATTGAATTAAGTACGAGAGACTTTTTAAATATTTATTATTGAAAATTTAGTATGTGGATGGAGTAAGAAACATATATGTAATTTCAATTATTTGTATTTAGAGCATGTGATGTATGTTATTTTTCGTTGGTCAAATGAAAACCACGCAGGTGCAAATTCTAGGGATTGACGATTTTTGAAAACAAAGTGCTAAACGGTATCCAATTTCCAATATATTTTTGCACATTCTTGGTTTTGTCATTTGACCGACGATATATTATACATCAACTCAAACTAATACAGGGTGGTTATAAAATAACGATCGCTATTCGGAGTGGTCTGTAGCTTGAATGAATTATCAAAATGCATCAAAAATTGAGACACTTGCTAATCAATAAGCGGGGGAAAGAATGGAATCATAAGAAGATAGAATCCTAAAAAATAATCATAAAAGAGAAACTCATCTCTTGACAAAGGTTCTAAATTACGAGGCATAGCCAATTATGACTAATTACGGCCAACACATCCAATTACGCTTCGTAATTTAGAACCCTGGCCAAGTGACGAGTTTGTTTTTTTATGATTCCATTCTTTTCCCCCCTTCTTGATTAGTAAGTGTCTCAAATTTTTTTTTTGCATTCGGATTATGCATTAAAGCTACAGACCACTCCGAATAGCGAGCGTTATTTTATGACCACCCTGTACTTATTAATTTTGTATATCATACTTTTTTTCACACAAATACTAACGTTTTGTGTGTTTTGCAGTGGGCGGCGGCGTTCACCGCAACGGTTCCGTGAAGAGCGTGAAGAAGATCGCGCCTCCCACGGTCCCTACCCTCAGCGTGAAGGCTTCGCACTTCAAGCGGAGCGGGCCCTGCGTCTGCACCGAGGAGCTTGGTCTCACGGACTTCAACTGCCCGGACCTGCCATCGCCCGTGGACGAGTACTACACCAAGCCGCCGAGATCGCCCACCAACGGTACGCTTCAGTTCGCTGTTAAGGGGGAATGGGCGTGCAGGACCGGGGGTCTCCAAACTCAAGTGCCTCAATGTTAATCCAATGAGAAAAAATTATTATCTTTGCCACATTTCTCCGGCTGTATTGAATATTTTTACGAGCCGTTTTTTTTATGTGATAAATGTAGCTGACTTACAGGTCTCTATCTTCTCACTTTTTGAAATTAGTACGAATATTTTTTTTAATATTCAATAAATTATTTTACACAAAATATTCGAAGCAATTTCAAAAAGTGGGAAGATAGACCTGTAAGTCAGCTACATTTATCACATAAAAAAATCCGCTCGTAAAAATATTCAATACAACCGGAGAAATGTGGCAAAGAAAATAATTTTTTCCCATTGGATTAACATTGAGGCACTTGAGTTTGGAGACCCCCGGTCCTGCACGCCCATTCCCCCTTAACCCTTTCAGTCCCAGTGATGCCATTTGGAGTCATCACTTTCAATATTTTTTTTCCAAATGTTATATTCCTTATGACATCCAAACACACATCATTCGATTCTTCACACTTTGTTTTTTGACAAAATTTTACATTAATCTCAATAGAAGACGTTAGAACTACTATTTTTTTATTTAGAAAATAGCTAACAAGCGTTTCACCTTGTTTTTGAAAAGTTCACTTCAGTTATACATATTTAAAATACAATTTAAACTATTTCGGTTAAAATAATTGCTGAATTGTTTTAAATAATGTTGTCAGATACCTTAAAATATATAACTCGAAGTGTTTTTTGGTAATATGTATATTTTTATTTTGTCGTTTTCCACAAATAAAAATTTTTGGCATTATTTCAAAAAACATATAAAAAATTAAAATGATTTTTTTTCTTATGGAACTCTTATCTTTGACCTAAAATAAGCTTATTTTGTGAATATCAGATGTTTCTGTAGTGTAGTAAATTTTTGGGACTGAAAGGGTTAAAGTTACGAGATGTTTCTGAATCAGTGTTGGAAATTAGGCTCGAAAAATTAGGAGTTATTCGTGCAACCAACTAAAAACTTAGGAGCAAATGCACATTTACTGGAAGCATTTTTGTGAAAAATATTTTTAGAAAAGTACTAATTTCATATAATTTATGAGCAAACTCTTAAGTTGGCAGTCGTTCAGCACCTATAGAATCACTAGAGCTACGCAATTTCGGGAGAGCTGTCGATTTGTGTTTACGATTGTCGGAGTATCACATTTTATGTATCGTCAAGTTTTTGTTATTTTTTTAAGGATCCACATAGTACAGAGAATTTTGACGAATGAGACCTTTGAAGATTTGCTATTTTAAGATGATAATTTTCGACAATATCTTTGGAAACCTCTTTAAAAAGTTGATAGTGACATTGAAGAAAACTAGTCACGATAACTGCGATTAAATAAATCTTGAAGTCGAAATTGTAGGATTTGGTCGCATTTTACCACATGTCCTGTCCTGTGTTTTGCAACTGTAAATTTTGAACCTTGTTCTAGATGGGTTAAAATTCTGTGTTGGCGAAAGAATTTGACAACCGAAAGTTTTCCAGTTGTTTACAGAAAAACAAGCTTCTTGCGGATTCTGAAAAGACAATTAAATCTAATCTAATAAGTGGCTTCAGGGGAATTTTTTGTTGTAATTTGACATAATTTAGCATGAGCCCATGACATAATTTAGCTGCCATCCCTATTAGTCGAATACTACACAAACCCAAGATTTCGAATAGAAATTTTCCTTGTATTTACATTTATCGATTCATTAAACATATCGTCCAAAGTTTATTCCAGAATATTCTTAAAAAATATTCGACATTTAATTAAAATAAAGTAACAAAAAAGTATGAATAATTTTATACCTAACGAAGTATTAAAAAACTATTCTAATTAGTAAATGCTTTTAGCAGGAGTTATGAGCCTTACTCCACACTTTTTACTAACAGCTGACAAAGAATTTCAATCATTCCAGAGGAACATAGTTTGAGTACTAATTTTTTTCATACATAAGCTCTCCTTTGTGTCAGCTAACGACAACATTATTCATCGAACGCATAATTTAATATTCCAAAAACTACGCATTTTTCTACGTTGTATTTCGTCGACGTAAATGAGGGAAAAAATCTACCTTTGTTCTTAAAAGAAAGGACCATATTAATCTTAAAGGAACTAAGTGTTTCATTTGTCCACTGTTGAGTTACTGATATCGTGAAACGTCAATGAATCCGCATTACTTAAAGAGCTGTAATAAGTCTCTTAATGAAAAAAAGCATTAAATTAATGATAAAGCATGCCCTTAAAAATAATAGGTTAATTCATGGTTTTTGATCGATTCATGCATGTTGGTTCTAATTTTATTTAAAGTTAAATCATAAAAGTTAATAAAGAATGAATTTTTCAATTTAAGTTTTTATTTTAATTAATTAATGTACATGAGCATAAAATAAATATAAGATATCTTAGAAAAAAGCCTTAAAATGTCTTACAATTTTCGAAAAGTCTCACGACATCTTTATTTAATATAGTTTGTTTTTTGAAATTATCATTTGCTTTTATGTAGATTAATGAGGGAAAACTGGTTTTATGTAAAGAGTTCCAATTCATAGTGAATATTTAGTTTTTTATTTTAATAAATGTTTAAAAGTATAAAATAGACATGTCATGCCGTAGATAACCTTAATATGCCTTAAATTTTTCAAAAAGTCTCGAAGAAGAACCCTGCACAACATTTTTATTTGTATTTAATACAATTTATTGTTCAAGATAAACATATGCTACAATCTAGTTTAATTCGAGAAAACTGGTGTAATGTAGCGAGTTCACGTTAATTCACTTTTTCTTAACCCCTTTGAGGGATAAACAAATTTGCTAAAGTGTAAACTTGTTTTCTCTGTACGATTTCAACATTTCAATTTTAACTGATAATTTAAGAGGGACTGTCAGTCCCATATAGCTAATGCATTAGTTTTGAAATCACTTCTTCGGCAGAAGTATTGCTTTGCATTTTTGCCCTTTCCCCCCAGGTATGATGGGAATGAACATAACATCGAAATGAAACAAATTTGGAACGAAAATATTAACTGGTTATTTAATTATGTATTTTTGAAGTTTTAAAATGAAAAACATATGCAGCAGATGCCGACACTATTTCAAAACTTTATCAATTACTAATTAAATAACTTGATGTTACTTTCTTTTGAATTTTGTTTAAATCGATGTGATGATGATTCCCATCTCTGGTGAAAATGGGATAACATGGCAAAGCGATTCTTTTGCAAAACATGTGATTTTTAAACTAATGCAATAGCTCTATGGAACAGACAGTCCCTCTTAATTTCTTTAAATTCTATAAAACTTTATTTCCATAGCAGGCGATAATAAATGACACTTCCATACTTTAAAATTTAGTTATATTTTTAAAAATCACGTGTGCCAATGGAAAACCTGACATTCAGGTGACGTATTTAAACGTCTGTATCTTTGGAGGGAGAACTTTAGCCCCTTTCTGCTTTCTGACAAACCTCACTCAACTGCACAGAAAGAGCCGCACGCGAGCATATTAATCTTTTAACAAGCGCAGGAAAATGCGCGATAATTAGACGAATAATTTGAACCCCGTCCAACAATGGAGAGCGGATTAGCCGGAGAAGCAAGCGCGGGACTACAATGTTATTAAAGCTAGTCGGAAACGGTAAAGATCGGAATTAGCGAGTAATATTTTCTATGCAAATGAGATGATGGAGCTATGGAGACAATGGAATGCGGACCCTCTTTATTTAATTCTTTTTTAAGTGTTCTAATTATTTTTAAGTTTATTGAGGTAATTAAATAGTAGTTTTAGGGGTTTCTGCGTCAATTGCTCGCTAATCCACAGAATTAGCTTCGCTTTAAGATTGAACGAACTGAAATAGAAAGTTAACTATCTTTGCTTTTAACGAAACGCTTCGCTATGTTTAGTCTGTCTCGTGTATTGTGTTGATTAGTGCAATTAGTAAGTAAAGGTTAAATCAATTTTAGTATCATATTGCTGCAGTAGAGTTGCGCAAAAATTCGAAAATTAATTTGTCTTATCCGAAAGTAACTAATTGTTCGGGTCTTATATTTTTTTGGCTTACTGACAGCACTGGTAATTCGTCAGTTATTATAAATATTGCTTGTATAATCTCTTAGTTGAAAATTACACATTTACCTACATATTTATATTAATTACCAATATGCTTATCTTATCAAATGGAAAGCAAGAACTAGTAGTCTTGTCGTTTAAAGAGTAGAATTCTATAGTTGTAAACCCCAAATTTTAAACATAAATTACAATAAAATACATGCTACTATATAAAATTAGTATACAAGTAATCAAAATAAGATCGCCAAATATGACAAACCAATTTCCTTAGCTCAACATTTCAATAGAGAGAAATCCCTTAGTAGTTTACAATTCGCAAATCACACAAGGCACTTGAAATCCAGTAAAAAAAAAAACGCCTTTTTTATGCGGCGACAAATTCAATTCCATTCTTTCTGGACCAAACAAGAAGAGTCCTTAAGAACCAACAATCTTCGTTCCTATAGGACCCATTCTCTAAGTGGCGTAGTTAAGGGACGGCCAACGGCTCGAACACAAGTATTTTATGACGTCGCGTTTCCTTAATAAAATTACAATAAAATATATTCTACTTAACGATATAAAATTTTTATACAATTGATCAAATAAGATCGCCAACTATGGCAAAGCAATTTCCTTAGCTCGTTTTTTCAATAGAGAGAAATCCCTTGGTAGTTTACAATTCGCAAATCACACAAGGCACTTGAAAACCAGTAAAAAAAACGCCTTTTTTATGCGGTGACAAATTCAATTCCATTCTTTCTGGACCAAACAAGAAGAGTCCTTAAGAACCAACAATCTTCGTTCCTATAGGACCCATTCTCTAAGTGGCGTAGTTAAGGGACGGCCAACGGCTCGAACACACAAGTATTTTATGACGTCGCGTTTCCTGAATTCCCGGGACTCCCGGCTCATTACGGTCATGAATTTGGTGGCCATTTTCCTTTTTTTTCCCGTTTATTTTCCGGACGCATGGGTTCACTTTTATGGGACACTGTGTGGGTAATAAGTGCGGCTATGAAAGGCTCGTTACTAGCGACTTGAACGACATTGCGGCATTTAAATGGGGAGTTATTATATTCTTGTGGTGGTTTGATATATTTGTAATAGATAGTTTTTGCTCAAAATACACTCTTAAAGCAAAAGAGTGAAATCCATTCCTATAGGAGAAGTGCATTTTTGACACTGGAAAGGAGCGAGAATTAACTCAGACCTAGTTAAAATCACTCGTTTGGAGTGATCCCGTCGTAGGTTAAAGGAGTGAAATCCACTCCTATAGGGGAAGTACATTTTCGACAGTGGAATGAGTGAAAACTAACTCAGACTGAGTTAAAATCGCTCGTTTGTTTTAAGAGTGTACGTGTAAGAATTTTATAAGATTGTATCCCAGATGGGTCTTAAAATGCTTTTGAATTATAAGATACTTTAGTTGTTCCATTAAAAATCCCTTAATTATTTACAATCATAGACCTAAGAGTTACCTGAGCATAAAAGTCTGATCCTTAGCATAAAAGTCAAATAAACGTTGCGACTGATACAAATAAGCAAAACAAGCTTAATGAATTCAGCTTCATCTAGGAGTTTACTGTAAATTTTTATTGTAGCGTTAATCCAAAAAACTGTTTTCTATCCAGGTTTTCGCTGACTCTAAGCTTTGTGGAGTAATATTTCGCCACAATATCGAAGTAAACTTTTTCTTATTTTGAGCCTTTTAACGCTAACTCCATAAAGCTTGAATTGGTCGAAACCTGCATACAGTCATCGTTTTTATAGAGTAACTTTACACCAAAGTGTTACTGTGTTGTTAAGGGGCAAAGTTTGGACCTAACTTGTTTCAGTAGTTTTTAATATAAAATTTAGAAAATAGTCACAATTGTTCCACTAATACGACCCTACTAAACAAGATTTAAGCTGCTTTAGATAATTCAAAAATTAGTTGTTTTATTTCTTCACCAACCCATTTTATTTTACCGTTTGCCTGAAATGCCACTTACAATTTGATCAAACTAATGCAGCGGTATGGAAGTTTTAGTATGGTGTATGCCCGTGTCGGAAATGGAGTTACAAGACGAGAATGGATTTCTAATCAGAAAGTTGCGAGCCATTTTTTACAGAAAAATAAAAATTTTATAAAATATTATTCTTTTTTCATTCAGTGTTCCATTAAATGGTAGCAATTGATTTAAAAAGTGCGAATTGTATTATCAGGTTGTATTTTTTTTAAATTTTCATAATTCCTTTGTCGTATGCTTTAAAATATTTTTTTCATAAAAAGAGCGTACAGCCAATATTACTAAAGAAAGCGTTATCATTAGTGATTTGAGATAAAATTACATTTAGGAAAAATATTGTACTATTTTATGTACATCTTAAAAAAGTCATCATAAAATTAGTGCGTAGCATAAAAACTTTAAGGGGACACAGTACCTCAAAATTTGCAAAAATTGCGAATTTGGTTTTATTTGCTAAAATTAAAGTTTAGAACCTTCTAAATAAGTCTACCAAGTTTTAAAAGTGTATTTATATTTTTAAAAAAGTTATTCTATTTTTTATGCGGAAAGGTATGATAAAAATGCATACAAATGAAAACTTTAAATGCGTTTTTCTTTATGTTTATATTTCCTTGATGACAAGTTCTTTAAAACGCTAAGGCTTTTTAAATTACTTATAAAAATCTAAGGAATTTTGTATACAGTCTGTCAAATATGTTAATATAAAGAATTGGCATTAAAATTGTTTAAAAAAGTAATACTTTTTTTAATAAAAAAATATTAAAGTCGCGAAAATTGTCAAATATGCAAAAATAATTAGAGATTTTTTACATAAATATTTTTTATAAAACAACTACGGAAGATAAATCAAATTTGGATGCCAATTGTTATGTAAAACAGTTTAAAGTACATGAGGAAAAAAATTGGGTTAAAATATTGGTATTTATAAGAGCCTTAGCATTTTTGAAAAGTTCAAAAAAAATTAATTTTTTTTAAATAACTCAAAAAATTAAAAAAAATTTAAATTGTTTTTGTCATATATTGTTTTTAAATGTATATTGAACTGATAAAACATAAATTTTAAAGTGAATATGTCAAAATTAAACATTTTTTTAAAGTAGTACCGTGTCCCCTTAAAAAAAAAAGAGTAAGCCATTTTTTGAAACTTTCATTTTAACATTAAAAAGATATATACGAGCTAGTCTGTTCGCACATTCGCAATTTTCTTAAAAACCTTATTATGACGTCGGACGAGTATTTGGAACTCACGTGCCAAATTTGAAGTTTGTAACTACTTTCAGATCGGTTGCAGACAGGCAAAATGACAGGCACACTAATGTTTAAATGCGCTTTCTCAGAATCAGTACCTTCCAGTTCGTCTAGTGAACATAAAATCTCTATTTCGGATTTTCGACCCTATTACAATAAATCCTTAACCTCACAACCTAAAAGTAAAAATTAAACTTCATATTAGCAACGATGTTCATTCATTGTTTAATTGTTTTTATTACATTAAATTTGTAATAAATATTTTAGAAATAAAGCAAATTTCGAAAATTAGTTTTCTTAAGATTTTAAGGAGAGAGAATATACCATTCATTCTAATCAAATGTTGAAAAAGAGTTTCTTTCTTAATAACATTTATGTAAAGCAATATATTTTGCTAAACTATTAAAATAAATCTAATTTAAAGCATTACATAAAAAATTAAGAAACTTAATTAATGCTCTAGACACCATTACTCTTACATCAATTATAGAATCATCAATTAAGGAAATTTTAATTTCCTATACCAAAGTAATGGTATTTAATTAACCAAATCGCTTACGTTTTTCTCGGGATGATTGATATACATGAAAACATCTCTGTAAAATTAGTTATTCTTAGTACGAATAGGTAGCTAAGAGGCAGTTAACTTTATGTTAAATTTTTTAAAACTATATTTAAGTGAATGATGATGACAGACAAGAAACTTTATTAAATTAAGGAAGTATGTAGCTATCGAGTTCTTAATGCAATGGATTTGAAATATTTGTGTATATATTAAGTTTTTCGCATTAACTGTTTTAGAACATGACATCAAATGTATAAAGTATTGAGCCAGTTATCCAGTTGTTACCAACGAACTGTTTTTAGATTTTGGTTGGTAACCAAATATATCATTAAATATTCAGTTTTCTTAAAGTAAAATATTTGCAAATCTTGATTATGCATGCACCATGATGTATTCAAGCGTTATGATACTCAATCTCTACAAGTATTCTAAAGAGATTAATATAAAATGTTGTTTCCTCCTGCAGGAAGTGACCACATCATCCAATCTTTCTACAACTGCAGTTCACAACAACCGCATCCAATGAAGAAAATGACTCCAGGTGCCGGCTCCAACGGCCAAGTGAGTTTTGTAATGGTTGTCATATAAAGCCATCAATGTGGGTTTATATTATGAACTGATGTTTATTTGCCTCGTGTACTTCCAGATTCACTTAGCCCATGTCACTGTACATAGTCAACCTGACAGTTTGCCAAGTACACCTTCGGAGTCTGGGCATTCACCGTGTCTTTCAAAAGGTACAGAAGCACTTCTATAAAAAGTTTTTTTTTTCGTTAATTTTAAACCAGTTAAATTATGTTCTTATTACAATGGCTGTGTGAGCAGCAAACCCTTGTAATAGAAAGTACACTGTTAAAATTTTGGCGCTTGGTTTCACCGAAACTATGGTCCTAGTAGCTGCAACAGCTGTATGGCGAAAGATTCACCATATTTTCGGTATTCGGTTGAGCCATTTATCAAGATTTTGTTAACAAAGTCTGAAATTTTTTTCGATGGAATACCGAAAATATGATGAAATATTTCACCGCACAACTATTGCAGCTACTAGGAACCATTATTATAGTATAGTGAAACCAAGCACAACATTTTTTAACAGTGAAGCCCATTTTTTTAAATCTCTTTTACGTTAATATTAAATCAAATTCTTATTGCAAGGACTTTTGAATGAGCATTAAAAACCCTTGTACATACTAATGTAATAGGTGTATTCATAAAAAAAAAACTTCGCATTTGTCTCGCAAAAAACCTTTGCAAGTTTTAAGTGGAAACCCATGTATTCTCCCCCTAGGCCGAATGATGAGTGGCACCCAGGCCTCGTTGGAAGACCAAGGCATCGACATGAATAGTCCTGGTCGACACAGCCCTGGTGGCAGCAGCGGTGGGAGCAGCATATCCAGGCATTCACTGTCGAGTCTGGACAGCGGCCAGGCATCGGCACCAGGATCTGAAGGAAAGGTGAGGAACTGCTTTAATCATTCCTATTTTTAGCCTACTTTTCTTTTTTTTTTAATTCGAAGAATTAAAAAAAATGAAAAAGTAGGTATTGACATGCGGTCGATGTCCGTCCGTCTGTCTGTCTGTCCGTCTGTCCGTACCCCCCCCCCCCCTCCAAAATCAGTTCTATCTATCCGATCTTAAAAATTCTTTTTTTATTAGAAAGGTATAACCTCAGACACCCAACTTTCATACTTTTTGTCCGTCTGTCTGTGCGATAGGACGGACATAAATCTACTATTTGATGACAAATTTCCCATTGAATTAGCATTGAAATTCAATTTCGAGTCATTTAGATCGCTGAATTTAACTACAAATGTTACGGACAAGTGAGATACGTCAAAAAATTCAGCGCATCGAAATTAGAATACATTGAAAATTGCAGAAAAAAAATCGAATTCGAAGTACTTCAATTATTTAAAAAACTTCAAAATTTAATGCTCATTTAAAAAGCATAGGAAGCCATTTTTATTAGAATTAATTCACCATTGCCATAGCAACAATTGCTTGAGAAACTTTAATTCTTTTAGACAATAAATTAAAATAAATTTATTTTTGAGACATCAAACAATTTAAGATGACGTCAAATACATATTTCGCTACGAGATCTTTGTATGTTGATATAAATTGTTTTCATTCTATTTAAAAGCGAGGAATATTATATATTTATTCTTTGAAATATAAATTTTTGCAAACGATTTAAGTAATAATTATTTAATTTTCGAAATAAAATAAATGAAACTAGCCGAATTTAGCAAGTAAATGTTTATTGAAGAGTAGTTTTTTGGTTTTTGTTCTAAGAAAAATTAAATATTTATTTATAACTGCAAATAAAGCTGTGTTTAGTGAACGATGCTGTGTTAAGTAGATGCTGTGTTAAGTGAAATTTATTTTAGAATTTAAGGTGGAAAAACGGTTGTTGATGTCACTTACTGTTACGAACTTAGTTTTATCAAGATAAGAATTTTAGTAAGTATTTAAGTAACAGGAAAGTAGGCTATTTTAGTTCTTTAAGAACTTCTTGTTAATTTTGTAATAATGAAATTATGTAGGGAATAAAATGAAGTATCAAGTCTCAATTTTCTGGAGAGAAAAAAAGTTTAGAGATGCAGATATATATCTTCAATTATATTTCCATCTGTTTTAGAAAGTTTTTTTAACATTATACGGATTTTTTTCCCCATGTTGGGATATTTCATTTAATTTCATGTTAAAAAGCCAACTTTTATGACTATTATATGTCGCCTCAATTTTCAAGATTTTAAAGCTAGATATACAATTTTTATAAAAGAAAAATATAATCCTAAAAAATAAATAAAATTAAATTCTTATATATCGGTAAATGCTGAATTCCAATAAGAGAGAAGGTGAACAGTCAACTTATTGATGAACGTGAATTTGAGTTTTTCCTACTGTATATGCTAACCAACCGTGGACCCCAGTCTTTGAGATTAGGACTATGCGTTATGGAATACTTTTATTTTTAGACAAAATATTTTTTGGGGTTTTACCTTCTCTTAAGTTATCTGACAAGTATAAAGGCCCCGTAGTACAAGGGTAGTTTTGTAGTTAAGTACACTAAATAGTTTGGAGTTACATATTGTTTGTAGTAATGGGATACAAGTGAATCAGTCTAAGCTACTATCTTCTAGCGAATGGTTTATGTACAACTTCCGGCGTTAGCTAACTTATCTAAGACCTTATTAACATTGTTTTTTCTCATTATCAATGTGTAAGCACTTGTATTCCTTGTTCTATAAGCTCTTTTTATAAACACGATATTTTTGGCTAATGTAAAATTCTCGCTTGTTTACTTGCAGGTGGTAAACCGTCGTTTGTCCATCCAGAGCTACGAGGGTTCGTCTCCGCAAAGACGGTCGTACCACAGTTCGAGTTCGAGCATTGCCAGCACAGGGGACGATTTGGGGCCGGGACCCAACGTCGCTGAAATGGTCTTGCATGGGCTGCCGGTAAGTTACCCCTTTCTTAAAAAAAAGTTCATTAAGTTCATGTTGCGTGTTAAGACTGTCAGTCCTATAAAGCTAATGCATTACTTTTAGAATCACACTTTCCGCAGAAGTATTGCTTCGCCATGCTGGTCCTTTTCCCCCAGGTATGGGAATTAACATAACATCGAAATGAGCAAATTAGAAACGAAAATTTTATCCAGTTATTTAATTATAAATTTTTAAAGTTTTAAAATGCCAAAAATATCCAGCAGATGACGACACTGTTTTAAAACTTAATCAATTAATAATTAAATAACTGGATGTTATTTTCTTTTCAATTTTGTTTTTAAGTGATGTTATGAGGATTAACATACTAGGTGAAAATGGGATAATATGACAAAGCAATTCTTTTGCAACAAATGCATTTGGTCCATGGAACGGACACAGTCCCTCTTAATAATTTAGGAGGTATTTCACGAATGGAGCATCTGTTTTGGTTTTAATCCCGATTCTGTTTCGGTTGTTCGTAATCATTTTGGAATTGGTTTTCAGCAGTCGGTCCTAAACACAAGCTTTAAAAGAAAATAATGTTGTGTTTTGATAATTTAGCAGGTATTTCAGTATGGAGTATTATAATGCATATGTATTGGTTCTAGTCGAGCTTCCATACGGTTGTAAGTAATGTCTTTTAAATCGGCTTTGAGAAGTAGTCCTAAACTATAACTACCTAAGCCTTGTGTAGTAAAATCCTTCGGAAATTTTTTAAGTAAATTTAACTCTATAGTTAGATGCATTCTTCTAACGAATTTACAGTTTTGCAATCATTTTTATTTGTATTGTTGTTAATTGGTACACACTCCCAAAAAGTATTTCTATATTTGTAATATATATGTTATTTTACGCATTATTTACGATTTTTTATGGACCGCGCATGCATATTAGTCAGAAACGGAAATATTCGCAAATAATATAAATAACTTAAAAATCGCCATTAAAAATGCCGTAATTGAAGGAAGAATTTTTGTGAGTGAAAATTGTGATACTTCTAACCAATTTTTGATGGTACGAAGTGCTTATTTTCTGAATTACGTTCATGATTATTCAAAAAATAAAGATGAAGCATCATTTAAGTTATTAAAGCACTGTTTTTACTTATTTTTGCAACATTTACAGGAATTAACAATTTTTATCTTTCGTTGAAAGTTCTCAATTATAATCTATAAACGCACGATAACTAGAGAATTCCCCATTATTTCTTTCACTTTTCGGATTTTAATAAGCATAGTAATACATTTGAATTCTATGAAAATAAGAAGTGTAACGAACTTTTTTTTATTATTCGAATATCGTTTTTTCGCCTGTGTCAACAATATTGTGTGGCATACAATTGCGAAATGATATAAACGAAATATTCAAATAAACATTTTGCTTTTATTGATAGTATCGCACTGAATTATGTCTAACAATATGCACCGACTTCATATCATTTATCTTAGGGACACATAATAAATCACCACGAACATTTACAAAATACTAACCAAAGGTCACGCTTTTATTCAAAACTTCGAAACTCATTTGCAATTACACCAATGCTCCAATTCTCATCAATTTTCATTTCCGTCCCGCATTTTGTACTCGGGGTGGCAAGGGGAGAAAAGAAATTTTAACGATCCATCATTTCTTATTGAAAAAAGAGGGGAAGGCGTAAAAAATCCTTCAGGATTAAAATCGGACAGTATCTATCCAAAAAAGAGCCAAGTGACAGTTTTCGGTATCAATGTTACTTTGTACATTGCCCAACAAGCATAGTGGGCAGCACATATGGGTTGTTTGTCTTTTGTCAATAAAGTATTATAGTCCCTGAACTTTAAAATGAACAATGTAAGAGTGACCATGATTTTTTGTGTAATTATTTTCTTTGAAATAAAATGTTTAATGAAGAACTTGCATGCTATATCAAGCAGGCATGGAATGGTCGGAAATAGGACGTTCTTGTAATGAGAGGATTTTTTTTAAGGCTGGATCCGGCCTTAGGACTAACTTTGATTTGGGCTCAAAACTATAAAAAAAAACAAAATATCGTTACGAAATTTCACTTGTATCTATAATGTTTGTACTACAGTAAAAGCAATTAAAATTCCTATATTAGTTTGGAGGTAGCTTTTATTAGCCTAGTTAGTTAGGTTTTATAACGTTTTTCAGGTGTAGGCATACTTCGTATGTGGTGTCCTTTTTGAGTGTGTATAGGGTTACTGATCTTTGCCGTAACGTTACTCTTTAAAACTAGACATAACTTGCTTCCACTTGAGTAATGTTTCTTATAAGAATTTCGTTCTTATATAAACTTAAAAAATAATTAGACTCCTTTTTAACGAGGAAGTTATTGGTTTCTTTGTATGTAAGCTCAACTTGAATAACAGTTTATTGATGTTTTACGTATGTGTGCTTAGTCCCTTTTGGATAAATTTTGGTGCGATTCTAAACCCTGCCAGCGTGTTTTTCAAATCCTTCAGATCAATCAAGCTATAAGCGCAGACAGCTAAATGAAGTGAATCCATCGTATTTTTAATACCGATTACTAATCCTTAGCGATGGAAAGTAATATCGGGAAAATTCTGCCTAATTTTTCCTGCCCCTTATCTGGAAGGAGAAAATAATGATGACTTTATGAAAGAAATGGGGTTCTTTGACGTTAAATATCATGTAGAAGAAAAACTACATCTACAGAATTTTTATTTTTGCTTGAATGTTGGCTTCTTGTTCTGAAGTGTAGTAAGAAACCACATCTACAGAAATCGGTGTTTGCAGCCTGTGTGTTTTTTTTTCTTACTCAGAAGTGTCATGTGGTAAGGAAACAACATCTACAGAAGTTCATGTATGTCGCCTGTATGTTGGTTTCTCATTCTAAAGTGTCATGTAGTAGGGAAACCACATCTACAGAAATCGGTTTTTGACGCCTGTATGTTGGTTTCTCATTCCGAAGTGTCATGTAGTAGTGAAACCACATGTAAAGAAAGCTGTTTTTGACGCGGCCTGTATGTTGGTGTTGCATTACTAAGTGTCATGCAGTAGGGAAACCACATTTAAAGAAAGCTTTTTTTAACGCCTTATGTTGGTTTCGCATTCCGGAGTACTATGTACGTTTTCTGTCACCTGAATGTCGTTTAATTGTGTCGATGCCTTTTAATTTCAACATTTACAGTAGTGAAAAAACATTTACAGAAATCTGATTTTATAAAATTATTTTGATAGTTATAAAAAAATAGTGCATGTTTATTACCTCAAGAACTAAGTGTTTATCCATTACCCCATGTTTCCCTAATTAATCGGAAAAATTAACCTTAATAATTAATAACGCGATATAAATGATGTTTATATTGGATATTATTATTGCAATAACAATGTAAAAAATAATTGAAAATAAATAACCCTATCTATGGAAATGGATATCGAAAAAGAGTATAATAATAGTCAATAAACATATAAATATATAAAAAAAAGGCATATTTTCCACTGAAGACCAGGTATCTCTTCCACAAATACCATTTATTCGTGGAGGCTTTTTATATTGAAAATAATATTTCTTGTAGTTAGGAAAAAATTATTGTACAAAAAAGTCATTATAAATATCTATTTTAGTCAATAAATAGTACACAATAAAGTAAGCAAATAATTTGTGATATATGCCTTCCACAAACCCTAGCAACAAATGATTTTATTTCCGAAAAATCAATTTATTCAGCAAACACTTATATGCATGATAACTCAATCGATTTGAATTCTACCCGAAATTCTCAGTGTCCTATTAAGTGAATGATTCATTTTCATCTCAACCGAATGATTCATTTTCTTCTATCAAGCAATTTCCTAATGGTGATTGCTTTGCGTGAGACACTGGAACTCTTCGATTTTTCGCTTCTATTCCCGACGCCGATTCGTCTTTGGTTAGACCGTTTCCTAAATACTCAGATAATATGTTATTTCCGATTGAATCTTTACTGTGTTTGTTTTATGTTTTGTCATGTAATGGTAAATGAGGTTGGTTTATACAGTGGTGGGGGAAAGTCTGAGGATAAGACAAGAAAAAAAAACTTGGACTGAAAAAATGTTGTGAATGAGTGTATTTAAGAAAAATTTTCTCCATCTTGTTAATAATATCTTTATGTATTTTGTCTTGGTCAAAAGTTTGTATTTTATTAATTTCATTTCGTTTACTTTTATTATGGATAGTTTTGTAAAATAATTAAAAACATTGTCTCTAAACTTTTTTATGACACTGTCACGATGTCCCTCAAATTCTTTTAAAAAATGCAACTGCTTAAAAGAATCAACTCAAGTACAATAAAATTTTGCTTATCTTTTATTATATTTTTTATAAGTTTATTGGAAAGAATATCCATGTGTCATTTAAATTTATTCCATTTTTGCTACATTATCTACTTAAAATTTGCTCTTTTTAATTTACTTAACTTATTGAGTAATAAGAAAGGAAATACTTGTGATCTGGTAAACATGAGGAAAAAGTCATTGCAATAGGATTATAATCTACACAAAAGGTTTTGAAATCAAGCAGCATTGCACAATGCTCCATTTCTAGAGGGGAAATATCGGTTTTTGAAACCCCCCACGTAGTTTTCCTTTCTGATATAAAACGCTAAATCTACCTTGTGATATCTCTGGAAGTTTTCCATTATTTACGTACCTATCGAATAGAAAGCCTTCGGCAATATATATTTTCGAAACAAAATATTGTGCCTGGGGGGTCGTATGAAGAAATGGAATATTTTCCCCTGAAGATACATTTCGAGATAGATTTCATCTGTTCTGAAAATTTTCGTTAAGCCTTTTCGAAAAACATTATAATAGAAATAACAAAAAAGAATGCTTTATGCGTGCTTTTGACTTTTGTGTAGATTACTTACAATTCAAAAAGCCATTGAGGGAAATAAAAGCATATAGTTGTTTAAATTTTTTAAGATATATAGCAGTATTTTATTGTTATATTTATAAAAATTAAACTTTTTACTTTGTTAAGAAAATCTTTTTTTTAGCATGTCGGAACGAGAACTACATTAAATATATTTCTATGCTGGCTTTAACTTTGAAACTATAACTAAACTAACTAGAACTTTCTTACTATCATTAAATTCGGAAACTAAAATTAAAAAAGCCTTTTAAAGTTTCATCATTCGCGATAATAAATTTTACCTAAGCATCACATAGAAAATAATGACTGCACGATCACATGAATGACAATAAACATAGTCCTTAAAACTGAATTCCTATACGCCCAAAACCATTTCCATACCTAAATCTGTTTCAATTTCTCTCTACTATATTAATTCATTTCCCAATCACACCTTCCAAAATACGATCGAAATAACTCTCTGAAATTAAGATAAAATCATTAAAAAAACACCGAAGAAACCCTGGACAACGCACACTTCGATGCAAAGAAAAAAAATAATCCCAAAGGAATAATAAATGCGTTTGTAATTTGCTCGCTTAATTGATTTTTCTTTATGTATCGCTTTACCCTATCCCCCCTTCTACCATTCTTCTTCTACAGCTGTGCAAGTGCATCAGCGTTACTATGGTAGTTGTAACTAAGATATTGACCGAGACCTTTCCCACTCCCCCACACCGCTCGGTTTTTTGCGCGAAGTGTGAAAGAATTAACTATGTGTTTTCGTTCTTGCAGTTATCTAACTTGATATCATTAGGTTAGGATTTAATTATCGTACGAGGGCTGCTGGCGACGGGCGTCGTATTTTAGAACCGCAGTCAATTGACGAGCCTACACCTGAATAGGCACCCAACGCAACCGTTAAGGGCGATATCGTACGCAGCGTTAGGACTTTGAAAGATATTTAACGTGCACTCCCTTACCTTACACGGGGTATTATTAGTCGGACATTTTTGGTTGCGAGGATCATTTATAGGTCGGCAGTTATTTTGGCGATGCCCGGACCCGAACCTGGGACCTTTCGCATGCTAGGCGAGTGTTTAACCGACTGGACTCCCCAGCCACAGCTTAATATCATTAATAAATACGAATTGAAACTTGTTAATAAGAAGAAAAAAACTACTATTAATTCCTAATCGTATAGGCTTTTTACTCATTTAATTGATATCTTATACGCTCATTAACGTAATATGTATTACTTTATTAATAAATGTGGGTTCAGATTTCAATTATGGATAGAATGAATAACATCATTAATTTATTTATGTAACTGCAAGAAAGTGGAAAGGAACCATGTGTTCCACGAACGTCAGATGTTCCTTAACAGCTCAAGGGATTTCTAAATCCTTGAAGAGTTCATATTAATAAACTTATTGTGCGTGGTTTTAGAAAA
Organism: Hylyphantes graminicola; assembly: GCA_023701765.1. NCBI lineage: Eukaryota > Metazoa > Arthropoda > Arachnida > Araneae > Linyphiidae > Hylyphantes > Hylyphantes graminicola. The sequence goes on along the minus strand of CM043117.1, from coordinate 29,354,425 downwards.
TAAAATGATTGAAGTTATGAGGAGATATAAAATAAATAGGTTGATCTTAGAGTCAATGAGAAATAATCAACTTAGGCTAACCCTTTGATTTGGCTTGAAAGAGCTATAACGGAACAGTATTTTTTAATCCTATTTTGTGTCAGAAAACTAGTTAATTATTTCGGCATTTTTTTTAAATATTTTATTTTCGTATCGATTATTTTTCACGTTCTTTGAAGCTTTCATTTCTTCGTTGACTGCGTTTCCTACAATCGGTGCTCTGTTCCACGGGACATTGATTCACCGCAATCGGGGCTCAAAAATAATTTCTTTTCATTCTACAATTCAGTTGCCTCTCAATACCTGAAACGTGTCTTTAATAATTGATTAATTTTTTATCTTTAATTATACCTGAAAAGGCTCTTTATCTCAAGCTAAACTTAAGGGGAGTCGGATGGGTGTTTGGGGCAAAAATGTCAATTTCCTGTTTTTCATTTTTGTTTAACCCTTTCAGTCCCAGTGATGCCATTTGGCATCATCACTTTCAATATTTTTTTCAAAATGTTTATGTCCCGCTATGACATCCAAACACACATCATTCGATTCTTCACACTTTGTTCTATCAGACAAAATTTTACTTTAATCTCAATAGAAGTCAGAACTACTAATTTTTTTATTTAGAAAATAGTCCACAAGCGTTTCTCCTGATTTTTTATAACTTCACTTCAGTTCCACATATTTAAAACACAATTTAAACTATTTCGGTTAAAATAATTACTAAATTTTTTTTAATAATATGGTCAGACACCTTAACATATATAACTCGAAGTGTTTTTTAGGTAATATATATTTTTTTATTTTGTTGTTTTCCACAGTTAAAGAATTTTGGCATTGTTTCAAAAACCATATAAAAATTTTAATGGATTTTTTTTCCTTATAGAATTCGTATATTTGACCTAAAATAAGCTTATTTTGTGAATATCAGATGTTTCTGTAGTGTAGTAAATTTTTGGGACTGAAAGGGTTAATATTCATATATTTAGCTTTAACTAAGGACCAAGATTATATATTTCTGTTTAGTGGTATTTTTAAATAAGCATTTTTCAGAAACTCGAAATATCAGTTCTTACCTATACTTTACTTTTCTTTTGCGTTTCCTCACATATAAGGTTGTTCAAGCTAAGAACACTTTTCTCAGAAACTATAAAAGATATCAACATCATTTGTTTTATTATTTTTTCCCCATTAATAGCTATTTGATTTAAACTCAATAATTTTAAATATCTCAGCTCAGAAAAAATTGCATAACTTTAAATAGTGTAACTTTAAGTATAATAGTAACTTTTTTGTGTTTTTTAATGTTTATTTTTACAAAAATTACTGTAAAAGTATTCCTTTTACTTCGAAGTATACCCAATTTAAATCAAAGAGCTAGATGCAAGGAACAAATTATAAAAAAAAAGTTTATAATCATATCCCATGTAGTTCCTGAGAAAAATGTTCCTAAAATTAGGAAAATTAACATTGGCGAGATAGAACCGTCCGACTCCCTTTAAATAATAAAGTTAGTTATATACGCACATATCACGGACAAATACTTTCCCAAAAGAACTGAAATATCTCTCTCTTTTTTTCTACAACCGTGAGTTGATTTGCAAAACTCAGTGTGTTCGCAACACTTCGGTGTTTTTTAGATTAAGGCGGTCGATTAGTTTTAGGTAGAGGCTTCGCCCAAAATACTTTTTTTTTGTTCTTTTAAAGAAAATAAATAGAAGCGGGATGGGGCGATTGAATAACATTTATTGGAAGTGTGGCTATCAAATCGATTACTTTGATTGGCTCATGTGAAGGTGCACTCTAATTGAAGAATAATTGAGTTGTTTTAATGTTTGTTTAGTGAATACGTTACTCGAAAATAAAAACAAATAATTGTTGTTAGCTTTATTTTGTTCACTATTGGGTCAATGTTTTTTTTTATTTATAACTTTAAAATAATATGCATAACTAAATGCTTTAATTATTTAAGGGCATAAAGATATCAATTGAAAGTAGTGTGTTTCTCCTAATATTTTTACAGCTAAAATATTACTCTGCCTCAACGCTTTAAACGTCTGATGTGAACACTTATTTTTCGAATTATTGATTATTAATATTTTTTTTAGTAATGTGATTAAATAAAATTTTAAATGATGGCAGTAAAAATATATAAGATGTGATAATCTTGAATTGTTTGAACGATGTGATATCGTAAATTACCAAAAGAGAGAGAAAAAACACATTAGTATTTTAAATTCCCCACCCCATTCGAAATGAAACGGAAACATTTATCGAAAATTCCGGAATTACCATCTGGAGCAATAATCGCATTTTCCTCCTGAAAACTCATTCCAATCACATCCCTAGGGTAAATCTCCCATTTTTTCCCTAACATCCAACTTTTCCCATTTAATGAGAAAACAATGGGAGAAGCCAAAACGGGAGATGGCTTTGAAGAATTTACTTGTATTTAGGCTATTTTTGGAGAAATATTAGTTTATTTCAGTTACTTTTTTAAATGTTTTGTCACCGACCGCTTTATTATTTAATGCAAATCACATTTAAAATTAAGGCTAACATTTGTTCGGGTAAATATTTTGATTTAGAGATAAAAAAAAAGTTAAATTGTATGGATTTTTCTAGTTAACTGCTTTTATTTTGTTACAAATATTTTTACTACATTTCAAACAGATAACTGCTACTACGAATCTAATAACATTATATTTAATTGAAGTTAGTTTTATTAAAGCAGTTTCTGAACTTTGGTGAACTCACCCTAACTTTTTATATTGGTGTTTTAAAAACTTAATGCTTTATTACTTTTCCTTTCCTTTGTTTAACGAGAATTTTCGTCCTCGAAGACAAATTATGTGTATTAATTCATCATAATTTATAATAATTTGAATACCAAAAATAATAAACCATACTCTTTCCATCATTTTTAACATGAGATGTTTTCAAAAATGTATGCAACAACCTGTATTGCTTTTTTCCTTCCTTGGTTTAGTGAAATATGGGATTTCCGTTCTTGATGATAAAATATATATTAATTTATATGCAATAAATCAAATATACTTTAATCATTTATGTTTTATAATATTTTGAATCCCAAAACAATATCAAACATAAACGACTCTCCAATTTCTATTTTCCAATACCAACCTTCATTTCCACTTAAGAGGACTCCCTTGGAATTCCACATCTTGAAAATAGTAATGTTATTCCTATGGAAAGCATTGACAAGTCAAATAACGCCACAATTTTATTAAAAGGTGACTAGTTTCTTGTATCATTGTAAAGAACGAAATTAGTAGATTTTGTAAAATTCATTTGTTTTGTGAAAATCACATATTTAGTATTTTTAATAATTTTTTGAAGCAAGTAAAAAATGGAGCATGCATTAAGATCTGACTTCAAAAAATTACTAAAAATACTAAATATGTGATTTACACAAAACAAATTAATTTTACAAAATCTAATCCATTCGTTCTTTACAATGATACAAGAAACTAGTCACCTTTTAATAAAATTGTGGCGGTAATTGACTTGCGAATGTTTTCCATAGGAATAACATTACGATTTTCAAGATGTGGAATTCCAAGGGAGTCCTCTTAACAACAAACAGATCAAAAAGACCAACCCATTCTTTTCATCCCAGATCTCCTAAGACTTGTATCCCTCCCCTTATCCTCACCAGAGGGCGCTGAATCCGGGACCTTGACCCTTCCCGCCAATCGATCCACGTGGCAAAGCGCATTTATCAAACCCCTAAATCATTATTCCGGGCTCTCTCTCTCCTTTTCTTGCTTCATCCCCAGGTTAGGAGGGTAGGAGATCGGGGGTGGAGGGGGCTGTGTAGGGGGGAGGAATACTTCCGTATGCAAACGACTGCATTTGATTTCTTTGTTTTTGTAACTCGATTGAGAGAAAAAAATATGTCGTTTGGGGTTGTTTGATTGTGTAAAGAAATGTTTTTTTTTTTTGACAGGGTAATGGGTGTTCGATTTCGTCGAAGCTATTATTTTTTTTTCTAAAATATTATTTAAAGTGGTCGTTCTTAGATTACTTATTAACTCTTATTTTTTTCCACTACTATTACCGTAAGATTAAATTGAAATTTATGCTGGCTATTATGCTATTAATTCTTTCATAAAATTTATATTATTTAATGTGTGCAAATAAATTCCTTAATTTTTATTTAATCTCTATCTCCAGCTGACTAGTTTTTAAGCATTCGTACGTACTTTAACAAGTCATGAAGTATGCTGATAATGAGCAAAAAGTATTAAAAACCATCTTTACTTTTTCTCCAATTGTCAACGATAATTAACTTTTTTTAAAATAATAAAAAATCGTATCAAAAGAAAAGAGGAATTAAATTATTATAAGCTTTATTTTCAAGGTGCTAATTCACTTTTATTCGTTTTGCAATTAACTTTATTAAAAGCTTTAGGAAAAAGTCGAATTATACTGAATCAATGTAGTATTACAAAAAAATTAAAAGCGGAACTATAAGATATGTGATAAGAAAAAAATATTACGTAAAATATTAATGATCCTCAACGCAAAAAGAGCGAAGCAATCTGAATTCATGGTTTTAATTATAATTTTAATGGTCAAAGAATAAATGTTTTTATGTCTTTTCGAAAATGTAACATTTTTAAAGTTTATTTATTGAATGTGTTTCTTGACATTTTATATGTAGTGCTATTTTTTTTCATAAAGTAATTATGTTCGTTTGGGGAATAAGACTTTTAATGTGTTAGTATAAAATAAAATTTAAAACAAATTATGTGTGATCCCAATATAACCTCATCTGAGCTTATGTGAACAAAAAAAAATGTACATTCGCAGGGTTTTTAAGAGACATTTTAAGATACTAATTGAAAATTTAATTTGAAAATTAGCTTGTGTTAGAGTTACAAAAGTATAGTGTTATCAATTTATAGGTATAAATAATTATATTTTATAATTTTAAAAAAAAGTAGGTAAATATTGACTGCAACATATTAATTACAATTTATTACTAATTACAACTGCCCAGTTTGAAAAAAATCAAACAGCAATCAAGCATTTCAAAAACACTTAATGGCTGTCAACCGATCCATTTTGTGACGATCCATTAAAGACAAATTAATATCTTCCTTGCCAACTAAAAAAATCCTATTAATGTTTTTAAAATTCGTATTTCGTGTAAGTTAATTTGTTTATTTTGATAAAATGCCTTAAGGTTATTTTCGATTTAAAAAAAAAAAGTATTGCCAACCGTCGTTAAAGAGCTAATACGAGTGTCTCTTCGCTACAAAGGATACACATGCGTGAACCTTCGTAAAGTTCAATTCACAACTTCATTTATATCATATTTCCTAATAATATATGTGGGGGATTACGTTCAGGAAGAAAGTTAAACTTTTTATTCACCGAATTAAGATTTAATTTTAATTATCTGTTGTTGCTTATTTTAAAACTGCCTGTGCAATTAATAATAATATATTACTGTAAGAAAAGTTGGAACATAAAGTGCACTTTATGATGAATTTATTTTCATTTTTCCTCCTTTCTAATACATAACAACTAAATTGCCCTGACCAAACCAAAATTTTGTTGAATGACTATGATTCGCCATTTTAATATTTAACGTTTTAAAATTGAATGCTGCATTAAAATTAATAAAATCCCCACTACCATTTATTTTCCCTTAAACGAGCAATGAAAAGTAAAAAAAACTGTCTTTTAAACGGGGTTTAAGTACCGTCAGGGCAAAATGAATTGGCGCAGGTTGAATTGGCACGCAAATGAATTGGCGCACCTTTTATAGACTTTGATGGGCTAAAATCCGTGCATTTCAATCAAAAAGTTCCACCTTGCCACCATTTTCTCCAAATGAACTAATAATATCTGTTGTTTAACCCCTTATGCATTGAATTAGGATTTAATTTTAATCATTTACCGTCGCCTATTAGGTAACTAATTAAAAAAAATTAGAATTTTCTTTACCTTTGTAGACTTCATGCTATATAACCGTACAATTCACAATCAAAAACTCCACCCTGCCACCATTTTCTCCAAATGAATAATCAAAAGTAAAACAGACGTCTTTTAAGTAATTAGGTACTATAAGTACTATTAGATAAAGGGTTCAATAAATATCACTAAAAACATAAAAGGTAAAATATATGCTTCACATCCCCAGTAGAATTACTTTATTTGATTAAATCCTTTATAACGTAGCGTGACCCACCAACTCTACTATCAACCCTTGTAGCATTATTCTCAGGTTGCGTGCGTGCTTTGAATCATTACAAGCATGTTATAGGCCTGTTCCCTCTATTTAACTTTTTTTATTTAAAAAATGTGTACCATCCCGAGGCAGGTCTTTCGCGTGATAAGGGATTGGGGGGACAGATGCTAGTTTGATGCTGAGGAGCAACACTAGTATGAGTCTATGGAAATTATGGGAAAATTATTTAAGAGTGATGTTATATCGAACAATTGACATAATGCAGGGAAGGTTTGTTTCGCAAACATCAAAACATGGGAGAAAAAACTCAACAACCAACACTTTCAAAAATTATACATATTGATTTCACAAAATCGGATATTTTTGTCGAGTAGATTCATTTGAGAACTTAACTATTCTGTTTTATTTTGATACATAATTACCGTTATGATATCAATTTTAGAAATATGTATGTAAATATATTCAAGTGAAACTATAATTCTAAACTTTTAGTAATGTTGATTTATTTCAATTTTAATAATGAACCACAGACTTTTCAAAGCAGTTGTGAGCATATGTAATATTATAATTTTTGGTTTATAATTTGATTTTTTTCTGCATTACACAAGACCAATTTAGTATAATGTTAAATAACAAACTTTGTTTATTAAAATCAAAATATAATTCTTTCATTAAAATTGACATGATTGAGTTATACTATTAATTTTTTCTCACCTATAATTTTACTTTTCTACTATTAAGCAAAGTTCTATGTTTAATTTTTTTCACTTGGAAAAAATAGCAATGATGATGCTCTGTCTGAAAAATGAAAAGCGACTTTTTCTTCCAGCTATTGATAAAAATAATGTCTTACATTAATGTTAAAGTTGAATAAAAACATTGCAACCAATCAGTTACATCGCTTGGTGATAAAATTTCAGAGAAAAATAAAAATAAATTAAATTCGATATTAATGCATGTATTTAGGTACCTTATACTATTTTGGCTCCGATTTATAAAATAGGTAAGTCAGTTTTCATACCTGAACAAAAATTTCCTCCAATCCTCTCTCTTTCTTCCCACCTCTTTTGTAGTTGTAAACTCAGAGGCGGAATATTTTGCGGCTGCTTTGCATAATGAATAGAAGCTGGTTAAAATCAGCGGGACGTTATGAATGTGCAGAAATGAATAGGGCCTTTCAGTGGTCTTAGGGCTGTGGTTGGGGAAGCGCAGGTTTTAATTAATTATGTATGTGGTTTTTGCGGTGTTGAATGCTTAGGGAAGTAAAGATGAGAAAAGTTTTGCAATTTTTTTATCGAAAAAGTTTTTGAATGGGCTACGAGAAATCGGTTAGCACCTTTTATGTAAAAGATCATGCTGATTTTTAAATTTTCAATTGAAAGTCTTGTAGTGTTATACACCTCTAGTTTTTTACACAAAGTAGTTGATTTTTCAGTCGTTGGATTCCTTTTCATATCAATTTTTCTTTAAAGAGTTAGTTTTATTGAAATAAAATTCGTATTCATATATTTACTTGGTAGAAAAAGTTCTATGCCTTAGTTTGAAATGTATGATATCAGCCCTTTGTCTACCTTGGCAAAGATCTGCAAAATTGTTTCTACGAAAATGATGACGAAATTGTAAAATTTGCTTAGCATCAAAAGTTAGTGCGGTTTCCACTGACTAAAAAATCTGAGTTACTCTCAAAATATGAAATTGTTGAAATTTTTTAAAAGGGGATATGTTATTTACCAAAAAAAGTAAAATTTTGCATCAATTCAAAAGCGTAATTTTGGACCGATGTAAATTTATTTTTTAAAAAAAGTTATTGTTTTTGATTGATTATTATTTACTAGCAAAACTTCTAAGTGATCAACTGTTACGGTTAATACGAAAGTGCCGATTGTATGAAGACAGAGCCTTTTTTATCTTTGTAATGCATATTTTTCACATTGACCGTGATATATTTATTGTTTGTTTTTAAATTTAAACAGTTCTCCCAACCAATTTTCAACAAACGTTAGATAAATTTACAAACACACACACACATAGTTATTAAGTTACTTTTGTAAAAACTAGTGTATTAGTTAAAAGTTGTTTGCCCATCCTTGCTTATTAAAAAAAACTTAATAGAGAAATTCGAAGCAACTCTACAAGGCTATTTTTTTTATATATCTTTTCATGTCTCGAATAATCTATAGACCTATATCATTTTTTCGAAAGCGCTTGTCAGCTTATAAATAATCTACGCGATATAGATTATGTGGCCGAAATGTCCATATTTCTTCCCGCGAAATCTAAGGCGCAGTTTGGCGTGATAGCTTCAACTTCTATCGATCATTCCTTACGCTTGCTTCTAACATTGGCGAATGCTAGAAATCGATTCTCAAAATGTTTTTGGCGAAATTTTCTATCAATGAGTCGTTTTTTGTAGTATTTTTACGACGATCCTAACCATAATTCTATTCTATTTAACTAGAAACCTAAAAATAAATCATTTGATGTTTATCTATCATGAAACCAAAATGACAGGAAGTAATCTGGGTAGTTAAACCAGTGAGAGAACGGTCGCTTACGAGCGGTACAGAAAGTCTATATTTGGCTATTTATCGCCAAAAGAGCAGCCACGATACAAGTTAATGGTGATATGTTCTCCATAAGAAAAAGTTCGATCACTGATGGGGATAAGTTTTTTTTCCTTTGGAGCGATTGTTATTTTTTTCCCAATGCCAAAAAAGAAATGGCGAGCATCGATTAGTTAGGAGAATATAAGTGAATATTTATTGTTCGACTTTAATTGTTTTCTTTGTATGGTTCCATGAAGAAGAATAAACTTATTGAATATCTCAAATGATATAAATATATATCAAGATATATTATCTTTTTTAAAGAAAAATGTAAATTTTTTATTACTGTAATTAACCCGAAATGGTTATTAACAATAGTATCTTTGAAAATAAATTGTTTGTTTCCTATGCAAGTTTAGAAATATGAAATTTGGAAGAATAACTAGCTACTAGTGCATGATGTTGATGAAGGAAATTTTTTTTTAATATGTATTAAAACGTAATAAAAAAAATGTGCTGTTTCTTAACAAAACTAAAACTTTTTCATCTTCTAAATAGCACAATAGTGCAGGCTAACTAGCCTGTTAAGTCTCTTTTTTATAGTTTTAATTAATTTAAAATTACTATTATTTTGCGATAATATTTGTATATTTATTTTCTATTATACTACTTGTGTTTTCTCACCCGACAATTAAAGTTGCACATCCTACCTATTCCTAAAATTTCTTATCATTAAACTTACAGTTTCATTAATTGTTATATATTAACTATAGAAAAGTTTAAACACTTTTTTTTATGAAGAGCATAATGTTGTTCAATTAATTTTATTACAATCGATATTATTGATACACATTTTTATCTATTCATTACTTGCTGATTCACTTTTAAATGTCTTTTTTACCCTTTTTCATTTACCAATTTAGTAAATTACATTTTTCTAAACATGGATCACAACAAATATAACTTTTAAAACTTATTTACTTACTGTTTTACCACCAATACTCTTTGCCTTTTTACACTTTTCTTCCTAATTACACTTTTTCATTTATTAATTAAATTTATCTAAACTTCCACCTATCCATTCTCAATATGCATCACAACAAAAATAACTTCTTTACTTACTGTTTTTCCACCAAAATACTTCTTTTTCTCGTTTCCATTCCAGTATTAAAATAAATCGTCGTATTCGCCTCTCACTTCTATCTGACTACATTACTTCAATATAGTTAATTACATTTTTCTAAACACGGATAACAACAAATATAACTTTTAAAACTTATTTACTTACTGTTTTACCAACAATACTCCTTGCCTTTTTACACTTTTCTTCCTAATTACACTATTTCACATTTATAAGTTAAATTAATTCAATTTATCTAAACTTCCACCTATCCATTCTCAATATGCATCACAACAAAAATAACTTCTTTACTTACAGTTTTTCCACCAATACTTCTTTTTCTCGTTTCCATTCCAGTATTAAAATAAATCGTCGTATTCGCCTCTCACTTTCTATCTGTCTACATTACTTCAATCTATTCCGCTCTCTGGAGACAAGTCTGAATGATGACGTTGGCTTGTGTGCTTCTGTATATCTGTATTTGCTTGCATCTATGTTTATTCGTTCAAAACTATTTTTCTTGTATCCAAACATGGGGAATAAAGTGGCTAATAATGTTTGCTGTGAGAGAAACGGGAGGGAAAAAAGGAAATACAAATGAAATATGTTTCCTTGTGGTAGTATAAAAGATTGTTTTTGTTTGTAGTCTTAATAAATTATTCTGTATAGCTATAAATGCTTAAACAGTTGTTATAATTTAAGTTATAAATACAAATAAGATCTTATTGCATTTTATAAAAATATTTTAGGTACATAAATTGAAATATTTGTAATGATATATAATTTTTTTTACAATACGTATTTTGATATTCGAATTGTATGCTATTGTTTGAGCTTTGGTCAAGAAAGGTTAAATTAAGAAATGTTCTGCTTAAATACTTTTTATGGTAAATTTTGGTTGAGACTTGTTGTAAAAATTATCACTCTTCATTTGATTGCTTGAAATGTATTATTATTCATAATATGACGCCTCCATTGCTAAGTTTATGAACTTTTTAAAACCATCTGAAGATTCGAAAGAAATCCAAGGGCATGTTTCAGATTTTGAATGGCAACAGAAATGTTGAATAAAAATAAATTATTTCTGCATCGATTCTTTAATCAATCTCGTGGGAACAGAAAACCAAACGGAGCACTGGTCGAAGGAAATACCGGAATGAAATCTGGTAGGAATTACATCAGCTGAAACAGGACAATTAAAATATGAAATAATTATTTCAGATTCAAATTTGTGTCTTCAATAAGAAAGAAAGCCTTTTTATATGTACAAGAGAAAACTATTTTATTTCTTATTAAAACGCGAACCCTAATAATATCTGTTGTTTAATCCTTTATGGCACTGAATTAAGATTAAATTTTAATCATTTGCCGTCGCCTATTAGGTAACTATAGTTCAATTTTTTTTTACAGTTTGCTTTACCTTTGTACAGTGTATTTGTACTATATAAACGTACAATTCAATCAAAAACTCCACCTTTCCCCCATTCTCTCCAAATGACAAATTAAAAGTCAAACAGCGACCTTATAAGTACGGTCAGTAGATAAAAGGTTAAAATAATAGTTTTTTAGATGTTGTGTTTTAGTTTTAACTGTGATACTTAGCTTAATCCCAAAAATACCATGACACTTTTATATAAAAAGGATTACGTCGAAGATAAACATTCAAGTCGAAAGAAAGATAAACACAAACATGTCTCCTCAAATCCCTCTAAAAAAAACGTCCAAAATCATTCACATTTCTGAATCCGAAAAACCAAAAAATCATTCAAATCCGAAACCCTAATAACTCCCAACATCTAAGCTCCCGATCCCCTTATAACGATTTTCACAGCCGTTGGCGTCTTTCCACCCCTGTATTGGCGCTTCCCCTGCGAAACCCGGCAACCCTGTCTATTCCGGAGGAACGGACGGGCACGGAAAAGAGAAAGCATATTGGATCCTCTATTCCTCCCTTCATTTGAAAGAGGGGAATGGAAACTAATGGATGCTCGGGGACACTGTTTGCGTTGTTGAATTACGTGAGTAACAATCATGTCGACACTGTCCGCTGCCAAGAGGATAGGACCCTTGAATTCCATGGATACGTGAACACGGCAAAACGCCATCATCTGTGCCTCAGCATCATAGATTGCAACTAGTGTCTGTCTTGTGTGTTTTTGCACCTATCGATTCATGTGCTGCTAGCTTCTCATGTCTGTTGCCTCGCCTTTTTTTTATGGAGAAGAATGAGTATAATTTATATCTGTGATACGTTGTTGTGAATTATTTTTTAAAAAAGCTGGATTTGTATAAGTGACTGTCACCAATACCAAGCCTTACGTTGGATCTTCCATTTCATTACGGTCTTGTGATTGCACAATTTTTATCTGACTGTTCATTTTGGAGTATTCTAATTTTTATATTGCTTGTTAATAACTTTTACCCGAAGGGGTATGTGGTCCGTTCGAATGCAATAATTTGTTGATGAAATTTATTTATATACAAACTACTCTAATTCAAAGTAATTTTTGCTACTAAACTTTACTTTTCTTCTGTCGCTGTTAATGCTTTTTTGCACTTACGCTTCAACTGCTTTTAGCTGACCTTACGTATTAGTTTGTTCTGTACGAATAAATATACTCTTACGATATTTCTCTACATTGTGTCCAAATATATTTAAAATAATTTCATTCGTTGGAAAGCAAGCACAAATTTTCTTTTAACTTCTGTACTCTAATCAACTCTTGAAGTTAACCAATAGCCAATATTGTGAAGTTAACAATTAGCCAATAAAAGTAACAATTTATAAAAATTTAGTATTAGTAGTGAATTTAAAGTTCTTATATCTTGATGATTTGCTGAAATGATGGTAAATGATTAAAATAAGCAAAGAACAAACATATAAATAGTCAATGCTTGAAAACTTAGCTATAGTATATGCTAACGATCTTGTAGACGTTGATGTACAATACAAGCCATACTGAACGTTACTTATAAAAAGATTGCAAATTTCAAAGTATCGCGGTGGTCACGTGATCAATAAGTGTCCTTCTCTATTTGCTTCTTGACAATTTATAAAAATTTATTTACCAGGTGAAGAGAATATACGATACAATACAAGTGGAATCTAAAATAAGCGTATGAAATTTAGATTAAATCAAAAATTTGCCCATATTCAACATTGTTTCACAATATAACAAATCGAAATACATTTACTTAACTGCAATTAAAAACATGCCAAGATTTTTGAACAGCGAGGATGAATACTTAGCTATTAACTAGTTCTATACTTAGACTTTGTATCCTCTAAAAACAAAATCAATACTTAACTCTTTGTATTCAAGTTTTGGAACATTGACAAAAAATCGTTGCTACATCAAATAACATCTTTTTTTTCTCTGATGTTAAACCAAATCATCCATATCAAATAAAAACCTTGACGACCCATAAAAGTTTTTAAAGACTCTCTCCTAACCAAACCAACAACTGCGCCAGGGTCAATCCTATCCCAAACGCCAAACAAGAAAAAAAACCTTCAATGCGGTAAAGAAACTATTCAAGATTTATAGCCTTCCGAAAAAAAAAAGCTTCAGAAAAATAAAGAAACAAGCTCTGCTCAGGCTCATCTCTTGTCGTCTTGAAAGATGTAAATCAGACACCGCTGAAGAAATTCCTGAGGATGCTTCCGCGGGAGATGCGGCTATTGCTTCCTTGAATGATGTGGGTGTGACCATCGCGGAAGAGCTTTCTCGTGTTTCTTGCTACGTGTTTTCCTTATCTTGTTAATGGATGTTTCTATCGGGACTGGAGCAATGGTAATGTGGTCTGGATTGCGCCACACGTGACTTTATGTATCCGAACGGAACAGCTGGGGTCCTGAGGGACCCACCTCCGCCGACGAAGCCTGCTGTCCGACATGTAAGTGGTAATTTCTCATGGTAGTAACTCAACAAACCTTCTGTTCTTATGTACATTTAGTATGGTGTGTTGAGTTAATAAATCTTTTTACTATTTTTATTTTATATAGATGTTCTTTATTTTTATTGGGGGTTAAAAAAAGTTCCAATATTTTGAGTGGTTGCTGTCCGACGTATAAGGATATTTCTTTCATAGTATAGCAACTCAACAAACCTTCTGTTCTTATGTACATTTAGTAAGGTGTGTTGAGTTAGTAATTTTGTTACTATTTTTTTTTATCTTATATAGATGTTCTTTATTATTTTTTTTTTAAAAGTACCATTATTTTGAGTGGTCTGCTGTCCGACGTATAAGGATATTTCTTTCATAGTATAGCAACTCAACAAACCTTCTGTTCTTATGTACATTTTTAGTAAGGTGTGTTGAGTTAGTGATTTTTTTTTTACTATTTTATAGATGTTCTTAATTTTAAAATATGGTATACATATGCTCAATAAAATTCCTCAATAATTTGAGTGGTCTGCCATCCAACATGTAAGTGTATATTTCTCCTAGTAGTAACTCAACAAACCTTCTGTTATTATTTATATTTAGTATGGTGTTGAGTTAGTATTTTTTTTACTCTTTTATGCAGATGTTCTTTATTTATTTCTCTTATGGTAGTAACTCAACTAACCTTGCTTTTTTTTTTTTTTTTGTACATTTAAGGTGTGTTGAGTTAGTGATTTTTGTCTTAAATTAGAAATGTTCTTTATTTTAAAAGTCCTATATATCCAAAATAAAATTCTTCAATAATTTGAGTGGTCTGCCGTCCGTCACGTAATTGGATATTTCTCTCATAGTAGTAATTCAACAAATCTTCTGTTCTTGTGTACTGTTGGGCTGATTTCATAGCCAACATATTTATCTGCAATGTCCGAGCCCACATTCCTGGATCCTTTAATTGGGTCTCGATTCCAGGTGTGTTAGAGGGCCAAACTGCATTGTTACGGACTTTCCCCAGACGCATGAATTCCTGTCTGGCGCCACTGTGACCGTGTCCAGCATAAAAGAGTTTTGTTGGACATGACGTTATACCACAAAGGCAGTGTCAGGAAGTTTTATTACAGGGGGAACCTGGAGTTATGTCTTCAGGTGGACCTTCGGTAAACTTCAGAGGATTTTCATATCCTATGGGGTTCCCGTAATTGTTACTATCCTGACCACTGCCTAAGCTCAATTTGAAATCGAAGGTGGGAGTTTGTGTTGGGGGGATGTCCGAAATTATGTAATTGGGCAACATTTACATGGGTGGAGCTTTAGAGATTTCGTCGGCTTGTACCGCGAGATCCGAGCTCATTTACGAATAGATCCAAAATAGAATAACATCAATTTCAACTGAGGGCAGGGTGCCCGTTGGGCCCGTGCCGGACCGTCCGCGAGGTGCCCCTTGGGTATACGCGGCTGGGCCCCCATGGTCTGACTTGCCCGTCGTATAACCGGCGACTTCTAATTCACTCTGTGGACTGTGCATTTTATACTGAAAACACCAAAGTGTCTTCTGATAAGTCTGGGTGCTGTTGAGCCCCTTGACTATTGCTTCGTCTCACCCATCCCATTTTGTGTGCATCAATATAAAGTCAGTAACGGTGGTGGTGTTGTAAATTGTTATGGAAAATGTGTGGGACCTTCTGTTCCTACACCGTCGATTCTTTACATCTGTTATCTACATCTACGTAAAGGGGTGAGTTGATAGATTTATTCTCTCCAGGATTAATTGTAATTGACGATTAGGTTAGGGCCTTTTAATGCATACTGTTTTATGATATATTATTATTTGTCTAGTATGATGCCGCGCGGTAAATATGTACTACTATTTGTGTATGTCAATAAATGCTTAATTAGTTAACCTATTGTCTTCTCATTTGCTGTCCAGGGGTATTGCGGTATTTAAAATAGTTCTTAATAATTTATGATAGAGTTCTTATTATTCACGGAAGAATTAATATTATAAGTTCTAGAATGCAATGTAATTAAAGCAATGTACTATTAACCACTAATACGACTGGCCAATATTATGTATACTTATTAGCATAGAGTCATTATCAGAAGTAGTATCATTTATTCAAACCCTAAACTAAAAGCATTTTACCGGCCCAACAGTGCATATAGTAAAATGTGTTGAGTTAATGATTTTTTTACTATTTTATATCGATGTTCTTTATTTAAAAAAATACCAATGTTTAGAGTGATATAGGATGCATAATTTGTTTCATTGGGGGGGGGGGGGGGGGGGACAGGTTCTCAAACCGTTGATTTTCAAAGAATAGTTTCTCTTTTTTTTGTCTGCAAGAAACATTATGATATAATAAATGTTAAGTAATTATTTTTGTGTAAAAAAAGGTTTTTAAAGTAAGATAGATTGCCATTTAAGATTCATGTGCAATCATAGCAGATCTTTGTTTTTTTGTGTTTCTTGTGTATTTCATCACAATATACGATGAGACTAAAAAAATGTGACGTTTTCAAATAAAAAAAATACCCCGATGATGCTTTTTTGTGATGGATCTTATTTGTTAAGGGTTGAAATTAAACCAGATAAGTAAAAAAAAATATTTATTGAATGCAATTTATTTGTATTGTTTGATTGTGATTTTTATGGCTAATTTTTTTTAGTAATTTATCTTACTTACAGCATTAGTATTTAAAATTCACATCACATGTTAGCCTTTTCCCACAACTCAGAAACCCTTTGTGTAGCCTTTTTTTTATTGACACCATGCCATTTAGCAAGTATACGTAGCTTTATTTGTATTCCTCTAGATTCTCATGAGATTAGCGACCCAAACAGTCCAATTATGTTTTTTTTTAATATATATATGTGTAAATGTGAAGTACGTCGGTGAATAATAGGGGGTGTCAAAGAAATATCAATCTGTACTTTTCCACTGCTCTTTTCAACTAACGAAATAAACATATTTTAAAGCACAATACTTAAATAATGTTTCTTTTTAATTAAGAAAAGCACTTGTAGCATCCAAGTACTTAATCTTCTCTCTGCAAATTTAATTGCCCGCTTTTTTCTTCCTAAATAATTTAAATCGTACTGCACTCGGAAACTTGAGGAATCGCCCATTGAGTAAATAGCAAAAGTGTCACTTGGAGGTGGAAGGTAGTATAAAAAGCCTATTTTAATAGTAGTCTAACTTCTCTTTAAAAAATAGCTATACAAATTTTATACCAGAGTTTTACAGGTTATAAAAGTATCAGAACTCTTAGCTGCTTTTATTTGCCACCAAGGATTTTAAACCCTATTTTGTGTAAGCTCCCTCACAAGTTTTTTTAGAATAGACTAATATTAGTAATTTATAACAAATTACTCTTAAAAGCTAACATCTATTCAACCTAACTAAATATACCTTTTCCAGAGTTAGAAAAAACTACCAACTTACCTACACGTCTGATGACGCGTAGTATGTCAGGTATGGCAACTTAATTACCCTCTGAGGGATACAGACGTATAAATCCGTCACCGGATGGTTAGTTTTTTCAGCAGCACACGTAATTTTTACTAATTTAACTAAAACTGAAATTTTACTGATTTTCAATTTTAAATTATGGGAGAGACATTAATAATCATGTGCTACGAAAATACAATTTTAAAAAATTAATTTTTTAGTTGCAAGTTTAAATTTTTAACTATCAGAGTGAAAACAAGCCAAATTGTATTTCTCAGATTGTTAAATCACAGCATCATGACTTATGCATCGTAAATGTTAAGGTCCTCAGGTGTCCAAACAGTAAGTCACAATAAATACTCTCAAAAATAGCCCAAAATATCCTATCAAAGAATAGGACTTGACTGAAGGAGGGTGGGCTCAGCCGGGTTTTCCCACCACCTGATCCCCTCGATCGTTACTCCTGTCCTTTATCGACCCCAGTCCCCCTCTTACGTGACTGAACCTCCTATCCGGATATGGCCTTCCAGGGAATACGGATAGTTATAGACGGACTGCACGGTATTGTTGTACCGCGGAGAGTTTATATGGAAATGTGCAGTTACTGCTGTCAGTGTTGCGGATAAATGGGGTTTTAATCGCTAGTTGTTAAGGGGGAATGGGAGCGGGTAAACTACCTAACCGATGTGTCTCTGTCCAATTGATAAAAATATTTTTTAAGTCACATTACCCCGGCTATATTGAATATTTTTACAAGTGGTTTTTTTATGTATGATAAATGCTGCTGGCTTACACTTTTTGAAATTCGTTCAATTTTTTTTCTTAATTTTCAATAAATAATTTTACATCCAAAATATTCCCCTCTTACGTGACTACCCGGATATGACCTTCCAGGGAATCCGGATAGTTGTGGACGGACTGCACTTGTATTGTTGTACCGCGGAGAATTTATACGGAAATGTGCAGTAAAAATAATTTTTCTAAGCCGTATTACCTCGGCTATTTTGAATATTTTTAAAAACGTTTTTTTTCCTATGATAAATGTGGCTGGCTTACGGGGCTCAATTATCAGGATATGATCTTCTAGGGAATTCGCATAGTTATGGACGGACTGCACGGTAGTGTTGTACTGCGGAGAGTTTATATGGAAATGTGCAGTTACTGCTGTCAGTGTTGCAACTTTACTCTTTCTAAACCGAAGTGTCTCTGTGTTAATCCTATGGATAAAAATATTTTCCTAAGTTACATTGCCCCGGCTATATTGAATATTTTTACAAACGGCATTTTTATATGATGAATGTTACTGGCTTACAAGGCTCGATAAATCCACTTTTTGTTAATTAAATTATTTAAAAAAAAATTAAAATATTTATGTACTTATGACTGTAAAATTATTCATAGAATATTTTAAAATAAAATATTTGAATGCTAATAAGTACATAAGTAATTTAGTCCAAGTGAAAAGTTGTTTTATTTGAAAATTAGCATATTTTTTGCTTTTTTTTTACTCATTATATTAATCCATACAATTTTTTTATGAATTTTTTTTTTATTATAAAACTAATTTCGACATTTTCTTAACTTTAATATTATTATTATTGTTCAGATACGCATATTTGAATTGAAAACACAGATTTGCGTGTCTAATAATTTCAAACAAAATTTACGCATTATGCATTAAGTAAAATAAATTATATTTTAATTTGAATGAACAATGCCTGAAAATTCCTACTGCACCAACTGAAGAAAATATTAACCATATTCTTGAATTGAAAAAAAAAATTATCTACTATCTTCTTTTTGCATAAATATTCCTTTTATGCTAATAACAATATATTTTGTAGTCTGCGTCAAGGATTTTAGAAAGTAGATTGCGTTATTGTCTGAAAAAATCTTATTGATCGGTTTTTAAATGTTATACAATTTATGATGTGTAAAACCGAAATTGTATATTATCTTAAAGTTATGATGTTTGGTGTTTGCTGGTTTATCTCGGAAATTATAATTGAAATCACTTTTGCGCGAAATTGAATTTATTTTGCAGATAAGGCATGAATAATATTTATTGCGAAGGACTGTTTATTTAGATATTGCTGCATTTCCTTTTAAACCTCCACTAAGCTATAATAACTAACTTTTTAAGTTCTATTCGCTTTAATAGCTGGAAAAGTATTTAAAATAAATCATAATATAAGCACAAAAAAACAAGTTCGAGTTTCAGTATTAGATATTTATGTTAAAAATGTCAAGAGTTTCGACTCCATAAATCTTTTTAAATGTATAACATTTTTGTCTGAGTTATTTAAAATATTATTTTGTTATCTTTCATAGTAGTTAATAAAATTTATTTTTAATCTTTTTTGTATATTGTCAAACAAATATTATAATGAATACTTAACAAGTTGCAAGGAATCTCAAAGGGTTAAGGGTTAAAGCAACTTGAAAACTCCGTAAACAATTAAAAAAGGTTATTTATAGAGCGGATGGTCGGTTAAGTTCTCGAGACAGCGTACTTATATTTTGGTAGTGTTTCTGTAAAGTGGCATTCTACTTATAAATTGATAGACTCAAAGACCCATATTTGGCCGTTTTCCAAAAACACTTTCGCTAGATCCTCGAAAAAAAAAAGGCAAAGGAGAAAAAAACGCAGATATCCGAAAAGAGAAAAAACGGGATCTTGTTACTTCGATAGGAACTAAAACGCTTCCTTTCGAATTATTTTTTTAATAAAATTTTTGTTACCCCAGCCCTATCATCAATTATTTATTTTAGAATATTTTTATGTTATGTATTTCAAAGAATTTTTTGCGAAATTTAAACAAACATCAAAGAGAGCTACAAAAATTTCAAAGAAAGTTTTTTCTTTCTATTATTAAAAGATATTGTAGCTAGAACAGACTCAAAGAGAAATAAATTGTATGTGATTATTAAGTTATTGTAATAGTATTGTATTTGATTATAAATAAAAATTTAAAAATTCATTCATTTTCTCAAAGTAAAGTAATCTAAATGACTCCTTCCTTTAATCGAGTTCAGTATTTATTTTCTAAAATGTATTCAAGTATTCTAAATTAAACAGTCTCGCGTTTCGTACAGGCGATTCTGTGTAAGTGAAACTCCATCCCTAAATAAATTTAGTTTTCACCTTATCTTAAGTTTTTTTTTTTCAAGCTGCACATTATATTTGTGGAATGACCATAACAAAAAAAAAACTTTTTTTAAAGCAGAAGAACTGAGAGTCAATACCTTACCAGCTAACATCTCATTTCAAATTGGTCTAGGGCAATTTTTCCTTTCTACTTAATAAGTTGTCCAGCTTAAAATAACTTTACAATAATTCAATTTCTGGGATATGTTGCTCGGTTCTTTTCGGTATAATATGCGCACCAATTCAGAACACAACTCTGGCAAGGGGCCAACATCACAAGGCGTTGATGCTCAAATGAAAAATAATGTTCAAGCATTGCACCTATGAATTCTAACAGGGAAAAGGCAATAAAAAAATGCTGTTCCGATGTCAAAGTTGTCAAACGCCTGTTTTGTCTTAAACGTTTCAATTATTTAGCTTTCGGGTATTTTTTTTGTCACTTTTTGTCGATTTTGCCACGTTATTTTCCAATTCTCAAAGCTACTACGTGATACGATTCCTGTTCTTGTCACGGAGTCACAGCTCTGAACGCTATATATTATTCTTTGAACCATGTTTTTCTTGATGTAATAGTTAAGAGAAAAGCAATATAATTCTTATAGTTAAGGTTGAGTTGGACTTAGATGAATAGCATTTTAAAACGTCTAAAAAACTAAACAGAAAAAATTATATGTATCAAAACAAAATAATGCTTGAAAAATTCTTCAAAATAATATTAAGAGAAATTATTGATCAGCAAGCAGTTTACCGTACAGCACAAATAGTAGCGTAATGAATCTCTTTATGGAGAGTAACTAAACAGGAGGACTAAAAAGGTCTTACAAATGTTACCGCAACGCATATTATAGGAATTTTTGGTTTATCAGACCTCCATACTACGGAGTGTTTTGACTACATAAATTCTAAAATAGACTAATCTACTGCTGAAAACCTTCTCACCAAATAAACTATCTATTATTCGCATAAAGTTGTTTTTCTTACCAAGAATTTTCAAAATTTTATTTATAAACAACTCATTTACATTTTTCTTTAATTCTGTAGAGAACTAAAATAATTTGAACCAGACGTTACCCTTTTTTGGTGTGACAGTCCCGAAAACGACCAGCTTTTCTATTACTGGCCTTTATTTCAAAGTAACGAAAAACGGAGCAAATAAAAATAATATAAAGATTTTACAAAAAAAATGGTCCATTCACTTTGTTAAAAACATTAAAATAACCTTAAAATTATTATTAGTCCTTCAACTATATATTTTATTAATCAGAAAATGGTTATTATTTACTTATAATTAGTCTTGTCTTATTTAATATGTCATTGTTTGAAAATTGGGGATGAGAAAGAGGTACGAGATAAAAAATTGTTGTGTGGGAGGAGGAAATTTTCTGATTTTTGGTTTTGAAAAAATTTGTTCGCATCAAATAATAACTAATTAAACAGCTAATAATAACCAGCAAAGTTTTTTTTTTAATTAACAGCTTTAACAATTGTGTATTGCTAGAAAGCCATTAGGTAAAAACCTGCAATATTAATCTAGTGAACTCTTAGGCACACAAGCCGGAATATATATGTATCTACTCTGTACCCTGAACTCTTAGGTATTAAACCCTTTACTGATGTTTTTTTTTCTTTCTTTTTAGGATGTGGAAGTTTTGAGTAGCTGGTTGGCGACATTGCATTACGAGGAGTATATTCCGTTTTTCCTGCAGGCAGGTTACGATATGCCGACCATCACACGCATGACGCCAGAGGTAAGGCTGTTTTGGAATGAGCAATTATAATGGGACAAGATAGCTTTTCAGCTTAAGAATTTATGAACAACATATGGCAGTTTTATTTTCAAAACATTCATTTTCCAGGTTTTTTTTTTAAGCATTTAACAGGTCAACAATTAAAACCTTTTACCATTTTGTTTTAGATTTCCATGTAATATACATGTTCATAAAGGTAGTAACTTTGGAGAAGTTATTTTTATTTAATTATGCTAATTAAAATTGAGGAAAATTATAAATATGCCTTAAAAAGTGTACATAATGTATTCGTAAATAAGATAAAATGATGCAAATGTATTATTTTTTCAGGATCTTACCGCCATAGGCATCACTAAACCAAATCATCGTAGAAAATTAAAAGCAGAAATAGCAAAACTAAATATTTCTGATGGAATTCCAGAATATAAGCCAGTACGTATTTAAAGAAAATTATTTATTTTTTTAATAAACTTATCTAATATCTTTTACATTAGATTTGTATATCTATTTGTGACAAAAGTCCCTAATATTTAAAAAGTAAAATTACATGCTTTGAAATGTATTTGCAGTTTTTCCAGCATTATACATGCTTAACAAACACATTAAAAAAACACATATTTAGGCTCTTTTTTTTTGCCCCTGTGACCATGCTATGACAAGTTGTGAATCTTTCTTCTCTTGCTGAATTTTCAATCTTAAGTACCAAATACTGGAATTGAACACTGCATTTTGTAATCTTAATGTTATTTCTTGTAGGATTCTTTATTGGAATGGCTGCAACTTCTACGGTTGGAAGAGTATTTTGACACACTTTGCCAACAGAACTGTAGTACAATAGATAAAGTAACAGACTTAACTTGGGAGGATTTAGAAGATATTGGAATACAAAAATTAGGTAAGCCAACCTTCCCTATTTTAACATAGCACACATGCATATTTAGAGCATGATATATTTTATTTATAGGAAATCTTATGAATGAAAAAACACCCATCATCAATAGACATGTTCATATTGCTCATGCATTTCGTTTATAGTATATAACTTTTTTTCTTTTCTATTCAGGTCATCAGAAACGTATTTTACTTGCAATTAAAAGAATAGAAGATATCAACCACGGTCGTCGGCCAAACTTGTATCCCCAGTCAACAGTGCAAAGTCGGGCTTGCAATTCAAGTAGTGGGTCATCTACTTTTCCTCGACCCTCTACTTTAGGTGAGAACTATTGCATTCATATAGCCAATTTTTATGCTTAAAGCTTTCAGTCATGTTGAATCATTATTAAGCTACAAATAGACCATTCAGATATAAAAGTTTTAAAGTGGATGATGCATGCACACAGACTTGACAAACATCTCATTATTTTTTTTTATTAAAACAGGTGTTTGAACTATTTTTATGTAAAAATATAAAATATTCAGAAGACCATTCATAAATAACATTCAAGCATGCAATATGCTACATGCATTCAAATTTATGATACCAAATTGAAATACTTTTTAAATTGTAATATTTTAATGTAAATGAAGAAAATTTTAATGAAAGCATTCCATAAAGGTTTGAATAATTCCACAATCTATATTTTAACAAACTCACTAGAGGCATCCTAATTTATTATACCAATTTAAAATTATTTTTGAAAATCATATATTTTAATTCAAATGTAATGAGAAACAAACACTAAAACTAGTCCTCCCATAAAGGTTTGAATAATTCTACTGAAGGTGCACAACTTGCATTCTAACATAAATATAATAATTCCCAATCCATATTTTAACCCTCTAATGCATAATGTAGCCCTTTGGCAACAAGTAACATATTCCACTTTATTCTATTAAATTAGAGCTCCCTCTCGACATTTTTTTCCCATCTATTACATTCCATTTTGAAGTTTTAGTTACTTATAATACTCATAGATGACAGTAGTAAAAGTGCATTCAAAATTAAAGAGTGAGGTTATTAATTGTTGTGAAATTACGCTTTTGGAAGCATTCAAAGTATAATAATATTAGTACTAAATACAAATAAATTGTTTTGAAAAATTAATTATAGTTAAAGAGGGTTATTTTGAAATATATTTAGTTGTTTTCTTGTCATTATTATCAAAATTGGAATTTTGTAGTTAGTTTTTGTCATATGGAAATAATTTTTTAAAAAAAATTGAAATTATTTAAATTATAATGCAGTTAAATATTTTTCAGTATTTTTTGCATAATGTATGAGTATTAAAGTTACATATATATATATATATATATATATATATATATATATATATATATATATATATATATATTTTTGGGGTTAAAAAAAATCATGCATTAGATTAGAGGGTTAACAAACTCACTAACATTCCCTATTTGAATCCTTCTCCTCTAGTTAACACACAGCCCCTGCTCTACCCATGTCAAGAGATCGCCATATCGACGCATCGTCCAAAGAGTTCGCCGTCCACAGATTCCATCCCTGAAATGAAGACATTTCAGCAGTCTCCGCTGCGGGAGGACAACCTATTCCTTCAGGCAGTCCACAACTCGGCACAGAACATCGCCAGCTCTCAGCTGCAGAATGGTTTAACAAACAATGTAAGTGGAGGAATCCATAGTGAGACAGGGGTACAACGCTTGAATATGAAACTTTTTTGATTTAGATTGTAAATTTTAAGTTATGTGCTGGCATGTATATTTTTGTTCCTAAAAAGAAATGACACTCAATTAAATTGTTAGAATTGTGTGAATAAGCAGTTAAATTTTTGTAGTCCTCTTTCTGTACAATTCAGAAAATAGAATTGTCTCCCTCTTAATCTGTCTTTACTAATAGGCTCCTCTTTTTAAGCTTTCAAAATTATTTTTAATACCACCCTCTGAAAGTAAAAAGAGAGATTATTCTTCCGATTACACAAATTTTTACTTTCTGATTGCATAAATTGCTACTTTATAATACAAAATCAAGATTGAATTATTGAATTGTTACATTTTCCATGTTTCAAGAATTTTTATTTTTAATCAATGGCATTGGGCTTAACTTTTGACTTTAATTGCAGGTAGTCTCCCCAACCAGAGTACGATCATTGGAAAGTCTGCACGCAGAAAATTCTAGTGCAATGCAATATCAAAAAATCAATTCATCTATTATGCAGAATGTTAGCACTTCAAATATAAGCAGTTCTGTGCAGCATCAAAATACCACTAGCATGGCTAATAACTTGATGCAATCAAATGTTTGTAGCACAAACATGAACAATTCTATGCATCATCCGAGTGTCAATACTTCAAGCATGAACAATTACATGCAACAGAATTCTGGTAGTTTAGCAATGAGTAGTTCTATGCATCATCCAAATGGTAGTAGTTCAAGCACAACTAGTTCTTTTCAACAACAAAATGCTAGTAGTTTGAGTATGAATAATTCTTCAATGCAACAACAAAATGGGGGTAGTTTGAACACGAGTAATTCCCAAACTGTTACATCCTCAAGTATGACCAACTCTTTGCCACAAGCACCAATAAACAGTGTACCCTCCTCCCAACCTCAAGCAGAAACGGCGGCCGAACCTCCGAAAACCCAAACCAAAGACTGGCGCGTCACCGACCTAGACGGCGAATATGATTACGAATGTGAGGGAACGGCGACCCTCAACCGCCCCAAAGGCCTAGTCCGGCTACGTCCCATGGCCAAAATTACAGCCAAAACCAGGGAGGAAATAGCCGAAGCCATCATGGACATACCAGACAGCGAGTTCAAATCCCTCATCAACAATCAGAGCCGGGCGTTAGACGGCTGGTCCAGTCTGGACGGATCCCCTAGACACGGGCCGTCCACAGTGCCCCGAAGTGCCACCCTCAAACGAGCTCCACCCCCGCCTCCCCCCAAAAGAAACCCCTCCGGTAAAGCTGCCCCACCCGAGCCCAGAGAACCACCACAGGTCCCGAAGCGCAATGTCAAAAGCACGAGTGACGCTGAGGTCTCAGATTTCCCCCCTCCCCCGTCGCCATTGCCTTCTGCTGTCGAGGATAAACCGGAGGGTTCGGATTCAAAAGACGAGTTGTTTTGCAATCCTCTGTTCAGACAGAGGAGGAAGGATTCTTCAGACTCTGCTTCTGGTGGTGTGGATGCCTCGGCACTGCCTTTTGCTAACGAGACGGTCGGAACTATCAAGCAGAAATCGGCCAGGCCTTATCCTTCACTGCCCATGAATGCCACGCAATTAAGAGGTAATTATAAGGTTTGGAAAAATGTATTTTAAACAGCATATCCAGGATTTTTTTTATTATTAAATTTGAATATTACTAGATATTATTTATTTACCGATGCAGAAGTATCGTCGTTTACATTGACATATTTTTGCTGTTAAATGAAAGCATCAAAATACTTGACTCTCCCACCACACATGATTTTTTTTATTATATGAGAAGTATGTTTAGAGCTGACGAAACTAGGATTTGATTATTGAACACTAAAGAAAATTGTTTTTAAAAAATAACACTAATAAATATCGTTTAAGATGGATATGCTAATTTTTAAAACTTATTTGTAGTTTGAATAACATCCCTTCTGTTTGATATTTTCCCTCCCTCTTTTTTACTAAGCATGTGCAAAATAATTTTTCTTGTATACTTATATATATGCTCTCTACTTGTATACTTTATAATTCATATATGTATTATCAATTTTATTGTGTGTATGTTATATTTTTATATTTATTACACAGCTGTCCAGAAATCAAAAAATTCTGCATCAAAAGTAGAACATGAATATGATGTGTAAGTAATTTTTTTACCAACAAATATTGTCTATACTTTTGTCAATTGATAATGCACCAAATGTTTATGAAAACCTAAATGTTGAATGTTTTCTCTTTAGAACACCAGAAGCCATTTCCCCAGGCGATGTCATTGATGACATAGAAAACATGTTGGCAAACCTGTCAGATCAACTGGATCTAATGCTGGACGAAGAAGTTAAAAAATAAACTTGTATAGAAGTTGATGAAAAAAAAATTGTAAAATACAAATGAGTATCTATTCAGTCATTTATAATCTGGTGCTGCCTGGTGCAGTCAGTATGCAGAAAACTTTGGAGATAGAAATATTGGTTTTATTTATAAGAGAAATATGATTTCTTTAACTTTCAAGCGTAAATTAATGTAATACAAATTTTATATCAAAAAAGTATCGAGTATGAAAGAAAGAATGTCATTTAGGAATGGAAAACTAATCTAGAAAATAATTGTGTCAATTAGCATTGTGCCCTACGATTACATCATTACAATTAAAAAGTTCCTCAAAAAGTTTTGTAAATCATTTAAAATGAAAATATTTGAATTTTTTATTATTTCATGAATATATGTATATAGCTCATCAAGCTAGTGCAAACAGAACAGTTTCACTTGTGAAATTTTAACACCTAGGGAGCGCCCATTAATCATGCAATGCGATTTTACCGATTTTTTTACTTCCCTTTCGGTTGTGGGGGGGGGGGGGGGGAGAGATGGGGGATCAAATTTCTTGATTTCTTTTTTCGTAAATTTTTAAATAGCTATTTAGCTCCAACATTTTGAAGCATGATTTGGAAAGCCACTATAAATATTTTACCAAATTTAAGTTGAGAAGCATATTTTAACTGGAACATAACTTTCGTTTCTCGCAATTTGACTTTGCTTTTTTTTTTTTTTTTGGCGAAAATTTAAGTGATATTTGACGATACCCATCTATACCTACGTGAGATTTGGTGATATTCGGACTGAACCCCCAAACGCATCACATAATTTATGAATGCCCCCTTATTCCCAAAAACTCATTTTATAAATTTGTAAAACTCTACCTCAAGAAACAATTAACTATAGAGCATCCTCTTGTCTATAACAACAAAAGAAGTCAATTGCAAGTGTGCTTCTCAGAATGGTGGATAGTAAAATACTAACCTTATAGAAAATTTTCAATATTAATCTAATTTAAATTAATGAATCATACATTTATTTCATTGTAATAAGTTATCAATAATAAGGAATTTTGGAATTTTAACTTTTAAATAAAATATAATATTTAAATTATTTTATATACATAATCATTTCATATTTAGTATCATACCAGCTTTTTTATATATCATTCAACCTTGCACTTCACGGAGCCTTGTTACTATTGTGTACTTGCATTTATTATTTAGGATTTTTTGGTAAAACAAAGTTTTTATACACCTAATATATTTTCTAACAATTATTTTAGTAAAATGTGAAAATGTTTTGCATTGCTTTTATTTAATGCAACTTGTATATTTTTTACAAGCACATGACATTCAACTATCTTTGTATACACAACGAGTCTGAAATAATGGACCAAATATTAAGGGATGGCTAAACACAACAAAGCAAGTAATTGTTGACGATTAACTATGCTTCTGAAAAACAATTATGCTGTCGAAGCATGTTAAGTTGCTTGAAATCTAAAAAAACTTTAAAAAAGTTCTTAATTTTGAAACCAAGTATCTGAGCATTTGTAATTTAAGAAAAAAAAACACTATATGGCCTTTTGAAATCACTGATAACAGTACCTTGAATGGAACTATTTACTCTTTGCATGACAAATATTGTTTATGTTCGTCTTGTTTTGAGTTTTTTTTTGTTTGTTTATGTTGTCCCTTTTAAATGAGGTCCACCATTTCAGACTAGCATAGTATGACAATTATTTGAATGATTTTATTAAATTTTTCATATTTCTTTTCAAATAAATACACTAGTAAATAGTACCATTTGTGCCAAACATATAGCAAAAATATACTGTCTCAATAGTTATTGGATATAGATTGTGAATAGTTGTGTCCACATAATTTCAACTTCTAATAAACTCTCATGATAGTGTTGGTAATTTTAATATCAGAATATCGTAGGAATAACATACATTTTAATGCACAATATATTTTACGATAAGAAATTAAATATTTTATTTAAAATGTTTTCAATTTTGTTAAATCTGCTGTCTATAAAAAAGTACAGCATATTTTGAATGTTTTGTGTCCTTCAAATCTACTAGTCATTGTAGTGATTATTTTTATTATTATTAGCATAACTAAAACAAAAAAAAATTATGCAATAAATCTAATTGCCCAAATGTTACCTTTTAATTGCTAACAAAAATTATTTTAGTTTTACCTTGTTATTTGTTGTATAAAAATTTTGTAAAAATTATAAAGTGAATGATTGTGTATTATATGGGTGTATAGTTATGACTATACTGTTATTGAGTGTTTCTGTAGTTTCAAACTAAAGTATAATATTGGGAACAATAAAATATAACTGTACTATAGCTTTTAACTTTCATTCTTCTGTGACAATTATTCTAAAAACACTATCAACACACTGATGGTAAAGAAAATATATTTTAAAAGATATTTTATAAAAAGCTTCATTTTTTTCGTTTTACATTAAAATTACACAATCACATTTCCCTCAAAAATACATTATGTTCATAAATTATTAAATACTGATTTACCTATAAACTAGATTCTATTTTTTCATCTTGATTTTAGAAATTTTAGCATATCTTCTACTTTGTAAATTTTTTCTCTATATTTTCCCATTTCTTTTCCTTTATCTAGTTCAAACCTGTCTATTAACTCCCAATCTTTAAATGTAACAACCTTTACACCTAAATGGGAATAAAAAACAAGTTCAATATCTAGTTGTTTCACGAAGAAAAAAAATACAGTTTTACAAACGTGTTTTTATGCTTCACATTTTTTAAAATAAAAACTGGTACTTTTCATAAAGATAATTGTAATTCCCATTTACTACTAAAACCTTAAATCAGTTAAAACTAGTACCATAATTCATATAAAATGAAATATCTAACCGGCCTAAGAATTGGAACCAAATGAGAAGAAATAGTTAAGAATTAACAAAAATAATATTTAAACCAATACCAATGAACACATTCTATGAGTGTAAAATATTTATGCATTTTCATATAACTTTTAAAAAATTATTTTGAGGAGATATAATTACACTACACCCTTGTAAATGAAAAAAAAGTGATGAGTGGAACATTTGTTTAATCAAAGACAAGGTTACAAGAATTTCTACTATTTCATATTTTATATCTACTAAATAATTAAGGCATTTTACTAAAATATCATAATTAACTCCAAGAACTTGTTGAAAGAGATATTTACACATAACTTCAAAGACTATGCAGGCAGGGCCGGATTTCTAAATAGGCTAAGTAGGCTGTAGCCTAGAGCGGCAAATTTTTTGAGGAGGTAAATTTTACGAACAATTAAAGCGGCATTCGGCATAAAGAATAAGTATAAAGATATATTTTTAAGAACGCAAACAAATAATTTATGTTAATGTGTAAATAGTAAACGTTACATAGTACTAATATTTAGTTGTAAACATGGTAGCTGCGAGGGCAATTGCACTCTCCCCCCCCTAATTTGGAGGATGAAAGACAAATATTAGAACAATTTGAAAAATTCACCTATTATTTCGCATTCGATATATAGTGTACATTAGGGTGGTCCTTATTAACATGGCAAAAAATAAATTTACGATTTTGGAACGGGCCACCTCCTCAATTTGTTTATTCATATGAAAAAATAATTCCTGCAAAATTTTAGCAAAATCAATTAGTAATAACACGTGCCCCACGGGGCTTAAAGTTTTGAAAAACGCAAAATTTTAGGGTGTTTTTTTAATAATTACATTATAAGTCAATATCTATGCCAAATAAGAAGACATACTCAATACAAATGTTATAGATTATAAAATTTCCTACAACTTTGTAATTTACACTTTTGATCTATGAGTAACAGGTTATGAGTTATGGGGAAAAGAATGAGCGATATTTTACTAGATTGCAAATCCCCCCCCCCCCCCCCCATGGCCACACTACGCAAACGATATCCTTCAAAATGGTGCGACATAAGCAATTATTTAGATAACTTTTAACCGTTCTGTCTAAAAATCAACTAAAAAAGGGACATATTCACGTATTTAAATAAAACACATTTAAAATATGCCGTAATTTTAAGACTTTGGGCTGTCTGGGCCGTCGCGTGGGTGGGGCAGAGGGTGCAACATTAAAGTGATTATTTAGATTAACTTTTAACTGGTTATGTCTGACATTTAATTTAAAAGGGGCAGATTCAAGTATTACAAAAAAAAAAAAACTTAAAATGTACCACGATTTAAAGACTGTTGTCTGTCAGGGCCGTCATGTGGGTGAGAGAAGGGGGGGGGGGCACTTTCGCTAAGGAGTAAGTTTTTTTAATGGCAAAAGCGATACGCCATGAGTCATACATTTATCCACATATGTTTTCAACCCCTGTATAATGGTTACTGCCTCTAGTTGAAGTAATCAAAAATTTCTTACATATGGTAATGGCAGAAAAGATGTGAAACCAATGTAATTTCTAAAAAGACTTTGTTGCGTTCTAAAAAAGCTAATGCGGTTTTTTTTAATTGATAGAACAAGCAATTTCTAGCGAATTTCTGACCTTTGTTAAATGTTTCATATAAAGTTCGTGTATACGTACTAATACGTTCGTACCGAGTTATGCTCGAAAATAAATATTTATTTTTGCTACAATTAAAAACCAAGTAACTGATGCCAAATTGTTATTTCTTGGAGATTTGTTACTCATATTATTTTTAAATATGTTTAATTAAACCTGAATTCACACGAGTGTTTTGGATCTGGATAAAAATCTAATTTTAGAGGAAAACATGTATTCCTACCTGCAAAATATAACACTACAAATGAATGGTTATAAAACAGATTCGAATGACAGAGATACCACATTAAGGAAGATTTCAAGGAATTACATCTTTTATAATGTTCAATTCTGAAAATTGTCTGAAAGGAAGTTTTAAGATCCTTAAACTTAACGTAAATTTTGCAGCATAAAGAGGTGTGAAGTTAATTGAAGAATTCAACTATCAGTTTACAAAGGATGAATCCAAAAAACCATTTATTTTACAGACCATGCAAGACTGTCTTAAAAATTACGCATCACACTATTAAAAATCTGTACTAAAGCAATACAATAATGACAATATAGTAAGTTAAAAGTGCATGGAAATCGGGCATGAAAACCCCAGTTTTTATGTTCAGTACCGGAACAATTTACAAATGATTACATTCTAACTTAGTTTCTTACTTGTAGAGAAAATTAAAAAACTAGAAAACGTCAATAATACAGTATTTTCATTAAGTTTCGAAAAGAAAGGGGGGAATATTTTATACAGGAATATTAATAGTATAGGGAAATTTATAATATTTATTCTCTAAAAATATTTTTTTCTTTCAATTTATCTGGTTTTCATAAATGAATTTATTACATTTACTAAAACTAAATTCCTTTTAAAAATTCACTATTTTAGATTTTCTTTTTATTATTAATAAAATATTAAGATTAACCAATTAAAATATTAAGATAAACCAATGACCCCTTCTCCCATATTGTACATTCAAAACAGCACTGGTTAGCAACATAATTGCATTTCTAAGAATGTCATTTGCTTACTAGCTGCACAAATAGTTCAGTAAATAACCTATATTAATTTTTGAAAGTGCCCCCCCCCCCCTGCCCCACCCACGCGACGGCCCTGACAGCCAAAGGTCTTGAAATTTCGGTATATTTTAAACATGTTTTTTTTAATTAAGTACCTGCACATCAGTAACTTTTTAGTTAATTTTTAGACAGAACAGTTAAAAGTTATCTAAATAATTACTTATATCGCACCATTGTGAAGGATATCGCTTGCGTAGTGTGGCCATGGGGGGATTTACAATCTAGTAAAATGTCGCTTGTTCTTTTCCCCATAATTCATAACCTGTTACTCATAGATCAAAAGTGTAAATTACAAAGTTGTAAGAAATTTTATAATCTACAACATTTGTATTGAGTATGTTTTCTTAATTGGCATAGATATTGATTTATAATGGAATTGTTAAAAATACACCCTAAAATTTTGCGTTTTTTAAAACTTTAAGCCCCGTGGGGCACGTGTTATTACTAATTGATTTGGCTAAAATTTTGCAGGAATTATTTTTTCATATGAATAAACAATTTGAGGGGGTGGCCCGTTCAAAAATCGAAAATTTATTTTTAAGGACCACCCTAGTGTACATAGATGATTTTAATTTGTAGAAAGAAAAAAAGGAGGCAAGAGAGAGAGAGAACTATATATATGGCGGCGAATCGGTCGTAGCCTACGGGCGGCAAATCTTTAAATCCGGCCCTGTATGCAGGTAAGGCTAAAGCTTGCAAAAAAGTATTGCAAATTTTGAAAACTAACTAAATTTGGAAAGAAAATGAGTAAAATTTTGAAATAAAAACATACCTTTCTTTCTTAGTAAATTAAGCAAGTATTCCCGGTCATGAGGTAAATCTTGGCCAATTATACCGTTTTGAATATCCTCCATCAATGCTTCCCCAGTTTCCAAACTTTCATGCATAGTTGAAACTATGACACCAATAGGTCCACTTTTTACCCAACCACTACAATATAAACCTATAATATAAAAATGCTTTTACATCAAGATACAATAAACACTTAATATAAATAAATATTGAATAAGAAGGATGAAAATAAATCAGTTGTAAGATTTAAAATAAGATTTAAGGATTCAAAAGACCTTAAGACATTTTAAAAAGTAATTATTCTTTAATTTCCAAGAAATTCTATATTATTAGCAGACCTGCCAATTCCTTGGATATTTTAATTACTATCCGAATTTAAGTGTCATCTGTACCAATTACTAGATTTTCAAAGAGGGAAAAATTTAATGTTCACTAGGTGCTCTGAATCCGGAAAATTGCTATTACAGAGTATAATTCGGAGCATTAGTAGCTTGGTTGATAGAATGAACACATTAAAGAGACATTGAATATTACATTAGAGGCACAGTTGGTATGTATGCTTTTAGGTAAACTTGCCTAAACAATATTTGTTGGCTATTTTTCAATAGTAAATTTCCATTTCAGTACAATGTTCGAATTATATTATGCAATACATTTCAGTCTTAAGTTGTGCAATCACAACAAAGCTATTTATTGAAATAACAAAAGTTAGCTCAATTAAAATAATCAAAATGTCAAAAGTCTGATGGAAAAAATCATCATATTTTATTTTTAAAGGTCACTTTCATTTTTATAGTGCATTTTTTGCCTTTTACTTCAAGCATAACAAATGAAGAGATTAGTGGAAGAACGTGCTAAGCGACAAAAAGGTGAAACTGAGAAAAATTAGTTTTTAAGTTTATCGTTTGCGCTTAGATCTGTTGAAAACGGAAATTTTAAAGCGTAAAAAGTGTACTAAACTTAAAATTTATAAAAAGGGGGAACTGGTGATTTTTGAAGAAGTTAGTAAGATGTTCATTTACATAAAAATCTCAATTTTTTCGAAAATGTCACTTAGCACGTTCTTCCGTTAAGCCCTTCAAATGTTTTAGCAAGTGTTAATTAGCAATTTGATCCAAACATTTAGTTTATCAATTAACAGTAAAACAAACAAAAAATTACAGAAAATATAACCATTTATAAATGATCAAGCTTGAGAAGCAGTAAAAAGATATGGCCAAGCACATTCTGTTATATCCTTTTATTTTCTTTGTAAAGGTCATAGTTCCAATACGTTGTGAAAAGAGAGCTTAGAACATGGAAATTTGACATTTTGATTACTTTTTGAAAAACTAAGTGAAGAGTAACTTGCTTATAAAGTTGAACCCTGTTAACACGAAATTTAAGGGAGCACCAAAACATTACATGGTCAACCTCGAGAATTATTTTACATTGAAACCGAGAATAGTTAAAAATACAACATCTAAAAATTATTCTAATTTTATAATGTAATACACTAGTATACAATTAGTAAAGTTCATTTGGAGTAGTACATACTACAAAAAAGTTGGCAAAATGTTTGAGGAACATAAATTATAAACAGAAATTCAATTTAAACTGATGATTAATTGTTTTTTTTTATTACAGGAAAAGAAAAAATTAGTCACAAGGTGATTAAAACTACTTTTTGATTTCTTTTTATTTACTGAAATATAAAATCCAACCTTTTGTATCTTTTACTCTTCCTTTTGCATTTGAAATAATATGATGCTTTGTATTAAATGGCACAGACGATTCTATTGGTGCACTCTGGTAACCAACACTTCGGATAACCTGGAAAAATACAATGCATATTATTACAACATTCTCATGAAACGTTAAATAAAACCCCAAAAAAAATATTCATGCTTATTGTAGTCCAGTAAAGAGCATTCATAGTTAGCTCACTTTAAGCTAAAAGGAAAATTGAACTTAATATATTATACTTTAACTAGATTTAATGCATTTTTCACAAAAAGATCAATCAAAGATACATTGTTTAAAACCTTAAATTCTATATTAAGTTCAGTTTTAAATGTTCAGATATTTTTGGACAATTTAAAATAAACTCAGTATTCAATATATTAAACACATAGGGCAGAAAAGTAAATACTATAAAACCTTATATCATAAATACTGATTAAAAAACTCTTAAATGTACTATTTAAAAATTCTGTTTGTTTTCTAATAAATGAAAAGCATTTTTTTAAATGTAAATGTTATGATTCTACATACAATCTTGGATAAGCAGAAGTAACATACTTTAAACTTGTTAAATAAATAAAGAGTGATCTATGTTTCATCTTTAATATTGGCATTTAAGTGTTTGAACACATAATAAATTCATAGCACTTCAATGTTTTTTTTAACTTACCAAACCACAATTTATTACATCTTCTTGATCAGTTACTTCCACTCTACTATTTTTATCACATAAGTCCTTAAATTTAAAAAAAACATATTTTCATATTAATAAACATATTTTTATATTAATAGACATGTTTTTATATTAATAAACATTTTTTTATTAATAAACATATTTTTATATTAATATACATATTTTTATATCAATAAACATATTTTTATATTAATAAACATATTTTAATAATTTTAACTCTAACCACTTAATAAGAAAACAAGGAATTATAAAAGTCATACTTTAACTGTATTTATCCGGCAAACAAACTTTTCAACTTTGCCATTGGAGTCTGCAATAATTTCTTTAGGACTTCGCAAAAATTTAACGTCCATAGACCTCGGCTGTATTTCTGAATTTGATTGTGTTTTGTCATATATCTCTGTCATTAATTCTATCATTCGTTTGGGTGGTCGTGCTAAATCTGTGCATATAGAAACATGACAAAGATTGATTAGTTGAATAATTTAAATTGTCTTGCTATATTATTTTCAATAAAATAGTTCATTAACATTATCTACTCTAATACAGAAATAATAAGGTATAACAAAGACATCATAATTATTCAATAATGGGTATGAATTTTCTGTCAATAATTAATACAGACACATTATAGCAAGACTACAGAATATTGACTGCATTAAAATGTTTGAATGTCGTTTTGAATAACTGAATAGGGAAATCGTAGGTTCAAGATTTAAATAAAATAATGAAGATTTTTTAAAATTTATTTCAGCAACAGGCAGCAATCGTAGGTTCAAGATTTAAATAAAATAATGAAGATTTTTTAAAATTTATTTCAGCAATGAGGTGGTTTTTTTAAACTAAATAAAACTTCAACTAAAATTTAACAACTATTGAATAATTGGTTAAAAGTTTAACTGATTGTGGTATTCCAACAGAAAGATTGTGGAATACAACACTGAATAATGAAAACAAAATGCAAACAATAAACTAAAAAAAAAAACGCAATCAGAAGCAGTGACATTAAATATGAGTAAAGCAATTGGACTTTCCATGTGTGTACAAAACTGTTACAGCTTAAACAAACATTAAAAGTGGATTGTAATAGATTTTAAATTCATAAAAAATAATCAGTTTAATGCAAATTATCACATGCCACTATATTTTATGCATTATCCATATTTTACAAGAATATAAAACGCATGGAATATGAATTTACCTTTACAGTTGGCAGCTATTTCTTTAACAATACTGTCATGAATATTGACATTGCATCCTGTCAATTTAGTCATTTCTCTAAACTCTTTGATTGAAAAAGCTGACTGCAAGGGTCCTCTACGTCCCAATAAAACAACTTTCCTGATTTTACTCTTTTTTAAAGCTTCATATGCATATTCTGATATGTCAGTAACCTAAAATAAGCTGGTGTTATATAATAGTTATTTAAGCAACTAGTGCCAAAAATACTTTATTAAGTGAGTGGCTTTTATTTCACGAGACCGTAGGTCGAGTGAAATAATGACAGGAGCGAAATAAAGCATTATTGGAAAAGTGATTACTTACAATATTTTTTATAATAACATGTAACAAAGTATTTCTACCACTGAGTGATTTTCATGACATCATTTCGTTTCCATGGCAATATTCGAAAATGCAAAATAGTAAAAGAAAAGTTGTAAATTAATTTTTTACTGTAGTACTTATAGTTTCCATGGAGATATTAGAAAATTCAAAAGTAACGAACCAACAGAAATAAGTGAGTTTCATGACATCATTTAGTTTCCATGGAGATATTCATAACATCATTTTGTTTTTCTACCAATCAGATACTGTTGTTTACTATACCACATTAGTGTCCAATTACTACTTTCGGCACTGTCTGTGACGTAAACACGTAAAGTGTCATTTTTGCAACGATTTATGAATGAATGTGATATAAAAAAGTGAACTTTTTTGCACATTGTTATAAAATAAATATTTAATATTGGAATACATTTCACATGGTGAAAAGTCTTTAAAAGAAAAGTTCAATCAGGTTACAAGCTTAAATTGTACAAGCAAATGCTTTAAACTGAAACCATTTCGGCAATACTTATAAAGAGCCCGTTGTTAGTTTAAGATTCTGCATTTAGAATTATCTTTAACAATTGAAGAGCTCAGTGGAAGAATTTGATACAGGACAAAGGGGTGCAAAGGAGAAAATGAGCTTTACAGTTTTAGTTTGCATTTAGATCCATTAAAAACAGTACTTGCAAATTGTAAAAAGTAGACTTAACTAAAAGTTCATGAAAAAAGGTAAACTAGTTATTTTTTTAAAAAGGTAACATGTTCATTGCTGCAAAAATCTCACTTTTTTTAAATGACACACAGTATATTCTTTCACTAAGCTCTTCAATTATTAATAAGCTGTATAATATTATGTAACAGTCAGTCAAAATATGTTATTCCTTAGAGAAAAAAAAATTAACAATGAGGAAAAAACTAAATACAAAAATAAACATAAATCTCTGTGTCATGTCAGACACACACTCTAGAAATTCTCTCTAAAACATGCATACCCTGAATTACAAAAAAAAAGAAAGAAAACATTCATATAATGACACGTTATAAAATCACAATTCCTCAGCAAATCAAAATACATTTGAAAAGTTACACAAAATATTATAAAAGTTATTAAAAATACAAGAAATACTTTTTACTTTTAATTCATCCAAATTTCTGAGAAGTATTCTGGCAACATCCAGTGCTACATTTCCATGCCCAACAATAGTGGCTACATCTGTATCCAAATCGATTTGCTCATCCACAAAATCAGGATGTCCAGTATACCAACCAACGATCTTTCTGGCTGGCAATACAGTTTTTGAGTTCTAAATGCAGGTGATAAATCAAATGAAAAATTCTCATTACCAATTAAAAATGCAATACATTTTGGATTTAAAAATGTCAAAGTCTATAATGAATTCAAAAAGTTAATTATTTTATACATAGGGTGACTAGATATTTTTAACATCAATGCAGTACAGTGTAAAGAAGCATAAAGAAAGTAAATCCATGC
Organism: Hylyphantes graminicola; assembly: GCA_023701765.1. Lineage (NCBI taxonomy): Eukaryota > Metazoa > Arthropoda > Arachnida > Araneae > Linyphiidae > Hylyphantes > Hylyphantes graminicola. The sequence goes on along the minus strand of CM043117.1, from coordinate 29,315,461 downwards.
ATCTCAGATATTTTTGTGACCATTATTTTAATTTCAGACATATGTAATCAACTTGTAATAAGATGCAATTACATAAACTGTTTTAAATAAACAAAACTTTTAATAAGTTACTTAATAACCAATGGAAATTATACAACACAATTGTTCTTATCATTTATTAAACTAAACGCCTTGGCGCAACAATCCATTACTGGGCCAAGGCCTGCTGTGCCCATTTGGCTTTCGTGACCTAGGACTCTAGGGTGCAAGGCATATCTCCAGGTAAGGTGGTCAGCCTCACGTGGTACCCTCTGTGTTTAGTTCCCAAGCATCCTTGATACCCATTTTATTGACCAACTCAAGGGATGAAAGGATGGGTCAACCTTGCCCAATCCGGGATTCAATCACCGGATCTGTGGCGTGGCAATGTGAAGCAATACCACTAAGCCACTGGACATCTATCCTTCATTCTGGTTGGATTAATATAAGAGATAATTGTCTACAAAGAAAGTGTATTGCTTAAGATGGTGCCTATGAAGACATTTCAATCAGCACTTTAGATGCAGGACATTTTGTAGTACATACCAAGAAAAACAGGTCATTTTTATTTAGAAGTTTTTGGACTCTTTGAAACAGGCCAGAGAAATACTTAAAAAGTAGAAATGTACTCAGGGTTGTCACACTTTTTGGTAAAGAAAATTCAATAACTATTTTAGGACTTTTCAAGGATATATTTCCATTTTCAAGGACATTATATTCGAACATGCATCAACTAAATTTCACGATAGTTTTTTAAATTCATTTATTAAACAAATAAGAGCGCTCTAACTTTCAAATAAACTTAAATATGTGTTATAAAATAACCTTTAGTTATTAAAAATACCATCAAAATCACATGCTTTGCCTTCTTGAATTATACATAAACAATGAATCAAAAAGTGAAATAATAACTGATTCACATTGAAAGTGTTAAAGTCAAAACAATTAAGGACTTTTCAAGGTTGCTAATGTTTTTCCAGCACTTGAAAATCAAAGTTTTTTTTTCAAGCACTTTCCAAGGACTGTGGCAACCCTGTGTACTATGATGACATGCAGTACGCCTAGTCACTCTATTAATTATACTTACTTCACCCGGTATGCCAATAACTTTATCACAGCTTGCTCCATATGCCTGAAATGAAACTTTAAGTAACTACTACTAGACTTATACCAAAAACAGAAAGATAATACACAATGTTCAATATAAATCTCTTAAACTATGGTTTTTCATTTTTATGCATATTGTAATGAAAATAATCCATTTCAATAAAAGTTTTTTTTAAAAAAAATGCACAATTCTGAAATCCACAACGGATTGATCTGAATGCTGTGGGCTTTGATCACTCCACTGTACTTTTAAGTTTATTTTACAGCGTAAACAAAATATCATTTCTTTATATGAAGTAAGCTAGGTTAGGTATTATTTTTTTAAAGGCAGAGGCTATGTGCACGTCCACTGTATACGCATTACGTATACGTCCAAGCAACTGCGAGGCGGGGCTTATTAGATCCGTGAATGCATTGCACGTACGGGTAATACAGCGGGCGGAGCTTATTGTCGCTGTTTTTTAACATGAAACTGATAAAGAGATTAGAATATTTATTTGAATTTTCAAATATTTATTTCATGAACTTGTTTTAATACAAATAGTCATTTTAAAATGCACCATAATTATTTATTTCATACTGTATTTGATCACTTGAAGGGTGAAGGGCCTTGCAATAGGACGTTTTCGTGCAACTTTGATTGTCCGCGAACTAGAATAAAAAAACTTATAAAATAGGCATCTTCTTCATACTCTTTTGCCCATGATGAAAGCTCTGCGTAACTTGAAAACGTTTTACCTTCAACGAAAGCCATGGCGCATGTTTCCTAGCTCAGGTCTTCAAAAGTGTAAAATAATAAGAAGAAAACCTAACTGTAGGCATGGGCGGCGGCAATTATCTTTCACCGCCTATCCCACAATACGCATGCGCACTTACTTGGACTTATACGTAATGCGTATACGGTGGACGTACGCGTAGCCACTTCGTTTTTGAAAATTGCTTGAAGACTTGTAATACATATTTTTTTAGGAACATGATTTAAATATGTAGGTATTATACTCACTAAGACAACTGCATGATAAGAATTGAGGAGCTCAGATATTTTCACGTCTTCACCAACATTAATGTTTCCATAGAACCTGCAGTTCTCATTAAGTGCAATTTTTGTAAAGGAGTTGGTAACATTCTGGAATAAAAGACAAAGTTTCTGTCACAATAAAAAAAAAATCTCCAAGGACACGACTTACTATTAAGAATATCAATCCTGATCTTTGATATCTCTATATATTTTTTATTCATATTTGTAGAGCATGCCATTAAAATTTGAAAATGGAATACCTTTATTTCAGGGTGATCAGGGGCCACACCATATCGTATTAACCCAAACGGCACAGGGAGTTTTTCAAAAATATCAACTTCAATTAATTTATTCTAAAATAAAATTGATGATACATTTTAATTAAACACAAAATACTAAAGAGAATCAACATATTATACAATTTCGGATGGATCAAGAAAATTTAAGGTAAAATGGTTCAGAGAGTGTTTCAAGAAAAATATAAAATTACTGCATATGCATACTTTAAGTAAGTGTTGTGCTGTATAGAAACCTGCTGGTCCACTACCGACAATGCATACTCTCTTTCTTTCTGAAGTAGCAGAGTAGTGGCGATTAACTAAAAAGAGATTTTTTCTGCTCCAATGTGTTAAGTTACAAACCAATTTTTTATACATTTTATGTATTATAATATGTTATAACAAATAGTTAGACGTTTACAGAAAAAAAATTATAATGAGATCTGCATAAAATCTCATCAAATGCATGAAGGAAACATGATAAAGCACAAAAAAAAGAACTTATCATGCTTTATTAACACATAACAGTTTTCTACATCTGACAATCGCTATCACATTTTTTCATTTGTTATTGTTTTGTTTAACTTGTTGCCACTAATTAAATAAGAAAAAAGGTTACTATGTTGAAATTTGCTCCAAAATGAAAAATATTGCTTATATTAGAGGAAAAAGCATTAAATTGCCTTAAAGAAGGAGAACTAAATGCTTTAAAACTTTTTTCATACATTTTGGGCTGATTCCACTTACATTTACAACATATAATCTAAAATATGTCCACATTGTAAACTATGTAACTGTTGTTGACTGTTGACACTTAAAATTTTAAAAACCGTCAGAAAAAAAAAGCAGAAGCCGGAAGCCTCTTATCTTCCGTTTTTCGGTTATTTCTTCTTATTTTGTACTTTATTTAGTTGAAAAAAGGTATTTTATTCAATAGATTTTATCTAGAATGTCTTATATTAATTGTTTTTAAAATGCAATGTTATTGCTTAATTGATACACAATACTAACGTTAGGCCTACTGTTACATTTGTATACCTACCCATTGCCCAACTCCCAGTTCCGTTTTCTAAGTTATCAATTAAAATATTTTGTTGGTTGTGTATTATTATTTGTTATAACTATGGTACTTCTTGGTTATTTGAAACCTTTTTGCTTACTTATTATTGTCTTCATAAAAGGACATGACTCTCCTTTTTCATTGTGTTAGGGCGTTGTGCTAAACCGTAAAACGCAAATTTGTTTTGTTTTAAACTGTATAAAGTAACGAAAAGTTTGCTGAACTTGTTCTTGTTAAAATATAAGGTCAAGCCCAAGTTACGGGTACTGCTTTGCCTGACAACTGTAATGATTATTGATTTGACATGACATCCCTTTAATCTCTTTACAGTTAATCCATTCACATTATTTAATTAAGCCTTCAGCCCATTTAAAAGATGATGCCAAACTGTACCCCTGTCTATGAATTTACACAAACTCAATTTCTCTTCACATGGTAATCATGTCCCGTAGTACATTAAATATTAATTATTATAAGTCTGTATCAGCTTAATACGATAGGTTCACCAAAATGAATTACTAATATAACTACCCTATTAAAGTGTTTTATAAACATAACAAATAAGTAAACTCAGAACTGCACTCATCAAACGAACGGTTCTAGATAGTGTTAACCTATATTACTGTACTAAACTTCTTCTGTTCACAATGCAAACTTAAACAACAATTTAAATTCCTACCCCCTTGTGTAGTTTTCCAGGAAATGGCATGGGCGTCGCTGTTCTTAACCTACTTTGTTTGAGGCACTGCTGTTAGGTGAATCACAGTTGCTTTCTATCCAGCCCAAACCCAAGTAGGGAAAACGAAAACGGTGACACACACTTTTTTCTGGAAAACCAATCAATGGGGTAATCAATCAATTTTTGGAGCTCGTGTTTTGTTATTGAAAACCATAAAGGTTGTGTGAACTTGTTTGCTATCAAGAACTTCATGAGATTAGATTCAAGCCAAAGTATATTCTGTTGAATCTGTTTATAATATACTATAATCATAAAAGTTACTGGTTTGTTCATCATGAACATATTCGATTTTTATGTCTTTCAATTTTCAAGTGTGCCACCAGTATTGTGTAGCTTATTCTTCCAAAAGTTATCTCCTGTGTATGAAACTTTGGATGAAAATTGTATTGTTGAAGAATTAGACCTTTAAATTCCTTTCCTCATTAAACTGTCTGTTAAATGTGAATGGTACTAGAGGGCGCAGTTTATGCCATCAGCCAGCTCATCACACAACTTACTCGCTTTCAGAGTGAAGATGCAACTGCACATCACTTAACTAATTTGTTACTTTTTTAGCAATATAGTTTTGTAGCAAGGCATCAATGTTTGTCTCCCCTCCACTATACCTTGTCTATATACTCAGGGAGCGCAGAGCTCCTATTATTCCTATTTTCCTATTATTTTAATGCTCCTCCTTTTTTTCCTGTTTTTCCTATTAAATTCCTATTTTTCTCATATTAACTAATCGGGATTGTTCTCGGCTCCCGGGAAATAATGGCTGAAGGAGTGTCGGCTCTCAAGGTCAAATTCCACGGTATTGGGATATAATGCTTTCACGTGGGGGGGAGAGGGGACCACTCTTTATGAAAAAATGGTCAACAAGTTGTTTCTTCTATTCTCGGTCTATATCAATGAAAACTATACTTACATTTTAAGTAATAACAAGTTTAAACAACAGATTTTGCTAATAAAGTTTTTAAAGATTATTATAATTGAAGGATGAATTACGATTAGATTACACTGAGCTGTCTTCAAATATCGACCAACGATCAGGGCAATCCCCCATTAGATAAAGATCATTTTCATTTGGTCAAAAATAGCCCTTGTGTAGCTCTAGTGCGACGATAATTCAAACCAAACCATTTTTTCAAAAAATTGCAGTCCAATATGCTTCCTGATTAGTTTATATTGCTGTCTAGTAATTTTCAAGAAAATCGCTTGCCGCGTAATGATTGACAGTTATCTGGTTCTGCGTGTCTGATTACTTTTGTAGCTCCGGTTCAGGCCAAATAGGATCAACCAGAATATTTTCTTCTGATCAAGCGTTCGCGAGGCGTGACTTTATGAACACAAGAGCAACTTTGAACGTTAAAAGATTTGTTTTTTGTCTTACTTTCCTACTTCGGCCGAACTGGGGTTTCTAATTTTAGACATTTTTTTTTTTGACTGCGGGGTCAGCTAATACACGCTTCATATTTTCAGATGTTATGTTTATGTTATTAGCAAACTTCGAGTGCTTGAATTTTTTTGGGGAAAATGCTTGAATTTTGTTGATGTATTATTAAGTTATACTGCCTAACAAAATTACTCAATTCTGCTACACAAGGATTGATTTGTGTAGCAGTTGAGTAGTTATGTTTGCTACTTTTTTTTTATTTATTCAAATTATTTACTTACACTTGGTTTAGATGAATAATTATTTACTTAATATACAATATATTTTAGAAGATAATGCATTGCACATCACATTTCATAATGGCTTGAATTGATTTTTTAAAATTTAAATTTGGAATCCTGGAGTCGTTAAAATTGTTAATTTCCGACACCTGAGAAGGCATCCAAAGCAACCGTTAAGGGGGACCTCGGGGGACTTTGATGGATATTTAAAGGTTGTTGTAAAAAAAATCAAGTCATTGCTATTTTTTCCTTTTTTAGTAGGTTTATGTTCCTATTTTTTAAAGATAATACTCCTATTTTTACTACTATTTTTCAAAAAATTTGGCTGCTCTCCCTGTATACTAGGCGAGCTTCGAAAACACTTTTTTCCCCCATCCCTTCACTTGGTTTTCTGGGAAATGGAGGTAGCACGGCTTCTCTAAACCTAACTTGTTTGAGGTTAACAGTTCAAACGCAAGTAGGATGGGGGGGGGGGGAATACGCTCGCGCCATTTCACAGAAAACCACATGATGCGGGGTGGGAGAAAATGCTTTCGAAGCTCGCATTCTGTCTAGACAAGATATAAAAATAGGGGGCTTGGCCTTGCCTAAAATCATCTTTGTTTTAAAATTACAAATTGCAGCATCAAATTGTTTGACGTTTTATTCCCTTCCAGCGTCAAAATGTCTGATGGCGATAAAGCTCCTGAAATCCATGATGAGGATGTCAACTACAAGCCTCCCCCTGAAAAATCGCTGAAAGAGATTGTAGAAGCTGATCAGAATGATGCGAGTTTGCAAAAGTACAAAGAGGCTCTTTTAGGCCAGGCTTTGAAAGAAGCGGTAATTGTCGGTATGTGATCCTAATTCTTGTAAAAAAGTTTCAATTTTGTACATTAACCATGGCCTTGTTTGATAAGTAACTGAGGTTTTTAGCAACAGTAAAGACGTTTAATTAGTTTGCAAATGTATGGTGCCACCTATATTGGTAGTTATTAAGTAATCTTTAATGATATTAACACCTTTATACCTGTGTGTAGGTAATTAATCTGTAACCTGTAGTAATCCATGTATGCCTGGGGAAAGAAATGTACAAACATTATTTTTATTTTTGGTTACTATACTTAAATTTACCTACACTATTGATAATTACTATAAAAAAATTTGACCCAAGTATAAACGGCCCGTGCAGCCAAAAATGTCCGACAAATAATAACCGACCCCATGTAAGGGAGTGCACACTAAATATCCTTCAAAGTCCTGACGCTGGGTACAATGTCGCCCTTAACGGTTGCGTTGGGTGTCTATTCACGTGTCGGCTCGTCACCTGACTGTAGTACTAAAATACGATGTCCTTCGCCAATAGCTCTCTAGTACGAAGATAATTCAAAACCTAACCTAACCTTTCAATTTAAGTCTAAACCCTGTGCAAAGTATCTTAAAAAGTGCATAGATCCTAGGGTAAAGGCTAAATGTTATAGTTATTGTTAAAAATGTTTTTATTATGTGTATAAATTTATATTAAATGTAATAATTCTGTTTATTTTTAGAACCTGATAACCCCAGTCGAGTACTCGTTAAAAGACTAGCACTCGTAGTTGATGGACGTCCAGATGTAGTTTTGGATCTCACAGGTATTGCATTTATATTTTATTCCTTTTTAGCTTCCACACTATGTTTATAATGTAAAAAGTGAAGGCTTTTATAAAGCCTATGTCTGTTTGCCCATTTTCATATCTACTGACAAGTCTTTAACACAGTCTAAGAAGATACAGGAAGAAAATAACTGATTCTTGTATCCATAGTTTTATTATGACACAATTAACGCAATTGGTCTCGTATCCTATTATAAATTGTGATGCAATCAACATTTCGTGCTAAATAAAAGATATTTGCAGAGTTCTTAACACTTTTAGATTTTTCTTTAAAGGTTAGCAGTAGCCTATGTGAAACTAAGCCAAAGCAAATATTAATCTTGTATATGACTTGTATTACTTTTCAAACAACTGCATTTATAATTCCCTTTTTTTCCTAGGTGATCTTAATGCATTGAAAAAGACTGTATTTGTTGTGAAAGAAGGCATTCAGTATCGCATCAGAATCGACTTTTATGTTCAACGAGAGATAGTTACTGGCCTCAAGTATATCCAAAAGGTGCTACGACATGGAATACAGCGTAAGTCGCTAATACTAATTTGCTTTAACTTATTAAAGACAAGTATTTGGTTTTTTGTAACTAAATTTGTTGTACATGAATTGTTCAAGACTATAGTCTTTATTTGTCTTATATTTTGTTTATTTAGAAAAACTTAAGTAGAAAGCTGTTTCGCCACACAATTTTTTTTTTTTTTTTTTTTGCCAGTAGTGGTTAAGAGTTTAATTTGTAATAAAGTAGATTTCTTTTGTCATTGAATGTCATTTCACGTAATAGCAACTCTCCTAAAATTATCTATTTATGTTTTCATTGCATTTTAATTGCATGTTAGTTTTATAGAACAACTAAAATCTGGAAGAACCTAAAATGTGTACTTTTTAGTTTTTTTTTTTCCCCCCTTTTAAAAGTTGTACACTGGCAGAAGGTTCATGAAGAAATTTAATATTTCTTGAACCAGCAGGTTAATGCAGAAAACTATTAATCCTTACTAATATGGTAATTTAAAGACAAAACAGCAAAATATAAATAGAATCACTTGCTTAGCTTGCATATATATATATATATATATATATATATATATATATATATATATATATATATATATATACGTTTTTGTTCATATTTGTTAGCGGCTGTTTAACTTTGGCCTATAATATAGGGTCGGGTCCGTTCATTAGCAACTGTCGAATTGAATCAACAATCGTCCAAAGAGCTGGCTAGACCCAATATTTTAATTAACTTTTAGAAAATTGAAATTTTGCAACTACACCCTTTAATTACATAAAGTTGACTTCTAATACAGCATTTTTTCTACAACTGTTTTCTTTTATTATAGATGAAAAGCTTACTCACATGGTTGGAAGTTATGCCCCCAAATTAGATATGCAGTCTTACTCTACCCCAGTTGATGAAATGCCCAGTGGGATAATAACCAGAGGAACTTATACCGTTAAGTCCCTTTTCACCGATGACGACAAAAATGAACATCTCAAATGGGAGTGGTCCTTTGAACTCAAAAAGGACTGGGAATGAAAATGCTTATCCTTTGTACAGATTTAATATCATTGAGTTTCTCGAAGATCTTGCGTTATTTGTTATTAGAAACAGTAAAGATATGTTACAGCCGAATGTCATATATTATATAAGTTAGAGGATCTACGTCAGTTTGTAAAGAAAATCAAAAGTTTCTATCGAGTTTATACACAACCTCAATCAAAAGTCATGCATGTGAAACCTCAGGGATAAGAATTTACTTTTCCTGAGGTTAACTTAAAATTGTGTATTTATTTTGCCTAAAGTAGGTAGTTTGTATAAGTCCCATTTGCATGAGATTAAGACTGAGTTTCAAATGTGCCTTAGATTTAAAAAACTGTCATGAATGTATCAGTCATACTCGACTACTATAACCAGGTGATCTATATCTTAAACTATATCAGATAAAATAATTAAAATTGTATCACATTAGTTGACTTCTTTTGGGATTTCAGTATTTTTATACCTTTTTTTGGCCATTAAAGTTGTCTGTTAATCCACTATATCAAACCAAATCACTACCAGTGTAGTTTTATGTTATGTCTCTGTATTGCATTAGCATTTTAATGTATGCAATTGCAATTTTCATAATTGCACTGAGTGCAATGTGTCATATGTGCATTACTAAATATGCTCATTTTGTATTTGCCAGTTTAGTCTTTTTTTTTAATCGAAAATGTTTTGTACTATTTGCTAGCAATAAAGTGAGTATTTTGCCTTAATGTTTGTTTTACTATTTTTATAAGGTACCTTAGAAGCGGTTAACTTTGTCCATATCGTCTGAAAATGATTTGTTTCTTAATTTCGCTTCATAAAATGATCCCACCTTAAATTGTTTTACATATTTGGAAAGGTGGAAACATTGCCTTTCATTCTATGTAAAAGAAAAAACTAGTTTCAATTTTGGCAATACCACAAATTGCCTTTGTATTCTTTACGAGCAATGGCAAAAATCTATTTCTTCAGACTTTTGTCTGGAACGCCTTAAAAAGAAATTAGCTAAATAAATCTATGCTATATTTTTTTATTTATGGAGTTGGATAGTACACCATTTCTTTTAATCTAAACTGAATACTTTTTTGCTTTAATTATTCCTTGGGAAACTTTTGAAAATGAATGCGAGTAATTTTGGTGTAAAATGTAAGGATGTTTTTATGGAAATTTACTCTTACAAAAATGTCAAAGTGTATTCTGTTTAACTATTTTTTTTTCAGTCTTAGTCTTATAAAATAAGTACCCATTTTTGAGATGATCTCTTTAAAAAATTGAACGATTTGAAACATTAAAAAGATAAAATGCAAGGAACGTACAACATTCAAAATTGCTAATGTCGAAATTTAAACATTTTCAAATTCCTAATTACGAATATATTGTTTTCCTTTCATTTTCCAATAATACAATCGTTTGCTTTTTATAAAGATATTTAATTTGTTATCAAATCTTGCTTCTAGAAGTTGGAATTTCCAATATTAAAATCGAAGACTACTCTTCATTTCTTTTAAGTGGCAATCAATAATATTTATAGTTTAATCTTAATGTCATTCTACGATGCAATGCAAATTTTAACACAATTTTTTTTAATTATAAATGTAAAGAAATTGCTTACAAATTATTTCTTTAAGGTCAATACTTAAAATATATGGGTATTTCATAGTGTTTAAATAGTTTTTCTAGCTTAGTTTTTGTCGTATCTAGTGAAAATAAAACCTAGGATTTCGGACCAAAGTTACCGGCATTCACGGTAGTGAGTTACTTTTATGGGAATCATTTTCCTTGGCTAATAAGTAATAAAATGTTTCTAGGTTTTAGTATAAAACTCTGAACTGAATGAGAATGGAAGTAGAATTTCTGAACGAAAAAAAAAAAATTAACCTGTCGCATATCAACAGGGTTGCCACACTTTTTGGTAAAACATCAAGGACTATTTAAGGACTTTTCAAGGATATATTTCTCCATTTCCAAGAACTGTATATTCGAACATGCAACACCTAAATTTCATGAGATTCTTAAATTTTATTTAGAAAACGACCAAGAGCTCTCTAACTTTCAAATGACCTTAAATATGTGTCATAAATTAAAAATTTAGTTATTAAAAATCAACCTAAAACCACTTGCTCTGCCTTCTTGGATTATAAAATCAATAAATCAAAAAAATATGTACTTATTCGCATTGAAAAATTGTTTTTAAAGAAGCCGAAATTAACATTTGCAAAACTTCAAGATAAATTCGTCGGCCCAAAAAATTAAGAACTACTTTTCAAGGTGGATAATGTTTTTCGAGAACTTGAAAAACAATGAGTTTTTTCCAAGCACTTTTCAAGGACCGTGGAAATACTGTGTCAAGCATTTTCTTTTAATTTTTTACTGTTACTAAGATGAATTTTGCTCACACCAGGGTTCCCACGCATTTGGAATACCGCGAATTGTAAGGGAAAATAAAATAGGGAAAAAAAATCAGGGATAAGTCAAGGAAATTCGAAAATTTTTGCTAATTTCTGGAAAAGTCAGGTAATTTCTTTTCACTTGGTCGCTTTCCAAATTTTCGACGAAATCATGACGTGCCGCTAAGCGAAAACTAATTCCGATGACGTCATCGGAATTTTATTTTGCTCGATGCGACTTTCGTATCGCCGTAGATTTGCAACTTTTGGATCGCCGTAGTTTTGCGACTTTTGGATCGCCGTAGTTTTCGGACTTTCGGATCGCCGCAGTTTCGCGTCTTTTCGAACACCGTAATTCCGTGACTTTCGGATAACAGGAGTTCCGCGATTTTCGGATTACGGGAGTTCTGCTATATTCTATTTACCGGAGTTCCGCGATATTCTATTAAACGAGTTTCGGGATAACCGGAGTTCCGCGATTTTCGGATTGCCGTAGTTTCGCGATTTTCGAATGGCCGGAAATGATTAGGATCCTCCAGAAAAGAAACTTAAACTAACACATGGGATTGTATCCGAAACTGATAAAATTGACAAGGAGATAGAGGAATTAAAAAAAAGTTTAATGCTACTTGTTCGTTCATTTATTATTTTTTTTATGGTTTTTTTTTCATACTAGGTAATTTTTTAAATATTTTTATTAATATTTATATCTTTCTATAATGAGTTTCATTTAAGGTTATTTTTGCTACTTCAAAAATTAGGTATGTCATTAAAATTAGTAAAAAAGAAGTAGGTCTATATTTTTATTGCGTTTGCATATGAAACTACAGCAGTTTTGTTTCGTACATGGAAATTTTTTTAATGTACTGGAAAACAGGGAAAAGTCAGGGGATTCGGTTTTAGGTTTTGAGTGGGAACCCTGTCACACATAGTCACTCAAGGACATAAGAAAAGCTTAAATTTAAAACACTTAAACTGTAATATCAACATTTTTAAATCTGATTACTTTGGCATTGTATATCAAATTCTACAAAAGTTGAACTTAAGGTATTTCCCTCCTTATTACAATTACTTCTCATTTTTTTTTGGAGGGGAGGGAGAATTCAATGTCTTCAGAGATTAATTGCTTTTCTTTAACTGTAGCCAAATTTGGCTGTTCAAAATATGTATTTTTTATTATTAAACTTAAGACGTTTCATCATCTTATAGATTGTTAAATAACAAATAGGCTTCATAAAAAAAAACCCCAAATCAATACAGTCAGTATACATTTATTAATTTCTAACAAAAAGCAGAAATACAAATTTTAATCTGAAAACATTTCAGATACTTTATTACTTGTTTACTACTCATCCTCTTCAAGTTTCCTAAGTTTTCCAAGACTCTTCAGTTCAATTAACTTCTTTTTGTAAGCAGAAGACCACTTACGGATAATAGTTAACAGTCTTTCTTTGAATGAGCTAACATTTAATAACAGCCAGGATTTAACTTTAATTTCTTGTGGCAAACCATCAACTTTCCTGCTGAGTTTATCAAATTGGGAAATCTGCAGAAATTAAATATATAGTATTTTTAAAAAGTAATAATGAAATTATTTATTAAGTTTAAATTAGAGATTTTTAGTTCGTAAATAAAGATGCACACAAAAATGTCAAAGGTTCTAATCAAACTATGAGACAAATTATTGTTTTACAAAAAAGAATGCTTGGTAAAGTGTTTTTATTTTAATAACTGGCATTTTATTAGTTCAGATTCGCTGAGTATTTTTGATAACTTAAATCAGTTTTTTAAACTTAGACTCTTGAGCATCATCAGAGAAAGTGCCAACACTATAGATTAATACTGGATTGTTTATACCTTATATCAATTTTAGTCTCTTTTTCTGAAAAAAAAACTTTAACTTTAGTATTAAACAAACCATGCACAACTATATGCATAAAAGCTTACAATTAATAACTTAACTAAAAACTTGTTTTTTAGTTAAGTTATTAATTTTAAGCTTTTATGCAATATAGTTGTGCATGGTTTGTTTAATACTTCTCCTAACCATATAAATCAGGGGTTCCTAACCGGTGGTACGAGGGAATATTTCAGGTGGTACGCGTGAGTAATGTGAGCAGCATGCTATAAATAGCTTCTTTACGCATGTGCAGTGAGCACATAAACATGTTACTCATTATTTTAAACATTAAGATTATTGTAAAGAGAAATCTTTAATTTCTGGATCAGATTTTGCCGAGATTGTACTATTTGTAAATTGCATGTTTTTAACCCTATGGTTAATAAACAAAACTGTAAGTTAATAGCATTTTAATCTTTTTATTTCTTTATTATAAGCATGTTATAAATAAACTAATATCTAACCATTACATACAAAATTTTCTCGTGAATTTTACTTAAAAAAAACACCTATGAACACTTTCAGAAGAGTAAATATTATGCGTTTATCAAAATATTTAGGTCTGGTGGTACGCCAAAATTTCTCAAAAAGTCAAGTGGTATGCAGATGCAAAAAGGTTGGGAACCCCTGGTATAAATATTTCTTTTACTTGGAATTTAAAATCGTCTTCCGTTGGAGGTCTGGATTCAGGTTGATGATCAAGAACAATTCCTTCTTCATTTTCGGTTGGAACATCCTGCACTGGCCCATGCTGAACAAAATCCTCTAAGTCTTCTTCTACATTTCTTAGCCATAAATCGGAATACAGAGTAAATATCTCTGATGCTGATAAGGCTTCATTACATCCTTCTAGAACCTTTTCCTCAACATAGTTTTTCATGGCCTTGAGTTCTTTACAATTAGAAATGACTTCCTGTAAAATATGTAAAAATTATAAAGATCAAAAAGAATTTTGTGAAAAAAGGAAATATTATATGGTTTTCTCTAAGTACTCTTTAAAATTGAGACTGTACTTGTTACAAAATTTTGATTTATTGTAAATTTGAAATGTATTTACTTTTTATGCATAATGTGTGTGTATTAAATTTAAAAAATATTTTTTCACTCACTTAGATTTAATATTTTAAAGACTCAACATTTAACATTTTATCTGGGTCTTGAGAGAAATATTTATTTTCACTACTGAAGTTAAGGTTTTTTAGAAGCTCACAAAGAGTGTTGTAATTTAAGGACTTTTTAGCACATTTTTATCGAACTGAAAATCTTCTATAAGCATTCAGTAATATTTCAAAGTGTATTTATTAATATTTACATAATAGTCCACATTATTCTTGTTAAGGCGCTTTATCACCGTAGATAGAGAAAATATCTTATCCAAAACATGTTGAAACAACTGCCAAAGGCTGTCTGGTTCATCATGCTGTAGAGGGGGAGAAAACATAACATCTTCATCCAACCACATGCAAACTTCATAGAAGGGCTGGAAATATAATTTACATTTTATGTACTATCTATTAACAACAAGTTTTTAAATAGAGCATTGCCAAAGTATGATTCAGGAATGGGTTAATGTGTAATTATGAATCACTAGAACTACATTTGCACATTGGTGGCAGTGTAGATTGAGAGGTAGACAGAAAGAATGTACAACATTTCCAGCTAACTAACCAAATTAAACATCTTAGAATTTTTTTTTGTAGTGTCTAGCATGGAGTAAGTTCAAACAATTAAAAAAGGATTATATGCTTTTAGATGCTACTTTTGCTCTTCATTCTAAAGCTTTGCCAGCTATGCATTTTGAATGGTTAAAAAAAAGTTAAGTAAAATTTGTTTAACAAGAAAATTCAAAAACAAAAAGCTTTTCAACTGTAATAATTAGTAGTGTAAAATGCAATAAAAAATTTAAAACTGCCTGAAATAACTTGAGTGATTACTAATAACAAATGCTATTATTATTAAACAATGATTTAATAAAGGAAAATAAATCAAATGATGAATAACTGAAAAAAGGATACTATCTAAAATTTCTATTGATTTAGCAAACATAATAAAATGAAAACTATTTTTTAAAAAAATCCTACCGATTTTGTATATGAAACCTCTAGGTTACTTTGAATGTATTCTAAACTGCATTTAATAACATCTTTTATTGCCTTCTCAATCAATGTATCCAAATAGGATTCATAACACTTCCAATCTTCAGGTGTTGCTTCATTTTTTAAAAGTTCTGGGTTTTCCTACAAATTATTTGGAGGAAAAAAATGTTTTACAAATATGCATAAAATAATATTTCATTTTTTTTTTGTTATTTCATCGTTTTTTTTTATTCGATAAATGACACAATTTTTACAAAAATATTTATAACATTCAAGTATTATACAACTTTGAAAAGCAGCATTTAATAGCGTTTCAACGATTGCAAGCAGTTAATAGTTTGAGTGTCATATTAAATTTAAAAAAAGCAAACAATAGAAATACATATTTGAATAAATGTTATTTTTAAAAAGTAATTCTTAATGTATGTGCCACTCATATACTAGAAACGTTCATCAAACAGAAATGTAATAAACAATGTTAAAATTTTCAGAGACCAATGAGGGAATAAAGGAGTCACAATCAGTGATAACTACTTCAATGATGACTGGAAAGTATGGAGACAAAATCTAAATTTAAAAATTCAAATAAATAAAATTGCCATAATAATTATCAGATATGGAATTAATAATTTTTTATTTATTTAAATTAATAACCATATGTTTCTGAGTATAAGTAAAAGAAAATTATTAGGGTATTTTTAAAAACAAATTTTGCTTCTACACTCCTTGCCAACCTAAATTGGGTAAATAGAAATATGCTATGGAAAAGATCCTTCCGCGGATGTAAAGAGTTCCATAAATTATTTGTGAATCTATCAAGAAAACATGTTTAAAACATTAATTTTGTTTATGGTGTAACAGATTTGAATATTATTTGAGAAAATTTAGCAATTTTATCAGATTGGAAAGTGTATTTTGGTTAAATTGCATTCATATAATTTTGTATGTAATTATTACCTTATAGGAGTTTCCAACTAACGGACCAATTGCGCTCTCCCCTCTTCCCTTTTACTCTTTTTTTTATGCAAGTTAGGTTGGCATGGAGTGTAGGTCGTTATTATTGTTATTTTTTGCTTAATGAGGGTTTTACATCTTTGAACCTAACGGGAACAAACCTCCAAAAGCTCATTCATATCCTCTCTAGTCTGTTTCAAAGCAGAAATTGTATCTTGCATATGTGGTGTCATGTCTATTTCAAAATCTACAACCGAGTCAGGGTTTTCTCGAACAAACATAGGTTTGGAGCTCCACATTTTTATAAATTCTTGTACCTTCGACACATTTTGTCGTGATTGTACAACTTTTTCATGGAGAGGCTTTATTGCATTGTATAATTCATCAGCATATGTTAACACATCTGGAAACATCAAGCATACATTATTAAAACACAATTTTGCAAATTGGATATATTATGAATTTGACTACAAAGAATAGATACAAATCAGAAAATAAATTGAGTGGGCCGGAAGCAAATCGGATACATTATGAATTTGACTTTTGAGTGGGTCGGAAGCAATAAGGAGCAAAGTCCAGTTTTTGAAGACCATTTTTCTTCTCAAGCACACAGGAACTAATTTTCATCAAAGAAAAATAGCTGATTACAATAGTTATGTATATAAAAAAACATATTCCTTGTTTTTGTATAGAAAGTGTGCTAAAATCATTCGCTATACAAGCTATGGTTGGAGGGTTCTGGAACTTGTGTAAATGCTAATTGAAACTGTGAAACAAGTTCCTTGTGGTACAGCTACAATTGTGACTAAACTATTTTTCATGAGATAGCTCACACATTTTATGTAGTACTTTAGTAGTTTATTTTAATTTTGTGTATATTGTGCCATAGAACTATGATTGCAGAATTTTCATTTTGAAATTTGGCTATGGCAGGACAAACACCCGAGCTAACCAGTGGTTACTCAAGTTCAGCCCTAGTGTAAACGTTAATGCAACCGGGTCCACAGTGCCTGTCCGAACTTATCGATCAAGCAGATTTTAAATTATGGTCTTTATTGTTAGCTTCAAGCATTAGTATAAACAACTAATTGGGTCACTTTCTTATCACTGTAATAAAAAATTCACAATTTTTCACTTCGCTGTGAAGAAAATTGGTTCAACTGCAGAGGGACTTGGTTAACTTGTTCCAGACCACTCAATTTTACTTATATGTGATTAAACTATAACAAAATGTAAAATTTAAATAAATTATCAGAAAACTGTAAGGTATGGCTTAGAAGAGCTTTTTGCTCATTTTGCAAATAGTACAGGTCTTAAAGTATTGCAAATTGGCTTGCTAACGGATGATTCCCAACAACAGATTAAAAAAAAACATGTCCTTTTACAATATTAACCCAGTCATTATGATCAATTTTTAATGGATGGAATAAATGGTTTTAAAAAGCAAACTGCTTGATGAAAGCATTAACTTTGTTAAGAAATGCAAATAAAATGTTAAACAAGAAAAGTACAGTGTAAATTAAAAATCTAAATGTGGCTGAATGAATATATCTAATAATAAAAATTAAAGAAGAACCAATACATGTGAAGAATCTGAAATTTTATCACTTTTTGTGTTATTGCAAATCATACAACATAATGGTTACTCTTAAATATTCTCTCAAACTATTATTTATCCAATAATTTAAATATTTGCATGTTTTAACTATACATAAATTCTAAATACCAAATTTTTAATTTTATAACAATGCTTGAATATATCTTTTTTTTTTCAATTACAAAGTACATAAGTGGTTGCAAGATTTTTTTTTTTTTTTTTTGGATGTCAAATGCAAGTAAAATGTTTAGGCATATTATAGGTTATTCAATGTCTTAATTAATATGTTTCAATATGATGTTTAACCATGCCAATTTCGAATCAATATGATAAAAAAATTAAATTAGTACCATTATTTTTCCACTTTTTATTTAGACCATTCCTTATAAGAACTCGGATATTCTTCCAATCCTTAGAAATTAACTTTCTTTCAACTTCAAGCAAGCTCTCATTTAATTCATTAAACCATTGAACACTACAGGTCAATAAAGAATGCGACAAAAGAACAGTTTCAGAAATTTCGATAAACTGTTTTGAATCTTCAGGTAAAATGTTATCTTTTTTTATTCTTTTTAGGTAATGAACGTCTTGAAAAACTTCAGAAATCTAAAGTTAAAGTTGCATGCATTAAAGAATTTTTCATGCAAAACTAATACATACAACTAAAATTTAATATTGTTTTGTAAATTTAAATGAAACAAAATTAAAGATAAAATGTAAAGTATGAATATGATCTAACTTCAATTATTTAAATTAGAAATTCAAAGTTATACTGCAAAAAATACAAGACAAATTACAGAAATTTATCTTTTGAAATTTGCTTAATTTTCCACAAATAAAATTTCTAGTTGACACAGTTCATATTTTGAAAACAATAAATGAGTAAATCATAAAATATGGATAAAGGATTGTGTGTCTTTATGACTCGGTGTTACCTTTCAATGTATTTTAGAATTGAAAGATGAATAACAAAAAACTTAAAGGCAAATTATTTTGTTTTACAATTGTGAACAAATTTTTTCAAGATATATTCTCATTTTGTTTATTTATCAAATAATTAAAACCATTTTAGGTATTGAGGTTGGGTGAACATGAGAAAGAGGCAGAGAAAATATTTTATTAAAAAAAAATTACTCAATAATTTTAATCTTTCATATTACTTTTTTATTTAAAAAAAATGATGCACATAGTTAATATAAATTGTCCTTTAAGAAAACATAATTGCATTTACCTGAGAATGAAAATTTACAAATATTTCACTGCCATTGCCTTTTTTCAACACTTCTTGATCTAGTTTAGAATGAGCTGAAGCAATCCTTATCTTGCATTTTTCGGCCAGATATTTTTCAAACCTAGAACATATAATTTGATAGAACTCAGTTAGCTATTTTCAGAAGACACACTCATCAAATAGCTCTGGATTTTGAAACTACCTTTGACAAACCATATTAACAACTTAAGGCTGTTTTCTGAACTAAATGTGTTAAAATATGGCCTAGTATAATTAATACAGAAAAAAGATAAGGAAAAACATAATTGAATTTACTTACTCCTTTGGGTGACCGTAAATCTTCTTGTACTTTGCAACAACACTTTCCTTCTCTTCATTTTCTATACTGAAAAATTACATGCAATGCTAATAAATATTCTATTAATCAAAAAAAAGTATTAATAGATAGCAAATAAATTATTATTTGAAATTAGGACAAAATAACTTTGAAAAAAAATAAAAAAATTACAGTTTTAAAAATGTAGTTAAGTTTAAAAATAGAAAGTAAAACAAAAAAAATATATCATCAGTATTTTTAATTTTAGAAAATTATTAAAATACTCACGAAACATTAAAAAACTATAATGTTCTTTTATAAAGTTACATCAGAGAATGAAGAAAATTGGACGACAGATTTAAAGTCTCTTTGAAACAAGTAACAAAACTACTTTTAGAATTTTATTACAAACTTACTTCTCTGAAACTTCTTCAAGTGTCTTCATAGGAAAAGACAATTTATTTTGTTGATCAAGGGTCCATTGTACTACTCCAGAAATATGTGGAAGGTTGTTATATACAATCAATTCATCAGAATGCTCTATATGGTGTGCTAAACTGTCGTAGTTATCTTGAACGTTAAGAAACTCTTTTGATACATTCAAAATGGGTGAAGAAGCCAATTTTTGGAATTCTTTATTAGCAAAGGGTCGCTCAATTATATCAGCAAATGTATTCATGATCTGAAAAAATAAAAAATAATAACATGACAGTACATGTCTAAAAAATTTTAAATAAAAAAGGTGAATATTAAATAATACGCAACTATGATTCTTTTTTGAAAAACTAGTTAAAATTTATATTAAACAGAGCTAAATTAAAATTTTAATTTTTTTTCATCTTTTACAAAAGCACATTTTTAATTTTACATTAATAACTGTTAATGTGTGTTTATTACAGATAAATAAAGTAAAATGAAGTTTTTTGTACAATCTATTAAACTTGGTGAATAGAGTAGAGCAATCAAAAGTTTAATAAACACGAAACCTAAACTTTAACTTCTAAATTACGTTTAAAAAAATTTAACAAAAGGAATGAACAAAAGCACCTTAAGTGGTTTGTAACGATACTTTTTACAACAGAAAATCTACCTGAGAGGCTTCTTCAAATGATTTGCATAAACAGGACACCTGGCCAATAGTGATCCCAATCTGAATATCTAACTCCTTTACTTTATTTAAAAAAGAAATGTAATCTTCAGGGAATGCCTGGAGATGTGAAAAAATATATAAATAATTAAATAAATACAGCATTTTTATGTGCAATAAAACATTGGTTTTAAAAATGAATTTCTGTGAAATTTATTTATAAACCAAACGATATATCTTAAGTTCCATGAGAACTATTTATTAGGCAAGAAAGAGTGTTTATGTAAGAAATATATCTTGTGTTTATTATTAAAAAAAAAACTATCCTGAAATGAAGGCTGTAACTTTAAAATATATGGGGAAAATATTGTTTATGAAGTTAGATAAAATAAAAGAAACTAAGTAAAATTTCGGCTTTGACCTCTTTAGCCCCGAAAAAAAACACTTCTAAAACAATCTTTAGATAATTATATTCTGAAACAATCGTATACATATGCTACAACTAAACAAGAAAGTTTTTGTCGTTTTTTCATGGTTAATAGTCCCTCCTAACTTTGTTGTAACCCAATATCTATATGGATTGACCACAGATTAGTATTTTGAAGGCCTCCAAGATCACTGAAAGCTGCTTGACAATCAAGGTATGTATTTTTTTACATTTAATAAATCACCTGCTTTGATACTGGTATTTTTGGAAAGCTTGAACAATCTAAGTTACACAAGAAAAGTATGCATTAAGAAAATTTGTAAAATGAAGTTATGAAGTGAATTCGATAAAGGTTCAAGTATATGTACCTCAGGAGCGAAAAAGTTAAAGAAACTTGGTTTGGGTACTTTTAGCAAAAATAAAAGTCTAGCCATAATTTAAACTCAGACAGATCTTAAATTCATTGTAATCTATATATAAACGTCAAAATTTATAGAAAGATCCATCTAAATGGTGAAACAAAAAATGCCATAAGTTTTGAACAATTTGCAGTCTCCAAAAAAGGCCTAATTCGGCCAAGTTCCTATAAGTTTTTTTTTTTTTTTTAGTTTATAGAAATAGCCTTAAATTGTAGTATGTATAATATTATAAGAGATTAGATGCATTTTACATAATAGCAACCAATACTCACTATGGAATTCAAATCTAGAGGATCATAAGCACATTTTTCAAATACTTCAAATTCTTTTGTAAATTGAGATTGAATATTCTCCAACCTTTTCCTATATTCTGCTTGCTGCATTTTAAAGAGCTTATTGACAGGAATATTATAATAGGTCTCTGCTGCCGAAATTATATCCTAGAGAGAATATATTTATTATCAGAAATAAAAAAAATATGTTAAATTTTTATTAATTTTTAAATTGTATATTTACACTAATATGTTTACATGACGATATTAAAATGATGTTTTTGTGTTATGCTATAAGTTACAATAAAAAAATGATTTGCAAATTTTTTGTAGTGACATACTTTAAATTCAAAAACATAAAACAAAAACGTTAACAAACATAATACATACAAACATTTAGGATATTTCAAAAGGATAAGTTAACTTTTTCGATTATGTGAAAAGGAAAGCTTGCATTTACATTTTTATGTTATTTAAAAAGGGAGGGAAAAAGACAAGAAAATGTTTGATTTTAAATTTATATACAATACCAATATTTCTTTCAATCTCTGCACAAGTAATTCAAACTGAGTAAAAACTCGTTTGTCTGGAAATTTCCAAGGATATACTTCAGTTTCGTCATCAGAATGGAAGTATTCTCGACAATCATCGTAAGATTTTAAGAACACAGACATAATATCAATTGAAATTTTCACATCTTTAATAGCTTTATCCCTATTAACTGTAAATAATGACAATGGGTCCAGGAACTTGTGAGTCTAAAAGCGGAGAAAATAAAAAAAATCTTAACATATGCAAAAAAAATAATTTCTAATTATAGAATAGAGTTAAAAACTTGAGTGCAATCAAAAATATCAAAAAAAAAGTAAACTATATTCCACAGTATTAATTTTAAAGAAAGGTTTCTAAATAAAAAAAATTAAAGTAGATTCAAATAATTGAAGAATTGGGGAAAACAATTTTTTTTTGGCTAGATAATATAACTTCTGAATACTTTTGATAAAAATGCTTTAGAGGATGGCCTCCTTTTGCCAAAAAGCATATGGTTATTTTTTTAATACAAAAATTAACAACCAACAACAAGTCCAAGAAAAAAATCCATGTATTAGTTACCTAGTTTTTCAATATGAAAATAGTATTCTTGATTTTGATAATTTAGTCTTGATAAGAAAATTATATAAATGTTTTCTATAATAAAAATTTAATCAAGAAATAGGTTTAAAAAAAAAAAAAACTCAAAACTTTATTATTATGAGAGTTGACATTGAAAAATTAAAGCTACTTCTCTGTAAACAGTTATCAAGGATCTAGTATTAGAGTAAATGAATGGTAAATATAACATATTATAAAATAATTCATACCTTTTTAAACAATGTGTAGCATATTTTCTTCAAAAGAACAATGATTTGACTGGGAATGCTTTTGTAATATTTAGACTGCATCCATGAGGAAGTTATTTTTTTCATAACTTTAGGCAAAAGATCTTGTAAACTGGGGAATGAACAATTGGTGATATCTTCCAAATCAGTAGAAATCGCATTCAAACTTTTACAAACTTCTCTTGCTTCATCTAATCCTGTAAATGTACACACAACCAAACATTTATATACATAACAATCTACACATATAATTAAAAAGAGTAAAAAATAGGTAAATTATTGTGTGGTAAATATGTATTCCTACATTACTTTCCTCTTAATTTGAACATTTCAACTTTTAAAACACAAGAATTTCATACATTCATCTGCGGTCTTCTTTGCAATACGCAAAACTCTGAAGTTGTAACAAATAATAAAATGTTCGACTAAAAACTAACGTTTAATATAAATGGTTGATTTGCTCTCTATATAAAAAAAAAAAATGGTAATGTTGAAAAAAACTTAAAGCTTTTTTTTTATAGTTTTAAATTTCTGCAAGGAAAACAACATTACACTGGGAATATTTTTTTAAGGAGAGAGAGATAGATTAGTTTCGGTATTCCAGAATTCATTTCCAGAATGTATGATGGTATTTAAATTAATAGTAATATTATATAAAAAATGTACCTTCTGCAATGCCTTGTAATAGAATTTTAAAGTTAGGAAGATGGTTATTATTAGTTTTTTCAAGTGCAAATACCATTTTTTTAACAATCGGAGAATCAACCTGTTCATGAAAAAAACATTTTTTTTATATATCATGGAATAGGCAATTTTATGGGATTTTACTTGAAAAGGTGTGCTAGTTTTGCAATTTAATCAGAGAAAAAAATATTTTCAATTAGGAATTTGAAATTTTTTTTAAAGACAGTTAAAAACTGCAACAAGAATTTCTAAAAATATGGTAACTTTTAAAGGCTAATTATTTATTCATGGTGAACATAATTTTTTTCTCTACATTGGACCCCAAGATCAAACAGTTATTTTTTTAATTAAAATTCTAAATTTTAGAAACTTTTTTTGCAGTCATAACACTTCACACATGGGTAAGTTTTTCAAAAATTATTTCTACTAATTTAACATATTTATTGAGATTTTTTTTTACTGAAAATTTTGATCAAATTTTTACATTCAACATTGTCAAAGTGCATTAATACTTGTAATTATATTGTACTTTTAAGTATAAAGAAAGTAGAATTACAAAAGTAATTGAATGATGTATTTAATCATTTCAAGATTGCCAAACCATAGTTCATAAAGCAAATAGAATTAGCCAATTTCACTTAGGCCAAAAGATAATTAAAATAATACAGCCACATTACCTTAAAAATTATTTTTGGTGTGGTGTTGCCAATGAGACAACATGGGTCCACAAAGATTATTTTAAAATAAGAAAAAAAAAAGAAATTGATACATGAAATTAAATGAAATTGATATAACAATGATATAACAAGTTAAATGAATTTAATGAAATTACAGTTATCAAAATCAATTAATGAGTTTTGGAAAAGTTCAAACTTAGACGGCGAATTGTAAAGATACATGAAAACATGTAAAGATCAGATTAAAACAAAAAAAAAAGGCAAGTAAAATTTTAAAGGAATTTGGCCAGAATGATCGTTAGTGAGTGAAAAACACTTACAAAAAATTTTCTCGAAAACAATTCAAAGCAATAAAAGAAATTAAGACAATAACCAGGTTTCCTGATCACGAATAGAACACAATTAAACAAATTCAAACCATTGATAAACAACAACTTTATAAAACATTATGGGCAGTAAAACAGTAATTTTTAAACATTATGTAGTAGTAACTTCATATCAAAATAAAGGATTTTTAATTTTTTAAAGGAAGTTGTATTTTTTTATTGTTATGGTTTAAGTGGAATTAAGATGCAGCAATTCAAATATGGTATTCTATCTTTTGCTAGTTTGTAAATTAAAATAGTGATGAAAAATTAATTTCAATCTACATGAGTAGTAAAAAAAATAACTGCATTACTTGAGAATATATAAATTCCAATTGCTCTTTACGGTCATTCCAAAAGGATATTTCGGTTGTTGGATCTTGATCCACTTGCAAAATTACTTGTTCTGTAGTCAACTCTAAAACTTCTTGTACTATGGGAATCCAGTTAGAAAGCATCTCAGTTATAGAATGCATAATATTTTGAAAATCTTGGTTCTGACAGTCCCTAGAACAATAAAATATATAAAAATAATACACTATCAAAAAAAAAAAAACAAAAAAAAAAACAATGTCCTTACAATCAAATATTTATTATACAACTTTAGGATTTCCATTATATTAAAAGTCAATTAAAAGGAGCAAAAACATAGGAGCATAATGTCATTAAGAATCAATATAGTTTTAAAACAATTAACATTACTCTAATTTTCTCACATTTAGTGCATTTCAAATGCTCCAGTATATATATATTTTTTAATATTGTGAGGATTCAGTTGCCTGGATCGATTTCCTCGTAGTTCCATGCTCCATGGTCTGCTCCAGTGCTTGCATAAACCATCCTCAGTGCAGCACATGGCTGAGATCATCTGTGTTCCAACCTGCGGCAGCTGTTGCGCAACCGAGTGGCATACAACCTACTACCAAGCGGCGTGCCTTGTGATCTGGCAACAGCAAGATAGTGTTTGGCATCTGGAGCTATATAGGACTGAATGCGACAGATTGTGGAGGCAGATTGTAACTTGATGTTTCAGATATGACTTGTTGGTTTTGTCCCGAGTTCTTAAAGGGATTTTTTTAAATGTTCATAATAAATAGTTTACTTTTAAATCTCCACTGAATCCTTCCATTAACTCTACACTCGTCACAATATGTAAGAGGTTGTTTCAGATTAAAAATTTAATATTTCAATATGATTATATCAATACTATAAATGTTAATTTCACAAGAAAAATAAAAACTTAATTACCAGTTAACAGATAACTTGCTTATAACGTTTTCAATATATCACCTACATCGATAATACTTTAATAATGTTAGATGGTTAAAAAGAAAATTCGTTTATGACAGGTAAAAGTAATTATGTAAATTGAATAAAATTAATCTTGCTGAATATTTATTAACTTTTTATGATTATTCTGTAATTAATTTTTTTGTTATATTTAAAATATCTTATTGGGTTGAATCCACAATATTATAATATTTTTCATAGAAAAATAAATGTATAAAAATTTATAATTTTAAACCAAACAAAATTAAAATAATACAATCCCTATTTTGTAAAACACAAAGCAAGAAACAGTATAATTTTAACTATAATTATTTTTTTTAATTAATAACTTAAAAAAGAGTTTGAACAGTTAAGTTTCTAAAAATTTAGAAAAAGGTCAAAATTACCATTTGGATATTTGGTCTTGGTCATAATTTTCAATCAACTTGGCTGTATCTGGTATCATTAAAACAGTCTTTTGCTCGGCCAAGCCAACATGATGTGACAAATCTGACTGAAAATCTTTAATATGACTGTTAATATCATGGGCAATCTCAATAGGCCATCGCTGACTGTTTGAAGGATTACAAAATATCGGCATAAGCACCTAAAAACAATTTTTTAAGTATAATAATAATTTTAACTGTGCAAAAATTATGCTGCACAGAATAGCTTAAAATGAAAATAACTAGGAAACATAGAGAAAAGAAAGTTGTAATTAATTCAAGAGTAATCATATTATCATTGTCACTGTCAAAGCCATTAATTTAATTTATTGGCACACTTTGATCAGTATGAAGCTTAACTGTATATATTCTGTCAACTAAATTAAGTGCACACTAACATTTATTATCAAACAATTTTCTATTAATTATAAAATCAAATTAAATTATTAGCTACTAGCAATCCTTTTTATTTTACAGCTATATTTGCATCCACATGCATGCTAATGAAAAATCACTTTTCAATCACCAATTTTAATATTTTTTACAGTGCCGATTACCTTTTTAAACAGACTCTGATATTGGTCTAAGGGAAAATCACTAAGATTTCCAAAACTGATATCCCGTTTGTAATTATCCATGGAAACAGTCTTGCAGTTTTTTAAGAAAAAACACAATCTTTTAGGTAAAGGTAAATTACTATTGCCGAGAATAGATTTAATGTCTGAAGAAAACACAAGTCTTTCTGTTGTATCAAAATAAATTAGAAGGATATTCGTCGTAGAAGTATCTAAAAAGTCTTTAATCAGGGTTCTATTTTCGTCTTTTTGGATTGTTTCTTCCCATTCATTTGAATCAAACGCCATCAGTTGTTGAGCTGAAATACTTATGTGATTAATGCGAATATCTTCACCCTCATGCTGAGACATAATGTAATGTTTGACGTTTAAAATAGAAAATGTCAAGCTGTTTTAGAAATAACTATTTTTGAGTTATAGAAGTAAATATTACGAGATAAGTTATTTATGAGGATAATTATTTAAAACAATAATAACAAGTTTAAATCATTTTTTAGAAAAAAAGAACTAAAAGAAGGCTGAAGCTAGTTTCCAATCAGCTGCACTTGTTCGAAGGAGCAAAAACGGCTACAGTCAGTACATGTGTGAGGTTCTCATAGGAAGTACGTCATTTTGCTTTTGGGGACTAACCAAATCTTTTGGTCTGCCATTTTGGCGCGGTTATCGCTAGGAATACATTCGGCTATATTTTTTTTTCTCTTACACTGATGAAACTAAGCTAAAAATTTATTGACAAAACTTATAATGACGTGGACTTGTTTCGATTTAAACTCGTACTGTAAAAGGAACTTATTAACGATACATAAAAATGTCTCGAAGTTTAATTTTTCAATTAATTTTCAAAAATAATTAAGGATGGATGTCAATGAATAAAATAGTAAACTTTTCTTTTAAACTATATTATTTTTTATAAAACGCGTATGCTTAAATTATTTTCTTTAGCTTTTTGTTCAAGGGAAAAGAGGTAGTTAAAAATTTAAGTTTTTGAAAAATATTTTGAGAGAAAATAAAAACTATATTAAGATATTAAGTTACTTGTTGCTATTTCATATGATTAATAATAATGCAAATTTGTCTATTAATTTTTGTTTTGTTGTGCATCTAGAAGCGTTAATCTTAATTAAATAGTTATATCAAGTTTTTACAAAGATCCAAGATTATTATCTAGTATCTACTCTCATTTGTTATTAAAATATTTTCATTATGAACCTGCTAAATTGAAAACAATAATATTGTATATTTTCATAAAGCACTATTTTGTTATAAATATGCTACTTAAAATAGAAAAGCAAAATGAAAACATCTAAGTAATTGTTTTACATTAAGTATATTGTTAAAAAAGACACTGTGGTAAAATAATCGTAAAAATTAACTGTTGTTTAAAATGAGCATAATATTGTCATAGTTCAGCAATCGAGACTGCTGATGCTGATGACACCTCCCGGGGCGTAACATGTGAGAAAATACATCAGTGCGCCGCGCAGAACAGCCCAGAGCGGTAGCAGAGCACATGTTCCATACCAACGGTTTGGCCAGAAGGCAGGCCATGCTAATTGC
The DNA here is from genome assembly GCA_023701765.1 of Hylyphantes graminicola. Classification (NCBI taxonomy): domain Eukaryota; kingdom Metazoa; phylum Arthropoda; class Arachnida; order Araneae; family Linyphiidae; genus Hylyphantes; species Hylyphantes graminicola. The sequence goes on along the minus strand of CM043117.1, from coordinate 29,286,787 downwards.
TGATAGAGGATAGACGGTGATCGCCGAGGGTCAACGAAAATGATTTAAAAATTGTTGTATTTGATTTAGAGATGTTTTAAAATGTTAATTTGGTTTTAGTTTTTTTTTTTTTTTTGGTTTAGAAAAGAGTTCCCTTAAAAAAGTTTTTAAAAAATCCGATTTTTTAAGGTTTTAACTTATGTACCAATTAAAAATTACATCTCTTGAATTCACAAATATAAATATTTTTTAGGAAGTTGATAATTTTTTTTTAAAAAAAAAGGTTGTTTCACGAAGTAGGTGACAACAGCTCCACGGTCTTGTTGTCATTTTTCAGCATGCTTACTTTTATTGGTATTTAAAAGAGAATTTTCTAAGAATATTTATTAATTTTTTTTATGAAAACTCCTTGCTGTGCTGTGGGTTGTTCAAATCATTTATTAAAGAAAGCTTGTATAGAAAGAAAAGTTTCTTTTTTGTCTATTTCTGCAATATGATCCTAGATAAAAAAACAAGTTGCATGTTGTAAGAAACTCTGAAGCAGACGGAAAAGTACGTTTATTTTTAGAATAAAATCGAAAAAAACAATGAAATCACAATAAGAGGAAAAATTAAAACAAGAGCGTTACATCATCTGAAACATTCCTTTCAAATAAAACATCAATACTCATACAATTATTTCTAGGAAAGTTTAAAATCTAATATTGTGATTGTAATCTCTCTATATAATATAACAAGTTGGTTTGTTACAGAATCTGTCACTTTCACCGCTTGCACACAACATTTACGCTCAACAGGAAACACACTAACAACACCTCAGAAAGAAATTCGCCTAACAGAGCCTTTATCTAGTTCTAATTCAAACTTTTATAAGCCAAAATAAATAATTTTCTTTAATCTTCTTTTGCAGATTTTATAATTATTCTTTATCGTTGGCTAATTTTGTTGAAGTTCAAAGAATAATGCTGTATTTTTTTTATAAATATTTTTTTTGCAGCCACAGATTACATTTCGAAAAATAAATTAGTAAAATTTTTGCTTTAAAAATAAAAGCGAAACTTTGCATATTTTTTATGCAAATTTAAAATTTTATATGCATCATATATAATGAACCTTCAAAATAACTTTATTGTTCTATGACAGCAATCCAAATTAAATTATATCATATAAATAAATATTTTTTACAAGAGTTTTATTTTTATTGAAAATTAAGTTTTTCGGGCGTTTGATGCAACGGCGACAGTGAAAAAATTGAGTAAAAATTCCATGTTAAAAATGGAACTAGCATGTCATTTCAAATAGATTACATTTTGAGTTATTTAAATTTTAAATAAACTTTTAATTCATTTTTTTAATGAAATTTGGAATGTAGCCTAAACTGATTTTTTGCTTCAAAATGACACATCCCACTCCCACTTGTTTCTGAGGCTTGCGGTTCGTTCTGTGAAAGTGGGTGACAGACAGACGGGCGCTCCAACCAATCAGAAACGCTGAAAGTAAGTGTGGCGGTATGCTTGTTTTGTGCCCGTGCTGCTCCAAGTTGCTATCCGATTTTTTAAGGTTTTAACTTATGTACCAATTAAGAATTACATCTCTTGAATTCACAAATTTTTTTTAGGAAGTTGATAATTTTTTTTTTTTTAAAGGGTAGTTTCACGAAGTAGGTGACAACAGCTCCACGGTCTTGTTGTCATTTTTCAGCATGCTTACTTTTATTGGTATTCAAAAGAGAATTTTCTAAGAATATTTTTTAATTTTTTTTATGAAAACTTCTTGCTGTGCTGTGGGTTGTTCAAATCATTTATTAAAGAAAGCTTGTATAGAAAGAAAAGTTTCTTTTTTGTCTATTTCTGCAATATGATCATAGATAAAAAAAAAACAAGTTGCATGTTGTAAGAAACTCTGAAGCAGACGAAAAGTACGTTCATTTTTAGAATAAAATCGAAAAAAAACCAATGAAATCACAATAAGAGGAAAAATTAAAACAAGAGCGTTACATCAGCTGAAACATTCCTTTCAAATAAAACATCAATACTCATACAATTATTTCTAGGAAAGTTTAAAATCTAATATTGTGATTGTAATCTCTCTATATAATATAACAAGTTGGTTTGTTACAGAATCTGTCACTTTCACCGCTTGCACACAACATTTACGCTCAACAGGAAACACACTAACAACACCTCAGAAAGAAATTCGCCTAACAGAGCCTTTATCTAGTTCTAATTCAAACTTTTATAAGCCAAAATAAATAATTTTCTTTAATCTTCTTTTGCAGATTTTATAATTATTCTTTATCGTTGGCTAATTTTGTTGAAGTTCAAAGAATAATGCTGTATTTTTTTTATAAATATTTTTTTTGCAGCCACAGATTACATTTCGAAAAATAAATTAGTAAAATTTTTGCTTTAAAAATAAAAGCGAAACTTTGCATATTTTTTATGCAAATTTAAAATTTTATATGCATCATATATAATGAACCTTCAAAATAACTTTATTGTTCTATGACAGCAATCCAAATTAAATTATATCATATAAATAAATATTTTTTACAAGAGTTTTATTTTTATTGAAAATTAAGTTTTTCGGGCGTTTGATGCAACGGCGACAGTGAAAAAATTGAGTAAAAATTCCATGTTAAAAATGGAACTAGCATGTCATTTCAAATAGATTACATTTTGAGTTATTTAAATTTTAAATAAACTTTTAATTCATTTTTTTAATGAAATTTGGAATGTAGCCTAAACTGATTTTTTGCTTCAAAATGACACATCCCACTCCCACTTGTTTCTGAGGCTTGCGGTTCGTTCTGTGAAAGTGGGTGACAGACAGACGGGCGCTCCAACCAATCAGAAACGCTGAAAGTAAGTGTGGCGGTATGCTTGTTTTGTGCCCGTGCTGCTCCAAGTTGCTATCCGATTTTTTAAGGTTTTAACTTATGTACCAATTAAGAATTACATCTCTTGAATTCACAAATTTTTTTTAGGAAGTTGATAATTTTTTTTTTTTTTAAAGGGTAGTTTCACGAAGTAGGTGACAACAGCTCCACGGTCTTGTTGTCATTTTTCAGCATGCTTACTTTTATTGGTATTCAAAAGAGAATTTTCTAAGAATATTTTTTAATTTTTTTTATGAAAACTTCTTGCTGTGCTGTGGGTTGTTCAAATCATTTATTAAAGAAAGCTTGTATAGAAAGAAAAGTTTCTTTTTTGTCTATTTCTGCAATATGATCATAGATAAAAAAAAAACAAGTTGCATGTTGTAAGAAACTCTGAAGCAGACGAAAAGTACGTTCATTTTTAGAATAAAATCGAAAAAAAACCAATGAAATCACAATAAGAGGAAAAATTAAAACAAGAGCGTTACATCAGCTGAAACATTCCTTTGATACCGCCCTCCTTGCTGCCGGAGCCGGGGCGGTGCTCTAAAAAGTTGCAACGGTTAACTTGTCAGAGTGTCATTTGCCAAAAGAATTGTTCTTGTGCTTTAAAATAACTCGAAAAATATCAAAAAGTGCATCATTTGATTCCTCAAACTTTTTTCTATTCAAAATATTTTTATTAATCCCAATAGATGTCAGCCCTAATTTTTTTAATTCTGATCAGAAACATGATGATGCCAAATGGCATCACTGGAGCTGAAAGGGTTAAATTCTAAAATCTTTTGTTTTTCACTATAGCCCTGCAAGTACTAATAAGTCTCCTGCTATTAAATGGGATAATATAAAAAAAATGGCATTTTAAAATATAGTTAATCTAAAATTTTTGTGTTTATTGCCGGATTGCATGTAAATGGTATGTCTGGTAAGTAACCTTTAAACGTTGGGAAATCATCCCAAGGAATTATTTATATTTTGTCAAAATTATTGTCGTAACCAGGTCTTTTACACTGCCTATTGTGTATACTTAGAGTTGTGATACGTTGCATTCCATTGTGGGTTAATGTGTGTGAATTCATCCAGACTATATTATATACTATTTTTTGCCAGATACCTGCATTGATTAAATAAATTGTTATGTAAATGTTGTCAGTTATTGTTTATTTTTATAAAGTAACCTTAAGTACAAACTTTCTTCTTTCATTGCATACTTACAAAATACTAAAATAGTAATGCAACATACTTTTGCATGTTTAATTGTACCAAATTTTGAGCAAACATTAAAAACAATTTTTAGTTCATTTGATAATTTTCTGTCAAAATGTGATGCAAAGCAATTATAATTCTGTACAATTCATTATGTGAAAGTCTATAGCTAAATTTTCAACTTATTTATAGTATTAGATATGTTTTGCTTAATAATAATTTATACTCATTGATTTAGTAGGCGTAGCTAAAGTATTTTGTGAATTTTATCACGTAATTATATTGATCAAAAATTTAGCTGTTTTTAATAAAATTTGTTAATTTATATTCATTAATTTAGTAAATATATTACCACATATTATCCTAATATGTGGTAATATATTAACTAAATGAATATAAACTAACAAATTTTATTAAAATCAACAGCTACATTTTTGGTAAATATAATAATTTGTGATAAAATTCACCATATACTTAAGTTACGCCCACCAAATCAATGAGTATAAATTACCAAATTGTTAGTAAACACAACAGCGTCGTACTGCGTTAAACAAAATATTTGGTAAAATTTACGAAATGCTTTAGAGTTACACCCACCAAATCAATGAGTATAAACTACCAAATCGTTGGTAAACACAACAGCGTCATACTGCGTTTAACAAAATATTTGGTAAGATTTACTAAATACTTTAGAGTTACACTCACCAAATCAATGAGTATAAACTACCAAATTGCTAGTAAACGCAACAGTCCCTTATTTGGTAAAATTTACAAAATACTTTTGTTACATATACCAAATCGTCATCTGTGTCCGATACCAAAATATTTGGTAGAAATTACCAAATGCCGTTTGCTAAATCTTAATGGTAGCATTTACCAAATCTTTATTTGTCCCCTATTGCACCAAAAATCTTAGTTGCTTTCACCAAAATTTAGTACAGATTACCAAACTTTTTTTTGAGTGTATAATACAATATGATATGATAATAATATATAGTATATCTTTATTTCTATATGGGGCTGCAACTTTGGCGGTCAAGCCTTTGCAGACTCGATACATTCCCTCCTTTAATAAATAGTATATTAAAGCAAATTTTACAATTTATAATGTTACTATATTACAATTTATCATCCCATCAATTAGTTTCGTTTTTCAAATTTCTTGAGGAAAGTACGAATAATTTTCATTGGTGTTTTTTTAATGCAAAATAATATTTTTTTAAAAAATTAATTTCATTCTGTTTTATGGATTATTATTTTTTTTAATCCATGGTAATTCTCATTGTTGATTTATTAAAGGACAAATGTGCCTGCAAATTTCAAACTAAATTGCTGTACATTTCTGCAAAAATAGCTGCATACGATGGTGTACTCAAGAACTCGTAGGGTTAATTGATCTTAGGAGGTAAACTATAATTAAAACTGCTCAAAACAATTGGGGCGCACACGGTTAAAACCCTTTCACCCACTATGATTCCATTTGGAAGGAATCATCAGCTTGCAATTTTTTTCACGCTAAGTTAAACTCACACTTGTTTATCGTTAGATGGAAGAAATGATGCCCTTCGAAAAATTAAATAATGTTTGTTTTAATTAAAGGAAAATCTGAAAAACATGACAAAATAAAATTCACTCTAAAACATTTTTATTAAATAAATTGACCCTAAATTCTTAATGCTTGCATTTTTAGCCTTCTTTTCTTTTTTTTTAATTCGAAGAATTAAAAGAAAATGAAAAAAGTAGGTATTGACATGCTGTCGATGTCCGTCCGTCCGTACCCCTCTTCCAAAATCGGCTCTATCAATCCTATCTGAAAAATTATTTGTTTATTAGAAAGGCATAACCTCAGCCACCCAACTTTCATACTTTTTGTCCGTCTGTCTGTACGATCGGACGGACATAAATCTACTATTTATCGACGAATTTGCCATTGAATTAGCATTAAAATACAATTTCGAGTCATTTAAAGCGCTGTTACAAACTACAAATGCTACGGACAAGTGAGATACGTCAAAAAATTCTGCGTATCGAAATGAGAATACATTGAAAATTTCAGAAAAGAATTCAAATTCTAATACTTCAACTGATTAAAAAATTTCAACATTTAATGCTCATTTGAAAAGCGAAGCCATTTTTATTAGAATTAAATCACCATTGCCATCGCAACAATCGCTCGAGAAACTTTAATTCTTTTAGACAATAAATTAAAATAAATTTAATTTTGCGACATCGATCAGTTTGAAATGAAGTCAAATATATTTCACTACGAGATTATATGTATGTTGAAATAAAATGTTTTCATTCTATTTAAAAGCGATGAATATTACATATTTATTCTTTGAAATATAAATTTTTGCAAACGATTTAAATAATAATTATTTAATTTTCGAAATAAAATAAATGAAACGGTCCGAATTTAGCGGTTTAGCGGGAAATTTTTTATATAGAATTAATGCTGTGTTTGGGGCGCCTTTTTTACCTGTTAAACACAACTGTTGTGTGGAAGCGGGTTAAGGGACAGATTCTGTTACAAACCTACTTGTTAATTTACATTTCCTATTTTAAGTGAATTTTGGAGTAATTTTATGCTTTTTGTTCTGCGAATAATTAAATATTTATTTATAACTGAAAATAATCATGGTGACGATAAGAAATATTTATTTTATTGGCGATAGAAAATTAATGAAAATAATTGGCTTTAGAAGTTGAAATTATAGCTGGATGCTGTGTTTAGTGAAATTTATTCTAATGTATGTAAATTTAATGTGGAAACGGTTGTTGATGTTACTTACTGTAACGAATCTAGTTTTTTCAAGATAAGAATTTTACTAAGTATTTAAGTAACAGGAAAGTAGGCTATTTTAGTTCTTTTAGAACTTCTTGTATTAGAATTAAATCACCATTGCCATCGCAACAATCGCTCGGGAAACTTTAATTCTTTTAGACAATGAAGATTTTCATTCTTTTAGAATGAATAAGGCAATAAATTTCAAATTTGCAGTTATTTATGAGTAAAAAAATGACAAACCAATATTAAAAGTAGTTTATAAGAATATAAGTTATCAGAGGGACACTTAAAATGCAAAAAAAAAAAAAAAATGATGTTTGTTGTATACTGTGTGCCTTGTGCTTATCTCAACCTATAGAAAATAAGACCTATTTTACCCCACGCAAGTTTTTTTGCTACAAAAAATAAGTCTTTCCTTTTTTTACATTGAAAGTTTCTTAATTTATTCTTGAACAGCATCGGTACACGATAAGATAAAAATTTATTATACACGTACTTCTACCTTTTCTTAAAACAAAAGTTTTCTGCAGCCAAAATTTAAAGTTTCACAAATATATCTTTTTCTTTAATTTTGTATGAAAGTCATAATATCAGATAACTAGCATACCACATGAAACACGTAAACACAAACGATGTCGATGCAGAAAATTACATCTATTTTAAAACATTGTGACCATCATTCCTTTATTTTCTAATTAAGAAAAGAGAGGCAACAAAGAGGAAGAGCCACAGAAAGCCAAAAGGTTTGTGTGTAGGGGTGGGGGGTCGTTCTTTTCCCCGAAACCTGTGGTATTTTGGGTATTTAGAAAGGGGACACATGTCTTTCGACACCTCGATCGCATCTATTCATACCAACGTCTAGCCTCAGGGGAGGGGAGGGGCAGGGGCGCCTGATTGTATCAGCGCGCAAGTTCTTGGGTAGGATTCGTGGAAAATTGCGGGATTGATGAAAGCAAGAAAGGATATTGATATTAAAGAAGTCTTACCAGTTCTTATGAACCAGTTTTAAAGCACTATTTTTTTTTTATAATTACGTGAAAAATATATCTTTGGTTCCAAAATAATTCACGTGCATAATTATTTTAATAAAGCAGATCAATAAATCTCTGGATTTTATGAATATTATAACATAGAAATTTTACTTTAAATGTTGGCATCCCATGAAAAGAGTGGAAAAAAGTAATTTTTTTCACTGCTTTTGAAAGAAAAAAACAACTTTTTTAAACTCTTTTAAAAGTCCAACTTTTTGCAAGCGTCTGATATTGAAATTATAATGTAAAAGTCCGATTTTTTTCCACGCATTTATGAAAATATTGTTTTTACCTTGAACAGGAGATGACATATAAAAAAATGTATATGTCTACTTATAAACTTGAGTCATGAATATAAAATTATTTGGTGTGTGGTCATTTTTTTTGCTTCAGGTAGTAAAAAAATTAAACAAAAAGGGCCATATTTATTTAAAATTCATTAGATTCTTGATTTGCACCAAATTTATATATTAAATCTTGGTTTTATCAAATTAAAAAAGAGAAACGTTACAATAATAAACGTCAATATTTTGTTAAATAAGATAAATAAACTAGTTTTATATTGTTACACTTAAAAACCTGATTCATGTTAATGGAATACATTTACTTAAAAATATATACAATATATATAACTATATTTCTTTCATTTGCTTACTTTCATAAGAATACATATTATGTATTTTTATTGAACATAAGGCATATGTAACTAAAATTAGATTTTGTAAAAAATACAAGAACCCCCCCCCCCCCCCCCCCCATAGTTCATTATTCAATAATTTCTCAAATTTAAAACGAATATATGTATGGATTTTTTTTAAAACACATATTACCTACACTACACAAACCTATTTTGCCACTACGAAAACAAATGTGGTTCTAAAAATATTCAATTCTTTAAATCTCATATACACACTTCAAGCGTTCGTGATTGAATGCCGATTCATTTGACGAGCCGAGCATACAAAGACGGGCGATTTTCTATTTGGATTAAGTTTAAGACAAAAAAATAAAACGAAATATATTTTTAAACAACACTAACTATATTTGACAAACAATTTACTTATTAATAAGTCATTTTAACCCTTGGTATTGCATCGATTACACAATACCTAAAATACAATAAAAAAAAATAGGCATGTAACCTAAATCGGCAATTACGAAAAAAAACCCCTATTGATATGTGCAACCATATATAAGCAACTAACTACAGAAAGACTCTGACCGAACGATCCAATGACGTATTTCCGTGTACTTGCTTAAGTCGTTTTTCGCCTACTGACGAGTGCAGCTGATTGGGAACCAGCCTTAGCGCTAAAAGAAAGTTAAATGTTTGAATTCTTCAAAAAAAAGTTCTTTCTAGTTTGTAAATTATTTTAGTTGAGTTGTTTCAGTGCTGATCATAACTATGTTGCTTTCCATTTTCTAAATATTTTTCTTTTTTCAATAAATCACATTGTAAAATATAAAATCTTGAAGTGTATTCGTAAAATAAAAAAATCGAAATTGTTCATTATATTAATCATCTATGATATTAATATTTAGTAAACCAACTATATTTTCCTATTTCAAAACGCGATAAGATAAGAAAACAAACTACAACTACAATCAAGATAAATGCAGACGATATTATTTCTTTTTTACAGTTTCAAATCGCCGATTATTCGTTTTTTTGTTACAAAATAAAAGGTGTATTTTTATATATTTACGAATTACTGAGTACTTAAGCATGAATACGGCTGAAACGGCTAGTTTTGATGAATTGATTGAGTTTTCAGCCAAAAAATTTTATCATATTTTTAAAAGATATTCAACTATATGCAGCTGTGCACCGGGAAGAGTAAATCTGATTGGCGAACACACTGATTATAACAATGGTTTCGTCCTACCAATGGTAAAATCATTTTTACAACTATTTTTCGGGGCTCTTATACACTAAAAAAATATAAATTTCGGAATTTAGCTATCTTATATTATTTCAGTTAAAAAGCATTTCATTCATTTTAACTATCGTATAATAAATTGGTTAAAAATAAAAAGTTCACTTAAACAAAACATTACTGTTCATTAATTGACACCTAGTATTCAATAGAATGTGGTTTGTATGGATGGATTTACCGGGTTTTTGAAATTCCAATCCCGGACAATAGACAAGCTTTTTATTAACGAAAATAAATCAATTTTGCAGTTTAATAGTTTAAAAATAGAATATATGTATAAAAATTAATGCAATAATTAAAAGCATGCAAACTCGCTTCTTTTTCTCAATAGCTGCCTGTTTTAAGGACCATGACAGAAACTAACTTCTTGTCTCACTATGAAAACTTATTCAAAAACATTATTTAAAAAATCGATGGTTTGATTTTATTTACCATTAAATGTTCGGTTCTCAAATACATTTTTGAACCCTAGATGTTTTCTCTGACTAATTAAAAATTCAGGATTGTCAGGGGCCAACGCCGAATACTTTTGGGGACTCTTTCTGGAAGGATATTTTAACAATGTATCCAGCAAATTAAGACTTTTGAAAATAAGGTCAATCTTTAAATATAATATCATATTCAACTTTGGTGCTTATTGTTGTAGAAAACCAAAAATATTCATAATTTAAATTATGTTTGTCATAGAATTATTCAAAATTGTTAGGTGTGAAGCAAAATGTGTGGGTTTACAGTCAATTTTGGGACATTCTAAAGTAAGGGGCAACAGCCCTTGCAAACCTAGGCAATGATCAGGATCTGGTCATGGATGATTACCAATATAACTAATTTCTTATGAAAATAATATCTTATTCTGCCGTTATTATTTGATCACTTTGGATTTTCTCTCAAATGAATAGCTTAGTGGAAGATCAAACAATGAAAATGAAAAAATGACCCTTAAATTTTGTACTTTGTACTTAGATCCATTAAAAATGGCACTTGCAAATGGTGAAAAATATACTTAAATTAAAGTTTATGGAAAAGAGGAAACGTGTTTTTGTTAAGTTAGGATCTAAACATGAAAATCTAAATTCTTTCAAAAATGTTACTTAGCACATTCTTCCACTAAACTTCTCAAATTTAATTTTTTTCAGGCCCTACCTTTAGTTACCGTGATCGTAGGTCAGAAGAATAACACTTCAATGTGCCATATAGTAACAACTTGCCCATTTGTTGATGATCCTAAGGAAATAAAATTTCTATTACCTAATGAACAAAATACTTTAAAGCCTGAGGAGCCAACTTGGGCCAATTACATCAAAGGAGTCATTGCAAATTTTAAGGGTCAGTATATACCTTAACACCTTAAGCAAGTATAATAGTAGTAATATTGCATATTATGTGCTAGAAATAAGTGTTTCTTGTAACTAACTTTTAAATTTAAAGCTGAAAACTGACTGAAAGATTTGTGAAAAATATAATTTTCAATTGAGAATCGCAAATTATTTATTTGCATTCTCAAGCATTATATGGGCAGTTCTACCATAATTTTTAAATTCAGGCATAAAAAAACTTGTAAAATTTATTTTTTCAATATCACTTTAAATGTTTGTCAAAAGTTTTATAAGGGTTCTAGAATGACGAAAAAAGTTCAGCAAAGCTCATTTATAAAAAAAAATTATAATAAGGGATGGCAGTTTTTAAAAAACACCGATGCTGAAGATACCGTTCTAAACCGGCCTTACGAAACTAATTGTTTTTCAATGAAACCGAAATCACAAAAAAACGGTTAGTCTTAAAACTGGTTTCGGTTTTCCATCCCTAGATCATTACGACGGTAAGGACCCGAAGGTAAGGACATTCACACTGTTTTCCGGTCTCTTTTGTGTTGAAACTAACTCCAGTTTAATAAAAATGGATTTTTTTAACTTCTTGTACTCCACTTAAACATATTTATAGAAAAAAAATTTCAATTAGCAAGCAAAAATTAACCTTAAACCTGGGAGACTGTAAGGAAAGCAATAAAGCCTCGCAGACAATTTTACTGAGTTTTTTTTTATAATCTAGGGCTTATTGGTGAATTTTAGCAAAAATATGTGACTACTAACTGAAATGTCAGTTTTCTGCAAAACAGTTTGCATGGTTGAAGAATCACTGTAGCTCAATCCAGTGCCTCTCTTCACCACTTTAGGAATGAGGTCAGTGAATGTACCAAAACCCAGGGGCAAAGTTAGGAGATGAGAAAACCACATTATCTATTAAAAGCCAAAATTTAATGGAAGGAATTTCTTAGGCTATGTTATAAGTTCAATTTAAAATCCAAATTAATTTAATTTTGAGCTCAAAAATGTGTTAAATTGAGCCCTAAACTAAAAATTTGGCATTCGGGACACATGAAGGTAAGGACTTTTCTGCATTGTTTTGTGTTCTAAAATTTTTTTGGAGTTTCTTTGTTTTAAAATTCTGTTTTGCAATTATATAAGGACCAGTCTTTTAGTATAAAAAGAAAAAAATGATAAAGAAATATTAATTTTTTTTAAAGTTATGCCCAAGGGACTTAAAATTAAAAATTATGGTAGAATTGCCTGTATATCTATTCTACTCCAGGGAATGGTCCGTGCAGCCAAAAATGCCCGGCGAATAATACCCCATGTAGAGGGAGTGCACATTAAATATTCTCCAAAGTCCTAACACTGCATAAGATGTCACCCTGGTTCTAGACTTCTTGTGGGCTTTTGGCCTTGGTCTAGACCAAATCGAATAAGAAACAGGTACAACAAATATCTTATTCCTCAGAGTTGTCACAGCTCTTTCAGGAATTAGAAAAACTTGATAACACGTATTTATATTTTTCAACACACCAACATGATTTAGTGGCTTTTTGCATACAGTTAAATAGCTTTATATTTTAAGAATACCTTTTCAGTTTTCATATATCTTTCATGTAACTTTTTATTTTATTATAGGAAACCTAGTTGGTTTTGATGCAGTTATATCAACAACTGTTCCCGTCGGTGGAGGTCTTTCTAGTTCAGCTGCATTGGAGGTTGCATCGTATTGTTTCTTAGAAGCTTTAAGCAATCAAACATCATCTGCAGGGTAGGGTAAATATTTTTTTAAAAAAAATTGGCTAAATATTGGATGGATCAAAATTTAACTAAACATTATTATATGCTTTAATTCATATTTTTCAATTAAAGACATAATAAAATCTTACAAACATGTATGTTTTTATGACATGGATTAGAGTATATTATAAAAAATAGTTGTAAAACAAGAAACATTGCTAAGCTTTGAACTCTGTTTTTATTAAGTTTAAGCTTAAAAGTTATAGTTTGTTGTGGTGAAGTTGCAATAGCAAAAGAGATAAATATTAAAGATATTTTCAGTTGTTAAGAAGATTAGTATTACACAATGTACATTTAAATGGCTAGGATTTAAAATTTATTTTGAATACATTTGAGTTTCTGATAATGGTTTGTAAAACTTAAATAATAAAACTTTACCTCAAAAATAATTTAGTTTTTATGCATATTGCAAAAGCGCATGATATTGGCATGTTAAATGAATTTGTTGATTTAGTAAATTACATATTTTCAAAATTCCTGAAATCCCTTGTAATTATTTAATCCAAATTCTAGAAACCCATATTAAAATAAAATATCATCAAAGTGGTTCTACTTACAAACTCTTTTTAATCCATATTCAAGTATATTGCGATATTAACAGTCTTTTAAGCTAAATGCACTACCACTTAAAACACAATACAAAGTACAAATTTATATAACTTAAGCTTACTATTTATTATGTTTTGTATGTTTTAACATTATATTTTATAGATTAATTGACAAAGCATTAGCATGCCAAAAGGCGGAGCATGACTTTTTAGGAATGCCGTGTGGAATTATGGACCAATTTATATCCTTTATGGGTAAAAAAGACCATGCTTTGCTATTAGATTGCAGGTAACACATGTTATTTGATTACAATTATTTACTAAAATTGTTTTACTGAAAATTATTTACTATTTATTTCAATCAATCTTTTAAATACCATGATTTTTAGTTACTGTTCCTCTTTTCCAGATCTTTGAATTATGAGCTTGTAAAGGTTGAAGATCCAGAAGTAACAATTTTGATAACTAATACGAATGTTCGGCATAAACTAGCTGAGAGCCAGTATTCAAATAGGAAAAGGCAGTGTGAAAAAGCATCGGAAATCATTGGTAAAGATAGTCTCAGAGATGTCACATTAGAAGATTTAAAAAGTGAGTTTTTTTTATTTATGGCAAACAACTATCTAAGTTTTTTTTATGTCTCTTCCAGATAGTTTCTTTTCTAAAAAGTTTTTATTGAAAATGAGTAATTATATATTCATACATTTCCAAAGAAATCAGCCTCCATCTAAAATCCGCTTAATTTAGTTCTAATATTTTTGTTATCGTAGCAATAATATGGTAAATTTATTACAAATTTGGTTAGGGTCAAAGCAGTATATAGTTATTTAAAAATATTTTTAAAAATTACATCAAAATAGTTTTAAATTGAATGCACTTTTTTCCCCGCTAAAATTCCGAAATAGTAAGTTTCGAAATCTGTGTAAAGATACATTGACAAAACTTTTTTGTTGATGCAGTAAATTTTTTGGATTTTTCTTTTCCTTTCCTTTCTGCATTGTAAATTTATTACTATTAACAACAGTTATATTTTGACATTAGTAAATTACATTTTAGTAATCGCCATTCCAATAAGAAAAATAATCACACAGTTTGAGTTTATGGTCCTTTAAACAATGTATGTCTTTATGCGGAAATTTTGCCTAGAGAGTTTCTCAATGCTTAAGCGTTAAAATATTATTTTATTTTGTATAGATCAGCGTGAAATATTAGGAGAAGAAATATATAAAAGGGCTCTACATGTGGTTGGGGAAATCCAGAGAACAGTAGACGCTGCAGAGGAATTAAAAAAGGAAAATTATTCCAAAGTCGGTACCTTGATGACTGAAAGCCATATATCACTAAGGTATTGCATTTTAATAGTTTTTTTTTTTTTAAATCTATTTGCATTTTTTCAGGGCTTCAATAACAACCAGAAGATAGGAATGTCCTAGATTTAAACTTAGACAATGTAGCGAGGCTATAAAGTGACAGTTCAAACTTGTTGTCTGTAACTGATTGCCCAATTTCAAAAGGCTCAAATGGTGTAAAGTAATACTGTTTAAAAAGAAACTTGACTTATTGTCTACTCAAATGCTGTACCTAATCTCTTGTCTCTTAGAAACATTTACAATGTAATGCTAAAAAAAATAAGTTTAAGTTTGTTTTACTCACTACCGGACAAGCACTTTGTGAAAAAAATGTTCTCTTTCAATAATTTCTTTGTTTTCAATTCGTTCACAATTTGTCTTAACTGCTGCTACTTAAAAAAAAAAAAGCAAAATCACAAATTGATGAATAAAGCCCAGTAACAAAAGAAAACATGCCAACCTATTCCTTAAATAAGAAACTGGTATATGTGACACATAAATTGCAATATTAAACCACATACATTTGCTTACAAAAATTAAATAAACACAGCATGTTTTTTACTAACAAAGCAAAAAGACCATGCATCACCCACAGTGTGTGGGGGCGTTTTGTGATGCCAAGATCTGCATAAAAATTTCATTACAAAATATTTTCAATATTTTAGAGACAACTATGAAGTTTCATGTCCTGAACTTGACACAGTAGTAACTGCTGCATTAGAAGTAGATGGAGTGTATGGCTCTAGAATGACTGGGGGTGGATTTGGAGGATGCACAGTAACCTTACTTAAAACAAGTGCTGTAACAAGAGCTATTGAAAATATTAAGGTAGATGTTTTTTATACTTGATCTCTTATATAAGTTTTATCTACATACTTTGTTTTTGTTCTAAAAATAAATGCATTTTGTATCGAACTTAATATACCTAGTTTACATGTAGCAATTTTTTACATAGATAAAGCTTGAAATATTACGCCTATTAAAAATAAAATTTGCAAGCCACCCCAATTATTTTTCTTTTAACAAATTTATTTTGAGCAACCAGGAATCAAAATTCTTTACCAATCATCATTCTTGTTAAAAGCTCCGTTTCAATAATTTAGTATACAATTTTTTTTCTACAAAAACTTATTATGTAGAAACATTTAATTATAATCATAAATTTTACACTGTAAAAATGTCCAGAATCTAACTCTAAAGGAATCTCAAGACAGTACTTTTTCTTTCCCCCTAACTATAAAGTGACAGTTGTAACTTTTTAAGGAGCAGTCGCAGTGTGACAAACAAAATCGTTTGATGCAATTGTACTTACCATTTCTTTTTCTTTAGATGAAATATGCAAATCCTACGTTTTATGTCTGCCGCCCAGGAGATGGTGCCAAAGTAATTATGGCAGAAAATGAAATCATAGATGTGTAAAAGCTCATTTTTTTAATAATATGACCAATTTTATATTTTTTGGAGAATATATTTGTAATTTTTAAGCAAGTTAGTCAAAATATAGTCATTATTGAAAATGATTACAGCGTTGAATGCTGTTTAACTATTTTTATATTATATAATGATGAATAAATATATGCTAGTCATTGTTTTTATTTAGTTGAGTGATTCTTTCAAGGTTAGACAGGATTGAGATGAGATTTTGATAAATTAAACAGTTTTTTGGCTTGGTAACATTAATTATAGTTTAATAAAGACCTACCATTTGTTTACAAGATTTTCATGAATTTAATTATAGTCACGCTGTAGCCTACACAACACAAGGGCTATGGGGAACATTCATGTGATGTTACGCGGTTTGTTATCCTACAGCTCCCGAACCACGTGCTAATGCTATCCTACTGCTCAAACCTGTCTAAAGCCAGTAATCCATTCACGCTGTAGCTGGATTTTGTGACGTCATTTGCTGTATCTAGCGTGGATGGAAGTTTCTTGACTTATGGGTTATTTCTCTCAATTAAAAGTAAACAAACAAGAAAATTAAGTTAAAAACCACGGACAATTAAAAACTAAATTACTCTTAAGACTGCTCATGCCCGAAACCAATTTACAGCTTTGATATCGATTCAAAAATCCAGCTTCAGAAGTACAGCTTTGACCACGCGTGCATGCGTACTAATGACAGTTACCTCACAAAATCCAGCTACAGCGTGAATGGATTACTGGCTTAACCGCTTGTATTCCACAGCGATTTGGAATTGAAGCTCAGGTGGATATGGCTGTGAATGTCCCCCCATTAGGCTATGGGTGTTGCAATTTAAAAACCGCCGTGTGGCGCCAATGGGAATGATGATTTTTTGCAATGCTATATTAGTATTTATTATTTATAGAATTATATTTTAAGACTAGATAACATAGGATATTCGCCGAATTTGATTTCAGAGACATGGTTTTTCTTATTATATATAGTTTCTAAGTGCAGAAAAATGATTTAGTTCACAGACAAGGACATTCTTAAATATATATTTATTTAAATACATTAATAAAACCACCAAAATGTTTTGTACATTTCTGAAACATTTAAAGTGAGAGTTCTAAGGTGAGGAACAGACAGGGGAATAACTTTTTGTATACATTCGAATTTTTAAAATGTTTTTTTTTTTTCAAGCTATTCCATAAGAATGACATATGTAACATGTCATTTTTAAAAATTAGATCTTAAATGCTATTTGATGAAATTTACAAAAGGAAAGCTTTTTCCCCTCTTAAAACTATCCTCCAAATATCTTGTTACTAAAAAAGTTATGTATTCTGTATATATTTTTTAATATATTCTGTTTGTATGGCTACTAAACTAGAAAAAATATACCTAAATCTACAAAAGAACCCTTAAATGTTTTTTTTTTACCTTGCAATTAAATTTATTAAGAAATTTTAAATCAAAAATGCTCGACTCAAACATCTATAATAATAAAAATGAAGTTTTGTGTGTGTGTATGTATGTATGTATGTCTCTCTGAAACTCACAAACTAGACATTTGTTTGACTCGTAACTTGGTACAAATACGTAGTTCATACTTGAGTTACAGAATAAGAACTTTCAGAGCTCAAAGTGTTCTATTTTTAGAGAAAATTCGAATTTTCTGGGAAAACTACACCACTTTGGCTCAAATCCGACGATTTCTTTTCTTTCCTGATGCCATCTGAAGAAACAATTAAATAAAACTTTCAACGAAAATAAATAAAATTGAAAATGTTTATTTTATTGTGTTGCCATAACTTTCAGAAACTAAATTCATTATTTAAAGATAATTTATATGTTTCAAGTGACGTATTTCCAACAAGTCTTGATTCCTGGATTTCTTATGGGTTTAGTTGATGATTTCGTCAATGATGGTTCTGTTGATTACAAATATGCATGTTCAAACAATAAATGTGTAGTTTACCTATAAGTTCTAGAGCTGCCGTTAGGTCTTTATTTTCTCGCCAAATACGTTGCCAATCCCGCCAAATTATAATAAAAACTCGCCAAATGGGCAAATGGTTTGTTAAGCTATTACTGAACAATGATGGTTAATAAAGGTCATCGCACGAGCTGCATATTAGGGTTTTATGTCTTTACTTTTTCGCCAAATACATTGCCAATCTCACCAATTCATTGATTAAAACTCGCCAAATGAGCAAAATGTTTGTTAAGCTATTACTGAACTATGATGGTTAATAAAGCCATCGCACTAGAGCTGCATATAAGGGTATTATTTCTTTATTGTTTCGTCAAATATGTTGCCAATCTCGCCAAATTATTTATTAAAACTCGCCAAATGGGCAAAATGTTTTTTAAAATAATTTATAAGCTGGCTGGATATGCTAAGGTCGTTGTGTTAGAGCTGTATAATGTGTGTTTGTAGCTATATCTATTTTCTCGCCAAATTATTTACCAAAACGAGCCAAAAGAGTTAAAAAAAGGTTTTATGTATTTATGAGGGAATTGTGATGACATTTATGAGTACATTTTACAGCGTATTTTTGATTATAGAATATTAGGGCAATGAATTGAGATTTTTTACTTGATAACGAGTGGAAAGATAATAACTTAAGTTTATGATTTTATAACAGGTTACATGGTACACATACTTGGATCGATTTGATATTTATTTAATCCGTGCGAAGTGCGGGTATAAATTTGCTAGTTAACAATATTTTAAATTACCTTTATACAATTCAGAATAGAAGCTCAAAGCAGTTAAAACTATCAAATTTAATAATTCATTTTTTAAATAGATTGAAAAACTTAAAATCAATTACTTTGAAAAGTCCTATTATATATTATATTATTTATCAATATTATGCAAATCAAGGATACTCTCAAGGAAAATCAACTTAAGTATCAGCTCTTTTGTAGAGCGTGAATGTAGGCAATTTATTAAACATTAATTTTTTTCACTTGTGGGTGCAATAAATAAAAACAGCAAATATTTACATTTTAAAGAAGTGGAATGATTTATTTTAAAGAAACCTCAAGAAGTAGGTAAATGTACATGCAAGATACAGAGCTTTAAACAGACAGAGAAACAACTTATTGAATGCAAAGGATCTCAATTTCAAACAGTAGATCAGCATTGGGATGGATGCCCCAAACTGGGAAACCCTGGCTTCCATAGCCCTTGTCGGAACGAATCAGGATCTTTGCTATCTCGCCCAGTTGCATGGTAAGACAGGCCTCATCCCACCCTAACAAAAAGTTTAAAAATATACATCAGCAACATTTAAAAAAAAGATACATAAAAAATACAGCATATTGTTATACATCTTATAACTACACCAGCCAATTTGGCTGACATTTTAAATAGCCCAGTGTTTAAAAAATATATCTGGACTTAAACTTTTGTATAATATGCATAAATTCAAGTTAGCAACTTAATTTATGTAATCTCAAAAGCAGAAATTACTTGAACACATCTTTTATCTAACAATATAATAATTGAACGAGTTAAGCATTAAGAATGTTTCACTAAAGGAATAGAAAAATAAATTCGAAGGATAATTAAAAAAAAAAAACATTTTCAAATTTGTCAAAGCTTACCAAAATAACTTATTTTTTTTAATGAGAACTTATTCATCAAATAAGATATTTAAATTTAAAAGTAAAAACAGATGGCCTACCCTTGATCACTTTTCCAAATCCAACTTGAAAGGTAAATGGTTGCTGTCCAGGGTCCCTGGTGCTAAATAAACAAATTTCAGAATTATATATGCATCGTATTAAAATATCTACATTGTAAATGTTCAGTACATAAAAAATCTTGTTAGTATAAAATTCTTATAGGTCACTAGGTCAGTGTGTGTAGTTTACCACTTTATATGCAAAAGTAATACAAAAAGACAAGGAATTATTTAAGTTAAAAAAATTAAATAGCAAGTTTTAACTTTATGATGAACGAGAATGAACATGGAAGATATACATTGAATTTATCAGTCACAAATAACCTTAAAAAAAACTCATGTGCATGCACAAAAATAAGCTTTAAAAACTAACATTGGATCCAATCTGGATGGCTATTCATAATGCTGCATTGCGGAAGACGTGCAAATTTTGGCAGGTGGTTTCCGAAAGACACTGTTGCGGTTGCAGACAATTTTACGCTATACTAAAGCACGAGTACCCAGAGGCCAAGTAAAGCAACTTCCTTGAGCTAGAATCAAGTATCAATTGTAGCTTTTCAATATGCAAGCTGTCAATACTAAGCCAGTTAGCAGATTAACAGGGAGAAGAAGAATCTGCCAAACATGCATGCTTAGGAAATCTCTTGTCAACTAAATTGTTACCGCATCCAACAATGTTACCACAAGTCATTAAACTTGGTTTTATGCCATGCAAATGCATGCTATATTTGCTCTTTGGGCACACTACTTAATAGTACAGGTGGTTTGAACAGACATCACAATCTTGGTACTTGCCCTCTATCGGTTGTTGGCTCGTCACTTGACTTTGATTCTAATTTACAATACTCACAGCCAATAGACCTCTTGTAGCTCTAGTGTGATGATCACACTAGAGCTACAAGAGGTCTAGTTGATGTGCTCTTGTAGCTCTAGTGTGATCTAGAGCTACAAGAGGAGCCGTAAATTAGAATCAAAGTCAAGTGACGAGCCAACAACCGATAGAGGGGAAGTATCAAGAACAGATTCTGAATCAATTTAACATGCCAGTTTTTCACAGAGCTAACTTAATCTTAATTTAAGTTTAATAGATAAAATGTCCATTAAATCTCATGTCTATTGCAGGAAATGTTACTTTTCAGAAAAAGTAATACAAAATAAGGGAAAATTAATGTGACGAGCCCATATTTATGAATCTTTAATAACTGAACCTTGACCAATAAGAATAGGTACAATGGTAATATCCAAGTATATTTCAGTGGTATGCCAATGTGCATTTGAACTTATAAGGGTGTGGCAACTACCATACGATTGTGTACCAATATACTTTTAATGACTATTAATGGACAGATTGAAGTAATGCTCAGAAACCTTTGTTAGAAGACCTTTTATTAAAAGATGGCTATTTCCCCAAACTACTAAAGGGAATTATTTAAAAATTTAATTACACCGAAAATAACTGTATAAAATGTGTTTGGCAGAGAAAATTAACGTTTCTTCTTCCAAGGGGCTATTTTTATATTAAGTAACCTGTTTTCATATCAACTGTTGTTACTAGAATAACGGATTATTGAATTCAATCAATATAAATATCAAACTCGACTAATTCAATGTATATATAAAAAAGGTTTAAATAGGAAATTTTTGTTAATAACTATGAATTGAAACCTTAAAAAAGTTAATGCTCAAAAAGAAAATAAGCTTAGTGCAGGTAATAAGGCTTAAAATTCTTTGTTCTGCCTTCATAACAAAACACTGACACCTACATTTAAACCTGCTACAACTTTTAGAAATTAATTACACAAAAATCAAAAACTATAGAAGCGCAATGCATTAATAGGGCTAAGAAAGCGGCAAAGCTTAACTTGATAATTAGCAAGCAAATTCAACCTATTTGGACTTAACTACATTCATATTTTACTTTTCTGGAAAAGAAAATGATCCCAATTTAGGAAAATCGGGTAACCTTACCTCGTACCTTACACTAAATTTAAACGCTGCTTTAACTGGACATACCAGATGCAAGAAAGGATTTGCATAGCAGTCAAGGAGTTTTAAAACTACGACTGCATTTTAATCGCCAGTGATTGAACAGCAACACATAGGTATCCTATAAGGAATGGGGTTATACATATTATACATGATACATTTGAAAATAAAACTATTTTAAAAGTTAAGTTTGTTAAGATTATGTAAACTGTGGAAGGGTTAAGATTGAAACAAGAGATAAAACTGCATAAAATTATTTTTTTTGAATTGCAAATTTGTGTAATATTGTTTTTATATGTCCAAGTAGAAAACTAAGGCATAAAACAATTATTTTTATTTTTTAAAACATAGGTGTTTTTCAGTTATTTACCACACATGGTAAAGAGCATGGTATTATATAGACTAGTCAGATTACAGACGTAACGCAAGGAAAATTTTTACTTGAAAATTTAAATATTTTGTTTTGTTACACAATGAGGTTCGGGATAAATGTCGCCAAAGATAAGCGTCCAATTATAAAGAAAATGAAAAGGCTTAGAAAGGAACAATTAGCTTTCAACAAAATGTTATTTCAAAAATTAATTGGTGAAAATATAGATATATTACCTCCAAAACTTTTTAAATGGATTTGCTAAGCATCCCGTACAATGAACAGTGATTGTGCTGCCTCTTTGGGGAATATAACCACATCCAGGCCGAATTATTTCTTTGGCCACTCCGTCACTTACTTGAACCATACTCATTTTGAAGTTTGGTGAAGAATTCGAAAGGAAAAAATGTTTCAGAATTCGATCTTTATATAAGATTCAGATAAATAGCCTTGTCACAAAAGATGGATGATATTTTGTTTAAAAGCGTCAGTGAAATGAAAAGTGACGTTGAGTTGGTGAAAACTACTATTTTGACATATGGTTGGGTTGTCAGAAAGATCTTTGTACTTCAGCTACATGAAACATTGGTAACAGGTTGAAGGATAAACTTGGAAGAAAAACCCTATAATCCTATATTTTGATTATTTAAATAAAAAAATTAAGAGCTAATATGTAATTTATTGTCCACAAAAAGAAAAATTCGTTCAGAATTATTCATAGATTCCTTTTTCCGTTGCATTGGGGTTTGGTTTTGTTTTTCTAATGGTGAAAGACTGACGCGTTGTGGGCTATTTCCCAAGTTCCAGCTTTTCACCCAGTGCGGTGGGTGCTTCGGTTTTTATAATCTGACAACAATTCAAAGCCTTAAAACATTGCTTCAATGGCTCTTCTTATATTTGATCCTTGGTCAGATCAATCTGGAATATCTTGTTAGACCAATCTGGTCAAATCATCATGGCCATAACTCGGACTATATCAGCGACTATCAAAAATATACTTCTTTCATCACTTTCGCTGATGATGCCGCCTTAAGATACCAAGGGAAAAAAATATTTTAATAATTATATTTGTAAGACATATAACGAGGCAACAAAAACTAATACAGGGAATGTAATAAGCGTAGACCAAGCATTGGCAAACATATATGGGAATGGGAGTATCAAACATTACTGCAATATAATAAGAACATCTTGCCAATTCATGTATTCAACTTTTAATAAAACGAATATTTCCAATTTTTTTTTATTTTAATATGTATGTTCAATCCAGGTCGTTGCCTCCCTCCCCCCACCCCCAACGCAGCATTACCCAGAACTTACTCGGTTTTAAATAATTTTGTCACCGTCACCACTACTAAAGTAGTATGGGTGGTATACTGTCGAACTGGAACTAGAATAGCAAGATTGAGTCTAACGTGGTATATATTCCGATTCCGTCTCAGTCGTATATTCAAGTCCTCTAGGCAAATAGCTATAAAGTAGTTGTTAAGCTAAACATGTGGATACAACCCGAATTTTGGACCTTCAAATGATTATACTTACAAACTTTAAACAATCGGGTGAGTGCAAAGTCACGAACAACGGAAACGATTTTTTTAATAGCGCCACACTAGAGCTACACGATTGCCACGGGCATCGTATAATTTTTAAAGCCAGTGACAGTAACCAGGGACCGACCCATTGAGCTACAGACCCCACACATTGAGTTTTCGAGTTAATCCCTCCTCTTCCATTGAAAAAAAAAAAACCCAAAGAGTTCAGAGCTGCACTGGGTAGCCATGGCTCACTGCGGAGCCCGAATATAGTGGCAGTTAAGCCTAATAAGTGCTGGTTAATTTATAATTTTGATTTGAGAAAGGAAGCACACAAAGGGTAAAAGCGAAAATCGAGCCCGCACCCGTTACAGCGCGCTGATGACTGCTAGCGTTATGGCCTGCGATCCAAACCACTCGGCCATCGGGCCCCACAAGACACCCTTACCTTGTCTCCGTGTTGGTCCATGGTGGGGTTGGTAGGTTCAGTCCTACCCTTCCTATAGAACTCTTTGGAAAAAAAAAATCTTATTTTTAACAAATTGGCATGCTAATGCATCGCATTGCAATATTTAAATATTTACAATCACTACAACATTTTGTACTTAAAATTTGTAAACAAATTTATCTAGCATTTTTAATTAATATTAAATTTAATAAGTTTTTACCCCCCCCCACTTAATTTAATTACTAATACTCCACCATCCTACTCTTTAATTATAAACACCCGTTTAAGAGTGATTAATGGTTGAAAGGAAAGTGCCAGGATCTTTAATTTTACATGCTTATATATTATAAGGAATTTAGACTTCTTATTCAAATAGGATAATGAAATATTTTGCTTCCTAAGTACGCACTAAAATGTTAAGTGCATACTTAATATAATACAAAATTTTATTTTAAAAATAAATGCTTTAGAAAATATTGTGTGTCTATTTCTATACTATGAGTATATTTTATAAAGACATTGTGTGTCTTAAAACGATGCAATAATATTAGTGAATTGCAAAACTAAACCATTACAAAAATTAGACAAGAGAAGTATGAAAACATTAAATTTTATTTAAGCTTTGGTTCATCAATAAAAACATCAATAACAGACAGCTCTCCTACAGTGTGGTTTGTCCCATATGAGTTTTGTTCAACTCGGAAAAGTGATTATAAAGAATCACTTATTATTTTCTCAATTTCGTACTCTCTGTCTTGAAGGGGAAAAAAAAAGTGGCAACACCTGAAAATAATGAATTAGGATTTTTTTTCAAGGTATGTTTTCTTCTCGTATTTGCATAAATAAATTCATCAGTGCTGTGCCATTATGATACTGACACCTTTTGTAAGCACATGGAGCCTTTGGAGACATTACATATAAATTAATTTGAGATATTTTACAACAAATAATACATATATATTTATATAAATAGCTAATTGAAGTTAGCTAAACAACAACACTAACATTGATAGTAAAACAATAGTCAACATTTATAAATTATACACATATTTATACATTTACATACATATATTTAATTTTTTGAACTTCTTCATAAACAAAACAACAACTCAATCATAACGAATTCATAAAGGATTATCACTATGCAATAAATGTGTTTATTTTCAAGCACCTTTTAAAATTTCGTTTTTCTGATGTATCAGACAAGATAAGGTTAGACGAGTAAAACACTAGGTGCTCACTTAGGGTGCATTTTTCTCAATAAATAAAGAAAAATAGATATATGTGTGTTAATGATATAACAAGTGCGCAATGGATGCTGATTTCAAATATATTTTTTTGATTTCTTTCTTTTTTTGTCTCGTGACATTTTTTAATCAGACTAGGAAAATATGAAAGACAACAAGTTTGTTTCAACACATAGTTTAGACAGCTTCATTTCGTTTTTTTTTTCTTCTCCCATCTAACTGATCTTCCAACATTAATTTAAGTGCATGATATCTTCCACAGCACTTGCGATTTGAGTGCAAGCTAATGTTCCCAGCATTTGATAAAAACACTTCGAAAATTGTACACAGCAGAGTTTCTCTTGATGTGTCGACACATAGCCCCGAGCTCAAGTGAAACAACAAGCTCCCATCCAGCACTGAGGTCTGAATTTTGCAGTCAAAGTTGGTACCACTTTTTGTCTCTGTACTTGAGCAACAGTTGGTGGGACTTGTCTCCGAGCATCTCGGCTTCTGACATCAGGTTGGCCGTTGTGTCCTCCAGGCGAGTCAGGTTCTCGCCTCTCTCATTCAAGGCCTGCAAATTAGATTATTTGTGTTCATCTTAGGGCATGGCAAAGAAATGGCAAGACACTCAATCCGACTACATTCAATTAAAGAAACGTTTAATAAAACATAACTTGAACTAAACTAACTACAGATAATTTAATAAATATAAATAACTTTAATAATTGCTGTAAGTGCATACACACAGAAAATATTTATTGTAGAGTGTTCAAAAAGAAAACTGTTTTCTTTAATGTCAAACTACAAAAAGTATGATTAACACTAGTTGGGCTGTTTACGAGTACTTCAACTTTGCTAACCTACACTTCCACATTTGATAAAACAGTGCAAGATTTTAAACAAATTAGATAATAAAATTAAGGATGAGTGGTGCCAAACGTTGTATCTCCGAACCAAGACTGTTTTATCTAATGTATTTTATGTATTAAATAAAGCTGGATAAAATACCCGATTCCACTTTTTTAAAATTTAACTTGAAACTTTTATCGCAAAATTACAAATAAAAAAAAAATTGCACGAATATTACAAAAAAATAAAATATTCGCACTAATTTCAAAAGGTAAATTATAGAGACTTTTAAACCAGCTACATTACATACAAAAACAGTTGTAAAAAAACTCAATACAGCCAGAGTACATAATTCACCTGGAAACATATTTTTCGCCATTGGATTAGCACAGAAAAGCATTCGGTTTGGAGACTGAATTCCGATCTCTATCATTATATGTGTTGTAAAATATATCAATCTTTAAACCAATAGCAATAGGCATCTCAAGAAGAATACAAGTATCCATGAAAATTGCTTACATGGATTCAAAGACTTGGTAGGTTCATTTACAAGAAGGTGAGGTATAAATAAAACTGTAGAATCAAAGTGACACTTAATAAAACCTCAATATCTTACAACAATTACGAAATGATTACTTGATATCTTGCAGTTAACTGTTAATATGATGTTAAAGATGAAATAACTTTTAATTAAAGTATTTTAAATGATAAAACATTTACCTGTCTTGCCCTCAGCAGGTCACCACCTAATGAAGAGGATTGAGCCTTGACCTGTTCCACAGTGCCACCAGGATAGTGACGTGCAACAGATTTAGAACATTTGCCACTTGCTTCTCCAACTAAAAAATAATAGTACATTCAAACTATTGCAAAAGTTCATTAGTTTTTAATAATAGTTTTAATTTAATTATCAAAAATAGATAAAAGGTCTGCCTTGTTCAGAGCCCAGCATTCACTGTCATACAGGGCCACAGTTCTTATCAGAGTTTTATACAGGTTTACTTTTTCTTTAGTGCTGATGTATTTTGATTTCAGTAGGCTTTAAGTCCATAGAAACATCTATTAGCCATAAATGAGGTTAGAGGTAGATTATAGTATCTATAAAGGGCAATTACAGTATCAACAAAAATGACTAGGGATAAGGACTGTGGTAATCACTGCCCTAGAAAACTTTTATAACAGTGATATTCACTAAATGTTTTTAAAGAAAAATGACCCACATCATTTTAGAGGATACTGGCTTTGATCTAATCTGAGAAGAATTAAACAATTTATTTACATAGTTCTTCTTTGTCCAAAATACTTGGTCCACCTCCAAATAGGCCTTTGAAAAATCCTTGTTTGGGAGGTTCAGGCATTTCTTTTGTGAGAAACAACGTGCCCATCATATCTTGAAGTAAATTTCTGTAGAACAAAAAATGTACAGGAATAAACATTTTACAAAAAAGTTTCATAAAAAGATTTAAGGACTTTTAAGTTTTGAATCAAACTCGATCTTCTATGAGGTAGTTTTTGGTAGAAGTATGTAGAAAATTTGTAATAGAAAATGAAAAATTATTAAATTTCTTTGTTTGGATATAAAAGTCAAATTTAATACAATTTTTAGGATTTTTATTCATTTATAAAATAAATTTAAAAACATTCTCAGCATTATGATTAATGCGAATTAGCTACAACTATATTTCTTTTTGATAGGATTCTGTTCTGCAGAATTATTAGATATTTTAGTAAACATCACTATAAAAGAAAATGTGTTCTTTAACGATTAAAGGCTTCCAACTTCAGATTGGACTTTTCATTTAAGAAGGGTTCGTTTAGATTAATGACATGGGTTATTGTTTAAAAGCAGATAAATTTGAAATAAAGAGTCTATCAAGAAATAAAAATTACCCAAATGCTGCAGAAATTGTAAACTTTTGCACTTCTGATGGAGAACAAAGATATAAACCATGGCCATTTGCACTAATAGAAAACGTTCTAGCTATTCTGGAAAAATTCCTAGGAATAAGTAGATACAAATTAAAAAGATGCAATCAAATAAAGTAACTACAACTCTTATGTCAACTAAATAGTAAAGTACGTACCGCATATTTAGTACAGGTAAAAAATCTATGTGATGAAATTGCCTCAGACTAGGCAAACTATAGATATTCACATGACCAGTTGCAATATAACATACTAAGCTGGATCCTAAAACAAGTTAAAAGATAAGTAATCAGATTACAACAATAAAAAAGTTTATATGGGTTATAATTTAAGAAAAAGGAATTGGGTTAAAATTAGTTTAAGGGTTCAGTACCCCAAAATCGGTGAAAAAGTATTAAAAAAACAAAACGGCCGAACGACTAAGGATTTGATAAGGTTTTTCCTATCAAATATAACGAGGAAGCAAAAATCCTTCGTAAGGAAATGGGTTAAAAAAACAACAACTTTAAACACGTTTTTCGCAGAACTTTTTTTTATATGAAGTACTACATAGTAAATATTAATCTGAGGTTATAAATTTTAATAAAACTAAAGTGAAAAAAATTTTATGGGGCAAAAAAGTGAAAATTTTCATGATTTTTTGGGTACTTTAAAACTTATTTAAAAAAATCTACCAGGTGAGGGGTATAGAATCAAAAGTCACTAAATCCAAAAAGAAATATGGGAAATCGCAAAAAACTGTTTTTTAAAACCTTACTATTGTATAGAGTAAAGGTGAATAAATGTAAATTAGTATAAAAATGACATGTATTTACCTTTACTCTATACAATAGTAAGGTATTAAAAGCGGTTTTTTGCTATTTCCCATATTTTTACTTTTTGGACTTAGTGACTTTTGATTGTATACCCCTCAGTTATTTAAAAAAAAACTTTTAACCTCAGATTGATATATAAGGTTGGTATAACACTAACAGAAAATTTTAAGATGATCTGATCAGTAGTTATTGTGAAAAGGCACATTGCAATTGGCCAATTTAACATTACCTATATAAAACATACTGAACCCCCTTATAGTAACAAATATGCTACAATAGTTAAAAGCTAATATCTATGTAATGCCTCAGTTCAATTGCAAATTAATATTACATTTAGTTTGGGTCTTATCAATTTTGTAAAATGCATTCAAGTCAAAGCTATATTTATCAGTAACAACAGGATGCCCTACAAATTTAGATAGCATATAAACAATCTAGAAAAGCCATGAAGTTTTACATATTAATAAGGGAAAGAAATAGAAGGACATTACTTTAGAAGTTTATTAAAATTAAAAAACTACAGAACTTCATGTTAAGAAAAAAGTTAATCAAATATTTTGGTCAAACTCAAGGATGATGTTTTACTGTACAAGCCAAAAACTGCTTTACCTAGGTCTTTAACAGAAGTCACTTCAGCCTTTACAGCATAAGATGCGTCAGAGATGATGTTTCGGTATAAACCGGTTTGTGTAGGTAGGAGTACAACATGTGATCGCCGCTCGGAAGTCAAAACCACATACTGCTTTTCTCTGCGATCTAGGGAAGAGGAAGACGGTCGACTTGTCAGTCCTATAATGAAGAAAAATAGGATTGTAATTATTAATCTTATCAGGATAAAATAATGAAACTAAAAGAAGTACACATTTTTTGAAAAGTGTATTGTATATAGAATTAACACAGGGAAAACAATTTAACCTTGTAATGCATGAATTTAATTTCATCCCGAAAAAATATATTTTTATCTTTAATACTCATACATTATGGGAAAAAAACTGAAAAAAAATAACTGCATTGGAATTTAAATAATTACAATTTTTAAAATGTTTGCCATATGGCAAAAACCAATATCAAAATTCCAATTTTGATAAGAATGACCAGAAAACTACTAGTTAATATATTTTAAAATAACCCTCTTGAACTATAATTATTTTTTCAAAACAACTCATTAGAATTTAGTACTAATATTATTATACTTTAAATACTGTCAAAGACGTAATTTCGCAACAATTAATAACTTCACTCTTTAATTTTGAATACACTTTTACTACTGTCATCTATGAGGGTTATTAGTAACTAAACATTCAAAATGGAATGTAGTAGATGAAAAAACACAGATTTGTCAAGAGGAAGCTCTACTTGAATAGAATAAAGTGGATTATGTTACTTGTTGCTATGTTTAAATAAAAAAAAAATTCATCCACACCAGGATTTGGTTTTGATTGATTTAACACCATAGAAGCACATTTGTTATCTAATCACACAGAGAAAAAGATTTAAAAGCATCCCAACGCATAACAAGATGTTCCCCACATAAATCCCATGCTCTGCTTTAATTGATCACTAAATAAGATTAAAAACAGCCCTTTTTTTTAAAAAAAAATTCCACGATTAATTAATTAAAAAGATTTTTCAATTACTTGTGAGATAACTTGGTCAGAATGTACCAATAGAATTTTCAATTAAAAATAGACTAACTGGAAAGTCAGGAAACTTTAATGAATATTTACATGCGTAACAGAAAGACCATTCAACCTACTTTTCCTTTCTTCTTTTTCTTTGTCTTTTTCTTTAGAAGCATCTAGAGAATCGGGTATCACATTTCCCAATGAATCAAGAAAAGAAACATTCAGAATCCCTCCTTTCAGACGGTATATTGTACCTGGATATTAAAATTAAACACAATTATACATTTATTAAATAAAAGGTTTGCTTTTACAACTATTTCTTAAATACAGTAAAACAATTTCTTGAATGAGAAAAAAATTTAATAATAATATAACGGGTTCCGGACACAATCCCGACAGCCGAAATCCCGACAAGCCACAATCCCGAAAGCCAAAATCCCGAAAGGCCATAATCCCGACAGGGACGAAATCCCGAATGGGTCGAAATCCCGACAAGGACGAAATCCCGAATGGGTCATAATCCCGACAAATCCTTAAATTGAAGAAGTTATGCTTGATTACGGGCAATTTATATATATAATTGTTCATTTTTGCTTTAATATTTTTACATTTGGGAAGAGTGACTTTTCTTTTATTGCTATGTAAACATAAAATACTTTTGGTTAAAAAAAAAGGTGTGTTTGAATCTAAAAGCATATTTCTACGGAAATCCCATAGATAATTAATCGGAGTATATTTAATAGTCTATTGTATATGTTATTTTTTTAGTGTTTTCGTTTCATAATTATGACATATACATTATGTGGTGTAGTCTAGATGGATATAATTTTTCTTATAATAGGTATTGTAGTAAGTTAATTGTGTTTTTTACGGGGAGTTCAAATATTTACTAAGACACGTGTGGTTAATTAGTTTCTTTTGTATCGTCAAAATCACGTTTTACTTAGGATTAAATAAGCAAGAAATTGAAATACAACACCAAACATTGTAATTGCATTGTTCAAGAGTTTGAGAAAAAAAAACTATGCAAGTCATTAATGGGCACATGTAGTGTCGCCTTCAGACACGTTTGAAATTTTACAATGAATGTCGTTTACTTGTCAACAATGAGAGGTGTGTCTGTCAATAGTATAGTAGATATAGCTTTGGGGGTGAAACTAATTCACAGAAAGAGATGAATGTTGAGGCTTTTGTACGTTTAGATGAAAGTCTGCTATTTTAAAGAGTAGGGTACCCTTATCTATGCACGGAAATATTTATAGCAACCCTAGAAGAGAGTAACTTAACTGGTTTTTCCGCCTGTTTTGCTACTTTTTATTTGCCCCTGATGTTGGTCAACTATAGTAGTCCATCAAAGTTAGATTTTTATATATATTTATATATAAAGAAGTTATATCTTAATAACTGTCATTGAACGGGAATTGTCTTATTTCACTGTTTTAGAAACGAGGGACATAAAAATTTGGATTTAAAAATTATCAGACGGAACGGTCGGTCCGCCCGCCAATCTCAAAATGACGCCAAGGGCAAACGGCAGTTATGTATATATACAGGAAATATTTCGCTATGTTAACAGCGAAATCGATTTTATTTTTTACCAGCAAAACTAAAGTTCCTAGAACAACTTAAAAAATACAGTAGACAGGTTTCGTGGATAACTTTAAATAAAAAAAAATTTGGTTATTCTAGAATAAAAAACAGCGGAGAAAAAAATTATGAAAATTTTCGAAAATGAAATCTTTCGAGCAGTTTTAGTCAAATTTTGACCTAATTTTTGCTGAAACCTACAGCCATTACTAGACCATGAATCTCGAAGCGGTTTTTACTAAACGATTAAGAATGCCCCAATTCACATTCTGCGGAAGTTTGAAGTTTCAAAAATACTTCTTTCTATTTTTAATTAATTAAAATCTATATTACCTTTGGCGGTATGGTTGCACGATAAACAAGCCATCCCTAATTAATAAACGAATTAAACTTTTTGGCATTTTTATTAGAAAACTTATGATTAACGCGAGTTAATGAATGGATGGACTAATTGATTTATGAATGTAAACAATCATATTCGCCTATTTAGTTGCCATATTCAGTTGCCAATACCATTCAAGAAATTAATCTTTTTTTTTAATATAAAGGTTTAAGGTTTTATAAAGGTTAAAAAATTAGTTTTTTTAAAAAAGAATTGTACTTGGTTATTGTTTTTCGTTGAATAGGCTTTATATTTTTTTTGGTTTAATAAAAGAAAATTGAAATAAATATGCCTTCAAAAGTGTATGAAACAAGGTATAACAGACGGTTGCGGTAAACAAAAAATAAAAACTGCGATGTAAGCTCGAAATGCGTTGAAAACAATGATCGGGAAAAAAACGTCATCTAAGTGGCTCAGTGACTGAGAAGTAAACGCGTCCGCCTCTTGATCGCGGGTTCGAGCCCCGGCTGAGTCGTCGGATTTTCTGGATGGGAAAATTCTGGGCGCGCATGTCAAATGCTTATGTGGCATGTAAAAGATCCCTGGAGGGCCAAGTTAGCCTGGGTTCTCTCGGAAAAACTAAATCTCGGCATCCACAGAGAGTACAGATTCATTGTAATCTGGGAGTCATTGGTAGCGAGAGTCGCCTAGATGGTGCCACGAAAAATGGCTTTCAGTTCTGGGGAATATGCCGAGTCTTCAAAGGCTTGTACGCCAGCGTTTCAGCACCATTAGCGAAAAAAAAGTCATCTAGAAATTTATTTCTAGATGTCGATGACGTTTTAATTTAATTTCATCGATGTGCAGTTCACTTTCACCATTTACAATATTGATGCTGAACCATTTTAGCTTCCCTTCGGCATTGTTCCCGGTGGTTATACAACTTTCCATAGACATTCCTCCCTACCTTAAAAAGAATCTCATAAAATAAATTTTAAAAAAACTACTGATATCTACCAAAAAGACTTCGTAAAAGTAAACAAACGCCGATCTCAAAAAAAAAAACTATTTATTTTATAAAAAAAAGTCATTATGAGAATTGTGGCTAAAAAAGCCGTGATATAAAATGAATGCCAATCTCTTGTGTTAAACTTCCTGGTCATAATAAATAGTATAATTTAAGTTTTGCTGCTATAAAAAAATTGCACTGTTTGAGGTTGGTGCCCATCTTAACCACCCTCTATATCTCTATATAAATGTATGGAGATCATACATTTGTTAAAGTTTTTTTTTTAAAGTATCCTTTGTTATTCTGATTTAGTAATTCAAGTTCACTTGCGTGATTCAATTTTTTAGTGGGATTAAGATGAGCACCAACCTCAAACAGTGCAATTTTTTAAAAGCAGCAAAACTTAAATTATACTATTTATTATGACCAGGAAGTTTTACACAAGAGATTGGCATTCATTTTATATCACGGCTTTTTTAGCCACAATTCTCATAATGACTTTTTTTATAAAATAAATAGGTTTTTTTTTTTTTGAGATCGGCGTTTGTTTACTTTTACGAAGTCTTTTTGGTGGATTATTAATTGCCTTTAATACTAGTTGTTAATTTGTTATTAAATGTTACCTTGTATTAATTTGTGAAAAGTAATAATTATTTTTGTTAATTGTTAAAACTTCCGGAATGGGGTAAGAGGCTTACCTAGTTTTTAGTTTTATTAAAAAAAAAACACCTACGAGTTAGAAATTTCTTTGCACGTGTTTTTTTTTCGCAAATCTATTAATATTTTTAACTGAGAGAAATTTATTTCGGGAAGTGAAAGAATGAAAGAAATTACATCTCAAAAAGATATTAATACATAATTAGCAGACTTAGTTCTCAAGAAGTTTCAATCTTACTCTGGAGAATAATTTTAGGGAAATCCTGAAGTGAATCATGTAAGTCTACTCACAAGGATCAACTAATTGAAATTTATTTCAAATGAATTAATATCCCATCAAAAAATATAAAAATTAAATCATATTGCTAAGGAAAATAATTATTACTACTAATTATTAGCAAAAAAAAACATAGTTGCTTGCTATCAATAAATGATAATTCACTAAACAATTTTATTCAATAAATAAAGAAAAATTTAAAAGTTTTACTTATGAGATAGCGTAATAACAAGTTCTAAAATAACCCTTTTGGATATTTTTTTATCTATTACCAAGTAGGGGAGATTGCACTGTAAAAAAAAACTGTTTTTACAGTTACTGTCAACTTTGGCGCCAGTTAATAACTGTTTTTTTACAGTTCAAAACAGTAATTTTTTTTACAGGAAAATTGTAATTTTAACAGGGAGAAACTGTTATTTTATCAGAGAGAAACTGCTAAATTAGAGTCTCGTGATTGAGATCATCGCTAAGCACAAATACCCAATACTAGCAATCGCGACCGAATATTTACTATGTCGCAGACGGTTCAGTATTGGACTCACACCCAAGAGGTTCCTGGATCAAAACCGCTCTCACAATAAACGCGATTTCTCGTTCTAATTAAATTTGTATTTGTCTTAAAAATAACTTGAATCTCTAAAAGTCAATGCACTATTAAAGTCGAAAAATGGCAACGGTCATCAGGTTTACCGAAATTTCACAAGACAAGAAGTCCAACAATGCTTTGTATAAAACGTGCTTCAACCTTTATAGTATTCCAAAAATGCAATTACATTCGAACCCCGCTATAGTGAACCCTCAACGGAACCAACACTTGGTTCACTATAGCCAATTTCGCTGAATTTTTTTTTTTTTTGTACGATATAAGGCTTCTAGAAAATTATAATAATTGCTTTGCACATCTTGAATATATTGAATAAATAAATCGAATTCATATATGATAAATATTTTTAAAAAATTACAATTAAATTGATTAATTTTCGAAATTATTCCAAAATAATAGCCGATTTCCGGCTCCATCTTCATTCTGAAGGCTTTTTTCCTTGCAGAAGTCCATTATTTTACCAAAACTGTTTTCTCTCAAAATGTGTTTAAAATCTTTCATAAGAAATGAGTGAAAAGAGACAGGTTAAATGGCGGAACATCGGACAGTTCCACTTAGGTCCAGTTTTCAAGAGGTAGTAGTAAAAAATATGGAATAGGTACAGATGGGGACAGGGAGATGAATGACTTCATTGTATTCCAGAAAGGGTAGGGTACACAAAAGTACAGGTGTTAGTCTTGACACGCCCCTTAGAAATCCGGAATTGTGTGTGAGGTGAGGAGGACGAGGGGTGGGAATGAATGGTTTGAAAAGAAAGGGTTGTTCTTGAAACTTTTAGAGGGATTGGGGATAAGCATGCTTCTTGTTTACTATGGAAAATATCTAGTTTTAGTGAAATTTGACCCGTTGTGAAAGATTGTCTTCTCGCTCGCTACTTATATAACTTAAAATATAGAGATACATACATAAAAAAAATAACAAGAAAGGAAAATTTGAATTTACTATAAGCACCCTCGCATTTTCTAAGCGGTTCACCATATCCATATAAAATAACATTAGTTAAATCGGAGTTCAGAAGAGACCACTAAAAAGGTTCATTAAGCTTGGTTCGACTGTATTTTTTAATATCTATCCTTAGCCATTTCAGTCATAATAATGCTATCTGACATCATCATTTTTCTGATCTTAATTAAAAAAAAAAAAATAATACGACGGACATCTATTGGGGTTCATAAAAAAATATTTTCTTATTGAAAAAAGTTTGAAGAATTGAATGATGTACTTTTAATATCGTAAATGGCCATAGACGACCAGAAAATTTTTCTGAAATTATGATGCCAAATTGCTCATTGAGACTGAAAGGGTAAAATTAAGTTCTGAATGTAAAAAGTTTTGTTTCCGATTAAATATTCTCTACACAGTAATAAAAAGAAATGTTAGGTTAGGTTTGAATTATCGTTGTACTAGTGCACACGAGGGCTATTAGCGACAGGCGTCGTATTTTAAAACCACAGTCAAGCGAAGAGCCGACACCTGAATAGGCACCCAACGCAACCGTTAAGGGCGACATCGTAAGGACTTTGATGGATGTTTAACGTGCTCTCCCTTAAACGGGGTATTATTCGTTGGCGATGCCCGGACCCGAACCTGGGACATTTCGCATGCTAGGCGAGTGCCTAACCGACTGGGCTCACCAGCCCCAATAAAAAGAAAGCTAACAGAATTCGTACCATTAAGAAGCGATATACGTTCTCCAATAACTTTTAAGAATGAATTTAGTAACGCAAAAACATCCCGGAACTTAAATAATCTAAATAAATCGTGAATATTTGCACTGTAAAACATTAATGTCATGTTGCACCCAAAACTTAGGAGTAAATTGGCTGGCTTAGAAAAAAGATTGGCTCCCTTTTTTACAATTTATTTAGATTTTGGGTACAATCTTTTGGGTCATATTAGTTTACAATAAAATGCACATAAAAAAAACAATGTTTTAAAGTAAGTTAAATGTTTCCGAAAATAGTTGAAATATTTGCCATATCCATTTTCGGCATTTTGGGAAAAAGTACCCCATATAAGGGGCATGTTTTCCAGCTCAGCGTGCTCGTTTAACCCCTCGCTGCTAAAAAGTGTATTTACTTTTTTAAAAAGTAACAAAGATAGTATAGGTACACTCTTAAATCGAACGAGCGATTTTAACTCAGTCTGAGTTAATTTTCACTCCTCCAGTCTAGAAAATGCACTTCTCCTACTGGAGTGGATCCTTTGTGTGTTAAACCTCCAACAGGATCACTCCAAACGAGTGATTTTAGCTCAGTCTGAGTATAATATTAATCGAACGAGCGATTTTAACTCAGTCTGAGTTAATTTTCACTCCTCCAGTCTAGAAAATGCACTTCTCCTACTGGAGTGGATCCTTTGTGTGCTAAACCTCCAACAGGATCACTCCAAACGAGTGATTTTAGCTCAGTCTGAGTTTCTCCTACTGAGGTGGATTTCACACTTTTGTTTTAAGAGTGTATAGACAACCATAACTAAAGAAGCATTAGATAACCATAAGAGGAAGGCAATACCATCGTATTTTCTTCAAAACAAATAAAAGTAAAAAAAAATATATACAATCAAAAAGAAGAAAAAACGGAACCCTAGTCCTAGTATCAGTTTTAATTTTTTAATACTGTTATATATATTAAATAGCATATTAAAATGTGTAAATTTAGTTTCATAAAATCAATAATCTTACATTTTATCCCTTTAAGTATTCATTACTAAAAATACAAAATAAGTAGGTAAATTTCATAACATGCATCATCTCCCATCCTCTTTTTTTTCTCTCCTTCGCTTAGAGGAATAATCTTTTTATTAAAAAAATGTACTTTTATACTCAATTTTTGCCAATAGCCCTCGTGTAGCTCTAGTGCGACGATAATTCAAACCAAACCTAACCTAATACTCAATTTTTGAAAACTTTCTCCTCCCTTCTCCCTCCGAAAACCCCCAAATTTTTAGCCATTTATTACTGCACCCAACCCCTACTGTTTGATTTACGACCACACCCCTAAACCAGCCAAGTACAGCGATAACGGCGCCAAACTAAAAGACTTACGAAAACTTAAAAGAGACAGAGTTTAAATATTCATAACAGATTGATAATTGAAGCAGAAATAAGATCGACAACATTTATTTTTATAGACAAAATTGACCCACCAAGTAGCAAAAAGAAACGAATAATTCATGAACTATAAAATAAAATAAACAGCAGACCGTACATTACTATACGAAATCATAATTAAAAACTCCATAAAACAAAGAAATAATTAGAAACATTTTTTATAATGGCACAATTTCAATAAATATAAGACAGTCGATAGAATTTGTTTTTTTTAACAAACAGTTTATTATTATTATTTCATTTAAAATAAACAATCTAAATTTGTTTTTTTAAAAAATCGAGAAATGTACAAAAAATCTGTTTTCGGGATTTCGACCCATTCGGGATTTCGACCTAGTCGGGATTTCGACCCATTCGGGATTTTGACCCATTCGGGATTTTGGCTTGTCGGGATTTCGGCTTTCGGGATTTTGGCTTGTCGGGATTTCGGCTGTCGGGATTATGTCCCAGACCCTAATATAACTAAGTAATTAGACTAATAGGATGCCAATAGTATGCTTAGAATGTTTATACCCAAAATTGTTAGCATTCAATATTATCTTGTGTTTGACATAGGCAGACAAGCCAAGAAGCCCGAGTCTGTTTCAGTGACGATACATCTGGTGCATCTGACAACACATCTGTCGGTGATCTACAGATTATTCTCTTTCTAGAAATGTAATTTTGTTACAACATACCACACTAAGACGTTTTCACTTTCGCCAAAACTACAGCTTCGTAAGAAAATAAGTGTAAATGCAGTTTTAATTATATTTAATCTTAATTTGGCAAATACAGTACAGACCTCTTTTTCAGATACCTGGATCAACCATTATATATCTTAATTTTTTACAATCTCTATTATGTAAACAATGCTTTTCAAACCACGCTCTGTGTGACTAACTGCCTGTTTAAGCATTCTATCACTGGTTGAAGTTTATCCTTAATACAGCGACATTTTAAAGATTTATAAAGGTTTTTCTTACCACTAGGTGATATAATGACTGGCTGTAGAAGACGCGTCTCTCCTGGGGGAGGTAAAATAAGCAGGAAGACAAGAACAGATCCTAAG
Source organism: Hylyphantes graminicola (assembly GCA_023701765.1). NCBI lineage: Eukaryota > Metazoa > Arthropoda > Arachnida > Araneae > Linyphiidae > Hylyphantes > Hylyphantes graminicola. The sequence goes on along the minus strand of CM043117.1, from coordinate 29,247,456 downwards.
CTTGTGCCAACCCACAGGCTCGGACTTGGACAAGAATCTGGAAGATGAAATCATGGATTACATACAATACGGCAATAGGTTACTTACCTACATCCAAATTTCTACTTGTTTTATTAAAGTAGTAAACAACAATGGAAAGTTTGTTTAATTACAAAACATTTATTGTAATTAAGTTTTAAAAAATACTATTTTGCAGGGCTGTTATACAATAAAATGAAATTAACTTCAAACTTGGCCTGTAACTTTTTAGGGGATTCTTTTAATAAATTTTTCAATTGTTTTTTACAGTGTTTGTACTAATTTGAAAAATATATGTTTATGTCATAAAATATATGATAATCCAAGGAGACAGTTTGTTATAGTCAAATACATGCAAGAAAACACAATCCAGGGAAGTGTCAAAAATGCTAATACTTCATATTTCATGCAAAAGACTCAACAATGTACTTGGATAAATTTCAGGTATTGTATGTACTACCAAAATATTTTAGACACATCCCATTTTTTAAAGTCTAATTGACATTTGACAATTTCTATTTAGTAATTAGTATAATTTTTATCTGCGCTTTGCAATTAAGTTATTAAATGACTTAATTTTATATAAATTTATGAAACATAAGAAATGTATATTACTGAGGAAATATTTCAATGGCATTGAGAATTGCTTTTATTGAAACCAACTAGTTTTTATTGAAACCAACTAGTTTTTATTGAAACCAACTAGTTTTTATTGAAACCAACTAGTTAACTAAAGGTAATTGCTTATTTGGGGACAAATTGCTAATCTAAAACAAATTTATTAAGATGTTACAATGGTAGGATGTAACTCAACAAAAATCTGTTTAGGTGATCAATTTTTGTATTTTTCTCAAAGAAACAGTCAATTTAGTTTGTTTGAATAATTTGTTGGTTTCTATAACAATTTTCAGTGCACTTGAAAAAATAGTCAATAATTTTTTAAAAAAATAATTACATTAAAGAGACGTTACCTAAAACGCCAATTTAGACTTAGTGCTATTGTCCATATAATGTTTTTTTAATACCTGTATAATTTTTTACTATGACTAGAAAAAAGTTTTTAATATATAATAACATATAGTATCCGAAAATAAAATGAAATCCTTTATTTAAAAAGTTTAAAACATATTTATATTGTTTAATTGTTTTTAAAAGAATTATCATACAACTTTAAAACTTCATACCAGTTTTTCCACCGTACGATTCACAGAACCTTAGGAAAACAACGACTTCTGAACTATTAGACTCTTCAGTGTTGAGTTCTTTGATGCTAGAAGTACTGGAGCTCCGAGATCTTGCAAACGCATTTTCGAATTTCTCTGGAATAAAGTATTCATTCTTAAACAAAGAAATTAAATATTTTAATTATAAATTAACAATATACAAATCCATTCTAGCTGTTAAATTTAGAGGAATACAGATAAAAATGATTACTATGGTTTCTTTTGCATCTACAAGTTACTGATAGTTTCTAGCTGCACAAAAGTGTATTTTTCTACAAAACCATTAACTCCAAAACATACCTTGAGAACGAGCAGGTCTCATCTCAGCATGCATAGATCTTCGATGTGGATGAGATCGACTGGTCGGACTTAAAGAAGTACCTTCGGTTGGCTGAAATACCAAATGTTTCATAATGCTAATCAGAGTTAACATATAGTACCCTTTATAATATGTATTCAATGTATTTTCTTAAGGGGAAATGGGCACGTTCGATGGCGGGTTTCCAAAGCAAAGTACTTCAGTGTTAATCCAATAGAGAAAAAATATTTTCTTTGCCACATTTCTCCGGCTGTATTGAATATTTTTACAGATTTTTTTATGTGATAAATGTAGCCGACTTACAGGTTCCGACAATCTCATTTTTTAAAATTGGTAGGAATATTTTTTTTTAAATATTCAATAAATCAATAAATGATTTTACACAAAGTATTAGAAGCAATTTCCAAAAGTGGGATTATAGAGACCTGTAAGTAACATTTAGCATTAAAAAAAACATGTTTGTAAAAATAATCAAAACAGCCAGAGAAATGAGGCAAAGAAAATATTTTCTCCCCATTGGATTAACAATGAGGCACTTCAGTTTGGAGACCCGTGGTCCAGCGCGCCCATTCCCCCTTAATGGGGATTTTGATGGAATTGTCTTAAACTCTTGTCGATTTGGCTTTGGCCATTGTTACCAATTTCAACTCATAGATTATAATAAATATGAACTCTCTGATGGATGTTTATGTAAATAACCATGTATAGATTAAATTTTGCCGAGAAAACCAGATCCAAATCGGCACTCAGAAGACCGTTCATAAGAAAACAAAATATACATGATATTTGTTCTGTAAATATGCATGCAATATTCAATAATTGAGACATGAATTTGATAACAATCTTTGAATACTTCTTCCAGTACTAGACTTCTTTAATAAGCAGCTCACAAAGTTAACAATTATTAAAGATTTTGAAAATTATAATGCACCCTTTTTCTTGCCTACTTGGCACATATAACACTTAATGAAGTTGAACTGTAAAACCATGCATGGAGCAAGTTGTAGATGCTTGAAAGTAAGCAACTAATTCATGAATAATAACTCTTGCTACTTCATAACAATTTCTTATATGAACCAAATTTTAAATAGAAATAATAAACATGTGAGAAATAGTAATAGCATAAAAGACAAATAATATGTTCATAATACCTCTTCACATGGAGAATGACCTGTATCATCACAACTAGAATTAGCACAACTGCTTGTCCTTCTAGGAGATTTAGGCGGCCTATGGTATGGGTCAGCTGACCCTGTAATACAACAACATTTATCAATATAACTTTTTTATTCAATTGTATTTTTTAATTGAGTAAGTTTAAGTAGAACAAAAAGTTTTGTAAAAAGAATGAAATATTGACTTCCTTTAAAAAAAAAAAAACAGTAATCTTCATGTTTTCCACACAATCACTGTAATTTTTAAATAAAAAAAATTGGATGGAGTTTTAAGCTGTAAGCTCCTAACAGTATAACACAATTTAAGCTATAGACAGCATTGATTAATATTGCAATTTAAAAGCAATATTAATGTAAAAATACAAATGCTTAATTGCATGACAACCCTAAACCTAAATTTACATAATTAATATATTCAGGAAAGATCCTCAATTGGATAGATGCTTGTAACTTTAGCTAAATAGACAAATTAAAAGACAATATATTGTTTAAAATAAATTTCATATCTTAAAAGCACTTGCCATAGAGATCAGTAGTTGCCATATTCAAAAGACATGTCTTTTGTACAATATCAATAATGGCAAGCCCATTCTCATTACCATACGCCATTCTGCAAATAAAATTATCTTAATTATAGTTAAGAATCAAATATTATTTCAATAAATTATCAGATAATGGAGGTAAGCTAAGCCTCTTACAGTGAATAGCATTAGATGGATGTAAAATATGAATCATAATGGGAAGTAAGGCATACTTTTAGTGACGATATTTAACACTGACGTTAAACAGCCAAATAAACTTATTTTGAAAAATTACTATAAGTAATTACATAGACTTTTATGTGAATGAACATAAATTATTCAATTGCGTGAAATCTGGTTTGGGAAACACCTTAGGTTAAAGCTAAGTAAGTTTTATACAAAATCTAATGCAATTTCAAGCGAAGATTATAAATAACGGCAGATAAAAGCTCACATTTTTGTCTCGACTTCTCAGACATGCAAATAAAAATGCAAAAAGAACAAACACATACACAAGCAATGCAAACTGCTAGTTGGAAAATGAGGAAGCATTTGATACAGAACTAAATACTAAACTACTTATAATCTAAATCTAAGCATGCAAATCTCATAATGCAAGAATTCAATTTATATTTCTTAAGTTACACACTAGGCAATTCCACGAAAGTGGTAAAAAATCAGGTAAAACTTAAAATGCAAAATTTCTTCTTGTACTTATTTTCAAGACTTATAATCATTAATCTAATAAAGATAGCCCTTTAAAAAGAAGTATTTTCGTTTTTTTTCAAATTTCAACTTAGCCAGCTGTAGTAAAACTAAAAAAAAGTAATTTTTATACCCTTCCTCCTCATACCATTAAAAAAATTTAAAAATACCAAAAATTTGTAAAGTTTTAGTATAAGTATTAGGGTGTCCCTTATTTTATGAATTTTCGAAATCGAAAAGACGTACCCTCTCATTTTTTCCCTTTTATGTCAAAACACTCAGAAACGAAGTTTTATCTCATTCTGATATCGGGAACATGCGCCGCTTTTCATTTGAAATTTGCAAAAATTGCTAAAAAATCAAGTTTTTGCTCCATATCTCCAATTCTGTTAATCTAACAACAAAATGGTCAATGCAAAAGTTTTAAAACACACTTTTTTCTACAAGTTTTGTATTGACATAATTGTTCTACGAGTTACGGTTATCGAGATAAATCGGAAAGAAGTGCGAACTTTTTCGAAAACTTGCAAAATGCTCCAATCCACTCACCATAGTAGGATATAGAATTAAGCACAACAGCACTTCATAAAAGTGTCTAAACCAAGTTTATTATACCTTAATATTCATAAAATAATTGCACATTTGTGTACTTAAAATAAGAAGTACGAACAATCCATGCTAATTGATTTTTTGTATGGGGTTGGGCCGTCACGTGGGTACTGGAGCGGGGTGGTAACCCACAGCGCTTTTTTAAAGAAAAACAATGTTGGTTCGAGGCTACTAATATTAAAATGAAAATATGAAATTGATTAAATCACAATATTAATATTTATTGATTATAATTTGGCTTTGTATACATAAAGAATACCATAAAACAGATGAATAAATTTCCTCAAATGTTTTCATCTAAATTCAAAGAGTTTAAAATTATAACAAAAGATGAAAAGTAATCGCAATAACAACACGTTTACAACAAGTTTATTCTACCTTAATATTCATAAAATAATTGCACATTTGTGTACTTAAAATAAGAAGTACGAACAATCCATGCTAATCGATTTTTGTAAGGGGCAGGGCCGTCACGTGGGTACTGGAGCGGGGCGGTAACCGACATAGCTATTTCAAAGAAAAACAATGGGTTTCACCAATCCTGTTAAAACTAACAAAAATAAAGTGTGGAATCGGGATTAGATGTGGTATTTAAAAAATATTTAAAGAAAAAAAAAACAGTTATCTTTTATTGATAAGAACATCTTCCTAAAAGCCACGTTGGGAGCGGGAGTACAATAAATTAACCTCTCCCTGAACCGCTTGATTATATATAAGGGGCGATTTTTCGGATGGGGGTTTGCTACCTAAGTTTGGCTTAATTGTTTGAAAAACATTTGAAATTTTATAAATTTTGGAAAGGATTTGCAAAAAGATGATAACAAGACTCGAAATTACGGGAGTCGAAGAGTGGAGATTCAAAGTAATTTCTACAACTTATTTGATATAGCATATTCAGACGCACTTAATATGTTGAAGATTGAAGAAGGTAAGGCGTTTTTTATGAGACAAAGAGAACCAGGAAGGCCTTGCCGCTTAACTAGAGTTGTTAGGAAACTTGCAGAAACAGAAGAGTGTGCAAAACAGGGCTGCCAATGAGGAAAAAATACCTAAGACATCATTCATCGTCAATTTCTACAATGACTTCGGTGCCGGAAATCGTATATAGTTCGTTTTACAGTATTCAAAATGAAGAATCAGATTCAAGGGAAGTATTATTATTTACTTACACAAAAAGCAAGCCGTTGCCGAAATAACGTGCAAGGAAGGTCATAATTATCCCAAAACTGGAAGCAGGTTTTGGATAGATATTAGTTGAGCGGTAAAAGACTGTTTTCTATTCTGTAGGCAAAAACTGAAGCCCTTAAATACTGCACTGATGAATTAGCAATAAATAAGTCCTCCCTTTAACGAGTTTGAACAAACACTCGTGAAGAATGGGCTAGAGGTGCAATGCACTTGTTTAAAAACTCTTCAATTCACTTAATTTATTCATCTGTTTTATGGTATTCTTTATGTATACAAAGCCAAATTATAATCAATAAATATTAATATTGTGATTTAATCAATTTCATATTTTCATTTTAATATTAGTAGCCTCGAACCAACATTGTTTTTCTTTAAAAAAGCGCTGTGGGTTACCACCCCGCTCCAGTACCCACGTGACGGCCCTGCCCCATACAAAAAATCAATTAGCATGGATTGTTCGTACTTCTTATTTTAAGTACACAAATGTGCAATTATTTTATGAATATTAAGGTATAATAAACTTGGTTTAGACACTTTTATGAAGTGCTGTTGTGCTTAATTCTATATCCTACTATGGCGAGAGGATTGGAGCATTTTGCGAGTTTCCGGAAAAGTTCGCACTTCTTTCCGATTTATCTCGATAACCGTAACTCGTAGAACAATTATGTCAATACAAAACTTGTAGAAAAATGTGTGTTTTAAAACTTTTGCATTGACCATTTTGTTGTTAGATTAACAGAATTGGAGATATGGAGCAAAAACTTGATTTTTTAGCAATTTTTGCAAATTCCAAATGAAAAGCGGCGCGTGTTCCCGATATCAGAATGAGATAAAACTTCGTTTCTGAGTGTTTTGACATAAAAGGAAAAAAATGAGAGGGTACGTCTTTTCGATTTTGAAAATTCGTAAAATAAGGAACACCCTAAGTATGGACATTATTATAGGACTAACAACTATAGTAGGCTCCCTCTTAAATGGACTTTGTTTAATAGGATCTCCACTTTAAACAAACAAAAAATTATCCTTAAATTTAAGAAATTAGCTTAACTTAAAGGACTTGTTATTAAATGATATAAAACTGATAAAAAAATTAATACATGGCAAATTTCCTATTTTCTAAGCTTTAATGCAAAAATATACAGATGTTTTTAAAGGGTATGTAACTTGGTAATCTTTGAAGACATTCAATAACATGACACATTAGTTTAATTATGTATTTATATATAATGCTAAGATTATCAATGTATAAATAAATGTACAAACTTTTATCAATCCAAATCTTAATATAACTTCTCCCCTTTTAACCATATTTTCACTTAATCTACCCATCCTTGGTCCCATTGAGGCTTGTTAGTAATCTCGTACTCAGGTAATTATTGCATAGTTTTGAGACGCAAAGAGCTTCAACAGGATGTTAAACGCCATAGTATTATTATGCTACTATTCTCGCTAGTAAAGGAAGCAATGGGTTACAGAATTTTGCACTTAGGGCGTGGCATTTTACATACTTTTCTCTGCTACCGCTAGGCGGGGTTATAAACGATTATACAAAGCCCTTTAAGAGAGTGTCTACTGTATTTCAAAGCATTTTGGAAGAATACATCTTCGAAAACGGAAATGCACCCACATAAGGTGGAATCGCCTCGCTAGTGGATTCTCTAGGAATGAATAAATACCATGCAGTGTTAAGAGTATGGGTAAAATGCATACAGCCCATATCCGGCCTGCAGGGCAAGAGATGTGATCTTGGGTTGGGGCTCCCCTTCCGAGCGGGTTGTGAGGCACACAAGGTCAGCGTGGAATCCAGCCTGCATGCGGACTGGACCCACTCGAACTTTCAGAGGGAAGAAGTTCTCCGTTTGCATGGACTGGAACATAATACATACATCGTCGATCAAATGACAAAACCACCAAAAAGCACAAACACAGAGATGGAAAACTGGATACTGTTAAGTCCGTAGTTTTAAAAAATAGCCATTCCGTAGTTAGTTAGGTTTGACTTACTGCGCAGTAGAGCTAGATGAGGGCTACTGGCGACGGTTGTCGTATTTTAGAACCACAGTTAAGTGACAAGCCAACACCAAAATAGGCGACATCGACCTTTAAGGGCGACATCGTACGCAGCGTTAGGACTTTGAAGGATATTTAAAGTGCACTCCCTTACACGGGGTATTATTCGTCGAAGATTTTTGGCTGCACAGGAATTTTATAGGTCGGCAGTTATTTTGGCGATGTCTCGACCCGAACCTGGGACCTTTTGTATGCTAGGCAAATACCTAACCGACTGGGCTCCCCAGCTATTCCGTAGAATTTACGCATTCGTGGTTTTGAAATTAAACTTGACCGATGATTTTTTTTCAACCAGAGCAGAAATATGTGTGCGAATTAAAATAAACTATATTGCAACTTTTATACAGTCTTTAGGAATTCAGTTGAATCGTTAGAAATTCTACATATAGAAACTATTGTGGGGGCAAAATAAAGAAAACCGAGTAGGTTTAAACTATACCAGTCATAGATACAAGCCACTGTTAAACCACCAAAATAAGTTGAACTTTACCACAATGATATGAAGATTAACAAAATAAAAAAAACCATACCTAGTCAATGCTGACAGCGTTAAAATTAACGAAAAAGCAGTCTTATGGTTTATAAACTGTTTTTAAGAATATACTATAAAATAAATGTTGACAGTTTTAACTTCTACAATGGTATCCAACTAAATACAAACTGTTCCTTACTTTCAAACTTTGCATAGTTAATTTCAACATTGTCAAAGAAAGGTTAAAAGTATTCACTGCCAAGGGTAATAGATAATCCATATAAATACGAATTAGTTTTTTGGAAGGCTGCAAAGGCGTTAGATAACTTTAAATAATTATTTCAAAATACAAGGAGGTAACCTAGTCAAGCTTACCAATTTATAGAAAAAAAGTCATAAGAATAGTTATTTTTAGGTTTAGTTATTTTTCCCCGACTTTATATCAGTTTAACGTAAGATGATTTAAAGAAACTGCATTTGTGGAAACTAAAATATAACACAAGAAAATTTTTACTTGTTTTTCACTATCTTGAGAGTTCGTTCTTCCAGCTGACTGAAATGAGAAAGCACGATTCATAGGGTCATTTCCATCATTAGGATTTTCTTCAGGTTCAGATTTTATGAAAACCTCCAATATCTGAAATAAAAGACATGTTAAAATATTATACAAGAATGAATAATAAATGCTAACCTATTTGATATTAAAATTACTGTTTAACGGTTTATCTGTTGACAGTACTTATAAGGAGACTGTTTTACGTTTCATTCATTTTGAGAAAATGGGGACATGGAACTTTTTGATTGAATTGTACGGTTTTAAAGTATTAAATCATACTAAGGTAAAGTAAATTCTTCAGAAAATTTAACTTTAATTATCTGCATCAAAACGTTATGTCCTGAGGGTACATAGAAGTTCCATTAATAAGATTTGCTTTAATTTTTAATTTAAGGGAAAATAGTTGTGGATAATGGTAGTAGGAATTTTAATAATGCAGTATTCAGTTTCAAAACAGACTAAAATGATAAATCATATACAATCAACTAAGTTTCGGAGGTGGTCGGTGCAATTAAGTTATTATAAATAGAAAGGAGGAAGAACATATAAATTCATCATAAAGTGCATTTTACATTTCAAATATGTTTTTACAGTAATATCTTACTATTATTTGAGCAGATACCTTTAAAATAGGCAACAGCAAATAATTAAAATTAAATCCTAATTCAGTGCATAAAGGGTTAATGTTAATAATATTTATTTGGAATAAGCAAGAAATCAAGTTTTGGGACTTTATAAATACTATATTTATGTTATGGTTTAATCTTCTTCTTTATTGGCTCGACAGCCCTTTGTGGGCCAGGGCCTTCCTCAGAATCTTCTTCCATTCTGATCTTGTTTTGGAAGCCGACCTCCAGTTTTGCACTTTAATCGTTCTGAAATCTTCGTCTACGCAGTCAATCCATCTAAGTTTGGGCCTCCCTCTTGCCCTGGTGCCGATTGGCTTATAGTGGAAGACTCTAGATGTTAAAGAGTCTCGGGTTTTATGGTTTAATACTTGATACAAATTATTTTAAACAGCTCAACCACGAAAACCTAAACACATTTTGAAATTAGATAATAATTAGAAATAATGCATTGCTGGAACACTTACATTGAGATCGATGGATGCATCATTTTTCTTAAAGCTATATACTACAACATGTCCACTTGATCCAGCAACTGCCAGGAGTCGAGTGTTCAAACAAAATGCAACGTTATCAATGGCAAAGGGATCTTCATCAAGCTCATCTATGCTTTTTGGCTTAGGCCTTTCAAACACTTTGGTCGTTTTGAGTTTGTACAATACTTGAAAGGAAACTAAAAAATGAAGAAAAAAAAAGATTACCACAGGGCATTTTTCTTTAACCCATTAAGCAAAATGTCTTCTATTTTGAGAACCATTGATTAATGTTTTTTCTTCTCCACAAGTAATTAAGATTACATTTTTTTTTTTTGTTTTGCATCGGATATCAAAGTTTTAGGCTTTTGTTGGTATTTTTTCAAAATATTTGGAATGTAAATTCTAGCGTACGTTTAAAAAAAATAAGCAAAATTGTAACTTTCTTTCGAAAAATAATTCACAAAAATTTACGAATTTGAGCAAGAGTTACGGGAAAACGAATATGTAAAAAAATGCTGTTTTTCAAGTCATAACAAGCATTGGTAAAAACTTAACTTGTAAGTATTCGATAGGTTTTTTTAACCCTTGAGGCGGCACAAGTGTCTCAATTTGGGATTGTTTCGTACCTCCAAACTAAATGATAATAATTGAGATATATTTTTTGATCAATACAAGAAGTTGTTTTAGAAGTTTGTAGTTAATTAATCAGCCACAAACAGATTTTTTAATTGGGCTACAACTAGACAATTCAGGGTTTATTGATTTATCAAAAATACATTGAATAAACAAATTTTTCTCTGCAGACATTTGTGGTTTGAAATTTTTTAAATAGTAATTATATTAATTACTTTTTGCAGATACATGTATATTAATGGTAAATTACGTTACAAAGTAAATGAATGTTTACAACTTTGTATAATTTTAATATGGGTATAGTGCCTTTTACTTCTAAGTTATAAAAAATAGTTATTAAAAACAAGTTTTACCAGATGAAGCATCCCAGATCTGCAGAGAACCATCTGCATGCCTAAAATAAGGTTGAGATAAAAACATCAAAATAGGTATTATGCACTATTTATAAAAATATAATATTGAAGTACATATTAAATAAATTAACATAAAACTAACTTCAATAACTTTTCAAAAACATTAATTAACAGAACTATTTTCCTTCAAAAATATAATAAAACCCCAAAGATTATTCATGAAGTAGATTTTTACAGATTACAAGAAAAATTGAATTGTCAGATTAAGTTTGGTTAAAATGGCCGGGGTTAAAATTTGATTTTTAAATTTGTATTTGCTTTCTTTTCTGAGGTAATTCTTGTAGTTTTCTATGCTTTCTAGAAGTATATACTGACTTTTTGTCAAATTAAATCAAGCTTTGCCAAAAAAACCCCACACCCTTTGATGAACTTTTGATCATCTCAAACATTATAATTTAAATTTTATAAAGAACAAATGAGGTAACATGCATTTACCCTGTTATCACGATTTCTGGATAGCTAAGAGTTGCTGTACCCCATTCACCACCATCAATAGGCCAGTCCTGTGTAAAAAAACCCAACTGTAGTAATAATATGTTTATTAAAAATATTTAAAAAAGCATATACATAATTTCAGTTGCGTGTCCATAGAACATTTACACTGTGAACTTTTTTTTGAAATTATTTATATTTAATTTGATTCAAAGCATTGTTTAAGAAAACTTGTGCTTTCTCAGAAGATTTTTAGTTTCTCTATACAATTAAGAAGCTAGAAATCAACTGCCTAAATTACATAAAGGTTTGCAGATGCATAAACATAGAAATTGTATTTGATATAAACAACTTCAAAATGTTTTGATGAAACTAATGGTACTTATTTTGCTTAAACTAGTACTAGATATATTGTGCCAATAAGATCTAGAGTTTGTTTCAAATAGTCTTATCTCTTTCGGTGCAGAATTTTGACTTCCGCATAAGTCAGTAAAAGAGGAAACTAAAAATTAACATACAATTTATTTTCTCCAATAATCAGCTTACTTTATCAGAGCAGCCGCATTGTTTAGTGCCCATGGATCCGACAGAATAAAAGGCTGGTATGAGATCATTGGGACAATCTGCAAAGTAGGCACAATAGGTGACAGGTGATTTATGGAAGTCCATAGGATATGGATTTTGGAAGCAAGGAAAACTAAAAAACAAGACATAGATTAGTTGCACTTTCTGTTTTAGGATACAAATCTGTTCTGAAAATAGTTTCCGAGACTACTCTAGTTCACTAAAATGCAAGATTAGGCTTTAAAAATTCAAATAATTCAATCATAGAGATTTATTAGATAGATTGTACATTTATTTTAAGAAGAAAAAATTCTCTTTCTAACAGAAGGAATAAAGTGCACTAAAAAGGAAAGAATTTTTTTTTTTGTACCAAAAGGGTGTAGCTGTAAATCTCATATTATCTAAAGTAAAACTAAGATACAGGTCAAGTCTGTTCATTGGTAACTTTGGCAGACTCGGCAATGATTGGGCCGGACCTTACATATTACTTGTACTTTGGAAAATGTGAGTTTTCCAACTACATTCTTCAATTACATTAAGTTAAAGTATTCCATTAAATTAATAGGGTTAGTCACAAAAAGCACATACCCAGGGCTAGTAAGATCAACTAGTACAAGATCTCGTTCCAGCAGCACAACAATTGCGTAAGGTTCTTGGTATTCTAGCAAAAATAAACATCACATGCAGGTTAGGTTACATGCATGCAAGTTTGGAAATGGTTTAAGTGCAAACATTACTACAATTATAATTTATGTTAGTTAAAAGCAATTCATTAGAAACAAATGTTAGTCATCTGAAGGATATTTATCTAATATTGTTTCATACCCTCATTTGTGTCCATTTGAAAATTCAGAATTAGGGTTGCGGTTGTGTTAGCACTAAAAACTATGGTATTTTTGATAACTATAAAATATATTCAAAATTAAATAACCTGAGTGCCAAGGGGCTTCACACAGCATTATGAAGTCAACAATGCTATAGTCCATTTCTAGAACAGTTGTGGACCGTCCTTGTTGAATAGTTAGGCTAGCTGTTTTTCCTCGCTCTTCGTATGGTAAACCACCAGAAAATACAGTAATTGCATCTCTAAAAAAGAAATCAATGAAAAAAAGTAAGTTAAAAATTTAATTTTATTTAAAGAAAAAAAAAGGACTTTATAAAAGCATTAGAGTTAAGTAAAAAGTAAACTTCATGCATATTATAGAGCAACAATGACATTTAAGCCATGAAAGCCAAAAATTTGAAGTTAGTTAACGCAAGTCTACAAATTTTATATCTTTTTTAAATTGCCATTAAATTATTTTCAAAATGTAAAATAGTGGTAGCAGATTATAATCACATAATGTTACAGATATAGAATCTATACAAGATATTTTTTTAATAACTTACCCAGCTCTATTTACTTTACATTCCACCTTGTAAATACCATTGCAAGGTTCTGGTTTGCCATCAATAAGAGATTTGGCTAAAATCACAAGATTAGAATCATAATTTTTTTTAAAAAATATTTTTAACAGGAATATGTATATTAATGTGTCATGGTAGAGAACTTAAAACAGAATAGTGAAAGTCATTAATACCATGTTTTAGTATAATAGGGTTGTTATAATCTATATTTCTTAGCTAACAAAGGACAAAAACTAAAATATTGCAAATTTTTATTTCTTGTCTTCTACACAAACAGGCAATACATAAGTATAGACACTTAGATAGAAATTAAGTAATTGTAGGAAGGTTGAATAGCAAGAAGCAAAACTGCTACAAGGATATGAAATTAAGAAGCCCATAATAAATTTGTAGAACATAAAAAATAAGTTAATCACAGCAAAAATTTAATAAATAATGCAGAATTCAATTAAAGACAGGCAAAATTAAAGTTGATAATGAGCTGTCACAAATGCAAATATATTATAAAGATTTCTGTGACTTGGAACAAAGATTAATAGACAGTAAGAGGTAAATAGTTAAGGCAACTACGCTAGCTATCCATCATTAATAAGGGTACAAAACAAAATATTCGGAATGCCTATTTCAGCTGAACAGAGTACACATTGATCAAAACTATTGTAGGTAAATTGCGTTTTGGAAGAAAAATAAACACAAGAAATAGAGGGAAATCATAAAATCCTCAACAAATCACATGTTTTGAACAAAAAGAGAAAGTATTCTTACCATGAGGATAAACAACAGATATAGGTTTTTTCGCATCTCTGATATTCCACGTTGTAAGGCTACCTTCTCCTTGGCTACAGATAAATTGTCTACCTTCTAACTGCCATGCAACAGATTTTAATATACAAGACTGCAAAACATAAAAGTATTTGTAACAAGCAATATTAAGAATACCATGAATAAAAATATGATTTAAAAGAGAAATATTTTTTTATAAGTTCTTCAAACATCTAAATATAGCTGCATAAAAATCAACAACAATCCAAATGTTTATTATGCAGTAAGTTTTTCATACAGTTTATTGTATCATAGAATAAATTTGCTGTGTGATTTCATTTACAAAATACGTAATACAGTCAAACCTCGCTATAGTGAACCCTCGCTTGTGATGAACCTTTTTAGTGGTCTTTTCCAAAATCCTATTTAACTTATGTTATTTTATATGGATATAGGGAACTACTTAAAAAAGGAGAGTTTGCTTATAGTGAACTTAAATTTCCTATCCTTAATATTTTTTTTTCAGTTCTCCATATTTTAACTTAGACTATCAGAGGCAAGTGGAGGGGATATAGCAATCTTTAACAATATGTTGATTTCAACCTGTTCATTTGAAAAATTATTTTGGAAAAATTAAAAAAATAAATGGTTTAAATTAAATAAATAATTAATTTTTAATTAAATTAATTCAAGATATGCAAAGCCATTATTATTCTTGTTGTCTTATCGTATAATACTTTGTTCCAGAAAACTTGGCTATAGTGAACGATGGGATATAGTGAACCAATTGTTGGTTCCATAGAAGATTCACTATAGCGGGGTTCGACTGTACTATTAGGTATCTGGCAATCATTGTATTTTTTATAAACAAAACAAATCTACCTTTGTGCAAAATTTAATGAACTTTGGTTGTATAGTTTCTAAGCCTATTGTTAAAAAAACACATCTGCTTTGTACATAAATATATCTTAGTGTAATGTGTCAGAAAAGATATTTCAGTAGAAGCTTGCGTCTTTCAAATGAAAAGGTTCTCTATATTGAATTGATAATTAAAAATAAATAACAAACTAAATAACAAACTACTATTACCTCACTACTATTGAACCTGGAATCGGCAGCTTTATTTCTAAGATCCCATAGAACTACAAGTCCTTTTTCGAAACCAATGAGCAGCTGAAAAAGAAAATTTAAAACATTACAAAAAGGTAATAAATAGTATTACAATCCGAATTTTTAGGTAATAAAAACTTAAAATAAAATAATTCATTGTATTAAATTTTTTAATGACACAGAGTAAATAGCAATTGTACCTTGTTTGAATCTAAAGGATTTTCGCTTAAATGAATTACTGCACCAGGATGAGTTTTACATGATCTGAAATAATTAAAGAGCATATTTAAACTTTTAAAAGATCCGTTATTGAATACTAATAAGGTCATAAATTATTTTGTTGAATGAAAAAGATAAAGTAAAGAGAAAAATCAATGGATAACCATATATATGTTCGGAAAGAAAATAAAGTTAAAAAAAATTCTTCTGCAGTGCAATTTTACAGGGTTGGAAGTTCATGTTTCAATTTTTTTTTTACCGGCATATATTACTACTTGCAAGTGCAAAATTAAAGACATGTTTATTTTTGAATCTCCTATAGGAGGATTTCATATAAGCTATGTATAAACTAGTAATTATGTAGTGAAAAGGGATTTTTGTCAATAAAAACATTTATTTTTAAACAAACAATCATTATTTTTTAAAGGCGAACTTTTAATTGTTTTTTTTAAAAGAATATTTAAATAAATGAGCTGTCATTGGCCTAGTGGAAACCGAATAATGAATGGAAAGGATATATATGCTAATTTATTTTTTTATTTCCATTATATGTCCGTGTTTTTGGTTTAGAGTTGCAGTTCAAGTTTCAGCAAAAATCTCCAAAGACTTCTCTAGCAATTAAAAGCAAATTTACTAATATTCGGCAAAACACACAGTGAAAATGTCCAGCACAAAATAACTAAAGAGCATTAATAGATAAACTTACAATTCTACAGATTTATTCCAGTATATGATATATCCTGAGAGCGTGAAGGACTCAATATTAACCAAATGAACATTGCCTTTATCTGTGCCACAATACAGCCACTTACTTTGAAAAGGTAAGTGACAATGCGTTAATCTGAAAATAAACACACATTAATAATTAATGATATAATAAATTTATTATAATTATAATAATTTAATAATGGATCAGTTCAAGCACTTAGAACTCATAATTACAAAGTTATATAAAATATTAAAAAACTACCTCTCTTTTTGGAATTTTAGGGTTTGTGCAATTTCAGGCTTTTTTTGTCTTAGGTTGCACATGTGTATACAGTCGTCACCAGTAACAGTAACCATTGCTCCCTTGAAAATAAAAGGAATTTATAATTTTTAGAAACATTAAGATAAAACTTATGAGAAGAGTAAAGGCAGTAGAACATATTTCTTACCTCATTTATTAAGAATAAAATTTGAAGAATAGGAAAATCACTATGTTCCATAAAGTATTCTACACCTGGTCTACCAAATCTGGATTGTCAGTTAAGAATCTTAAATATCAAAATGCCTCAACAACTTTGGAATTGTAATTGAAAAATAAAGGGTTATTATAAATTTGCAATGTTGTGCTTTCAGATTAACAATGGGTAATTCAAACTTGAATTCATTTCGGGGATAGTTTAAATTAAATTATTTTCAAACCCCTTAGGCCTGGTATCTGGTATAATTATGATAACCATTTTTTTATACAATCAAAATAAAAAATTTAAGCTGAAAAACATTTAAGCTTAAGACTTTTTAAAATTTAATATAGCTTCAATTTTTTAAGCTTTGTTTGCTGAAAAGTATCAGTTAGTCGTACTTATTACTTAGGTATCTTGCGATTTCTAAACTTTAGCACAGTTGTAGCTTAATATAAATGTTTCTTTAATAAACCTAAATTTTTAAAAACTAGCCAATTTTTGAACATTTTACTAGAGATCTTTATGTAGTTTGCAATAAAAAATAATACAAAGCTGTAAAGTTTGCAAAACTTGTTTTCTTCTACTGAAGGTGTTAAAATGTGAATGGCAAATCGAGAACAAGGGTTGAAAATAAATAGAACATGAATCAGAAAGCAGACAAGAAATCATTTTAAGAATTGTTATCAATGAGGGGAACGATTAACCAAACTATGATGTACATTCAGAAGGAGTGGAGTTATCCTAGGGTTACCAGACGTCCGTATTTAGCAGGACATGTCCGTATTTAGAGGCTTTGTCCTGCCGTCCGTATTTATTTTTAAAAATTCCCTCTATGTCCGTATTTTTGAAAATTTTTTATCGATAATATTTTTAAAGATCTTTATAGAAATAATTTTATAGATCTTTAAAGAAGTTTGTGTACATTTCAAAGTGTAATAGTTTACTTTTTTAGTTTACTCCAAAACGTGTTTTATGCATCATATAATTAAAAACAAGGACTTATTAAGAAAAATTGGCACTGTTGAAAAATAATGTTTAAATAATATAATGCAATAATATTTAATGTACTAATAATAAGGTTTTGTCTCAATTTTAAATGTGTCTGGCTTTTTAAAAGTAAGTCTCCTGTTTTTTACTTTTTTGACCTGGTAACCCTAAATTATCCAATAGAATCAGAGTTACGCTATGATGTAATAGCAAGTCTCAACTTGGCTATTCCTGTTACGTTGCCAAGCAACAAAAATGTCCAAATGTGTTAAACATTCCATTTCATACAGCTTGATAAGTTTTGCAATATTTTCAACCACTCAAAAATTCGCCTACCCTATGAACAGACTGTCTATCATATCATAGCGGTACCAACGAATCTAGACAGTTATAGTGAATTTTGGATTAACCTTGAAGGATATTTTGCTCTTATTGACAGTCAGTGTTTTCTGCCTTGTATCATGTCTCCCATTCCTATTATTATACCATGTCCTGTCTCCTATTATTATACCATGAATGAATAACCACTTACAGATCAAGTCCCTACAAAGTGGAAAGAGTGACACACCAGAAAAAAAATAAAGATAATCGTTTTAAGCTGACCTTTTGTATTGCATTTCATTATAGAAAAATATAAGCCAGATCCCAACAGTTATAAAGATCAATTTAAGATTTGTTACAAACTTTTATATTTTTAGTACTTTTAACTTGAAAACTAGGCAAAATAAGAATACAGTAACCCCCTCGCTATATCGTGCCTCGTTACATCGCGGATTCAGATATATCACGCCTTCATTGTAAACTATGGATAAACACCATAAAGGTGAAATAAAAGTTGTAGGCTGATTGCAAAGTCATATACAGTGGTGGCCAAAAGTGTGGACACTTTTTGAAAGTTTCATAATTTTCAACTTTGTGTGATTACAGAATATATTAATTGTATATCAAATTAAAAGTAATTTAATCTTTATTAGGACCACTGTGTGCAGATCGTGAAGCCGTTTATGAGACCTTTGGTCCCATATTATCTATATTCATAGACACAACATCATCAAAGTAGTTTAACGTAGAATTAAAAATAAATACAGTATTACAATATCTGTATTACAAATAAGTTATGCAACTAATAGTATGATCTGTCTTAGTTTTTCAAGTCATTGAACCACCAACTTGTATTGCAATTTCAGCATAAGAGAATCCATTGATTGTGCTTGTTTGTTCAATTAAAATAAGCATAACTTTCTTTGTAATACAGATACTTTAATTCTGCTTTTTTAATGCAATTCTACATTAAATTACCTTCAACTTAATATTTAAATGTTTGTATATAGGCGAAATTTAATAGATGAAAGAACACAGGTAACAGTTGAAACACATGAAACTTTTAAAAAGTGTCCACACTTTTGGCCACCACTGTATATATATATATTCTACAAAAAAAGGATACACTCTGAGATCACCGGAATGGGTGCCGATGGCCAGCAACCTCTGTATGGGGTCGAAGGCAACAGCAGTTGGGTGAAAGGGGAAACCATGGCGAAGAGTCTGGAAAAGAGAAAATATATGGTTTCAGATTAGGTAGAAATTTACTGTACGGTAACTATTGGCGAACTTTCCGAAATCGCGCCAAAAGTCCATATTCTGGCGACTTTTGACGTCATGCTCTCTTCGAAACGATGAAGTTTTCCAGCAACCCTATCTGACCGTTATAGGTTTCGGTCGAAGTCAGACAGGTTGCCACCAAAAACTATTTATCGCCAAATCTGAGAATTGCGCCAATAGTTACCGTACAGTAAAGGTGATCCTCAGAGGCATTCTGGTAAAACTAGATTCGACAACATTATGGACTCACAATAAAATATTGCAAAATTTCACATGACATTTAAAATATGTTTTTTCATATTAATATGCATTAATACTTTGACAAACGGATACTTAGGAATTGTGTTTACACTCAACACTGATTAAAAAAATTGCTCACAATTTTATGAAAAAGAATACATTACAATTGTCAAGACAAAAATAAAATGTTAAATAAATTATTCATTTTCTCACTTAAAATATATTTAGAACAAAGATATCATTGCAATTAGTTTCGTTCTCTAACATTGAACTTATTAAAGAAATAAATACCGGCACACATTCATTTTAAAAAGATAAAGTATTTTGGTAAAAAAGTAAGAATATTTCGTATTTTCATAAAAACATTAAAAATACTTTTTTTTTGTAATAAAATAACCGAACAACAGTCGGAAAAACAGAATTCTGAATGAAATTGCTATTTTTCTGTTTGAAAACAACAACGCGTTTAGTGCTTACTGGTTTTGAAACTGAAACTACTAGATTTTCTGGTTTCTGAAACAAACTAACAAACCCAAAAACTTTAGTAACTCTGCTAGGAAACGGTCAAGTAATAAATACGGAATTTTAATAGGAAGATTTTAAAACTTGGACACGAGCCATGGACCGGTGCCAAATATTTAAGTGCAAGAAAGTAGAATGAGTGGAGTTTAAGTTTAGAACTGTCAATATGGAAATGCATTGATTAATCTCAGGTGCTGTCTTCGTTGTGCATTAGCAGATATGTAAACAGTCAAAAGTAGATATCGCACTGTTCATAGAAAAGCGAAGTAAACAGCAAAAATTAATGTTCTTGAAAATTAGAAAAATTTCTATTTCTTTTAGCTCCCTATTTAACTTTAAATAACTTTAAAGACTTTAAATATTGTATTTTAATCAATTTGTCACTATTTAAAGCATTGTAATATTTGGCTGCAATAAATTTTACCAAAACGCCTAGATAATTCTTTTAAATGATTGCAAACAAGTTCGAACGACCACCATCCCATCACGTTCCCATAGAAACACCACAGCGCCAAGTGTAACAATAATTTCAACTCAGCTTTTTTTCTTGGGTATCTGCATTTAGGGAAAATGTTTCCTTTCATTCAGACAACTGCTTATTGATATCTATCAATATTAAAATCAATAAAAATCTTCTACAGGAAACAAATGTAAAATTAAACTGGAACCGATTTGAATTTAGATAATATTCTTCAAAGATAATCAATGCAAAAAGTATACACAAACTGTCCGAAATTTTGGCAATTCACCCGTACGGTGAAACAGAACGAAAAACTGCTGATAAATTTATAGCTCCAATCATTCGATAAGGGACATTTTAGACCATCAAGAGATTGAATGAAGAGAAGCGCATCCATACGTAACATATTTGAACTGTCGGAATTCAACCAATCGATTTCACCAAATATCTAGCTCTAGCCTATAGGTATGGTTTTCCTGTATTTAATCTATGGGTTTTCCTTCATAGATTTCACACGCGACATTTCTCTTTATGAGTTCAATTTTATCATGCATCGCGTAATTCCGAAAAATTTAGAAAATTCGATTTATGAAGGAATATTTTCCGATAAGTTCACCTTTTCGCTTTATTCGTATTTCACGTGTTGTTTAAATTTGTTGAAGAAAATTCACCTTTGAGTATTGTTGATCTAAAGGTGTAAATGTAATTCCTTTTATTGTAAAACAATATTTTAAAGAATTGTTAAATAACTGAAGGACACAGAATAAGTCCGCATAAATCTTGTATGTTCTCCAAACATTGTATTTAATAATTTACATCCATTTTTAATAATTTACAAATTTTATAACAAAAAAAAAGTTTTCGGATTGGTGTTTTGTCAATCTAATATTTTTTCCAAGTGGGAATATTTCTTATGATATGTCAAGCTCTCCGTGCTGCGATTTCATAGGTTGTTTTGTTTTCTTTGAAAAAGTGTTGAAACAAGCCCATCGAAAAAAATATTGATAGCTGAGAAATGAGAATTCAATAAACTTATTCTGTGTCATGACGACGATTTTTTAAAATTAAAATTATGAAATTTTGGAAGCAAAAATTGGTAGAAAATACACTCTTAAAACAAAAGCGTGAAATCCACTCCAATTGGAGAAGTGCATTTTCTACACTGGAAAGGATTGAAAATTAACTCAGACTGAGTTAAAATCGCTTGTTTGAATTGATCCTGTCCGAGGCTTAACACACAAAGAATCCGCTCCTTCCGGGTAAGTGCATTTTCCAGACTGGAGGAGTGAAATTAACTCAGACTGAGTTAAAATCGCCCGTTCGTTTTAAGAGTGTACATTATATAATTTTTAGGAGTTACTTAATTACAGTTTTTACTATCAATAAATAGCTTTTATAAAAAAAATATTAAATTTTTATGATAATTGATCCCAAAACATTACTGGCAAAAATATTTAATTTAATTCAAATAAAATATATAAAAAACAACACGTCTTAGCTTCCACACTATATGTTTATAAATAACATAAAACGTGGAAGCATTTATGAAGGCTTTGTCCGTCTATCAGTCACTCATTTTCATTGCCTAAACTGTAGATGCTACAGACAAATGTGACGAGTTTAAAAAATTTAACGCATTGAAACTAGAAGTCATTTAAAATCTGTAAAAAAAATCTATCTGAAGTACTTAAATTATTTTTAGACACTTGAATTGTGTATAGAAGCAGTTTCAAGTAATAGTTCTTCTACTAACGTATTTGTTTTGAAAATTTACATTAATGTGGTCAATTAAACGAATTACAACAACAGTGACCTGGCGACTCTTATCAACGTTTTTGGGCCCTATACAGTAAGAGCTTTACATGGACACGATAACTACAACAACACAGTTGAAAGATTTAAATTTAAATAATTTTTCAAATTTCCCCGGAATGATTTGAATATTTTTAAATATCGGAATCGACTAAATATTGCAACTTAAGAATTGCTCTGGTATAACTCTCCTGCTAGTTATAAAAAAAAAATGGCGCTTTTTTTAAAAATCCGCGGTAAAATTTATTATCCGAAAGAAAAAAAATGAAATAGAAGGGTTAAATGTCTGGCTAAATTTGGTTTAATTTAAGTTAATAAAAATAACTATTCATGTTAAATTTTAATAACCCTAATATATTTTGCGACCTACTAACTCCATCAACATTATTACTGTAAAAAGCATAGTTTGCTTTGAAATTATGTCACATCTATATATCATATATAGTGTTGATAAAAATAGTTTTCGAATAGGTTTCTTTATGATCAGTACTTTATATAATTGATTCAAATACCAAAAGAGAATGGATTAAAAAAAAAGGTTCCTTCCTGAGTTTTTTTTTTGTGTTCGTGGAGAAAATTCCGTGACTGTCTGCAAAGTCGGAAATTCAATATACCGATTGCATTCTAAAGTGCCACGAGAAAGTTTTGAGCCATTTTTTAAAAAAAAGTTTTCAATGCGATTTCAGCAAATATTGGACATGTTTCAGGTCTTTAGTGGCAACAGAAATGTCGAAAGAAAATCAACTCTATATCGAGCCTCTATTGGTGAATAAATGTCACGTGAATAAAAAAGCAGCGATAGAAAGAAGTCCATTGAAGAAGGCTGGGCTGAACAATATGTCACCTGAAAATAAAGCCAACTGTATATATTGTTTTGCCAAGAAAATTATAGATTCTAAAAAGTAATTCAAAATTAGATGTTTTCTCGCGCAGACATTTTTTAAAACAAAAATTAATCATTCAATAATTTTCCTAAATTATATAACTTAATTATAAATTTAAATGGGAATTTTCATGATGTCAAGCTCTCCATATTACGAATTCATGGGTTGTTTCGTCTTCTTTCCGTATTACGTGAAACAAGACAATTCTTCAAGAGACGAACAAAAAATATTTTTGAATGTATTTAAAAAAGTATAAATTTAATCTCGAACAATAGGCTTGTTTCAAGAGGCGTGAAACATTCCTGTATGTCATTGGTGGTTTCTGTGAATGGTGATTTGACAAGGTAAGCTCCGCCCACTACATTGATTAACCAATCGAAATATTATTTTCATTTGTGTGGAACTGCTGCCGCTTAAGACGTGAAACATGCCCATGAAGAAAAGTTAACATTCCTTTCAAAAGCTTTGCTTACACTCATTTTATTGCTCTTAATACATATGGGACTTCCATTAATGAAACCGCAATATCACTTTGTAAAATCTGTTTTTAATGAATACTTAAATAAATTCACATTACAATATTCAACCTTCCCACTACAGGAAGATTTGAAAAAATATGCACCATTCGTTTTTACTAATGTATATTAAAAATCCTGAAAACTTACTTCGATTAAAGATTTAGATAATTATGCATATAATTACTTCTGTTTCATTCTCCTAACTTGACTTTTAATTAAAATGAAATCCAAAACTAATTTTAAAGTAACACGGAATCTCAATATCAATATCTTTTCCCAAATGCTGCCTAACGAAAGTTTCATGAAGCAAAATATTTAAAGATAAAGAAAAAAGAATTTTAATATCGCTGAACAGTAAAGCATAAACGCCCACATTTTCAAAATTAATAATGAAGTAAACATTACATTGGGCCGTAAAAGCATTTTAATTTTACCCCAAGCAACGTTTACACTAAAACGCTACTTAATAGAGCCCCAATTTAATTTATTCTTAACCCATTTCGAAAGCGACAGAAAATTGAGAAATGAATTTATGAATGGCAGTGTGAATTTCTTAATTCTGCACGATCTTATTCTTCGCTGGGTTTGACAATGCTTTAAGGGATTACATAATGGTTTTATCAGTAAAATGAGTTTTAAAATAAAAACTGCAGCTAAAAGCTATGGAAGTATGCAGTTTTGTTAGAATAATGACAATCAAAAACCATGCATACGTTGTCGGCGCAGGGACGGTAATTTTGAATCGGTCTAGCATTTTAATAGGTAACCAACATTTTTATACGCGGCTTAAGAGCTTGGAAAACAGCGAATTCAATGTTAACTAGCCCCTCTAAGCGGTGTATAATTACAATTTATATTAAAAACACAAATATTAGATGATTCAAACGAGGTTGTGCGATAGAGAACAAATCGCATCTACAGTGACGTTACCAAGGGTATGGTCGTCTTAGTTTGGACGGATTAGCTGCCTAGTTATTTGTTGAGTATAAGTCAACGTTTGTGACGTAGCTGTGATGTCACCATAGACATTGAGTTCCAATCGTCCATTCGATAATCGTTCATTACTAATAAAAACGCTAGTCTCAATTGATATGGTATGCAAGGTCATAACGTAACCCATTGCGAAAAATTTCATTAAGTTTTTCACAATTAAGGTATAATATTTTACATTTTGATTGGTAAAAAACCTGTTTCACCATCCTCATTTAATAAGAACTTTAAATTTAGAAGATTGATTCAACAATATTGTTTCACTTGGGATTTCTTTATAATTAGGCGAATTGTGGCACCTCGTCATCTGACGACATCTAGAAATTCTATTTTACACTGCATTGTCCCTGTGTAGTTTACTCACGATACAACTGGAACATTTGAGGATGGTCCGCAGTGTAGTACAGTATTTGGACTTGAATGCAAAACTCAAAATACAGGAGTAAAAGAAAATGAAAGTCAAAACTTATTCAAACAAACCAGAGTCTTTAAAAGCTGTTCCTTTGACAGAGCAAGACATCGTTGTCTGTTCTTTTTCTCGTGGTAAACCATGAACCGCCACAGATATCTGATAGTGTGACGTTAATTACCTAAACCAATATAAGTTACAACTTCTTCAAACAAGCGCAGAGTATTAGAAGCGTCTAACTTCTCCAGCCAAGAGTACTCTCTCCGAGTCGCCGCTCCAGAGAGTGGTCCATTAACCAAACCTTCATTAGAGACAGAGGTGCGAAAACGGTTTAATAGCCACGGCGCAATTCCTTTCATTTAGGAAGAAGAGATTCATTAATCCCTTGGGGTAATAAATGAGGGAGACCTAAGCATTGCTGGAGGCAGGTCAGAGGGAAGAGAGAGAGGATACCTTAAATAAAACGTGGCGATCGTAAAAGTAATGCTTACTCTTTTCGAACTCGCATTGGAAAAAGTTCAAGAGAAAGATTTGTGACCCAGAAGCAAAATGGTACAACCTACCAAAGGAGATTCCCATTTTTTTTTTGCAGTTTTGGTTTAGTGGCAATAACATTATGCGAGAATTATAAAATTTGGTTTATTGGTAACTAATATGACACAATTTTGATTCACTGCCAAATGGTTTAGTTTGAATTATCGTAGCACTAGAGCTGCACGATGGCTATCCTATGGTCAAATGAAGAAACAGGAACCCGAGTTTTAAGGTAACAAATTAGAAATATCGTATATATTTAATAAAATCTCCTTTTCAGAAGACATGATAAAGGACTCATCAAATGGGCTGTATCCTATTTACACAAAACATAACTTAGTTGGGCATATTTTCCTGCGTGATCTGTGTGAAGGACTGCTGGAGGAGGACGGAATCGGCAAAGGTCAACAACTCCTCAGCGTTATGCTTCACATCAACGAGCCCCGCTAAATATTTTTGTAGTTTTTGTTATCAAATCACAAAATGCACATAAATTCAATTGTATATTTATGTCATCCGTTAAAATATTACCTCCCAAACACAATATTATAATTGTTTAGAAGCTTAACTACACCAAAACCCACCTTAAGTTTGCAGCATTAAAATGTTCTATGCGGAGGAATCTCGCGTAAACAAACGGAATCTGCCCCTCTGATTGGTCGCTCATACGCGATAACGTCCATCCTGATATTCGTTCGCTCTGTTACGTCAAAATCGAGGAAAAAATAATTAATATTACACTCTAACTGAAGCAAAAACAAATAAAAATAATATAAATATGTCTTGAAATAAATAATAAAGTTATTTATTGAATGTGAAAAACCTTTTTTTATTCGATTCTCGCTCTAGGAAGTTAGAACTATTTACCCTTTTCCCCGTAGAACATTTCTATACTGCATACTTAAACTGTGGTTAGGTGTAAGCACATGAACACTTTTGAATTTGTATTATTTCATATTGAGTTGGGAGAATGCACTTGTGTCTCTTTGACTCTGAAATGAACTGTTGAAGATATAGAAGAGGATTGGATGGGAAATCGTTTCGCCCACCTTCACAAACCTACAGAGTAATCAAAGTGAAGATTTTATGGTAGTGTATATCGAAGGTTTTTTTATCGGTTTATTCTAAATGCAAAACTAAATTATAATGTGCGAGGAATATTTAACATTATTTCCTTTAAGGTTATACTTAAATTATATTTATTGATTTGAAATCGTCTTTTATATTTTGGAAACGGAATTTTATTAAATTGGAGTTAAAAATGAAATAATTTACGGTTTTATTAATTTAGAACCGGACTTAAACCCTTATGTATGTTAAAGGCATGTAAATAAAAGATTTCTGTTCTAAAGGATTAAATACAATTCATATTAGCTTATAAAATGATTAAATGTTAGTGTATAATCTTACAGTGTAAAATAAATATTTTCAAGTAACATGTAAAATGTACAAATGTTTAATTCTCATTCTAGCAACATTTCTATTAACTAACTATGCTTTCACCATGCTAAATGAACAACAATACATATTGTCAAAAAACTTAATTGATGATAATTAATTAACGTCCTCCTACAAAGATGGACTAGAATGTTTAATGAAAAAACTTCTTTGTACTACGCTCTTTCTTTTGTAACCGGCCTAATTTACCTAATTTCCTTCTGGTTCATTGCCACGTTTAAAAATGACAATTCGAACAATAGACAAATTTGCCTAAATGTAGAAAGAAAGTTTTTTTTGTCACACACTGGCACATGTGATACATTATATTTAATATTTAAGTTTTCGTCATTATTATTATATTCAATTATTATTTTGAGTTTTACATTTTTATGCACTATATTTTATATATTAGGTTTAAATTTTTCTGTCTTATCGCTTTTTATTCTGAACGTTACATAGCGAATTGTTATCAAAAACATTTTAAGTATGGATCTTGACTTTAAAATAAAGGCAATTGTTTGCAATTTAATTTGATATCAAGTGCACACTGAACTGTTGAAGCGTAACATATTAATTACAATTTATGCGGGTTGGTTCTCCAGCTATGTGTCCGACTATATTGGAAAATAGATAAAACACAAATACATTGGGAAAAACATTAGATTTAACATTCGTATTTTTAAAATTCACTTACACATATACTTTTTGTGTAAATATAATAGTTAGATACTCTTGAATGCTGACTCTATTTTTTTTAAAATAAGTTCCGCTCATTTGTAATAAACGCTATCAACAAAAATTTAAACAATCCATGTATTCGGTCATTCAAAACTTATATTCATTATTATATTCAGCCTGATTGATTCAAACACTTCATGTCACGATGAAAACAAAATATTAGCTTAAACCTTAAAAAATTATGAAGTGAAAGTGTAAAGAAAAAAAATTAATTAGTCATTTATTAATATTTTATACTATGTAGGATAGGTAAATGCCCTATTTTATTGCTGATAGTTTCAAGTTTCGTTCACCGTCAACATTTTTGTCGAACAACATATCGTAAACTTGGAAAACTTATTAAGTTCAAAAAAGTTATGGAGTGATAAAAGTTTAAATGTATCCGGAAATCCGGACATTTCTGAAATTTTTTTATCAGCAATTTTATTTCTATTTTTATTTCAAAGCATGTCATCATAAATTAAATGCATTTATCATAGCCTAATAAAAATAAACTAAAAACTTAAAACAACTATTGAGTTTTATATTTACTTAAGAAGATAAATTTAACTTATTTGGATTAAAAAATGACTACAGAGTTTTGAATGTCAAATTTTTAATTTTATATTATTCCTGCCTACGTAACAAAGCTTAAACATGCCTTAAAAGAATTTTCTAAAAGCTTATATTTATCGTTAACCCACTTAAAAAAACGATTTCCATTCTTATATTTTGACAATGTATCATATTTTAAATCTTTTTGATAGCATTTAAAGTGCTCTAGTGCCATTTAGTAGCATAACATATTTACACTTAATCTCATGCATTCAGTTCGAAAACTTTCTACATTTTTAAGTTTTCCTCAAAACTAGCCCCAATTTAATTTTTAGAGATTTAACAGTATTAACCAGCATACATTTCGATCAAAGCCATCAGTGCTTGTTTGCTAAGTT
The DNA here is from genome assembly GCA_023701765.1 of Hylyphantes graminicola. Taxonomy (NCBI): domain Eukaryota; kingdom Metazoa; phylum Arthropoda; class Arachnida; order Araneae; family Linyphiidae; genus Hylyphantes; species Hylyphantes graminicola. Next base: position 29,218,721 of record CM043117.1, on the reverse strand, counting down.
AAAAATAGCAGCAACTTGCGCATCCTTCAACCTCAAAAGCTTTTCTTGAAGAAGATGAAAAAGACGAGAGGAGGGTAATCTCCATATTCGAAAAAGCTTTTTAATTAGATAGCGCTTCCCTAATGATACCAAGAAAGAAGATTTCAAGAGAAAGTATCTTTTTCATATCCCCCCCTGCCGCAAATATGCAAATCCCGGCCCAGGATCTTATGGGGCTCAACCAGGGCAATTAGATTCGAGGTTTAGGGTTACTTAAGCCAACTTGGCTCATTTAGGATTTTTTTTCAATAGTTGCGTGAATTTTTTTAAACGCAAATATAAATGGACTGAATAAATATTATTGGCATGTAAATATACGGGCTAAAGTATATTTTTGTCTGCTCGTTGTTTACAAACAAACCATGGACCATCTAAGTTTTTTTCATAATGAATAAACTCTTGATGGATAATTATAAAATAACCTTCTTAAAAATATATTTAAAAATGTTTTGAAACGTAACAACGTGAGATGTTTTAAAATTTAAAATATCTATCGATTTAAATTAGAGTGGCAATTAAAAAAATTAGTATGTTTCTCTGAGGGAAATGATGTACTTAGCTTTTCGATTATTACAACTTAGCGTTTTAATTTCGAAGTAAATAAGTGTTACAAAACTTTTTTAGAATAAGTGAATTTGACAAATTTTACCAAAATTGGAACAAAACGCAAAATTAGAAAAAGCAAAATCAGAACCATCTTTATAAACGAGTAAAAGACGCTTTTTTACAAGTCCTCAGGCACTCAAATTATAACCGTTTCGACAGTTCTTTTTATAAAAAAACAAGTTGGTTTGTTACAGAACCTGTCACTGAAACCGCTTCCACACCATATTTATGCTCACAGGAAACACACTTATTATACACATCAGAAAGAAATTCGCCTAACAGAGACTTCTAATTTAGAATTGTAAACGCCAAAATTAACTATTTTCATTAATATACTTTGTCAAATTAAAAATTACTCATTATCGTTTGCTAAATTTGTTTGGAATTCGTGGAATAATGATGCAAATTTTTAATAAATATAATACTTTTAGTCACCGGAATTTAATTTACAGTTTGAAAAACATATAATTAGTAAAAATGATACTTTAAAAATAAAAGAGAAACTTTGCATATATATTTTATGCAAAATTAGAATTCTTTATACATCTTTCTTCATACATATATAATGAACCATCAAAAGAAGTCTATTGTGATATTTCAACAATCCAAACCGAATTATATCACAAAAATAAATTTTCTTTCAAAGGTTTTATTTTTATTTTAAATAAAGTTTCTCGTACGTTTGACGAAATGGCAACAGTGAAAATATTGAGTGAAAATGGAATTTGCATGTTATTTCAATGTAGATTAAATTTTTAGTTATTTAAATTTTAAATATACTTCTAATTTAAATTTTTTAATGAAATTTGGGATGCAACCTATCTCGATTTTTTGCTTTAAAATGACGTATTCCAATTGTTTGTGCGACTTTTGGCTCGCTCATTGAATGAAAATGGAATTTGCATGTTTTTTCAATGCAGATTAAAATTTTAGTTATTTAAATTTTAAATATACTTCTAATTAAATTTTTTTAATGAAATTTGGGATGTAACCTAGCCCGATTTTTTGCTTTAAAATGACGTATCCCAATTGTTTGTGCGACTTTTGGTTCGCTCTGTGAAAGTGGGTGACGGACAGACGGACGGACGGACAGACGGACTGAACGATTATAAAACCTTCCACTTTTTACGTTATAAACGTAATGTGGAAGCTAATATTTTATTTTCAAATTTAGTTGAACAATATAAAAATGGAAGAGTGTTGCATAAAAACTAAATTCACATAATTTTTTTTGTTAAAGCTTGTCTCAAGCAGTTTGCCTAGTCGTATCATTTTCTTAAAATTGGAAGGAATTGGTTTGTTCACGTGACAAATTATTCCTGGTTTTATTCCTGGATTTCATTGGTGGTTTCGGTGATTGTTTGTTTGACACGGTAAACTATGCCTTCTACAATGGTAAACTAATCGAGACAATATTTTCATTTCTGTGGAGGTGTTGCTAATAAAGACGTGACACATGACCGATGTGCTGTTCAGAGTCCGAATTCAAGATTCTTCCATTGTGTTTTTACAGAGAATCGCCTCTGTTGCTCTATGAAAAATATTTCATTTGCAGAGATTTTTCTTATTTTTAAATATAGGTTGTTTAAAATTTTTTTTCATTAAGAAGTAACTTTTAGCACTACAACTTTTTTTGTAATTTATTACAAAAATCCCAAAATTTCATTAAAAAAAATTACATCAAGTAAAATTACATTGCTCGTAAAAGACAATTTTGATTTTAATACATCGATCGCCGACGCCGCCGAATTTAATCACCAAATAGCAACTCTAAGTAGGGATCGGCATGCAATCCCCTCGAATGAGGGTTCAATTTACAAGGAGGCTCATTTGAAAGTGGTTAACGATTCGAGACCTTCTGGAAAATCCTTTGCTTAAGACTCTCTGAGGTTCATTAGAAATTCTCTCGCATCCGGAACAGGACTCCTCGATGATGATGATTACGGCCACGGCATCTGCGATAGGTGGCTGATGAAGCCCTCGTCTCTTAAAATAAGGCTCTTCTAGGAATTTCGGCCACCTGATGCACAAATGGGATAAGCCTCGTTCGTAAATATTTAATTTCGCCGCTTGTATGCAAGGAAATATCCAATGTTGCAAAATGTGTAGGGGGTCTGTTTTTGTGTCTTGTGAAATTGAGGTTTTATTTGATTGAATGCTATTAAAATTATGGGTTAAAAGCATATGGCCAAATGAAGTAGTTTTGGAAGTATAGAATTAACCCATTAGAGACCGATTTGTGTTACTATTAACACCTTCATTACCAAATTAAAAAATTACACACACATTTTTAGATTTTTTCGAGTAACTTAGGCAAATCTACATTAATTTTTCAGTGGTATGGTCTTCTATTTATCTTACATTTTTCATTCAGATAAACCATGAGATAAACTTAGGCAGAAAACTTATTTTTGTATGGCCAATTTTCTTGCCAATCTTCGTTAATGAGTTAAAATAAAATAGGAAAAGTTTAATCTATATACATAAAAGGCGACTTCTGTTTGTTTGTTTGTATAGGACGCAAAAACTTAAGAACCACCCAACAGATCGTCACGAAATTTGGCACAAAAATTCATCTCATCTCCAGAACAAACATAGGCTAAGAATTTTTCGAATCGGACCATTCCTTCTATCGTTTTCGAACGTTTTAAGGGAAAAATACACCACTTTCGCTCAAATCCGATCATTTTTTCTCTTTCGTGATGCCATCATGCAGAAAAATTTAAATAAAACTTTTTAGAAAACAATTGAAATTGAAAATGTTTAATTTATTTAATATTTGTTCCTTGCCTTCAGAAACAGAATTAATAATTTGAAAAAATAGTTGGATATGTTTCAAGTTACGTAATCCTACCAGTCTCCATTCTATTATTTTATTGTGTATATATGATTTTAATTAATTTTTTAAAAGCATAGTAAAGCTTTTACTGAACTATGCTGTTTTTTTGAAGACCGTTGCACTACAATTGCATATTAGGGTTTCATGTCTTCCTTTTTTCTCCAATTACTTTGCCAAACTCGCCAAATTATTACAAAGAACGTGCAAAAGAGCATTTTTTTAATGCCTGGTTGGTTGTGCGATGGTCTTTGCGCCAGAGCTGAATGGGTGTAATGGTAGCTACACTGTGAAAAAAAAATCTGAAACCATTACATAAAATTTTTTTGTAAAAAACTTTTCCTAGAAAATTTCTAGTAAATAATCACTAAAAATAGCTGTAAAAACACATAATATATTTTTGTTAGCATTACATGTATATATCATGTTGATTTACAGGACTATTTTATGTATCCCACACAAGTAATGTTTCAGTAACCATACAAGACAATTTTATGGATTCCACATTTTCCATGCAATTGCAAAGAAAAACAAAATGTCTACTTTCCTACTACGTGGGATCGAATCCCGGTCTCCCGCATGACAGGCGGGGGTACTGACCACTGTAATACCGAGGAATAGCAGACGGCCGAAACCCGGGATCGAACCAGGAACCTTTCGATGATCAGTCTGACGCTTTCCCAACTGTGCTATTTCGGCACATAGATCGCTAGGAAATTAGAAGTTAAATTCATTTGAAACAACCAACTAAAGGACAAATATAAAATGGCGATTGGCTAATTGAATCACGATCGATTAGATTAGGTTTGGTTTGAATTATCCTCGCACTAGAGCTACACGAGGGCTATCCAAATCAAGATCGAGGCTAAAATACTAGAAATTATTTTGTAACTTCAGAAATGAAGATTTCTGTTCAGAATTACAAAAACTTTTTTTGTAAAATTGGTTATTTCTGTAACATAACTAAGAAAAATTCTGTATGTTTACAGTATTTTTTTTCTCAGTGTATATATTTTCCTCGCCAAATTTTTCAAACACGCCAAATGAGCTAAAATGTTTTTATTCGGGAAATTACTATGACATTATCTGTTAATTTTATAGCCTTTTTTAAATTTTGAATATTTAATGTAATATAAGTAGCGGGATTTTGTACATTAATAACGAACGGTATCAGCAACATAAGCTTATTAAAAAGCAAATAAATTTATAGAAAAATGCAAATCGTTTGCTGTTTGCTGAAGTAGCTTATTTTTAATTCTTACTGGTTATTTTTTTTACTTAAATATGTATTCTCTTTAATTTGAGCTTCTTTTCAAAGGCATGTTTGAAATTAAGGTTAATTATTACTATATCCAAGATGTGTAATTAAATGAAAAAAAATTACTGGGTAATCTACTAATCTTCATATCTTATGTAACTCAAATGAAAGAAAAATTAGTTAAATTGACTATAAAATTATTTTTTCACTTCTACCCGTGCAACGTCGGGTATACCAGCTAGTTAAAATTAAATAAATGACCATACATAAAAAGATCTGTAAAATATTATTATCACATTTATAGTTCTTGAAAAACCGTTATACAACAAAATTAATAAAAGTTTTTCACGAATTGAATTAGTCGAATGGGTCTTTTTCATGTAATTTGTAACAGTTCGTCATCAATGAAAAATGAGATCTCGATTGATCAATCAATGTAGCAGGCAGAGCTTACCGTGTCATAATAGAAATGAAATCCAGGAATGAAAGCAGGGGATTTTACGTCACATGAAACTTAAACTTAATAAATAATTGCAACTTAAATAAAAAAATATTTACACGATTGCGAAAGAAAACGGATGGAAACTCATGGAATTTTTAAGAAAGAATAAAATGTTCTTAAACTTATTTTTGAATCATATACAGTAAGATTTTTATGCTATCGATAAAGTGATAAAATCAAATGTAGGTTAAAAGGAGAGAAATAGTGGAGCCATTAAGACGGTACGAAAAAAGCGTTTTACATCTCAGCCATTTATTCTGAGCGTTCGGCCATTTAATTAGATCCGAGGAAAATGTTTTGTGGACCTGGCAACACATTCCGTTTCCTTTCCCCTTTTACAGATCCAAGGAATTAAGAGCCGTAGTCACGTTTTATATCACCCAGACTTTTCCAGAGAAGGAAGCTAAAGAAAAAGCATTGATAATAATAGCATGTTGTTTTGATCAAACTGGAACAGCTTGTAATGTTAGTTAGAGGATTGTTTTTCTTGTTGAAGATTGACAGGCAAAAACAGTCATGGTTCATTGGCCCGGCTAGACTCGTATTATAGAATAAATAATACAGCTTGAAAATTTTATTTGAATAATAAGACTTATACGCTCTTTGTAAATAAAGGGAAAACATTCGAGTTAAGTGTATAGATTCCAATTAAAAATTTCAAAGAGTTTAATAACGTTAAATGAGTAAAGTTAAATATAATGTTTTACTCGGCTAATGTTATCTGAACTTTTTTTTAAAAAATATTATTAGCATGCTTAAGAATTATTTATAAGAATTACATCTTAAAACCAAAGCTGCTAGCTTTAAACATATGTTACAACATACATTAATGCTATAGTTGCTTTTTACATTTGTAATTAATTTCTTGAATAAAAATTTTACAAATAAATTTTCTGTAAAGCAATTGTTTAAAAACGACAAATGTTTATTCTAGAACATAGCCTTGTTGCTCTAAAATCTGAACAGGTCATGACTGCAAAATCTCAAACGAGGCAGCATTCTTTCTACTGGAAACAGAAACTATCAACCTCTGAACACAAAAAACCCTGATTAAGACTCGCAATTTAGATGAATCAACGTCGTACTATAAGTATATAAGGACAATTTTCAACGGGCGTCATAATTTAGAACCACAGTCAAGTGACGAGCCGACACCCGGGTGGACACGCCGGGACTTAGAAACATGTTCAACGCGCACTCAATTTACACTTCAGAGTTTATAGCTACACGGTATTATTTGTCTTAGTTTTTATCTACACAGACCGTTTATAAACCGTCAGTTCTTTTGGCAATGCCCGTGCCCGAACCAGGGACCTTTCGCATGCAAGGCAAGCGTCTTGCCAACTGGGCTCTCCAACCCCCCCCTCTCTGATACAAATGAGGTAGTCCTTTTTTTAATAAATTATTAAAGCCTATTTAACAAAATGTTTTTGGAATGGGAACAATAGCATGCCGATCCGGCGGCTGAAGGGTTAGTGCGCTAGCCTTTGGAGCTGCTGGGTTCGAATCCCGGTCAGGCATTGATGTTTGTATTTGTCAATAAATGTCGTTATTTGTCTATGTGTTTTTCCTTTCTTTGTGACTGTTAATATTCTTTCTGTGTCTATCTTACTTGACGAAGGCTTAATAAGCGGGTCTCTGATCAAGCACACAAGCCGGATATATATGTAGTAGCAGTAGTAGTAACAATAGCATAAAATGAGTAATCTTCCAGAAGAACGGGAATGGCACATCTTTATTCTCGTGTGCAAAGCTAAAACAGTTGAGGAAGGGGACAAAAAGAAAGCAAAATAACTATTTAGAAAGCAAAGGAAGAAGTAATGGTGTGTGAAGGCTCGCAGCAGAGAAACTACTGGACGAAGGAATCGCCAGATTCAGACGCCCAAAGACGAAAATAGATTACAGGGTTTTCCACTTAACACAGGGCGTCTCAAAGCAAATTTAATACTTCTTAAGGTTATATTAGTAGTTTAATTCCAATAATGGTTATAGAATTTTTTTGGAATCGTACTAAATGTATTTTTGTACAGTGGGTTTTTTTTACAGATATTTGATATACATTACAATTTGTCTCAATTAAGTAGGTGGACCAAATGAGCGTAGTTAGTTCAGTAAAACATCAAAATAGTAGTATGGCTAATTACGGAAACTTGTTAAAGATTTTTAAGACTACCTTAAACAGTTTTTTAGTTATTAAGTTTTTATTTTTTGGCATTATTATGACTTTGTACTTAATTAAAATAATAAAAAAACGATTTAAAGTCTTATGCATGTGGTTTGGCAACTCCACTCATGTTATAATAGTCCGATAAAGTGGTTTACAGAAATTAATAGGCACTGATATTGTGAATGATTTTAAAGTAAGTCATTAATCTAACGACTTTCCAATTAATCTTGATTTCGTTGGTTGCTACTTGTGATCTTATCATTACGTAACCACGATTTTCAAATTCCAACAGTACTTAATTCATTTGGATTCAAAAGACTCAGCCAATCTAGACCATCCAATACAAGTCATATTTTGCTTGAATGAGGAAATAAACGACAGTAAGATGATCTAGTAACTTGCAATTTAATAAAGTTGACGAAAAAGAATGAAAGATTAGCTAAATGTATATGATAACGAAACAACTATTAATGATTCCTATAACTAATCATTATTCATTAACTAATCCTGCCAAATAACTATGATTTTGCTTAAATCTTGGCATCACTGGTTTAACTTAACAATTAAAAATAACAACCATGGGAAAAAATTAAAATTTTATCTTACAAGTGTCAAAACAGCCTCAATTTACGGTACATAAAATATTTCAAGAAATTACGAAACTTTTTTTCACTATGAATTGTCGTTAAAGAATTTAACTTTTTTTAAACGTTCAAAAAGCTGAATTCAAAACTCATCTCTAGCTGTAGCTTTCTGAAAGCAGTAATGTTATTTAACGCTTGGCAACAACAGAATAATAATAATAAAAAACTTTAGAAGAGCTGTCAAGTTTTAACCTGATGTGTTCAAGAACAAAAATAAAAATCCCGGATTCTTTGACGTTTAATTTTTTAAGACACTGCTTCTATTTTTTGTGTGTGTCATTTTGTAGAAACCCATGAAAAATGATTGTCAGTTCAGTTTGGATTTTTTTATAATCCGACAGTCAGTAAATCAACTAAAAAGGTAATGAAAAACTTTATAGAATTGTGATATAATGAATTATACATTTGAAATAATAGATTTTTTTTTTATAAAACTGCCTAACAAAAAAATAAACAAAAACTTTTACTGCTGCTTTAACTGCACTTTAACTTAAAGTTATTAAGAATTTACATTTAAATCATCCATTAAGAGTACCAACAGTATTGTTTTCCAGAACGTAACAAAGTTTAAGTTTCACTGCAACAACACTATCACTGCAAAGTAACAAGTTCTACAGATCAGCTATTAGCTTTGCAGAGAAGAGGAGCGACAAGCTTATATCTGGTTTAACAAATTTTATTCTTGTTTAACATTTAGTAAAATTTGATAGATAATGTTAAAGCAGCTTTTTTGCAATAGTACTAATATCGCACAGGAACAAGTTTTACAGATAAGTTGTTATATGGCTATACAGGGAAATGTGCATACACGTTTTAAAATATCAATTTTGTATTATATATATTTTGGTTCTGATAGTATTAATCAATAGTAAAATCAATATTTATAGTATTAAATATTGATAGTATTAATCAATATCTTTATAAATTTTGGGAATAAATTGAATATTGAGGGAATAATTTCGTAGCATGAAAAAGATGTCACTACTATTCTCCGCCCAATACGTGAAGTCAAAACTTAACTGGACCATTTTATATCAAGTTTCAAAAATACTATAATTTTTCTTGGTTTTATTCTTCATACCTAAAATTTAAAAAATCATTCAATACTTTTTGTTAGGTATAAATAAATTTGCAAAGCTTATCTCGCAAACATATGTGATAAGTATAAACATAGGTGATTAAGCTTATGTTTCTAACGCTAACATTAACTGTAACAATACTCTTCGCGCGATAACTGACAAATAAAATAGGTGTTTTTCAATGATAATAAAGTGGTCTAAAACTATTTAGTTTTACATATTTCATCTTTAAATCAAATAAAATTTGAAATGAACACGTTCGCATTTATAAATTGACTTATTTATCATGTTTGGGATATTTTTAGTTGTAACTGAGCAAGTGAGTGATATTAAGCAGACGGAAAAAGCTTATGTAACTTCCATTTCATATTAACTAGATAGGAATCGGTAGCAAGAATTTTATTTTGATGAGATTGAAATTTTTGTATTTCTGTAATACTTTTAGTAATAGAATAATAAACAGAAACAAAATAAGAGTACAATATTTATGATTGTTTATAAGATACATACGTCATGCTCACTATATAAAAGGGTTTACAACGTTGATGTAAAAAATATACAGGCTGTAATATCTTAACATCAACTAAATGTGGTGATTGGATTTAAAAAGAGATTCAGAAAACTTCTAGCTTAAGTATACTCAAATAGTACTTTATAAAATTTTGATCTGAACAATGTTAAAAAAATATTGTTTTATAACTATATATATATTTGGAAATACAAAAGGATATTTTTATCGAAATGAAAACGAAGTTATTATATACGTTTCTGCTTTGTATTTCATCTAGTTTATGCCTGTAATATGATTTTGAAGAAACGGCTGTCTTCCTTGCGGGTAATACAGATTGAGTTCTTTGAAAATGGATTAGTTATATTATCAATTTTATTTCCAAAAAAGTCTAAGAGATGCCAAGATAAAAATAGTTTGAGGCAAATCGAGGTTTTCAAAATAGGGCGTGAAAGTGTTCCGTTTGTATTCTTCCAAGAAACAGTTTTTTGACAATTTAAAATGACGAAATGGTATGGAAATTGGGTTGAAGAAGGCAGAATATTTTTTTTCTCAAAGAAAAAGCTGTTTTTTCATTTTAAAGGAAGCAAGAGAATTTTTTCTCCTCAACTCATAGAATTCAAATTGTTCACTCAGGATAGCTGATGAATTTTTCATCTGAAAAACATAGCTTGCAGTGAAATAGAAATTTCCTACTCTCTGAATTCGCTGTGTTTTGAAGTTAAGAAAGAAAAATAATTACATTTTAGAAGTAAGCAGGATTGTTCGGGAATTTTTTAAATTTAACTGAAAAAAATCCAAAAATTTAACAATTTGAAAAATGAAATTGTTACAAAATACTAACAAAAAAATTTCATTACTATATATTTTTAAAAATCTTTTAGACTAATGTAATTTTGTAAAAATAAATTTATACGTTTACGCTCATTTCAGTTATATATTAAAAAATATCAAATAGATTAATTTTACCGTCAGGCTGCCTCAAGGTTTGCATATTTAAAAGGCTAAACTGTTCTTTAATTAAAATTTAATCGGCAGAAGTAAATTGCAGAAATTTGCTAATCACGCTTTTTTTACAAAAACAAATGCCGTAAGAAGAGCAATTCATTAAATTAAAAAACACTTTTATTCTTCGTCGTAAAAAAATTTAATATAATTCTTTTTATTTTTAAAAATTGACATGAATTAATCTTTATAAAATAAATCAAACCTATTTTTGAATAAAAACGACCTTCAAATAATGTATTTGTAGTAATAAAGCAGATTTCGGTCTACGCCACCTTTATTCTTCTTTTTCAATTAACAAGCGAGAAAAAGCCATAATTAATATTCCACCACATTCGGTGAGGCGAAGCAAGGGTATAAAAATTAATTAATTTAAACTTGCGCGTCTGATGTATTTTTTTCGGAAAAGAACTAAACATTATATCCTCTTTTTGTTGAAATGCCCACCAAACTTGAGCTTACAAGTGCGTTCAACTAAAACCACAAATGTTCCGTTTTCTCCTGTTAAAATAGGGTTCTAATAATTGTATAAATTAACAAAATACATTTTGACCCTACGCCAGTATTGGCTTTATGCACCAAAAAAAAAACAGTAGTCGAATATAAATAACGTACAGATACAGTGGTGGCCAAAAGTGTGGACACATTTTGAAATTTTCATATTTTTCAACTTTGTGTGATTACAGAATATATTAATTGTATATCAAATTAAAAGTAATTTAATCTTTATGAGGACCACTGTGTGCAGATCTCCGAAGCCGTCTATGAGACCTTTGGTCACATATAATGTATATCCATGGACACACCATCACTTTTACTCTTTGTTTTTACTTAAGTTAGGTTGGCATAAAGTGTAGAAATGAAAAAGATACTGATTGCTACTAGCGAGATCAATAACTCCAAATAACTCAATTTTAGTAATAACTTTCAATAATTTTCTCAATGTAGTAATGCGTACTTTAGCTCCTTTTGCGCAAACCTGGTCCTGGTTACTTTGCATTTGCAGGTAGAGTTGTACATACACAAGCACTTCGGGCGCTAGATGAATCTAGATTCAACACAGGCTTATTAGCACATGATACCTTACGATTGTCTCTCGATATTAAAATATCACAACGCCAAAAAGCTGCTAGAAATGATATAAGATACTGAATGCTTCTAGAGAGCTCAATAACTCCAAATAACTCAATTTCAGTAATAATTTTCTCAATTTAGTAATGCGTACTTTAGGTCCTTTTGCGCAAACCTGGTCCTGGTTACCTTGCATTCGTACATACACAAGCACTTCGGGCGCTAGAAGAATCTAGATTCCCGGGCCAGTGACGTCAATACTTTTTGGCGAGATATTTAATTACAGGGATTCTTTGTCGCGCCCGGAGCGTGCGAGGAAATTTTGAGAAGGCTTTCCGGATCCGAACAGAATGTAAGTGCATTAATAACTACGCCGAGTCTATTTCGAGGAACTTGCATAATTAAGTAAGCGCCGAATTTCGCACTTTTAGCCAGAAAAATGCATCCACTTAACAATGGCGTGATTTGTTATTTTTATAGGAATATGTCATTGTTGGATTATTTTTTCAAAGAAAAAAAATGTCTATGCATCGAGCATAAGTAGAATATAGTTTTTGTGCTTATGTTTGTTGCCCTGCCTACTAAATTTTTTTTAATAAACTTCCATATTTTTTTCATCTATTCAATAAACTGAAATGCATTTTAAAACATTAAAAATATAAACAAATATTTTTAAGTTTAGGCCACATTTTCTTAAGAGGTTTGGTTGATTGAATTAACGCTGCACGAGCGCGCGCGAGAGAGAGAGAGAGAGCTACACTTGTCAGAAATTTGGGGCATGACACATTTAACGTGCATCTTCCCTATTCAAGGACTATTGGCGATTTTTGTCCGGGTATTTTTGTTTAAAACATGTCTAACGGGAGCACTGAACATCGAAAGGTCTCTGTGGCGTGACGCCTTAACTCATTTGCCGACGCTTTCTATAGGACTATCGCTCTAAGTACCATCGTGAACCAAAGATTACTCTTAGTACTAAATAATAGTTGGAAGAGATATTTGGTACCTAGAGAGTATTTAGAGTCTTTTTTTTACTAATAATCAAACAATGTTACCTAATAAAAGAACTGTTTAAATAGTAAAAACCTAACATTCGCGAGCTAATTTGATGTCTTTTCAAATATTTCTCAAGATTTAACTTTAAGATATGTTTGAGGAAATTATAGCAAAATATACTGAGAATTTTTCAGATCTTGAGTTGCAACAGAATTGTTAATGAAAAACAGATTTTTCTGTAGCTTCGATTGGTGAAACCATGTTAACATAGGACCAATTATTTCGGAGCACCAATCGCAGGAAAATTAGAATGAAAGTTTAAAAAAATGTCTCCTGAAACAACCCAATTGCAATACTAATTTTTTTTATGTGATTGTTTAAGCCTGCTAAATATCCCACCTTCAAGAAACAATCCGCATTTTAAATACCAATTGGAGAGACCAAAATAACCTCATTTAAATAAATTCATTTGTCTTTTACCAACACAATGCTCTTTGTTTTGAAACACTTTTCTTTCAACTAGTGCAATACGTTCGTAAAACGTTTCACCAAAACAAAAAAAAAAAACTGGACTCTCGAATAGCGCCCATTTTTCTTCACCCAAAACCTTTTCCAGAAAGCAGTAAAGTAAGTCGAGTTTTGGACGCTACATTTATACTTTGTGGGGGGAGAGGGAGGAATAAGAAAAAGGACTTGAAAAACTCAAGCCAAAATAGATTTACTACCTACGTTCTCTTTTACTTTGAGCCAAACTCACATAAACTTGAAACTTTCGATAGTCGGAAGAAATTTCATATTTCAACATGCAAATAGTACATAGGGGCCGGTTTCCCACCGTCTTTCTCCTTTCCCCTTTATGGGAACAAAATAGAAAGCGTCAGAAAGAATCCTAATGCCCTATTTATCCTGGTTCTGTTCCATCTCTAACGACTAAGTTCTTGACGTATATATTAGACGCGATTTCTTCTGGGCTGAGGGCAGAATGTATGTTCTTTTTAGGGGTCAGTTAGTTTCATTTTGTATTTGTGGGATTTTGCCGAAAAAAAGTTGTAAGATGTCGATTAACTAAAGTATAATAACTCTCGTTCTTCTTATTTTTCGAAGGCCATTTGTACGCGACAAAAAAAAAAAAACCTTAAGTAATCCCACTGGCTTAGAAAACGGAATAGCTTAACATGTGACGATTGAAATCATTTGTTGTACTAATTCACTCAAATAATTGCAAAGCTACTTTGTCAATAATTTCTTGAAGATAGTCAAAAGATAATTGACATATAGACTTTCGCTGTCCTACTGAGAATGGGCGCTATTCGACAAAAACGTGGATTTGAGAAGGCTTTTTAAAGTTCTATAATATACCACTCTTTATTTTCCATTAAATATTTTCGTAAATTTTTTTAAACTGCTAATACAAGCCTTGTTTACTTGATGAAAAAAAAGAAACAAAATAAAAAGACATTTATCGAACTAAAAATGTGTACTTGTGATAAAAAAAAGGCTTCCATTATAAGAAGGGTGTAATCGCAGAACACGCCTTATTCGAAATTTTGAGATACCGGAATATAATGTTCTTGCAAATATTAAAGACTAGGTAAGAAAACAGGCTGTTCTGTTTCTAACATTTTTTGAGGAAAGCCTCTCTAGCGTAGATACCTTTCCCGGAAATAAGGGTTCAGGTTGGCAGGAAAGAGCGACTGTGATTTTCATAGCTTGAGCTACGAACCATTTCGCTGTAGTGGTGTGCCAAAACTGTAACTAAAATGGAAGAGTGTAGTGGTAAGCCTCGCATTTTACAAAGTACCCAGGTAGCATAACAATTTTGGCCAATGTCGCATGAGTATCGGCCAAACTTGGAGAATATTGGAGGAAATCGATCATTTTCTACCGATTTTAATCAGATTTCCCCGTTCTTTGAGGTTTCATACCGGAAATTAAGAAAAGTGCAATACTTAATTTTACTGCAATCTTTTAATACTTTGCAAGTGTAAAAGACAAATATTATGTTTCGCAATATTTTTCAATTAAGAATTTTGGATTGTAAGTTTCTTTCATATAATATTCAAACTAATATTGCACCTTGATATTGCCCAGCGCACAGAGGGGTATTTGAACGATCTACGCGGCCAAAAGTCGATTTTAAAAATTTGAACCCAGAAATTAAATACAGGTAGCTAAATGAAGATAAATGTTCCGCGCATGTGATTCAACAATTTTTAAAACCCTACGCGAACCCTTTTTGCTTTTACTGTCAGTCTCAACTTGGTCTTCATGTGAATAGCAAGCTTTGCTCCTTGCAATTTTGAACATAGTCTTACTTATAAGAGTGATTATTGTTCTTCAGATAAATACATTATTATTACTAGACATGGATTGTGATACACCAGTTACGTATGCATTCTTTTGAAATCATTTGGCTGCAATTGATGGAATTATAGCGTAGTTAAATTCTGTTTAGAATGAGTGTATTTTTTATAAATTTTATCCGTGATTTTTCTCAAATGTTCGACTATTAGTTATATTTCCGGATGTTACCCGGCACTTAAATTAGATTTCCAATAATTCTCAAATTGTTTTCTTTCTAAAACATGTATAATTTTAGTGCAATTATCTGCGTTTTTCAACAAAAAGGGAAATGTAAATAAATGGAGATAAAACAACATAAAATTGATGAATGTTAATTTTTGTTAAAAACTGTTTATTTTTGGTTTCAGGACCATCAAATGTTATAGCTATGACTAGAAAACAATTGTTTACCTTTATGCAACATCAAAAATTATCTAATATTAACAAAAAATTATATTTCCTGGAAAACTATTTGCTGCAATTAGATTATCTTTCTGATGATCAAAGAAAGGGAAATAAATTTTCTCGTTTAAAATTCGAAATGAAACTAAAATTTAGTGAATCACATAGAAAAGAAATTGCGATTTTGAGAACAAATAAAGAATTGCTTGAAGGAATATTTAGTATTTCAAAGGTAAATAACAGACCAGGACGACCAACAAAGTCGTTTGATGAGTCAAGTGAGAGAACCAAAGAAGAAAACTGAATAGCTATGTAAAGCTACTGATTTACTAGTACTTGTATAGGTGCTACACAGCCAAAGTTAAGAGAAACTGAAAAGAGAGATGCTGCTTTAATGCTTAAAGGAATTAATTGTTCACCAAAGCGAGCTACAAAATATAACAGAACTCTTTCTAATAAAAATGCAACTATGACAGCTCAGTTGAATCCAAGACAGGCCCTGTCGATTTTTGTTGAGTCTGGACTTTCAAGAAGACAATATGAAGTGATTAGGAGTTCTAATAAAAAAAATCTACCCATGCTACAGCATACTACAAAAAGCTAAACAGGAATGCTATCCTGATAACGAGGCAAGTAATGTTTCTTAATCAGTTGCCGAAGTAAATTTAATATCAAAATGGGAATGGGATGAGGCGCAGCAATCCCAATATAAGTAGAAATGGGAAAATAATTCTGATACTGATGCCAGCTTACTCCAGAGTTTTTTTGTTCCCTTACAGCTTACATGTACAACGAAGAATAAGATAATTTGGCAGAATCCTACACCTTTTTCTTCTAGATATTGCCGCCCTATAATAATGAGATTTATTAATGAGTCCACGGGCATAATAAACGAAGAAATAAGTTACGTTAAAAACACCGTAGATGAATTACAATAAACCAAATTGACGATATCAGGCAATGCTTATGCAGTAAAGCACAAGATGTTGCTCACCATGGTAGATGGAAAGGTCTGTAATGCTGTTACTAGCACAACTTCTAAATGAGATGCTTTATTTGGGGCATCACCTAAAAGGACTTCAACAAGTTAAATATCAAGAAAGAAGTTAATCCAGAGACACTTGGTGTCGGGCTCATAGGCTAGATTTCGTGCTAGTCCATTTAAACTCCATTGTTTTTAATAATGCTTTTTTTTTCACCACTAACTATTTTTTTATCACTTAAAATACTACGGATAGTCTCATTGGCCCCTTTGGAATCGAATAAGAAGAAAAAATAATTTTGGCCGCTCCGATCGCGCAAATACCCCTCTGTGCAGCGTCGGTAAAACGTAGTCCATTATGCATTGAGCGATGGGTATGAGTCGAGATTGGCCAATACTGCTGTGCTACCAGGGTATAACTAAGATATAAGGTCCGGCTCGTTCATTGGGACGAAATCGCCAATGGAAAAGCCATATTTAAACTATATTGCGTTTCTCTGTCCTGCTGTACAAATAGCGTTTTTAAATAAGTAGAATTAAATTTAACACGAACTGATTACGTAGGTCTTTTGAGTTTCGAATTAACGAGGTTTGACTACATTGAATTAAATTTGGTATGCATGGGGGTTGGCGAGTTATTAATGGTCAGATATAAAACTAGTTAAAAATTGACATAATGTTGCAAGTAAGTTTCCCCATTAAAAAACAAACAAATACATAATTATTATTAAAAAAGTTTTAGATTTTGTAGCTTTTAAATGTGTTATTTTATTTAAAATAACTTTGGTAGTTATACAGGCGTAATTATAGAGTTTAGATTTAATACGGCTGCTAGACAAGAACCACTATATATAATGTTATATTTGACAATAACAGCTTGTTGGCAATTTACAATTTGTAAGACGCAATATTAGGAAACAATGGGATACTGAGTATTGATACACTGAAGTTAGACATCAATGGGTAATAGGAGCAATTGACTGATAGCAAACATCACGTAGAATATACCTCACACAGAATATTGTTTCCCTTGAAAGTAAACATCTCCCTCGGCAAACTTTTGGGTAAATTAAAGTAATTTTTACACAATTTTTGATTGATTCGTCAACAAAGTTACATCACCGCACACATGTTTTTACGACATTTCACGTCATTTAGTATTCATTTCACAACCATGTTAGATCGCAGTTCCTTTTACAACTTTTATTAAAACTTATTTTAACTAAAAATCACCCTGTAGTGTTCCGGCGAGAGCTGTGGACTTCTTTGAAGCGAGAAAAACGAGCACTGGAGGTTCGATATACGGGCAAGACTTGGCCAGAATTTTGCAATACGGTGTAAAATTCTTCTTAGCTTGTTTCACTTGCAATGACTCGCCTTACGATGTCGGATGATCGCACTGGCAATGTTAGCTTAATTTGATCTTTCACATGCGATGGAAGTGAAAACCGTATTTGCGGTTTCCAATCATGTAGTGGCAATGTTAATTGAATGTGAAGTACGCTAAAAGCTGCCGCCTTACATTGCAAATGTTAAAGTGCTTAACATTGCCCCACTGCTTGATCGAAAGTTGCAGGTAAACCGTACACTCTTAAAACAAACGAGCGATTTTAACTAAGTCTGAGTTAATTTTCACTCTTTCCAGTGTCGAAAATACACTTCTCCTTTAGGAGTGGATTTCACTCTTTTGTTTAAGAGTGAATATACAGGTTGTTCACCCAAAATTCGGAAATACGGAATTAACTCAAAAGCTTGCCAACGAATTTTTTTAGACAAGCGATCAATCGTCAACGTAAGTATGGTCAGTATTATCGGAGCCGTTGAAAGTGAAACGGGCTTTAGATTTAGTAAAATAAAGGAATATATCAAATTTATTATATAATGCAACTCCGTTAAGTTTCAGATGCAATTTCGTCAAACTAAATCTAAGTTTTGTCGTTGTACTCCACCTCCTCCCCCCTCCTTGTCTTCCTTATTGCAAGAAGTTATGATGGGAGAGAAAAGCCGAAAATAGGGGAGCGAAAAGTAATGACTTTCTTGTGACAGGTTTCCTTTTGATATCCGATACTTTTTTTAGGGGAAATATTGGTGTCATATGATCCGTAAAGTTTTTGGCGTTCTTTTGTAACAGCGAGCTTACCATTTTCGATCATGGATATATCCCAAATAATGATTTCGAACTATTATTTACTTCGTAGTTCGTAATATTCCATATAAATATTTTTTAATGTTTTCTATATGCAGTCCTATTATAACCTATTTTTTTAAATATAAATTTTCAAATAAGTTATAGATAATAATTGCAGATCCATTAAGTTCTTGACTTATTTAGAATTAATAATTCAATTGCGTGACATTAAAAAAGGCTGTTTCTTCGTCTTCTAAGATAACATTACGCAGACATCAAGGAAAACCAAAACCATCTAGTTTTAACAGGATATCTTACAACTGCGTAAAGATACTATAAATTACTATAGGACCCTTGTCCTATTTTCTTTTAACGGACCACCAGAACTCTAGATGCGTTTCTACACAAAACCTTCCATCCCGCTGTCCAAAAATATAGCAACAATAAGCATAGTAAAATTGCACTGAAATGACAAAATAAATACAATAAATATTATTTAGCAAATAGTTTTGAAAACATAAAGTTATTAAAGAAATTTGCTTGTTGATGCGTAGCTAATACTATACAAATTTGATATAGATATATTCTTCTGGATTTCTTTTTGGACATAGTAAATTCCCAGCACTTTTTTCAAGAAATTTCTTATGTATTATATACTTTTACTTCAAATTTTTCTTTTCATTTATCCGACATAACACTACACTCTGTGCAAACCTAAATTGAGTAAAAACAAAGAGTAAAAAGGCAGAGGGAAAAGCACGATTGGTCCGTTAGCTAGAAACTCTTATAAAAATATATTTACATACAAAATGATCTGAATACAATTTAACCAAAATACACTTTTCATTCTGATAAAATTGTCGAATTTTCTCAAATAATATTCAAATCTTAGACTTTAAATAAAATTAATTTTTTAAACATGTTTTCTGGGTGGATTCCCCAATAATTTATGGAACTATTTACATCCGTGCAAGGATCTTCTCCATAGCATATTTCTATTTACCCAACTAAGGTTGGCAAGGAGTGTAGTCCTAATAATTGTCCTGAGATAACTGTTTTGTTCATAGATCGATCACAGCATTACCCAAAATGGTATTCTACCCTTCTCGTTGCATTTATGCAAGGTTTAGTATGATGCCTATTGGATATCATGGTAATTAATTTTTGTTTTAAATTTGAAACCATGCAGAAACATAGAAACATTTTAAAATGTGTGTATATGATTTAATTTAAACATTTTAAAATTTAAGACTGTTTTTTAAACGACTAAGAAATTGGTATTAGGAGAGAGAGGGGGGGGGGGCTAATAGCTATTCTTAAATATTTTAATTGGTAGAACTTATTATTCATTTGAAATTAATAAACATTCATAAATTATCATATATAATTTATTAAAATCAACTTCTGAATCCGCTCATTTATACGACTACACGAATACTGCCCCTTTCGATAATACATCCACTAATAAGCAGAAATTACAAAAAGTGATCATTATGATCCTGAAATATCTTTTCAATTAGCCACATATCTGTACTTTTTTTTTTAACAAAGGGGTTTTTTTAATTGCTAGTACTACCTTTACATACCTCATTCAGAGAAGAAAAAAACAGCATATCATTAAAAGCACTTATTATGCTTCTAGCAAATGCGAAATCGATAAGTTTGAACAACAAAAGATAAGAGAAATGTTGAGAAGTTTTGTTTTAACTACACGAGTTTGACAATTAGGCAACAGATAAAAATTAATTGTGGCTAGACAATTGTGTTAGTGGTTTAGAGCAAAAGAAAGCTACTTTTATTTTAATTGCAGAAATTGTGCGATACTTGTATAGAAAATTACTAACGATATGGAAAAATCGCATGTTTTTTCCAAATAATTTTTGCTTTCATCTAATAAATATATTTCATTAGTCGTTTTTTTAGTTTGAAATATCGTCGCACTGTGGAGCTACAAGAGGGCTATATTTCATTAGTAGAATTAAATTACTATGATAGGGTAATTGAGCAATATTTTTTTTAATTCTTTATACTGAATCTTTTGAAATGAATTAAATCTTCTAAAATAAACTGATTATATACTTGCATAAGTAGTTATGAATTTTCTAAATTAATCTTTAATTAAAGTAACAAAGTCAACTGAGGATATAAAGAGTATTTACAATTTTTGAATAAAATTTTCAGTTACGTGACGATTTATGAACACATTTAAATGATAGCATGCATATTAAAATGACTGAAAAACTGAATAATTAAAGTTTTCTAAACCACTGAATGAATTTAAAATGCAATAAACTTCTAAAGTAACTTCACACACTTATATAAAACTAATAAGTAAACAAATATCAATTTTAGATATCCTAGAAGTGTATCTGCTTTGTGAGAAATAGAAAAAAGAAAATATATAAACTGAAATCCTTTTATTATTCCCACGAAGAATTTCTTAAAAATTTATTCGGAAACGCTAATGAAAACCGAAAACCTAAACGCGGCTTTTGGAATTTATGTGAAGCACAATCATTGATAAATCAGAAATACGAGCGACTAAAAAATTAAATGGAATGCAAAGAGCTCAAAGTAGCAGTTTCTTTAATTCCCCAACAAATAAAGACGTTTTTACATCTCCTCGGTTATTTCAATTTCTATCTCGTAACACACCATTACGCAGACGAGGGGTCCCTCCGGCTAACTTCGCAAATTTCCTTCTCACATAGAAGATAATTCATGAAAAGGGGGAGAAAGCAGAAATAAGAAAAACAGGAAAAACGGTGCCAGGAAAATCTAGTGTAGCCCCAGACACAAAGAACTTGTCAAATACATTTATTTATTGCGTTTTTTTAAAGGAAGGAGCGAAAAAAGAAATAGGAATTTCTTGGAAGAGCCAGCGCTGATTACAATGGCCAGCGGCGGAGAGAGGAGTTGTTGTGACATAAGGGTAACCAATACTTGACTGATTTTAGGCGCGTTTACATGAGTCATCGAATCCATGGAATGCCAAAATCCCCATTAGGGGAAAAAGAGGTCGAGCAGGATTTCTAACCCAAATGATAGTCTGTGGCCGAATTCATGGTATGAAGCATCATACAATCCTTCATTGGAAGGTTTGCGAACCCTCCTAATGAACCCTGCATTTCATGTTCTGTCTGGGAGAAAATCCCCAAGATGGAAAAATTGCCGAGTTTGCTCTTCAATCCGTGGATTCGATGGCTCATGTAAACGCGCCTTTTGACTAAAAGTGGTTTGGTTAAATTAACGTAACGTCACACTAGAGCTATACATAGGCTAGAGACATACTTCGTAATTTTGAATAGAATTCATACAAAATCTTTGATTCGTTGTCGCAAGTCAATCCTGGAAACCAAAGTTATTATCCACCCAGATAACCTGAGGGTTCGTTTAACAAACTGGGATGCTCTTTTCAATTAAAAAACATACAAGATTCCATATATATAAATAATTTATCAACTTGAGAACCCAATAGTTTGAAGTTAGGACATTTGATAACGAACATACTTTTTGGGCTTCCTTTCCTTACTGAAACACCCGAACAACTAAGGATTCGATAATGTTATTCCTATCAAGTAATTTACGAGGAAGCAAAAATCCTTCGTAGCGAAATGGTTAATCTCATATAAGAGTTTTTTGTGGTTTTCATCTAAGGCTTTATTCGATCCCTTTATACCTCCACTCTATACATAAGAAGCCTTTAAGAAAAAAAAAACTACGAATGGGTTTTACTATATATACCTACTGTAGCTAATTTAAAAGAGTATCATTAGTAGTATGTATGAAAATATTAAGCTTAATACCATGTAGATAACATTAACAAAACCTGGTAATTTATCCAAGCAGCATTAAATCTTCGAATTCTTTTGTCACATAATTATGATATTTCAAATCCATAGTTTGTTTCATTCACTACTATGAGAAGAACATTCCATAAAACATGAATTTTTAAGACAACTTTTATAGCAATAATTTTTTTAAATATATATACTAATAGTACTTAAAACATACAAGAAGAATTGTAGAAGTAAAGACTTTCCAAATGATAGTTAAAGTTTAAAACAGATTATGCGATAATAAAAATGGAATAAATAAAAGCAAGACAAATTTAGATAAATTAAACAAAAACTAAACAAAAAAGAATTAAAATGTGTTGTCACGGTTAAAAAGAGTCCAAAGACTAGAAACATAAGGTTCATGACACCAATATCTGTTACAATTTTGTCAAAAGAATAAAGCATTAGCGCAAGTGGAAGATTATGGGAGTGGGAAGGCGAAAGTAGAAGTATCGAGTGTTTCTTTCTGGGGCCATTCTCTCAAGATTTTTTGTTTTCAAATTTAGTGTTGCTTAAAAACACGCAGTTTTTAGTTTTCGTTTGTATCATTAATGTGCAGAGAAAAATGAATATTTTTCTTCGGAAAAATATTTTAATGTTAGGAATAGATTCGTTGAAGTTGTTGGAATAGTTAAATTTTAGTTTCGCAGTGGGACTAATATTTTTCATGTTTTACCTTAATAGTATTTTCTTTATAAATTGGCTGATGTTAAGTAAATTTTTTTAATAAGTTTCTATTTTACTACTTTTTAGACTCTTGAATTTTTATTATTCAATTGTCCACCAACTTTTATTAAAATTGAAAATGATTATTTGTATATTCATTAAAACTTAACATTGTTTAATAGACTTTCTGCTAGTTGAAAACTATTTAAACCACTTCTGACAGTTTAAAACTTATTGTGCTCATGAACATCATACCAGTAGTATGATACGAAAACACATATTTAATAGGGATAATTATTATTTTGTAGAAATGTAAATCATTTGTAAAATAGATAACTTAATTTATTGTAACAGTTTGTAAAATAAATCTCGCTTAGGGGGGTAGGAAAAAAGAAACAACGTTCGACGTTATTATAGACTTTCGATATTTTTTGTCTTTGCTACAAAAAGAATAACATTTATTAATATTGTAGTTTTTGAAAGATGCATCTCAATAAAAAGCAATAGAAAGTACTACACTACACTTTTTAATTTACATTTGCAGATCTGCCATAGCTTTTATTCAAATTATTCCGTGAACACTACACATTCGTTCTAAATTCCGACTGAGTCCATTTCAATAATTAAGCTTCGGTCTTTTCTACGCTATTTCTTTCACTCACGCATAAACGAGTGAAGCAACATTCTTCTAACTTAAAAAAAAAATCGAGTCTGAATCACGCACTCTTCAAATCAAGAAATAGAAATAGTATATTGACTCTTTCAACTAGTATATTTAAAACACAAAGGAACTTCTCCCCGTAATAAGGGGGTACATTTAAAGGTTTAAAATATGTAGCAATTAGATGAATTTTAGGATAATTGAGTTTTGGTTTGGTTTGAATTATCGTTGCACTAGAGCTACACGAGGGCTATTGGCGACTGGCGTCGTATTTTAGAACCACAGTCAGGTGACGAGCCAACACCTGAATAGGCTCCCAACGCAACCGTTAAGGGCGACATCGTACGCAGCGTTAGGACTTTGAAGGATATTTTATGTGCACTCCCTTACACGGGGTATTATTCGTCGGTCATTTTTGGCTGCACGGGCCGTTTATAGGTCGGCAGCTATTTTGGCGATGCCCGGACCCGAACCTGGGACCTTCCGCATGCTAAGCGAGTGCTTAACAGACTGGGCTCCCCCACCCCTAATTGAGTTTTGTATTCGTAGTATATGTTACAAAATGTAAAAAAATAAACAAAGAGAATTCTTCGGAAACTCTAAACTTGTAATATTTTTTTCTTAGCGTTCCAAAAGTTTTTGATAAATATGTATTTAAAACCCATCTCTTTAGTACAATTGGGAATTTTAATTTAACTTCACTACATTTTTGGAAACATAATACATACCTTTCCTCCCATTAAATTCACAGTTTGAATATAAGTGTAAGTGTACACTAATGTCACCAATTTCGGTCTTAAAACATGAACATGTTGAGAATACCACAAAAATACAAAATATATAAAATGTTTTAAAAACGCATCTTTTGAAGGCGATGACGTAATTGCCTTTAAGGTAGGATCATGCAGTAGTTCCATATTTTGGTAATTCTATAGTGGAAGCAAGTTCTGTGATATTTTTGCAAGTACCGTTTTAACGGATGGAAGTTAAAACTTAAAAGATAATGTAATCGTTTGCACCTTTTCGTCATATAGAACGTTCTTCCACTAAGCTCGTTAAATGCCTTAAAAAAGTAAAGTAAGCCACTTCACAATTCATAGGAATAAAATATTACCGTTATGTGGACGTAAATGCAATCAGTAGTCATTAATGATACATTATTTCGACGACAATGGCAATTTTATTGAGATCTAATAGATGTAATATCATTATAGTGAAAATTACTGTTGCTCTGTAAAGCCACAATATATTCCTAACAGTGGGGAGATTAATTAAATGTTACTTGCATTAATAAATATTTTAAGTGGAAGAAATCTTCGAATTTGAACTTTTACACGAATACACTCAACAACTTAGTTGTAAGGAGAACATTAATTAGTAGCAATTAACTGCAGATTTTAACAGTTAGTGGTGGAACATATTTGAGCATTGCATGTAAAATCTATACACATTTAAAGGGTGCGTAATTAAAGTGTTCAACTCTAACCTTTTTCGAAGTCTATATCCACGAATTTAATTTCAGTATCTTTTAAATGCATTTTTATTTAGATGGACTCCTTATAGTATTTACGAAAAATTGAGATTTATAAGATCTGTACAAACAACGAGAGAAGTTTTTTCATTAATATTTATACATTTTAGCAAAATAGTGTAAAATGTTAATGTTGTATTTTTTCTAAATGTGTAAAGATACATTCTTTCAATTTTATATAACAGTTGTCTTTTTGTATTTAATCGCAAACAGGGAAGAAGTATTATAAATAAGTGAAAATGATAAAAGTGAATTTAATCTTCAAACATATCTATTGGCAAGATATCAAGTAAATTCAATAGGAATAAAATGTATGCATCTAATGTATTGAAAACACAGTTGTTATAAAAGCATTTATAATTTATATGGATTAAAATTATATGGATAAAAAATTGTTGATAATACATAATGTTATGAAAAAGTAATCATAAATGTATTAGGTAGCAGTTTGCAGCAAAATATTTTAAAGCCATAAAAAGAAAAAATATTTTAAAGTTATCTAGTAAATAGTTTTGTTTTTTCCAGGTTTAAAACGATGTTTTTAATATTGTAATTAATTCATGCAATACAAAGACATTAAATTATCAAAACAGTAAAGAAAAGAAAACGTATCAAACTTACGAATCCCCCCCCCCCCAAAAAAAAAAATTGAACACGGATAAAAAAAATGCTTTAACTGGAAATATATTCATTACAAATAACAAATAAATTAAAATAACTAAGAATGGACACAAATTATACGTACAAATAAAGGTATTTTAAGAAGAGATTTAAGTAAAAAGCTTATATTTATTTTTTTTAATGATGCAGATTCTAGAGTGTGATTGCTAGCATTTCAATACATAATTATATAGCTTCTAAATCTCAATCATGCAATACAACTGTGACTGTAAATTTGGCTCTACAGATTAATTGGAACATAGTTTTATTACATAAATTTAAAAGACTATTGAAAACTCATTAAAACCGAAAAAGTAAAAAACAATCATTGGTATACTATAATACTTAGAATATACTGTAATATTGAATACTGTAATTATATACTGTAATACTTGAATATTGTAATACTTAAATATATACTGCGATACTTGAATACTTTAATTATATACTGTAATACTTGAATACTGTAATTATATCCTGTAATACTTGAATGCTTGAGAATATTCATGCCATTAGAAAAATTGTGATTACGAATTTAAACCATTCATAATTCTTAGCATGGCATTTACAGTCGAAAAAATGCATGCAGACGAAATGCTGGATGAATTATATATGATCCTAAGAAGATGCTTCAATGTGCAGAATGATTTATTAATGCCATGCTTAAAATTCACAGACTTTCATTCGCAACATAAATCTTAACGACGTATTCGAAATAGAGGCTTTTCTGCCGCGTTTCAAAGCGAATCGAGAACTTTTAACGATATAGGCACAAGCCTTTATTTCTTTTTAAAAAGGAATAGGAAATGTCGCGGAATGCTATGTATCATTGCATTAATTTGACAAAAATGGAAAATGAATTTTAGTCAAAAAGGATTTTTATGTTCGAATCTCTGACGAGAAGGATCCATGACCAAGCGAGAACTTCTCAGCAGGGTAATTTTTTAATATTTTATTGAAATAAGAGTGTGTGAAAATCTTTATATTTATCTGATACTTTATTTTTTCCATATAACTATTCTTTCATTCTGCAGTTTGTATTAATTAATATTTTACACTGCTCAAAACAATTAGGGGAGCACTTTGCGTATTTTTGGTAACCCTTTAAGTTTCAGCGTTTTGTTTTTCATTCTAAAAATCTAAAATTTGTATAAAAAATCTAAAAAAGATTCATTATGCATCCAGAATGAAATGGTAAAAAACAGGCGGAAAAATATTAATTTTTTAACTAAAATTTATGGCGGGTAAATTGGAATAAAAAATTAAAAATAAATTATAAAACTAATTTTTTTCAGACTTTTATTAGCAAAACAGAGGTGAAATCAATTTTTAAACATATGAGAATGCAAGAGTGAAGAATTTAGGGTCAATTTATTTCATAATTTTTTTTTGGGAATGAATTTTATTTTACTGTTGTTAATATGTTTTCATATTTCCATTTGATTAAAACAAACATTTACATCCTCAAAAGACATGATTCTTCCATCTAACGATAAATTAGTGCAAGCTCAACTTAGTGAGCAAAAATCGCTAGCTCATGATTCCAAATGGAAACTTGGGGTTGAAAGAGTTTAAACCATGCTCTCCACTAATTGTTGTGAGCAGTGTATAAGAATATTCTTATTATTATTCAAACTTCACCAACTAAATTTAAAACAACGAGCTAAATTTTGTTAGGACCGAAAAGTTCTGTCTGATGGAATGTTTTTTTTTGTCATAGCTAGTACTGAAAGTGATCATGATGTCTTCGTATGAATTACATAAATCATAAATAGTTATTTATGAAGCAAGTGCGTTAAGTAAATTTTAAAAAGAGAAAAATTATGTTTATTATTAACTGAATTATAATAGTTTAATTAAAACTCGAATTTAAAAAGTTTAATTTAGGGTTTGGATGCATAATTTTATATAACATCGAGCAAAAATTCCTAATAATCGTATGCAAAGCCACGTTTTTAAAAAAAATGTTTGCAAAAGTTAATTTTTAGCACAAGAGCGTAAAGTATATATTTTTTTGCACTGATTTATCCTGCATTATAAGACTATATTTCCCCCAAATTTATTTACTATTTCGATCCCATTCGGTAAAACAAGTGTTGTAAACTTTCACCGCACATAGCACGTATAACTCAGTAACTGGCCAATCAATTACCAAAAAAAAAAGTTAGCGAATCGTCTTGACATTGCTTTTCGCTTTTGTTGGTTGGTAAGATCGAACTACTTCAACCACGTCATTTTCTGAGTGCAGAGGCCTTCTCTAAAGAAGGTGTTGGTTCAATGCCTTTGCACTAGAAAACACGCAAATACCAGTTACAGCTTTACCATACTAATGGAACGCTGTGCCCGGGGA
This sequence comes from Hylyphantes graminicola, assembly GCA_023701765.1. Taxonomy (NCBI): domain Eukaryota; kingdom Metazoa; phylum Arthropoda; class Arachnida; order Araneae; family Linyphiidae; genus Hylyphantes; species Hylyphantes graminicola. The sequence continues at coordinate 29,190,448 of CM043117.1, read as the reverse complement.
CGCTAAACCTCGCGAACGCTCGCGCCACTGACTTTAATTATTACGCGTCGCTTTTTTCTTTAATTAATGACGGGGACGTAGTTAGAGAGACGCGCTCGTTTGCGGTCGGAATAGTTTCCACCGAACTAGTTCGTCAATAATAAACGTGAAATATGCTCGCGGTGATTGGGTAACTAGTGCTTAAATTTTAACGTAATGTTTTTCGTAACGTAATTTAATGTCTTTGCCCATAAGTGATAGCGGTGCTCGTAAACTAGTGATAGAAATTAGATGATAATTTTTCTTTTATGTCGGTAAATCAGTTTCATGCTAAATTATCATGTAATTAGTAAGGTATCAAATAGTTTAAAAATTTGATATTCTGATGAAAAGATTTTGGTTGTAAATTTCAATTAAATAATATTTTATGGGAATGTTTCAGGTGATGTTAAGCTCTTGTTTTCATTTTTCTCTATTCTGCGATTTCATTGGAGGTTTCAATTTTATTCTCAAAGTGAACGTACTTTTCGCCTGCTTATGAGTTCTTCACAACATGCAACTTGTCTTTTTCTAGGACCAGAATGCTAAAATAGATGAAAAAACTTTTCTTTCTATGCAAGCTTTCCTTAATAAATGATTTGAACAACCAACAGCTCAGCAAGAAATTGGAATTTGGCATTTAAAAAAATTAATAACTAAAATATTCTTAGAAAATTCTCTTTCGAATACCAAAACATAAGTAATTTCAGAAAAAGGAAAATGTCGACCGCTTGCCACCTACGACGAGAAACAATTCCATTGCGTATCATAGTGTTAAGATTTTAATAAATATTACTAATTTTATTAATTTGAATCTTTTAAAGTTTTAACTAACAAAAGGCTTAAATTATGTTGCGTTGCAAACTAAGCATGAAATTGTACATTTAAATAAAATTCACATTAAAAAGATGTACATGAATTAATTTATTTTAGCTATTCCTTATCAAGGCAATAAGTTATATGTTGTTTTAACTTCTCCATTTTGTTAGTTATTATAAATAGACATTTTATCTAGTAATTTACATACAGAAACAATTACTATTCTTGGAGGGTTCCTCCTCTCCTGTGGTTGTCAACGGTGTGAATAGTTTGACAATTAAACTTACTATTATTGGGATATTAGTTCCCATGTTAAATTATGCTTGTTGATTGTTGAACATAATAATGGTAAGATCTAACAATAGTGGAAGACATAACGCTAAATTAATCTTATAGTGATAACAATAACCCATGTGGAATGAATCACTGGTCAATAGGATACAATCTATTTATTAATATAATTCTACGATTAATACATTATCTCATTCATGAGATCTACAACAATTAGATAAGGGAGTCCGAGGAATAAGAAGGAGGGATTGACTTACCAATTAGAGTCAGCAGGAACTTCATCTTTTATATTATGGACTTAAGGTCCTTAGTTTTCTATGGTTAAGATTAGACAGCCGAGTGTCAAGTTATAGTGCTCTTTTAGCTCAGGATTCCGTCTGATTTCTCAAGTTCGGACCCTCTCTCATCAAACTCCTGGGGCCTCCCATCCGATCAAATTCTCCAATCCTTAACTATCATATACGCCCCTGTGTCCAGCCCCCAGGGGCTGTATGGTCGGTCACTTTGATAAAATTGTTACTCTAATTTTTATTATTGGCTCGGCTTAGCTTTTGATATCCTCCTGAACATCTGCTGTTTACTTCGAAAACATCCGACCTTCCTGGAAACCTTTACAATGATCCTGGTCAACCTATTGTGATGTAATGTCAAAAGTCCAGACACTCTGGCGCGGCGACTCTGACTTACAGCTTCACACAATGACCAAATATTTCCCCCCATCCTGTTTACGAGTTCTAGCAACTACCCCTGCCAGCGCTCCTTCTTAATTCCCTACTTTAATTATTTCCGATAATTAGCTCAAGAACTCTCACCCAAGTTCAGGAAAAAAAAATTGTAAAAAAAAATTTTTGAAAGTCCCGGTGTTGTATATGTCAACCAGCTGTCCTCTTAAGAAAATCCCGTATCCAATTCTTTGTCAATCTCCATTATCATGACCCATCGGACTCCCTGAGCAATCAATAATGATATATGCACATACGTATACGATACATAACGTTAAGGGTGAGTTACATCAATTCAAGATTACAATTCCATGTCATAGACCGTGTAAGGAACCGTGGCGAATGATAAGTCAATTATTTGTTACTTTCGTTGTTACCTCTAAAATGAACAATGTTAATTGCTCACAATCCTTCGCCATAAAATTATAACCTCTTGGTAACAACGCCACTTCGCAAGTAAATTTATTCATTAACTCACCATTTCTCCAGGCTTCCCCAAACGGTCAATCATCTGAAACAATTGTCTACGTCTACTACATAACAAGAGTTCCCTAAATGGATAATAATGATTAATATAGATTAATGCGATTGATACAACAATGAATTACATTATACGTTGAAGACGCAACACAATTTCCACTTAATAGTAATAATAGACGTGGAAAAGCAACCAACTCTGCATATAAGTTTACTCACAACTTGTATCTGCTGCGTTACCTAAATAATGAAATGCAACACATAGTACTTATAACAATGATTCCTTAAATAAACAATAATGATTAATATGCAATTGACACAACAATGAATTACATTATACCTTGAAGACACAACACAATTTCCACTTAATAATAATAATAGACGTGGAAAAGCAACCAACTCTGCATATAAGTTTACTCACAACTTGTATCTGCTGCTTTACCTAAATAATGAAATGCAACACATAGTACTTATAACGATGATTCCTTAATTAAACAATAATGATTAATATGCAATTGATACAACAATTAAATACATTATACATGAGAACTCATATTACCATTCATCTTGATAGCAATAATTAAACGTGGATAAGCAAGTTCCCGTAATTAGATAATAATGATCAGTATGAGTTAGTACAATTGTAACCCTTATTAATTATCAATAATTATATAATAAAATCCTTAATACCAATTAACTTGATAATACATAACCAGACATACAGCAAAATTCTGCTTATGGACATTACTCTCATTACAATTATCTTCTGTTTGCCTAAATAGTAAATGCAACACATCATCCCTATAAAATTTGAATCCATGCAAATGTGAATGTAATTGAAGAAAGAGAAAATTGTCACAAATAATCAACACTACTATTAATAGTCAATTCAATTTTCACAATAGATTGTACTATGAATATCATTCCATAGAATAATCAACCCATAATTCAAGATAAATAATTAGCACTAATTTGTCATATAAATAATAGACTCAATGTTTCATAGTGGAATCGCGCTACATCATCATCAAATTAAGAATTCCACTGCAATTCATACGTAATTAGCATACGATTATCCCATCAATAAAGTAACTCAATTTTTCAGAATTGAATAGTTCTAAAAATCACCTTACAATTAAGAATTACTCTTAAAATTTAGAATTAAGTAGCATTATAATTTACTACATCATAATAATTATACTCGAATTTTCACAACGATTCGTGCTATTATCGTCATGCAATCAATAACTCAAATCAAAACTTCACAATGAATTAGCATTATGAATATCATATCAATTAACTAGACTCAATTTACACAAATCCATTTCCTAAAAATCATCATACAATTAAATAATCAACTCAAATTCACAATTAATTAGATTAGAATTATTATACCCTAATAATCAGATTCAAATTCTCACAATGATTCATTTATGACAATTATATAATTAATATGTCAACTCAATTCCATAGTTAATTTGTACTATAGCGTTATTTTATAGAATTCAGTCCAAATTGTTCACAATGAGTACACTCATGAACAGTAGTTCATTTATAATCATCTAGATTAATAAGCAGTATATTAATTTGTAATTACTTATTAATTGTCACTAATTGTTATTGAATCCAATTGAAGAGAAATTTTTGTAAATATAAATGCAATAGTTTAAAATAAAAAAAACTTATTTACTGAGCTACTTGACCGAAATTTCTAGAATTCATAATTAAATTAGTTATCTGCGACAACAACATGTGATAAAAGTTGAGAACATTGTAACCACCAATCCTAGACACAGTAAAACTGCTCCTCCAAATTTAAATAAATAAAATACCGAATTTAGCGATGAAAAATGTGCCCACTGAAATAGTGAACCGCCTTGGACTGTCGAAACAGAACGTGAAGAATTCATCTGCAAATTCCTAAGTTCTATACTGGCTTCATCCAAGCAAAAATCAATTTTTGTACATCGTACCTGATTTTGGGCTTGCAAACATAATTTTTCTGAAAAACACCTTTCGTTAGCTAGAAATTTTACAATTAATTCAGATTCCTCTGTGTATAAAGAAACAGCCTTTGTGTGAATGTCAATACCTGCAAATTTTACCTCTGCGATTCCGGATTGGCACGTGCTCATCGCCTTGAAAGTCAATCTTGCCAGGAACTGACAGTTGTAGCACCCCGATGTCTCAATGGGGGTGTCGGAAAACTTGGGACACACTACAGTCGATTTCATCTGTATTTTGTAGCCTGACAACTGGAGTTGAATCTTTATGGCTGCTGAAACCAGCAGACTAGATCGAAGGCCACCCTTTTCCACCCGAAAAAGGTGTAAGTTCTTTGATAGTGGCAAGGCGTCTTCCTTAGTGGACAGCATGTCGGTGATGGCATCTCTGCGATGTTGACAGCGCAGAGTGTCCTCGTAGAAGTCACAGGTTGTCATGGTAGGGTCGAAGATGAATTGTCTGGTGTAGCTAACGTTGGACTGTACTTCACCCAAGGTCCCGGCACGTGGTTCATTTCGGTGCGAGGTCCGTGTCATGTAGGCTTCATGTGGGCTCCCCACACGTTGGACGAAGGACTCCGAGATATGTAAGTCCGGCTGATTGAAGGCACCTAAAACCACAATCCGTATGCCCGATGAAGTATAGACCGAGTCCTTCACCGTAATGTGCTCCGTTGTTGCATTGTCGGTGTGCTGCACTGCCAAGTTGTAGCTGCAGATGTGACCCGTTATCGATGATACTTCGTATGAATGGGTGAGGTCTGGTATGTAGTAGGTCTTTCGGAAGGCGCATGCAGCTCGATGCACTATAAAGCACCCATGTCCCACCGTCGAAGGTTCACAAGACACTACTCCTGGGAAGTCATGGCTCTCTGGTGTTTCTGCCTCGAAGCGTCGTTTAGATGAATTTGGTATCTGTTTGTGACAATGGGTTCCCCAGGAACAATACTCGTTTTGAGCACACGAAATCTGTGACAAGTGCCTCTCTTTCACAGGAAATGTGAAATATTGCCTTTCGGTTTGAAAGGCACAATCTACTCCTAAAAATTTTATTTTTAAGGAAAGCAAACTTTCTTTTTCTTTGGACTGTAACATCAAGCATGTTTCATGACCTATATTATTGAGAGTTATCTCAGCCGTCGTTGCTATTTTACACGTCTTCTCTCCTGACAAAGTTCTTTCACACACCTCAATGTCCGAATGCATGATGGCATTTTCGGAACAGTCCGATTGCACGGGGGTCATCACTGCTAATAGTACAATAGCCAACAGTAAAGGTAAGTTCATGCCGTTGTAAACACCATGTTCTAGTCCGCGATGCGCATTCCTTGCCAAATTTCTCATATTGAATCCCACGTATGCTCCTACCAATAGACAAAGTCTTAAAATTTTCCTCACAAGCATGCAAACCAAATAAATAGTGATTCCAATCATCTTAACAAACCCCACTGTTGTTTTAACTATGAATTTACACAGCCATAAACCAGCCAACGTCAAGGTGGCCAAAATGCTGTACAAAATATATTGTAACACAGGTGGCCAGCATTTTATTGCTTTGAACCCCTCCATGCAGAGTATGCAACGTGTAATTTGGCATATTGACTTTCCCGTCAAAACCACCTCGCCAGACAAAGTGATGCCCTGATCCGAAATATAAATAATTGACAATGTTGTCTTGTGCGCTAACATTTCAAATGGCAACTCGATTTGACGACTATCCGGCACATTCATCACCATTTCATAATCGGTTGATCGTAATACAACTCGTCCGGTTCCCGGTAATGTTAAAATCGGGTCGGTGAAGGTCATATTCAGATTGTTTGCATAAAAGTTGGCTTCTTCACCTTCTAAAAGGCGCCTAGAAGGCCTGTGCGGTTTCTCATAGATGCAAGTTTCAAATGAAATCATTGGCGGATTTTTCAATGTCAACGAATTAGTGATGTGATAAATGTCCGAAGACTCTTTGGTCAATGAACACTGACATTTGGTTTGAGCAGTACAGTTGAATTTTGCACAAAAATCGTTTGGACCCGTGCATTGGCTCTCCATACAATCACATTCATTGTCATTACACTTGAAAAAGGAAGTGTGAGTATTGTTGGCTCGTTCAACTTGTAATAAGAATTTTTGCGGGTCAATTAGATCATAAGTCTCTTCACGTAATATCACTGTTCTTTTTGCTCTGACACAATTTCCACAATCATGAAATACGCAAGCAGACGAGGGAAGTTTTAGTTTATGAATCAGACCCCTTGGTAATGGTTTACACTGAAACCCATTCCTGAATCGACAAATTTCAATTTTTTTTGTTCTTCCCAGTTCGTATAACGTGACATAAACTGGAAAGAAAAATTTTTAACAGTCAATCACTTCCTAATATTCCTGGACTCCAACTTATGTTACAATTAATAAAATAAAAATTGGTTATCTAATAATATAAAAAAAATTAGTATAAATTTTTATAAATATCTAGCTTCGCCACACGCCCAAAAGGAAGGCTTCAATGGAGCTGTTGGAGGCCACCGTGAACGATTCCTCCGTGCTCCTCCAAGGACCCTCCTTAATGCGAAGTCACAAACGGATTCGTTGAACCGTGACGGTTCGCTTTTCCCTTGGCTGTATTGCTCTCTTTGACAAAATGGTAAAGAACATTAATTCCCTTTCTCATATAAAGTTTTTACATAATTTGTTGAATATTAAAGGAATTTGCTTCAGCACTTCGTAATGCCACTTATTTTAAGCATTTAACAGTCTCAGTGCAATGATTTTCACTTAGTGGTTATAATAATAACAAACAAACAAAAAAACTTAAGTAAGAGATTTTTTTCTATATACAATTTCCCTTCCATATTTTACAACTATTTACATATGAGTGCAAGCATAGAGAATCGGCAATCATCTCGACCACGTGAACATGTAATATGCATTAAGGCAATTACTTATTATTTTTTTTTTCAAGTATTTTTGACCACTAACAGTAAACATTACCATCGCCAAACAGAATTATTAATATTTACAGTCACTATCCTGTTCGGCATAGAAAGTTATTCATACCACGTTATTCGAAGTTCATAGTTAAATTCATTCGTAAAATACAATCTCATTCGCGATAGCTATAACTTTAGGTCAATCGCAATAATTGTCTTGTACGTTGTTTTCCCTTCTTTTGACGTCTAATTTTTTTCATAACGACTTCGATTCAACCTTCGCAAAATTTTATTAATATAATCATTCGCAATTTTACCCGTTGCAACTTTTGTCGTACAATTCCACTACGATTTTCTTTTCTTTTGGAACGACTTTCCCATCTCATTTTAGCGTCTTCAAATTTTCAATCATGATTCACCTTCCATTTACGTAACATACTACCTTATATCATTATTTATCATTCAATTTTTTTTTTTATAATACTTTTTTTTTCAATACATTTAGAATTGTAAATATCAATAAACGTTCTTTATCCCCACCAATACTCAAAATTTTTTTTTTTTCGGTATTCATCCAATATCTGAATTAATTGTACGCCAATTCAGTAATTAATTGTGTTTAGTAATGAATTATCACTACGTTAATTACTTCTGTTGAATTTTAATGCGGTACGCTTAATTCCATAAAGTTAATCTCAATTTTCCTTAATTCCCACAGCCAATTTCTTCCAATTATATATAAATCTCTCTTTTTTTTTTTCTTGATTCGATCACCCTTCATACGTATAAATTTTTTTTCTATCGTAATTTAATATGCAATTCGCCATTATTTAAACACAACCAATCCATTCTCAAATCTCCTGTAGCTAAATCCAATACTTTGGAATAAGTGTGTGTCTATACGACCAGATTAAATGTGGTTGGTAATGAAACGTCAATTACCCAATTTTAATCGAGTTTAACACAACAACACAATATATTCCCAACGCCGAAATTCAATTAACGCAATTCCGCAAATTCAATCATATAATCATCAATTCAAATTCCTATCCTTCGAAATCAATTCATATTTAATATCCTAATTGTAATTTAGTGCGCAAAATTTTTTTTCAATTTCAATATTTGTAACTCCATATTACAAAACAGCTCACTCCCCTATCATCAAAATTCAACCCAAATTCTTTGTAATTTAATTGTAATTGAATCTTCTATGTATATATTTGGAGATCCCCTATAGGCCATTATACAGAATGAGGTACCTTCATTCGATAATTAGCCATGGTTCTTCTCGTGAATACCAAACTCTAATTAATAAATTTCCTTGCCAATCATTTAATTAATTCGCACAATTTTGCATTTTTGTTTTTACCCTTTTTGTAACAAACTTTTATTTACATTCTTTGGTAATCTTACGCTGAAAGTTTCTCCCCTCTATTCCCGCCAAAATTCCTTCACGGATCGTAAATGTGACCATCTGCATGTGTGAGAGCCTCGGGGCTCTGTTTCAACCAATCCCCTTGTGCGCTGGAGTACAATAGTCCAAAAGACATCGGTTGTGAAAATTGTCTCGAAGGTTTTCTTTCAAAAACCCATAGCGTCCCTTGACTTTAACGAGTGTAGTACGGCTCTTTTATTGGATATATTCTTAAGTCCGTGAGTACAGAAATTTAATTTCAGTTTATATATAAATTTGTTGTATGTGTGATTTTTTTCCCTTATAAAATTGCTTAATTGTTTTTATTTCTTATATATATATATATTTTTGTTGTTGTTACTGTGTGAAATGTGTCATGCTCTTTAACTATTCATTTGCCGATGTTCTTGCTTAACCCCAACTATGTTCAACCTAGAATAATGAACGCAATCTTGGTCATACAATTTAAAGACAAAGAATTTTTTTTTTAATTAATTTTGTTTTTTTTTTTTATCGGTGCTATATACGTCCGGAGTGGTGGACAAGTGATCAGGTTGTCCACTCAAACAATTCGTACCAGTTTTCCGAGATTCCCGTTTTCTTATACTGTATTAATAAATCCAATTAAAATTTTGGCACATTTCTCACTGTTAATATTAACCAATTTTAATTTCTTGTGTGGGAATCTTTTCCCCATCTTTTCTAACTTACCTGGTTACCTATGGAATGTATCGAGAATTTTTTTTTTTTTTTACATGCCAAAATGGCGTCGAAGACGCTCAAAATTATTTTGTTGTTGTTGTTGTTGGGAATTCTCCCTTCAATCTAGTTGCATAAAGGGGGTTATGCCACCGCATTAGAAATGCGAGAATTTGGCTTGTAAGCTCCACCCTTTTTCTGAATATCTAATGCTATCCACTGCCCTTACCTTTTCTTATGCGAGAATAGCTATTTTGTTGTTACCAAAATATTTTCTTCATCTTTTAATTTTCTACAATTATAATTTTGTCTAGTTTAAGTTAGAAATAACCTATTTATTCCTTGTTTTCATTATATTTTTGTGATTTTTTTTTCTGTTTTAATTATTATTTTCCTGTTTAATAATAATAATTATTATTTTTTTGACCTGTTTTATCCTGAAAACCGTTTCGATTATAATATATGTTTTTCTAAATTTAATATTTATTGCAAGTATTTTGTTCTTTTTGAATTTTGTTGAATTGTTTTGAATTTTACGTAACTGAATTCGTATTACTTGAATTTACCATCTTTTATAATATAACATATATACATATCCATATACGCATATACACACATACATACACATATATATCGCTTATTTAATTGTAAAAGATTTAATTTGGTACTATATAATATGCAAATGCATTTAATTCTTAATTATTTCAATACTTAAGAATTATTATTTACCTTAGTCTATTTTACTTGATTTATTATTTAAACAACTTATATAAAATATTTCCTTGTATTTTCAATGATTAGTAATTTCAATATTCTTTTCGTTAGAATTATTCTGATATTATTTATTGCCATATTTAATACTATCCATAAGTTCATTATATCATCCTCGTCTCTGTAATTATTGTTATTCGATATTAATCTTATTATTAAATTATTATTTTTTTTCGCAACCCTTCAATGATGCTTTATTTATTAATTTTTTTTTTCTTCGCATTAAAAAATTTGTTCTTCCGTATTTTCGCATAAACTTTACGCTATTAATATTATTTACGATATTATATATATATAAAAAAAACAACTCTATTCTCAATGAAGTCTTTATGTAGTTTAATAATCATGCAAAAAAAATATTTAATTTATCGTTCGCATTATAAGATCACCGTGATTTTATTTATTTTTTTATTATTATTTTCTTACAACTTCCAGCAAGCTAACTCTCTTAAACACGTCAATCAATAACCAAATAAGAATTATATTTTATTACTAATCTTCTAGAGCTTTTGTTAAATTGTCCAACCACCTGACGATGGGCGGTTGTTGAACGGAACTCGTCTCCGCTGTTGATTGTGTAGGGACTGACCTGTTTCGCAAATTATATCTAATCCGGGTATTCACCGCCGAAGTCGATGGTTCCTCGATTACATCCGGAGTTAAAATTATCTCATTATCCAAATCATAAATTTCCGTGCGATCAAGGTCTGAATCCGAACTATTATCCGGACTAACAGCGGGTGAGGGGCTTGGAACCACTACCCTTGGTTCCTCAGTCCGCTGTGCATAAAAGTTCATTGGAATTTCGTCCTCTTCATCGCTACTGGTATCAAACCGTGCTACTGGTTTTTTTTTCTGCACATTTTCATTAATGATTTTCTGATTAACTGTTTTATCTAACACTTCGGTTTGCGTTTTGCGTTCCTCCACCGAAATTAACCTTTCCGCGTGAACCTTCTGCGATTTTGCTTTCGGGTCATTTATGTCAATAATCGTATAATTAACGTCATTGTGTCTTTCAATTATTCGATATGGGCCCTTAAAATTTTTCTTTTTCGGTAATCCCGATTTTTGTAAGTTGGGGAAGTACAAATATACTAATTGTCCCAATGTAAAATTTCTAAGTTTCGCGTTCTTATTATAATAGACTTCCTGTTTTTCCGAAGCCGATTCAATATTTTCCGTAACCTTTTTATAAACGTCCTGCATTTGCAGAATTTTTTTTTCCATGAAATTTTGATAAGAATTTTCCGTCGTCTGAACCTGCATATTCAAAATGGAATGTGGCATTCTTATGTCCATTCCGTAAATGATAAATGAGGGTTTTTCATTCGTTGTCGAATGTACCGTATTGTTATAAAAATAGGTATATAATTGTAAATAATCATCCCACTGTTTGGATTGTGAAGCCCATATTGACAATACTCTTTTGAGAGCTGAGTGCGTTCTCTCCAATCGAGCATTTGTGCTGGGATGATACGCAGTGGTTTGTAATTTGATTATTCCTAATTTCTCAGCCACTTCCTTAAATAGGGTTGAAGTAAAGTTCGTACCTCGATCGGTTAACAATCGCTCTGGAATCCCATAATTTGATATATATTCAAATAGTTTATCCGCCGTATCTTTGGCGTTCTGAGATTTCATTGGATAGATCACTAAAAATTTTGAAAAGTGGTCTACAATTGTAAGAATATACTTATGGTTTTTATTAGTTTGCGGAAGAACTCCCACAAAATCCATTGAAATCATTTGAAATGGCCGCGAGGGCGTAAAATTTCGCATTATTGGGACGTGAGCAATTCTATGTGGAGATCGGAATTCTATGCAATGAGTACAAGTTTTAACAAATAATTCTACATCGGTATATAACCCTTGCCAATAATAGGTCTCCCGTATTGCTTCATAGGTTTTTAAATGACCGGAGTGGCCTTGGTGACATAGTTGCATGATATTCATTTTATAACATTCCGGAATAACTATTTGATGCACCTTATTCCCACTATTGTGTCCCAATTTAAATATTTCCCAATGTTTTAAAACACCATCTTCTATGAAGAATTTTTGCTCTGAAGGAGTTAATTTTGCTCTTTTGTTTGACATTTTTGTCATTAGATGTGATAGTTTGGGGTCCATTATTTGCGCATTTTTAATTTGTTCCAAGGTGGGCATATCTATTTGTATTAAGTTTACCGGGTGGAAATCCCTTGAAAGTGTATCCGCTATTTTATTTTGACTTGAAGTTATTTTTTCAAAAGTGTATTCAAAGTCATTTAAGTAAAGTAACATTCTTGCAATTTTATTTGCTGGATTTTCCAGTTTGCTCATAGCCTGTATCGCGGCATTATCGCATCTAATCGTAAATTTTCGCCCATAAAGATAATGTCTGTAAGCTTTTACCGATTCGTAGATTGCCAACAATTCCTTCGTATGAATTGGGTATACAGTTTCGCGATCCGTAAGTTTTCTTGAAAAGTACGATATAGGGAGAATAATGCCCGATTCCTGTTTATGGCCAAGGGTGGCCGCTATGCTGTGATTCGAACTGTCTGAGGTTAGAATAAATTCTTTTGAATAATCTGGGTGTATTAATATCGGGTTACTGTCTAATTTATCTTTTATGATGTCGAACGCATTTTGGGCCTGCTCATTCCATTGGAATTTTTGTTTTTTTCGCAATAATTCGGTCATGGGCCTTGTAATTTCGCTGTAATTCGGTATAAACCTCCTGTAATAATTTCCCATTCCTAAATATCTGCGTAATGATTTAATATTTCTAGGACGAGGAAAATCCTTAATTCTTCGTAAATTCTCCTCTAAAGGTTTAATTCCATCCCTATCAACCTTGTGGCCCAAAACTTTTATTTCCTCTTTTAGAAATTCGCATTTAGCTGGGTTCAACGTGAGTCCGTACTCTCGAAATCTTGTAAATAATTGTCTAAGTTTATACAACATTTCCTGTACATTATTTGAAGGTATGACATAATCATCAATGAAATTTCCGATATTTAATTCGCTTAACGGGCTAAGTATGTTATCTGCCAAGCGTTGCATCGTACTTGGACTTACATTTAATCCTTGCGGTAGTACTGTATAATTAAATGTACCGAAAACTGTGCTGAAAGTGGTTATTGGTTTCTGTTCTGGCTTTAATTTAATCTGGAAAAATGAACTTGCTAAGTCCAAGGAAGTATAATACTTAGAACCTCGTAGGTTATCTAATATCTGATTTATCTGTGGTAGAGGGTAATTTGCGTATTTGATTTCTGAATTAAGAATTCTGAAGTCGGTTACGTTTCGATATTGTACTTGCCCTTCACTAGAGGTCTTTTTTTTCTTTATCATCAACATTGGAAAAGCGATATTTGAATTTGAACGCTCAATTAAACCCGCTTCCTCAAGTTCTGTCAATTGCTTTTTCAACTCAGGCCTTATTATACTGGGAACATTATACGCTCTAATCGATGGTAAGTTATCAGTATTTACCCTAAACTCTGGTGTAACCCTATCGGTACCACCCAATGTATATAATCTTTTACTAAATATATCTGCATATTCGAAAACCAGATCTAAAACTTCATTTCGCGTTTTTTCGTCTAAGTGATCCAATTTAAAATCCGTGGCAAGCAACTCCTGCCTCCGCAAATTTCTCACTTGGTCCATATCTCGAATTTCAAAATCCGAAGAGATATTTGCAATTTTCATTGATTTATTTAAATTTAGTTTCTTATTTGTATTATTTGAAATTAGAAGTTTACAAGAGTTATCTTTTAAAACAGTACAGATTGATTCTTCTATTGATATATTTTCATTATTTATTGGTTTAACTAATATTTCCTGTCCTTCATCCAATTTCTGTTCCAAAACAATATTCGCTATCCTTACTTCATATGGTTGTAAAATACATTTTGTTTTTAGCTTAGCGTAATTGTTATTAATATTATGAATATTATTAACTGTATTAGAGTCCATCATTTTGAGCTCCAATTCACCTATTGTTACTTTAAGGTTATGAAAATCCAATTTTAATTTATTTTCCCGCATAAAGTCATAGCCCAATATCATCTCATAGCTTGCGCCAAAATCATTGTTTACCACATAAAAACAGTGCCGAAAATTTTTACTTGCTATATTTATTGGGACTTGATAGCATCCAGTAATTTTTAACTTTTCGCCCGAAATCGACTTAATGACCGTCGGATCATGTATTCTTTTAATGTTTTCATCTCTTTCTATTTTTTTAAACGCGGATTCACAAATCAAGCTTACGCTGGCTCCACAATCAAGTAAAGCGACCGTTTCGACCCCCAAAATTTTTAATTTCGTTACTGGTAAAGAGCCTATATTTTTATTAATTACAAAATGTGTATTTACTGTTTCATAATTATGATTATTTAATTGTCCATTCGGGACTCGCTTTTGGCTCCCAAACGAATCCCTCGTTAGTTTAAATACGGTGGTTCAAATCTGACTCTATTTCCGGAATTTTGTCGACGCTCTTGCGTTCTATCTCTTGTTTGTTGGAAACCCCTGCCCCTAGATTGAGATTTGTTAAATGTGGGCGTTAAATTTCTTCTCTGAAAAGGAGATTGCCTACGCGAATAATCGCGTCCTTGATTACCATAGGTGGCATAACTATTACTCCCTCTCTGGGAATATTGTCTGTTATTATTGTATGACTGGGCCCCTCCAAATACATTTTGATGCCTATACTTCGAACCCTCCGTGTTTCCCCATCTTGGTCGTCGGTCTTGCTCCCTACCCCTATTATCTTGGTTGTAAGTACGGGGTGCTGTACTTCTCCTAAAACAATTAATCGCAGTGTGATTATTTTTTCCGCAAATTTGGCAAGCCATTTGATCCGCGAAGGTTACCCTATTAGATTGGGGTCTTTCCCCGAAATTTTGTTGACCCAACCTTAACTCCTTAATCTCTTTCGTTAATGATGAAATGATTTCGTGTGTCGCTTGCGAATGTTGTTCGACCACTTTTTCCAAATTTACTTTGCTTGTTACGTTTGAAACCGTTTCGCTCGTTATTCCTTCGTTCATTTCTAGTATCTCGGCGAATTTTACTGCGTCTTCAAATTTTAAAGGATCCTTTATCAATAAATTTTTCTTAAATTCTGGCCGTATGCCCTCGATAAATTTCGCTAGTTTCGTCTGGTCGCATATTTTTTTGATATTGTCATCCGTTAATTGGATGTCGCCAAAGAATTTCAACGTAGCATTTACAACTCGTGATGCGTAATGTTTAACCGTTTCATCCGAACCCATTTTACAATTTGTAAATATTTGTTGTCTACATGCGAGACTCGACCTTTTTGAGAAATAATCCTTAAATTTTTTTACAAACTGTTCGTAATCCGTTTCATTCGCCAATTCAACCGAATTTATGACATGTGACAGCGCTTCTCCCCTAATCCTACTTTTAAGTACCAAAAGTTTTTCTTCATTCGTTGCTTCCGTCTCTGTCGCGAGTTTATCGAACGTTGCGACAAAATATTCAGGCGTTACCGCTGACTCTCCGTCATATATCGGAATTAACCCATGATATCCCGCTAATTTAGCCATATTCGTTTTCCGAGTTTTTTCTGTAATACTTTTTAAATTGTCTTCTTCCTTATTTAATTGCTCGTTAATCTTAGCGCAAGAATTTTTCTCGAGGTCAATTTCCGTTGTTTTGTCAGCATTAGAAGCCGTTGATTGTAAAATGTATTCTAAAGTATTTATCATTTCGATTTATTAAACTCATTTTTAAATTAATTCTACAACTAAAATTATTGAAATACTTGTATCTATACATATTTAAATCATTCCGAACCGAGAAACATCCACCAATTCTTTATATCAAAAAAATTTCGTTTCTGAACAGGTAATCTTATGATATTAAAAAAACTTATTTTTTTTTAATTAGATTTAGTTATATAAATTCCAAATCTCATTATTATTTAAATTCAAATGCAGTTGTTTCTCCATTCGGATCGACTCCGTTTCGAAATGACCGCCGACTCCCATGCAATTCTCTTTGAACTCCTAATAAATCATTTCCGTTCACCTAACTGACCAGCCATTCATTCCTTCGATCGTATTGAACGCGGCACCACTTCTTGGAGGGTTCCTCCTCTCCTGTGGTTGTCAACGGTGTGAATAGTTTGACAATTAAACTTACTATTATTGGGATATTAGTTCCCATGTTAAATTATGCTTGTTGATTGTTGAACATAATAATGGTAAGATCTAACAATAGTGGAAGACATAACGCTAAATTAATCTTATAGTGATAACAATAACCCATGTGGAATGAATCACTGGTCAATAGGATACAATCTATTTATTAATATAATTCTACGATTAATACATTATCTCATTCATGAGATCTACAACAATTAGATAAGGGAGTCCGAGGAATAAGAAGGAGGGATTGACTTACCAATTAGAGTCAGCAGGAACTTCATCTTTTATATTATGGACTTAAGGTCCTTAGTTTTCTATGGTTAAGATTAGACAGCCGAGTGTCAAGTTATAGTGCTCTTTTAGCTCAGGATTCCGTCTGATTTCTCAAGTTCGGACCCTCTCTCATCAAACTCCTGGGGCCTCCCATCCGATCAAATTCTCCAATCCTTAACTATCATATACGCCCCTGTGTCCAGCCCCCAGGGGCTGTATGGTCGGTCACTTTGATAAAATTGTTACTCTAATTTTTATTATTGGCTCGGCTTAGCTTTTGATATCCTCCTGAACATCTGCTGTTTACTTCGAAAACATCCGACCTTCCTGGAAACCTTTACAATGATCCTGGTCAACCTATTGTGATGTAATGTCAAAAGTCCAGACACTCTGGCGCGGCGACTCTGACTTACAGCTTCACACAATGACCAAATATTTCCCCCCATCCTGTTTACGAGTTCTAGCAACTACCCCTGCCAGCGCTCCTTCTTAATTCCCTACTTTAATTATTTCCGATAATTAGCTCAAGAACTATTAACTTCTACGCGTTCAAAAATTTAGTAATTTCAGTTTGATTTATCTTAAACTTTCAAGATATTTTTACAAATATCCAAATGAATTTAAGGATATCTCTAATTCAGGAAAACAACAAGGAAGTAATCATATTTAAAATTTGTATTGCAGAAAATTTCATCTAAACTCTAAAAGTTATAATAAACAATCACAACTCAAATTGTTACACGTCTGAGTAAAAAATAATTGTTTTTATAGTTAATAAGATTCGAAATTAAATATTACTTTATCAAAAAAAAAATAATTTTGCAAGATATTTTAAATGTTGGCCCACATATAGCAGAATTCATCTTTCACATATTAACTCCAGTTAAAATCTCATTATCATTCCAAAGTGTACGATGACAGTAATTAAATTGCGAGCAATAACTCCTCAGCAATCAGGGGAATTGAGCGAAGCCCCCGAACGGATAACCTTGTTTCACAGAGTATTACATTTTTCTACATCAGTGGCATGAAAATTGCCAATGTCTTTAATTTCGTGTCCCCTAAGGCCACACTGAGAAGATGGGAGTAAAACAGCGTAACAAAAAAATGCAACCGATTACATTTAGTTATATCTATTACGTACGCTTTAGCAATTTATGAATGTCACAGTTAAAATATCGAAAAGTATGCATAATGCTTTTAAGTGATATAATTTTACAGAAAAATACTGAAATGAACCTTTAACAATGTATAAACATAGAACATTAATCTAACAAAATCATGCATAATTTCTCTCCGAGTTTTTGTTAATACCAGAATAGAGTTAGTACTAACAGAAATAACCCCATCAGTAATGCGAACGATATTCATCAACTTTTTAATCCAAAACTAATGATATATTCTAGTAATTAAATAACGGGTGATACGAGTAATCAACCAAGGTCCCCAAATTAGTGACTGCTATATCTTTATAAAACTTTTATGAGCCATTGGTCCGAAAAATTCACGGATTCCTCATTTCGTGTTCCCTTAGGCCTATCCCGAAAAACTAAGGTTGAAGGTTAGAATACAGGAAGATGCTGCCAATTGCAAACCTCTATGGCGAAAATACAGTTTTGCGAAGTAAGTCTTGATCTCTTTTGAAAAACACTCAAATAAGGAAATGGCTAACTAACCTTTTGGCACTACATCGCACAAAATAAGTAATTGTTAAAGATTTCATTTCGTATGACGGGATGTATTACAAACTTGTATAAGTTTCGATCCTGTACTTGAAGCTACAATAACACATAGTCTTATTTTTAATTTCGTTATCTATTCTGAACGAATAAAAAGTGTAGTTTTGTACAAAAATATCCTTATAGTTATATTTCTGTAAGAAAATGGCCTAAAATGAGCTGAAAACAAAAAAATCAGTGATTTCTTTAAAAATTAGGACAGGACACGATTGGCTATCAAAACGTCTTCATACGATAGGTTTTTAAATTAGTTTTTTAGGGCTTCTCTGGACTTTACGAAGTGCCAGGTCTGTGAAGAGGGCACTTTTTGTTTTACTACCTTATTGTGGCTAAACCACGATGAGAGGCGACCTGTGGCAGCTCTACTGGGAAACCAGGACTCATCTTCTTAACCTCCAGCGGACTACATACCTGAACACTCTTTGTAAACAAATACATTTCTGTATAAATTCGAGTGATATCAGTCGGTTTGTGTTATTTTATACAAGGTAGATAAGTATTAATCAGTATCAGAACTTTTATCTTTACTGCCATTCACTCAATTGGCGGACTAGTTAAAAAAACAAACTATTTACAAAGCTCAGTTTTAATATTTTACTTTCGAATAAACATTTATCAAGCTCCCCGGTTTTATATAAGAAACGGCTTCCTTTATATGATGAAAGCAAATATTTCACAGTGCCACACAACGAAGTTTAACCCTTTCGCTCCAAAGGATTTTTGTTTCCTCGTAATATGTTATAGGAATATCATTATCGAATCCTTAGTCGGACGGCCGCCGTGGGCCTTTTTAGTAGTGAAAGGGTTAAAGTATAATAAATTAGAAACGACTAAAAACACGGCAGAACGGCACTTAGCTAGCAAGAAATGCCGACGAATAACACAGCTGTAACTACTGTTTTCAGAGGTCCGGTCAGTTTGCTTGGGCGTATCGCATCAGCTTTGTGACTTTTAAAGAGCTTCACTTTATTTTCGTGTAAAGCATATCTGCATTTTATTCTAACCTTTGTAGGAAAAGCAGAGTAATTTGTTCGCAATGTTCTTCTGTTTCAGCGAATTTTAGCGCTCGTTTTATGCGTCGTTTTAATGCGTCTTTTCCCCGTGGGCACCGGGGGTTGTAAGGATTTAGCCAGAGAATTGATGTTAATGTTTGAGTTTGCGACATTTGGGTTAGTAGAGTTTCTTGAATTGATCTACAAACTTAACTATTTCGACACAAGACAGGATATTTAATTATCTTCTTTATTTTATGTTCTATTCGAAATCATAAAAAGTAAATGTTTACAAGGCCATTACTGCCCTAAAAATCGTTATTTTATCGTGCATAAATTAGAAGCAGACATAGTAAAAAATGGCAATTCTCTTTACAATTAAAAATTTAGATAATGCCTGATAAAAACCAATAATAAAACTCTTTTAGAATATTTTTTTTGCCCAGAAATGTACTATAAATTTAATCATAAAAACTAAATTTGAAGGCACTTGGCGTTTTTTCTCGTACTTTTGGAAAATGAAATCCGCTTTGCAAGAAGAGCAAGGGAAGCTCGAGATGCTAGGGTGAAAAAAATGGCCTTTGCTAGCTTATTTTAAATAATGAAAGAAAAACTAAATTTCGAGAGCCATATTGGCCTTCGCATAATAAAGAGCGAGTAGTAATTCATTATGCAAATGGCATCTTTCCTCTATGTCAGAGAAAAATTATCTAACCTTCATTAAAAGTGGCGGAACACTCTTTAGGAGACCAAAAAAGAGAAGAGAAAACTGTTCATTTGGTTTAACAAAAATTTAACAGACAATAAAGTCCAAAATAAGTTTTGTTTTCACAAAAATAATCACACTTTAAAATTCGTGTAAAATGAAAATTAACGAATTTATTGACTTTTTTTAAAAATTAATCATAAAAAATTTAATGAATGAATGTTATACTTATGCAATAGTTCTTTTACGAAAAAAAGGAAAAAAACTAAAAATGCTTTCAAAATAACAATTAGTATCCTTAAAGATAATGTAATTATTAAAACTTGTGCAAATTTTTTGCTTGTTCTTCATTTAAATTCATATCAGATACTGAATATTTTTTAATTTTTTTTGGAAAAAAAAATAACTTAGCTATAGCGAACTACATTTTTGCACCTTTTTATTCTTTCTTTTTTAAATAAAAGGAATTTTAAAAAAAATGGAAAAGTAGGTATTGATATGCAAGATATTTCCGTCTGTCTCTCCCTCCCCCCTTATAGTTAATATAGTTTGCAGGTGAAGCTCGGCCTTCACTATACTTTTTAGTGTCACACCCATTTTACTAAAACTAAAGCAAGAGTCAGTGCAGAACTCTGTAAAACCAACGATACAAAAGTGGCAAAAAATCGTTCCATGTTCCGAGCGATTAGCCGTTGCAGAAGAAGCAAATCGCCAACTTCATTAAAAATAAATTTGTGAAAAGGAAGTAATTAATATCGGAAGTAATTTTCTTATTCCTCTTTTGACACCTAGACACATTACGTGGGTGTTCCACAAGATGTTACTTTGTACATTTTTATAGCCTCTTCCAAATTAGAAAGGCCGCCGCCATTGGAAAGCTTGTTACCGAAAGTCAGCTGTTTTCGTAAGACAAAGATCTCCATGTCGTAAAAAAAGATTACAGAATGAAGAAAAAGAAAGGTTTTGGGGGGAAACATAAGAAATTGTTAGGTTAGGAAATAATGGAAGGGAACTTTTGTTGTTTGAATAAATTTGAATAGTTATGCTTCGACGTGATGGTGAATACAAATTAACTTAAAACGATTTACTATGAAGAAAAACTGTTATTACAGAATATTTTTAAGAAAGTCTTTTTAAACAATAATTTGAGAAGCAATATGCCTGTGATTTAAATACATTGTATTTAGATTTACATTTATTTTCCAGCTAATCTTTGGTTCTTTGCAAATTAAAAACTTTTTTCTCAATATTAATATATTAAAAATACTTGAGAAAAAACACCTTAAATTATTTTTAAAAATTAGAAAACGCAGTGGTACCTAGAAAAAGTTTTTTTTTGTAATTTATTGAAGTAGAGAAATAACAGTTAATCAAGAACAGTAATACAAATTTAATACTAATTTTCGGTTAGTTTAAAAATCCTCTTCAGCAAAGAACAATATAGTTTTTCAATTTGCACAAAGCTTCATAAACAGAGCGTCATATACGTCAAAGTAAACAGGTAGGTTTGAAGCAGAAATAATTGTCACTTAGAACTGACTTCTACACAAATTCCCTCATGCGTTAAAAAAAAAACACTAAACATAGCATCCAGTTATATATTGAACTTTTAGACGACAAAATCAAACTAATTATTTTTCATAAAAAACTCACTAATTATTGCTTATCGTTTTATAAATTCGAAAATCGAAGAATGTATCTAATGTTTCCTACAATTACAAATAAAACATTTCATATCAACATTTTAATGAAAACTATCGGTAACAAAATGAATTGATTTTCAAATAATTGAATCGAGCATGGTACCGAGAGAAAAAGACTAAGAAAGAAGACAGTTTATTTCTTCATTTCTTTAAAAATACACTAAAACGTTTAAAATTTAAATAATTTTTTTCTATGGTATTTTCGAGAAGCAGTTTAAGAATACCATTGGAATTTATTTCGTAATCAGTTCTTAAATTTATATTAATGGAATGAATTGAATTTAGGTAGCTAACGTCAAAAGCCATCAAAATTTCGGCGCAAGCACGTTTTTATTAAAAATATTGTTAATAACAAGAAATCAAATCAATCATCAAGCAATAACATGAAATCAATCATCACTCTTATTAGTAAAACCTATTTTACTGAAGTTCGAATGAGTGAAAACATTTAATTTAAACTAGATGTAACTAGAATGGGTGTGGTTCATTTTTGAGTTTAACTTGATGATTGCTTTGATTGCTTTTGTTTTTCAAATATAAGTAACGTATATAACATAAAAAAATAACTATATCTTCATTCAAATTTACTAGCAGCGTAAAATAATAACTTAATCATTTGGTATTTTAATTTATGAAAATTAAATTAGTGATCCGAACTTAATTTGAACTACAAATTTGATTAAAGAAATTTTCTGATAAAAAGCACAGCAATGGTTAAATGATGTTGGTTGGTAACGGCGATACAGAAGCGTCGTAATGAAAAATCAATCCTTAGCATTGATGACACGTTATTTACATTATTCAAAACAAATTGTTACTAAATAATAACTCCAAGACACTTCAAATACAAAATACACAAAATCGAAAAGAAAATACTCAAATACATTTTATATTACTTCAAAAACTATATTCGCTACAAAAAAACTTTCGACAAGAATACATACACCTAATCTTAGCAAACAATAAGAGTTTCAGAGGAGACAGGTAACCTACTTGCCTCTCTTGTGACAGTTTCTAATTAACTTCCTTGAACAAATAAGCTGTAGACAGATTACTATTGACATAGCACTCAATCTACGACGTAATCAGAAGCCTGAACCGCTCAGCTGTATCATGTAATAAGACGATATTGGGAAGTGTGAGTGTGTTAAATTAAAATCCTCAGGGGAAGAGGGATTTAGAAATATTAGCTTGACAGCAACCATGAAGTTGTTTGCAGGAAAATGTCAATATAATGATAGTTTGATTTAGATATTAACACTCAATTTTAAAAAGATAATTGCAAAATGAATTAGATAAGAAGGCATGCTTGAATTATTTTGTTCCAAAGGAAATGTAATTAAAATGGAACTTTGATTAATGACGAAGACGTCTGAGGCGAAAATAAACTTAAAACAATCTGTTAGACTTAATAAATTCCTTAAGTTTGTTTTCTTATATATATATAAAATTGAAAAAAATGAGTGGACAATATATTGTATTATGCAACTTAATATTCCTTCATTAATATTGAAATATTTAATTATTTATTAAAAATTGTGTTAATTGTAAATAAATAAAAGCAAGTTTAAAGGCAATAACTTAGAGGTTAGCATGATTTTTTTTAAATTTTCCAGTTAATTAGCTATGATGCTTGAAATAATTGAAACTATTATTAAACGCTCCTCCAAACAACCCCTCCCCAACAATTTATGGATTATCCACTGTCGGTAAAACTAAAAAAAAAAAAGTAAGAAAACAACTTCCAAAGATATGAAATATTACACACATTTTATCATTTGCTAGTATCCTTACCAGAAGCTGTTAAATGAATAAATGGTTATTCCCAAATGGAGATCCTGCATTTTAGATTAAATATGTAATCCGATATGACATACACGAAAACTTCTGCATAGGAAGGGAATTTTGCCAAAGGCAAAGGGATTATGAATTATACGATTTGCGTCCAAAAGTTATTTGCCAGCGAAACGTAACGGGAAAGTCTGACATGTAACGATAATTAAAAGGTTTAAAACGACATTCGAAGTGAAGGATTCTGCTAAGGCAACTCGTATACATCAGACATCAACATTTCGATTATATCTTTTGTTATATATTGAATTCAATACCAAAATAAATAGCCAACATTTTTATTATATTTATTTATATATTGAATTCAATACCAAAATAAATAGCCAAAATCGACTTTGTATTGCCGTTGAAGTAAAACGCATTTGAGTATTTCTCAATACGTAAGGTGAGATTTCAATTTAATGTGAACTAACTAAACATTAAAACTTTTAGAAAGCTGATTTAAAAGAACGTTTTTGAACAAAAATGTATTCTTTTCTGACATCTTGCATTCTTTACACTAAACATACTATTTATAATTATTTCATGAAAACAATGAAGTATAAAAGTTATTACCTAAAACTTATCGTTAACTTCTATAGACAGACTTTCTATCAACAGTATGATTTTCATAGATAAAAGCAAATAAATACAGATTACTTCGATATGTTTATTGCAACGCAATATGCGTTGTGTCGTTCCAAGAACAATGACATACCTTACAGAATTTATCTTCTTTCATTACTCATTAGTAGATAAATGTCCGGATAGTAAACAAAAGTTCTAAGATTTGTTGACATTTTAATACCTTTCGCGTAAGTTTAACAAATCTATAAAACTATATGAACCATTCGATTTTACTTTCCATGTATTCTTGGCAATTTATACCCCAGGGTGTTATTTTATGAGTGAAAATCACGCATCTGATACAATATTGTCTATATCGACCTTTCATTGCCTTGACTACCATTAAATATAAAACAGGGTTCTTTTTTTTATTATCAGTGTTTGTCTCAAAGTTACTGCCATAAAGCCGTATTTGATCCATTATTTTGGATTTTCAATAAAGCGATGCGAAATAGGCGTGACTTTCCGACTTTAAATTACAGTTACATGCGTACAGGATGAATTAGTTTAAAAAACAGTGCATTGTATTCAATAGTAATTAAGGTTTTGTGAAATCAAATTTATTCATACAGTTCTTTGAATCTAATAAATCGTATTACACTACAATTCAAACTTAATGCGTAGATTATCAAGGATCTATAGTTATATAATGTATAATGGATCGTATATAATATTCAATTCTGAATCCATCTTTCATTATTTCAATAACGCAATGTGCAACAACGCACTTTAATTTATAGTTACATGCGTACAGGATGAATTAGTTTAAAAAACAACAGCGCGTTGTATTAAATAGTAATTAGGGTTTTGTAACATCAAATTTATTCATACAATGCTTTGAATCTAATAAATCGTATTGCACTATAATTCAAAATCATTGTATAGTTTTCAAGGACAACAACTTTTATAACTCATTGAAGATTTCTAGAGTGAAAAATAAAACTATCTTTAATAGTGATGTTTTAAATTATTTCATGGACTATTACATATATGCAAGAGATAAGTGGAATAAATAAATTTCTTAAAGTTTTAAGCTGATCTGTCAGTAATAAAGACATAATTGTTTAGCTTTGAAACTTAAAAAAAAAATCAAAACATGAACACGGAACAGTTCATGGGGAATGTCCTAAAGTTTTTTCCCACTTTAAACTTATGCAAATTTTTAACCTTAACTAAGAAAATAAAATAACATGATAAAATATTACTTCATTACCATTAGTTTAGAAGATGCATTTCAATGTACAAATAACTATAAAAGAAATTTAAACAACTGTTACGATTTTTCTTTGAACCCTTTTAATATAATAAACAGAAAATATACTGTCTGAATAGTTTTAAAGATTTTCGGGCAAATCGTTTCCTTGGCTACCAATATTATTAAAAAAAAAGCATGTTTGACCTAAGATAGATGTTTATAGCTAGCTTAATTTTTACCAGGAAGAATATTTAAATTTTTTTACTAGTTTACTAACGAATTGTTAATATATATATTAAAAAAACATTTTATGCCCTCATGAAATAGCAGCACATTATAGAATTTATCTAGATCAATAACGAAATGAACTAATGTGTACTTTCTTCAAGATGGCAAAAAACGATATCAAATTTAAATGTAAAATTTTACTTGTAATATCCGTGGACAATTTATGAACTTTACTCTTAATGTAACTAATTCTTTGGATTTTTCATGGCAATCAAACTAAATACCATGAAATTTTAAACAAAGTATCAGCAATTTATGTTTAAAATAAGTTATGCATGTTAATTTTGATTAAGCATATATAAAACAAAAAAATAACTTTCCGAGTAATTTTAGTTCTTAACTACAATATTTTCTAGTGGTTCATTTACAATGATTCACAATATAATCATACTAAATATTTTTCATTGCGAAACTCATACTTTTTCAATAAGTTGCAATTCAAAAGCAATAGATTAAAGTTACCACTTCCAGCAGATTAATTCCTCTTTTCGTTAAAAAAAATATTAATTTAAGTTTCTTAAACACAAAATGCGTTCACTTATAAATACAAAAAAAAAATTATTACAAGTGAATAAAGTGCTAAATTGATTCGCTTCCCTCTCAAATCTAATCATTGCAACTATAAAAATGATCTCATTTTAGCATCCAGTTTAGAATCCAATTAAAAAAAAATACTATTAATTTTTTTTACGTACATAAATATTTGTGCAGTTTACTTATTTAAACTAATGAAAGCAGTCTATCTCGGAAGAAAAATCTTAACATAGTTTATCGTCGTATCTTATGTTTTTTCCTTCTCTTTTTATATCTCGATTTAACTTTTTACACTTTATATGTAGATAAAATACAGTGTTTGCGTGAATATTATCTAGATAAAGTACAACAAATAAGAACGTAGTTATCATAGAAAAACAACCACCACTTTTTGAAGCAACTTCAGACTAGATTTTAAAATATTTCATTACTATTAGTAACCTTGCGGGTATATTAGTAACCTAATTATTACTATTAGTAACCTTCGGGCATATTAATGTGGTATTGTTTACTTTAAATTGCAACTAAAGTACCAAGGATTATAAAATACGCATTAGAATTATTTCAGCACTATTAGTAATCTTCCGGATTTCCGGGCATATTAGTCCAGTACTGTTTACTTTAAATTGCAACTAAAACACCAAGGGTTATAAAATACACATTAGAATTATTTCGAAATATTTCAGGACTATTAGTAACCTTGCGGATTTTCGGGCATATCAATCATAACCATCTATTGTTTATATTAAATTGCAATTGAAATACCAATGATTATAAATTATACATAAATATCGGTCTTAAAATTACAACTCAATCAACCACAAAGAAAATATTTTTGGATTTTGGCCGAAACACGAAAGTTGTGTCAAAAAGAGGAAAATAAACACCTCTCTAGTGAAGCGACAGTTCGTTCCCCTGCGAAATGCCTATACACCGACCGCTAAGCAACCAACTAAAAACCAGGTCACACGCGCAACGATAAAACACTACGCTCTCCTCCTGCGGAAGAAACATATGGGTTAAAGATTATCGGCCGCTTCTCTCTTCGGGTTCGCTACGATCATTTGAAGGATCTAGTTGCACTACTAACATTCTCTATAGTATAACTAAAATATAGGGCCCCAATTTGTCGTGGGCGACTTCGTCCAAATGAATTTACTACCGTCAATAATCGCATATGAACGGGATGGGATATATTTTTTGGTTGTATTTATAGAGTTTTGCGGTTAGATCGTTCATTTCTAAAAAAGTGCACGGGTGTGCAGGAGAATGGTAAATTTTTACCTTGGCCAGCTTGAAGTGCTCGGGCCTCAACTGCTCCTGTACCGTGTCGATGTCAGCGGCGGCTGTCGGTGCGTCTGGCGCAGTGTCCAGAGTCGTATGGTGGTCGGACTTATCCTTCCCGGACTGGTAGCCGGACGATCCGGGCCTCAGTCCGTCCAGGACCCCCTTTAGCCTCTTCATCTTGGAAGCAAGCCTGGTCTTTCTGGCCTCAGGCGCGCAGCATTACTGGTGCGGAGTGTGTGTGTTGTGTTTTGGATTTTCGTCGTTGTCCTCTCGATCAGCGGGGCGGCTGCAGCGGCGCTCTGCCGGGGCTGTGCGAAGGCGACTGAGGGAGCGGGAATGCCGGGAAGGGCCGCTGGATCAATCAATACGTCGAGGGGCACGTGATTCTCTCTCCCGCCACAGGTGCAAAGGCTGCAGCGACGTCACACCAAAGGGTTGCCGCGCCCGCTTGGCGACTGCCCTGCCTTCTTCCCATACCGATACCTGCCTTTTCCCCCCTTCTTCCTTTTTGTTTTCTCCCTCTCTCTCTTATTATCTCTGTGAACTTCGTTTAGGACTTTCCCTAAAGTGTATTTGGTTGATTTGTGCACAAAAAATCCTTGTAGTAAGCTAGTTGGCACCTAATTGTTAAATTAATCTTTTAAAATTTAAATTATGAGGGGAAAAACACATTTGACTAACTTTTTTGGTTTGCCTTTTTTCCCTCTTTTTGTTTTCTCCCTCTCTCTCTTTTTATCTCTGTAAACTTCGTATAGGACTTTCACTAAAGTGTATTTGGTTGATTTGCGCACAAAAATATCCTTGTAGTAAGCTAGTTGGCATCTAATTGTTAAATTAATCTTTTAAAAATTAAAATATAAATTATGAGGGGAAACACACATTTGACTAACTTTTTGGTTTGCCTTTTTCCCTCTTTTTGTTTTCTCCTTCTCTCTTTTTATCTAGCGATTGTGAACTTCGTATTAGGACTTTCACTACAATGTGTTGGTTGATTTGCACCCAAACCAGATGCAAATAGGTGACCTTTTTTCCCCCTTTTTCCCTATATTTTTATATTCCAATTAAACTTAATTTTAAACCTCATATTTGGACCTACATTTAAATGGGTTGGTGGATTTGCGCTCAACCAGATGCAGTCGAGTGTTTGCGTGAACTATCTGGTTGTATCTCTGTAGAAAAAAAATCTGAAAACAGTTTCTCGTCATTTCTTTTCTCTCTCTCCTTATTATATCGTGATTCAACTTGATTGTGAATCTC
The DNA here is from genome assembly GCA_023701765.1 of Hylyphantes graminicola. Lineage (NCBI taxonomy): Eukaryota > Metazoa > Arthropoda > Arachnida > Araneae > Linyphiidae > Hylyphantes > Hylyphantes graminicola. The sequence continues at coordinate 29,161,703 of CM043117.1, read as the reverse complement.
TTATTTAGACTTTCATTTAAATGGATTGAATAGCCCTCTCGTTGCTCTCTTGATGATAAATCAAACTAGCCCTGGCTATTTAAATGGATTGGTCGAGTTCAACCAGGTGCAGTTGAGTGTTAGGCTAAACTCTCGGGGATTTCGGTAGAGAAACCAGAGAATAGTGCATCGTTTATTTTAATATTTAAAATTACGAGGCATTGCTGTATCTATTTTTCTTGGAGTCGACTTATAAGACATTGCAAAGGCTCTACCGTTCATGATAGTGTGGCTGTGAATAACCAAGCGAGTGTTGAACATTTCATTTGGTTTGGTTTGGTTTGAATTATCGTCGCACTAGAGCTACACGAGGGCTATTGGCGACGGGCGTCGTATTTTAGAACCACAGTCAGGTGACGAGCCAACACCTGAACATTTCATATATTTACATGGCTGTAGAATTTATTGTCGATATCTGATATGGCATTCAAAGCTGATGTGATTTTGAGCTAAGACTTAGAAGATAGAGATCGATTTCTCGCCTTATATCTATAACACTTTTTTCATGATTATCGTATCGTTCTTTCTTACATTGTATCGTATAACTTTTAAGTATTGCAATGTGTTTGTCCGGAATTGCTGTTTTTAACTTTTAAAAATTCAGTCTTAAATTAATATTATGATAATTCGGAAAAACTTTACAATGGGTTTATTTCATTCTTAAAATCTAGTAATTAATAAGTCGTCATTTTATTAGTAATTTAAATTGAAGGTAACTATTCCACAATAATTTTCTCTTTAATGCAAATTTATTATAGATTAAGGTTTTTTTTAATATGATATGGTTGTATAATATATTGTCGATGCAATATCAAATGTTGCGTATGCAAAAATCTACAATTAATAGTTAAATTTCCTATTTACATGAATATTAATTACTTGTATTATTTTCACATAAATGACTTAATAGCATGTCAATAATTTTTCTGGTCTCTAACATGAGTCTACTGCTTCATCATATTCAACATTGTGATGTAGATGTAACTAAATAATACAAGTTTCTTACGACTGTTTCAATAAAAATGTTTTAGCACATTTGATTTACGTTTCTTTGATATAATCTTTAAAATGAGTCTGATTTTGCTTTACATTTAATTTTTAATTAACTATGGTATTTATTGAAGAATTTATTGAAACAGTATAAATTTACAATTTATGCCATTATTGTTAATTTACTTTATTTTATTGAAATGGAAAGCTTGGTTGGATATGAAATTGAATTAAGAAAGCATATTCTTATGTATTTTAAATTTTATGCAATTTTTAGTTTCAGATTTATTTAATTTGATTTGCAATTGCTTTTGAAGAAATATTAGATTGAGTATAAGTTCGCAATTGTCAATAATAGTAGTTTGCAAGTGTAAAAAAATTATTTTGTCAATGAATATTAAAATAACAATTAAATTACTAATCTTCTAATTATTTATCAAGAAGAAATGCATGAATGGAATGAATATTTTAACGACAATATATAATTGAATATGTATTACTTTTAATGACATTCTTAAAATATGTGGATAAGTCTTTTACTTTTTAAAATGAGGATTTTATTTAAGCATTGAATACTGACAAACTTATCAGTTTATAGTCTTATACTCTCAGTTTAATCTACAAACTGCAGAATATATTTATTAGATTCCATCGTATGAAAGAAAACCAATACTTTGTAGTACGTTTTGTTTTACTTGATGAATGTACAAGTATCACGAACGAAATTTCGCAACTAAATGTGATACGCCTTTCGTACCATAATTATTATTGCATTCAGTAAAAGTTTTACTAGAAGCATAAAGACTTAAACATAAAGCGTCTTTTGTTGCATGATATGTAGCACACAATATCAATGTGTAGAAATGTGTAATGTAATATAAATTCAAAATAGCATGCATTTATATATAGTTAGTTGTATAGTTATTGTGTTCTTAACAATATTTAATTATAATCAACATTTGATCGTTATTGATGAACCTTTATCAATAAATGTGTTAAAATGACTTCTAACTTTAATTTTTTTTTGCTCTTTCTTCTGGTAATATTTATTTTAATGTTAGGGTTATGTTTGATTCAATAAAAGGGCATAAAAATATATATATACATTCCAAATAATGATATACATTCATAATCATAAATTTTTGTTGGACTAATATATTAACAGGGTTTTCCTTTTACTACCTTAAATTTGCATGAAAAGTTATATTTCTAGTTGTTTTATTATGAATTCAAAGATTTTTGCGCAAATAAATTGGTGGTTTATACATTTCTTAAAGCATACGCTTGTTATTCACGAGAATGACTTTAGTTATTGTTTTTCTACAAACTGCTTTCCTGGGGCATAAAAATTCCATATGTATGCATGAATTTGAAAATATACATCTTCGTGTTCTAGAAATCTGTTAGAGCTGCGCAATGACATTATTGATTCATTCAATTCTTGTGGCTATTTGCGACTTTTGGTTGGCATAGGACTGTTTCTTGCAATGTTTGTAAGGATTTAAATAAACAATTTTGTATAGTGAAAGGTAATGGTACATCCTGCAGTGCAGGCATCATATTCAACAAAAGCTATAGTGAAAAAGCGTAATAAAGGCTTTATATTTACAACGCAATATTTATTATGTTGTTTAAGATTTGAAATACTATCTACAATGAGTTTTTTTTTAAATTTATGATTATGTATGGATTTGAACTGAAGGTAAATCCTTCCAAGTATCAAGGCAAGAAAATTGGTTATGAAATCTATAATAAATATTATTTGTATTTAAAACAAAAAGAGAGATTCTATAAAATAACACTCGATAAGAATGTGGGTAAAAGTACGTAAGAAAGTAATGTATTATGAATTGCTATTATGTATTATTATTTATTGCTGAAACGTAAAATATTGAAGAGAAAAAGCCATTGGTTTATGTTTGGCCATTATTCGTATATAAATTGAATTTTTTCTACTATCGTAGCTTTTTAGAGAATATTTTAAATGCTTTTTTACATATACGGGAACTTCTCATTTACCTTTAAGTATGTTACTTTATGATATTATCTCAAAAATATTTTGTTAAATCGTAAAACAAACTTTGCACAGTATGTGCTTATTTAAATAGAATTGCAAATTTTAATAGAAGCAGTATACAATTATGATTATGCAATAGTAATATCGTGCAATGTTTTTTTTTTCTGTTGTCATTCTTGAATTTTATAAAGTCTTCTGAAAATACTATTGATGCGGCACACCAAACTATATAAATGTAAATAAAACTTATTTTTTAAAAGATGAAACTTAGAAAAAGCAACATTAAACTTAAAATATATGTTTAAACATTTGTTTGAAAATCAGTGATTGCGAAAATACGATAATTTATAGGTGGGCGTCAAAACTTTTTTAGGCGTTGAAAAATAAGTTTTGTGCAATACATCAGTTTTAAATAAGACGTATGGTACATTGTGAAAAATGACCTTTTCAAATTTAAGTGCTTTCATTTTTGAAATGAAACACCTCGTTTCACACACGTTTTAAATATGATTACATAATGATTTCAATTCTGCAAATATATTTAGTATTTTTTTTTATAAAAAAAACTCTTTTGATCAGTTAATTGATTTAGCTTCAATTAGTTAACATAATGGATATCGTACTGGACTATTAGTACGTTTTTACTCAATTTTAAAACAAGGACACACTCAAAAATTATAAAAAAGTTAATTTCAACTAGTTTTTGAAACATGCAAACTTTTTTAACCTAATAATGATGTATAGGTATTTTTTTTTATTTATATGTAACACGCATGGTATGATTACGAAATGATTATGAACTTAAATTTGACAATTTAATATTTTTTTTATAAATTAAGTGCATGTAGTTATCATTTGTAATAGATACAAAGATTACGACGACATTCTAACTTCTGACCTCAAACCAAATATTTAAAAATAAAACACTGCAGTAAAACCAAATCCTACTTGTTTTTGTCAATACAAAGCCCCGACGTGCTAACAAACTTATAAACATGACAAAAGTTGAAATGCACAATGCAAAGATTAACAATGGCAACAACTTAATCAGTCAAAAGGAAGTTACGCAAGTCTTTTGTTAAACTATTAGCAAACCCAATGCAGTGATAACTGAAATAGGAGAAAGAACAGGGCCGTACTATTTTTGATACAATCTGTCTAAAAGAACTAACCTTCAAAACTTTGTAATTAGAAATCGTTTGCTAAGTTTTGGCGTATAAGGAGGAGCGGTAAAAGAATCATTGTAAAATTTATGATATCGTTATGTTTGAAATACTTAATGATGTTACGTGGGCAACATTAAATAGTTAAAATATCATTTAACCCAACAGTGAATAAGTATTCTATTTATTCTTTTGTCATACAAAAAACAATAGTAGGTTAATTTTCTTTAATGAAAATAGTTTCCGTCAGTTACTATAAAGTTTTGCAGTCCATTTTCTAATAAAAATCCGTTCAGTTTACAAAATAAATTTTAGAACATGTAACACACAAATATGTTTTGAATTTATTTTGCAAATTATTTATTTATACATAGCTGAATTTTTTATCAATAAAACGACATGATGTTTTAAAGCTTTCACCTCTGAGAAATTGCTACTGAATATTTCCCTCTCTATTACGTTTTTTTTAAAAATAATGTTCACATATTATACTTCTAAAGTTGCATTTTATTGTTGGTATTTTTATGTTTTGAAGAATTAAAAGTTCACTTGTAATTACACTCATAGTTCTTTCTTTTCATTGAAAACTCTTGGAGTTAGACTTAAAAGTGTAAAATTTAGAAGTAATTTAATAAAAAAAATATTCAGCCCATGGTCCTTTTGTTAAAACACGAAGCCTTGGGGAATGTCACCTTCCGCATCCTGTATAAAGTACTATTATACAAATCACTCAATCATAACGAACACTAGCGTAGTTCTTTTCGAACAAAATACAATCAGCTTCATACGACAAATCGTGTGACGCAATGGCCTTCACCTACAAAAACTAGGAATCGTACCGGAAGACGAATTGTCGCCAAATGTGAAGCAGGTCTCGTGTAAACATTGGCTTCTTTTCAGCTGCATATCCTCAGATAATTGGCGATAGAAAAGCTGACTTAAAAGGGGCCTATTTGAGCCACATTTTTAGAAATCCACTTCTGGGCATCGTCCGGCATTTTTATGACAGTATATGAAGATCGAACTCTTTCTTCGGACATTTCCTTCGGAATTTTTGGTTTTTCTTGCCATTTCTAGAAGAATTTTGGTGTGTTTTTGTTATCTATTTGGGGCATTGTTCCTTTTCTCCTTTCTATGATACGGAAAGTGGTGGTGATTTATGAAGAGTAATGCTTTTTTGATTGAGATTTGATGTGTGTGGGTGAAATAGTCGATTTTTTCGGGATATTTGTCAGTTTTTCTCTTATTGGTTTTATTGCTTGTGGTTATAAAGAGCTTAAGATATATCAATATTTTAAATTTCAATTTGTTTTATTAATATTTATTGTGTGGTTCGGGGAGAATTTAAATGACAGTCCTTCAAAAATCTTTGCAGAAGAATTACTATATTTAGTTGATATTTTATTCACAAAAAATTACACATTTCCTGCCTTCTCCTTCATCGGTGCATTTAAGTACTTTCTCTTTGTCCTTTAATTGAATTTCTGAAACTTTTTACTCTCCCTTTACTAACAGTAAAAACTTTTTACAACCCATTAACTAAATTTTTTACCAAAATGTGAATGACTATTTTTATGTGGCAGACTATTGTAATCAATGTATATGAATAGAACCCCTCGTATAATTGTTACAGATTTTTTAGTGATTGCACACAACGAAATATTTCTTTTGCAAAAGTATAGTGCTCAGTTTGTAATATATATCAAGCATTTGAAGTTAAAACAACAATTTTGAGAACGAAACTACAGTTACCCGAAACCATCACCATTGTTCTATTCTGCACGACAATATAGAGCTATAGAGCATCCTTTGTGGACAAGTAAAAGTATTTTTAGTTTAAGGGAATACGGTACCCAAAAATTTGTCAAAATATCGATTTCCAGTTTTTACTTCTTGTTATTCGTAATATTTTCTGAACATTTACTGAAAGTTTCATAATGATATCTTCTGCAGAAAATGGTTATTAAATATTTTCTGGAGTCATTCCTAAAAGTTTGAATACGCATTTCGTATGCTTTCAACTTTTTTCTCTCTGTTTCGCGCTTTTCAATTATTGTGTTTAATAAATCCCTAAGGCTTTTTTGCTAATTAAGAATTTTGAATTTTAACCTGTGTTCTTATATATAGTGCGCAAAATTGTGCATGGAATAAGGTCTACTATGTATAGTTTATTTAAAAGAAATCTTTGATTCAATAATTTGCAATTGTTTTGTGATTTTCAGTATAAATGCAAGTTACTTTTTAACTGTAGCTCACATTTTAAAATCCATACACAGTTCTTGAACAAATAGTATTAAAAACGAACTATAAAAGTTTGGTCGAGTTGTTCTCAAAATTAAAAGAGCAGTAGCATTTTAAAAAGCTCAAAAATTTGATTTTTATTTAAATAATGAAAAACTACTTGTAAATATTTGCTTTTATTGCTAGAAAAAGTTTATTTAGAGTGAACATTATATAAAACCACTATAATTTACAAGTTTATATTACTATTTCTAGAAATAATGTTTCGAGTACTGCATACCTTTAAAACACCAATTTGAGCTCTAAACCACATTTATCCCCTTTAAAGTTTGATTTGGAAACTTTTGTCTGTTGAATACTTACGTGGAGCAAAGAATTATTTTCGTAGCATGGAAGTTTTCAGAAGTTTCTATTATAGTCAAAACTGGGTGTGTGTTCATGTAGCCTCCTGTCTAGCTATTTGAACCGTTATTCTAACATAATATTGTTTCAAATCAGAACATTAGTTATATGCCAAAACGTTTTGCTTATTTGGCTCGCTATTGACTATTTTAGTGAAATTAAGGTAGGCGAATACCCAAAATTCCCCAGAATTCTAAAATTTTTACTATTACTTTAATCTTTTCAAAATTTGGCATAGTGATTTCAAATATAATGAATAATGCTATTAAGGCATTTTTTTATTTAAATATAATTTATTTATTTTAAACGGTGTTTTTCTACTAAAAAAAATAAATTTACGCTAACATGTCTACCACATTGAATTTTCATCCTAAACATTAATTATGTGTTAAATTTTTCGTTTTGAACTGATGCATGCAATGACTCTCTAGAGTTACATACAAATTACAAGAAAAGAAGTTATTACGAAAAATGTTATAAATTAACCAAAATTTTTTTTTCCGATTAACTTACACTGGGACATTTAAAAAAACAACTTGTATACTTACACCAGATGTTAGAGGTTCATGGCACAGATATATATTGAAATAGCATCTGTAAAAAATTTCAGGTAAATTAAAGTACAACTTTTTATGCTAGAAGTGTTAGCGTAAACCCTTTTTTTAGTTGAAAAACACCGTTTAAAATGAATCAATTATATTTATGTAAAAAAATTGCCCCAAAAGCATTGTTCATTATATATTTGAAATCACTATGCCAAATTTGGAAAAGATTAAAGTCATAGTAAAAATTTTTGAATTTTGGTTACTCGCCTACCTTAAGAATTTATTTGGAGAGAAAAATAAAGTTTCCACTGATAAGTTTCCAGAATTTATATCGTAATTTTTAACCTTTATCATAATTTTTCTCAATGATCCTATATCCTAATAGTAAGCTAACTAATCATAATTACTAAATATTTTTTTAAAGCATTTGTCTACATTTTAAGAAAAAAACTCATCACAATTCCTATTTTTTGTTGATCGTTTTATGGACTTATAAATTATATAAAAAAATAAATATGTTTATAATTTTGGTTACACATTTTTGATTAAAAAAAAACTACAACATGTTTTCTTATTGTCAGGCGACAAATTGAAGAATTAATTTATTTGATCATAATAATAATAAACCAATAAGCACTTGTTTTAACTATTAGATATCCAAGAGCCCGAATTAATTTAACTGGTTGTTGTCAAAGAGAGTTTTTAGAGTTTTAGAGTTAAGAACCTGAAACACGATGTTTTCGATTTAAAAAAAAAAATGTGGAATGCAAAACTATAAAGCTGTTTCTATCGGGATTTCGAAACGTATATCTGTATTTATGTAGATATTTATGAATTTCTGGCGGGTAGTTTATGAGCCTATTTATTAAAAAAAACCCTTCGCATTATATATGTATTTACGGAGTAAATTATACAAATGATTCTAAATGAAGTTAAGCAAGTTATGAATCAACAAACCAATTGCATTAAATAACTTGTTTGTATACTTCTTAATTCTTTTGTTATGTATCGAGCATTAAATATCCTTGACATAATACCCTCTGGTTTGTATCAAATTTATCTCTAACAGCGACACAGCGGTAAAACGTTGATGTGACGTTAACGCAATAAGGCTCTTAGCTCGGGGAAAATTTGAGATAAAGATGTTAATTAAAGAAATATATGTTTTTCTCTACCTGTTTTTAGAAATAATCATTAGCAAAGAGTTTATGAATTCTTAATCAAAGTCCTCTGTTATGTTAATACTTTTATACACTTGTTTCGTGATTGAGCAAAATTATATTGAAAAAATTATTTAATACATAATCAAGTTCTTTGTAAAATAAAATTACTTTTACGTGTTTTATAATAAAAAGTTTATCATACATTGTTGTTTTGTTTAATTATCACTGAAAATGCTCCTACTACTTTATATTTAGTAACAAAACCGGCGTTTTAAAAAAAATTCCGAAATAATATTTTTCGGTGGGCTCTGCCTCTGGATACTGATTTTTATAATGTTCATCCTCTATATGAGGATGAACATTATAAAAATCAGTATCCAAAAGGTTTTTTTCTTTGAATAAATCAGTAGGTATTTTTATAATAGCTACTGGTAATCAAAAAATGTTTATAACTTTTCTTTTCAAAAAGTCAATTCTGAAGTTTTGTAGCCTTTTGGAAAAGTTATCTTTTCCTGTTTATTATGGCATCGGACCGGAAAGTATTGACTAACTTGTGTCTTTTATAACTTTTCTAAAAAAAGTATTTTAGTATTCATAAGTTAAAAATTTTGGTTAACATACTTTTTTAAATAAATTTTATAGACGAATAGAATAAAATTATTAGTTAAAGATAATAAAAACGATGTAGGCAGAATATTAGTTTTTTAAGGTGTCTGATGACCTTTTTTAAGCAAAAATCGACTTAAATACCAATTTTTTTGCATTTTAATATAAGTTGAACGTTTATTTTTTTAAAAATCTATTTCATTTTAGTTTTTAGCTTTACTAGAACCGAAATTGAAGAGGCATCTGTGTGCCCTATCCACAAGAAAAGCGATAAGTTAGATTGCGGTAATTACAGGGGAATCTCTTTACTCAATTCTGCATATAAAATCTTCTCCATCATTTTATTTCACCGACTGGAAACTTACACCTCCAAAATCATTGGAAATTACCAGTGCGGATTCCAGAGGGGGAAAACAACAACTGATCAACTGCACACTATTAGGCAGATATTGGAGAAAACAAAGGAATACAATATTGATACCTACCATCTTTTTATCGATTTTAAATCCGCCTATGATAGCATCATCCGAGAAAAACTATTAGAAGCTATGTTGGAGTTTAACATCCCAAAGAAGTTAGTTAGTCTCACTAGAATGACTCTAAAAAGAGTTTCTTGCAGAGTAAAAATTTTGTCTAGTCTCTCAGAACCATTTTTCACTGAAAAGGGCCTTCGACAAGGAGACTCCCTTTCTTGCTTACTGTTCAACATAGCTCTGGAAAAGGCCATTAGAGACTCTGGTTTAAACACAAGTGGTACTATATTGCAAAGAACTATCCAACTACTTGCCTTTGCCGATGATATTGACATTATTGGAAGAACAAAAAGCTCTGTTGTCAATGCTTTCGTAGCCCTTGAGAGCTCGGCAAGGGAGATGGGACTTGTTATAAATGCAGACAAAACAAAGTTTTTGATTTCATCAAATAATTCTCCTGATTTGTCCCCTTTAAAAATAGGTAACTACACTTTCGAAACTGTAAAACAGTTTACCTACCTGGGAACTCTGATCTCAAGAAGCAATGATCTAAAAATTGAAATAAATAATAGAATCTTCATGGCTAATAGAAGTTTTTATGGCCTCAGAAACCAATTTAAGTCTAAATTTATTTCTGTAAACACCAAGTTGAGCATTTATAAGACTTTAATCAGACCTATTGTCCTATATGGAAGTGAATGCTGGACCCTCAATAAATCAGTAGAAGAAAAATTGCTAATATTTGAAAGGAAATTGCTAAGGAAAATATTTGGACCTATTAAGGAGAACAATGAGTGGAGAATACTTTACAACTATGAAATTTACAGAAAATTCGGTAAATTTGGCGGGACCGACATAGTGAGAACTATAAAAGCATCCCGAATTAGGTGGCTGGGCCATCTGTACAGATGTCCCGAGGACTTTCCCACCAATAAAGTGACTTTTTCCAAAATTGAAGGTACAAGACGTAGGGGACGACCACCCACACGATGGTTAGACGATGTCGAAAGGGACCTCAAAATAATGGGAGTCAACCGATGGAGAGCCATTGCGGCTAATAGGGCCAACTGGAGGAGGATCAGCGAGTCAGCCTTGGCCTGCAAAAGGCTGTTGAGCTTGTGAAGAAGAAGAAGAAGAACCGAAATTATAGCACTTTAAAGCGAGCTCTATCAAGAAATTGCGAAACCGGAAGACATATTCTTTCAATAGAATTTATGATACTTTAAGTTTACGCAAAACATAAAAACTGTAGTTCTTTATTATCAATTGCTTCCAAATTTTTACAGTAGTTTTATAACAGTATGAAGAAAGGTTTGAACAAGAATCGTTTAAAACTATTAAGAATAGGATATTTTAAAACTATTTATATGTTTGTTAATATCTTGTTTCTATGTGTTTTCTATATAACACCACAAACTTTTGCCTATAAATACATTTTGGGCAATGATAGCTTAATGATTTTAGTTCATGACCCATATTAAAGTTTGTTAAGCTTATTGAAATTTAAACGATGTAAAAAAATTAAAAATTTGTGTGGATATCATGTTTTGCGTAAATGTGATTTTTGAAGCATACTTTACTATAATTTCCCACAAATTCTAAAACAATAATAATACTATTTTTTTAAGATGTATTTACTTGAAACTACTTATATATTCATAAGTAATAATAAAATCGCTTAACGTCATGGTTGGAATAGAATTTTCAAAAACTTGCTGCCAAAGGGGTGATCGGCCACCTTAAATTTATTACCAGAACACAGAGCAACTTGTTCGCTAAAATATCTTAAACACTAAGTCCCATGCCTGACATCAGATCCATAGTACGCCCTAATGCTTCTTCTCACTCAAAAGGATGTCCCATCGTTTACTGTCAAATTTCAGGAACAAAGTTTCCATTTTGGACTTCTTATTCTCGACATTTTGCAAGAGAAGCGTTACTTTCACATGGGTTGTTTGTGCCATTCTTCAAATTTATAGTTGAGACTGCAGTTAAGTTTGTCAGTAAAGCTTCAAGGAGTAGACTAGCATTTGCATATATTAGATGGGGACTAAGGAGAATTTATGATTTGCTCGTGTATGGTAATTATATATTAATGGCGATGCAGACATATTATTTAGGCATGAAGTCACCTAGAATATTTTGGTGATATTAATAGTGTAACTTCTTTGTGAGTTAAATGATGGTCAAAATGCTTCATTCTTCCATTAATAAGAATTAGTTCATCAATCTATGTTTCCATTCCATAATTTTTATGAATGAAAATAAGTTGAGCTAAAGTTTTGAGTAAAATGTTAGTGACGTAGTAGATATAATTGAACAGGAAAAATATTTGCAGATAATCAGAATTAACATTTAATTTATACTTTTAGATTTTATATCTAAATACTTCATTTAAATACAGTAATATTGGTAAATAGATTACATTTGACTTAGACATGTGTGGAATTTCTTAAAATAGTTAACTTTGGAATTTTCATGTTTTCCAATTCGAACGCAATATTCAGAATATAAGGTATTTTGAAAATTAATAACATAGCAAAACTGTATGCAAATTGATACACCTTAAAACATATTTTTTGAACAATAATTTTTTTATTTCAAAATGTTCTCTTCATTTAAAAATTTAATTTTCCCACAACCAAAATATTTATTGTTGTTAAATAAAATATTGATCATCAAACATAAAAAGAAGAGACAAAAACACACCATCATAATATCCCGAAATCATACCAAAAATCTAAGTAAATAATACCAATATAAAATGGTTGTCGTCAAATAACCTTTGCTATATTTAACCAAAATTTTTTACGGCCGGGTAAAAAAAGGTGTCTTCACCAAACCCAAACAGAAAGCATAAAAATATCGTAATTATATTAAAATCGAATCAAAAATCCTCAAAAAAATAGTACCAACACAAAACAGCTGTCGTTTAACAATAATATGGTAACCTAACCTTTAACCGAAATATTTATTTTCGTATATTACAAAGTGCTTATCGATAAACCAAAGTAAAAGGAAAAGTATCGAAATATCCTGCAACCATCTTCGAATTGCACCCAAAATCTTCCCCAAACAGTATACGGTGATCTCCACTAATCACAGAAGATAACAATTCTGTTCAAATATTTGTCCAGGACACCTTTTCTTTTGTTTGTTCCGATAGCTGATCCAAAGACAACGCTCCTGATCCTCACATCACCAATGGCAGCTTCTCCTGGTATTGTTTTTATCAAGCTTGCATCTCAGAGCCAGAGGCGTCTAACGTCGAAATTCGGATGTCATCAGTTTGTTTGAAGTTTTAAACGTTAGTAGGTCCACACCGTAGGAACTAGTCATAAAGTAGCTGATTTCGGATCAGATAAAAGAAACTTGTCAATTTCGGGCCAGATGATGTTAGGAACAAGTTAAATTTGCATATAACGTTAGTAGGTCCACACTATAGAAACAATCATAACGTTGCCGTTTTTGAACAAGACAAGAGAAACATGTCAATTTTGGGCCAGATGCTAGGAACAAGTAAAATTTGCATATAACGTTTAGTGGGTCCACACTGTAGGAACAAGTCATAATGTTGCCGTTTTTGAACAAGACACCAGAAACGTGTCAATTTTGAGTCAGATGATGCTAGGAATAAGTTAAATTTGCATATAACGTTAGTAGGTATTCACTATACGAACAAGTCATAATGTTGGACGATTTTGGACCAGACACCAGAAACTTGTTAATTTTGGACCAGATGATTTTAGAAACAAGTTAAATTTAAATATATTTTTATTTATCAAAATACCTTAAGATGTAATACGTGTTAACGTGTTTTTGCTTTCTAAACGTCCATGAAATAATAAAAGCGAAATTATGGCGTCCACAATTCACTCTTTTGATGTTTTATTGAAGAATTATTTATTATGTATTCCATTCGTAGTAAATATTCCATACAATTTTACAGAAAAACTATCTTTGAATATTTTATTATTAGGAAGTCTTTTTTGTTTTATTTGGGTTGTCTTCGTAACTTGGTCAACACCGTCGTGATGTAACCCTTGAATTTACTGGAAAATTATTTTTACAAGTACAAATACATTTGTAAGACGGATAGTGAGGCTCAAATTCAGAAAGTATCAATTATTATGCTGAATCCTTTATTTAATCTGCTACCGGGAAATCTTTTGCCGTACCCTCTGAGCGTTAGATCGGCGCTTCCGTATTTTGAGCATCAGTCTTTCTTATAATAAAATTAAATGTTAAAATTCTATAATTAATAACTTTTTATTCACAACGTACTTCTTTCATTTGGAATGTTTTTGACATCACTTCTTTAAAAATATAGACCTATTCTGTTTTTTTTAAAAACAAATATGTTATTTTGAAATAAATGTAATTTAAAATTTATGCTGCTATAGCAACCATACAAATTTGCCCATTTCCAGGCCGTTCGGAAGAAGCTGATTTCGCAAAATTGTATACAACACTAGGCCGAAGAAGCTTTCCTCTCTGGGACATGAACTTAAGCCCTTTTTCCTCTGATGCTACATAAATGTCCCCGTCCACCCTCCGTTACTTGAGAGTACAATAACCTTAAAAGTTAAAATTTTATAATTCATAACTTTTTATTCACAATGTACTTTTTTCATTTGGAATATTTTAAGGTCACTTCTTTTAAAATCTAGACCTATTATAATTTTTAAAAACAAATATGTTATTTTGAAATAAATTTAATTTAAAATTTATGCTGCTATGTATAACAACCATACAAATTTGCCCATTTCCAGGCCATTCTGAAGAAGCTGATTCCGCAAAATTGTATACAACCCTAGGCCGAAGAAGCTTGAACACGGACTTAAGCCATTTTCCCTCTAAAGCTACATAAATGTCCCCGTCCACCCTCCGTTACTTGAGCTTCTGCCAACTGAGGATATCGGAAATTCCTTCCGCAGATTCTCACCCAGTAGTGTGCCAAAACGTAGGTTTTTAGGGCTAAAAAGGAGAGTACGTATACCTTTCAGGGGACACTACATCTTCGGCTTGACCCATAATTTTTTTCTTTCAGAGTTGGAAGCAAGCGGTATAAAGATAAAATGGTCTATTTTTAGGTTAAACTATGCAGATGGTTAGATTATGCGTAAGAAGAGTTAAGAGTTGTGAAGAAAGTGTTATTTTATATTACTATTTTTTTTACTTTGGACTAGGAAGTACTAGATATTCAACATAGTCTTCTTTCTTATTAAAGTTTTCCTTTATCCTTTCTCATGAATAAAGTTTTAAGTATTTTGTATATAAATATAATATAGTATTTTTAGATAAGTATATGAAAATATGCAAGACAAGGAATATGAAAAAACGTCGCAAGTTTGTGATCAAAGAAGTTATTAAATGAGGAGTCCCTAAATCAGCTTTACGTGTTTAAAAATTGAATTGCATATTTTACATGGTTCTTTTTATACCTAGGTATCAAGTTTTTCCGTAGGATCAAACGAACCTAGTGTGTTCTAATGTTGTTTGATATTATTGTTTTAAAAAAAATCAAGCATGAAATCTGTGCACCACTGGTTGAGATGTTCTTCTATCAAGATATTAACTCCGTCATTCAATTAATGGAAGACAGAACTTAATGTTATATTCTTTATTTTTTTCATGGATTTGCTTTTAATATTGTTTAGAATTCTAATTACTAATTTATTGTTTTGACGATATGGAAATTGAATTTCTTGAAATTTGAATGGGGAATATAAAAATGGAGGTTATATCACTAGAATTTGTTAATGCATAAACAATAAACATTATTTTTATATAAATAATTTTATAAAAGTTTCTTTTAAAGAAGGAAAGTTTAAAAGATACCATTTTGTTACACCACAGTTCAACGTAATTTAGCTAACATTATATTTTTTCATGAATTACTACTATAATTACAAATCGAATTTTCGTTTCAAATGGAAACTTCACGACTAACTTTTGTCTCTAACAGCAATACATGAGACAAGTAAATCAATAGGTATAGTTTTTTTGGAAAATACAATAGAAACATATTCAATTCTCGGGATATAGCAAATGTCCTGTTTGGTATTCAAGAGCATGAAACTGGGTCATCAACACACTGTCCTCCTGGCTTCACGTTGACCATATTTTTTGTCGCCGTTCTATGCGTGATGAGCCTTCTAAATCAGAAGGGATAGGTTAACACAAAATACAATTGCTTTGAAAGAGTAGGATAAAAGTACGTAGTAGGGTCCGGCAGCTTCAGGGTTCAGGGTCCGGCAGTAGGGTTGGCGACTATTTACGATGGTAAATTCAATTGGATGCAGTCGAATATCAACGGGCTGGATCCTATATCTTAAGTATACTTTGGATAATCTAGGGTCGCTTCACTTAATAAAATCGAACGTAAAATAAACTAATCAAAGCAAAGATAATTTCGTAAAGATTCCAAAAAAGAACAACAGAAATACAATATGCATAAATGTCTATCGTAGTGAACTTTTGGTTTTCCTTAAAAAGCTCTACTTAAAAAAAGTCCTTTCTTTGTTTAAAATTATTTATGATTCCCGTACTTTATGTAACATTCACTAAAAACTTTTTATTGGATATTAAATAAAAACAATAAAATTTTTCTTCCAGTTTTTCATAACAATAATATGTGTAGTATCTTGTTTTATCCCACAGAGAAGAAAAACAATTTTTAAAACAATTACATTTTGTTTATGAAAGTGTGGTGCAATATTTTTATGTGGCAAAAAACAGGAGTTCTTGAAAGCTTTCATTCCTTAGGGTACCAATTAAACTCTATTTGCCCTAACCTGTCAATACTTCTACACAAATTTATGACACTTTACAGATATTATGATACGCTTTTTGTTTACATTGTATAGTGTTTAGAAAGACGACTACACTCATTTAGTTTAAATTTTAAACCAATTTTTTTCATAAAACACTTATAAATATTTTTAGTTGTACTTTCAAGTTTTTTTTTATTTAAGTTGATTTAAAAACGTATACAATATAATGCTTTTACTTATCAAGTTAAAGAAGCGTACTAACTTTTGTGTCATTTTATTGTATTAAGAAAACACACTTCATTTTCCTTATAATGTATATGCGTCCCGGAATAAATATTAAAAAGATTCCACACTTCGTATACGCAAAAAAGAAACTTGCGCCGCATGGGCCTACAAACTCAATAAGCCAAATTTTATTAGAAGCGACTCTGGAGGCATATTTGAATTCCTGGGACATGGTAAACGTCCTGTTTTGGTATTCAGGAGCATGAAACAGGATCATCAACACTGCCCTTCCAGGCCCGCGCCTTCGGATACTTTTTGTCACTGCATGCATGCGTGCCGAGTCTCCTTAACAAGAAGGGCAGATTCGCAGCACAAAATACATTTGTTTTCGTGGGGCTAGGACGTTCGAACAGATCGAAGTAGTTGTCATTTCATGTCACGACTGTGATTCTCGATGCTGGTTAGGGCTATAAAAGAGTCGGGTTCCTTTTTTTTGTGTCTTTTGGTGCTCAGGGACGACGAATTATTATTTGATTGACGAAAGTCGATTGGGTGGGTTCGAAATGGAATTTCTGGAACTGTAGTTTTGAGGAATCATAAATGTCAATAATTAGGGTGGAATGATTTTTGTAACTTTCGTAGAATAAAGGCAAACGGTTTTTTTTATGATGTCATTGGAGAATGGCACCTATTAAAAAATCAAGGTAATGATTTAAAGCTTGTTATTGGAACAAAGTTAATGATGTTTGACGTTCTTTTGATAGAAAATTGAAGCTACAGGGTCACAAATACGAAAAAAGTTGATAAATGAAGTGGTATATCCTTCATTTATAATAACGCAGGAGCTTGAATTGAAATTTTTGTGTTTCTCTAACTTCAAAATTTAACAGAAATACAAATAAGCCTTATTGTTTAAAGCATAATAAGCTGACAAAAACTATGGCGGATTTTTAAAATCCTAATGATTAATGAATCCAAATATGAATTTCGAATTGGCATTTGTCATGTTTGAAATATATAAAGCTTTAGATGATTAAAATAGATGGAGTATAAAAGAAAACCCACTGCATTTTCGCACATTAGTGTCAATGAATTTTAATTATTGGTGTTGGTATTTAGAGGGTTATTATAGAGAGTAGACAATATGAGGTGAGTAAATATAAAATAATTATAGTAATGTTACTTTGAGGATCAGAGGCTGAGTGATATTCCTTTGAGATACCATGATGCATGTCCGGGCTAGTATTCCAAATTCAGTAACTTTAGATAGATGTTTTAATCTTTTGTTGATAAATTTGAAACCAAGCTTGATTGGGAACTATAAATAAGGGTTTCACATCAGTTTGATCACCTAATAGGAACATCTGCTGGAACTCACAACCTCGTCTTTGGTATCGTGATTTGTAATGGCCACAGAAGGCCTTGGTCCTCCATGGTTTGTCACTGAGTTTAAATTTTGTTTCTTAGATGCTGCTTTACCATTTCGATTTTTATTGGAATATCTACAACTTAAAACAAATAATATATTTAATGTTGTTTTCCCTAAATAATCTTTTTTTTGCACAAATGTTATTGTTATCGTTGGATATCTGTTATGGATTAATTCATGTGTTTAACTTTAACTTCGGAGGTTAAACACCTAAAAGTATACACATTTATTTACCAAGGAGGATACCAGTTGGGTTTCCGCACATTAATGTTCTGCGGCTGAATTAAAGCAACATAATATATTTCTATCTAGCAAAGTTTGCAACTACCAATGAAAAAAATCCATTTACTAAAACTGTATATCTATAGAAAAAATCTAATTTACCCCTAGTTAAGCACATAAATCACATTTGAAAGGTATCCCTTACCTACAGATTATTTATGATCATACATATCTTATGTGCTGTGCGATATATGTAATAAAAATCAATAAAAAAGAGGAGAAATAGGTTTAGGAACACTTTTATTTCATCAGTCTATTGGAATATTTCATAAAAGGAAAAAAAAATCAGATAATAGGTTGGTGGAGACTTTATATTTCAGAAAGTATAAAATCCTGGATTATTCAACGAAGCGATTGAATTAAGTAACAAAAAGATAGCTGAAAATAGTATAATATATTCAATGCATTAGTTTCATTGTTAAAACTACATTTTATACTTTTTACATGTTACTCTTTTTGATTTATTTTCCGAATAGTTTGTTAATAAAATAAAGCAGGCAAGGTTCTCGGATGCATAAAACAAGCTTCATTAGCATGATTTTACTAGCAGAACAGAAAAATATAGTTTTAATAAATTTAGATACAAAATATTTGTTTGCAGAATAGTTTCTTTTTCAAACAGCAAAAAAAGGTAGACATGAATATGAAACATAATAAGAAACTTAAGCAATATAACTGTAAAAATAAACAGTTTGGAAAAGAATTGTATCTTCTTTAAATATAGATAGATATATTACTAAAAACTTTAAATATAGAAAGCAGAATTGTAATAGAGAAATATAGGAATGTTAAACAAAGAGACAACTTGTAATTTGATAAAAGTTTTTAGCTTGTCTTTAAACATAAAAATATTTTTTTTACTATACACTTTTTTTAATTGTCGAGGTTTATTTAATAAGGTGTCATCATGAATCTTACTAAGGTTTAAAAAGTAAATAATCTATAGATGATATAAAAATTCTTTTATTTATTTTTGTAATATGAGTCAGAATAAGGTGCCTCAATCACATTAAAAAATATCAATTTGCATAGTTCAGGTAACTATTTAATACCATTTAAACAGAATGTTCGTTATATAAACTAAACTATTTTTAAAAATTATATATCTTGATTATCTGGTGCAGCGACTTCTTTTTATTCGACATAAAATCAGATCTTTTGTTGTTAAAGGTGTTTCGATCAATTAACATAACAATGCATCTACGATATAATTCATAAAAAGTATTTATATCTAACTGCAATTATAATAACTCAGTTTCATAGCCTTTTCTATATTATTTAAACAACGGTAGATTAAAAACGATTTTCGAAATATAAAAAAAAGCCATTTTTAAAAATATTCTTCTATTTACAATAATGAGTGATAACAATGAAAACGATTAAAAAATTTCATTTGGTCATTTCAGCTCGAGCTCTCGCTTGCCAAGTTGCTTACTAAAATTTGTCTGTTGAAAAATTAAATTATGCACAAAATTGCATGTGACCTAATAAAAACTTATTTTACCGGACTTTTCCTTAGCCACTAAGGTAGGTAATTGATTTGTACCATCAATCTATAATAAAATTTAAAACAAGTATTATGTAGATATTCCAGTTAACCAATAACTATGTATGTTCTATCAAGTACACAAAAATTACAACATAATTAAACGAGACTTTACTCTGAAATATTATTTTGTCGATTATTTATGTTAGTTTTGTAAGGGAATTTTTATGTATCGACAGATTTGACATTGTAATCAGTTATTAATTTTTATCCTCATCCTTATATTAACAATAAATTACGTGCCTTAAAGTTAATAAATGACACTTAAATTTTTTTTTATCAAGGCGAGCCATCGTTCGATTAATTCCATTAGAGCCTCACACTTATCCAGATCTCGTGCTACTATTTCGTACTCAGTAAGAATAATCAATTTTAAATTTTTAATAATTAATTTTAATTCATTTTTAATTAATAAAGTTTGGAAAATATTGAGTGTGAATAATGCTCCTTATTTCTGTCTTACTCGATTGATTTGGCTTAATTTTTGCCAAGCCAAGCATCTACCTTTAGAACAACATAACATGGTATTTTATTAAAATAACCATTGGTATGGTACGGTATGGTATGGTAGGTACTTATATATTAAAGCTTGTGTGCTTGTTCAGAGAACCGCTTATAAGCTTTCGTCAAAGGGTACTGACACAGAAAGAGTTTTTACAAGCACAAGAGACACACAAAGAAAGGACAACACAAACACATAGACAAATATAAATTTCGTGTTCTCAATGAAACCGCAATATATATGAAGCTTTATATAGATAATTGCAAGACTTTTTAGACGTAAATCTTATATTTAAAATATACATTTTAGCTGTGTAATAAAACGAGTAAATGCTATCTTAAGTGGTTTTAAAACAATAGAATCTTTTAACTTTTTAGTTCAACACAATGGCTAAATAGATAAGTTTCGTATCAAGTCACCTAAGCACTTGAATACCGTTTTTATAAATCTATCGTAAGTCAAAAGTACCCTTTAGATTCTTTTGGGAAGTAAAAAATACCCAAGAGAATGATATTTTAGTTAAATATTAAATTTTTTGTAAGAACCACAAAGCTTAACAATGATATTGTTTTAAAACACCTTTGTTTAAATAGCATTAAAGCAATTTTTAAATTAAAATAATGCTTTAATTTATGCATTTACAACAATGTTTACATTAAGTTCTCTGATTGTTGAAAAATCATTACGACGCCATCTTTAGACCAGTGAAGATGCTCATTTGATGGTTTAAAAGGTAATCGATCTTATCTCGAACATATTTTCAAGTGATTAAATTTTATTATAGTAAATATAACTTAAAAGATTCTTGTAAAATCAACTTGCCTTTTTAGTGATTTTTCAAAAAGTTTTTTCTAAGAGTATAAATTTCTCTCCATCAGCGAAGATTTAATATAAGAGCTTAAATAAAATAGACAAGTTTTTTTTTCAAGTTTTCAATATATTTTTAATATTATAAGTATTATTAACTTTCCATATTTGCTACAAATGTATAGTAGTTTTTGACAATGATTTCAAATTGATATTTTTTCTTTGCAGATGAAACTGTTTAATATAGAACTTTCAAGTTTCAATGGAAGCTTTTTTCCCATTGTTTCAGCATTAGTGATTTTGAGGTAAACATTGTTTTTTTATAAATAATGTTTAAATTTTAATTTTATATGGATATCATTAATATATTTTTATTTCTATTTCAGGTGAAATTTCATTCACTGCTACTCAAGTCCTATTAACTTGACGAAGGCTTATAAGCGGTTTTCCGAACAAGCACACAAGCTGGAATATGTATGTATCATACCATATCAAGTCTTATTACTAAAAGTTCTAAAATTGTTTTGATCTTAACTCTCTCTGGATGGCATACTTACAACACGAAATTCAAAAAGAAAGTGGGACGTGCATACAAGTAGTATATAATCGTTTTACTGTATATGGTATACTTTCGATTTTTTCATATATTTCTTAAAGCTTATTTTAGATCAGTGAGGAAGAGGATGGAAGGGGAAAGGACGGGAAGTTGTTAACTACAACAAGCTGACGATTCTGAAGATTAAGAGGTAATTATTAAACATTTCCAACTTTGAAAGTACTTCAAAGTAGTAGTTTACAAAAAATTTCAAATTTATATTTTTCTTTTCTTGCAAATTTTGTTTGCGCATAAGTAATGTTAGAAATATCAAATTTCTTTCCCGAATATTAAAGGTTTTCTTATATTTGTTTCATTTTAAATGAAATTTTATTTGATAGTTTACCCCATAAAAATCCTAACTTTTTTCTCCCTTGAATGGTGAATTTGCAATACAAAATTGCAAAAAGATGTGAAGCGTGCCCACAAGTAGTATAATTTTTATTATTTCTTGTGCCTTTTTCTAATTTAGCTATGCGTTTCTCTTACAGCTTTTTCTTTTAGTACCAAGAATGTTAATAAGGAGGACGCTTACGTTTGCACACTCGCATCTACGATCCATGGTCGTAATGTTAAGTCAGTTGGATCTTTTTCACGCTACTTTTGAAAAATATGGTTAAGTTTTTCTCGTCTGTTTTCAATCAAGTATCAAGTTTTAACGATGTCATGATTAGTGAATTTGATTTGTGGAAGTACTGCTGTCGTACTTCATCGCTGGATTTTTTAAAAGTGTCAATAATAGAATAAAAACCGCAAGTAAAACCGTAAGTATGTTTTTTTTCATTGCATGTGAAGATCTGATTGTTTTACCATTGTATCTGCAATACTCAAAATAGTTCCAGAACTGTTGCTTATAAAACAGGCCTCAGTCTTACACATGATCATCAAAAGGTGTGGAAATGTCCCATAACAGTTAGTTTGAATTATCGTAGCGCTAGATCTACACGGAGGCTACTGGCGATGGAAGTCGTAATTTAGAACCACCGACAGGTGACGAGCCGACACCTGAGCAGACACCTGAGCAGGCATCCAGCGAAACGTTAACGGGAATATCGTATGCAGTGTTTGACTTTGTAGCATATTTAACGTTAATTCCCTCTATGCGAGGTTGGACATGTTTTATCTGCACTGGCCGTTTATATGTAGGCATTTATTTCGGCGATACTTGGTTCCGTACCTGGAACATTTCGCATGCAAGCGAATGCTTTAATCAACTAGGCTCCTCAGCTCCCTGCTGTACAAAATGTTTTGATGACATTTAAATGTCATTGACTGTACTGCTCCCGTAGTGCGTTTTTCAAAATAATTTAATATGCCTCTTGATCTTATGAATAATACATGCAAGAAAATTTTTGAATATCGAATTTCATTTAAAAAACAATTAACTTATTATTTCATACTGACTCTAATTTTATTTAATATTTTGGTTTTAGAAATATTTAAAGTTGATTAACAATGTTCATTAATATAATATTTGGTAGCATTAACATTTAAGAAATGACTACTCTAATAAGACGTATAGTGAATAAGGTAATTAGTTGATTAAATTGTCAGAATTTATTCCCATTATATTTTCGTAAACATCGTATTTTATTGTGTTTCACATTTTTTTTTTGCAAAAATCTAAGTTACAATAATTATAAAAAAATTAAAGATCAGTTAAACATTCATGAAGTCTTTCTAAATTCTTTATGTAAAAACTATCTTTGTTCATTTTAAAAATAAATGACTCGGACTGATATTTAAATCTGTCTGAATTCACTCAAGTTAAGATTTATTCGAAATAAGTTGGCATAAGTTTTTAAATCAAGTGGAGGAAATCTCGTTACATCAGAGACCGTTCTTGAATTGGTAATTCCGAGTAAAAAGTTATCAAGATATTCCCTACCCAAAAAATATTGCGATTGTTCGAAGTTTTGAATTTGAAAAAATTCCTCGCTCAAGTGGGAAATGTTTAAATAACTTTCTTTAGGTAGTGTTACTGGGACGAGGCGATATCTGTTATGCAATTTAATGCCTGGCTACTTTTTCACTCGTGCATTAAATTGAATCCACTTCCTTTGTTGCTAGAAGAGAAGTATTGAAAGAAGATGAGCCAGTTCCTTTTTTTGGATTGTGCAGAGACCAATGAATAATTCTATTTTTAGTATAGATTTAAAGTCTTCATAAATCTAATATTTCGGTTAAAATATAGTTATTTGGAATGAAATAGTTTGATAACGTTGAAGCAATAGTTCAATATCCTTACGCAATAACTAGTATTTATAGGTACATTTGATTTGTTTAATTTATTGTAGTTAATGTATAAATATTTTAATATTTATAAAAAAATTAAAATATACTAATTTTCATTCTCAAAACGAATCTTATGGTGTTAAGTGTATACGGACATTGATTCTATTTTTTTTGTTTTATAAATAATGCAATTCACAGTTGAAATATTTAAAGGTATTACCATTATTCCTGGAGTAAATTGTACTTAATTATACAAACTTGCAGGGTGTCCATCATCATTTAGCACAATGATATCGGAAAACATTATGCCGTGGCCCAAAGTAGAACAAGATGGCAAAGGCTCGTTGGGACGGCCCTGGCCTGCACAAGGCTGTAGTGCCCTGGATGATGATGTATGGAAAACAATTAGAGAAATGTCTTTTAAAATTAAAAAAAAATATTTCATTGAAAATATTTTATTTAATGTTTTCATTTGGAATCCAATGTTCGCTATTTTCAAGATATTCTTGCAAAAGATGCTTAAGGCATTTCAAATCTGTGATTTACTACTCTTTATTTGAATGCGTGTTTATTTAACTGATTTTGTCTTGCATGTACAGTGAATGATTGCTAAGCCAAGTTATACTCATCCAGAGGAGGATACTATGCATAATGTTTTTAATATAATCCAGTAAGCATCATTACTTTTGCATATGCATTAAAAAAGTTAGAAATTAAAAAAAAAACTGTCACAGTTTTTTTTTAAAAAAAGTACCTATTATTATTTTGCATTACTTTAGTGACGAAATTCTTACTGTTATTCAGCTCGTAAAAAATCTGTTTTATTTATGAAAACATTTTTAATTAAATCAACTTTACTTTTGATTAACAACTTAGCTTCCTGCGCATGGCATTTTGTACTAAAACACTTTAAGTATAAGATCCAATATAGTAATTGACACTATCACCTTATAAACATATTTTTAAGCCAAAAAATATCAAAAAAGATTACTCCGCATCATGCCCGTTAAATTCGCCGTTGTCAAGGTACTCACACCACACACAAATTATCTGCTAGTAGTGCCTAGAAGTCAGAATTCATTTAAATAAGATTTTGAATTTGCACTCCTAATGCGTCGTAATCCAACTAAACCTAAGACGTAAATTCTCTTAATCGATATACGATTTGTGGTCAAACATCGCTTATAAAAACGACCTAAACTCTCTTCATTTGTCCGTCCCCTCCCACTTAGGATCGAATCAGGGAGTGGCACCCCTAATGAGTCCAACCATTCCGTTACCCCAAGAATCCTCCGTTTTCGTGGATGCTCAGCTACTAACCCAATTAATTCCGATTCTCTTCTTAGAGGGATCTCGTTTCTGATTTTCTTCTTTTTTTGTTCCGTCATCCTTCTTTGTCTCGTCTTCTTTTTTTCTTCTTCCTTAGACAAAAGAAAAGAAGACATTCTTTTGTCTCGTTGCGAAGAGCAGGAGGTAATAGGATGGAGCAGTCGAGGAGATTTTTAGGGAGAACGGTTAAATTTGTTGTATGTTTCTGTTTTTGTGTGTGGAAGGTTTCGTTTGATTGAATGAGCGTCGCACTAGAGCAACACGTGTATTGTTTGCAAAGGTTTTGAACGCATTTCAAATGACGAATCTGATACCTAAGAAGGCATGCAAGACAACATTATAGCGACATCGTGCGTGGCAGATTAAACTTGGGCTATCTCCATAACCCATATACTGGACATGGTGTTATTTATTGAGGGGATTTTTCCTTCTACACTATCTGGTTTGTAGGATATCATGAGTGAAAGCAGTACCTCCTAAGGTAACATCCACATAATAACTTCCCTAAAAAAAGTTGTTGTTGTTGTCGTGTGCCTCCAGGCCGTAGCCTTGAAGGCAAGAGGGTTGCAGTAGCATCCGTTGGCACAAGGTTTTGAGTACCCATGAGGGGGTGGATGTCTGACTTCTACTCCGAGATGACGCCACCTCCTCAATTTAGGCATGTCACTTGAGGGGAAGGGCAATTTTTGTCTAGACGACCTGCACCCACGTTAAACTGCACTATGACCGAACACATGACTTTCAGTCCCACAGATTTAACGAGCACGTTCTCCGCATGTACTCAGGACAACACAAATATCCATGCCTTACCCGGGATTCGAACTCGGACCCACTCGCTTGGCAAGCGAGAGTCGTAACCACTATACTAGCTTTGCGACCCTATAATAGGGGAGAGGAGGGAGGATTGGGGCGGTAGGAGGGGTGGGACAGCTGAAATTATGGCAAAATAAATGACCTAATTTAATTTCCAGTCTCACCACCAGATAGCATATGTATAGCTTCTTGTTGTTACCTATTTCTTGTTTATCCAGATTCAACTTTCAGTTTACATTCGGAAAATGTTTATTTTCACATCTCCAGATTAAGTTTTTAATAAATTCTTAGTTTTATTTCTTTTCCCATGTAATTTCTAAAATAAACATTATGTAGTGTCATAGTACTCATAAAGATATAATGTACGCATATCAGCAATTTAGTTAAGGTTAAAGTCAGCATGGTTTACGTGAGAAGTCATTTTTAGAAGCATTATGTAGAGGGAGGAATGGGACACACTGAAAGAGGGAGGAATGGGACATGTCCCATTCCTCCCCTCTGTTACTAAAAAAATGAAAAATTTAAAATTAAATATTTAGATTTTGCTGGCAACTGTATTATGCATCATTAATGCAACTGGAAATGCAGTACGGCCAGTATTCACTTTTATTATTACTTGAAAACCATGACAGTCATGTTACAATTGAATCAGTCGACAAAGCAAGGAAAATTGTGTTGTCATGCTAACATTTCCACCTCACTGCAGCCATAGGCTTCAACCATTGGATGTATATCGGTATATAAACCATTTGAAGGCCGATATAATACAGCTTGCAAGGACTGGTCAATAAATAATCCGGATAAAATTATCAACATTTACCACATAGCAAAGATTATCGGAATTTCATACCAGGCATCATTCACACCAAAAAATATTACTTCAGGATTTAAAAAACCTGGAATATATCCATTGAGTTCAATAGTGAACCTTTTGGAGATGACGAGTTGACGTCATATGTTACAGACCATCTGATGCTAGTAAATAATGATAATAACAACAGTAGTTTCCTTCCTTCAACACATAACCCACCTGACAATCCTGTTAATATCAATTTTAGAATGCCATGCTCATTTCACATTTTGCCTCAGTCCTGCAGACAGGTGACTGCAGTCCATGGTCCCCGATATTCCCCGATGGTTGACAGGTTATTATGCCAACGGCACGCGGTGTCCTGCAGACATACAGCCACCAAAGAAAATTACCGTTCAGTTAGGAATTCAGTAATAGCGAAGGGCCATTTTCATTACATGACAGTTCAGATGATGACATTGAAATAGCACAAGATATTGACTGGATGAAGGACAAGCCAAACATAGGCAAAAATGATTTTGTACTTGTCAAATTACTCATCAAACGGTCAATTGTTTTCTACGTTGCAAGGGTGTAGGAGAGTATTGACAATGCCGAACGATCCAAAGTAAAATTTTTGAGAAAAGACACAAATGTTTCCTCAACAGGATAACTATAGTATAATAGGAAAAAACCGATATTATCGTGAAATTGCTGCCATCACAATTGGTTGGTGAGACCAGTAGAGTGCAGTCTTGCTTTTCTTTTGATGTTAGCCTTTCTCTTTATGATATTCGGTGATTTTTCTTTAATTTTCAAATGTGTCCCATCCCTCCCATACTCATGTCCCACTCCTCCCACCCAAGAGAGAGGAATGGGACAAAATTCTTGTAATTTGAATTTCTTAATAGTAATAAAATTATTCAACATTTGCGTGTTGTGTATTTTTTAAAAATAATTTCAAACATGTAAGTTTATTATTTAACCATTTGCATCAATAAATAAGTAGGAAATAATGAATAAAAAAAATATTTTTGTGAAAATGTCCCAATCCTCCCTCCTCTCCCCTATAGTAATCCCTATAAAAGGACTTGATAATCCCCTGATCATATCTTGATATTGCAATGCATAATTCTAGTAATAGGAATTATCTAGTAATAGGAAGAATATGATACGATTTTGGGAGTTACTATAGTCGTTCATAAAAGAAAACTATTCGCCATTCTGTGACAAAAGTGAGAAATGTATGTTTGAAGGCCTTCAATTGCTGGTGGCCACCTGACACTTAAAACATAATTTTCTGTCTGTAGTTGTCTGGGTCTGGATTTTTTTTGTCTAATGGGGCTGCAGCATTGGCCGTCAAGCCTTTCAGACTCGGCATATTCCCCAGAACTGAGAGCCGTTTTTTGTGGAACCATCTAGGCGACTCTCGCTACCAATTTTGACGCAGATATTACAATGAATCTGAGCTCTCTGTGGATGTTAAAGTATGCCGAGATTTAATTTTGTCGAGAGAACCCGAGCCATGCCACATAATCATATGACATGCGTGTTCAAGATTTTCTCATCCAGAAAATCCGAAGCAGCAGCCGGAACTCGAACCCGCAATCTTGGGCTTACGAGGCGGACACGTTTAACCTCTTAGCCACTGAGTCGCCTGGGTCTGGAAGTTGCGTGCTTGGTTCCAAAAACCAGCCAATCAAGATAGAAACACCTGTGTCTTGTGTGAGACGTCCAAAGTTAATGGGATTTAGATGTCTATCGTGAAAAGCCTTTACTTATACATTCAGCAAGTTATGAAAAAACACTGGGGAAAAGTAATAAATTGTTAGATCTTCGACATCTTTAAGAAAAAGATAAAGGGATGTGTTTTTTCGTAAGGATGCGTATGTATAGAGAAATGGGTCCGATGCAGTTGAAGGGTTTCTGGTTTGCCCAAAAGTTTTTTATGTTGTTTTGGGCGCAGAAGAGATTAAAAGGTCCGTATATGCGTTCGATCAATCACATAATGGATTCATGTATTGCTTCGATATTAATGAGCAAGGACGAATGTACTTGGTGAGTTTTGATAGATTTATATTATGAATGAAAATCAAAGAAATAAGCGTAATAACCCAAAAATTGACTTGGTCAATTATAACGAAAGTTGGCAGTTACTAGATTACTTAAGTTAATTGAACTCGACGCTTATAAAGCCATTTAAAAATTGAAAAAGTAGTTGCAGTAATGTGAGTATAAATAATCAATACTGTTAAAAGCAAAAAAAAAAATCTAATAATAATTCGGTATATTTTGAATTTCTGATGTTTTAATTCCAACGTTGGAAAAATTCAAATTCTTTAAAATTATTAAATTGATAGTAAATTTATATTAAAGTTATGGGAGTCCATAGTTACACCGATGGTGTTTATGGCTTTATGTAGAGCAATCAAAGGGAGAAATTAGGATTTATATGGTAGATAGACCATTCGTAGGGTTCAGGTAGAGAGCATCCCGTAAAAAAACATAGTTAAAGAATTTTTCTCTAAGGAAATTTTGGTGCAGGTTTCAAATTATCGTAAATGTAATTTATAATCACTGCATTTTGTTTTTTACTTTAAGAAATTTTACTGAATTTTGCTTAAGGAGTTGAAGCTGAAAAGGGGGAAATTCAAACAGGAGCACCAAACATTTGTTATTTTGAAGTTTTAAATTCGTTATATACTGTATCGTTTTTTTGAAAAAATTGTAATAGTGCTTAATATTTCTTATAGGAATTTTTAAAATTAATTTTTGACGGGATTACTCCAGTCAGTCGTCAATACCCCCCCCCCCATTAGTTTGATCAATATAAATCCTCGAGTAGATTTTAGATTTGCAGTAACTGAACCCTACATTAACACTTTCAAAAATTATTTTACAGCAATAGCGTACATAAAGCAAAACTGATGGGTTATTTTATTTTACCTCTGACTATTTTAAAACTGTACGAAGCTTTTTAAATTTTTGATCAGTCAATATAACAATCGGTAGTAAGTTATTTTCACGCCTCTATAATATTTTTAATAAATGCAACCCCTACAGTTCATTAATCACTTTATATTAACAGTCAATATTGGGCTAAATTAAAAAGGGTTGATTGAAACATCGATCAAAAACTAAAATTCCACTCTGAACTACAAAATCATTTTAGTGAGAAAAATATATTTACGATCCTTTCCAAACTTTATCCTGTCAAACTCTAGGTGAGCAATCGTCTAAAAATAAATAATTAAAAGAAAATTAAACTACGTTCTGGTAGTTTCGGCAGAAATGCATTAAACATATTGTAGCTCCTTTTTATGTTGAGTATCTCGACAAGCTTCCTATCAATGGCTTTCTTTTTACTGTCGCCAATACGGTAAAATGTTAATTGTTATTATTTGATTTAATGTTACTACAACTTATTATGTAGATAATAAATTTTAATAAAGCTGTGACACGTGGAATGGTCATTATTTGGCGAATATCCCTGAGTTGCCAATGAAGGAAAATTCGTGAATGTTTTAATTGAACTACAACGGAAGTTGAGCCGCCCACTCGGCATAGTGGATAGCGCGTCGGAATCCCAACCATTGGGTCCCGGGTTCGAATCCCGGTTGGTAAGAGCATGGATGTTTGTCTTGGGAATAAAGTGTTATTGCCTATGTGTTTGTCTTTGTCCTTATTTGTGTAAAAGAAGTCCAACATCTTCGGAGGCTCTGGCAGCCATCTTCTGTGATATATTCACAGACACGACAAAAACAACAACAACGGAAGTTGATAGTAGACTTGGGTTAATTTTTCCTATCGCCAAAAGTTATTGGCTACTCATCACAGCTGTTGTTAAAATCCTTCCAATAACATTAAATGAAACAGCAAATTAAAATAAACCACATTAAAAACAGTAAAAATTGAAATGTATTTGGCGGCAAATCGTAACCTTGGAGAAAAACTCCACACTATCTAAGATTTCCCTTAAAATTCAAAAATAGCCCTCTTGTAGCTCTAACGTTAGGCTAATGCAAACAAAATCAAAACTTAATCTAAAAGAATGTGAGCTTGAATCATAAGTTTAAAAATCGATATGACATCTCTATCGATTTAAGAATATTGATCAACACCCACGTAACGATGTTTTTCTTAAAAATTCTTTCTTATGTAAAAGAGATTTTGGAGAATAATATTTGCATGAATAATCATTTTTTAAAAATCAAGTTTCAAAATACTTATTTGATCTTTTATTTTGCCTAGGGCTTAGGCAGGATTAAATTTTTATGAGTTATTTCATTCAATAGTTTCCGATTACAAAACGGAATTAAGTCAATTCTTTTTAAAAGAAAATCTTTTTATACTTTCTCTTAATATGATATGCAAGTTAAATCTATATGATATATTTTTCTTTGTAGTAGGAATGCTTCTAAAGCATTTGTTTTTGGGAAATATTATTAAGGAATTTTAAAATATTGTTTAACCGAGGTATATGGTTTTTAATGAGTTTGGGAAAAAATAAAGATCGAACTTTTTAAAATTGTTTTGTCGTTTTAGTACCTTTTGATTTTGATTAAGATTAGGGTTTAAAAGAACTATTTTAATACGAGCTATTACCCTCATTCAATTATAAATTTTAATCAATAAAATAAAATGAAATTATTTAATAACAATCTAAATTCTATGTTTATTAACGTAGTGTAGTTATTGCGCTCAAACTAAATATCCATTGTCCGCTAAACTTTTAATGTGTATGAATTTTGGGACAGAATCTTATCTATAATGACACACGCAATCCTGACTATTGACTTAAAGTATCAACACCTAGTTAAAAATATTGAAGGTACACACGTGAATATTTAGGCACTTATGTCTTTTTTAATACAGCCGTCATTTAAATGCGAAACTTTTCGATTTGAAAAAATTTAAGTTGGAACGAAATCTAAGCTTTTAAGCAATATAAGCTAAGCAATTAAATTCTAGATATAGCTATTTGATTTTTTTTTTACGAAAGTCCATTTATTTAAGCTTTTATTTGATTTTTAATGCTTGACCATATTTACTCAACTCGATTTAAATTTGATGTCTTACAAATGGAAAGAAATAGAAATACAGATGATGTCTGCTTCTTTCTTTGTCTTTCGTCATATATGGTGCAGGCTTGATGTCTATGGAAGTCCGAGAATTAATTGTGATACATGTCGTAGATAATTAAGATAGATCCGCTGTAATATCCTATGACTGAAATGGAGATATAACTATTCTAACTCTGCACAATGCACATTATGCATTTACACATTGGGTTTTATAGGGAAGCCAACAGACTCCTCGAAAGGTCGGGATCCAGTCAGACTTCCAAATTAAAATAATAATGGTATGGTATGGTACAATGAATTCAAATGCAAGGATAAAAAGCTTTTCTTATCCCTCTGATTTCTCTTTTAGTAAGTGTTGCTTACATTACTCATGTCATTACGTATTGAGGATCTTACGGTATTAAATTTGTTGATTTGGAAAGCTGTTGTACAAAGTTACATTGAAAAACCGTCTCGTCTTTAGCAATTGTCCACCAGTGTATATTCCAGCTTGTGTGCTTGTTCAGAGAACCACTTATAAGCTTTCGTCAAGTGTGACAGACACAGAAAGAATTTTTACAGTCACAAAGAAATTAAAAACACTTAGACAAATAACAACATTTATTGACGGTCACAAACATCCATGCCTGACCGGGATTGGAACCCGACCCCAGCAGCTCCAAAGGCCAGCAGCCTAACGATTGAGCCACCGCTGCGGCAAAATAATAATAAAGCTAACATGACATCGGTATGGGATATTTAAATATCCTGATTTGGTGCTGGTCAGTAGGGAGAGTGATAGAGTGACAGAAAATAAAAGTTTTCGCAATAAGAAACTGCTATTAAAGATACCCTATTAAAAATATTTAAAAATCATTTTGGTTCATAAAAGATGCTTTTTTTTCAATCTGTAAACTGTAAAACTTTGGGGGAACGTTACTCTGTAAAACCTGTGACAGCACGTTCTGCTACCGGTTTTACGGCGCAATATTTTATAAACATTTTATAGAGTGCACACAATAATATTATAAGAAAATGATATGTAAGCAGTTAATGTTGAACAGTAGGAATTTGTGATAACCCATTAGTGGAAAAGCATTCTTATTTATTCCCTTCTCATGCAAAAGATAATCATAGGTTACTATTTCCATAAAAATTGTTTCTAACAGTCTTATGGAGTAGTGTTTTAATGTGTAGTTAAATGTCAGATTGCACGTTTTATCGGTGCTTTCCAATTTTAACTGCTTAAAGGGATATTCAGCTATTAAGTTAATTGGCTATTATTAAAGTGCCGCGAGGTAGAATGTATTGGTATCGTAGTAATGAAAAATTTAAATAAAAATAAATTTACTACAAGAATCAACTCGGCCAACAATTACATTCGATTAAAAGATCAAAACCAAGAAAAACTAATTGTAGTAAATCAAGTTTATTTCATTACATTGTATTGATTTATTTAAGTTTTAGTTTCCTTTTACTGGAACGACTTAAAATGTACATAGAAATCGTTTAGAGTTCAGTGTTTTTTTTTAACGTCACAGTACTCTTCGATTTGTACGGCATTTGTCACTGCAGGAGTGCACTAGTTACTCTTTGGAATTTGCAATTTAATTCATTGCTAATTAGTCTTAACCGTAACACGATAAAACTCGGGTTCAGGCCACATCATACTTTCGAACGAAAACACAGTATTGGGAAAATGTGACCGAAATACATATTGGAAAATTTGCCCAGGTCTACGTATTGGAGCATTGGCACAATCTCAACAAGTTACTATGGAAGTTTTTAGCAAATTAAATACATTGTTACTCTAACAAAAATCCCACCTTTAGTGAATACAATGTTGGAACCAATAGTTCAATGCTTATAATAAATTTTAAGCTTCAAATAAAGAACTGAAAGTTTTTCGTAGTTCAAAAATCAGGACTTTCGACGAATGACAGTTTCTACTGAATTTATTTTCTCGTCAAATGATGTATGATGGGTTGCTACGTCGGGCAATTCAACTATTGGTAGCATTTAGCGGTCTATTTCTAATATATAGGTGGGCGAAAAGCTTGCACTCTTAACCATTTCAGTCCAAAAAATTTACTACACTACAGAAACATCTGATATTCACAAAAGAAGCTTATTTTAGGTCAAAAATAAGAGTTACATAAGAAAAAAAATTCATTTTAATTTTTTATATGGTTTTTGAAATAATGCCAAAATTTTTAAGCAGTGGAAAACAACAAAATAAAAAAATATATATTACCTAAAAACACTTCGAGTTATATATTTTAAGGTATCTGACCATATTATTAAAAAAAATAGTAATTGTTTTAACCGATATAGTTTAAATTGTGTTTCAAATGTGTGGAACTGAAGTTAACTTTTCAAAAAATCATATGAAACGCTTGTTGCTATTTTCTAAATGAAAAAGTAGTCCTGACTTGTATTGAGATTAATGTAAAGAATTGTCTAATGGAGCAAAGTGTGAAGAATCGAATGATGTGTGTTTGGATGTCATAACGGGACATAAACATTTGGAAAAAAATATTGAAAGTGATGGAACCAAATGGCATCACTGGGACTGAAAGGGTAAAAACAAACGAGCTATTTTAAATCAGTCTGAGACAATTTTCACTCCTTTCGGTGTCGAGAATGCACTTCCCCTATAGAAGGGGATTTCACTGTTTTGTTTTGTTAAACCTCCAACAATCTTAACGAGTGATTTTGAGGCGATTAGGAGTGATTTAGGCGATTTCGAGCGATTTAGGGGTTAATTTTCACTCCTTTCCAGAGTCGAAAATGCACTTTTCCTATAGGAGTGGATTTCGCTATTTTGTTTTGAGTGTACCTTATTGGAAAAATAGGTATTCTACGGTCTTAATTTATTAATTAAGACCAAGACTCATAATGTTCAAAAAGCAAAATACATTTTTTATTCGTCTAAAAGGCTTGACTCATACAGTAAATGGTCACTTAATAGTGTAAAACTCACAAAAAAATACAACTTTCTATTAAAAAGTAGGAAAAGCTCGCCTTTTCTGCTTTCCCTATACTCTTGCATGAGAATGAGATTTCTGAATGGCCTGTTTTCCTTACTTATGGAGCTATTGATTCACCGAATCATTCACAAAACATCGACTCAAAGAAAGCCTAAGTTAGTCGAACGCAAATCGATTGTGTGGTCTATCACAGAGATTCCATGACCTATTGCATTGATTCTTTTATTGTTGGTCCCTCTTTTTTATTGATTAGGGGATGCTGCATCGACAAGAGTAAAAGTGGCTATTTATTACACTTGCATTCAATGGCCTACTTAGTTCTTAGATGAGCTTCATGTAGGCTAAAGAGGACTTTCCGAACAGAATACGTGGTTGTAAAGTACACTGTAAAAATTTCTTTAAAATTGCAGCACTTTTTTGCGGTACCACAGTGTTTTTGCATTCAATGGCCTACTTTGTTCTTAGATGAGCTTCATGTAGGCTAAAGAGGACTATCCGAAGAGAATACTTGGCTGTAAAGTACATTGTAAAAAAGGTTCTTTAAAATTGCAGCACTTTTTTGCGGTACCATAATGTTTTTACATTCAATGGCCTACTTTGTTCTTAGATGAGCTTCATGTAGGCTAAAGTGGACTTTCCGAACAGAATACTTTGCTGTAAAGTATATTATAAAAAATTGCTTTAAAATTACAGCACTTTTTTGCGGTACCACAATGTTTTTGCATTCAATGGCCTACTTAGTTCTTAGATGAGCTTTATGTAGGCTAAAGAGGACTTTCCGAACAGAATACTTTGCTGTAAAGTACATTGTAAAAAATGTCTTTAAAGTTGCAGCAATTTTTTTTGCGGCACCACAGTGTTGTAACGTTTATTTTGCAGCAAACTGTCTCTTTTATAAAATATACGTTCACTCACTGAGACCATTAGATCTAAAAATAGAATTTAGGTGGATTTTTTTATGATAACCTTCTCGACTAAACTTTTTTTGTGTGACGATTCCTCAAAAGATACCGCATTTTACCTATATCTTCCACTCGCATTTCCTTCAGTGGTTTCAATTTATTAGTGCAACGTATTATCTATCTTTATCCAAAAAAGAAATTTACACGTCAGGTTAATGTTGTCACCATTACTCACGGAACGCATTCACTTCCAGGCACCAAGTGAAGTGAGGCAATTCTAAGAAATTCACGACATTCGGAAATATTCAAGTCACCGACAAAAAGATATATGGATCCATCTTAATTTCCAGTAATGATCGTATATAAAATCTTAAGCAGGGAGATTCGAGAAGATAGAGAATTTCACATTTTTAAGTAATTAACTAGCTTTATATACCCTGCGTTGCGCGGGTGTACCCATAATAAAGGTTATTTCTGTATTTTACGTTATGGCATTAATCTCTCTTACCACTAGTAAGCACCTACTCAGGATAATATAGTCCCTCTAAACTGATATAAGAAAAAATTAAAAAAAAAAACGGGATGTCTGATTGGATTCAGGCCCTTCGAGGAGGTTGAAGACCCCGTAGACCCCTGTTAAAATTGCTAATTACAAAAAATAGAGAATAACCTGACACAGGATAAAACTAAGGATCAAAGCTCAGTTCAACAATGTCCTTACTGCTACTGATTCGCAAGAACTGTCATACGCGGAGATAATGATCATTTTAGAGAAGTATTCAGCAGATTCACAATAGTTATGGTCATTGCGGTTATGGGCAATTGTAGCATATCTCGTCCGATTATCTGCAACATTTCTCACAATTAATTCTCGAACTACCAAAGACATCAAGTCCATGTATGACGAAAGAAGAGAAAAAAAAACATTCACCATCTTCCTTGGTTGGAGAAATTTAGTATAAGGAAAGGTGTTAGAAAGGGAGTACAAACTGCGCCTTTTATGCATACATACAGGTGGCCCGAAAGTAGCCTTCAGTTAGTTAAGTGTACAGTTATTTATACAGCAACAGTTAAAAACAACAAAAAAACAGTTTGAAAGCATGTCTGGTTGTTCAGTCAGTTGATTGAACATTATCTCACAGAACTGTAATTATAGTCGTCAACAAGAAGGCCTCGTAACTGAGCAGTACGGTTTAAGGCTCAGCTGGTCCATCATGCGTTGTAAGGTTGATCTAAGGAATAATAAGCTCCCGAGACGCTTGTCGAAGGGACTTCTTTTTAAGTTTGTGAATGTTATGCTACACACTGTCTCAGCATTTTCATACTTTCAGTTGGTCCTACGGATACACCGTCGGTGCTCCTCATTTAGATTTCCTGCAGTGGTTCACACTTATAAACAAAAGCATAAATTTGCCAACAGCACAAATCATTTTATGGGATAGCTGGCAGATGGCGAGATTCGAAGTTTTATGCTCTGGAAACGTTATTTGCTTATCCTCAAACATCAAATAAATATTCCGAAGCAATCTCGAAACTAAACCAAACGACATCCCCGAATCTCTACCCTTTGGATAAGATACAATGTAGTGCGACTTTATTTTAGCGAACCAACAAAACAAGCACGACTATGTCAAGTATATGTTCTGAATTACCCAAAGTTCTTACCAATGGTACATTACTAACTGTAATTCTACTTTTGGGCCACCCTGTCTATTAACTCCATACCTTTATTTCTTACCATTTGTTAACATCAATTAAATTCGGAAATATAATTAGATTCGAGTTGAGGAATCTAGTCAAACATAAAAAAATGTAATTAAGATGACAAACCAATGAATGAAATAAAATAGTGATATACTTAAATAACAATCCAACAAATTAAATTTACGTACTAATACGTGTTAATACTTTTTTTTGCTAGAGCTGAAATTTCTTTTAAATTGTGAGTGAAAATTTCCTTTAAATCCTAAGCTTACAACTATGCAAACTATTATTCCTATGGAGAAATTAGCTCACGTTTTGCCTTATGCATTAAGATTCCTGATAAAATAGTATATAATATGTTTCCTAAAAGTTATTTTCGCAGTTTGCTTGAAACGATTAGTCATCAATGAAAGATTCGATTAGAAATGAAAGATTTGATGCTTTTCCAGCAACACGTTAAAACATCACTGGCGATTGACTTTAAAAAATGGTTTTCCCATTCCTGAAAATATATTTTCCAAACTTGTTTATTTTATTAGAAAGAAATTCGTTTTGAGTAATCATCTGGAAAGAAATCGTGAATAAATCCCGAATTCACATCGATTTAAATTTTCTATCTTTTTTGGGATGTTTCGCACAGAACGCAAAAGAAACCGCACCTATCGACCCTATTTCCAATACATCTTCTTCTGCCTATCTTCAGCAGTTTGAAGTCTTTATTTGATAAAGATGTAACTATCACTTTTGGGAAAAAAATCACTCTTGAAGGTCACTTTTTGGTATCACTTTTAATTTTTTTTTTGATTTTCTCAAATTATGTGGTTTCTAATTTTTGTGTTCTGTTTTTTTTCTAAAATACAAATTTGGATAATATTTTTCAAAAAAATACAAATAACAAGGTAAAAAAAGTAAAGAATGTTAAACACCACTTGAATTTCAATTAGCGTTCAATAATATATTTGATTCACCGGAAGATTTGGTTAAAGCCGATTTTGCAGAAACTCGTGTTCCAAGTTTGAAGTCCGCCATTCTTTTTTAGCAATTTCTAAAAAACAAAAAAGCTACCATCTGCACATTAAATCTTATTTATTATATACCCTAGTTGAAATCTATAGCTCTTTTAGTTAAGGCTGTAAAGTGGTTTCAGACAGACGAACAGGCAATCTTCGAAAACTATTAATTAATCGGCATCCTCCAAGAAGTGTAGAAAACACAAAATCTCAATTACAGATTTTCGACTCCTTCGCAATACACTTATAAAAATTTTGGCGGAAGATTGCACCGTAACCTGGAACCTTCTAGCTGCCACCACTATTTGGAGCGGAGATTCGCCACTTTTGTGTTGCATCAAAGTTATTTTTTTACCACAAAACTG
The DNA here is from genome assembly GCA_023701765.1 of Hylyphantes graminicola. NCBI lineage: Eukaryota > Metazoa > Arthropoda > Arachnida > Araneae > Linyphiidae > Hylyphantes > Hylyphantes graminicola. The sequence continues at coordinate 29,122,701 of CM043117.1, read as the reverse complement.
GTAAATTTACGCTCCAAATAGTGGTGACAGCTAAAACGTTCCAGAATTCTGGTGCAATCTTGCTCCAAAATTTTTAAAAGTGTATTTTCATTAGTTAATATTGCATATTTTGTAAATGAAAGTGATAAACAATTTAGTTTATAATTTAGCATTTTTTAAATTATCTATATAATTAAGATATTCTACTAATCCTTATAGATATTTTGTCCAAAATATATTACTTTTAAGTATGTCTGCATATTCTATATTATCTACATGTTTAATGTATATTACATTATCATTAAACATACATCATAATCACATATATTTAAACAAACAACTTTAAAAATTCCTCATATTATGTACTTTTGTAAGTATTCATCATCACAGTCTATGAAATATTGTCACTATGACCAAACTAATGTAACAAAACTAAGAAAATACTTATTAATTTGACAAAATGGGACATTTCTGAGAAAACAGTTTCTTTAAGGGGGGATCATAGTAAACAAAAACCAAAAAATCGAATTTTTGAAACCAATATTTTCTGATAGATGGAAACCCAATCTATCGAATGAGACCAATTTTGTATAGATCGGTTAATTATTTCTTATAAAAAATTAAAATTATAAAAATAAACAAATGTACCACGCCCCCTTTGAATTACTAATTGAATGCTTGTATTATTTATGTATTACATTATAAAATATGATTTTTTTGTGTTGATATTTGAAAACCAACCACTGGCTCAATGTAAAAAAAAATTCCCGACGATTTACATGAAATTCGGTTAACAAGAAATGTTTCGGTGGTCATTTCGAGTTCGTGTTAACGGGATCGACTGTATTTGTTTTTCGCGTTTTACTCAAAACTATAATTTTCAACACTTAGGTACACTTTTCTCCAAACCTATCGAATATTTTTTAATAATTTTTTTTGTGTGTTATAAAACCATTTTAGATCTATTTAAGTCACCTAATTTAGTCTTACAAATTAAAATAAATATTTTATTATTTTACACTTTTCTTCGTTGAAAATCAGAATTTTTATGAATGTTGAATATAATGTTTTAAAAATAGAATTTAAAAATTATTTTAGGCAAAAAAAATAGGTGACTTGATTAGATCTAAAATGGTTTTATAACACACAAAAGAAATTATTCAGAAATATTTAATAGATTTGGAGAAAAGTGTACCGAAAAAGTACTTGTATTTTTGAAAATTCGTAATTGTATGTTTCAAAAGATGTCTTTTTTCAAAAATAATAATTTTTGAAAATAAGATTCTTAGGAGTAAATATAATAATAAAAGTACAATTTATAATTTAATACAATTTTTTTTATTGTACCATCATTTTTAAATGATTTAGAGCCTTTCGAAATCAATACTAAGAATTGGTCATTTTTGCTGTCGTTTACTATGATCCCCCCTTAAAACAGAATAAACTTCCTCCTAACATTCGAGAATCAATTTCTGAGGTTACTTGGTTGGTTGGTAGACATATATTTTCAGGCTTGTGTGCTTGGTCACAAGGACCCGCTTATAAACCATCGTCAAGTAGGACAACACAAGACACACACATACACAAATGACAGATGCTGCCATCTGTCGCCACCTCCACAATTTAGACACGTCCCTGAAGGGGAGGGAAATTTTCTCCAGGAACCTGTACCCATGGGAAACTGCGCAATGACCACCCACAGGACTTTCGGACTCAACAGATTTGACGAGCACGTACTCCGCATATACTTGACAAACACAAACATCCATGCCTCAACGGGATTTGAACCCGGACCAGCGGCTCCGAAGGCTAATACATTAACCACTTCGCCGCCGTATCGGCTCTGAGGTTACTGTTTTGTTAAACCAAGAGTGAGAGTTTCCTTGTTTGAATGGCACGTGCACATGACGTTTTTTTTTTAATTCCATATCATATCCCATCTCATTCGGGACCCATTCGGCCCAAGATTCACGTTCGCCACAAAAATCATTTATTATATTCTTTTTCTATAAAAGAGATCCTAGGAAATACGCAGCCCTCGTCGAAAGTACAACTGCCCTGCGTTGGGCCGAAAGGAACTACGCACTTAACCCTTGTTAACGTGAATTTGAAGAAATTTGACATTTTAATAGCACATTGGCTTGTTTCACGTGACGTAAATCACTGCTGCTTTCATTCCTGGATTTCGTTGACGGCTTTAGTGATTGGTGGTATGACACGTTAAGCTCCGCTCATTGGATTGATTAACCAATCAAGTCTTAATTTTTATATCTGCGGAACTGTTTCTACTCAAGAGGTGAAATAATCCCATCGGAGTAATTAAAAAATAATACTAAATGATTTTAAATACTATTGTAAGATACCATTGAAAATATTTACTCAGAAGAACGACAATTTAAAATAAAGTATATAATGCATATGAGAAAAAAAGTGAAAGTAATAACTTTTAGCAAAAGTCCAATGCTGATTTTGTTAAAAAAAACTACAACACATACAATTAAACGTAAAGCTGTAGAATTTTTCTTTCACGCTAGACGGGATGTCATGTTAGAAGTAGTCAAAATTGTTAGCATTAGCCAAAAACCTAACATGCCTGAAAAATACTTAATCCATTTCAAATGAAATTTAAGTTAAGATTATTGCTTGTAGTAAATGTAGGATTCGTTAAGTTTTCAAACTTTAAAACCATTATAATTATAAAAAATACACAAGTTGATAACAATGTATACTTCTAGAAAATCCGACAGTCTCCAGACGGATAAGAACTTACATTTATCTCAAAAAGGATAGGAGTTAACTGATGGTGTGATAAAAACTAATATGATATTTATTGGTGACTGGTTGTCATTTGAAGGTTTTAAATAACTCCGTTTAACAAATTTATCTTACCAATAAATTAACTTGTCCTAAATTAACATTTCTTCCAAAAAATATATTAGGAATTAAATGATATTGACCCACTTTAATTAAAAGACTCCCCAACTTTGAAAATGCGACTACACCCTGTTTCTTATAATTATCAAGAGCATTTTTTTTAACATTTAAATGTATTAAAAATCAAGAAATAGCATTTATATACTCTTCAAAATATGTGTAGTTGTTTTTAAATCCAATTGTTTTTTTTAAATGAAATCCAATGCATACAAAATATTGAAAATACATTGAAAACTTTTCGGGGAGGCTTGCTAAATAAAGAAGGAGAAACTTAAAAAAATAATGAAAATTTGGCAAAAATTATGTGAATTTATTTGACTTTTTTTCAAAAAATATTTTAAAAGTGCAACTTTCTGAAAACTTATACAATTGCTTAGAAAATTTGGTTTGATTTTACTATTCATTCTTAAATTTATCTTTTTTGTAGTGGATTATAAAAATTTGTAGGTATTGTTTATTTGTTATAACCCGCATCTGTGACATAGAGTTAGAACTTTTGAAGCATAACAAAAGTGTGTTTGTATTTTTTTATATGTGTTGACGCTTCTGTAATTGATATTTAAGACCCGTCTGCATAGAACGACCCACAAGAAATGAGATAAAGCAGCTGTCCACACAAAAATGAACTACTCTACATTTGTCCTCTATAAGTAAATAAAAATCTTTTTTCTTTGTTTTGAAAAATGAACTAAAATTGTGTAGTTTAAAACCATTTGCTGTCTTAAAAAACGTATGGAAATCCAATTTTTGAAGTGTTAATTTACTACGTTGTGTGTTAGTGTGTTTTTAGACGTTGAAGCACGGTGAACGAGAAATTCATTCCATTTCAGCCCTCAAAAATCGTGCAAAATTGTATTTTTCTGTAGCCAAAAAAAATATGTAGCATATACTATGTTGGTTTATTACATTCATAAATGTAACGTGTATTTGCTCTTTTTGTATTAGTAGCATTTTCATCTTCAATTTAAATGGAGTAAATATGTGATAAAAAAAAACGATAGTTCTTGGAGATCCAAAAAAAGAAAATTTTGGGACCCGAGGCATGCATGTTATAGTAGAAAATTAAAAAAAATCATATTTTTTTAATCATAAAATATTAAAAAAAATGCAGAAAATTGCATTTTCAGTTAAATTCAGCCAATTTCATTTTTGAAAATTGAGACATTATGCATTTTGTTATAATTTTTTGTAAACTTAGTGTTCAAAATTACAAGGAATTAGTCACCAGAGTTTAGTTCACAGAACCGGATAGTACCGGTTCACAGAATATAAGATTTCCATAAGAAAAAAAATTCTTTTAAATTTTTTATATGGTTTTTGAATTAATGCCAAAATTTTTTAACTGTGGAAAACAAGAAAATAAAAATATATATATTACCTAAAAACCCTTCGAGTTATATATTTTAAGGTATCTGACCATATTATTAAAAAAAATTAATAATTATTTTAACCGAAATAGTTTAAAATGTGTTTTTAATATGAGGAACTTTAGGGAACTTTTCAAAAATCAGGTGAAACGCTTGTTAGCTATTTTCTGAATAAAAAAATAGTAGTTCTGATTTCTATTGAGATTAATGTAAAATAGCCGCCCCGGTGGCTCAATCGTTAGGACGCTGGCCTTTAGAGCTGCTGGGGTCGGGTTTGAATCCCAGTCAGGCATGGATGTTTGTGACCGTCAATAAATGTTGTTATTTGTCTATGTGTTATTTCTTTCTTTGTGACTGTAAAAATTCTTTCTGTTTCTGTCCCACTTGACGAAAGCTTATAAGCGGTTCTCCGAACAAGCACACAAGCTGGAAAATATATGTACCATACCATACCATACCATACCATGTAAAATATTTTTTTTATAGAACAGAGTGTAAAGAATCGAAGAATGTGTGTTTGGATGGCATAACGGGGCATAAACATTTAGAAAAAAAATTATTGAAAGTGATGATGCCAAATGGCATCACTGGGACTGAAAGGGTTAAAAACAATTCTTCAGCGTTACTTCGTAAATTATGCACAGAAATAGTGTGAGAAATAGTTTGAAAATGTGAGTCGTGGGAAAGTTTTGAATACTAAAAAGTTTAAGATGAAACGTTCGTGAGTTTTATCGGCTTACCTCACACTGAATCATCGATGCCTGGCCCATAAAGGATGCTGCTGTCTTCCAGGATGTCTAAAGCATCGTTTCGATTTTTTTAAAAGCAATCCTACCCTCATATACAAAAAAGGAAGATCTAACATATGTTTGACTTAAAAGAATTCATAATTGAGGATAGAAACATACACTTTAGTACTATATACACGACCGAACATAAAATGCATACATAGCCTTACAATTCTCAAATTACTTTAGAAATCTTGATTCTGTTCGAAATCAATAAAAAAAATAGTGAAATTTCAGTCTCTAGTATACGATTGCTGGCAATAAAGAACATACAAGCTTGATGTTAAGGAGCTTTACAAACTTTATTTCAGGAACTTTTAATGGTTTGTAAGCTATTTCATTAATAAAAAGAAACAATATCATCAAATTTGTAGTTATCCTTCTAATAATAGCAAAACATCTGGGATAAAAGGCCAATATCATAGTTAATGAAAATCATTATTGAAAATAGGTTTAAAATATGTGTACATAAAATATGAAAATAGTGGTAATGACAAAATGACAAATGATATTGAATGCGCACTCTAGAAGGGAAGAGCATAGGCTTTATAGCCCGTTACCCCACTCGCCAGAAATGACACAGCCACAAGAGACACGAAAATAGGGGTTAAAATTTGTATTAAACGATGATTGGGGTAAGATAAAAGCTTTTATTCCGAAAAACTGTATAATTACACTGAAGTTGTTTTAGGAATCTAATTATAATGAAATGCAACTAGCAGTTTTCTGAGTTTTCATAATAGTTATCACTCAAAATAGTACACTAGCTTTATGAACCTTGCATCGGATTTTTTTTTATTTTTTATTGATAATTTATTTTTTTAAATTGGAAATGATTTTAAGATCATCTATTGAAAAAAAAAACGAATTTCACTTTCTAAGTATGGTATGGTATGGTATTAAGCAATCTTAACATGTATATAGAGAGAATAACCATACATTTAGCCATTTCTAAGTCTAGTAAGCAATAACTCAATTTGTTGAAATGTTGGCTAGTTCCTTTTAGATAAATATAATCCACCTGGTTTATGGTCATAAAATGATCCCATATAAAATCCCATAATAGTATCATAATTGCAGAGTTCGTGTTTTTGTGAGAAAATGAGATAAGGTATTTGGAGAAGTATTGCGTTGCTACTACTTGTGTTGTTTTATTCCTAATAGGTTTAGCTTTAACTAAAGCTTATAGTCTTTATTGTGATTTTGTTTTGTTGAGAGTTATTGCAGCTATATCAGGTAGACAATTTTAAAAGTATTATTTCTTAAGTATTATTTAAGTATTATTCTCTAAGTATTATTTGTTCGGTAACTTAAAGTACTTGTAAATGAGAGTACTTGATGGATCACTCATGTTTAGAGCATTAGTTAATTATCTTTTTTTGCTTTGACAAAACATTTATGCTGCCGTTATTGTCAATAACGAACTTACTAAAAACAAATATTGTTTTATATTCGGACATATTTTAAAGTGAGAGTATGTTGTATACTTTATAGTAATTAAAAAAAAGCAGTACGGTTGATCAAAGTTTTTTCTTATACATGCGGACATGAAAATATTTTTAATCACAGAAATGAATTTTAAATAGAAAAAGTTTCATTTAATTTTATAAGAACAATTAATAATTTTTGTAGCAATTACCTTCAAATAAAGCAACTGCGACCCTTCTGGGTAACTTTTGTCCAAAACTCTATTACCAATTTTATATACAATGTTTTTTCACATTAAAGGTCAACACAGAATTAACAACGATAAATAAAACGATCAAAAATTAAATAATAATATTTAATACGAGTTATTATAGAGAAAAGATTGGACTAAAGTTCTCTTAATGAAGTTATTATTAGCTAGCCTTTATTATTTGTTAATTTAACAATATTTTGGACAAAACCACAAAAGGGAAAATAGTAAACGCGTAATGAATGACGATGTAATTCTAGCCCCTTCGAACTGACATGTTTCAGGTCCTAAGTGTCAACAGAAATGCTGAATGAAAATAAAGTCGTTCTAGAGCCTCGATTGGTGAGTAAATGTTATGTGGGAACAGAGCACGAATCTAATCATCCATCGAAGGAATAACATGAATGAGAAATAGAAAGAATAGAGAGTCACTTAAAAAAACCAATTCGAGTATTTCTGATGATTTTTCCTCTACAGATTAGCTTTACCGTTTGTAACGCAATTATATAAACATATAAAAATAACAATATGATTAATTCTAAGATACTTGACAAAAGCGAACCTTCCAAATTTATATTGTCAGAAAGATAAGTAAAACAAGTTAACCTTCATTAGGTAGAAATTAAGAAATGCCCTCCGGATAAGATAAATGAAGATGTCAAACAACTTATTTTTATTTTTAAGGATTAATCTTCATTGAATAAATTAGGACTTGAATAAGATATCGACTGGTAAAACTAAGACATAATAATTATTACGATATTTTTTTATGGTTAATACTTTATTGGATTACCCTTAAGTTAATTATGTCTTTATAAATTCTTCTTGTTTGTTTTGTTATACGAAAATAATATTTTTTGATTAAACCAGCGGACTTTCTTCCAAAAAGTATTTGGGCGAAACAAAAATGATTAATTTTAAAAACTTCATCTTCTTTTGAGGAATAAAAAGGAAAACGTAATTTGACATGGTAGAAAATAAGTTTTATACCAGAATGAAACAAATAAATCGATGAATTGCAAGCACAACGCGAATTTATTAACTTTTTTTATTTATAGAATGCACTGTTGTCTATAGTTTAATTTAGTTTTTCTCTAAAAAAATTGTAAAACCCCTGAAAAATGGATTAAGTGTAAACAATGGGAGAATAAATATTTTGTGTTGCAATAAATAACTGTGGAAGTGCTTTGTGGTTCCTTATAGGAAAAGTTTTTTTTGTTTAATTTGATTTACAGCGAATATAAGCTACATGAAGGGGTTTTTTTTTGTTAAGAAGGTAATTCGGTTACTAGTGGGTCATATTAAAAAATAACAGGAAGCTTGAATTACATGTTCTTATTTTAATTCAACAAATTTTTTTGACATAAAATAAAAAATACAGTATAAAATTTTATACAAATAATTTAAAGTTCTTTGACAAGTAAGTAACGGTGAATGATATAGTGTTTAATTTCTGTGTCAAAATATATTCACAGTATCTCCTATTAAAAAATCGACTACTTAAAAAAGCACCAACTTTTTTGTCGCGTAATTGACGAAATTAACGAATATAAAATCATAAAACTGATGGCACCAATCTTTATAAAATTGTAAAATCATAGGCGATGACAGTGATTAGAGCTCTGATCCCCGGTATTGAAGTTTGTGAGGTTGAATACCGCTCTCGCGTGGACATTCCTAACTTATATTTAATGTCATTCTTACATTTTAACCTGCAAAAAACCAACACCTAATGCATAAAGAATTGGAATGGACAGTTTACAAAACACCGCTTTATACACTCTCAGAAATAACACTTTAATTTTTGACGATTCATGAATCCTCAAGCCTAATTTCGTAAATTTTGAGGATTGTTTCGTCAATCTATCACGTGACTTTTGAGTAAACGCGAATCCTCACTTTTACGATCTTGATTTGGCGATTCCGTATCTTGATTTTGCGGAGACTGAATCTCATTGTTGTACTCACATGCTCAAAAATGACGAAATATTTCTTTAGATTAGATGACATTCAAATCCTTATAAAAAGGACGATTCATATTTCCCCACTTTGAGGAAAGGAAAACTCGGAGCATTTGCCAGTAAACGGAATCGTCTAAATTAAGGAAATTTTCGTCGTTTTTGAGCATTCATTTTTGAGAGTGTAAATATGTTGTAATCACGGGCTCCCCGTTGTTGTACTCCTCCTACACTTTTTTTATTTTCCTAGTTTGAATCCCTTTATTTATATTATTTACAACAAGCGACAATATTTCCTTTACTTCATTTTTTACTTCTTAAAACTTAAAAAAAAAACAACATTCAACACTGGATACTTAAGACCTTACAAAAGTGAAATACAACCGCTTCTTTTAAGATTTGAGGTTCTCCAACGTGAAGAATATACCGCTAAAATCCTCTTTGTTCGACACAATACCTCCATTTCCCCAACATTCCAAGCATACTTCGATGTATAAAAGGTTGGAAAAAATTCGGGAAATCTGATAAGAAATAAGCTAAAACAATTTGATACTCCTCTTGAGAACTTGTATCTATTTTTCGTGGTTCCCTCCTTACGTTCGATAAAATTACGCTTTTGTTTTCTAGGGAATTACTCAAGTAATGTGATACATTCTTGATGCTTCTGGTCTTTTGTGCCAAGATTTACCACAAGGTCTCTTTTGAACTGACATTTTATTCAGAAACAAGATAACGTCTTTTTTTTAAAACCACTATGAATCAACTTTTGTTTGGTTAGGAAAGCGGTTACGTTGAAAAGTCATTGTAATGGATTGATGGCTTTGGTACTTTCAGAGAGCGCGGCAGAGTTGTTAAAGAAAATACGTGTTTAATGTTGTATTTTTTTCCAATTAAGATCATTTCAGTTTGTCACGAATTTTCAGTTTTAACTAATACTACCAACAAAAGTAAGTTAAGGCGTTTCTGTTTCAAATTATTTATTTATATATTAGTATAAAATATATTTTTTGATATTAATAGTCAAAATGTGATTACGTCAATATAAAAATTCTCCGAATAGGAAAATCCCACAGCATTGAAAACAGAATTTTTCGAGCAATGCTGTCGCTCTCTAAAAGTACCATAGCTTTCAGTTCATTACAATGGCTTTTGTTGATTCATAATGGTTTAAGAATGATGTTTAAGTTTTAATAAGTTCATAATCATAATCACAGTTAAGTTCATAATGTTTAAGTTTTGATGGTAAATAAGATGTGAGATCATGGTCATAAGAGACCTTGAGTAAATCTTGGCAAAAAAGAGCAGAAGCATTATGAATGAATCATATTATTTGAGTGATTCCATGCAGAACATTTAAACAAAGTCAATGTGTCAGTCTATTTGGATGTATGTGTGAAACATTTTTTTTTATTTACACTAGTTATGACAAAATTTCGGAATACTAACCCTCAAAGGGAAAAGCAAATTGGCTGAAGTGTAAACTTGTATGAATGAAGTGTAAACTGCATGAGATTGAAATTAAATATTTTTACTAAAAAAATAATTTCTTAAATTTCTTTGAAATTATATTTTTGTAGTAGATGGATAAAAATGGCTAACCCATGGCGCTAAATTATAAAATTTAATAAAAAAATGTATTTTCTAATTTTAAAAAAATTATGTGTGTTGCTGAAAAACCTGACTGCCAGATGATGGGGTTATACGTCTGTATCCCCCATAGGGCTAGAGGAACATATATTAAAAAGTAAGTAACTATCAAAGCACTTAGAAAACTAAAATAGAAGGTACATGAAAAATAAATATAAGTTAACAAAACTGTGGAATATAAACTAAATGGTACTTTATTTTTAAATAATATCTTCATGATCTTCGGAGATGATTATGCATTAGCGTTTTTATCCCATCACACCAACATAGTTATTGAGATATTTATCTCCTATTGCATAACTCTAGAATATTTTAAAGAACAACTTTACTGGGATTAAGGTAGTTATAAAGTCAAAACTTTTGGAAACTCATTTGAAGCTTCTAAAAGTATAATTGACGATTGTTTAGTTTTGATGGGCACTCTCATATCTTAAAAAGTGCTTTTAAAAATGACCATACCTTATTTAACAACACGTGTCTATTTAAGTATTCACGAAAACATTAATGGTGCCGGTAGTTTACTTTTTGCTTGTATCTCTGTTGATATGCACTAACTAGACCAGAGGATGAGTGCATTAAAATTGCAAATTTACGATTTTCTTTCTTTGTCGCGGCATTTGCATAACCCATCGCCTTTTTGGCCCATAATTTTAATCCCACAGCATATAGTTATGAGGTGACTAATAACGTGATGTATAAAGTTTGTAATGGTGATTTGAAAAAGTTGTAGTTGGCTAGTTTTTGCTGATCTTGAAAGTAATTTTTTATTTATGGTTCGTTCGGAAAAAGGGATTCGTGACGAAAAAGATAGCAGCTATTTCAAATGAAAAATTAATAATAGAACACTTACAGAATGATCATAGAAAACGAAAATAGTTTAACTAGTTTTAATAATAAGTAATAGTTATAAATAGTTTAGTTAATTTTTAGCTTTTTGAAAAATGCCATATCTTGCATTTGGTACGATCAATGTTAATTTTGGTCATTATCATAACAAGAAAAAAATATCAAAGAAGGCGCAAGCTGGTAAAGGTTTTTGCAAATTCAGATTTTACCAGCTGTTTATAGGGATTGTCTTGGCAGGTAGTAATGCTAACAACATGCTAAGATGTGTTGATTTTAAAGGCTATCAACGTTATACCATTCTTAATGTGCGCTATAATTAATGTAGAATATTGAATGTGCAGTACAAAAACAAAAAAAAATTACAAAAATGAAAGTACAAAAATGCAAATAATCTAACTTATTTGAAATGTGAATGGTTTACAGTCTAGGTATACAAATGCCTAGTTGAAAATGTACTCCACTTTAGTTAAAATTTTGTCAAACTAATGCAAGTGCATGAATATTTTACGACGGTATTTTACGAGTTCTCCCTAATCCCAACATAATAAGCAGAGTGTCAAATGCACATGAATTTAACTTTAATAAAAACAACAAAACTTTGCATTTAGACTTGTTCATTGGGATAAAGTTTGTTTTTTAATAAAGCGGCATTAAAAAAGAAAACAACTTTAGGTTTGTCCCCTTCAAATTGTACTATATCATTATAAAGTGTCATGTAAATTGCATATTAACACTCATTTTGCAAAAAAATAATAGTTGTAATGTAAACAATAATTAAAATTAAGTTGTATATAGCAGTGAAAGTAAGAGTATATGATTGGTTAGGAAGAGATCATTTAGAAATTTGTACACTCTTAAAACAAAAGAGTGAAATTCACCCCTATAGGAGAAGTGCATTTTCGACACTGTAAAGGAGTGAAAATTAACTCAACCTGAGTAAAAATCGCTCGTTTGTTTTAAGAGTGTACGAATGATATTTATTAGAAGAAAATATATTTGTTACAACTTACATACATCTCTCTAACTCTTTACAATACCTAACTTTGTATTTTCAAATAGCTCGAATTTTCACTGTTTGAAAGCTTCTCATCTGCGTCACTTGTTCGCAGTTCAAATTTCAAAGCGTAGGTTAATGTGGTGGAGATCTTGTCGGAGGTTTAACTAAACAAAGGAGTGAAATCCACACCTATAGAAGAAGTGCATTTTCGACTCTGGAAAGAGTGAAAATTAAAATAGCTCTCTTGTTTTAAGAGCGTAGAGGTGTGATGACCAATAGAACGGCGGATCCTACCACGTTTTCCAACTTCGCTTGTCAAGCGAGTGGGTCTATTGTCAACGGAAACAACTACTGCTTCCCTTCTGTCTTGCAGGCTATGTAGTCAGGTCGCCAAGGGGGGGAACCCTGCACTGAGAGGTTAAGTTTTTTTTATTGATGATTCTAATAGATTCGAGGGTGTAGATTACGAATCTGGAAGGTACTTTTTTGGTACCCTTGAGCATTTTTAGTTATTCAAGATGGCGTCTCCGCCATCTTGAATTTTGTAATCTTAATATTTGACGATCTAATCGACAAAAGTTAATAGTTTTTGTCTTTATAGATGCATTTAATAATAAAGATTCGCAATTATCAAGAAAATTTCAAAAATAAAAAATTCAAAATGGCGGAATCCGCCATCTTGGATTTTTTCACTTTTAATACTTTTGATTTATATTTAAACCAACAAAATATTTATATTTTAACTATATTTTTTATATTTAGTTACTATAGAACATTACTTTGAAGAAAATATAAAAAATCAAGATTGCAGCATCCGCCATATTGGATTTTTTCACCGTTTATATAAAGCGATCCATAGGTCCTAAATTAAAAATTCTTTTTATTTTAGTTATATCTTAATTTTAGTTTCTATTCAGTTTTAATGTGTAGATTATGAATCTAGAAGATATTTTTTTATAATTGCGTGAAAAAAAGCCGACTTTTACATTATAATTTCAATATCAGACACGTGCACAAAGCTAGACTTTTTGAAACAGTGAAAAAAAGTACTTTTTTTCACCCAAAAGCAGTGAAAAAAAGACTTTGTCGCACTCTTTTTATAAGATGCCAACATTTCAAGTAAAATTTCGATTTGATAATACTCAAAAAATCCAAAGATTTATCGATCTGCTGTATTTAAAAATATTATGCGCGTGAATTATTTTTAAATCAGAGAATTTTTTTTCTCGCGATGGGAATATTTCTTTAGTCACGCCCTTCGAACTGCGAGTCCATTGGTTGCTTTCTTTGACAAAATGTTGAAACACGCTTATTGGTTTTTTATAGCGTCACGCGCTCCGAACTGCGAGTTCATTGGTTGTTTTCTTTGACATCTCTCCTGGAAGCTCCAAACTCATTTTAGTCTAATTAGCACGTGAATTATTTTTGAACCAATGAGATTTGATTTTTTTCACACAATTATAAAAAATAGTGTATGCAACACGTGCGAAAAGTAAACTTTTTAAAACACGTGTCTTTATTTCACTCGCTCGTACCTCGCTCGTGAAATAAAATCCACTAGTTTTAAAAAGTGATACTTTTCACACTTGTTGCATAAATAACTATTTCGCTGGATTTGAGTATTTTTTTATATTTAAAATGGCGTCTTCCGCCATATTGGATTTTTTTCCTAATTCAATTTTTCGGGTTCTTTTAGGCCAAAATTAATAATTTTTTCTTTTATAGGTGCATTTTACGTAAATAATTACATTTTTACTTTTTTTAACATTAGTATTAGGCGATCTATTAGCTAGAAATTAAAAATTCTTTCTGTGTTAGGTGTATTTTTACTACAGAATTATCGCCATGCTTCTTTCTAACTGAGTACAAATATGTAAACTCAAGGACCAAGTTGCTTAGAGTTGCCAAGTCCCTTAGAGTTGCTGGCTTTAAAGTTTTTCTGACAATCCTGTTTGGACAATGTCCTATGCTTTTATGTAGTTCAATCCACTATTAATTCATTCCAAACTCTTGCATGCGTCTCATATAACGAGATCCGAGTTTTAAAAAGTTCTTTAACACATTTTCGGATATTTTTTTCATTTCTCTTAAATAAAATAATGCATATCGTTCATAGTTTTGATAACCAGATGCAAATAAATCGGGTAGAATTGGCGAGCAACTTCAATGTGAAGGGACCAATATCTTGCCCTTCCAGCTCCCACATCCTTGAAGAAAACTGGTTTCAACAAACAGTTCTCCGATACTCTACTAGTGTTGCAATTCGTCAAAACCCTTTATTTTTAAAACTGACCGAAGATCTCCGCTGCAGTTTGGCTGAGATTCCTCATATAAATCCCGCATGACTTATTTTGCAAGCATTCTTGAAGTCCTGAAGTTTTGGAAACTTCTTCCCTTTCTGCATCTGTTGGACTCCTACAAACACACTAGGCATAACTTTGGATAGACCGCTACCCAATATTAACCCCACACAACCTGTAAAACTTATCAACATGATGATTTGCAAAGCCATCCTCCAAAACTGATGATCCCAAGTAAATGACAAACTCTTGACCAGCTCATTTAGTGAGTCCCTGGGCTCCTGCTAAAGATGTCATGGTTGTATCTGTATTCTGGATATGAATCAGGTATCGTGTCTAACAGTGGTTGATACTTTGCAGCAGTTCCTGGTTGAATCTGAAATTCATATTTTCGGCCAATTTAAGTATTTATTCAACTCTGGATAACGTTCTGAGAATGTCTTTGAATAATTTGAAATCTTTATCTCTATAGCATTGTAAAGAGAAACTTTTCCATCACATAATAGTTTAAGCGGTAACTCTGTTATTAAAGAACATTCAAGAGT
Source organism: Hylyphantes graminicola (assembly GCA_023701765.1). Taxonomy (NCBI): domain Eukaryota; kingdom Metazoa; phylum Arthropoda; class Arachnida; order Araneae; family Linyphiidae; genus Hylyphantes; species Hylyphantes graminicola. The sequence continues at coordinate 29,107,662 of CM043117.1, read as the reverse complement.
CAGGCGGTTTATTTTCAAGATCACATGAACGATCTTTAGGTTGTAAGGTATAGGGATTTTGACATTTCTTATTTTTTTGTATTGTTGAAATTGTATCCCTCTAGTTTTCTAATAAATAGATTACCACTCCTTCTGGTTGATTATTTCTTCCAGAGTCTTCTGAGTGTTTACTAACTCTTGAACCCATATTTTTATAATTGTACCACTCCACGAGATCTCAGCAAGTCCAAAGCCATTACTTCGCTTTATAAACTCCTCCTGCCATTACTTAAGAGTATTCTTGTTTGAAACGAGGAAGCATTTTATACGAGTAGAGCTCTTAAAAGAGCTTGTGGTAGTAATTTTGCCGGATGAATAACAAAATATTTAAAATACTTACTTTAATATGGTGGAAAACATCTTCAATATTTTTCCTTCAACAATCATGGTTTTAAAGTATTTTAAACACAATATGCAAAAAAACTGAAAGAATTTTTAATTTCACTCCAATGGATTACGTAATATTAGAAGGTAAAAAATCCAAGATGGCGGAAGCCTCCATCTTGAATTTGGTTTTTTAAGTGTTAAAATAAAACTTTATGATAATTTTAATGCATTTTATAGTAAAATATACAAGTAAAACTGAAAGAATTTTTAATTTCGAGCCAGTGGATCACGAAATATTAGAATCTGAAAAATCCAAGATGGCGGAAGCCGCCATCTTGATTTTGGATTTTTTGAGTTTTTAAGTAATTATTTACGACAAAATGCACCTATAAAAGAAAAAATTATTAATTTTGGCCTAAAAGAACCCGAAAAATTGAATTAAGAAAAAAATCCAATATGGCGGAAGACGCCATTTTAAATATAAAAAAATACTCAAATGCAGCGAAAAAATATCTTCTAGATTCATAATCTACACATTAAAACTGAAATAGAAACTAAAATTAAGATATAACTAAAATAAAAAGAATTTTTAATTTAGGACCTATGGATCGCTTTATATAAACGGTGAAAAAATCCAATATGGCGGATGCCACCATCTTGATTTTTTATATTTTCTTCAAAGTAATGTTCTATAGTAACTAGGTATAAAAAATATAGTTAAAATATAAATATTTTGTTGGTTTAAATATAAATCAAAAGTATTAAAAGTGAAAAAATCCAATATGGCGGATTCCGCCATTTTAAATTTTTTATTTTTGAAATTTTCTTGATAATTGTGAATCTTTATTATTAAATGCATCTATAAAGACAAAAACTATTCACTTTTGTCGATTAGATCGTCAAATATTAAGATTACAAAATTCAAGATGGCCGAGACGCCATCTTGAATAACTAAAAATGCTCAAGGGTACCAAAAAAGTACCTTCCAGATTCGTAATCTACACCCTCGAATCTATAAGAATCATCAATAAAAAAAACTTAACATCTCAGTGCAGGGTTCGACCAAAAATCGGGGTTTGGCGACCTGACTAATGCCCTGGAAGCACACTTCAACAATAACCTTGCAGTCATGTTTTCCAGCAACAAACACATTTTTAAAAAAATTATAAATGTTGTAATTTTATTAAATTTTAAAATGCAAAGTTTGGCAGAATCATAAGCAACAAAATTGTAGTTGAAAATAAATTCAAGTAAAATTTAAATTTTATTTTCATGCATCACTAACAAGTATACAACACTTCAGCAATTTGCTTATTCCTCATAGAATTAAATTATAATAACATTTCCCATATCCACAGAAAGGGTGTGGTTGCAACCTCCATAATAAGTCCATCGCTTGTTCACGGGGCATTCGCTCTTTTAAAAGTGAGAATCGATATTCACCCAACAGTGGTGGCCGTTTCAAAGATTATCGATACGTCACGCATGAGTGACGAGTGGCCGCCGAATGACATTCCGGAAGAGTTCGCACGCGATCGGATCTTTCCGGAGAGTGCCGAAAGACGTGAGTCGCAGGTGCCGAATGGGTGCTCTCATGCACGTCTTGATGCATTTTATCATAGAGTTAAGAGTAATATGGACATGCTGCATGCTGTACAAAACCGCGTTGCCAAATGAAGCCATCGATTGCTTTTTAGTAAGCACAAGCAAACGCTCTCAGCGAAGTATTTGGCGCTTTTCTACTTTGGTTAGGTCAGGCTTGAATTATCGTCGCACTGGAGCTACACGAGGGCTATTGGAGACGAGCGTCGTATTTTAGAGCCACGGTCAAGTGACGAGACGACACCAGAGCAGGCACCCAACGCAACCGTTAAGGGTGACATCGTACGCAGCGTTAGGACTTTGAAGGATATTTAACGTACACTCCCTTACACGGGGTATTTATTATTCGTAAGACATTTTTGGCTGCACGGGCCGTTTATAGGTTGGCAGTTATTTTGGCGAAGCCCGGACCCGAACCTGGGACCTTTCGCATGTAGGCGAGTTTGTAACTGACTGAGCTCCCCAGCCCTCTATTCTACTTTGGAGTTTGTAAAGGCTTACTGCATAGACTTAGCGATTTTTGACTCTTTAATAAAACTACAACTCATTTTTCTTTTCCGTGAAGGAAATTTTTACCATTTTGTATACATTCAGATCTCGTTCTACGGCTTACAATAGTCATTTTTTAATTTTTAAATAACGATTTTTCAGAAACAAAATGATGCGTTTCAGCATGAATTGACATTGAGAGAGCAGTTTGTTTGGGCTTAATATGGTTGTTTGGCGACTTTCTAGAGGCCTCACTTGGTTTCTCGCCAAGCATCTCGGTCTTAAATCTATGTATGGTATCGATGGCCATGGCCATGTCTTATGGGTGAAGAAGTGTAAGTCCTAAAATATTCAAAAATTAGCCTTCCTAATTAATTTTTTAGATATTTTTTAAACGCGTTACACTTTGCTTTATCTTATAATTTTAGAGTAACTCCTCTATGTTATTGGGTTTAAATTTGGTTTAATTTTCCCATTACAATTTGTTTCAGTGTTCTAAACTTGTAACGAGTAAACGTTACATAAAAGCTGTTTAAATCAAAATTTATTAAAATTTGATTCGGTAAGGTAATTGATAAAATGTCGTTGAATAAGTTGACTAGACATGATAATTAATACAAGGAACTAGGTATAAGAAAATATTACCTTTTAAAATCAGGCTACATGCGGTTTTAGTAAAGATCAGCTTTGTTTTACCTAGTTCAGAAGCGGATCTCATAAAACGTGTTTTTTAAAAAGGCAGCAGGCAGATTTAAATATTGACTTTACAATATGTTAAAGGGCATATATTAGCATAGCTTTAAGGTACAATAAATGGACATAAGCCCCTTTCGCTCAAAGTTACAGGTGTGTATTCGGCCAGGTGTCGGCAAATATACGATGGGTGGTGAATTCAAAATGAGGTCTTGAAGGAGTGTGTGTTGACGTCTCTTTAGAGAATATTGACATTTAGTAAGACTTCATAGGTCAGTATATGGTCAGAGGGCATAGAAAATTTTTTCATGAAAAGGGCATGATGGATTTCGGGATAAATGGCTTCGGCTGGATTTTTCCCCAAGAACATGATATTAAACGAATAAATTTTGGTTAGCTGTTTGCTTTTTTATTTGTGGAAGTCTACTTAAAAAAAAAACCTTTTCGCAATAAAAAATCTGGGGCGTTTGTCACGATGCATAGAAAGGTCTTCAAGCTACGGTTAGTTATGATTTTTTAAATACGGCGTGTGTTGCATAGAAAGGTCTTCAAGCTACGGCCAGTGATTTTTTTAAATACGGCTTGTGTAGCATAGAAAGATCTTCAAGCTACGGCCAGTGATTTTTTTTAAATACGGCTTGTGTAGCATAGAAAGGTCTTCAAGGTACGGCCAGTGATGTTTTTTATAAATACGGTTTGTGCGGGGTTCGACGGACATACTTTTTTACTAAGGTTTATAAGAAGATGTTAAAATTATTGTATTGTTTAAGCGTTATATGAATATAACGCTTAATAATAAAGATAAATAACAAAAGCTTTAGGTTATTTAACTTTAAAGGTTAAAACACAGCCAATTTACCTTTTTTTAAGCTACATGTTAGGAAACTGCCCATATCTCTGAAATTATAGCACATAACTGTAAATACCCATGTATCAGTAATGAAAAAGGTTTGATTTACAACCAAAAAAATTTTTTAGTCAATAGATGCACTACTTTTTGAGAAAAAGGTACATTAAGATGGTATAAATTAACATTGCATCCAATGGAGGCTCTGCGGGATTCCGGGTTACCTTAATGCTAGTTTAAGTTAGGTACAATTCTCCTATTTCAACCATTCTATTCTATCGAATAATAATTTTATTCTATTAATAATTTTATTCTGTCGATAATTCTGTCCAATATTGCTTTCCAAAAACAAAAACAAAAAAAAAAAAGCTGCGAAGTTTCCTTTTCTGCATTGCAGCAGAAAAAATAACAGAAAATCAGACGCGATTCAAACGCTTCCTTTGAGAATTTGCACGCATACTTCTGGCATCACGATGTGGTAAAATTCCTCCAGCAAGTTCGAACAGCAGAAAATAAAGAAGTCCCGGTCTTGTACAGAAAGGCGGGAGTCAGTAAAGTGACAGCGACAGGCTTCGGTCGGGTTCGGAAAACGTTGTGAAACATCTGATATTTGTAAAGAACAGTCGCTATAAAAAGAGAAATAAGAGAAGATTGGCAAAAGGGGCCATAATCTCCCAAAAATTTCAGTTTAAAATGTTCTAATTATCTTGGTGCATTTCAGAATGCACCTCCTAGGTAGTTGAGTATGGTATCACGTTAAAAGTATTCGTTGCAAAGTGACTTATCTGAGTTTAATAAATGTAGAATTTTGGGGTAATTAAATATTAAACTATAAGTAGTATAGCCGCCTCGGTGGCTGAATGGTTAGTGTACTGGCCTTTGGAGCTGCTGAGGTCGGGTTCGAATCCCGGTCAGGCATGGATATTTGTACTTGTCAATAAATGTTGTTATTTGTCTATGTGTTGTGTCGTCATTTCTTTGTGCGTCTCCTGTAACTGTCCCTTCTGGCGAGCGGGGTAATGGGCTACATAGCCTACGCCCTTCCCTTCTAGAGGGCGCATTTGCATTCCATTCCATTCCATTCCATAAGTAGTATACAGTATGGAAAAGCTGCACTATTGAAATTTTTTCACAAAAACATAATGCTTTACTCTGCTGTGGGCAGGTAAACTGCTGTATCTAGACTAATGATTTGGGTAGGGGTAAGTACATATATATTTCGGCTTGTGTGCTTGATCAGAGATCCGCCTATGAAGCCTTCGTCAAGTAAGACAGGCAAAGAAAGAATTTTTACTGTTATAAATAAAGGAATATACACCCAGGGTGAAGGCAGGAATCGAACCCGCACTCGTTACAGCGCGCAGGCTGCTAGCGTAATGGTCCAAATCACTCGGCCATCCGGACTCCCGACTTGGGTCATTGCTGTAAAAACTCAATTGTTTTAAGTTAAAAGAACGTGTACTAAATGATTGATTATTTCAGGGTAAAAATGATCCAATTTTTAGTTTTGGTTATTGCAGTTTAATAGTCTACGGCTCCGACCTGGTGGCTGATCGGTTAGTGTGCTAGCCTTTGGAGGTGTTGGATTTGGGTTCAAATCCCGGTTCGGCATGGATGTTTGTGTTTGTCACTAAATGTCGTAATTTGTCTATGTGTTATTCCTTTCTTTGTGACTGTTAATCTTCTTTCTTTGTCTGTCTTACTTGACGAAGGCTTAATAAGCGGGTCTCTGATGAAGCACACAAGCCGGATATTATGTAGTAGTAATAGTCTAAGGCAGGGCTATTGATAGAATATCAATTATTGAACTATATTGGCTAAGTTTCTCAAATTGTGACATTTAATTTATCATGTGGATAAACTTTGATTGAAAATAAATTTTGTATCTTGAATCGAAAAAGTACACTATTTTCAAAATTCTAAAACTAGGTGGGAAAATGCATAGATTATCTCTTTTGCATCCTCCGAGAAAAAAAGCACAAAAAAATCTATTTATCCTCACTCAATTCACCAGGAACCGTTCTTGCAGCTGCAAGTCAGAGAAAAGTATCTTTCAAAAGAGACTTCCTACATAGGAAAAAAGGTTTTCGAATCGGCCTTTCAAGAAAACGCCTTTGCTCTGAAACGCAAATGCAATTTAAGGCAAGCTGTGAGCCTTTAATATTGGAGTTATATAAAAGAGGGAGATTTGTTAGTAAATGCTTTTTGAATGGGGATGGTTTAATAATGCACACAGAAAATTTTATTATGTAAATTAGAGTAAATATTTTTTATATCAAGCAGTTAGTTTCATTTTTTCTTACTTTCATTTTATTTAATGCATTCATTTTTTACATTCAAATTTTCAGCTAGTTAAATTTTAGTTTTTAAGTTATTGGCATAAAAAATCATCTGAAAATTAACTAGAAATTTCGATGCACTCTTAACCTAGGATATAAAATGAATTTGAATAATTTATTTTGTTGCTTACACGTTGTGTAATGTCGAAAAAACTCTTAAAGAAGTAAGTTTTTTTTTACATAATAAGCATTGACAACTATTCAAAAAGCATTTACAACTATTTATTTGTAAATGCTTTTTGAATGGGGATGGTTTAATAATGCACACCGAAAATTTTATTATGTAAATTAGAGAAAATATTTATATCAATCGGTTATTTTTATTTTTCTAACTTGCATGTTATTTAATGCATACATTTTTTGCATTCAAATTTTCTGACCGACTGACTCCCCGGCACTACAGTCCATGCTGGACCATGGCCTCTCTTACAATACGACTCCAAAGCTGCCTGTCTTTGGTCTTCGCCTTCCAGTTCTTAATTTTCATATCTTTTAGATCTTTTTCCACATCATCTATCCTTCTTTTTCTCGGTCTTCCTCTTCTTCTCTCTCCTATTCAAATTTTCAGTTAGTAAAATTTCAGTTTTCAAGTTATTGGCATACAAGATTAACTGAAAATTAACTAGAAATTTCGATGCATTCTTAACCTAGGATATAAAATGAATTTGAGTAATTTATTTTGTTGCTTACACGTTGTGTTATGTTGAAAAAACTTTTAAAGAAGTAAGTTTTTTATAATATAATAAGCATTGACAACTACAGTGGTGGAAATTGATTTATGAACTGACAGTTTTTTAACAATATTTCTTTATTAAATGCATTTTTATCGATTAAATTTTATATACTATACTGGCTTTGCATTATAAATTATACACTTAAATAAAATTTTATATAAATCCGTAAACAATTTATTTTGTTGATATTTTAGTTTTAGCATAGGGAAATTGATTTATGAACTTTTACATTCAATCTCAATTAATAATTGCTAAAATTATTTTTTGTCGCTAATACTTCCTTGATTTTGTTTTTCATAGACAACGCAAAACTTTGGGTCAAGTTTTGGTCAAGTAATTTGCAGTTTTTGATGATTAAGTCCTTCTATTCCATAACTGATGCACACTTCATTAAAACCATACTCCATTTGAGTAAATTATTCAAACCAATTGATCTCAGACATTATTCTTGGGGTTTAAGTCATGGTTATTGGCAGGATGATCTAAATGAACAACACTTAGTTCATTTAACCAGTCTTCCATTTCGTTTGACATGTGGATACTTGCATTATCATGCATAAAAATCTAATCAAAAGCATAGTTTTCCCATGCAAAAAGGAATTAAAGAATTTTCTAGAACATATCTGCAATAAAGTAATGTTTGTCGGCCCTTCATAAACATAACCTCGTCTCTTCAATCATAAGATATCGGGGCTCAAACCATCAAACTTCCACCACTAACATTTCTGCTGAAGACAGATCTTAGTTATTTCCGAAGATCCTTTCAATAACATTTTAAACCATCACGTCCATCCAAATTGAACTTTTTTCCATCAGCAAATGTCACTTTTTTCCCATTTCTCTCCCTCCACCCCCACCCAATCCATTTTCATGTAGTTACGACTATATTTTAATAGCCTGTTCTTATATTGAAGAGTAAGCTTTGGACCAGCCTTCATTTTGGAACATTTCAAGTTCGACGACGATATCAATATTTGTCCTACTCTTCTGGGAGTTACAGGAAGTGATTGTTCATAACAATTTCACCCTGTAATGCACAAATGCTGTCCCAAATGGTAACTTTTTGGGATACAAGTCCAATAATCCTGCTTTTGTCCCTCGTTCCACGAGGGTTACACCTTTTGTAATGATGGTTTTTGCCGAAGTCAGAATGATTCTTCAAATATTTATGAATTATATTTATTGATATTTTAATTAGTATGCTAATTTCTCTTACAGATTTGTTACAATATTATATAAGGGTCATTTTTTACCTTTTTGGCTTCAGGCAGTCCGGCAAGCTTTGCTATTTAGTAAAATGGGAATAAAACAGATAAATTTCAACAAATTTGGCCTTAATCTTATTTATAAACACTGATAGTAAGCTCCCCTGAAGTTCAAATGAAGAACTAGTTAAAATATTTGGTACTTGGGTTCAAAATAAATTTGAGTTCATAAATCAATTTCCATCATTTGACATGCTTAAAAACTAAAATTAGATATATTTTTATTTAATATCATTTTTTGAAAAAAATTATGTGTGCAATTCCTTTATTGTGCTCTGAATATCCAACACACACAATTTGAATTGTTAGCACTTAATACAAAGCGATATCTGGTGAAAAGAATGTTAGTTCATAAATCAATTTCCACCACTGTATTCAAAAAGCATTTACAACTATTTATTTGTAAATGCTTTTTTAATGGGGATGGTTTAATAATGCACACAGAAAATTTTATTATGTAAAGTAGAGTAAATATTTCATATCAAGCAGTTGGTTTCATTTTTCTAACTTTCCTTTTATTTAATGCATATGTTTTTTACATTCAAATTTTTAGTAAGTAAAATTTTAGTTTTCAAGTTATTGGCATAAAAAATCAACTGAAAATTAACTAGAAATTTCGATACTTTCTTTACCTAGGATATAAAAGAAATTTGAATAAGTTATTTTGTTGCTTACACGTTGAGTTATGTCGAAAAAACTATTAAAGGAATAAGTTTTTTTTACGTAAAAAGCATTGACAACTATTCACACAGGGTGTACAAACCTATATTTTTACGAATGTTATGATAATACGTTTTCAGCATACACAGGACTAATATCGCTATTACTCGAAGGACCGGAATTAGCTATGGATAAATAGACTAAGCAAGGAGAAAGATCTCAGAATCACCAGTATAAAAGTGAACTACAAGAAAGGGAAAATTGGTTATGATCTGTGAGCTCTATATTGAATACCATATGTATTTCCTGAATTTGCGAAGTTTTTTTTAAAATAAGTTAAACATAACACAACGAAACGTGTGCTATATGAAATTTATCACTCTTTGAGGAAATTTAGTCACGAATACCAAAATTCTCCAAATTACATCAAATTGAATGAAAAAAAATTGAAAATAAAATAGAAGAGAGACTTTACAAAGTGTACCTTAATTTCTCAATGATCAAACTAGAGTATTTATTTGTAACCGGTTAACACTTCTTATCCGTGTTTATAGATTCAAATGTGCAATATTTTAATAAAAAATACTTTATGTCTGCAAAATTGCATACTAACAAAAACAGTTTACATTATTAATTAAAAAAATTGTTTCATAAAAAGAAAAGTTTTAAAGAAAAAAACATAAGCTACTAGCAAAGTAAAAAGAGCCTCAATTTTTTTTATTAATTTAATTCAAAATCGAATTGTTTGATTTCGAATAATGAGAAAACTGAATATAATAAAAAAGATTTTTAACCACTACAATAATCAAATTTACATTTAATAGAATATGGCTCAAAATAATTTATTTTATTTATGGCTTGAATAATTTATTTTTCAAAGACTAACTGCCTGATGAAAATTTTCAGTTTAATTAAAAAAAAAAGTTTATGGAAAGTTGGGGAAATACTAATTAATTACATTCAGTTTGTTTGAAAGAAATTATGAAAAAAGTCATTTTATTTTGTAATTGGTTCGAAAAAATTATAGTTGATTAAAAGCTAACTCTACATTTAAATAAGAAAAAATAATAAAACGTATAATTACTTCACTCGAACATTTTTGAGGAATTTATATAAATAAAATAACTATTGAATTATTTAAAGCTATTTTCTAAACATAGCAAAAACGAATCCAAAGATTTTTTTTGTGGTCGTCACTCCAAATCCCTGTTTCTGAGTTAAAAGGAAAAGACAGCAAATAAGGTTTATTTTGCTCTTACACATTAAAATTCAATTATGTCCACATGCATTTAGATAATTTCATTTGTGAGCTTACTTCCCAGTCACCAACATTCTTTTATAACTTGTCAGTAATGAAATGATGCAATTATTTTGCTTTGAGCTTCCGATGAACTTTTTTGCCGAAGCATTTTTCACCTTTTAAATTAAAGGTTATAATAATGAGATTTCTTGATGAAACGCCCCATCGACTCCTTGAAAATAATGTTTAGTTTCTCAAAAGATATCGGCAAAGCTCTCTCAATTAGGGATAAAAACGTAGAAATACATTTGCACAATTGCTTTTAATTTAATCGAAATGGTGTTTTAGTGTTTGCTTTACTTTGTAAAGAGTTAGTTGTAACATAAAACAATATTTCAATACCTACTGTTTCAAAAATAAATCCATTAAGTAAGTTGTTTAAACAACTTCAATACAAAGACGTTTTAATTAAGCAATTAAAATGTATAATAGTTATTTGCTGTTTCCTTTGTCAGAAGATTTTTCGCCATTTAAGAATGTATTTTCAGTAAAAAGATCTTTCAAACCCCTTTAATTAATTTATAATTTTTTTTAGTTTGTGTGAGATTTCTCTATGAAATTGTAACATTTATTTCCAATGGCACTCACAATTCTTTTTACATTTTCAGATAGAAATTATGCGGACTTTATGATCTTTCTGAATAAACTGCAGTATTTTAGTATTTTATTGTTGACGAAGCAGCGAATATATTTTACACTATTGTTCCAGAGTTCAGGAAACAGGGATTTCAAAACTATAACTGATGCTCTTTATCGAATTTATTTATAAAAATTAGTCAAATACCATAGCTTTTGTCTTCGTATTTATAGAACATTAAACAACATATTTTTGATTTAAATTTCATTGGCAAAATTTACAACATATGCGATTTAAAAAAATTGATTAAACAAATATATCTTTTTTATCAGTGAACTTTCGCATATGTTGTCATCTCTTTTATAAACTTATACACAACTTTTTTTAATCATTCCAATATTTTAAAATACCCTTACATAAGCTTCAATATTAATCAGTCTATGCACAAATAAGTTTGTGTAGCTTTGAGCCGAAATTCATAGTAAGAAATTGTTTAATCTGAGGAGTTCAAAGATTTACACTCGGTTAGCATCCGAAGTAAGCTTGGTACTCATTTATCGGACTTTCAAAGAATGAAGAGCCGAGTGGACTCCTGACCAACTGACCATTAATTTACAGTCTAAATATAATTCCTCTAAAATTCTGGTGTAATGGAAATATTCAAGACATCCACCAAATTTACTCAATCCAAGATTACCTTGAGCATTAGACCCTTTCTGCTTCAATTGCAGCGAGGCATTCTGAAAGATTCAGCTTTTGACAATTCAACTCGGGGAAATTCCAAGCACAGAATTAAATTCCATCGCGCTTTTACGCTTCCTCCGAAAATGGCCCTGTTCGGGAAAGCGAGATTTCTACTCCTACCTGATACGATCTGAGCTTCGGCTTTAAAACAGGCGATCAATTAGAAGCTGCATTAAGCTCACTCAGTCGGTTCTTCTAAGTAGCTATATCCTTATAGAAAGTACCTTAAAGAAGAATTAAGGAACGAAGAGTTTTAGCAGATGCTTTTCATTGCCCCAATCTAAGTTTCAGCGCCATTTTTGTGCACGCTGTTATTTAAATAAGAATTGGTAATATGTTTAATGCTTTAGTTTTCCATCAAGTCATCCTGAATTGGCATCAAAGATAAGAACATATTTTAAATGAGTAACTCTAAACATACGCCATTCTCAAGTATTCATCAAGTATTTGGTGCGAAGAATCTGACCCTTATGTAACTTAACTCACGTCTCTTATAATTTCTGTTCATATAATCATTAATATATGCGTAACTTGATACCGATAATAGCATAGATGAAAAAAGAAAATTTAATTAAACATAAAATCAAATATGGGAATTGTACTTTATTTTTTATTTAATACATACATTTTTGTTAATTTTATTTGAGTTAAATTATTTTTTTAAAGAATAAGGACTAATACTGAAATTTAAAAATCTATGGCTGAAAATTCATTTATTTATAAATAACTACTTTTAAAAAGAAAGTCTACAAAGAAAGTCATTTTATTCTTATTCAATAAATCTAAATTCTGTGAAACATTTTCATTCTTGTTAACATGCCCTTTACCAGATGCCTTTATAATACATTTAAATTATTACGACTAGGAATATTTTAAATGGCGATCATAACGATTCCCTGGAATTCTGAGTTCCAGTACCATTTAGAACTAGTTCCAGATGTAATGTACTTTTGAAATGTATCTGTGTACCATTTAATTTGATTGCGAATTGCCCGTTAGCACATTATTGCTGTGCAATCTAACTAAAAGCAAATGTTTCAACTGTTTCTCGTATTTTCTAGATCACTTATTGCTGTTTGGAAATGCACGAGTTTATTTCGTAACATAAAATGTTATTTTGCGAAGTTGCGATGAAATAATAAACAATTCATTGCTTGTTATGATAACGGTAATTTAATTCCAAAAAAGTACGAATGAACCCCGAATGATATTCATAGTTTATCCGAGAATATTTTGCATATCAAGAAGACTTTCTTTGGAAGTTTCGTTGGTGGAACTTACAATTTGCAATATGCTATGTCCACACTACTACAATAAAAATGACAAGAAATTGCGCGCGCATGGAAATGCATATACAATTTGGTCAGGCATGCGCGCGCACCTACATTATGCATTTCTATATGCATTCCTATGCGCGCGCAATTTCTTGTCATTTTTATTGTCGTAGTGTGGACATAGCAATACTAAAATTAATTTAATTCCAAGAACACGAATAAAACTGGATATGACAATCACAGTAAAAGGAATACTTGCAAAAGTTGCAGTAACTCACCAGGTAAATCTCTAAGGGATTTTGCCGGATCAAATTTTTCTTCGAAAAGCCAGCTCGTGTCACTTTCTACAATAAAGATAAGAAATACAATCTAACAAAGACTATCCTATTTAATTTTTTTTACATATATTGTTAAAAAATATGATTTGGGATGATCAAAATTATAAAAAAGACTTCAGAGAGTTATTAAAGTAAGTGAATTCATTTATTGGTATGCATTTAATTAAAAATTATTAAGTCACATACACTTTTTATCACTATATAATTAAAAAAAATCATTTTTCAAATTGTTAAAAAATGCTAACAGCAAATTCGGTATAAAAGGTGGATCATTAGCTTATTATCATGATCATGAGCTAAGGATCAATTTTTCGCAACACCACCAAAATTAAGAATTACAAAGAAACGAGAAAAATCCACTTTAAAGGGGATAAAAAAAGAAAAGGGATTCTAAAATTACAGAAAGACTTTGTTTTGAAGTGTTTTAATCGGTATAATACCTGTATTTACAACTCTGAGTTTTCTATACACTTATTCTCATACTCATGAATGCTTTTTTTTAAAAAAAAAATCTAACTAATTATATAGAATGGTTAGTATAGGGGAGAGTGTTGTACCTTGGGACAATTTTTACATTTTAATTTTTTTCTTCGATAATTATAGTAAAAATAAAAATTTAAAAGCAGCATTTCAACACACCAATATATTCCTCTATGATATAATTTTTTAAATTCTGGCAGCTTGAAATTAAAAAATTGCCACTCATTTAAAGTAGAGAGGATAAACTGTATCAAGGTACAATATGATGTTGTACCTTGGGACATACTTTATATTTCAGTCAATAGTCATACACTTGAACTAATTTGTGTCAGGAAAACAAACTTTATTGTTTTTTCAAGGAAATACACAAATAAAACTTCATAATTCAAGAATAATTTAAATTATACAGCAAAATTGCAAGTCCAAATTATTTAATATTATATGATGATACAATATGCTTTACTGTCCCAAGGTACAACACACTGCATGGTTTAAATAAAAGCAAGATAGTGGCCAATCTAAAGGCATTATCATTATTTTCTCATAACCAAAATATTTTTAAATCTTCTCTTTTATGAAGAAAATAAAATGCAGTTGGCTTTTTGCAAAAGTACAAAGGTAAAAATTATATTAGAATGAGAAAAATATTTACTTTGGGGTAATGAAATATTATTTTTTGTCACCAATTCATCAATTCAATGATGCTAGTGTTAAATTTTATTTTGATGATGTCTGTTGGTTAAGGCTACTATTAGAAATAAACAATGTATGAATATTGCCAAAATATTCTAAGAAATTGTCAGTGTCCCAAGGTACAAGCGTCCCAAGGTACAACACTCTCCCCTATGTGAGAAACTTTTCCTTGCTAAAATATTGGTTTCTGTTACTTAATGAATTTCATGGGATCTTTTAATGAAAATATTCTTGATGCGTATCTCAACTCAATGTTAGTATTCTCAAACTTGAATCAATAAAGTTTATTTATATGCAGAAAAGTAACAGAGTGGAACAACTTAAGAAGAGCTTTTTAAGAACAATTACATTATTTTCATGTCCTACTATTCAGCTAAATGAACATTATCGATCATTAAAAGTCAACCGAATTCCAAACTAACTTTAAACTCCTTAAAGCTCGAAATTAAGTTGGCCATTTCAGACGTCCCTGTTGATAATTTATTCCTAATTGAATATTCAACGGATGCTCATATTTCAAGAGATGCTCCAAGATTCATTGGATCGCAATAGCCAAGTGGTCTTTCAAGCTACTTCACATTTTGTATAGGGCCAAGGGCTCTCGACGCAGAAGTTAATAAATATTCCAGAGGTGCTAGTGAATGCTCGTGATTTTAAAGGGTTATGCGAAATGGAGGTTTGACAATATTGTAAAGGTATTTCACATGCAACGGTTTTAGGAAAGTTCGCAATACGCACGGTACCAGACAGGGCCTGACTATTGAGTGGGTACGTGAAGTTCTGGCGTATACTCTTTCGATTTTCACGGGGCTCCCAAATCTGGTTCAAGCAGCTTAATTTTTTATGAAGATTTATGTCTCATTGTATTTTTTTATTTAAACAAATTAAGTTACTTATAGCTTGATGATCAACAACTTCTGATTAAATTTTATTTCTGAAAAGAGAAGAAAATATGGAAATTAGTATTATAGTAGTCAGCGATATTGTGAAGTTGCCCCAGGATAAAAGGCTAACCTGCAATGAATTCTAAAGTGTCGGTTATGGCGCTTGATTTGCATGCGGAAGGTCTATAACTCGCGTCCTTACATCGCCAAAATAATTGACTACCTATAAACGGTACTCGCAGCCAAAAATGTCCGATGAATAGTACCCCTTGAAGACGGACTGCACATCAAATATTCGCCAAAGTTCTTAAGCTGCGAACGTTGTCACCCTTAAAAGTTGCGTTTGTGCTTACTCAGGTGTCGACTTGTCACTTGACTGTGGTTTAATTATAACTCCCGTTGCCAAACTAACCTGAATTCTGGATCGGGCTCTGCTGCCTGATGATTGCAGTGGAGATATGTTTAGGTAATTTAATATTTCTGCTGTTGATGGAAGCCAAAATGATACTTATAGTTTTATCTGCGGTATTCTATCAAGTAGTGACAATGTAAGACGCCGGTGCAGTAGCAATGTACAGCAAAATTTTCCGCTCTTCAAATCCAGTTAACATTGCTACAGCTTGTTTGAAAATCTCATTTAAACCATAACTTCTTGTTAAATAAGCAAAGACCAGCTATGTATAATACAATTTTTCTCGTATTAGGAATTAAATAAAGACAAATTTTTTTTATATCGACTTAATTTTCGGACACTGTATTACTTTATAAATCCTACTTATATTCCAATTTGTTGCTTCTTAAAATATATATGTTTTAAAAATTTGGTTACTACGTATAAAACTGATTTCATACATAGTTTTTTTTTTTTTGTAAAAAAAGCCTTTAGATATACTTGCAGCAACTGCATGTAAAATAAAATCGGGTTCGGATTCACTGAACTGCACATTTGTATTCAAGAAACATTCTTAGAAAAGGAACGCTTGTTATACAGTTTGAAAGACTTCTTTTATTCCTTTTAACTTGGATCTATTTGAAAATTTAAGAAAAAAGTATATAATCGAGAGAATTTTAGGAAGAATTGCAAGTTAAAATCAGACTAATATATTTCAAAATATAACGTGTTCAAATTAAAATAGCAATATTTCAAAGTGGTTAAAACATTGTACTAAAAGTAATATTTGTTAGGTATTTTGTAAGACAAGTGTATTTGATAAAATTAAAATTAATAAAAATGTAAAAGGATTATTCGCCAGAAAAAAGAAATGATTTTTTTTCGATGAAATTTTCGGAATAAACTTTGTTTAATTATCTCGGAATCTAATTTAAGTTGCCAAAAGCTTTCCATCAGTCTCTTAAAATAAGAATTTGGAGTCTCAAAATTATTTATGAAACAAACTTATCCAGTATTCTTAACATTTTTCTGAATACGATAGGGGAAGGTGGGTTACCTTGGACCTATTTTGACTTTTCAATTTTTATTTTCTTAATTACTTGCAAAAAGTGAATAAAAATATTTTTACTGAATACTTTATGTTGTTATATACAACATATATTTATTTTAACATGTTATTTAAATGATTTCAACTATTAAAAAAATAAATACAGAAAATTGTAATTAGGACCAAGGTACACCACCGGCGGTGTACCTTGGTCCAACCGGTAGTGTACCCTGGACCAATTATTAACAGGGTAGAGAGACTCGATTTACAGTCCGAAAACCACTATTTATTAGCCACATAAAATTCAAAAATACATTTTACAACCTACTCTTATTTCTAGCCAAGATTGTAGTAATTGGTTATGTTAGGTCAATTGGCTCAGTAAGGGGTTTTATTGCCTTAGTTTTTTTAGTGCCCTTTTGGCTTTTTCAGCAGCAACGCAATCTTTCTCGGGTGTATTCGTTAAAATGCAGCATAAAATTAAACTGTTATTTTATGCCATAGAAAAACATTTGGCTATCTTTCTGTCTTAAATTTGAAAAAAAAACCTCAAATATTTCCCCCTATGTTTATTCAAGTAGGCCTAAAAGTAAAAAGGATGTTCTGCTTAGATATTTATTATAAAAAATATCTTTTTAGATGAGCATGCAATAATTATTTTCTATATTATTTCAATAGGGTTAAAATTTTATAGGCTTCCATAAATCTAAATAATTAACTACAAAAAAAATTCTTTATCACATCATATCAAAATTTCTTACAAATTTCCATTTTTCTAGATTTTACAAATCAGGGTTGCATATTAATAGCTTAAAATACTTAATTTTTCAAAGGAAAGAATTTACTTGAATTTTAAAAAGGGTTTTCAACAATCTGAAGCACATAAGACCTATAGTAGCGTACCTTGGACCAGTCCAAGGTACACCACTTGTATTAGGTTCGAGGTACACCACTTGGATATGAAAAACAAAATAGTTAATCACCAAGTTAAGGTTAGACTTAACTTAATTTCAAGCACACTGTTTTATAGGTAAAACTTTGCTTTATATTGCATAACCATCGTTTCTGAATAAACACTACATGTTTGAGTAAAAAATTACACTAAAGAATCTGACAAAAATTTACTTTCGAACTGTGAATTTAGTTTTTCGAAACCTCTTTAATAAATTGACCTTTTAAACAAACAGATAGAACTTCACTGAGATCCCTGGTAGCAAATACTTTAACTCCATATGGTGTTGTTTCAATATCTAAGCTAATCGAGCTAGAATCAGCATAGGTTCGAGGTACACATACGTCCAAGGTACACCACTTACCCCTACTGTAATTGTAATTTTTTTCATAATGCAAACGCACTCAGAAACATCCCTTCAACTTCTTTTCCTACAATCCAAATTTTCATACATTATATTTCAAATTGTGGTAATCCTCATCCTCAAGCCATTTAAAACTAATCTTTCCTATAATAAAAACTTCCGATTACTTACTTCCTTCTGCCATCAAAATAACAAATATATTTTTCCAATTCCCTCCTGACACCCAGCCAAGGTCCCTAAACTATTGCATTATTCCACTTAAGTACTGCACATATTTCCTTGGCACTGAATGCACTCACTGACTCTCTATTTACAAGTTATTACATGAATTGAGTGTCTGAATATCCCTAAAGTACATGCTGACAACTGTACTGTAGATTGCAATGGCATCGCATACATCACTTTCGACCTTTTGAGAACTGGCCAAGCCGAAACGAGTTGGTTAAACTTTAATGCATATGGGGTAAATCTGTGTTAAATAAGATGGAAATGTATTGCAGTGAGGCAGGAAATTCGGGTGGTCTTGTATCGAATTGTATCTTTTAAGATAGGGACACATGAGCTTAATGTTCAATATTAAGTCTTACAGTCTGCTATAAAATAGAAAGGAACCCTAAGTTATTTGCTGCGAAGAATGTAAATTTAGTAATTGGTATGGCATAGTATGGTAGGCTCATATATATTCCAGATTGCGTGCTTGTTCAGAGAACCGCTTATAAGCTTTCGTCTAGTTGGACAGACACAGAAAGAATTTTTACACGCACAAGAGAGACGCAAAGAAAGGACAACACAAACAAATAGAAAAATAACAACATTTATTGACGGTGACACACATCCATGCCTGACCGGGATTATTTAGTAATTGATAGGACACATACTTAAATGAGACAAGAATTAAACTTGAAATAGAACTATTTTGCAAAAGGATTTTTAAAAATAACGTTACATTATCATAAGACCACTTGATTATCTTTATTTAAGCAGGCAATTTTTAAAGTATATTTGTACCTTAAATTATTTGAAAAGCTTAAATAAATAAGACTGATTCAGGGCTAAGTTTATTTCATTATATTTATTCTAAAAAAACATGGCTTAAAATGGTATACCAAGAAAATTAACTTTACTTGATTTAAAAACAGAATTTAAACATTTGATTAGTCTCACAAAACTTCTTAAACTTTCTCACTGACTTTAACAAAAATATGGTTTAAAGTTTTCTTTTTAACGTAGAAAGCAATACAAAAGTATTTATACGAATATTTTTTGTATTGGTTATTTACCAAAAAATTCTATCAGCTTGAAACAAAAGCTTGCGAACAAAATAAACTACATTTTACTGAAAAACGGTGTTTCAATTACGTCTAAGAAAAAGGCAATGCAAAATTTTTGCGAAGTGTCGTGTTAAGTTAAATAAATAATTGTTATAATTATGAAGTTGGCTATCATCATCTGCTTCTCACAATACCAGAAAAGCTACTATTTATTTACGTAATATTCTCAAATCAAAAGCAGAAAATAATATTTGTTTTTATAATTATTCCCATTAATTAACAATAATCATAAGCCCAAGCTGTCATACAAGGGCTCTAACAACACTAAGCTACAAGGGCTCGCTCTAATGATTTTCACGCACACCCAAGTCTTTAAATTAACGTGTAACTATTTTTAATCTCCCTATAAAAAATGGTAGCCTCACTGAAGCAGAGAACTGCATGATTAATTACATTTCATGCTAATTTTCCTCTATGAATTGGATATTTTATAGTTGAGCGGGTTTTTTATAAAGCTGAATTAAAATTAGAATTAAGGGGAATTAATTTTCCGAGATTAGCTGGCGATTTGCAGGTGTTCCAGAGTTATGGTTATGGCGGAGTTTAAGGGAGTTTAAGTGAAGCATTTATTATAAAGCTAGTCTTTTTTCGTTAAATAAAATTGCACTTTTCGGAATATTCAATTTACGAGTTTAAACTTTTGAATATCATTATAAATATCATTAAAAGTACATTGCTAAAACCAGTTATCGATTGAGTTTGTGTGAAATCGAGCATATGTTATTCTCCCAAATATTAAGAGTTAAACTTCAAAACTATTATAATTATACTTTTTTCCACACCACTCTTAGAAAAATGGTGAAAATAATCAGTTTTACACATTTTAATCCTATACATTTTAGTACATTAATTTTATCCATTGATTTGTGGACAATAACCTTAAAATGATCTCCAAACTTTTAAGAAGTTGAATTTAAAATAAATATATTTTTTTCATAACAGTAATATATTTAAAACAAATTTATATTACAATCTTGTCTTTTAAAATAATTGTTTAAATTAACACATAACTTTCCAAAGGAAAACTATTTGAAAAGATGTTTTTTCCTTGTAACAGAAATATCAAACTTTGATTTTTTTGTTTTGGTACAATTGGTGGCATTTGATAGTTATTTTTTAAAAAAATATTTACAGACTAGTTAAGGGGGTATAGGACACAAAATCTTCAAAAAAAATCAAAAAATTATTATTATCATAAAAAATAACACAGATATTTCAGAATAATTTAAACCAAAATTTTTATTTATATCTGCAGTAGAACGTGAGATGTGTAGTTTTTTGTGTCATGACACCTGTGTTGGCCAACCACGTTTATAATCTTGGCCTCCTCGTAATATTAGTTAGGAATAACGTTATCGAATCCTTAGTTGTTCGGTCGGTTTGGAGCGCTTCAGTAAGGAAAGGGATATACTTCAAAGCTGTTTTTCTCCTTGATCGTGTTTTTGATGATTTTTTGACTTTAAATTGATATAACTCAAAATCTACTGCCCATAGAGTGTCAAAATTTTCCACACATATTTTTCAAACATATATCTTTAGTTTGTTTTTAGGGATCAGTTGTAAATAGTTTATTTTTTAATTTATTAATTTTTATAAAAAAAGTGAACCTGTGAAATTATTAAAAAAAACTTCAATAATTAAAAAAAAACTATGGCAAATAAGAAAAATCGGTAGAGACAATTTGTTAAATACATTTTTCTGTTTATAAAAATGCCAAATTTTTTTGTTTGTCAATAAATATGTTTTTGACTTATAACAAAAATAAGAAACATCACTTTTTGACACATTTTATTTAAGAAAAAATAAATAATGATAATTTAAAACCTTTGACAATCTAAAAGTGTAAGCATATTTAGTATACATTTATAGAAAAAAAAATTATATTGATATCTGCAATATTAAAAAAAAAGTTAAAAGTGTCCCACACCCCCTTAACATAGATTGTCACAAATTTGTTGGTAGAATTATAATTAGCTAAGAATCGCGTTATTTTTGTAGTAATTTTAGGTAAGCTGTGAATCTTTCTTCTAAATGTATGTCATTGGCAATGAAAATAGTTGCAACCAACACATTAAACTGCAGTTTTAATTAACCAATGAGCATAAAGAAGCTTAATTATAAATCTTCATGCATATCACACCTCCAATAAGCATGGAATATTTGGCGATTGGTCCAGGTTTTCCGAAAAGCACTATATAATATTTTATCAAAAACTGAGCTATCCAGTGCCCTGGAAAAGTTTTTTGTTCCAGGATTTATCCTGTTATGTCAACTAATCATAAGAGATATTTATATCAGAAAATTATGTTTTTTTATTGAAGATCTCGTGCGTCGTTTTCAGTTATAATATGACTTAACCCTAATGCATACTGTTGCCGTTTGTCAACAAGTAACATAATCCACTTTATTCTACTGAATTAGAGCTCCCTCTCCACAAATTTGTGTTTTTTCATCTATTACATTCCATTTTGAAATTTTAGTTACTAATAACCCTCATAGATGGCAATAGTAAAAGTGTATTCAAAATTTAAGAGTGAGGTTATCAGTTGTTGTGAAATTACGTCTTTGGCAGTATTCGAAGTATAATAATATTAGTACTAAATTACAAATAAATTGTTTTGAAAAATTAATTGTAGTTAAAAAGGGTTATTTTGAAATATATTTAGTACTTTTCTAGTTATTATTATCAAAATTGGAATTTTGTAGTTGGTTTTCGTTATATGAGAAAAATTAAAAACAACTGAAATTATTTAAATTCTAATGCAGTTTAATTTTTTTCAGTATTTCTCCCATAGTAGTATTAAGGACAGTACATAGTATTAAGGATACATACATATTTTTTTTAGATAAAAATAAAAATTCCTGCACTAGAGGGTTAAAATGTGACTTAAACCGATGATTTCACTTTGCTGTTCGGTTCCTTTTTGACAAACACAGTCCGATTGAATTATCGGAATCGAGGGGGAGATAAGGATAATGGATTATAATAACTAATTACAACCAAACCTAAACTTGTCGTATGTGCTTCCGCAGACAGGAATGACCGCCCAATTACATTCCCATCAATTTAGGATCCGAAATCGGGAAACGGACTAGATTAAAACGGAAATAGCTAATGAGAATGTTCGACATCGGCCAATAATTTGAAGTGATTTTCAAATACTTCATCATCTTTAAATGTTGAAACTGAATTTGACGCAAATGTCTAATGGACCAACATGAACTCGATTTGAGATTGGAAGAATTTATAAATTACTCTATCGAACGAATTTTCTTGAAGGATTGAGGTTTAAAATGAATTCATAAAATGCTGATTGTTGGTTGTGTTAAGGTACCTTTTCTTATTAGGCATAGGAATTAATTCTATCTCATATCGTGTTTGGTAGTATCTTCCCATGTAAATCATTTCATTATTTTCCTTATTAACATATTAAAATAGTTGAGGCGACCTAAATTGGTTGAAAGGCACACCCGCGTTTGATAATTTTTTAAATATAATTTAACATTATTTTTAAATTTTTTCTGACTAATTGCTGACTAAAACTTCAAAATAAAATTCACAAGGTTCACAAAAATAAAGAACTAATAATAATTCGCTAAAACAAGTAAAAGCAAATGAATATATCGTGAAATCCAGAAAAAGCGAATAAAATTTCTCCAGAATATTTTTAAAAAATATATCTATTTGAATTTTCATTTTGATTTGAAAATTGTAGAACCCATCGCAGATTCTTCAAAATTCAATTTTGCAGCTTGGATGGAAAAGGCCCCTGTGGACATTAAATCTATACGAACTGGGTGAAAATCATCAGAGAAATATGATCAGAAAAGCTACGTCTATTTTTCTCTTCTGCTTTGATCTTTAAAATATATTTCTCTTCGAAAAATATTTATACAGAAGAGAAACCTCCAGTTTTTTTTCTGAATTAAAAAAAAAAAAAACTCTGATGCATTTTTTACTTCGTGAAACTGAATTTAAGTCCATAGGAAACTGTGGACCAAATTCCAATAAATCTCTAGCCTAAGATGAGCTTTGGTGTAAAGCCCATCACGATGATGTCTCGGTTTGATACAGTTACTGGATAAGCCTATTGCCAACCCGGGCTAGGGAGCCCAGTCGGTTAGGCACTCGCCTAGCATGCGAAAGGTCCCAGGTTCGGGTCCGGACATCGCCAAAATACCTGCCGACCTATAAACGGACATGCAGCCAAAATGTCCGACGAATAATACCCCGTGTTAAACATCCCGCACGTTAAACATCCTTCAAATTCCTATCGCTGCGTACGATGTCGCTCTTAACGGTTGCGTTGGGTGAATATTCAGGTGTTGGCTGGTCACTTGACCGTGGTTCTAAAATACGACGCCCGTGGCCAATAGCCCCCGTGTAGCTCTAGTGCGACGATTATTCAAAACCTAACCTAACCTATTGCCAACCCGAAAGTGTTTAGGCTTATCAAACAATAATGAAAAAAAAATACAGACTACTACTTCTATACTGTGAAAGAAAACGATCAAATTAAGTTGTAAACGAGAACAACGAGTAACATTGAACCTGTTTTTTTGGACTCTACACTCTTAAAACAAGCGAGTGATTTTAACTCAGTCTGAGTTAATTTTTACTCCTTTCCAGTGTCGAAAATGCACTTCTCCTATAGGAGTGGATTTCACTCTTTTTTTTAAAGAGTGTACGCAGTCCAGTCGTCAGAACATCGGCCTCTTATAAAAAAGGTTCAGCGTTCTAAACCGGCCGCATCCTGCAGACGGATATTTGTTGGCAAAAATATTAAAAAAATAAAATCGACTAATTATATACGTGGTTTCTCGAGTACACAGGGACAGAAGTGCTCGTTATACCTGCTGGTGCAGAAAGTCCCGACGGAGTTAGGGTTGCACAGTTGTCGCTCGTAGTCCAGTTGGGTGCCAGCTCAGATGTAAACTTCGTTACTTGACCGCGATTCTAAATTACTAGGCTTAATTCGGTGTGTAAAAGTTCTTTGAAGCATATAAATAGATGGTTGGAAACTATTAAATTGCCCTCTTAGATTAGGGTCATATGGGGGAATTATGGATCAAAAAATCACAACATCCTATTTTTTTCTAAAGTATGAAAGATAGAAAGATTTAATTTTGCATGGAGTAAGCTTAAATAATTTAGAATTTATTTAAATAATCACTTTACCTAAAACTTAATTATTATTAGTTTTATTTTAATTATTGAGTGATCAGGAATTACCCCGGGTTTGGGCAATTATGGATCACACATGGGGTAATTATGGATCACCCTTTTTTTTTTATAGTAATGCAAATTAAAAGTAAATTAATTTTTGGTTGCAGTTAAAATATAATTCAAAGCAAACTTTTAAACGCCAAAACTAACTTTTTATTAATCTTCTTTCTCAGAAAAAAATTAGACTTTATCGTTTGCTAATTTTTTTTTAAACTCGAAGAATAATGATGATCTTTTTTAATAAAATTATGCCCAATTTCCCATTTACATTGTTTCGAAAATTCGGTTATTTATCGTTTGTTAAATTAATTTACAGTTCGAAGTATCTTGAAAGTTTCTCGTAAGTTTAACGAAATGAAGAGTCAAAATATTGAATAAAAATTGAATTTGCATGTTATTTCAATGTAGATTTAATTTTTTGTTATTTAAATTATAAATAAACTTTTAATTCGAATTTTTAAATGAAATTTGGAATGCAGCCTAATCTGATTTTTTGCTTCAAAATGACGTATACAACTTAGCTAAAAACACATGAAAAATTAAGAAATATCACTGATCCAGAATTACCCCAGTGATCCAGAATTACCCCAGTAAACTGGGGGATAAATCGATATACCTTTAAAATCATTAAAAAAAATAATTATGAAAAAATTTATATCGGAATGAAAAGCTTAGACCTTTTCCTATTGAAAAATAGCACCAACAATATAGTTAGTTCAAATATGTTTCTCCAGTATGGATCTTAAAAAAAATCATGTTTTTCAAAGACAATCTTTTTTGATGATGTTTTTATAGTAGTGTAAAAAGTATTTCTTTTCTATTATTTGCTGCAGAGTTACATTGTTTTTGAACTTGATATAAGAAAATAGAATGCATAAGGATGACTTGGCATATTTTTTTTTCTTTCTAAAAACCAATTTTAATCCTTAAAACTTAGTGATCATTATTTACCCCGGAAAGCGAGTGATCCATAATTCCCCCATGTGACCCACTTGGTTTTTTTTTGAGGTTTGTAAGCGGGTCTCTGATCAAGCACATAAGCCGCATATTTATGTGTATCTACCCTATGTAAATACCTTACCTACCTATTACCTGTTTTTTCTCTATCGATTCAGTTCAACTGGATCTGCTTTCGAAATGAGGTTGGTCAAAATAGGTATCAACGTACTAAGTGTTTCAGTTCCGAATGTGCTAAGGCGACTTTGGCTTCATGAATTTGGTGCAAGAATTGTATTTCACAAGAACGAGTCCCCGTCCTAGGTATACGATTTAGGTCAACTGTCCACGGTATTACTGATGTTCTCTAGAAAAACCCACTAAGTTTCAAACAGTTTTAGGGTCTTAGAAACTAAATTAAGTTCTGGGAGTTCTCCAGGTAGCAGCCATTCTAAACATATTATACCAATATAAACATATTAATACCAATGAATTCATTTTCATTTGTACAGCCCAAATGTTAATTAGTTGATATTAAAGGTCATAAAGTTTTGTAGATCTTTCAAATCGGCCTAGGAATGAAAAATTTAACAAAACTTAACGCGTAATGTACTCTTTATCAAACTTAACGCGTAATATACTCTGAGGCGACTTATGAAATTTAGAATAAGCTAGAGATACTGGCTGGTCAAAACCATTGCGAAACAAAGGCTTCCAAGTGAAGACTTAATCGATTTCCAAATCCATCCAAAAAACGATTGGCTATTTGGTGATTCTTTGCCAATCGTAAGAATCTACAACCTAATTGTGAAAATTGTCATTTTAAAATTTCATTAACTGTTTTTTTTTCGAATGAAATAATATGTTTCTTATAGAAATATCGTTGTGAGTAAGTGTTATGTGTTTTTTTGGGCGGATCGTCAATTGGTAATGTAACCATTTCTTTTTTACTAACTCTCCTCATGAAAAAGGCATAACTGTTAAATAAATCCAATTCGAAAGGAAAATAGCACGTTTGTTGAGTTAATAAGTAATTGATAAAGTTTAAAAATAGTTTGGCTTTATACAGAATATTTTGTGGTGATAAAATTTTTAAAAGTAATAATTAAGTAACCAGAGGAA
Source organism: Hylyphantes graminicola (assembly GCA_023701765.1). Classification (NCBI taxonomy): domain Eukaryota; kingdom Metazoa; phylum Arthropoda; class Arachnida; order Araneae; family Linyphiidae; genus Hylyphantes; species Hylyphantes graminicola. The sequence continues at coordinate 29,081,006 of CM043117.1, read as the reverse complement.
ATTTTCTCTTCACATTTTTTTTATTTTGCTGTTATGACTATTTTTTATTGCTTGTAAAAATGGATGGTATAACATTTTAAAGCTATACTTTCGCAGAGTTTACGGCTTTAAAACTATTGCATTAGCTCTATAAACATGACTATCCCTCTTAATCTAACCTCTATGTGGTGTAACTTGTTCTACAGTCTACCGCCAATCTCCAAAGTGAAGTGTGATGCTTGTGCTCCATTCTTTAAAAACTTTGCTTTTATTGTCAAGTGTGTTTATGTGTAGTTAAATTCATTGAAAAATTTTTCTTTCTCTTCAGGATTCTAAAACATTTTAAATTAATTTGAAAACTAATTAAAATGTTTTAAAATGATAGAAAAGAGCAATATAGAAATAGCTATTAGAAAATAGCCCTGATCTAACTTACAACGTTATTAAAGAGATTTCACTTTGTCTTTTTCGTATATGGAACAAAAAGATCGTTTAATTTCTATAAGGCATTTCTAAAGCAAAATATTCACACTATTCCAATTATTATATTAGTGAAACACTATGTCGCTTTTTGTTTTTGTCTTCTGGAAAATGTTTATTTGAGTAAAAGGTCTCCAAAAAAAACTCCTGGCATTTCTGCCCCATATACTTTTAACAATCATACAGAATAAATTAGATATAAGTAGCATTTTAAAAAAGGTCAATGTTTGATTTGGAAGCAATTATCTAATTGTTTCTAATTACTAAAATCCATGTTAATTCAATTCAATTTTTAGCTAGTCGATAGTAGAAATTTACGATAGTAGAAATATTTCTATTTCTCTGCTAAAGTACTAGGGATTAGGTTGAATCATCATCACATTAGAAGCACGAGGACTATTGGCAACGGGCATTATATTTCAATCCACAGTCAAGTGACGAGCTGACACTTGAGTAGGCACCCAATGTAACTTTTAAGGGCGACATATCGTACGCTGAATAAAGTTGATTCTTGAATACACCGGTATATACGTGTTTCTTAAATTTGAGAGTAAGTCAAAGTTCCGTTGGGTGCCTGACCAGGTGTTAACCTCGTTTAGCTATATTAAGCAAAGCTTAAAATTGCGATGGAACTCAGCTATGGTAAAGCCTCTCTTGGAGGCTAGAATTAGACATCTGGAAACGTTCAAACCAAACATATTAAAATTGTCCGTTACAATTTTGTTAAAATAACCCAGATACAGCTTAAAAAACTAGAGCTTGTGATATTTTTCCCCCTTTAGTCCTATAGAAAATGCCGCCTTCACAATTTTTAGGAGTTATTTTTTAGTTTAAGTTGTTGGCAACGATGAGATTTAGATTTATTTTTCTTTCAAAATTATCGAACCACTTTTTCCACGAGCATTTATAAATCCTTGCATTTACTTATTATACGCTTTTCAAATGGAGCATAAAAGGTCTTGCTACATTAATTCTTCGGATAAATTCTTCTCTTTTTCAATCCTTTGAAGAAAAGTATTGAAGTTCGGATTTATTTTTCCACTTTGGTCGGTCTATTTGATCGCATTGTAAAAATTGACTTTAAACTCTGTTTATCTTTTTTGTGTGCTTTAAAACTTCTGCGCTGTGTTCTAGGATTTCCAGTCGAGCTTTAAATATCTTGCGCTTCTTCACATAATACTTTTGTTGAACTTATCTTTACATTTCAAAGACGATTTTAGAAGCTGCGATTTATTTTGAATTAGTTTTTTGTTTTTGAAATGAGAAATTTCAATAAAAAATACTTATTATCTTAAGTACCGTTGAATGGGAGTATTTTTTTTTTACCCTGGAGGATAACTTTGGTCCAAGCTTTTCAAGCTAAGAACTTATCATTAATTGCACTTTTTAAAAATGTGCTTGCTCTTTTTTCAACTATTCGACCACCATGAAGAATAGTTTGTACTGTTTAATTTTGAAATACTAGGATTTAAAAGAGTCATGCTTAAATACATCATGTTAATCGTTAACTTAAATATTTAATAAGTTCTCAGTTAAAATAGAACATCTGTTATCCTGGAACTAAATATCAATATAACAAATTATTTAACATTAACAATATCATGAGCTGATCATAACAACGATACAACTCAACTTAGTCAATGCAACGTAAACAAACATCCTACTTCACGAGTGCGTATATCCGAGTAACAAAGTAAAAAGTTAAAAAAAATATTTAGGAAATGGAAGGAAGTCAGTATTAGAATTTTGAGCTTGGGTAAAGTTACCCTGTAGGGCCAATATTACCCCTTTCGACGGTGCAAGGGTTTTGCTTGATGTCTTCGATAACAATTAATCAAGAAAAATACAAAATACGAGTGTAATACTTTAAGAATTATTTCGAAAACACGTATCCATAGTTTGCTGTTACATTAATTTTAAGTGTTAATGTAATCCATCATTATAAAAAAACATAATTAACATGCAATTTTTTTTATTAGACACCAAATTGCTGCTGTATAAGGTCATTTACACTTGAATTTTTAATTATTAGAAACAGCTTGGGTTACTTCAATCACCTTATACCCTTTAGAAAATATTACAGAAAATTTAATTTAATAGGAACTAATTAAATTTTTCAACAAAAAGCAGATTGATTTAATTAGATTAGACTAGTTATTTGAAAATTGTTGCATATATAATAATATAAAGAGAATTTTAAGGCTTTAAAATTGTTCAAAATGAATAATATTTTGAAGATTTCGTATCACCAAGGTAATTATAAAAAAACCTTTAGAAATGTAAATTTGTGCAATAAGAACAGCAAAATTAATCATAATAAGGCAACTGTAATTAAATAATTTAATACTTAACACTTGCATATTAAATTAACAAAAAAATAGCACTAAAAGCCCGAAAAAATTAAAATATGAATAAAGATCTAATGGGGGGAGGGGGGGGGGGGCAAATAGGAAAGCGACAAACTGAAAATATTGTTCCAGTTCTTAGAATAAAGTAGTACAGCATTCAGTTTCTCAATTCTGTTTTGTAATTTGTTTTCCCAAGAAGAATTTTTCAAGATATTTTAGTTTAAAAGAATCTAAAGTGATCGTCAAATTTTTATCTTTATATTTTTTAATAAGACTCAATAAGCATTTTTTTTTAATTTCAAGAACCTTTTTCGACAAAAATTATTCATTAAACCAACATAAAAACTGAATATCGGTCAGTATACATACCGATTCCAATTATTTTTACTTTGTAAGATGTAACGTAAATCAGAATTTATAACCGGATCATGCTTTCGTTTTTTCCGCTAAATATAAAATTTGAGATGATAATCAGAGAAGTATCTTATTCCACTTACCAGTTATTTTTTAAATAAACAAAAAAAATTTGTTATGCTCTTTAAAAGTATCCTATTCTTTTACATTATACTTAATGATCTCAACTTGTACAAATATATGCATATTTTTAACTTTTAGAGTGTAACATATATTTTTGTAATATTAAAAGTCTTAAAAATAAAAAAATAAATATTATTTTGAAAAAAAAAATGCTTTAAAAATATCTAAGCAAAATTAATGCATAAAATTACAACTGCGCCCAAATTATATGTGCCAAGTTTGTGACATAAATTCAAGACTAATGTTTTTTCTCATGACATACAATATTTTTTCATAAGCCTAAAATGTGACATACAAACTAACGATACTGCAGTATAAATGTTTAAAAAACATAGTTACAACTAACAACAGTTCTCTGAATTTGATTCTTAAAGGTGGTAATATGGTAGAGGCGCACGATGCCGTAAAAGCAAGCACTCAATCTTGTTTCGAATTTCTCTGGATAGTCAGAGGGTGGAGCGTATGACTGCAATCGAATTTTGAATCTTTTTATGAAGTAGGGAGACCGTTTAAACTTCATTTCAGAAACAGTTGCTCGCAGTTCGTATATCTTTTGCTTTGCAATTAAGAAAATGTTTCCGAAAATATTTTGTTGCTTGTACTTCGTTAAGCTGGTGAACTATAGTTTGCTTTTGAACTATAGTTTCTTTTAAACCGGCTGAACCGCAGTTTTAAATCATGGAAGGCTCGTCTTATATCTTATATCAAGCTCAAAAACAATGTAACTCTGCAGCAAAAAATAGAAAAAAATACTTTTTACATTACTATAAAAACATCTTCAAAAAAGATTGTCTTTGAAAAACATGATTGTTTTAAGATCCATACAGGAGAAACATATTTTAACTATTTTGTTGGTGCTATTTTTCAATAGGAAACGGTCTAAGCTTTTCATTCCTATGTAAATTTTTTCATTATTATTATTTTTAAATAGTTTTAAAGGTATAGTGATTTATCCCTCAGTTTACTGTGGTAATTATTGGTCACTGGGGTAATTCTGGGTCAGTGGTATTTTTTTAGGTTTTTTTTTTAGCTAAGTGGTAAATGTCATTTTGAGGCAAAAAATCAGATTGCGCTGCATTCCAAATTTCATTAAAAAATTCAAATTAGAAATTTATTAAAAATTTAAATAACAAAAAATTTAGTTTACATTGAAATAGCATAAAAATTATAATTTTATTCCATATTTTCACTGTTGCCATTGCCTTAAACTTACTAGAAACTTTATTCAAAATAAAAACTTTTGAAAGAATAGTTATTTGTGCGATATAATTCAGTTTGGATTCCTGTAATAGAGTCCATTGAATTTTTTTGGGTCAAAATAGAGTTCTTTTGATGGTTCATTATACATGTATGAAGAAAGATGCATAGAGAATTCTAACTTGGCATAAAAAGATATGCCAAGTTTCGCTTTCATTACTTTTATGTGCTAAAACAATCGTTTTATGTGCTAAAAATAATACAATTTGGAATATTAATTTAATTTTGACATGCATTACTATAAAAAAAAATGGGTGACCCATATTTAACCCATGTGTGACCCATAATTGCCCAAACCCGAAGTAATTCCTGGTCACTCAATGATTAAAATAAAAGTAATAATTAAATTTTAGGTAAAATGATTATTTAAAGAAATTCTAAATTATTTAAGCTTACTCCATGCAAAATTAAATCTTTTTATCTTTCATACTTTAGAAAAAAATAGGATGTTGTGATTTTTTGACCCATAATTCCCCCATATGACCCTATGTCAGTTTTAGGCTTTTTTGGTGACGATAGCGAGTCATCGCCTAAACTGGTGCAATTAGCCCGCTTTCTCACTTTGTTCTTCTCTCACTTCAACCCTAATCCACGCAAGACATGTGTCCCGTGTTTGTATCGTGAGAGATGAGCCAAGGGAGAAACCGGTTTCCTGTCACCAATGTCCGCTAAGCAGACCTTTATACTAGCAATCAAAGACCTTGATTCCTAGTCAATCAAAGGGTTCTTCCCGTAGACTCTTCATATAATAACATGGGAAAGTAATATATTGTTCAGTGCCTTAGCATCCCCATATACTCCAAAGAAGACGGGATTTCAGTGAGGCTGACATGATTACCATAGGAACGAGTGAGAGTAGAGGCGATAATTGGAGGGGCAACGATTGTTCCGCATCGATTTTTTTGACGTTTCTCCTCCTCTTGAAAAGCATGATAATCGCAGAGATTCCGGGGAAGAATCGTCAATAATCAGTTAAGATTCCTAGGATTTCATTATGTTTGAAATCAAGGATAAATAAAGTATGAAGATTTTTACGAAAATGCATTATATAAGATTTAATGGTTTAGGTGTTTCATTGGACAAAAAATCCACTACAATAGCAGAGATTCCGCTGCAGATTTGCTAAAACGTGATCACATCAAAAATCAGTGGGTATCTTTAATCTTCATTTAAGTATTTTGAAATCAATGATGAAGAAACTATGAGGATTTTTTCAAAAATGCATAATATAAGATTTAAATATTTAGGCGAATCATCAGACAAAGATTCACGATAAGGGAGTTAATAGCAGAGTTATAGCGGGTTACTGGAAGGTGATTATGTCAATAAGCAGTGGGATTATTTATCCTTGATTTCAGTATGTTTGAAATCAAGGATGAATAAAGTATGAGGATTTTTACGAAAATGCATAATATTAATATTTAAAGAATACTGCTTTTAGCTTCCACACTACGTTTATAACGTAAAAAGTGGAAAGTTTTATAATCGTTCTATCTGTCCGTCCGCCTGTCCGTCACCCACTTTCACAGAACGAACCGCAAGTCTCACTAACAAGTGGGATACGTAATTTTGAAGCAAAAAATCTGTTTAGGCTACATTCCAAATTTCATTAAAAATTTTTAATTAGAAGTTTATTAAAAATTTAAATAACTAAAAAATTAATCTACATTGAAATAACATGCGAATTCCATTTTTATTCAATATTTTCACTGTTGCCATGACATCAAACGTACGAGAAACTTTATTTAAAATAAAAATAAAATTCTTGAAAAAAATATTTATTTTTGTGAAATAATTCAATTTGGATTGTTGTAATAGCACAATAAAGTTATTTTAATGGTTCGTTATATTTTTGGGAAGAAATATACATAAAAAATTCGAAATTTGCATAAAAAATATGCAAATTTTCGCTTTTATTTTTAAAGCAACAGTTTTACAAATTTATTTTTCGAAATGTAAACTTGTGACTGCAAAAAAATATTTATTAAAAAAATTCATCATTATTCTAAGTTCAAAAAAATTAGCAAACGATAAAGATTAAATATCAAATATGCAAAAGAAGATTAAAGAAAATTATTAGTTTTTTCTTATTAAAGTTTGAATTAGAACTAGCCAAAGGCCCTGTTTGGCGAATTTCCTTTTGAGGTGTTGGTGTGTTTCCTGTTGAGTGTAAAATGTTGTGTGGAAGCTGTGTAAGTGACAGATTCTGTAATAAACCAACTTGTTTTATTAGACAAAATATACTCAAAATAAGAATTTATTTTACAAAAGATTAACGATAAGAGAGTGAAACGTAGAAATTAAGCAGCAGAGTAGGTGGAATGTGATTATTTTAATAATCAGGGAATTTCTTTAACCCTGATTTGAGTATGTATGAAAACAAGGATAAAGAAACTATGAGGATTTTTACAAATAATCATAATTTATAAGATATAAACAGTTTGGTGTTTCATGTTACGTAACGTCGGTCAAATGCCAAAACCACGAATGTGCAAAAACACTAAGATTGAAAGCTGAATACTGTCAAACTCATAATGTTCAAAATCCGCAAATCCCTAGAATTTGCATAATCGTGGTATTGTTATTTGACCGACGATAATTTCTAGAGTAGATTTAATACAGTTGATAAAGCCTAATTCCAAAAGGCATATGGTGAGGTTAAAGCACTTCATTGTTTTACACTTTTCCCGGCACTAAAACTAAGCTAAAGGAAAAACAACTTCTACAGGGTGCAAACGGGGGAAATAAAACAGCCTATACCAAAACCGACCTTAAGTTTGCAGCAGAGAAATGTACTAGGCGGAGGAATTTGCGTAAACAACGCTGCTGGCGCCGAAATTTCGAATCCTCCTATTGGCTGCTACTCTGACCCTGATATTCGTGCGCCCTGTTACGTCAAAATCGAAGGAAAAAAAATAATTAAAATAACACTCTAACTGAAGCTAAACTAATAAATTTATGTCTTGAAATAACAAATAAATTTGTTTTTTGAAGGTCAAATACCTTTTTGTATTCGATTCTCGCACTCAAAAATGAGAACTATTTACCCTTTTTCTCGTAGAACATTTGTATACTGCAAACTTAAGGTCGGTTTAGGTATAACAATGTATCAATAAAACCACAATATTGAGCAGGAATAAAATACCATTAAATCCTATTAAAAATGACAAAAAAAACTTTTTATTGTAAAATACGTCAATCGAATATTTTAAAAGTTCATTTTTTTAAATTAAAGATTAAGCCATCCGACAATTTTTTGTGATTTGCGCTTTCTCAAAATAAAGTATCGAATCGTAATACATATTTTCTTCGTGTTCAATAGAAAATGTGTGTAAATATTAAAAGAGTCTAGATTTAATAGCGGATTCTCTTATACAATTTATATTCAAGGTTTTTTCAGGACGAAAATAATAAAGCATTTATTAAATTATTTTTTTAATTAAAAAATACTTAAAAGTTGTTTGGAATTACCTGGAAATTTAGCCATTCTTTCCATCAACCATTTTATTTTAGTGGCTGTTAGCATTGCAAAAATATCGAAGACAGTGTCATATCATTATGTAATATAACATTTATTTTATGAATATGTTGTGAAATTAGGTCTGGGTCAATAATTATAGAGAGAAGGAAAACTTTATTTTAATCAACAACAATTGTAGCTACTGAAAGGGCAATTCGGCACTTCACATATAGGTTTGCATAATAGTAAAACATTTCCATGGAGATTATGTGAAAAGTTTCATAAAAGTTTGTCGGTTGCTAAAAGTAGTAAAAGTCACGCATAATTTATGCTATGTACATATATGTTATAAACATTTATGGAACATTTTGAACTTAATGTCTTTAACAAACATAGGAAAGTTTAACACTTGACTATTCAAAATATATTTAACTTCGTGCTAGTTTTAAAATGCGTAAAAATAATGGAGCAATAAGGAAATGACCATACCGTTTATGGCAATTAGTAAACTCATAAACGACCATTGTCGCGAAAATTTGCCATGCGAAAATAGGCTGTATGCTTAAGTTTATCTAAAAGACAAAATATAAGACAAATAAAGACCATAGTACCAGCAAATTTATGTTGGACAAATTAAATTAGACAAAAGTTAATTTCAAAAACTTCAATTTAACGGTCCTTATTCAGTAAGGAACGTGCTATTGGAATTAGCAAACGTTAACGGGTTAAGCTAATAGTAAGTTCAATGCATTTGAACACAAATTGAGAATGCTTGACTATTGTCGCATTCTCAATTTGTATTCAAATCCATGCCATTTCATGCAGAACGGTTTCAGTACAGTAAATTATTGTAACATCGCTAATAGATTCGTGGCTGGGTAAGTTGGTTCTATGGTTTAGTTCTAATATTGCAAATTCAATGCTTTCTTTTCACTTAGCATCTTCATAAATTAAAATGTAAATCCTGGTTTTGAGAAGATTAAAATAGAATGTCGGGTTGTATGGCAATTAATGCTAAATTGATGACACTTTCATAATACTTAGTTCACATAATAAACATTGCAGTATTATGGTAATAAAACAGCTGATAATCACGATACAAATATGCGCAATTTCAGTTAAAGGAAAATTTCCGAATAATGCAGTGCATAATGTTTTATGTATCATTTTTTCTTTAATGGGTGGCAGTAAATTTGTATTATAAAGAGAATGCATTAGTGATTTTGGCTTTGATCGTATACATTACAAAAATAGTTTATGCGAAAGTTTCAAATTCATCTATTTCGTTACATGAAAACTTTACTTGCTTTTAACAGTTGATGTATGTCTGAATATGCATCGAAATATGCTGAATTATGTATTACCAAATTAAACTGATAAAGAGGAAATAACTCTTATAAAGAACTAGCTTAATATAAACAGGGTGCGGCAAACAAAACCGGCCCCGATCTAGAGATGGGAATACGCAGAAATGCTTGGCGAGAAAAAAAATCTTGAAGCCGCCTGAAACCTGTTTTTGCATTGGTAGGATCGGATTAGCTTCACATTAGAGCTACTCATAGACTAGTGGTGAGTTCAGATATTGGTTCGTATTGTATAAAGACGTCCCATAATGCAAATTTTGTGTCTTGCTATCAATTTAGAATGTTTTGTATTACCAAAAACAAAAAGGTCCGATTCTCTGGGATAAATAACAACCAAATAATCACAAGTGTGAACTTTTTTAATCAGCCCTACAAACCTTTTTTATATTTAATTTCAACTAGCTTTTCTAACCATAGCGTAGTTGCCGGCAAATAAGTCACCAAGCAATTGTTTGGGCTTAATATTGAAGCGATCAAAAGCTTCAGTTAGCAAATCTGTTTTTGTATATTTTTTTGACTGGGCAACATTTCTGTCGTATTCTTATCTCCCCCTCGGGGCCGGTTTTGTTTGCCTGACCCTGTACTATACATACACTATACTATCATTATCTGAGAATATTTAGATACAATAATTTGGTTATGTCCGTGGATTTCAGTACGTTTTAAATCAAAAATAAAGAAACTTGACGATCCTTACAAAAATATATAGGGTCAAGTGGGGTAAGTGTGATTGGGGGTAAGTGTGATAAACAGCTCTTGTAACTTTGGAAATCATTCTAAAAATCTGAAAGTTTGCAATATATAACATTAGACCACTTATAATTAAACTAAAAAGAAATATTGACCTTATTTTTTGTTTAAAGAAAGTTTTGAGCTTTTGAATTTAAGTGCAACTGTCTTCTTTTTATGTGGGTTTTCCTATGTGGGGTAAGTGTGATAAAACAGCAATGGTTTTGAAATGCAAATTTTGTACACTTAAAATTGGAATTCAAACATATAATTTTTTTTCTACATATGTATGTTTCTTATAATAATTCACTACCAATTTTAGGATTTAGAATTTACTTGAAGCAGAGAACGAATTTTCTTAATGAAAAATGCAGAAACCCTATCACACTTACCCCACTTGACCCTAATAAATTATTTAGATAATGAGAAGAATAAAAAGTATTCAGGAAATAATGAGAGAACTTTCCCTTGATCTTTGACAGCCAATATTTTTAACCCACGAAAAACTTGAAATTACTAGGTTCAAGTTTTATTAACATAACGCGTGGTTACTTAGAATAATAGGTGCTTTCCTGTATTTTAATGTAAGACATTTTGGCTGCCTTTTGTTAAAGTATGTACATAAACCATTCCAAACACGTGTATCAGAAGAGCCGAAATTATATTCTAAATTTTAATTTTAAGAGTATAATGTTATGAATTTTTCTTAGGTGAATTGTTTTAAATCGGATCAAAACAAAATACTAACGCTTAGTTTTGTAAATGGATAGGAAAATATTCGAGAATCGAAAATGGATAGATTTCAAAATTTTGTCGGGTGTTTCCCGGTTTGAGTGATAAAATTTTATGCAAATATGGAATTTATTCAGGTTTTATTTCAGTTTTTCCTAAAGTGAGAATTTTTATGTCTGGTGAAAGGTTTAATATGATATTACCAAAAGGTGTGTCACGGTGTTTTGATGAGAATTCCTTATCCGGTTGTGCAAGTGTAGTAAAATCTTTTTGTATATAAACATTTTTTAATGAAAAATTACATTTTATACTTGAAAACTAATTAATAACTCCTGTAAACTTCCCAAATAATTTAAATTTATCGATGCAAAAAATGATAAGATATTTAAAATAAATACCGCTAAAGGGTTTAATTGTTCTTATACGTAAGTAAAATATATGTTTTTGTGTGTTTTTTTTTGTAATAAATGAATCTCAAATGGTGTTATATTAAAAAATTTATTAATATGATAATATTTTTTTAAACTTTATTTTATCTCACACCAGCGGGTGACCGAGCTCTGCTCGGAGAAAACAGGTATCGAAGCTAACTCGAAGATTTAAATTTTCAATTGTGATTTATCAAAACAATACATACCATAAGAAAATTTGTGAAACCATTGGTGAAAAGATAACCAGTTAAAGTTAATGTGACCAGATATTCAAAAAGTACGACACTCCATCAACCCCCCCCCCACCCCCCGGTGTAATTTTTAAGTATTTTTTTATGCACATAATAGAGTCCCTTCACACAATTACACACTTGGTATAAGAAAGATAAGGAAGGCGCGTTCAACAGCAGCAGTGGTTCCAGGCAAACAGAAACCATACTCCACCAATTTGTTGATGACTTTAACTTCATTTAACAATTTCTAAAGACGTCATAGCGTTTTACAACGATTATTCATAAAAAAAAGTCTATTTTATTTACAATTTCCTCGTTTTTCGGGACATTGCGGGACTTTTACAAAAAAGCGGGACGTTTTGGGGGGACATTAAGGGTCACAGGAGTCTCAAAAATGTGCAAAGAAGGTACTACAAAACATAGTTTGATCTTTCATGTAATTTTTGAACTACTCAATGTATAAGTATAATTTTTTTATATGTAATTCTACAAGATTTATTTATTATAAAACAAGTTTCAAAATTTATGAAACTTTAGCCAAAACTAAAATAAATGATATTAAACATGAAGCTATTTGAACACATTGTGATTAGGCTTGAGCGGCAAATTGTGAGGTCAAAATTGAAAAAATGACCAAGAAAATGACTTTATATTGTACAAATATGTACAAACAAAGACTTATACCTAAATTCTCAGCTCATTTTAATTAGAAATTATTTTTAAAAAAATTTAAAATCAAAATTTTTAATTTTTTATTAATTTTTTTAGAAAAAAGTTCTTAAAATAATTTCTAATTAAAATTGAGATGAGAATTTAAGTATAAGTCCTAGTTTGTACATATTTGTACAATATAAATTCATTTTCTTGGTCATTTTTTCAATTTTGTCCTCACAATTTGCCGCACAAGCCTAATCACAATGTGTTCAAATAGCTTCATGTTTATTATCATTTATTTTAGTTTTGGCTAAAGTTTCATAAATTTTAAAACTTGTTTTATAATAAATAAATCTTGTAGAATTACATATAATTTTTTTTTCATTGAGTAGTTCAAAAATTACATGAAAGATCAAACTATGTTTTGTAGTACCTTCTTTGCACATTTTTAAGACTCCTGTGACCCCTTAACACAAAAAGCGGGACGACTGGTCACATTAGTTAAAGTGCACCATTGTAAACAAAGTCAGAGTTTGGAAGGGAACTATTCTATACAAAGGTAAAGTTTTAAAAGTCATAGGAAATGAAATGTAATTGATAATTGGCGTTTTGTTGAAAAGCAACGAAAATGTCGAAATGTGGTAAACATTCAATTTCATACTTCATTCAACTCGATAGGTATAGCAACCACACGTTAAATTTTCAAGATCGCCTAAACTCGCCAATGAACAGAATAGAACTAAAATCGTCTGCTGATTGGAACTAAAAAAATATTCATGTTACCATTTCTGTAAAACTCAATAAAGTTTAAAGCAAGGTTGAATTTATTTAAATTTGAAAAATTAAAATCTTAACTAAACATTTATAGCTTAAGCAGAGGCTTATAGCTTTAGCAGATGGCATCAGGAAAGTAGCCATTATGGCGAACTAATGAAGTTTGAAAATATCCTATCTGTAACTCGGAACTGCTTGACCGTAGCGCTTCAAAAACTGTGCCAATCGATTCGTCGTGGCCAAAAAACCCCAGACTCCCAAGTTTGCCGGAGTTTATTAATTCTGGGGTGATTTTCGAGTTGACAAGAATTCCTCGTATTATAGTATAAGATAATTAACTACACTAAAAGAAAAAATTTGATATCTAATACAAACAATACTAAGATAATTGAAATAAATAGGAATAAAGTGATAAACTGTTATCTATATACATAAAAGGCGACTTCTGTTTGTGTGTTTGTCTGTATAGGACGCAAAAACTTAATAACCACGCAACAGATCGTCACGAAATTTGGCACAAAAATTCATCTCATCTCCAGAACAAACATAGGCTAAGAATTTTTCTAATCGGACCATTCCTTCTATCGTTTTCGAACGTTTTAAGGGAAAAATACACCACTTTCGCTCAAATCCGATCATTTTTTCTCTTTCGTGATGCCATCAAGGAGAAACATTTAAATAAAACTTTTTAGAAAACAATTGAAATTGAAAATGTTTAATTTATTTAATATTTGTTCATTGCCTTCAGAAACAAAATTAATAATTAAAAAAAATAGTTGGATATGTTTCAAGTTACGTAATCCTACCAGTCTCCATTCTATTATTTTATTGTGTAAATATGATTTTAATTATGAATTTTTTAAAAGCATAGTTAAGCTTTTACTGAACTATGTTGGTTTTTTAGAGACCGTTGCACTACAGATGCATATTAGGATTTCATGTCTTCCTTTTTACGCCAATTACAAATTTGAAATTTGAATTTTACGCCAATTTGAAATTAATATTGCCAAACTCGCCAAATTATTACAAAGAACGTGCAAAAGAGCATTTTTTAAAATAGCTGGTTGGTTGTGCGATGGTCTTTGCGCCAGAGCTGAATGGGTGTAATGGTAGCTATATATTTTCCTCGCCAAATTTTTCAAACACGCTAAATAAGCTAAAATGTTTTTATTCGGGAAACTACTATGACATTATCTGTTAATTTTATAGCATTTTTTAAATTTTGAATTTTAAGGTAATATAAGTAAAGGGATTCTGTACTTTATAATGAACGGTAACAGCAATATAAGATTATTTTTCTATAACGGATTAAATGATGGATGAATTGAACTGACCTGCATAAAAATGGAAATCGTTTGTTGTTTGCTGGAGTAGCTAATTTTTATTATTACTGATTATTTTTTTACTTTTATATGTATTCTTTTTAATTTGAGCTTCTTATAAAAGGTATTATTTTGAAATTAATATTAATCATTACTATATCCTGGATGGGTAATTAAATGGAAAATTACTGGGTAATCTTCATATCTTATGTAACTCAAATGAAAGAAAAAAAATGGTTAAATTGACTATTAGATTATTTTTTCACCTCTACCCGTGCAACGTCGGGTATAACAGCTAGTATAGTATAAATTGGCAGGCTTTTACAATTCATGTCTAATGAATTTAGGCTTGTTTTAATATTTTAAACTAGCAAAAATTTTATAAGAACAATTACTTCATTTTTTTCAAGAAACGATTAAAAAAATCAAAAGCCATATTCATTCTATCGAAAATCGAAATCTTTCTGACCTAAACGTAATGCTAAAATTATTAAAATCACTAAAAATATATAAAGAATTAATTGTCAATTAATGTGAACATAAAATTCCGAATTTCTCTGAACCAATATGCAGTAAAAAAAAGCTTAGAAAAGTAATAAACGAATCTTTCGTTTTAAGTGGGGCCCTAAATATTTTCTTTTAGTCAAAGAATTGATTTTTTTCTACTTAAGAGCTCATTAAGTTAGCTTAAAAATAACTTTATTTTTATGACCTCTAGACAGATAATGAAAGTATTAAAAATAATAAATAGTTTTACCCTTATTATTCGAGCTTTATTTCTTTGGTCCTAATCTCGGCCAGGAGAACAAA